>OZ035956.1:37472976-38778209 GCA_964034955.1 Orchesella flavescens | reverse complement strand
AAACCAACATAACATTTTACCACACTATCTATATACGTAAAAGTGCTGTGTGACTGTGTGGCTTCCATTACATAATGTATGGAATGGATTCGTAGTAACGTAACTCTCAGCAATCTCAATCTTTTAGTTTTCCCCTCTGTGTTGGGGTTCGGGGGGAAAACCCGTACGAAATGGGACAGAGTAATTTCTTTAAACGATGAGTAAATTATCCAAAGTGTACTTTGGAGAATTTCTTTTCAACTTGTGATGATGCGGTGCATTTACTTTTTCGCCGGAAATGGTAGCAAAGTACATGCTAGAGGAAAAGAGAGATTATGGTCGTAAAATGACATGCACAGGATTAATGGTTATCCTGGAGTTGTGTTTTGACATTTTGGGATGAACAAAATGTTCTAATTAATACATATAGCTTCCCTTTGTAAATAATGAGGAGGGAAAAAGTTGAAGTCTTTTGGTGGGGAATGGAATGAGAAGAGTATTAGTCTGAGTGAAATAAACCAAAACCAAAAACTACGCAATGAGAACGAACGAATGAGCAGAGCAGCGTATGTCATGTCATATGCGGGTAAAGTGTTTCAGTGTTTGCTGAACATTTTGCTGTTTGTTACTAATAACTAACGCATGCATGCATGCCATTCCAGAGTTACACTTGACCAGATAATAAATCACAATCATTTTCATCTAATTCAGCTTAGTATTTGCAGCAATGTCAGTGAAACTTTATTTTGTTTGATTTACATACCTATTAGCCACGTATACAAAACAACTATATCAATTTTTGGGATCGCTGTGTCATTTGAAAGTGGAACCCTTCCACATGTCAAGTCATTACGGAGGACGTAGATGTAGTAGTAGTAAAAATTAGACGCACAAAGTTTTACAACTTTGACAGTAAACAGGGAAATGGCAGAAGAGGGCTGATAATACATATAAACGTTGCCTTTTTCCAAGAGTCACTTTTGGTGTCATAAATTGTTTATAATTTTCATTCAATGTGGAGGCTGTCGGTGTCGGTGTCGGTGTGCGAACCAAAATAAAAACGTCAGAGGAATAACGGGATTGCGTGCGTGTACATCAAAGAATGATAAAAGTATCTACTATAGCATTACTTTCACTTCCATTTCAACTTCAACTTTTGTTCAGCCAATTTAGTAGAGAAGTATAATATCGTTCGCATCTTTTCGAGTGAATTCTATTTTGAAATAATACACCTTCTAATTGCCTACTCACTAACAGAATTACTTGAATAGTAGAGCAATAACAATAACTGATGCAGTAACATTTACACCTGCGATTAAATCCAAAGTTGATGGAAAAGTCAACATGGTGTATAGTGTGTATCCTGCCATTAAGAAATATCCTGTGTAATAGTATACAAGCTACGCGTTCATAAGTACTCAAAAGTTATCTACCTGTGTACCAATCCAAAAGTGTATGTATGTATGTATGTATAATCTCTATTGATCCCGCGGTTGTAATGTCCTCAAGCAAACTGCTAGTTGTGCAAATATCGTGCCAACGAACATTTAGAGTTGGATTAATACGACAATTTCGTAATGTGTTATGTTCACGATCGTGGATGGCTTTTAACATGGAGAATTGCACACATACTACACCTACATAAATTAGGAGAGCATTTATAGGTACGTCCTCACACCTCGTGGTATGGTATGATTATGATGGTAAGCGTAACCCCTGCCAATAATTGTGTAAGCAGTTTCACGTGGCTGTGGTTGCTGGAAGAAAGCAATCTCAATCTTTAGCAATGCTATAACAGAGTAAATCACATGAATTCCCTCGGCTCAGTGCATTAAACTATCTCCAGCTCTTTAGGTACATATGAGATGAGAGCCTCATGCCATGCCAATACCTGCACTAAGCAGGTTCTGTAGAGAGTTGAGAGAGTAGTAGCCCCAATCCAAATCAATTCGGTTCATGGCCAGCTTTTACTCATGGGTATATACATATTTATTTATATATATATATATGCATCAAGTAGGGACATACAAAGGATCAAATATACTGTCATCGTCACCACTACTACTACCACAATATGCATTATGAATTACCAGTCATGCCCAAGAGGCACAACTAACTCTGGGTTCTCAGTTTTGAAAACTTTCGCAAAACTAAATTATTACTAAATTCGCAAAAAAGTCAGAGGCAGAATATTGTTACTTTGCCCCGACGTTTGAAAGAGAAACGTTTGACCAAGACCAAGTTGTTAAAATCATCATCATTTCCAATAAGAATTATTCCAAGTTCTATCCAAATTGTCGTAAATTCATAGAGTAAATTAATCTTTTTTTATCGCTTCCCCCCTTAATAGCGTACAAGATGGACTGTTGTAGAAAGGGAGGTTGCAAGCAATGTTCTTGTTCTTTTGTAGGGGTGACAAATCGAAGTAGCGAAACAATTTCTGGTAAGGCATAGGCATACACACATTTGTTTGTTTCCCCTGAGTGATTATAAATCTGGAGCTTGGGGTCTCTTCACACCTACACATGTTCTACATAGCTCTAACATTTCGTGTTAGTATTTGTATCATGAGAAGGAGGATAAACACAAACAGAGAAGAGAGCTATTCAGAATAAGATAGAAAATTACAAGTCATAGTGTGTGTGTCTGTGTATAGATAGGTAGTTGTTCTGGTAGAAGCAAGAGCAACCAAGAGTAATGTCAAATGTCTGAGATAATGCATGCATATAATGACTATCGTCCGGAAGTTGTACACATATTACTTGAATCGCTTTCTCTCTCAACAAACTCAAGCCACTCAGCTCAGCCTATACCTAATCCAATGCAGCAAATGGATTCAAAAGGAAATTCAATCGAAAGCTATAAGCAATAATACAAACATATCCGCGTTTTATATAGAGCAAAAAGGGGGTTTAAGTAACAACTGAAACTTTCATTCTCAAAGCATATACATAAACATAAGCATATAGTATATAATCTTGCTTACCTTCTTTCTCTGCGAAAGTAGACATGATGATAAAATGGATAACAAAGGCGACTCCCAGAAGAGTCATTGTCTTGGATAGGATCTGTGCCATTTTCCCCAGTCTTGGCTTGCCAACAACAGTTCGACTACTATGATGTGTAGCGGAAGCACCACCACTGCCGTTGTTGTCCTTGCTCACTGCTCCAAAGCGACTGCCGCACTCACCAAGTACAGGTCTTCTAAGGAAGGAAATGCAATTACAGGTACAACAACACCGAAAAAGCGTGAGGAAAGGAGTAGTCACAGCAGCCGCTCGGCTGCTTATTATATTTCTCCTCTTGCAACAGTAATAACGAGTGGTGGATGACCCTCCTGGCACTGCTCCTCGTCCGATCGATGAGAACAATGATGGTGCTGGGGCTAGCTTGGATAATGATGGTGAGAAGGAGCAAATGCAGTAATTAATTGGATTCACTAATAGTCCAATGAGTAGGGCGCTGGAAAGCGTGCGAATTTCTCGCACAACGATAGATACCACATACAAAAATGTTCTGATCAGCTCCCAATTCCAACGCTTGAAGCTGGAAGCTTCCCTTTCATGAACAAATTCAGTGGAGGATGAGGATAATAATATGGGAGCAGCAGAAATACTTTCTTCTCGTTCCGTGGATAATGCAGCGCCTTCCGCTGCTGCTACTAAAGATGTAGGTGACAAAGGAGCACTAGTTTTAGTTCCACCGTCAGTAAAATTAGAAAGTGTATTTGTGCTCCAAGAAGACACGACGTAGTTGTTCACTCCTGATATTATTGGAACCGCAGTCACTGATGGAATGGGATCGGGGAATGTCAATGAAGATCCTGATAAATTATCACCGCTACCCACACAACTACTATTACTACTGCCCTTTGAACAGACACTGGTATTAGTAGTAGTAGTACTTTTGTTACTATCCTTGATATCTTGGGTAATAATGGCACTGCAGCTGCTGCTGATACTAGTAGTAGTAGTTCCTCTATCGCTCAAACAATTGTCCTTCCAACGAACGGTGGGAACTCGGGAATTCCACCGATACATTTAGTAAACTAGAATGATCCTATTTTAGTTACCGTAGTTGGTGGTCACCCGCACTGCTATTAGTATATAGAACCCTGCTGTTTCACGTTGGTTTTGGGTATTGTACACATATAAATACTTACTATTTTACACAAAAGAGTGTTCATATATCCCCACAACCACTTTCACTTTAACTCTGAATTGCAGATGACGGTGATGATGATGATGGTTCTTTGTAAAAGCAATAGTTTCTGGGTCATTGAATCTTTTTTCGTTTACTTGTTTTTCTTCACTACCTCCTTATAGTACAATTGCACACCACACCAATATCCTCCTATAGTGTATTATTATATGAATAAAAGGAAATAGACATTGGTTTGGTCACAGTCTACCTACACATACATTGTAGAAAAAATGATCATCTCAAAGGACTGGAAACTATCAATCAATCTCCCTCAGTTCGGTTTGGAAGCGACTCCATTTTATATTTAGTAGAATTGAGTTTCCTTCTGTTTTCTCTATCATCGACGACATCCCATCCCCATTTTGCCATACTTCACGTTAATGTTCACTCCACATTTTACTTGTTGAGACACTGGGCTCTGATCTGATGTTGGGATGTGCTACGTATAATATTGGAGTTTTTGTTCATTTTTTTTCTTCTCGGCTGCATTTGAGCTAACAAACAAAAAGTTGTCGCTTTCTCAACGTGCCATTATATTATAGACGGGGCAATGGCAATAAAAATGGGAATTGTGTTCAAGAGCTCATGCATTCACTCCTATTCTCTAGCTCCCGGCACCGATAGAGCACGTTCGCATATTAAAATTCAAGTGAAGAACACACAAAACGTTAAAGTTAACAAGGAGCACATATACCACTGGCAGTTGAACGTTATGTAAAACTCACTTTCTCTTCTCAAAAGTCTTGAACCCTTATTCTCAACGAGAGTGGATCTGAAGAAGGTTGGAGCTGGAGCACTCCAAGAACAAAATCGTTGGGTCTTCTTCTTCTGAGTCACAAGTTATTTTGTTGATTAGATGATTTCAACTGTACCTAAAAACCACAAAAAAAGGAAAACACATGAATGATAAAAATCACAACACGCATACATAAGTAAGTACATGTGTAGTATTTATCTTGTGCACTAAATTTATTTATGAGAAATCAATTCTACAATCATCTCGTTGATTTAATGCATTCTGAAATCCACCAAAATTCCACTTTTTTTTTATATAAAAGCAGGTTCAAATTCGAATTGAAGGGTTAGTTTTTATTGTGAAGTGGTAGCAAGTTTTTTTATACATGAATTCATGAATGCTAAATCAGTAGGAAGAAGAAGCCAAACCAGTGACAGAATTCCATTTTTATTTATGTACATCTATCACTTTTTTCATGCATTTCATTTACTACTCCCACTCCACTCACTCCCACCACAACCCTTTTCCAGCGGAGGTATTCATAGTGAGTGTTCTTCACAGTCGAACACAATCAGTGCTCTGGCATCTCTTTAAGGAAAAAAACAGACGCTAGATTTATGGGTCTTTCGATTTACAGAACACAAACAATAAAATCATTCCTGTTCTTTGTAATGTCATGAAATGGTATACCTTGATTTAAATTTTTGTGATCTAAACGGAATACTACAGCAGCTATATGCTTAAATATATATAGCATTAAGCGTATATGTATTTAGGTAGTAGATGGATTCCCGATTCTATCATCCCACAACATTCATCAATATGCATTGTATTCCCTTTGGAAGACGATGAATGTGTTCGCTCACACGCGTGGTTTACCATTTTCTAGTGCTAACGTACGCATACGTTGCGTTACTGAATCAAGTATAATATGGAGGTGGTTCCCGAATTAAAATATTCACATCACATTTTGCATTCCGGAATAGCAAAAACATCAGGAGACAGTTAGGATCCTCCATTCTATTCGCATCAGTGAAAGAGAAGAAAACATTATGCTTTTCCGCGAGATATTTTGTGCGTGTTTTTCATTTCTACGCATTTGCTTTCACATAAATTGCAGGAGCAGTCACTTGTAGACGTTCAATAAAGTACAAAATATAAAAAGAAAGGGAGAGATGCGGGACCAATCATCATCGATATATGACCTTAGACGCACACTTTTTTTATGGAGCTACTATACTTACTGGTTCAGTTGAGGATACTGAAAACTAAAAGTATTCAAACTCAAACGACATGACGAAAAACTAAAGGAAAGGGATAGGATGCGTGCAAAGTCCCAAGGACAGAAAAAAAATCTTACAATTTTTCCTGTTTCCAAAGCCCTCCCTTCAAAGTTAGAGATCCATCATTCAAAATAAATGAACGCATCCCAAATCGAAAAGATGCGCTACGTGCTTTTAACCGCTTTTGGTATAATAATATGCTTAATGCTTGACTGCCTAGTAGCCAACATGCTTTTTTTCCTTCTCCTTAATACTTTAAGTTCGCCTATCGACTGATGTCAGCTTGTGTTCGGTTAAAAAAATGTGAATAATAGTTCACTCTAATCCTACCAGCTAGAACTTGTCTTATATTCATTCTGCTTCAGTCTTCCGCTATTTTTTCATGCTTAGTAGCAATAGCAAGTAGTCTAACGCATATATTCTATGCTCAAACTGCATAAAAAAGAAGGTAAGATTCCGTAGCACACGTTTATTCCAGCATCATGCTCTATAACATCGTAAAAAATTGCACAAAGATATGTTGATGCTATTACTAGCCCGACATATATCATATTCATTTGAGTTTATAAACATATAAATATATGATGGCTACATCTTCATAACCATAAACTATCTTGTGTTATATGACACACAAGACACATAAGACATGGATTATGTATGGTGCATGCACGGATTTTACGTATATTTTTTCAACCACAGAGTATGAATCGATGAGCAGAAAGAGAGAGAGAGAAAAAAAAAGAAAACGCAACGACTCGGGAAATGAAGATGTCATCTTCCACTTCTTCTTTTCCACCAAGTGCAACTTCAACTTCACTTCGCTTCATTTATCGTGTTGAAACACCGCTGGGGACTTGAATCCTGCTTTTTTTTTTCACAGGAAAAAATTCCACTTGCAGTTTTGTGGAAGCCTGCTATATAAACGCTTTTGAGGAAAAAGAGAGGATTTCATATACATCATATTCCAACCTCCGGCGGATGTGAATACTTCATACATTACATGTGAGCGACAAAAAAGTTTCTTTTGATACAGTTGATTGTTCATCTATTTAGAAAAAACATCCGGGTAGTGTTCCCTACTAAATTCTGATGTTATATGGTCGTCGACGACGACATCATGTACAGCTAGAGCAGCAGCGGGTTGTATTATGTGTCTTTTTTTCTTCTTGTAGGAAAAACGGTTGAGAGCTGTAGTTTCTCCCTCGTGCATTTCTTTTCGAGTTCATTATATTTTTGCTTGCCTAACAAGCACTAAGTGAATACAAATTGTCAACTGAATGTTCATAACAGAGTGTGTGTCCCAAGAGATTATTCTGTGACTACTGAATTGCAGCACAGCAGCACATAGTTTGTTTATATACACACACACACATTTTGGATACATGTAATATTATATCATATTATACGAGTTTTGTGAACTTGTAACTTGTATGCATGCGTCATACGCAATACACCAGAAGTTCATCAGAAATGGGAGGAATAAAAAACACTACGTCCTTCTATTTTTTTGTATTGCTCCTTTCGCAGTAGCGTGACGTGGTGAATGATGGAATCTACACAGAACCCAAATTATTTTGCTGGTGACAACTAACTGAATTCATCTGTATTAGGCCTCTGCTGATACTGCTCACTTTAACAAAAACGCTCGTTCATTTTCATTTCTTTTTATAGTTTTTCTGTAGAGCTAATGTATTTACTCTGAGCTATGTTCTAGCTCCCGCTTTTCATGATGACATGTTGTATATGTCGTTCGTTGGATATAATATGATGATTGTGACTGCCCTTTACAATGATGAAGCTTCTGCTTGTAATAAAAAGCCAGATTGTATTTTGCGATATCATGATGAATTCATGTGTGATTGCAGTCACTGCCTATGATTCATGAGTGTGCTTGGCTGTCTATTGCAAAAACGAAGAACGGTGTAGTGTTTACGATGTTATCGTTATCACTCACTCACCAACGGTGTATTTTTAGCGGTAAGCCCCTTTGATCTGTACGTTCTATAGTGTAATGATGACAAGTTCATGTCATGATGAACAAGGAAAAAACTTATTTTTGCAATCAAATCCTATATTAATGATGATACCATTTTCATTTGGAATCATTACACGTTTCCTCTTTTCACAAAGAGTAGTAAAAGTGTTCGGCTTCCTTTTCTAAATATAAACGCACAATATGAATCCTTGATGATATGATGGTCGTTTCCTTTTGTGAAAACATAAATTGGAATGAGAAGTACAAACAAAAAATATATAATGAAAATGAGTGAAAGTATTAATGATATGGAGGCCTTTTATTGCCGTTTTTGCAGAGCAGGAAAAGAGTTCACATCTTTGTGTTATGTTATGTTAGCAGTATGCTTTTCATGTTTCATGCCAATATAAGATCCGAGCAATAAGGAGAGTAGTAGTATAGTAGCTTTAAATACTCGGAGAATCGAATACGACAAAAAGGACATTAAAACTCATTTATACCAGGTTTTTATGACTGGCTTGCCATAAAGCATCGTGTGTAAATGCTAGTTTGAGGGGATTAAGGGTATTTTATTGAAGTCCTTGAGAGAGCTATCATGCGATACCATTCGAATAAGGAGTAAAGTATAATGCTCTAGAGAACTTGGGGTAACACAGCTGTTCAAATATACTTGAAGGAATCAACCTAAGCTGAAAATAAAAAGAGTTGCTGCTCCTTTTCTTTAACCATGTGCATGTGGAATGGAAATACTCACATATTAGTATATACT
Organism: Orchesella flavescens; assembly: GCA_964034955.1. Lineage (NCBI taxonomy): Eukaryota > Metazoa > Arthropoda > Collembola > Entomobryomorpha > Orchesellidae > Orchesella > Orchesella flavescens. Next base: position 38,769,264 of record OZ035956.1, on the reverse strand, counting down.
TTATAACCGAATGAAGGTTACATTTAGCCAACAAAAGTGTTTAGACTATTCAATGCCGTGAAGTAAAAGTCTACAGCCTAAATGCCTACATAACAAAATTTTTATGCTTTCATGTTTCTTGATCCTCCAAAGCATATGAATGTATATAATATTATATTGGTTGCCTGATGTTGAAACATTATTCTCACGGTTTTAAATCTCTTGTTGAACAAAAACATCTGTATGCCGCACATACTCATACCTGCTGAGGTACATGGTATGTGCATAGTGTTTGAATTAGCTCAAAAAAATTCACTCTAGAAAATCCTTCTTTTGATTCTTGGAATGTCGCGTAGGCATTCACATGCATTCTTCTGGGCTTGCCATATTGAGGAACATTTTAAAATGTACAAACTACACCCTATAAAAATTTGATGGAAAGTCTTTTTTCATTGAATGAACTTGCCTCTAGGGACTTTCCTTCTTACTACATTTCTCTTTTCATTGCATTTAAACTAAATGAATTTCGATTTGGGCCGTAATTCACTCTTGAGGAATGTAACGTAACGTCGTAACATAATATATAAAACTTGGACTTGGAAAGTGTAAGACATGCAAACATTTCCATAATCCATATACGTATATCCTTTTTAGCTAGGTTTAAACTTTGTTCTCAAACAGGATGCAAATTCGGGTCGCTGACGATGACGACGGAACATTTTACTAACAAAATAGTGGCCTGTGTATTCATGATGAAAACATTCTTGAAACTTTAGCCCGCTCTCCACTTTCTCCTCCACTTGAAATCAACATATTCAGCAAAAAAAATTGAAGAAATAGGATCTGGAAAGCACATTTGTTAAACCGAACCAAGAAACACACTTCCAACTTCATGCTTTTTCTTGTAAGGTGTTGCATTTCAGTTATTTTATCATCCTGCTTCTTGTCAGTCTCTCTCCAGTTTGCGATCAGTATTCGACAGAAATGTTTCGTTTGGAAATTGAGCCGCAATACTATATTTATTGTGTAGCACGCGTCGGTGTGTATGGTAAACACACACACACACAATATATATAGGAAATAGGAAGTAGATGGTTGAAATGGCAGAACAGAACAGAACAAGTAGTTTGGTTGAAGGCCCCGATCCACCAAACGAGACGGAGGTCTTAACCTCTCGCGCGTCTTAAGCCTAGCAAGAGTTACCCGTGATGAATTGATAACGAGACAGATCCAAATGCGAAGGTTGGAAAGATCCAATTTATCTTCGCTTTAGTTACCGAGAGAAAAAACGTAGGAATAGGTAAAAGAAAGCGCTTCTCTTCCTGCTTTGATGCTGGGTCTTTTTTTATACTTATATTATATTATTTTCTAGTTTCTACACACACACTCATACATTTTCGCCTGTACTGTACAGTAAGTAGATACCTACGGGGGGAAGTACATGAAACACACTTTCATCTCATCCCAACGACGTCCATGTTTGAGATGCAAGGCGAGTCACAGGAACATAGAATTTTATACAACATAACAATGTCGGTCCCTTGGTCCACATGTGTATTGAAACGGAATACTAGTCTGGACTCAAGAACTCCCTCAACCATATGGCTTTTCATGGTGTCTTCACTCAACTCTCTTTTTTCTTCCTGTATCTCTTCTTCCAGAATTACTTTTCACACCAACCACCACCACTACCATATCCTATTCTCTGTATATCCGATGCCTTTATATAGTACTAGTACTACATGCGCGCTGGTTTCGGATGGCTGACTGGTTGGACTTGGCAGTGGCATGGGTAGACATTACAGGATGCGAAATGGACAGGTACATTTTTGGTGTCAAAAGTGGAATTCTACCACTTTTTTATTGTCAGGTTCTTCCCAAAAAGTCATCGTAATAGGATCCTGCAATACGCTTTTTCCACTCTGACTCTAACATATTAGTTCTTTCAAAGAAAAAGAGAAAAAAGGGGAGAAAGAGAAACAGGTCCTTCTAAATAGCAAACACACGCGTTTGACGTTGTTGCTATGTTGGAGTTGGAGGGAAAAGGAAACTTAATGGTGAGAAATACACACAGTTACACAGTAGTTGAAGAAGGATGAGACATCCTTTTCATAAATGTATCGCATGTGTTATATACATACTACTATATTCTTTAGGAATTGAACGGAAAGCCAATTTTTAGAGTGACTACTGCAAAAAAACTGTAGGATAATAGTATCTTATTACATTGTAAGGACTTATATAACTTTAAGGAAGGATGTCAGATAATATGTATGGTCCTGGAGCGCTCATGTCTTCCGCCTGCTGGGGAAATCACTTTCATTTACGCATTTGTACCTTTCAAATGTTCACATGATGATGATGGGGAAGACGAAGATAATGTATAGTAAATCGAACTAACAACTTCTTGAATACAGAACGAAGGAGCTCGTCTTCTTTGAGAGCTTCAATTCGGAAGTGAGAATTCTGATAATGAAATGAATTAGTCCGCAAATGACTTTGAAGACTGCTTATGCGTTGTTGGATAGCCTAGCCAACATAACAACACTCAACAAGCTGGAGGCAGGTAGCTCTAGACGTGATGATGATCTGTTTATAACTTTAGCATTTCTGTAATCACATTTTCGGAGAAAGTCGTAACATTTATTTCTACATATCTACCTACAACTTTTCTCTTCGTCAGTAGCACAGTGCTCTAAATAAGTTTGACAGTGGGGTAATAAATGTCTTGTGTTAAGCCGAAGAAATGTTTGTGCAAGTTACTCAACATATGGAATACAAATATACGTGAAAACGTAAACTTACGTGCCTTGGCCTACTTTCTAGACAATCAACGGATTCGAAGAATCATCAAGGATATTTGTTGACTCAAACGAAGAGAAAGAAAGAGAGAGATGCAAGCGAAAGAACACAGAAGAAAAAAACTTTATCTGTTTTTTATAGGAATTAGAAAATCAATACAAAACCAGGGGAATTTTTTTATCCTCATTATTTGCTTTCTCTGATCCAAGAAGGAACGGGAAGACGAACATGTTCAAAGAAGAATGCATTGCATTCACCGTTCAAGGAAACAAATAAAGCTGTTTAGTAAATCACCTAAAACTAATGACGTTAGAAACCTGATTTGATTCTTTGCAATTTAGATCCAAATCCAAGTCCAAGAATTCATGCAATTATTTATTTTCCACATGTGAATTTCAAGTTTGCTCAGTGCCCACCTTTTATGCAATCAACTCTACGTCTGGGATGCAAACCATATTTTGTTGTGGAGGAAATTATGATTTCGTATGAATGAACTTGATCCCATCGTGTCCTTCGGGGAAAGGAAAATGAGAATGTGAATATTATGATAACTCAACTCATTCCTAGTAGTTGGCTCTAATCAGACAAAATTCCAACTTTTGAAATGTATATGAGATAATATTCGAATTTACCCACCAGCAATTTCTAAATGGCAACCAACCTATCAATTACCTGATGAAAGGTCAAAGTTGACAACCGTCATTAATATTATGTATACTAGGGTTCAGGTTGAATGAATTGAGCGCAGGCGTAATTTAATTCGAATAAAATCGTTTCCAATCCAATCGGATCCGAGTTTAGTAACTGTAATTATTAAGCCTTGATGGTTGAGCAAACATTGAGCCCAAGTTACAAATCCCACGTGCGTATTTATTTGCATGTAAGTTTATTCCTCGAAGAGAAAAACAATATTCTCTTCTCCAATATCATAAAATGCTTCTTAGGGCATGATCATTACAGTTGAAAAGAGATGAGCTATCTATATACCTACACATATCATATCATTTCCTTAGATGAAAAAATGCTGTGATCATTTCGAATTTCAAGAAGAGCTGCCGAGTATTAAAATTTTTGGATGGAAATAGTAAAAGAAATATGTATACATACATATTATTTCACACTGGTTATACATCCTCATCCCAAATGAAATTCAGTAAACACACACATGTCTCATAAATATCATGCTTTCTCAGGAATAACTATCATTTGACTCAACAAGCATGCCTTTCATTTGAAGGTTTTTGGCAAGCGTGGAATATAGAAGCAAATGTATTATTCGGTTGCCTATTTGCCTTCCGAGGAAAAAAAACTAATAATAATCTTCAAGAGAGCTTTTAAAATTCACTTGTATCTATCTTCTTCTTTGACGAGTGGGTTTTTACTACTTTTTCTGCCTACGCGGTGAATGTTATATTGATGTAAATGTGAATATTCAATGTGGTAAATGGTATAAATCCTCATGATATTTTCACTCATCTCTCTCCTCTTCCTAAAAGCCTGGAAGGGAGAGTGAAAGTCACGGTAAAAGTTTATTTTCCCTTACTTTCACATGAGATATGTATGCATATGTACTATTATACTTATATACTCCCTCAAAAAGTGATTCTTTTCATGTGCTTAATGAATAATCAATGACCCAATATCACGTGTGTGTGATGTGATATTCATCGCGATTCTCTGTGATTTTCTTTTCTTGTCCCTTTTATTTTCACATAGAAATCATTCCCACTCTGCTACTTTCTTTTCAAAAAAATAACCACTTGGCATAAACGACCGAAGAAATAGCTGTGATAATGCAATTTCTGTTGATGACGAGCATTTCAGCGTCTCATGTTGCTGCATATAAAAGTAGAGAGAGAGAGAGAGAGAAAAGGAGAAAAAGACTGGCAAAGGAAAGTTCTTGTGAGAACAGAGCTTGCGAAAGTTTTTCCATTGAAATGAAAGAATTTCCATTGAGATTGCTTTTGATGTGAAATATTCCTCTTTGTATAGCTCGTTCCCTGCATATATATGAACACACACAACCAACGTGTGTGTGTGAGTGAGACAAAATTCCTCTTGCTGTTTGAGCCATTTGCAATTACTATAGTTTATGCCACACCGTGTATAATAGTTTTCGCACTCCACTCTTTAAATGGGCATTTTGTGACTATTGCAAAAGAAAATAGCGAGGAGCTCACAAGAAATAATGGTAACGCATAGTTGACAAAGTTGCAAAAGAAAGCCATATTTTTTCCCTCTGAAAGTAGAAAAGTATACAAAAAAATATACTAAACTTTACATGCTCTTATTTGCTTACTTTCACTCCATTTATTCCTTCCATCTTTGGGCTTCAATTTTGCCATCCCTTGAGCACAGGTAAACTGTGTTTGTCTAATGTAGCACAAATATACTGAAACTATACGTATAATATACACCAGATTGAAACATTATACAACTTTTAGTGTAGATATATATAAACGCTTTCATTTCCAAACCACCTTTTCACAAAAAAAGTATTACACATTTTTTTTTGTAATAAAAACTTTTTTTTGAGTACGACTTTCACACTTTGGCTGAAAGAAGGAGAGCACAGTGTACATTGAGCTTCTTCAATTTAGCAGAGAAATCAATTTTCTGATAACGCTTCAACTAACAAACAAAAACATTTTTTAATATCGTCGAGTTTCCGGATTACACTATTGATAGCTGATGTAAGTCTTATCAAATAACACGATATAATATGACTTTGTAAACAAAGTAACTCCTACTTATTGTATCGAAATCCACGCTATCTTTTACCTTCCTTTTTGTTTGAAGTCGTCAATTCAACACCGTCTCGTCATGTCGTGTCGTGAGTCGTGACGGTGGTAGCGGTAGCACTTTATTTTTTGAGTATTGAAACATTTTATATGCTAACCAGTTCGACCTCGACACTTTTTACTCATTGACAGTATAAAATGTCAAACATCTGCATGCACTAAATTATATGAAAATGGAAATCAGACAAGCGGACAAAAAAAGTAATGGCTATTTCCCCATCAACTATTATCCAGCCCTATAATAAAGTGTGCTACGCTATCATAAGTAATTTCAAAACTCATGTTATATACGCATGCTATTTTACTAGGTGGTATACAGAAAGTTTTTTTACTGTATTGCTCGTAATTCGTACCTCCATCAAAATTGCATTATGCAATACAAATACAAGGTCAATCAATACAATACACATTATATTGCGACGTGGCCATATTTGCTTGATGCTTGTAATTTAACAGATGAATGGACTCAACCAAAACATTCAACATAATAGATTATTATTTGTGTCCATTATGGACATCATTTACCTAACATTAAGCGATTTTTATGTTGAATGGGTTCGTGACTGTGACTTTGCTCCCCTGATGGTTTCATAAAATATATATAATATTTTTAGCCAGCTCCAAACTTCGAAGCGATACAGTTTTTTTACCTTCATATTATTGTATGCATAGAATTATCCTATACAATATACATATACGATGAATGGTAAAAATCGATGGCTCAAACGGCAAGTGTTGTTAATACTGTTAATGTAATAAAAAAGAATAATTTAGGAAGTAGAATATAGAATGTAGGTAAATAAGTCAAATGCTTTCACTTTGTCTGACTTTCACCAATTCTATTTAGTTTTGTATTGTGATGAAATTTCGGAACGATAAACCATTCTCCACTCGTCATTGGAAGAGAAGTCAGAAGCTCTTGTGAACCTAAACATTTTTTTTCATGCTGGACAAGGAAAAATAATACCTCTTTTTTGGATATTTTGTATATGTGTCGTGTACCTGGCAATTTAAACTTATTTCTTTATATCATTATTAGAATAAAGTGCAAAAGTCAAAAATGGGAACGCATTAAGTAATGACTAGCTAAGCCCGTATGGTTTCCTCTTCCTCTCATTGTGTTTTGATGTCAATAATCCATCCTCAGGATTACATATTATGTGTGATGTCACCGGATAAATTCTTGAGGTAAAGACATAAACGTCAGGAATGTTGACTTGATATGTCAGAGGAAACAACCTACTTTTCCTAGTGAAAATCCATATAGTGTCACTGTCAGGAGGAGCTTTTCGTTAAATCAATCCTTATATTACGTACGTTGATATAATTCTACCAACTTTAGTTCCCATTCTCCATCGTACTTATGTGCTTATCCTCATCCTCCCGTTTGCGTTCTCACTGTTATTTCTTCACCATTTCCGTAGAAAGTAAAATATCATGTACCTACCACCTTTTCCCATGTGCTCATATTTTTTTGCTCACATATGTAAAACCTTCCGGGAGAAAGTGGGTTAAACCGAACCACATAAATGTTTTAACTTGAGTAGTAGTGAAAACTGAAAAGGCGGTTGCTGACATCTGATGTGTAACGCATAATATACATAAATGTAGGCAGACATTAATGGTATACGCTACGCTACATTAACTAGAAAGTATTGTGGTACTCTGTCTTTTATTGTAATTCAAAGGTGTCTAAACTAACATTTGCGAATGCTTACTCTTTGACCTTATTTTTTATACCAAAAAAACAGGATACTAGAGGAAATGTACGAGGTAACGTGCGAAACGTAGGTTAATGCGAAAAAGCGCAGCAGCTCCCACTAATTGCTTTACAACAAACTTATACACATTAATTAAACTGACGGAACTTGGAGAACCAATAAAGGTATACGATTACATATGAATGCACACGCCCCTAATGAGCCCATATACCGAGTTTTTACTGAAGGCGTTCCGGCAACCTGTTTATACTATTTCTGTGGGATTTGTTACTTTCTTATTTGACAGTTCCTATTTTTTGATGGGATTGCTGAGGTTTTTTTCTTACCTCTAGGACTTTCACCAAATTAGGCTTAACTGCGGAAGATCACGAATTGCTAGCAGTTTTTCTTTTTGGTTTGTCCTTCAAGCATTTTTTTTCTTCCTTTTTGCCCGTAAGTGACACGTGAGACTTGTAGTGTTATGTTCTTGAAAGTTGGTTTGGTTGCATCTCACCTCATGAACATGCTTTCTCTGAGAGCAGCTCAGAAAGATTTTTGTTGAAGGTAAAGAAAATCTATTCGTGTGAACAGGGATATAATAGAAAATAATAGCGTGAAAACGTATTAAAGATAGAATGCACGGAATGCAAAAAAAAAACATTTATGGCATTTTCACCCGTAAGCGTTCATGACTGATGAGACTCTTATATGTATATTGTTATGTGATATTATTATGGTTATGGTATGAACTTTTTTTTATCTAATAGCGCTCCTGCTCTTGAAGAACTAAAGTTGGTTAGGTTAAAGAGTGCAAGAGATGCAAACCCCGAAAAACTTGAAAGAATTTGTATCATAAATTGCAGAAAATCCTTGAACGTGTGGGGTGGAAAGTGGTCGTCACGTCAAGGACAAACAATTTTAAGTTATATAACTATCAACTATGCAGCTGTGAAATACCTGGGAAAAATATTTGTGCAGCTGAAAAACAGAAAAGGTGAAGATTCTGATTGTATACATACATATTATTTAGTTTGAGTGTCTTGTCCTGCCCTACAAAAGCCTTGTGAAACTAGAAAGGGTTTTCTTGTAGTAGTTTTCTTGAAGAAAGTACGCATTTTTTTTGTAGCCAGCAGGTTATTTAAATTTCTGACGAGTTTGAGTGAATAAACGACGCGTAAATAGTGGGTTGACAACCGTGTATGAATTATTCCAAAAGCGATTTACCAACTCCATAAAGCACACCCTTTGCTTTCGCCTTCTCAGCTCTTATTCTCACACACACACACTTACTGGCCATGAGTCATGCAACAATAGTGTTCCACATTCATACTTTATTTGCCTTATTTCCACCATTCTTCCATTTATCTTACTTGGTGAACTCCTTATATAACCCATTTATTTCTGGAGGTGAAAGTATATACTTATATATTATAGCTGATACTATCCGATCCTATTACTATACACTTGAAACAGATACTACATTTATACGACTCCATTTTGCATGTCATAATTTCTCACAGTTCTCGTGTTTAACGTACGTGACATAAGACCAGTTAATGGCCAAGAAGTCCATAAAAATGGAATAGTCGATTGCATAGTCGTCTACTACTCATATACATAAACAAAACAGGAATATCTATACTCCAAAACTCCAAACACTCGTCTTGTAACATTAAGCATCAAGAACCAAGCTTCTACATCAAATAACGCGTATCTGTAACACTAAAAAGTAATAATTTACTCACAAGCAACAATTTCATTATGATGTATGGATTTTTATATCCATTTCTTTTCGTTTGTATTTTTTTTCAACCACCATCACTCATGTTAGCAGATAGCCCCAAAATGAAGGATGGAAAAGAGTTTCCATAAAAAAAAGTTAAAAACCTCATTTAATCTTTCTTTTGGTTTCTTTTTAAAAATGATAGTGTTCCCTTCGTTGACATAATCGCTCACGGCTATGCTACATATATCAGACAATGTCTTCACTTGGTCTTGGTGCCTTGGTTTGGTTATTATTATTATTATAAAACGAAAGAGGAAACATTGACGATACTCTACTGACTATACCGACATCATATCACATCACATGGACCGACCCACAAGTCGTTCAAGCATGTATCAGAAAATGTTTCATCGCAACTTATAAATCTCCATCAGCCTTGATAAATGATTGATTTTTGACAAAATATTTGTCAGGAAATATTTCTTGGGACTACCTCGACTCGACTGTACATGACTACTACCATCATCATCATCATCATCATCATCATCATCACAAGGATGCCGCACATACATCACGCTCGAGTGATGATGGAAGTACTGAAGCAAGGTATTTACGTAACTAATTCTCATTGTGTCATCCTCATATTTTATCGCAAACCGTACGTCCATTTACCATAAAGATTGAGTAGAAGAAAGCTTTCATATATTGGTGGTGGTGGTGGTGGTTTTGATGCCCTGCTTTTCCCCGTCGATCGTCTCGACGCCCGACTATATACATTACATTACACTACAGTGCAGTGCCCATATATGCCCGTTTTATCCTCAATGCACATTGATCATAAAAGCAAAAGCCGAGACTATGGTGGCTGGCTTGGCTTGGCTGGAGCTATATAGCAGAATGGACTGGGAGAGAGAATGAATGAAAGGTGAGCTGGGTAAGAGAACAGTCATCCGTATGGATTTATATTAAGATATATAGAGGCAAAGCGAGCGACAGTTAAAAGGTATTCATCCATCCGACACATTCCTTTTTCTGTCTCTTGTGGCTCTCCTCCTGACAGTGACGAAGTATTTGCAAAAAATCAATGAAAAAAATCTCTTTGTTGGATGAAGTCTCCCAAGATTTTTATTTATGACATGGAGCCACACACAACGTCCTTTTTTATTATCCATTGTAACATGTTACTTTTTACTAACACTTGCATCCATCAATTCAATAAAATAGGATATGTCGAGTGTATGAAATAAAATACCTACGTACGTACGTTAAATTGAAGACACTGAATGTCCGTCCACTGAACACTTACGCTACTTGCTATACTTATCATCGTAAAACGAGGGAAGGTAAAGGGAAGCAGCAAAAACACTACTCATTTTTATGTCTCATTGCATTGGAGAAAGAACTGTAAAAGTAAGTAATGGTTTATCCTGTGTACCAATTTGCTGGGGGTAAAAAAAGTAAACGGTAAAAAAATTCTTCCCTGGCTGAAGCTGAAATGAAACAGAAGAGGTAAAAATTTCTCTAGTTATTTTTAACTTTTTTCTTGAAAACGTTGAAAAAAAGGTAGGTACGAAAAAGTAAAAAAAAATCAATATTGCCACGCTTGTTGTACTACCTCGGAGGAATATAATATAGGAAATAAGAAGAAAACAAAAGAAATGGGGAGTGAAAGCTCAGGAATCAAAAAGTGAAAGAAAACTTACTTTTCTACGAAATAACAAGTATATTTTTGTAGAGAAAAGAAAAAAAGTTTGAAAATATTAAAGTAACTTTCACTTGAAAGAGTTGCACAAACATTCCTATTACATGAAGAAATGCCTCTTTGGAATCGTATTTTCTACAAAATGTCACTGTAACTTACATCAAGGAAGACGTACGTACGTACATGCAGTTTTTCAAGGAAGTGATATGAGTGTAAACCTATTTTTACATTTACTGTACGTAAGACGATATAATAATATGTGGCAGTTCCACGTGCCAGGTAGCAATAACATCAACATCAAGTTTCCCATACCATCGAAGAATAAAAGGAAGCCCTTGTAATGTTCTAAGCGTTTGGTTTGGTTTGGATACATATGACAATGTGAATGTGATGAAACCTATTTACTTAAGTTTTCCCTTCATTTCATTGAATTGATAGTATCAACATCAAGTATAGCTATTCAAGGTAAGAAACGTCCCCAAAGGACATCAGCATATTGATGATTAATGTACCTACTCACAGTTGCTTCCACGTGTGCAGAATGGCAAACCCTACAAACCCATTGAATATTCAAGGAAACAGAAAATACGGAAAATGAAAGTTTTTGTATACAAGCTGAACGTAATCAACGCAACTAGACACAGTTGGTTTTAATTAAAGATTGATTAGAATTTAGAACCTTCTCCAAATAAAACCAAAAAAACGACAGATTCTAAAAATAAAAGATATAAAAATAGACATAGTTTAACGGGTCGTTACAATTCTGACTGTATTTAAAATGTATCATTAACTGTCGTTCAAAATGTTTCAATGAAACCTGTGAAAAGTTTGCAGAAATGTTTTCTTATCGGTTTATCTAAAATTAGATACAGAAGGACATTGAATTTCTAATGTAAATTACAATATCAATTATTGAGTGACATACTACAAGTGCATGAACAAAATTTATATAACTTGAACACGGAAATAGTTGCACGTGCATGTGCATTGTCAAAAATTTATCAGTAAATATCTTTTAAAGTGCTTGTCTGAGCCAGTTGTAGCAAAATATGCTACTTTAGATTTACTAATTAATAACAATTTTTTTTGCTATTCAATCAACCCTTCAAACATTAAAACCTAAAAATGACAGAACATGTGACTGCTGGAACTTTATCATAATGGATCATAATATCATTTCTAATCCTAACTCCCAGAAGCAGCCCATTAAACATTGCATTCAATAGCTCAAAATTTGAGTCATGTATTATACACACGTAAAATCAGCAAGCAAAAAGGATAAATATCCGCTGTATTTAAGGCCATAAAATACAACAATTTTGTTTGCCAACCTTTTCATTTTTTTCTCTTGTTCCTTCTCCGCCAGTAGTTCAGAAACCCATTTTTTACAAAGCTACAAACTCTCCATATAATATATTCTTTCTTTTCTTGTGTGAGCTGCCATTCTCTTTTCCGTTTCTCCTTATATTTACTCGTTGATCAGATTTTGCGGATGATTTATTTGGATGGATCTCCTCTTGAATAAACCATCATCGCGTGCGAAGCCGACCTTTTCTTCTCAGTGTATTAATATATTGTACACAAAACACATACATTATTGTATCAGGTTTCTGCATTGCCGTAAAAAACAGATAGGATCAGGAGCGAACTGCTGTTTTGTATATTTTAAGAAACCCTATCTTCATATCTTCAAGATCAATATGTACACAATGAAAAAAAAACACAAACCATAAGGCGAGCGGATCGAAAACACACTGTTTTTCATGCTTCTTCACCTTACACCCATACATTTTGCTTAGAGTTATTGCTGCAATACATGCATGGTTTTTCTTCTTCTTCCAAACATACGCATGCTACAATCTACAATCATACAATGTATTGCAGTAGTAGTCGCAACTAACTACCAACCAGTATTTCACAAAGGTCTTCTCATTCCTCATGCTTGATGTCTGGAATTGTTTTTCTTGTTCAAAGCAAAAAAAAAGAGAAGAAGAAACTATCCATACATTTTTGAATATGCCTATGGCATAAAGAGTTCCCATTCTTTTGACGACTGTGTAAAAGTATATGCACACGCCGCAGAAAATACATAATAATAATGACTGTCAAGTCCAATGAGAATGGAAGGGAAAAATTGACAAGGAAAAGTAAAGGGAGCGACGACAACATCAAGTAAAAAAAAGAAAGAAGATGGTGGTTTGGTAATAGGCAGGAGGATATGTTCATCAGGAGTTTTTTTCCCTTCTTCTTGTTTTGAGACAGTTAACAGACAGAAAATGATTTTGCATGCAGTGTTTGTTGTGATTGTAGAAAATGGTTGGAAGCAAAAGAGCAAAGGAAAGAATGGTACAACGCCTTCAGTATTTTATTAGTCATGAGGGGTTGCAGCCTTCTTCTCCTTTGTGAAATGATTAAATTCCATTCCTTTTGATTAGAAATTGTCTGGAAGCAGCATGTTATAGTTTTTTGTCAGTGTGTATATGTATTCGACCAAAAAAGCGAAAAAGAAAAAGTAAAAAATCACCTTTGATCTATTCATGGTTTTTGGATAAGCAAAAAGAAGAAGCAATATGAAACATAACATGTGTAATAGCACCATGAACACTGTACGTACGCACTGGGACAGTACCAAACCAAGCTGCTGGTTGGAATGAGAAGAAGAGCAAAGAAATAGTACAAAAAATTCGCTTCTAGACGAGCAAATAAATTGCAAGGTAAGCGGAGCAAGAATTTATGCTTATGTTATACTTCTTCTTCTTTTTTCTGCAAAAAAAATGGTAAACTAACCAAAACTCAACTTCCAATTCAAACGCCAACACCAAAACCAGAGCCCATCGCATTGCCATCATGGTAATCGTTGAACACACATAAGCTTTAGAAGTCCTGAACGTTCTCTCTCTCTCTCTTTCTCATTCACTCAGGAACAAAAACCAATGTCTGCATTTGTGTGTGTGTTTGTGCGTCTTTGAATGTTTCAGAAACGAAAGGAGTAAACGCAAAGAGTCAGTAGCTGACTAGACTTTGGAGAGAAAAGTTCTTTGATATTAGTTTTGTATCCTGTTCGATACACACAAGAAGAAGATCGATATATACGCATATATTTATTAAGTGTATGACTATAAAGGGTAAACTTGCAAAAGTCAGAGAGAAGAAGGATGTAGCTATACCAAATGTACATGCATATATTTATGATATACATATAAATATTTTATATGCGTTCGTGTTTACAGCTTAACTTGGCGAGTTTTTTTTCCAAGCCAAGCCAGAAATCAAATCCGATTTCCTTGCTCTTTGTTCGCAATTTTTACTCTTGGTCTATCTGATTAATTTATGTCCGTAGCGTGACTACTCTCCCATGCTTGAAATGGTCGGCATTGCATGCAATATAGGAGCTAAAGTATGTAATAATAGTGAGTCAGTAGTGAGCCACATTAATCTATATATTTCGTTTCTTGGTTCTTTAGCCTTCATTTATTTGGAGGAATTTTTTTCTCGCTCATTGATCTGTTTACCCCCGTTGCGTTAATTAAGGTATGTTTAACTAATGCTCACGACTTACCACCACCACTCCTACTTCAGTCCAGACAAACTTGGTATGGCAAACTCAATATTGCTGCTCTTATAACAATAAGACAACAGAACAGAGCATAACAGAGTGGCCAACAGCCCAGAAGAATTCTTGGAAGAACAAACATACAAAATATGTAAGACTGAACTGCTTACTCGCTGCTCCTTGTGCTCGTGTTCGCCTACCTAAAACTGATCCCAAGAAAATTCCGAAGGAAACACAAACGCACTTTTAATTCAACCCTTATAACTTTCACGATTACGTTCCGTCCACGGCTCACGATTGAATAATACATGGACGTTTGTTAGGTTACACGGGACGAAAGGAAAGAAAACTCCTATGAAATAATGATGAATTCATTGGAATCTTACTATACATTCTCTTCTATAGGTATGTATGTATAGGAAACTTACGTAAATTGAGAAAGGAGAAAAACTCCCTACTTTAATTATTACAACATTTTTTGGCCCAACCTATGCATAAATCCAATAGGGAAAACGAATCTTTTTTACATTAATGAAGCCCATGCAGCTTCGTATGCTGCTGCTGCTAGACTGCTACTAAGGTCGAAGAAGGTTTCCTATTAAATAAAAGTTGTTGGCCAAACTCGCAAGGCAAGCCAAGCCAGAGACCACCACAACAACAGAGGCATCAATCATATTTTGTTTTCCAGACACGTTCACACACACACCACTAATATAATACTTCATATTGAAATGATTCATCTGAGAAAGTACTTGTACGAATGTGTATTTTTCTTCCAACATCCAACCCTACAAAACACAACGACGACCATACGATGATGATAATATAATATGTTTTATGTACATATAAAAAAAGCTAGAGATAGAGGAAAAAAATTGAAATTGCACGAAATTTCGCACAAGAGGGAAAAATAAGTAATACAAAAAAAACCTTGTAAATACATACATCATCCAAGAACATGCATGTTCCTATTTATAAGTTGTAATATGCTGTGTTGTTTTTTTCTCTCTCTCTCTTCTCCCAAGTTGTTTGCTCCATTACATTATTGCCATCATGAAACATGAATATGTACTCCCACTGCTTTCTCTCCTTTCTCTCACGAACGGAAAGGATCACTATGAATAAGGCGTGGGGAAAGGAGAGAAAAAAAATGAGAGAAAGAAAAAAAAGTAATGCATAATACATCCTTTTATAATCCATTCTATTTTATTTTTTCCCAAACCAAAAAAGAGCAATTTACTATGTACATATTTTGTTTATTCTCCATCAGTTTTCCAAAATTGGCGAAAAAAGAACAAGACTTTTGGTTTACTATTTACTACCTATAGCCAAAGCCAATTCAAGCCATTGTTTGCAAATAAAATATCTACATGAGTAATATAATATGACGCAAATTTTAGCAGTCCTCCTGACATTATTACCCTATAAAATTCTAAAAATATAACAAAACAACCGGTTTTGAAAGAGAGGTCGTACATACGGTTGCTTGAATCCATATGAGTTTGTTTTTTTGGTTGGGTTTGGTTTCCAGCAGCGAAGTTGGTCTTCTTTTCTTGGTGTATGCACAGCATTGTTATTGTTATGGTTAATATTTTTGTGTAAAAAAATTGGTTTGCAGCGGGTAGGTTGGAGGAAAGGTTGGAGTTGGATGGGGAAAAAATGTTGAGTGAAGAAAAAAACACATACATTGGTTTTTTTGGGTAGAAAACAAAGCTGACAAATCTTCGTTACATGAACATACATACATAAATATAATATGTATGTATGTATGTGGTATGTGGTCCCTTTTGGTGTTGTCGCAGACGTCTGGTTTTTTGGTTGGAATTCTATTACAGAGTTTCTATTTTTCTATATTATATATAGTAGCTTTTGCGAATGCGAATGCAGTAGCGTGACAGAGCTAAAACCGTGGGTTTTTGAGATACTCTTTCCTTCTCGTATATTGTTTCCTGTGAGTTTTTGGTTACATGTTCGCTGTCGACTTCGTGATTTTTTATTGAATGCTGTTGTGTTGTATGCATTTGAACATTTGTGTATTTTCGTACAGCTACCAAGCTTCATGCTATATGAATATGTATGTATAATATGCATGTATGTCAAGAGTTGTGTTCCGAAATTAGAAGTTAGTTTTTGTGTGTAGGAAGGAGCCGTTTTCAAGGAACTGACGAAATGTGTTTCATTATTGAATATATATGATGTACCTACAGGGGTAACAAACAATAACTGGAAGAGATCAAAGGGATTTTGTGCACGATAAAACACAAATTTACGCAAAAACACAACATTTAAAACATTTTAAATGTGTTTCGTGCCCTGAAATGTTTAACTTGTCAAGATTATTGTGCTGTCGCGAAACTAGACATATTTGGCTATAAAAATATGACAATCTCAAGAGTTCTGTTGCGTGTGTAGAGTAGTTTTTCTTGACAAGTTACAAGAGACCAGAAGTGAGGTGAAGAGAAATGGGAGAAAAATGAGGAAAAGGGGCATGTTCATGTTCTTTTTTATTATCCAGCAGCGTTTTACTACTTACAGTTTTTTTACTTTTGAGCCATTTCACTAGTGAGGGTAATAATAGTGCTAAACTGGGATTTTAATTTTGAACCAAAAATACAAAACGTGTGACCTTCGTCTCCTTGAGAGTGAACATGGAGAGTAATAAAATTGCACACGAAATCAAGTTATGAATAAGCAAACAACGTGCAATGACGACAATTATGGCCATGATAATCAGCTCGAGAAAACACAAAAGAGGTGTGTGATCAAGTTGCAATTGGGACGGTACTCGATTAAGATCTCCTCTTGAAACGAGGAAAGCCAGAGAATATTGTGTGGCTGTGTGAACATAAAGTACGTATATGCACACATTTTTATTGCTTTCAATGAGATTATTGTAGAAATTAAAGTTAGCACCTAAATGTTTTTACAGCGTCAGTTGATGTACATTGAGGCTATAAATAATAGAGTTTGAGGTTTATAAATTTTGACTGCTGTTGTAAATTCACGTTCATTGAAAATCTCAGCAGTAGTTTCATACCAGACCAAACCAGACCACATTTCATTTCCCAACAAACATTTCACACTTTGCTGAACCTGTTTCCTATTACCCCCACACACACAAACAAGTTGTCCAAAACGGAAAAAATTGGACTACTAACAAGTAACATATTCTTCCCGTTCTCAGTCCCAGTTTCCGTACCTCAAAATCCTTTTTCACTCAACTCGAATCCCAATCTGTTACAATAAGTTACAACAACCAACACGCTCTCATATACTACATATTGCCACTCTAGGAGAGCTAGAATGCTACTCTACAGTCCCAAATTGTTACACACACGGTGCATGAAGCGACATACACCCACTCATATACCATAATCTAGCAAGAATGGGATGAAAAGTTTTGTATTGTCCCAGATTCTATTTCCTCGACAATTCCTTTCTATTACAGGAGTCGTTCTAAAACCCAAGTTTCTACGGTTTACAGCGTGTGCTATTTACATAACACTACAAGTCTAATCGAAACCATTCCATGGTTGTCTGGAGATGTGTATATACACACATATCTGTAGAATGTGCATGTTTTCCTATATTATATGATGTAGTTGACGTAAGTGCTGTATTTTGTCGACATCACATCCACACTGTTATGTAAAACAGACACTACTGTAAAAAGGGGAAAATTCTAAGGATTGGTTGGGCCTGTTGTTAGTCACAATACTACTCAACTCCGGGAAACTGCAGGACGTCTTCCGGTTTGACGATTTGGCATTGAAGAGATTTCATGCAATAACTTTCCTAAATAGGTATATCCATTTACAACCAGAACGGATAGAAATTTTATTCACATTTGGGAAAGGGGAAACATGCTACAATAGAATATAGGGTGTGGATATATATACACATTCAGTCGAGCATCACGAATTTGTACATTCGTTTTCTTATGCAATGGACTGTTACTGTCCTCATACAACGATGCGATGTCGATACTTTTCACGAAGACACACTTTTGGTTGTATGTTGAGGGAAGCCGTATTCTACATAATAGCTTGGTGAACGTTGTCTTTCATCTTTTATTACTCAAGGGAAAACTTAAATATGCAGCGAACACGGTTTAGCTAGAGTGATGGTATGATATATCCAAAAAGTCCAAACTATGTGCTCCTTTAATTTAATGGAAAATCCGATACAGATACAGGTGTATCAATACAGTGTCTAAGTTAGCTTTCACCATATAATAACTATTGCATGTTCAAAAACTCAACAAAACTGACCTTGAGCTACAAATACATCTCCTGTCGGATTACGTCACGTACTTTAAACAACCCCACGTAATTGACGATTTGATGATGATGACACCGAAAAGAAAAGTACACACAAAGGTCTTTTGAAGGTCCTACCCTATCAGAAAATTGCAATCATGTTTTAATTGATGATTGCTGTGACAGTTTGCAACCTATTATAACCCTTGTATTTATAGCACAACAGCAACAACTACAACAACAACATGACATGGCGAACGTGTGTATTGATCAACTTGGACAGCTTAGTGAGGGGGCTAAAACTATGTCATTCTAAATTCTAATAGACACATTTTTCTTGCCAATTGACAAGATTCACACAGGCCAGGCCAGGCCAAGGTGACTTTTGCTCTTCTTCAAGGTTTTCTCTTTGTAAACCACAATAATGGCCGACTAAGACTACATCAACCACCAAAGTAAAGGCATTTTGGACTACTTTTTTAATACTAAAACGCAGCAAGGTAAGTAAAAAAAGGCTTTAACTTTCTAAAATACCTTCATGGTAGTTTCAACAGTAACTTTAAGTGCTGTATGAAAGGATTGGAATTGACTATGACACCATGAATACCGGTAAAACTTTTTTCCCTTCTAAAAAAGTGTATAAAAATTTGAGATGTGCTGCATCTCCCCGATAAGTGGTTGACTATGTACATTTGTACATGTATGTATATTATGTTTCTGTGTGAAGGTGAAGGGATGGACATAGACGATGCGATGTGATGCCATCATCAGCCACAGTCTTGCTGCTATCACAAGTCTACTTGAGGAAGATAGAAGACTTTTTGATAAGAAGAAGTAAGAAAGTTTTTCCCCATTCTGCTATACTATATATACTGCTGTAGATAGTAGATACTACCTTCACCTTTATACTTTCTTTTTATCGTTTGGTAAGATTGAAGACGTGTCCTAGTTTTTTTTGTTCTCCTTCTCGTCTTCAAGTGGAATTGGAATAGCCAAACCAAACCACCACCACCACCATCATGCAATCATGCGTGGCATGCAAGATGCTTAAAACATATGCGATAACAGAAACTCTCTCGTTATATAATATGCATGTAGACCCGAATTTCTTTTCTCTTCTAGTCTGGAGTAACTACTAGGTCGGTTCTCAAAAATGGAGAAAAAGAAAGAACGTTAAGTAAATTTAAAATAATTTTTCCACAAAATATTTTCTTTTGTTTGCAATTCCTTGAGAAAAAGTTTTCACAGTTGGGTTGGTTAGGTGCTCCTCGCAGATATTGAAGTTTCATGTTCATGTGTACCTACACAGGTAGATATAAGTTGCAAAAAAGTGTAATCATGCTCAACTACCACCACACCAAACCAAACCAAACCAATGTTTACCCTCTGTCGACTATATGGGCTTATATATTGCAACTTTTAACTTTTCAAAAATATTGTAACACTTTTTTTTAGATATCAAGAGAGGGTGGCTCCCACGGACGACCATAATATTCCATATACTCACTCACTCGCTCACTTGAAGCAACGAACCTTGTGTGAAATCTTCAAAAAAAAAAGTATAAAAACACATAGGAAGGGGAGATATATTGCTCATATTTCCTGAATACTTTTGATTCCCTTCCGTTTCACTCCCACTATCAGTCAACCAAGAAAGAAGCGAAAGAAAAAGTGTGAATATGTAGGTACCGTCGTGGGTGAAAGTACGAACATACATACAGTCCAAGTAGAGAGAACAAACTGATAGGAAGGGAGCGATAAAACTTAGCAAAGAAGATAAAAAACAGGAGAGAGAGGATATCAGAAATAAAATTCAAATAATATGTTTCTGCTGAGACATCACTATTATCTAGCGTGCCATATTATTTCTTCACCATCATCACTATTGTCATGATACGCAATATTAAAAGATTTAGGACAGTTCCTTATGAGAAAATAAAAAGATGAGATGATATGATGATGATGATGATGATGATGATGATCACGATGATGTTGAAACTACGAAATATATATTTTATTACACACATCTCTTCCTTTTATGGGACACTAGTCATCTTATATAGATACGTGGATAGATAGATATATACACTCTATATAATTTTTTAAAGGCTAGGTCGCTTGTTTTAAAGGGCTCAGAGCATCATGTCTCTTCCCTTGTCCTCTTTTCATCTAACTGACACCAATTTTTTTTTGCAAAAAAAATCTAACGTTCCATTTTTTTCTTCTCTTATTCTTCCAACATCCAACATCCTACCCAAACCTAACTACATATTTGGTACTTGGTTATTTTGCTTTCTCATGCATTTTTTCTATGTGCAGTTTAGATCACAGCTTTGCATAAAGCCTCCCAAGTGTATTCTCCATTCTGAGCACTTTCCCTTCATGTCCTCTTCTCTAGCTCTCTTTGGAGATGTAGAGGAGTCAGATCGTTACCAATGTTTAGATAGAATTTTTGTCACATTTATCCATACACAACAGAAGAGGTTGTAGTATTATGTGTAGGAAAAGGAAGTAATAATCTCTTTCCCTGAAGGGAAAATAATATGAGTTGAGTATAGAGCAATGTATTGGTTTGGTTTTGGTGTACGTACAGACCATAGACGACGAGAGGGGACTAGGGACGGGGATATAAGGGGGAGAGATCCATATCCATATGTAAAATTGTAAAGTGTGCAACATAAGGAGTCCGGCCGACTTACTAAGAAGAAAAAAGATCCAACTTTCACTTCACACGACGAGATGTTCGACCGTCCTGGTTCTACTACAAAAACTCTCACTATGGGTATCAACCAAATACAAAAGTGAAAATTGCAAAACTACACATTTTACTACCAAATTGAAACTTCCAACATATGGGTCCTTTCTCTCGGTCCTTTCAGCTTTTGGTTCTGTATTCCATAATATATCTGTGTAATAAAGTAATATAATGCATTCGCAACGCCAGAGTTGAGTCAAGATACAATTTACAGTAGTCCCAGTTAAGTTAACCAACGGCTACATAATATGTTTCTATTTTTTTTCTTTTGAAATGACAGCAATATGCAAAAGGAGAAGAGTTTGTTCAAGAGAAGAAAAAAAGGGTAACGGGAGACTCCATCAGCTCCATTTAACTTGTTCCACACACACATTATGCATTGTAGTTTTGTAGTGTAGATAGATTGCGCGTACATTGCATTGTAGCTTTGAACGTCTAACGTTTTTTCTAGCCAGGAATAAGGCTCATTGAATTGGTGATTCGCATTATGCAATATTAGTTTCTATTACATTTAGATTTATGTGCAAGAGTTGAGTTTCAAGTTGCAAAATGGTTTCAAAAGAAATTTCTTTGACAGGGGAACCCTCATGTTTTCCTATTTTATGTAGACTAACGTGTAAGACATCAGTTCAGCTCTGTGCAGTGAAATTCAACTTTTCTTCAAAAAAGAGAAGAAGTAAAGTGTTCGAGAGCAAGAGCAATGTAGCCAAAAGGCATTTGGAGAAAGGAGGAAAGTGAGATCAATTTGTGGATGAATAATAGTCGTCTTGTAGCTAAAGAAATGGGATAGAGAGAGTATAGAGTAATTCACGAAAAAGTTTATAAGTATTGAATATACAATATACATTCATATTCTCACCGTATATCAACGATGGGAAGTGATTATGTTTTAAAGTTTTAGTACATGAAACACAACAGTGTTTTAGTTACTGATTAAGCTGGTTACAACTGACGTCCATGCTATATTTACTTTTTGCGTGGGTAATAATTACGTTATGGTATGGTACGAAAAATAAGAATTGTGTCTTGATTTTCAAGACACAATTGTCTTGTGTCCCAGTTGAATCACAAGAATACATTTATATGAAACCACCAGATTGTCATTACGAATTTATTTGATGTTAAAGTGTGGGGGTGGGTTGACTGTCACTGTCACGTACGTCATATATTATTGCAAAAAATTCTGGACATGGAATCAAAACAACAACTTTTTCATCAAGAAAATCCATACATTTTCTTGAGCTTCAATTCACCCCAATATTTTTAAGCTGAGTCATATAAAAATACAACGATACCGAAAGTGCATAAACACAACTGTGTGAAGATATACATACACGCATAAATAAATGCATAATAAATATTGAATGTACATTTCAACAACTCCCGATTCTTTATATAGCTGGAGGCTGTTTAGAGTATGTGAAACTTTGAACGGCAGTATATGAAAAAGATGATCTGAGCACAACTTCAAACATTTTCACTTATAGCTAGGCAGAGCGAAATTTTGTCGAATGATTCGTCTGCATCACAACACAAGATAGGATAGGATGCAAATTTTCCTATTGAATCTATCCACACATTTCATATATCTAAAGGGTGGCTACTCAAAAACGAAGCCTTTTCCCGACCACTACCACCACTACTGTCAGAAGTTATAAAGTGAAGATAACGCAAGTCGGTTGAAACAATACACAATATCATACTGTTCCAGGATTTTCTCTTCCCATCCTACCACACCACACAGCACTGCACTGTACAGTTCTTCTACATAATGTCGACCACCAACCATATTTTCATCATGTGCAATGCAAATATAATGTGTATAAAAATTAATATGAGCAAGGAAAGGTAGGTCTTTCCTATTTATCTGCATGTTATATAACTATATAGCATCACATCGACTTTGAACAAAATGAATGAAAGCTGCTTCTTTCAAAAATGGAGTAAAAACTTCATTTCATCCACCAACCACCACCACTTTGTAGATTTAGCTTATAAGTGCGTAGTAGTAGTAGTCGGTTGTAATAATGAATCCCACACATTCCTCTGCTATTACCATCAGTTTTCCAGCACGTTACAATGAATTGATGGGAAGTTGAGCGAAGTGTAAGTGTGTACTGCTCAGAGACTTGAGCTAAACTTCTCATGTTTTGCCGGTGGACACAGACGGAGGAAAAGGAAACCAGGTTTCCCCCCTAAAAAAAGTCGTAGCAAATTCGTTTCTCGTGTTCTAACACTCCATAAGTATATATGCGGGATATAGTAGAGGAAAAGTACTTTACAAGCTTCTGTACGGGCATTTTATCACTTTTCTCTAAAAAAACATAACAAAATCCTTTGAATGGTGTGCCTACAACTACGTAGTACAACCTAAGAGTAAAAGACTAAGCTTCTTGCTAAGACAAAATGTAATAAGGGACATGAAGTTTTGTATGCAGATGATACAGAGATACAAAAAAAGGGGGTTACACAACGAGAAAGTAAAATAGAAAAGACAAAAAAGGGATTCTACAAACGTTCTTTTCCTTTAGTGTTAGTTGAAGATGATGCATACACACACATTCTCATGTTGTCGTGTCTTTATGATGATATGAAACGTGTGTTGCGTTGCAACTTTCACTACTCCCAACTACTGCTTTAATGTGTAGGCGTTTTGTTCTGCTTCTAGTAGTTTCTTTTCCTCCTCGAAAAAAAACTTACTACATTTGAATGAGAGAGAGAAATAGTAAGGCAAGTTGAATATATGTTGAGCTTTGGAGAAAGTGAACTATCTACTACTCGTAAGTTGGTCTGGTCTGGCAAACGGGGCTAATATATGCAGAAGATTAAAATGAAGCTACAAAAAGGGAAGAGGAATTTATTATTCCATTAAGTTGAATTTTTCCACACTAAATTGTTTTTCCTTCTTCCATCTCTTTCCACAGGCCAGGCACAGGGAAGAAAAAGTAAGTTGGGTGGATGAACATGAATGCATAGTTAGTGCATAAAAATGTGCACAAATCACAACAAAATGTTCTATATTTCGCGAGCAGCAGCAGTAGAAAGTAGCATCAAGTGTGTAGTGTATAATATTAGGCGAGTAGTAGTAGTCCCTTGAACCAAAAATACATTTATCTTTCGCCCTCCTGTTGTACGTAGCCAAAGACAGAAAGTGGCCACACATTCAACATTTTTGGTAGGCAGAGTTTGGGTTTAAATTCATTGGGCATACATAACATAACCATAATATTTTTTAGGTTGTTAGTCATAGTCATAATGCAAAGGAGTAAAAGTGAATTGAAAATTTATTCTGTTTTTGTATAAAAAAAAAACTCCCATTCTGCTTAGTTATTCTAATTACCGACTACTGCGACTACCGACACCAAAAAATATGCATCAACGCGCTTTCTACGAAAATGCATGGATATATATGAATGGAGTTAATTACAACCGCATTTCATTTCTATTATAGATAGTTTACTTTACACAGTTGATATAATGCTCACATTGCTCACGGGCATGTCTGTATCAATAAATACATCAGCATCATCATGGTGAGCTTACCTGAAAACTATATGGAAATGGATACTCCTCGGAAATGGCCACCCACTATTCCAAAAATATGCAATTATGCAAATATCTCATCAAGGAACTGAAGACTTATTTGAATAGAACACACACACACACACCAAACACATTGTCCATGTCCATCCGATCATTCGGAGAACGTTTATATTTACTCTAGACTAGAAGCATAATTTAAAGTTTCAATAGAATAGAATAGATATTTACCAAGTCTCAGTTAGTCCAAAATCCAGAGTATGGGGTAAAAGTGAAAATCTCCATGTGGGTTTACAAAATACGGAATAATCTGCTGAACAACGGTATTGGTTTGGTTTGGTTATTTTGTATTCCTTCGGAACGTACACTTATGATCAGATCAGTGCGTACATGCCTCGAGTTCCATTAGTTATTTGCAGAATCAACAATGAAAGTTTGATTTAGGCAAGAAGAAGAGTATCTAATCGTAAGTGTGGTGGGGAAATATTTGGGTAGATATACATATGTAGAGAGATATAAACTCGCAATATGGTAAAACACAATTTGTTGTCAACGAGTAGGGTCGATTGTAAACATAGACACACAAAAACAAGTCAATTAATTTTTATCAATAGAATCTCGCACTCTCCACACAATCCTACTGACTAATAATCAACATAGATATCTACTACTGGACTGGAATTTCTCGTATTTTTTATCGCATGTGGCCAGATTTCCATCATCAACCGCTTCCTCGTTCCATGTACAATATCACTTTAGATGTATGTGCGAAAAAATTTCACGCTTGGTAGTTTTATGTGTATCTTTTTCCCCAGCAATTTACATATATTTATTTTTGTTTCCCAAATCCAAAGCTTCAACAACAAGAGCAAGTCCTTGTAGGAAGAATGAATGAAGCGGTTTCAAAATATTCACTTTACTGCACATACTTTTAAAACTCTGGTCTCATTCTCATCATGAGAGAAAAAAATCATTTAGTTTTTTTCTTCCCAAAATGGGAAAATCGTCAACGTTCACCAAAATGTGATTCTAACTAAAACTTCAATAAATTTTGGGGATACATGGGAAAACATGTGGATTTCGTGGTGGAGTATAGTATTTTGTTTAAAATTCTAAAAGCAACTTAAACTAGTTTTCATCTCGTGGTGGTGGTTCCAGAGTCACAGAGCCTCTCTCAATTGTTTACTTTCGCACTTGAAGAATGCCTTAAAATCGGACTGAAAGCACACAAACCCCAAACAACTTGAGGCTTATTGCTTAAATATTATGTTTGCTTTTACACAAATGCAACACATTCATGAAAAGTAAAGCCCCGTAAAAAGACGAGTGTTTTATACACACGGAGCAATAGCAATATATATGCTTCTGCCAGGGCAAAGCTATACATGTGTGGTTCTTTCCTTTGCTTCCTCGCTGATCGTTTTTGAAGAGAAGCTGAAGAAATAGTAATGAATTTGTAAGGATTATGTATAATATCGCACCGTGTCACAAAAAGCCTGAGCTTTCACTCTCGAAGGAGGATATGGATTAGACACAAAATGTAGGAGCAAAAACGTATTGCTTTTTTAAAAAAGAAGAATGTGGTAATGTGATGGTCGAAGCTGAGACCACTAAGTAAGTAAGTATAACATTTGAGTAGAAAAAAATATATAAGCTGAGAGAGAAGTTGCTTGACAGAACTTATAATCTCACGATCTTGCTCGGTGGAAGTTTCCCGTAGGACTGACTGACGGAGTAAACCGTTCCTATGTTCTCTATACACTCTCAACTCAACCCAGCTCAACAAACCCAAACAACCAGCTACACAAAGCTTCCAATCCAGTGTGGAAAGGGAAGCTAAAAGTTAAGAGAAGAGAGTGAGAGTAAGAGCTAGGGTCTTTACTTTTCTAGTATGCCTGTGGTTTGGTTTCCTTGCAGACTGTGAGTACGTTAAGTTAAAGCGGAGCAGTTTTTTGGAGAGAATGAACTGTGGATGAGAAGCATTCAAGCCAAAGTCGCTCGCTGCTGCTGTTGGAAAAAAGGAGAGAGAGGAAGCAAGAACGTCCGTTGCAGCATTGGCTTTGGCTTTGGCTTTACTACATGCGCCAGGGAACCCAGGCCAGGTACAAACTCCTCACACAAGCAACATTATTCTCATTCTCCTTATTCAGAGAAAAAAGTGGGAGACAGGAAAGGAACTTTCTTTTTTGGAATCTGACTTACTGGATTTCCCTTGCTTCTAGAGCAAACACAACAGAAGAATTGCCTTACCGTGGTGAACCTGAATGTGAATGCGAATGTACGTAAGGAAAGAAGAGCAAACAGAAAGGAAGAAGAGTGAGCAGAAGACATGACAGATTTTTTGAACTACCCTTTTCTTTTCTTAAACTTGTTCTTTAGGCAGTTTTCTTTTAGGTTTATATGAGTTTCGAAACCTTTTCTTATAAAAAAAAGTACTCATAGTACTCATATACCTACCAAAATGGCACTGGAGGAATGTAACGAATAAAGTAATATAGTATTAGTAGTAGTTTTGTGCATGAAAACAAAGGAGCTACCCGTAATTATTTGTTTACAACTGGAAAAAAAGTTTCCAAGAATGTGAGCATTTCCCGTACTCCATTAAAGTAATATCAAAAGCTTTTGTTTTAAACTGGAGGAAAAAGAAAATTTCAATTCTTTTGTTAAGTGCTCACCTTTGTTTTCACTCGTATGCAAATTCTTTACATGTTTAATCTTCCCACTTTCCATAGTCTTCTCAGTCAGCACAAACGTTATGGATAAATAAGAAAACAATGCATATAAATGTTTCTCTCTCTTGAAGCTTTGTGTGTCTCTCTGTCTAAGAATAAAATTAACAATCTCTCTCTTTTCAGTTTCAACCCAAGTCAAGGTCTCTCTTCTGTTCTGAGTTCCTGAGCCCATTTCAAATGAGGATTACGCAATGTCTCTCAGCTTTTTTTAAAGATAACGCAACAACAATAATTTTCCAAGAATGTGGAACTCAAGGGAAAACATCACCTGTGTAATTTTAGTATCTAAATTTCAAATAATAACAAATATTCCTAGTTCTATTGTTAGCTTTTCAACAACATCATCCATATGATATGATATGATTTTGTATGAAAATGAAAAATGAATAAAAAGCAGCAATAATATTTGTTATCAATTTGTTACGCAAGTATGAATTACACAGGATATGCTCTCAGCTTGAAGGCAAAAGGCAATATGAGCTATAACATGCATTTCCAAAATTTAGAATTTGGTTTTCAAGGGCAGTCACTTAGAAAAATCTGTCACCATCATCCTATACTACAAAAAAAGAGATCTGTATGTGCTGTACTGTACGCAAGAAAAACATTGAAAAGGTTCAGTTACCGTTCTCTTCCCTCACTACGCCAAGCCACGCCATATGTACGTTAATAATGTTACGGAGTACAGACACACATAATTTCATATATTATTACGCGTATTCTCTCCCCATTCATTTCACAACTTCGGAGTATTTTCATGCATCTGTGCATATTGACGATGAGATTCACTTTCTGTGAAGTGAAGAAGAGAACACATATGCAATGCATGAGAGTTGAGTAAAGTGCGTCGACTGTGGATTTGGATATTATACATGAACATTGAACATGCATGTACATAACATGTACGTTGTAATTGATTTGCGTTGGAAATTAGAAACCATCCTTTGAAAGAGAGTGAAACATTATAGCCAAGTCGTCATGCTCTAGTGACGGAGGACATGAGTCGTAAACAAAACGAAGAAACGGAATGAATAACCTGTCATGAGCATTGTTGATTGTTACAACTCCTGGTGGCATTTTAATTCAAAACTTTGTCTACCACGGCTGCTTACTAAGCTATATATCTATCCTGTGCAATGCCATATAGGTAATTTCAAGGATTGGGATATTCCCCGAGTGGAGTGGAAAGCTAATGCCAAAGCTAAGGTTTCTCTACGAGCAGATAAAGCATCTCTCTCTATAAAACTTTTACCTACAAACAATACACACACGACTCCCGTCAGCTCCGCTGGTTCCATTAATTATATAATCTAGAAGCAACCTGCTTTTAATTATTCCTTGACAGAAATGGATAGGTGTAGTTTTTGAGCGGACGGTTTGCAAATGAGCGAATAAACATTGATCCAAAGCGCATTTATTTATTCGTCGTCCTTAAATTAAATACATATGCATATTACTATTACTAACAACGGCTTAATTTAAATGTTTCGTTTGAGCAAATATCATTCATTGCTAGAGGCAAGGGAGGAGGAAGGAACAAAGAAGGTAATGTGCGAATTTTTAATCGAATAATTGAGCCTTCACATGGGAAGCAGAGGAGCCGCAGCGTTTATAACTGTTTTTGCAACTGTGTTATGTACTTATGGCTCAATTAACGATACACGCGGCAACCTACTGCCTCCATGCGTTGTGTAATGCTAATATACTAATGACCCTGATTCATTGGAAAGCTGTAGACAGCTGGAAGCTGGATTGGATTGGCATTGGATATTATGTGATGTGTGCGGACGTTCGATCTTCGTGACTGCTGTACTAAACTACTAAACACAATCCCCTTATACAAGTCTACATGTCTACGAAAAGAGAATTCTGGAACACTAGAATGCATTATTGAACATAATGCACAATATTCCTCAGACTTTGAGTAACAACATCTATTATTCATGTGGCTCGTTGTGATTGTTTAAATTTAAATGTAGTTTAATACCTAACATCAATCATACATCTAACAGCTAACATCATCTAACACAAAACAACAACTACTACATTCATGACTATATTTTATTGCAGTGGTTTCCAAATCCAAATATTTTGCTGGACTAAATCAGGTTGTGTTTTCCATTCCAGTTTTCATTCCCCAATCCATTCTACATTTCATTCTCTGCCTACGCAGTGACGTGACCACAGTAATTGCAAAGGATAAGCAGCAGCAGCAGATCAAGACTTGGTCAGAGGACATATAGAGAAAAGCACAGTTTTTCAGTCGGCTGCGTTCTCTCTTCTGTTCACAAATAGCCACCACACAGAAACACAACCATCATGCCATTGCCATATACCATGCTGTTTCATTCTTTGAGGCACACAAAAGAGATTACATGAAAAAAAATCTGGAATCTGCTCCCAAAATGAGGTCGGAGAAATGAGGATTGGCTGATGTTTTTGAAAATCCATCTGATCAAATCACATGGGAAAAGTGTAGTGAATTACGCACCCGGAGCAAAATGGAGAATCAAGCGGAAGACACCTGCTTTGCCCACTACCAATAATACAACCATATACCAAACGACCAAGACCAAGAGACCAAGACCAACCTTCTACCTACAAAATGTACTTTACTCCTTTTCTTTTGGATGGAAAAGAAACAAGTTGGACAATACGGCATTGTGTAATTTAGGACGAAAAGGCAGACCCCTGTCTCGTCTCACTCTCCTCAAAAATATGACTGCCACTACAACTACAACCTTAATACCTAAAAACCACTCAAAAATGTGTATATACATTATACACGGAGCAAATCTCTGAAAAGATATAGAGAGGGAGAGTAGTTGTGCCTTGCCTTCATATAGATGAATGAATATAAGATGATCATATCATAATACTAAGCCTTCACTTCTTAAGGCTTCCATTCTTACTTTCGTGTCTTTCTTTTCTTATCATATGATGTATTATCCCATATTTACAATGAAAATACTTTATATACCATCTTGTCTCACAAAAGTCTACCAATTTCTCTGTCTTTTCCCTCTTTTTGCATCCAACAATGCTGAAAACACTAATACATACTTTTTGCATCAGTGCACTCCTCTATTATTACTATTACTGTATTTCATAAAAAAAACTGAATCAATGGGTTCTTCTTATATAAGAAGCTTTAGCATTAGTATATTCGTCGGATTGTATTTGTTCAGGAACTTTTTACGATGTACATATAGTTCTAACTGTATTCCTTGAAATCCAATACAACAAGCAGAGATACAACATAACTCTATATAAGGCTGGATATTGACAGCAGCATCAGACCAGACCAAACCAAGCCACTGCACATTCCAATGCTTTGGAAATACCATCGGCATCGATAATTTTTCAAACGGAACGTGCTTAGATTTCGAAATTGTGAGAAGCGAGCAGGCGGTTGGCTTTCCTTCACCACAAGCCACAAATTTTGATGATAAGTTGGGTTGGATTGGAATGGAATTGGACCCATATTTTTGTAAATATTCTGTGCATTAGAAAAGAAGCGACGGTAGTTAGTGTTTTTTCTTCTTCTTCTTTTTGTATCTCCTTTCTCTAGGCTGTTTACTTACACAGAGAAAGGTTGAAGGTGGTGACCGAAAGAAAGTAGAGCTTTGTAGTGTTGTTGAACCCTTTCAACCTCTTGTTTCAAATCGCATTAGAATTACCGATACAAAAGTGGTTTATTTATGTATATGGAATCTAATAAACAAAAATCAGCGTTGGAACAGGAGTTCATTTAAAAGTTGGTTGGAATGTGGCCTACTCTCTCTTTCTCCTACGTACGCGGAAGAGAAAGTATGGTATAATGGAATCTGCATAGGTAGGAAATCTTTTTACCTTATTGATTGCTCCTTTCCCTACCATATCTTCACTCCACCTTTGTTTTGATTGCGGGGAGTGTATGTTTTGTATGCCGCGTTGGAATACAGAGTAGAACATGTTCCGGGATGTGTAATGGAAGGTGGGCATAAGATGAACAACCGCTTATTCACTGCAGAATCTATGAGACAACTCAACGGGTATTTCTCCTTATGCTACAGCTACATAGTAATGTGTATTCCGCAGATATTCGCATTTAGATTACGGACGTTCTTCAGTAAATAGAAACAACAGTATTTATTGGATTCTGTCACCATAAAGAAGGAAATTAAGATTTATTGTGCTAAGTGTGACAGTTAAGCGTTAACCATTGTAATATTCTAGCTGTTATGTTCCTGTCCTCCGCCCACATTTACGTTTTGTTAGAAAAGAGAAAACACACACGCTGCCGACAAACAAACCAGTTGCCATTTCACCATGTTGTGTTGTGTTGTGTGGAAAGATCAATGAATGTGTGGAGTAAAAAGAGTTGAGATTTTCTCTAGTCCCTAATTCATTATCTTTGTATCCTTCTTAGCTTCGTTTGCGGTAGGCATCTAGTTTCCGGTATATACAGTACGGTACAGCTATGTACATAGATGCGTCGGGAAAAAAACTTTATCGGATCACGCACAATATAGCTGCAGAACACCACCCACCCACAACACCACAACCACACTACAATACATCACAAGCAGTTTATTTATACGAATGAGATAATGGCACAATATCCTTTTCTGGTGAAAGATGACGCTTTTCTTGACAGGTGTGGTGCTCCATTGAATGAAAAACCGGTACTTTCACAATTTTTGGTTCAGTGACCTGCAATAAAAAGTAGTTTGAGTTTTTGTTACGTACTCAACACTCAACTGGACTGGACTCAATCCTCAATGTCCGCACTTGGTCTTGGTCCAATCCACTGCTTTGTCTATCAAAAGTAAAACGAATGCGTAGGGATACAAGAATCTCAAGTGGATTTTATTAGCCATTAAGAACAAACGTACTTTTTAAGTGCTAATGAGCGAATGTGCTTGAAGTGAAGAAAAATATCTGATTCTGAAATACGTACACTTTCTATGCTGCATGTTGTATCGTTTCAGAATATGTATGAGTCGGTTTGGTTTTGATAAAGGGAAGAATGAAGAACAGAAAGGGTAAAAACTCATTCACATCTCATCCTATTTATCATCTTGTTTAGAAAGTTAATGATGCAGTGTCTGCGTAGGAAATATTTTAGCCCCACAGGCGGATGTAAGAAAATATCATTTTAATGATGATGATATTAATGTTTCCCCATCTACTCACTATTCGCTAGCAACTATTATGGATTTCCTGATCTTATCACGTCTTCTATATTATAGAGGGGAGACGTCGAAGGGTATGATGAAAATTACGAGATTTAAAAGCGACAGCTTACACACTTTTCTTTAGAAGATAAAAATACACAATATTTCCTTCTTTCTTGTCACATTCAAAAACAGGGCAGAGTAAACATTCAATCCTTTTCGGAGCTGAAAGCTGCTGAAGAGTGTGTGGAAGAATTGAGGAAACAATAAAAAGCAAACAATAGATTATGGCTCATAGTAAATCACATCATAGCAATCGGTATTTTTTTCACGCTCACTCCAGACCCCAGAAGAAGCTTTTTGCATTTTGCATCATCCATTGTAATTTTTGAAAGTAAGTGGGGTGGCTGGGTACATGCATGTATTGCATCATGGCATGGCATAAAATATGTGTGAAGTTGACATTGAAAATTCTCGAATTAAATACATCACTACTGCACAAAGAATGCATGCATACAAACACAAACAAATGCATATGAATGTAAGGATCCTTGAAAAGATGTATTGTGTGAAAGGTGTCTGACTTTGACTGGCGGCTTGGCTTTGGCTTATCATCCAAGTGCTTTTACTACCACCAAAAAAGCCAAACCAATACCAATATTTAAAGTACATTCCTTGAGTGAGACTTTCATCCATAATATAATATAATACAATCTATCTATACATCTCAAACATCTCTCATTTTTTGAAGGGAATGGCGAAAGTCAAGGGTTATATTTGTATTTTGTATTTGGACTGAAAATTCAATGTCGTATGCAGCATGCGTAGTGAAATTATCTTTTTGAAATTCCTTTTTATTTTTTTTTTGAGATTTATTGTCAAGTAACAAAAGGGGATAACGAATGCAATGCACTTCTCCAGTGTTTGTCAGATTTTCTAGCGGAAGGGAAGAAAGCATTTCTCATAAAAGTAGTTACTCTTCGAGAGTCATACAAATATAAAAATCCTTCCTACTACTACCCAAATATCTGCTCCCTTTCCTTTCTCTCCAGCAGCTCCCTGCCATTTCACTGTTGGCAATAATCTGAAAAGTCAACCACTCCATATAGCTCTAAGCTGTTAAGAATATCATGGGATTGACACCAACACCATCACCATCCAGCATAGTTTAGTTTATGGAATGCTTAAAAATGTTGAATTGACTCTCAACCATTTTAAAACGTCTCGTCTTCTCTGTCACACTCTCCCCTTCCATTTTACTTTTTATTTCTAACCCCTCAAGCAACGTACGTCAAACTTGCATGCGTCCACATCACATCAACTTCACATATCTCGACATTGTAGTCGAGTCTGAACTGAAGTCAGTTTGTAATTTATTAAAACGTATCGAAGTTTTCGTTATTGCCTTGCATGATGCCGCATTTCATTTCTCAACGCATTGCATCATCATCATTGCAATTTATATCTTATAATCTAAGCTCCGCTTGATGATCAACTTTTTATTTTACAAAGGTTTCTGTTTCGGTCTTCTGTTGACTAATATAATCCTCACTTTTTACTTATACTGGCGGCCTTTGATTTCCAAAACAGCCGTTAGTAAATGAGAGCCGAGCATTATTTTCATGTTCTTCAAATCACTCTTGTGTATTAATGGGTATTCTCCTCTCCAGCATAATATACAATACTGAACTCATTTACAAAGAGGGCTTAACTGGGAACAGAAGAACTTTCAAGGCAATTAATGGGAAGGAAATCCCTTAACCCAAAAAAGATTGTATCGCATCCATAATGAACCCACACTCATTCTCTGTCTTCCTGACATACGACAAGGCGTTCATTCATCTGAGAGAGCTGGAAATGGGGGAGCATACATATAGCATATAAACGTTATCAAATCCTTATAAAAATGCATCCTTCAAATGGGACGGCTTAGATAGAAGTAGAAGGCACACAGCACACACACGTTATTACTCTACTCCACTGCTGCTTTGGTTCTGTTTCACAGAGATTCATCTTGATTCCCCCTAACCCTTTTCAATGACTTTGACTTTTCAGTTTCATGCAACTTATGTTGCACTGGCCTCTTAATGAATAAGATCAATGTTATACTGAAACAAAAAAGACGAGAAAGAGACGAGTTACATATAGATTATTATTTGGAGACATGGCTTAAAACTTCTTTCTGGTGAAGAGTAGTAGTAGTAGTGTTATTCTACCGAGAATTTTGTGTGTTCAAGACTCTCTCTCTAGGTTTTTTGTCCTCAATAATGTAGAGCATACATTCGTTTCAATTTGTATTCAAATTCGATATCCTTCTTTCTTCTCACCCGACACTCTAATAGCACGCTCCAAGAATTCATCTTCTCCGGTTATTCTCCAAACTCATTTTTATGTATCTCTATGTTTCTTAATGGTTCACTTAATGTTTATTGTCAGCTCCTTTTTTTCTCTCCAGTAATAAAACTTATTTTTGGGTGCGAGAGCAACATTTATTGAGTGAAAATGGGTTTGGTAAAGTCAGCAAAGTAACTTTTTTTTCATACTTTTTTTTCAACTATCTTTCTATGAAAGTATGTATGTACGAGTATGTAGGATGTAGGATGATCGGAACGGATTTTGTGTAAAACACGACGCATCCCCATTAAAAAGGGACGAAAAGATATTCCGTCCATGTGTGGCTGTTCCGGTGTTTGAGAGTTTGAGTTGAGCTGATGATCTCTTCTCATGTTTTCTTTCGTCCCTTTTCTTCAAGTCAAGAAGGTGGTAAAAAGGTATTATCGAATGTGTTCAGCTGGGCGATGAGATGGGATGGTGGAATGGGATAATGCTGCTGCTCATTTCATAGTTTTAAATATTATTTCATGGAACAAAAAGGAACGTTTCAAGAGGAGGAAGTCATAGCTGTAACCACATTTCATGGGTCATAGAACACATACGACGTGTCTCATATGGTTGAATACCACTACTTCTTCTTCAGGATTTGTCAACGTTACTAGTTAAGTTTAGTTAAGCCATTTTGCTTCTTCTTCTATTCAAGAAGAAGTCAGTGTGTGTGTGTGGATTCGGAAAATATCAAATAATATACGTTGCATCATATGCAGTTAATATGAGTTTCCACACTGACGGCGCAACTAGCCATACACAAATGGGACATTGAAGTAGAGTGAGTGTGTGGAGTGCTTGGAGTAACAACCACAAAAGGCTCTAACTCGATTTTTAGCAAAAGTAATCTATGAAAAACGAGTTCCACTTTTACTCCAGCTACTACCTACCTATCTTTCTTTCTCCTCCTCTCGTTTACTACTTACTACACTACTGCACATCTTTTTACCCATTATCTGAAAAAGAAAGTCAGTGGTTTACATTCCATATTATTCAATTGGGAGAGAGAGAGAGTATATATATTTTTATTATCCCATATCTGCCACTTTTATGTATATGCCTTTTTCGTATCTCGGCTACTAAATAAACGGTTTCCACACAAACTAAAACTGCATTCTGATTGGATGCTTCCATATATATTCCATCCGATGGGGAACTCATCGTCGTGTCGTGGTGTTCATGTTCATCCACTATCCACACAAAAGTAGAGCTAGTGAGAAGAAATCTGAGAGTATATAAAAATACATAATATATGTATACTTACGTCCCCATTCGTTTGCGTATTAGGAGGTAATAAAATGTACACAACTTTACTCTCTTTTATAGATTTGCCTGAGAGTTGCACAAAATGGTGTAATGCTATTGCTGACTTGGCTTTGGCCTTGCTGTGCTTGTGTGTGGTATGGTGTGGGTGCTAGAACTAGAGCTAAAACTAGTACTATCTATCCTTTAGCAAATAATGTCTCTTTGGTTCGCATCGTCTTCTTCTTCTTCCCTTTTTTGGCTTCTTTCACGATGGCTTGTCGTCGTAACTTCTCTTGTCGTCAATGAATATATGTGTTACTACTTACTAGATGGAAAGAGAACCAAAACCAAACCAAACCAAACCAGGCAAAAAAGCTCAGAGTCTGAACTGAAGCAAAAAAAGAAGAAGGAGAAGAAGAGGAAGAATAAGCTAGTAGTCTAGTAGTAGTAGTAGTGGTAACAGCAGCAATAATCCCATCCCCAATACGCTTTCTTTCCTTTTCCATCCTTCCAAGTTTCTAATGAAAAGGCTGTTATCGAAGATGTAAAATGGATAACAATGGATCTCGTTATGCGGTATTGATTTGAGATTGGGATAGGAATAAGCTGGCTTTTCTAGCCTGTTCTTCTTTTCATTTTCAAAAAAAAAACTTTCTTCTTGCCCTTCCTGATCAACTCATGTATTCTTCATCGTTAGAGGAGTGCCAGTGACAACACCCAAGCCAAGTACCCATTTGTCCCTGTGGGTTGCCTTTGTGTGATACTACCAAGGAAAGGAGGAAACTCAAATCTTATATAGAGAAGAAAAAAAACTCATGCTTTATTTTTTTTCTCTCTCTGAGACTTCGTCTTCTTCTTCCTCCTCCTTTTTTATTTTCTCCATTTATGCATTTTATCATTCAGAGACTTTCCTCCGCTGGCTGGTTGGTTGCAATTGGTTTTTTTTGTGTTGTGGATAGGAAATCGTGAGCGGAATAACATTGTGTTATCGTTTATATGCATGTATCGAAGTTAGAACGTAATGCAATGTAATGTACTATCATCATCCCTAGTTTTTTCCCTATATATTCTCGATTTTGTAGTATAAACCAGACTTAAGTCAAAATATCGACAACACATGAATACATAAGTTTTATGGAAGAAGATATAAATAACAAACCAAACCAAACCACCAACAACTACTAACTTGCTGTTTCCATCTTCTATCGTTCCATCCTTTGAAGGAACATTGGCACAATTCTTGATGCTATTAAGTCTTATGTATTGACGTATTATAAAGAAATATATTAAGGAAAACGTGTGGTAGGTAGTAGGAAGAATGAACGACGTTTGGTTTCAAGAGTGACTTCGACCTTCAAAATATATATATATCCGATTGTGATTGTGATGGTACAAAACATTCTTGCCAGAAGCAGCAATCATGAGAAGAAGAAGAAGAAGAGGAGGAATAAAATGAATGCCTATATAAATGTAGAAATCAGCTGCATTTGCAACCTAATTGCCGTCATTTATAGAAACGAAATGATAGAACGGCCGTTAAAGACCGGCTCTTCTGGGGGAAAGTAATATAATGTAATGTTGAGCAGACGATATAGTTTTCCTCTCACAAAGTAATATTAACTCATGTAGTAATTGAGATGGCACTAATTAAATGAATTGCGTGGCTTTTCTTTCATTGACTTTCACTGTAAATCATAGCAGTGGAATGGAAAGGAAGGAGCATTGAGCATAGCATGACATCATGAGGAGTAGAAGAGAGAACAAAATCTCACATTGAGAGAAGAAAATCAGGGCTTAGAAATCGAAAGTTTCCGTCATCCCATTCACTTTTAGTATTGATGTGATGGTTTAAGCCAAATAAAGTAGTGGTAGTAAGTAGTAGTAGAGGAGTAATAATGAGCGACCACATCACATCAACCAAGTTTCTCCCTTGCTACTTTACTTCACTTCTTCTTCGTCTTCTTGCTGCAGTTCCTTCCTCTCCTATCGCATGTTATTGGTTTGGTTTGGTTTGGTGACTAGGGGAATTTCCTATATAGTAGCTGCTAAACGGCTAGAACAATACGGTTTTGATACTGTTTCAAAACAGGATCTTCAATTTAACACGTGAAAAGAAATGAATTTTGGTTCTTGTTGTCGTTATGTTCTGTTGTGTTGTAGTAGTATTATTGAGACTAACTTCATCAAGAAAACTATGTGATTCTGATTGCTAGTAATGTAATGTTGCTTTTGTTCGGCTGACGTGTTTTTGGAGAAAGTCGTGCATCGTTTGAAAAGGGGAGAAATAAAGATATTTTACAAGAAGACTTTGAATGTGTAGCCTTGTAGTTGTAGGTTGTAGTGGCTCTCTATTTCTCACTCTTCAATTCATTTTAGCTCAACTGCCACACGCTCAATAAACTACATTTTGTGCATTGTATCATTGTTTAGATGGGCTACACAATTTCAGTTGAGTTGGTTCGAAGGGAGAGAGAGAGAATGAAGAAGTCATAATCAGCTTTACGTCTAGTCCCAACTCTTACTACTATAATACTTATGTATATTATACAAAGCTTGACTATAGTGCGCTGTGCGCTTAATAAAAGGTCAGGTTTTCTTTCACTTCCAGATACATGCCCAAAATACCCCCGCTGATGCCAAATAATCATATAACCATGACATAGCTTTCCAACTAATCTCCGTCCCGCTCTCTCTCTCTCTTCCTTCCACTTCACAAAGGGAATACTTACAAAACACTTGATGACTGCAGTTTATTGTGCAAGCTTACACTGTGAAATGCTGCTTTTGCTTTGGTGGAATGGAAAATGAATTGAATATTAGATCACGTGCGTCACATGGAATGAAATTAGGATGGGATATTGAAATAATTTAACACGCTTCGTCCTCATTATTCCAATTCAAATAACTTTCAAATGTAAGTAGGCAATTGTCTACGCTTGTGAATTCAATGAAATTTCAACGGCTCCAACAAAGCCCTAAACATGTAATAAGACTAATATTCCGAACGAAATGAGACTTATCATACATATTTGTATTTGTGTTCAGGAACATAATAATATATACTTATGCATCGATGAAGCAAGACCTCCATTTCACTACAGTTTAAATAAATTAAAAATCTATTTATTTATGCCTGGTTTAGTTTGCTTTTTTTCAACATCATGGTCAATGTAAAACTCATTTCAAAATACAAATACAAGGTCAAGGACTACAAACTACAGGTGTTGAAAAAATAATCATTAGGCACAGGAAAAATTAACAAATTTACAAAGGTACACACGCTTTAAACGTCAAAAGAGCAAACAGCAGGAAGTTGAAACTCATACCTCTTTCAAAAATAACCCATATAAGTGAAAGTTATATCGTATCCGTCTTCCAGGTCGACGAGGTTGATACTTATGGTCCAAGTGCATTCCAAGAACTATAAAGATATATTACGCAATATATTTACTCTTTTAATTTTCCTATACTTCTTTGTACATAGTAATTATGCAATTCCATGAATCTACAATAAAATTGTTTACACACTTCCCACGTTTAAAAATTATGTACAATCATTTGGTATGATAACAAATGCTAAATATCTTTTATCATATCAATATTGAGAGAACGTACCTACACCTACATTTTTGTTTGTGTTTACGAAAGATACACAAAATGCTATGTTGTAGATGCAAAAGTTTGGGGAAAATCCTTGAATCAATGAAGAGGAAACTATAAGCATCCCCTCAGACATATCTTATGTTACAAAAATTTGATACATCTAGTGCTACATCATCCCATCCTTCCTATTACTATTTCACAATATTTTATTTCAAATGGTACAAATTCAGAAAAACACCAGACACATATTTTGCAGTCCTTCATCACTAAGCGTCCTTAAGCATCAAGTACCTACATGAATTGTCATGATGTCATGTCATTCTGCTGCAAAACGTCAGTAGGCGTACTTGAAACTTGAGTAAATGAACAAATAAAATTTGATTCTGTATTCGGTTTGGCTTCCACTACAAACTACAATTCATCATTACAGTAGTATGAGTCCCTTACTCATCTCTCCCTACTTGACTTTAGCTTTTTCGTTTCGCTGTCATCATGAGTCACACTCAAGTTTTACATGTTTTCCGCATCATCCCCATCAGTAGATTCATATTTCTTCCTTAACAAAACTTGGTTGGCTATCATTAACTCACCAATGTCATACTCTACTGCAAACATCCAACATTTTAGATAGTGCAATGGCAGAAGTGTTCTTCTGCAACAAAATCCAACGAAAAACCAAACTAGCTGGTTTGGTCTGATAGCTTTGTAAGAATGTAAAGTGCATGGCTTGTCCCGCAAAGCAACAAAACATATTTACGGGTCCTTGAATGTTCTAGTGAGATGATGAGCCTTATACTCTACATTTCTCTTCTAGAAAAGTATGTGTGTTTGAGTTTGAAAAGCACATTCTTCCATCATCATCATCATCATCATCATCACATCCAAAAAGACTGCGCAATAATATAGACTTTTCTGCTAAAATGCAATGCAGTAGTCCTTCCACAATAACCCAAAGATAAAAATATTCATTTCAACCAACCAGCCTGTGTAAATCTGAGCTGGAACTAAAAGTAGGCTAATATTTTTGATGTGTTCTCATCTCATTCTCATCATAAATCTCGGCTAGCAGTTGAAGGCAAGGCCAAGCTTTGACGAGTACTTTTCAACAATTTCTACCCATCATAACATCATCATCATCATTCAAAATTTCGTTAATATTTGACTCGCTCTTCTTCGTCTTCGTCTTGTCCAAAAAATAAAATATAGCGAACGGGTCCACCACCATAAACCATATATTTTCCTATCTTTCTGGTGATATTTGACAGCAGGATTGTCGAACCTAACTGATAACTGAAGTGTGGGATGAGATGATGAATATATTTGATGATGGACTGTATATTAAAATAAATTTTGCTCTTTGCCATTTTATATTCATTTAATTTTTATTACTTTCTGCTGCTCTTGACGATGTGTATAGACTCTCATGAAAATGAATAAAAGTCGTCATCATCACTACTTCCTTTTTCGCGTTTCTTTTAAGTCCAAGTTGCAAATTGTGAACTTGGAAGTGTCTACGGCGTAGAACCAGCAGATAAAAAGAATATATTGGCCAGTTACAAGTAATAAACGAGTTTTATGGAAGATATTACTTTTTTGAGATGCTTCTGCACTCACACAAACGGCACACGGCTGAGCTTCTACATACAAGTGCTGCGGCTGTCACCATATTGACTTTGGTGAGTCAGAGAAGAATAGTACAAGTCGACTAGTCTTTCAATTATGTTTCTTAAGTGGATCGGATGGTCTTTTTCCTTAAAATTGTTTCCTTTTGTTCCGATTCATTTGTACAAGGGCGTCTGTTTAATATTGGTGTAGTACCTAGTGCTTTCTGATGAGCAAGCACATGGAATATGGAATAATATGGAAGGGGGAGCATTCTTGAAGAATAGTTCAGGATGTCATTTTACCCTATAACAGCCTATTCTAATTCCATATTACACTCGCTATTATTCGACTTTGATTGTGTCCATTTCGTACGGTTGGGAGGTCATTTTATGAGGCATTTCATGATGATCACGATCATTTTGATGATGACGATGAGCATTTATGGCTACACTAGACTTTCATCTTCTTTCTGCAGAATGTCCATACATTTAATGTATTTTGTGGTGAAAGATGTTAGTTGGGGGGACTAGCAACAGTTATCGGTAAGTTGAGTTGAGTCGTTCAGTTGTGTGTTCCTCTCTCTCTGTCTTTCTTGGTGAAATCCCATTTGGGAATGGAATTAGAGAGGAAGCTAGTGAAGGAAAAAGGGACAATATTCAAGCTTGAATGAATTGTTAAGAAAGATTTTGTTCTCGTGAATTCAATTTTATGGCTTGTTTGAAATTAGACTCACAATTTTCGGGGGTATTAGATGTGAGAGCTGTCTTGATTCAGTGGAAGCTGTGTTAATTTAATTGACTGCCTTTGGGGAGGAGTAGGAGGACACGATGATGAAAATCCTGTAACGTGTAACACACTAACATATAATATATTGAGGTCGGTTTTAAATACACGAGACAAAGAATCTCATTTCCAAGTATTTATGTGGGTGTGTGGGATGTGGCCCTTGCTTCAATGAAGTTCAATGGAAGGAAGAAAGAAGAAGGGCTTCCATCAAAAATATTTTTTATCGCAGTGTAGTTAGTAGTTAGAGTGTGCCTTTGCCTTTGCTGCTCTGCCACGAACAAATTATTTCAGGACACTTACTACAATGAATGAAAATTGGAATGTTGGCAAAAGTAAGGTTTTTCTTGTATGAAAAACCTACATGTTATTTGTACATACATGAAGGGAGCTCAACCTTTCTAATGTTATGTCAAGTGAACCCTGCTAATGAAATCAACTTCATTCATTCAGAGATTGGATGAGTAACGTGTGTGTGTGTATGTGTGCGTGTGCCCTAGCGTACAGAGCCCATCCATGTGCTTGGCTTGTTCCTCTCGTTACATTACAACTATTACAACTTTGCTAGAAAATCTCGAATTTTGGGTGAAAGAGCTCTCTCATGCTTGTCTTCATGTCGTCATTTTCCTAATGCGACAAATGTACTGTATAACAGAAAATGTATTCCCTGTAGACCTTTCAAAAGCAAAAAGAGACACTTTCAGGCAACATCCAGGGAGCATCCCGAACGAGCCTATTAAATACTTTCTGTGTGTGATAACAAAATTGTTGCTGTTGCTCTTCTTCTCCTCCTGTCTGAAGGACACGTAGTTTATTTGTACACTATTACTATCATGTACTTTTCCAGGAATGAGAAAGAAAACGTAAGAGCGAGAGAGAGAGAGAGGCAAGCATTATACACAACACAACAAAAAGTTTTTACTTTACATTGGTAAAGAGAAGGGTAAAATATTACATGATGTGGGATTGATATCACATCACATGATGCATATTATGATGATATGATGATACGATACGATACGATACTGATATTGAGAAGAAGTAGCGACTTCAATTTTTTTCTCGGGCTTGCATGCTTCGCCTTGTTCTATTCCCTTCCCTTACACATTTGATTAGATGAGCCACGTAATGATTTGAAGAATATATATGGAATGGTACTTGTTCTTGATGGTAAAGTTTACAATGTGTATTATTCGCCCTCTACGACTTGAAAATAATATGCGCTTATATATGCTTATGGACGTTTCCGAGATAGGCACATGAGGAGATCTGCTGCTCCTCATCCCAAATCTGTCGTTCGTATCCTATCGTGTCTGTTTCGATATTACAACAATAATTTGAAATGATTGGAACCGGATCACATCCTTCTCCCCCAAACGAACAGATCAT
This sequence comes from Orchesella flavescens, assembly GCA_964034955.1. NCBI lineage: Eukaryota > Metazoa > Arthropoda > Collembola > Entomobryomorpha > Orchesellidae > Orchesella > Orchesella flavescens. Next base: position 38,725,549 of record OZ035956.1, on the reverse strand, counting down.
CACAGATATACATACTTACCAGAAGCTAGAAACTGACTAACACTTTCAAACCCGAGATTTCAAACCCTTGTTGAAAGTGAGACGAAACTCCACTGCAACAACTCTCCAATATGAATATTTTTTGTTTCCTTTTTCCTATTATACGAATTCTGCGTGCATGTGTCATTGTCCTGGATTTGATACGGTTTTGGTTAAACTCAAAATGCTACTGTCACCATCATCAACAACCCCTGCTCAACTCAAGCTTGACTTTATTGGAAATCGCCACAATTTGTGTGGGATAAATCAGTGCACACAAAAACCCGAGCCCGAGTACATATGTTATATTTATATATATATGTGCAAAAGAAAGATGTTGGATGATTTGGATGGTTGTACATTCTACTTACTCGTGCAATTTCTAATGATTATACAGTTTTACAAAAAAGGGAAAAAGCATGCATGCACGCGTTTCTTTTTAATATTGCAGACCGAGCTTCAAGTTGTTCAACCTTTTATATAGCAAGTATCCTTTCTCAATTTCATTCTTAAGTAAAATGTGTCTACAATCATCAATTGTAATAGAGTTGAAGATCCCTATTCCCAACTCGCCCTTTTTAAAAAAAACCATCCAAGGCTTATACATTCATCACATATCTCTTCACAGGGAATAAAATATGAAATGGGTAAAAAATGTTTTTGATGTGGTATTCGACAGTGACATGTACATGTGTGAGTCATCCTATCGCATCGTTATGTAATGCTCGTAAACACACACACACATTGTATGTGTATGTCATAGACATGGACATTTACCATCTACAACAGAATCATACACTCAAAACCAAACCTTGTATCTTTTTTGACACTCAAGTTATGTTATATGACATGGTACGTATATAGCACATTATGATTCCATTATATGACACATTATATCAGGGCTCGATGGGACGTGTTATTATGGGGATATTTGAAGGCACACGGAGAAATGAGCATTAGATAGGTGACACGTTCGTATACTTAGGTATACGAGGAAAGTTATTATGTACATACGTACGATGTTCCTAAAAGAAGCAAGAGGAACGAGAAGAATCACGATGAGTAAAAGGAACGCCGACAGCATACATAATAAAAACGGAGGCTCGTCCTAGTAATTACGAATTGCAGGCATATACTTATGTATTATTTCGTATAGAATCGATGGAACATTTCATATATATTATGACTCTTTTTATGATGCCTTTTTCTCCTTCATCAGTCACTCTTCTATTTTCTATTCTCCCTTTTGTTGGTGGTGTGTGGTGGTGAGGAAGGGTTGTTTTGCAATAATCATCATAATCATAATAATCCTAGAACTTCATATCTTTACGAGAGATATATAGATGTTGCGGTAAATAACAGAAATTTACTATACTCACGCACAACTCATATATTACTTGACTCACTCCACTACTACGTACTCCATCCTTCAAGGGCACAATGGAATATTATGCGTTGATTTAAGGCGATGAAATGCCTGCATGCGCTTCCAGTCAAAGTTATTTGTTAAAGGGTCATTTATGGATGTGTTGGGGGAAGGTAAATGGTAAATGAAGCTGGTGCTATGCTGGGTGCTGCTGCTGCTGGTGGAATGGATATTATGCATGATGAACATTATATTACAACAAGAACCGTAGATATTTCACGGACTTTGTGCCATTAACTTTGGGATTTTTTTTCTGAGAGGAGTTTGTCTGGTGAATAATAAGACTTGAAGAATCGCATAATGTAAAGCCCTTTAGTCGTAATAAAGATCAGCTATGAAATACCAAATGAACTTTATTTGGGATGGCCCAACCTCACGCACACACGTTCAGAGAGAGAGAGAGAGAGCTGACTTTAGCGTGGAAAACGACCAACCACCAAAATGAGCTTAGGGGTTCTTTATTGCAAGTGCATCCTATGATGATCGCGATCCTACCCTACTCTCAACCCAACTCACTAATATTATCAAGGAGAAAAGCATCGGAGAATCGAGCACACGGCCCAGAGTATTATTATCATCGCATCGTGATCATCCATTATATCCAACCAAGTTCAAACTAAACTAATGTTCAAACTCTCCAACAACATACATATTTGATGCCTTGCTTTTTTTCTTGCTCATTTTTTCCTCTCCCAAACTAATGTTAACCACGCATATTGTTCTACTACAGTCCAATTTCTTCATTTTCCGATTAGTTTAACATTAATGAACTCGGCGGCTCGGAAGTATGCAAATGAAAAGGATTACGTAAGTTATGGAGGGTCATGACAGGAGCTGTAGATGTATTATGCTATGCTGCGATGCATGTGTGTGTGTGTGTGTGTGCTTGTACCATTTTATTATTCAACAGGCATGTAGTAAAAGTTGGTGGAATTTAGCTGCAATTTGTTCCCTCGGATATAAGAAAAACCCAATGAGGAAATTATCATGAATGACTGACTGCTTTCCAGTATAGTATATAGGAGCTATTTGGTTGGTTAATTGGTTACAAGCAAGTTCATATTAGGGACCTTGCACGCAAATGCTATTGATATGAGATGACTCATGTTATGTTTGAAACGATAAGGAAAAATCTGTTTGTGAAATGGACTTTATTGGAAAAGCAATTTTGAAACGTTACACTTTGCAGTTACAAAAAGACATTCACCAATAATCGGGGATTTGGGGTTTTTAGAAAAAAGGAATTTATTTTTATTCTAAAAGAGAGTTTATTTTTGTGTAGTATAAAGTGTGAAAGGTAACACTAGCCACAAAATGCATTTTATTTTGTAGTTGACTATCTATATCATGAAATGAAAGCTACACAGTTCACTTTGGGTTTCATAAAATTCATATAATATATTATTCATGGAAGCACACTATAATTGTACATGGAAGTTGTCAGGATGGGGAGGGTTTCCGCTTTCTAAATTCCCAAATTCCCCTTTGAGTTCTTTTAAATTGTTATATGAGGAATCTACACCCTATCCAATCCAAAACTTTTCATTTTTGTTGATTTGTCTATATGAATTCCGGTAGCGGTGGGGGTAATTGAACCAAGCCTTCTAGCTTAAGGTCTATCTATATATCTTATATGAAATTACGTAAGAAACGGAAAAAGAAAGTACGAGTAAGTATACGTATTCATACCTATTCCCAGACCGAACAGAACTATAGGAAAACCGCAGTTAATATTTTGGAGGGCTTCACAAAATCAGGCACCACCAAAGGGTAAACCACATTTTGTTCAATCTACTTGAATTTCATCATTCTCATTTCCTATTCGTCTTGTTGTTGAGTCATTCAAGTAATGAAAAGGGGGACAGGGACAGTGAAAGTTGCATATAGTATACATATATCTACCTACCTACCTACCCAAAAAACCGAAGTGAACTGTATGCAACGCATAAACACATCCATCCAATCCAACATCTCTCTTTTCTGGTCTGTGTGCAGAAGTAATAGAGTTAAAGCCGCAAACAAGTGGAGTTTCATTTACTTCAATATATTTTTTTACGTTTGGTTAATTTACCCTTGGCACTTCACCATCACCACCATAGCTCAAGCAGTTTGCACTCTTTCATAATACATAGGTATAGACATGGAGGCTTTCTCAACACAAGACACAAACCATTTTATGAAAATGACACAAACATAGAGTGTGTTGAACTTTACATGGTTCAAAGAGTTTGTATGACATAATATGCTTTTGATGCAGAGCTTTTGCTATTTACTTACATTTCCCAAAAATGACATCAAGGAGAGAAGTCGAGCTAATAGAGTGGTTTGAGGCTCAGATTTATTGTAACTAAACTCTAAACTTTATGCTATATGAAAAGTGCTACGTACGTAAATACGTACGTACTTGTCACATGGGACAAATGAGAATCCTCAGGCAGTACGTTAATTTAGACATGATGATAATTATCTGGGAGGATAACTCTTGAGTTGTTTCACGTTCGCGTGGGTAGATACTAGATAGATGCATTGCATCTATGTAGTTTCTATTAAATTATCATTTTGGATCTGAATCTTCTGAGTGAGTTTTTCAACCCGTCTCGCCAGAACGACGAGACGATTCCATGTTATATTATGTTGTTTAATTTCTTGAAGACTTGAAGAATTTTGAAACAAACACATTAGGTAACTGCTAAAATGTAATGAGTTCCGTTTAGTAAATTTCTGGAGGCAAGATTTGATCCCTTTTTTAGCCTTTAACTTGATTAGAGAGTTGGTTGTTGGGAAAGCGGATTTTTTTGCTAACAAAAGTAAAACTACTTTTAAAACGTAGGTCTAGCAAGTATACCTATATATAAAAGTGGATGATGGTAGCTAGATGAACGATGAACTCAAACTCACTTCATCAAATGAAGTGAGGGAACTAAGGAGGGCTTTAAAAAAATGTTTGTGTCACCGAATTATCAACCCAACCCTCCACCAACCAGCAAGATTGACATTTCTTGTGATAGATCAGCAACATGTCGGTTTGTCAATTCGCTACACTCTTTTTTTGTTCATTTCTCTTTACTGCTGATTTGAAATGAGGAAAATTGGAAGAAATCTCATGATTTGAAGCACGAGGCTGGGCATTGGCACATGAGTTAGTTCTACTATTTACGCATTGTTTATATGTATGAAAAGAGGGCGAAAATAAAGCTCTTTCATTTCAAGTCAAGGAGAATCGTCCGATCAATCAGTTTGGAAGGATAATAATGAATGAATGAAACGGAACGACTGAATGAGTGATTACGATCTCTGCTGGAAAAAAAGAAGTAGCCAAGCCAAGCCAGCTACTAACTGTAAAAAGGAAGGCATCTACACACACCCATTGTGAGCTGCTGCTGATCAGAGTTTTTAGATTAAATGAGAAAATGACAGGGACAGTGAGTAGTGACTGAAAGTCAAAGCCCCCAATGCAATTGCTTCTGATGTGATGATTATAGGCAACTCTTGTACTTATAAAGGCACATACACAATATAGCTTGTTCATTCATTACGCAAAGTATACATAGCTACATAATATGTCATATGGAATCAGAAAAAGGGTCTGGTCTTGGTCTTGGTCCGATTTAGTTGAGTACTTACAAGTTACTTGTTAGTAAGTACGTACGTGCCATATTGAATTTGATGAAATGCTTGGCTACTTTTGTAACCAACTTGTTGTAACACATTTTAAGCTCAAAGTAGGGATTGGCTGGGGGTGTAGTGTATGCACCTATCCCCAATGCATTTATATTGAACTCATTTTCAGCGATTATCCTCAACGACTTGAACCAAACTGAAAAGCATGCTTAAGTAATAGTATATGTGAATGTGAATGAATGAGGTTTGATACTGTAACAATGACTTTTTCTTGAAAAGATCTCAACGTATGGTATGGTCACTTTGGTCACGATGAGGATCTTTTCTGATGAGAGGGGTAGCTTACTATTGAGGCGGATGAATGAGCTCCCATGTCATTGTATAACTTTTAACTTCAATATTATTATGCGATAGTAGCTTGTATTGAAAACCTTTTTGATGCTGCAAACACGAAATTGATTTGTCTTCAAAATAATTATGTAAAAATGTCCCTTTCTTTTTAATATCCACCGCTGCCAAAAGTACTACTTGGTTGACTTAATTTGAGGCCACTGGAAAGTCATACGTGATCACAAAAATGTGTTTATTTCGTAGGTTGAATTTGGTTTTGGTCTTTGGTGCACGTACATTTATGTATATAAGTCCGCGAGTGTCTTAGCTTATGGCCATTTACAAGAGTTTATAGTAGAAGAACAGATATGATGATGAAGAGGATTGGTAAGATTATTGAGAGTCCACATCATTCTATTCATTCAAAAAATGATCAACCTCTCTGGAGGGAAGCTTACGATTGTAATTCTACTAAATACATATTTTTTTGTAGTATATAGCATTTCTGTGGACTTCCAATATACATTTTGTGTCTGCAGGTATATCACACCACTTGCAAACAAATTCATCCTCATGTCGAAAAAGGGGCAACAATAATAATCGAAAGATGAAAAGAACAACCCATTCAGAATCCCTATACAGAGTAACAATATGTTCTTGGGTCCGTATGTACATTGTACAGTGGTTTTGGTCTGGTTGGTCGACGATACTTTTCAGTTGGTCGGTTTCTAGAATTTATTCTTCTTCATTTTCTTTTTTCACCACTTTCCTTTTTCGGTAGGAGTAAGCCCAAATCCTATCAACCCATATTTGAAATGCATAGCTTTTCTAATCCTATCATTCACATTGGGTATGCTAGCAGAAGAGTATAGCATTCCGGTTCATCTACTAAATGAAATACTGCCGGTACTGGCATGGACTTTATATTCCTGCTTCTTTTCCCCAATATTTTGATCTATCTCTCTTTTCCCATAAATCTTCTAATTCCCAAGTGATCATCTTTTTGCTTCCTATAATAAAAGGGAACCTGTAACAAACCCATACTACCAAAATGTGCTTTGTTCGAGGAGGGGATGACTGACTGGCATATTATAGCAACTAGTGTTATGCAAAGTACATTGAACGACTTGTGCATTTAGCTTTTAAAAATGAATGTTTGGTCGTTTAATATGCATGCATGTATATAGAATGCAATAAACCGACTGCGATTGAAGGGCCTGTAGCTAAGCTGAACCTCTTTCATCTTTGCTAACACGTACATAAATATGCTAAATGGATAGATCTGTTATACATATTATTCACTATTTAAATGTGACAACAATGGCAAACATATGTATGACGTAATTTTAAAATAAGTGCATACAAAATCCCTTCACCTTTGGGAAAACTTTCAGTTTTTTAACCATTCTGAGAAAAAACAAAGAATTTGATATGGAGGACATGTGGACCCATGAAACAAGATAATTTTTGGGGATTACCATTTCCAAACAGTTTCTTTAATAGTTTGAATTTTGTGGAAATATGTACCAATTTATTCATTCGTCACGTCATTATCTGGTTCCAGGATTTACATAGTTGGTAGAGGAGTGAGTACGAATAAGAGAAAATAAGGTTACCGTGAAATATTTAACAATAGAAACAAAATAATTATCTATGAATGGCGGTTTCTTCATAAAAATACTAACCTTTGTAGACTACATTTGCCCAAAAAAAACTAGTCGATTATCCTATTATGTTGAATGTGTACTACCTGACCTGCAAAGCTAAAGGTGTTGCCAACTTATACGCATATCACACAACAGCCAGGAATAAATTCACAAGCAACTTGCTCCAGGGGGACATTTCCCGTATTAAACGGAGTAAGTAGCAAAAGTACTTGCGAAAATGACTTTGCTTGCCATTGCTTAAATACCAAAGTGCTCAAAGTTGTGTGTACCTGCACTTGACACAACATAAACTAACAAAATGAAATGCTATGATGAGCAGAAAGGAATTACTTAGTTTGCATGAAGATTTATGTATGTATGTATGTATGTATCTGCTATACGTTTTGATTTAACCCATGAAATTAAGCCTCAGATCCTTCCTTGTTGTTGTACGTTGAAAGTATAATCATCCACAATATAGTATATTATAACATAAAGTACTCACACACTGACTAACCTGTTTTGTGAAGTAATCTAGGTGCAAGATCATCATCCGAATTTCCCATGCATATTGTACGCACATAGCCCCAAGAGAGCCAGCAAGATTTTTCTTATGAGAAAGCTACTAGGATGAAAATGAAAGAGCAAACATACTTTACATATCTCCTGGAACCACTCCGTATTTTATGGCTTGGCTGAAGTCAGTAGCCGAAGGTTGAGCCTCCAAAAGCAAGTCTTTACTTACATTAGGATTTCAAGACTTTTCCACAATGAATTATAAATGCACAAGTTCATTAAATTTCCGAATCACTCCACTAAACTTCAACAAAATGCTATATTATAACCTTACGCTTCCCGACGTTTTACATTAACTTTCTTGTTTTCCTCTATGAGAAAAGCTATAACGCTTCTGCTTGCTGCTGTAAAATTCTCAATTACTTTTTCTCTGAGTTACACTATACATAACTAGCATAAAGCATGTATGAAACTACATTCATATACGTTCATATGAACATGAAAACAATGAATATATGGTTAAACTGTAGCCTTGTACTTTAGATTAGGATAGAGATGATAACTGGAAGGCCTGCATTTTTTATTCATTTACTTCAGCTGCAAAGCACAAGTTTATAGTTGCATCTTGCAATTAATGCAGCTGCAAAAACGGGTTGAAAATGAAACGCATTACTTAAAGTACCCATTGGGCAAATTAGAAACTGTAAAGAGTACAGTTTTTCCATTAATTAATCTCTTTTTGTCATTCACAGTTTTATGGATTCAGGAAAATTTGCATAGATTGCATTGGGATGAGTTTTGTGCAATAATGCTTTCATACATGCTTTTTTTTACAATCAGTCGATGAGGAGAGCAGGGTACAGACAACTATCCTGAATCATATTATATGCGACTTCAGGAGATTTTACGCATAAAAAGTTGAACCATGTATGTATATACATATAACGCTCAACACTTTGATTTCCAACTATACCTATATTTATGTATATACCGCAGTTGAGAAATATGGTGATGTGATGAGTTGATGAGCATATCATGACGTTGAGCATATTTTAGGGATAAAGGGCATATAAAGCGTACTCGGATACGGAGACAAAAATCTAATGAAAGTTTTTCCCCCGTCTGCACGCACTCACTTTTTTTGAGTTGAAGGAGATAAAGGTATCATCTGTTTCCGTTTTCAAAGTCCGTTACCACGATTTTCAGCACATTCGGTGTGTTGAATGTTGGCACGCATAAAAATTCTTTGTAGACAAAGTATTGGAGCATGGATTTTTTGTGATATTCATAAGAGTATCAGGCACGCGTCTCCGGTTATCATCATCACACAAAACATTTGATATTTTTACTGACAAATGTACGTTACGCCAACTCATAACGTAGGCACGAAATCATTTTTTGTTGGAGATTCTACTACCATGCATACATTCTGGAATTCTAGCAACTGTTCACATGGTCGTAATATCCTCATATATTTCACATTTTCATATCGCCTTACCATAACTTCTTTCTTCTTTTTTTTGTTTTTATGTGTTTTCATTCAACATTCATAGATGAATAAGTTAGGTACAAAAGTTGACTGTGGTTTTAGTCAAAAAGGAGAAGAGGCACAAGAAAAGTTATACTTTGAACCACAATTTCCTCTACCTCAGATCACATTACATTCCAAGCGGATGGCAGCGGCATTCGTCGTGTGTAACAGCGTGATTTGTTAAAGACAAACGATGAATTGCGTGCTGTTGAACCAAGAATTTGTTTTCATATTCTTTCCCTTCCCATCTCCTCATCTCAGAAGAGGGCTCCGATTTTCCTTGCTCTTACAGAACAGAAGGTTATTCACTAAACGTGTGCTCAAAATACGCTAGGTTAACGAGTGCACCTCGTGCGACGTGTGTTCTGCTTCAGCGGAAAATCATAGTGATTTGAAGTGTAATATGTAACCATAAAAGTACAAGCCAAACAATGTCATAATAGAAAAATAAATGTAAAGAAATGCTTCAAGCGGATATATCATGCTGAGAGAAAAAACACGCATAAAAATTTATTTTTAAATAAATAAGTTAAGCCCAAGAATAAGAATGCTCCATTCGATTCGAATAATTTTTCGGTCGGCATGTTTTTAAACATTCGGAAAGTGTAAACAGCGAGCAAGGCAAAAGGCAATGTCTCGCAGTTGGAAATCAATTTTTAAAATTTTCTTCATTTTTTATGATGGATCCGCAATAATAGCCCGCAAGAAACGTGCGTAGTGAATCATACAGTCATACATGTCTCCTAAAAGGTACCTAAAATTTTGAAACATGAAATGCAGAAAGTCATATATTTTTGGTCACATCATCGCATCGACACATGTTTTTAATATGAGCATATTTGAATACAGGACAAAAATTGTAGACATATTCTCTGATAATACATATTTCTGATTACTTCCCAAACCTAAGTAAGCAGACTTCAAAGAAACTTTTAACTTTCTTCTCAAGTATACCATCTAGCTCTAGAAGGTTGCATAAAACGAACAAAATTTTATTACCAAGTGGCAAATGCTAACTTCGATGCTGATGACAGGAAGAAGTCAAAGAAAAGCACTTAGCAAAAAGTTTCTGAAGAATTCCTCCATCCTTCCATTTTGAATTTTCCGTCTTATTCATCCACAACTTTGCATCTTAAATGTCTACAGACATTTATCTGTAATAATATTCTTGGAATGGAAAGTAAAATATGAAATATATGATATAAGGAACTTTAACTTATATTGGAGGAAAAGATGAAACGATTGACTTTTAAAGTATGTACTTTTGCCCCATCAACGTAATTTTTAGCAGTTATAACAAGGTTACTTTTGATAGCAGTCTTCTTAAATAGCATGAACTACGCTCTCGAGAATTTTATATGGATCCAATAATACGTAACATTCCATATTTTACTTTGGCTGATGAAAGCAAAGTTGCTACTGTCTCATGTTAACGCTTTAGACTACCCATAGAGTAGAGTAGTGAAAATTAAATCCATTTTTTACATGCAACATCATGGTAACATATAGGTAAAAGCCAAGGTTCGTATGATAAAAGCACCCAGCAAAAGGTTAAGTCATTTTGAAGGAAGAAAAGGGAAATAGGTCTGAGACAAAATAATTTGTTCGGGGGAGGGAATTCTTAGTAAAAATTGTAATATTGGTTCTCATACCATTAACGTTCCTTTGTTACCATCAAATTTACTCTCTCGAATAAAAAGATTTGCAGCATGCCTAAATCAGATTCCTTCAAATGAGACAACCTATTGCTAGTGCTTTTATCATACGAACCTTGGTATAAGCCCTTATGAAGATAAGCCTAAACAAACTGCCTTGTATCAAATAAATAGTTTTTTGAGACTAACAAAAACCTAGTGGTGGTGGACTGATTAACCACGATTCAGTAGAAATCGTAGAAATCATAATGAGTGCAAGCATCCCATTTAGACAAAGTCGTTGCACGACCATCATAAAAATCAAATTTTTTGTGCTATATCAAAAGACCTCGCGAAAATATTAGATGCGTATTTTTTTTCTAGCCGGGGTATGTTGAGACAACGGAGCTGGGGCTACCTGAAGTTGAAACACCATAAATCGATTTACTCCAATATGCATTGACCGATTGACCTGAAATTTGGTATGGGACATATTGACTGAATTCCCCATAGGGTATTTTTCTCGGATTTTTGAAATTCGATTTTTGAGCGGGAGATTTCAAATTTCAAAAAATAAAAAAAATTTTGCAACTCAAACAAAGTAGTAGAAAAGCAATCACTACTTATGAAAAGAAATAATCAATAAATACTAAACAAAAAATTGACCGTTAAAAATTTTCAAACTTGGCGCCAACGCCATTTGTTACGAAACTGAACATTTTAGTTCATAATCTTGTAGCATACTTCAAAATAAACTCACTAAAAAAAATTTCATCGAAATCGGTTGACTAATTCCTGAGATATTTGAGTCTAAAGGTTTTTTGTCCGTTAACTATTTTTTTCATTCAAATATGATCAAGCATCACTCAAGCATCACTGTGGTCCAACCAGAACCTCAATATGTGGTATACTTCTCGAGATATCCGCAAATGAAGATTGGCGGCCCAATCCGATATGAGACCTTTTGGAAGAGTTGGTCGGAGTGCCTCCAGGAACAAAAATTTGGAATTCTAAGCAAAATACCCTATCAGAAATGACGAGAGGAGTGGACCTGTACCACTTTCGTCGCAGTAGCACCTATAGTTTAAGTGCAAATCGAAAAATGCCTTGGATGGATCTTGGTCCTCAGAGGTCCAACACGGAGGAGTTGGCTGGACTCCGTCCAGAAATGAAAATTTGAGATTCTAAAACAAATACCCTATCAGAAATCAAGAGAGGAGTTGACCTGTACCAAAACGACTTCAGTAGGACACATAGTTTAAGTGCAAATCGAAAAATGCCTTGGAAGGATTTTGGTCGTCATAGGTCCCATATGGAAGGATCCACCCAACTCACTCCATGAATAAAAATTTGAGATTCTAAAAGAAATACCCTATCAGAAATCAAGAGAGGAGTCGACCTGTACCCCTTTCGTCGCAGTAGCATCTATAGTTTAAGTGCAAATCGAAAAATGCCTTGGAAGGATTTTGGTCGTCATAGGTCCCATATGGAAGGATCCACCCAACTCACTCCATGAATACAAATTTGAGATTCTAAAAGAAATACCCTATCAGAAATCAAGAGCGGAGTCGACCTGTACCACTTGTGTCGAAGTAGCACCTATAGTTTAAGTGCAAATCGAAAAATGAATTTGATCGTCTTAAGTAGATCACCTAACAGAGTAGTAGATTGACGTACTCAAAATGTATTTAGTCTATTGCGTCTAGGTAGTTTTACTAGTTAACTAGTTTACTATTACTCATTTTTTGTTAACTTTGATACGGTATTTGACTCCAAAATTCGGGCGTGAGAGAAGTTGTTTAACGGGGTCGCCAGTTTTTACCTGCAATTTTCTTATACAGAATAATTTCTATGGACATCTTCATGGTACAGATGGACTCTTCTCCTGATTTCTGATATAGTATTTCCTTCAGAAAGCCAAATTGGTATACCCAGAGAGATTTTAACTATGTGGGTCCATATGGGACCTAGGATAACCAAAATCCTTCCAAGGCATTTTTCGATTTGCACTTAAACTATAGGTGCTACTTCGACACAAGTGGTACAGGTCGACTCCGCTCTTGATTTCTGATAGGGTATTTCTTTTAGAATCTCAAATTTGTATTCATGGAGTGAGTTGGGTGGATCCTTCCATATGGGACCTATGACGACCAAAATCCTTCCAAGGCATTTTTCGATTTGCACTTAAACTATAGATGCTACTGCGACGAAAGGGGTACAGGTCGACTCCTCTCTTGATTTCTGATAGGGTATTTCTTTTAGAATCTCAAATTTTTATTCATGGAGTGAGTTGGGTGGATCCTTCCATATGGGACCTATGACGACCAAAATCCTTCCAAGGCATTTTTCGATTTGCACTTAAACTATGTGTCCTACTGAAGTCGTTTTGGTACAGGTCAACTCCTCTCTTGATTTCTGATAGGGTATTTGTTTTAGAATCTCAAATTTTCATTTCTGGACGGAGTCCAGCCAACTCCTCCGTGTTGGACCTCTGAGGACCAAGATCCATCCAAGGCATTTTTCGATTTGCACTTAAACTATAGGTGCTACTGCGACGAAAGTCGTACAGGTCCACTCCTCTCGTCATTTCTGATAGGGTATTTTGCTTAGAATTCCAAATTTTTGTTCCTGGAGGCACTCCGACCAACTCTTCCAAAAGGTCTCATATCGGATTGGGCCGCCAATCTTCATTTGCGGATATCTCGAGAAGTATACCACATATTGAGGTTCTGGTTGGACCACAGTGATGCTTGAGTGATGCTTGATCATGTTTGAATGAAAAAAATAGTTAACGGACAAAAAACCTTTAGACTCAAATATCTCAGGAATTAGTCAACCGATTTCGATGAAATTTTTTTTATTGAGTTTATTTTGAAGTATGCTACAAGATTATGAACTAAAATGTTCAGTTTCGTATCAAATGGCGTTGGCGCCAAGTATGAAAATTTTTAACGGTCAATTTTTTGTTTAGTATTTATTGATTATTTCTTTTCATAAGTAGTGATTGCTTTTCTACTACTTTGTTTGAGTTGCAAAATTTTTTTGAATTTTTGAAATTTGAAATCTCCCGCTCAAAAATCGAATTTTAAAAATCCGAGAAAAATACCCTATGGGGAATTCAGTCAATATGTCCCATACCAAATTTCAGGTCAATCGGTCAATGCATATTGGAGTAAATCGATTTATGGTGTTTCAACTTCAGGTAGCCCCAGCTCCGTTGTCTCAACATACCCCGGCTAGAAAAAAAATACGCATCTAATATTTTCGCGAGGTCTTTCGATATAGCACAAAAAATTTGATTTTTAAGATGGTCGTGCAACGACTTTGTCTAAATGGGATGCTTGCACTCAATATGACATTGTTGGGTTGAAATGAGCTCAAAACAACGATTTAGAAAAGGTCAGTTTGGATTTGATTTTTTAATGCATCTTGTATGCAAATTCACTTGGACACCGCCAAAAAATCATAAAAATTATGCTTTCAAACTGCAAGCATTTAAAAAAAAATGATTTTGTAAATTTCCCCACGGTCCGAGGTCAAACACATAATAATTTTTATCTCCGCGATGGATTGACCGTTGACTGATTTTTGTTCTGTTTCTCTTGTTCGTCTTTACCATATAAAACCTTAACATATAATGTTAGTGAATTCAATATCTTCGGTTGGAAATTTATTGCACAAATCAACGAAAAGAGTACCAGCATACGCTGTTTAATTTTACTATGTGTGACGCATCGCATGACCCAATACAACTAGCTCACATTTCGAGTTCCAACCTCCACTAATTAATTATGATGTTGGTGTGGTGTGGTGTACAATTGATTTTGAAATTGCTAAAGAGTTTATTGATTCACTTTGCCTAGAAATAAACCTATTTGACTGATTCTGTCATTGTTTATTTTGTGGGCTGTATCGATGCAATGTTTAAGTTTAGTACGTTTAGGGAAAGATAATTGACCACACACGACCTCGTCCCGCATTTTTCAACAAACTTTTGTAAACTGGCATGCCAAAATTAGCAGAGACAGTCAACATTGTACCACTCAACTTTTACAGCAGTCACAATCGTGCTGTACAGAGTAATTCTGAAGTTTTATGTTACTCAAACTTTTTGGGAGACTAGACACTTTTTTATGCTGCTCCAATACAATGGTACGTTTTTTGACATAGGTTTGGTCTGGAAATTTTTAGAAATTATATGGTGTTCAATACGAATGAGTGTGTGTAATGTGTATCAAAACCTTTGTGAAACGTCAAATATTTTATTTATAAAATGGCTATGAACTGGCAAGTCTACTACTACTACTATCTACTAGTCGTGGCTTGTCTTCGATCGTACATGCTCTGAATGACAAGTCCAAGACGTAACATGTCATGTGTCAAATGAAATCTTGAATTCACCCTTTGAAAAAGGGGAGACGCGATATGATCTGTACACTAACTCTACACTCCAGGCCATTGACTTTGTTTCAAAACGGAAAACCAAAAAAAGTCAAACAAGAGACTTCCGCTAACTTATGTTTACAAAAGTTTACAAATGTTTGAAACCACAAAACCAAACGAACAATGTAATGAGTTTGTACGTACATGAAGCTTCAATGCGTTAGAAAACTGAAATAAATACAATTTCTCACTTGGTTTGTCAAGAAGGATCCTAGAACACAATTTATTACAATTCAAGCTGTAGCAAACTCATGTGCCTATGTATTTTCATCTTGTTTTAATTTAGGAAAGAGCCCACTTTTAAGTAATATTTAATAGTTTGCCAATCCCTCTAGAACGCCATGAATACAAAGTTAATGGTGGTCTGATGGAGTGGACCGATTGTTAAAAAAATTTACTGTTACATTTTCTGAGTGAGCCTTTATGTTTGTTCAGACATTTAGCGTCGACTCGTTTTGAAAAGTTTAAGAGTATGAATAAAGAGAAAGTGGTTCATTGAGCAGTCATACTTTTTTGTCATAGAACAGAACGCTAAAGTCTTATATCCACATGCCCTACAAACACAGTGACAGTCTGTGCGATGTGCGATTTATTTACCTGAATAGAACGAGCTTCTTCTGTCTGTCTGTTAATGCTTGCACGCTATTGTGATATTGCGAAATGTGAAGGCAGCAAAAAATGTTGAGTTTGGCGAATGGATATTTTAAAAATTCATATCAAGATGACATGAAGACTTGAAGACAGGTCCTGTCTGTATTCCTCAGAGAGAATCTAATGTAAAATCTTTCACGCGATTACATATCCAGCTGGTATGTAAATGCATACATTTACATTCACAACAATACGTTACCTCACTCCATTCATGATATCCCAATATACCTGCTGTGTCAAGCGTGTACGTACAGTAGGGCTTTTTCGACGCATACTTTCGGCTGTCCAGCAGAAATTCGCCTACTTTAAATACTCGCCCAGAACACGAGTGAAAGCTTAAAGAAAAGCGGCTGTGATAGCCGCCAGCAGCGTAACTTTAAAAGTTCAACTTTACATGTGGAAATTTTGTACATTAAGCACTCTAATAAATGCACGCATGCATAAACAGAGTTCAAATGGATGCGCTAAAGAGCACCATTTTCATTTTCAGGTTTTGTGCTCACCTCTCTCTCCTTTTCTTAAGCACTCAAACTCTTTCAAAAGAAGAAAAAAAATAAACTATTGGTTTTATCGCAAGTAATATATATGCAATGTATGAAAGTATGGAGGCTTTTAAAACGTACTCTTTTCATACTTAAAAAAAGTTCAATTTTCCTTCTCATTCTTTTCCCCTTTTCACCTTCTGTATTTATTACAAAACTGATGTATTTGCGACGAGTACATTTTGAGTGAGAGTGATGAAAACAATATTGCTCGTAGTAAAAAGGAACGGATGGATGAAGGGGAGTGCAAATTCTTGCCAAAATTTCACGGATGCTTAGCCCAGGTGCAATCACTCCAGCTTTTTTCTTTTATGTCTATCTGACTGACTCTGATCTTGCTTGGCCGTTTTGTGAAAGTGGAATGGAAACGGTTGATACTATATATATCGTGGTGGTGGTGGTGGTAGTGGTGTTACTTTTTTCAGATTTTAAGCTTTCACTTTTCCTTTTCTTCGTTTGATGCCCAAAGAAACGCCTTTCATTGTTCTCCCTTTCTAGTAAAAAAAATGCGAAGTTTCTCTTTTTATCATCTGAAATACCAACGAGGATAGAAATAGGAGCTTTCATGCATTCACGTCATTTGTACGAGCTAGGGATCTGACTTGACTTGGGGCATGTATGTATATATGTACTTGCTTGCATTATATAAGCATACGTGGAGCACTGGGAGCTCTGAAACTCTCCTACTGATTCACTGGTATGTATTTGAATGAAAAGTCAGAGAGATTTTTTGATTTAGATTCCTTCTACATACCGTAAAACGTAGAGCTTGAAGAAATGGAGCTGAAGCCAATATTACTTTTCGTTTGTCTTCAAGTCGTCAATGTCATTTTACCACGCGCCAACAGTGAAGCACAAGTGACATGTCTGATGTGTTCACGGTCCAAATGAACAAAAGATAGATATACACCGCACATAGTAGAGTAGATGCTATTATTTCATTTTAAGTTATACTTACAAAAAATCGAATAAGTATATGTATGTATATGGCCATGTTACGTTGCTCTCACTGAAGGATTATACTTTTTCATGTAGCACTTGCCAGCCTAAAAGATACGTGTAGTTAACACGGAGTAAAAAACAATGAAAATGCGGGAAAGATACATAGATAGATAGTCATCGGTGGAAAGGAATGTCCTGGCTTGAGTACAAAAATACTATACGATGTGAAATAAAAAAATACCAACCATTCACGATGCGATGCGGGGGGTCACAAATTGTGAAGGCCTCTATGAAACACGCATCATTGCAATTCAGCTCCTCGGTTTTCTTTCATGAATGTTAAAGGTGAGGTGGTAGTGACACTGGTTGAAATGGTTGGTACAATGTGACACTCAAAATCGTGCGTTGGCTACATTTCTGCATAAAATTGGTACATCAAAGTCAGCCGTTTTATCAGTTTAGTTTAATCATCATGTAAAACATGTGTGGTAGTAGCCAAATGCGTCATATACATATGTTATATGCATGAGTGAGTTATTTTAACACGGATAATAATATGGGTAAAACACTCCCCAATTATTTGACGGAGAAATTAATAGCCTGACATCTTTAATTGCTCCTATGTGTGCTATCAGTGCATGGTAATTACTATATACTCAATGCAGTCGTTTTCGGGCGCATCAATACTGCAAGCGCAGCTGCACGCCTCGGTCCTGAAGGTCATACCAAAACCATCATCATTCGCGTATGAAAGACATTAACATATTACAATGCCGCTGCCAATACTGGAATCGCAACACTAATTTATTTCCATTTGCTTCTTGTCAGGTGTACTTTGTAAAGTGCAATTATGCAACTATTTTTAACTCACCTTCTCAATTCTATGATGATGTCATTTCCAATTATTTCATTTCATTACCCACCACATCATTACCTGCCTGAATTGAGCACGCTGCTACCTTGAAACTGTCAAGATTGAAGTTTAATTGCGAGACAGCTCATCCGATTATAGCCTGAGTAAAGTTGCCAATCTTGCAAACGAATAAATTGCAATGGCTTAATTTCTGCAGTTCTACCGCCCACCCGTCTTGTGAAGTCTAACATTAGATAATTGGAAGAGATAATAAAATGCACACGGTTATGAATGTGATGGAAATGTCCTTGAATAAAACGTAGCTTGAAAGCGATATGTAAGTATAGATTTCGATTTTTCATGAAGAAAAAAAACTTTGGAAAATTTGTAGGTTCTATTCTAACAGCTCCCTTTTGCATTCACAACGATCGATAGAGTACATGTATTAGTGAAAGTTTTCCTTGCACCATCCTGAGATATCTGTATACGGTTGGTTATTTATTTACACCTCTGAAAATTGACAGATGTTGAGAAATCATGCCAGCCAGCAGCTATAGATATTTTGGTGGTTTTTTGCTTGAAAAGGTACCTCTTTCGGGTTTTGAAAGTTACACAACTTGTAATTTGCACCTGTGATGTAAGTGCAGTGTAATATTGCATCTTTGTATCTCCAACGAACCGTTTAAACCATGAATGCATCCATTCAAACAAAGAATAATGTGTAAAAGCATATCCCTAAAAAGGAGTTCGTTCTAGGAATAAGCTTGTATTGAGAATTGAATTCTTTGCTTACAACTAAACTTACAACACAACATTCTAGCTTTCATTTCAGTTTCTCTTCTTGATTTCACCTCGCTACTTGAGTTTAAAGTAGTTGGAATGTCTTCCAAGCACTTGTTAAGGCAATGAACTTCCCTGATATAATAGACGAACATCTTGTGTGTATATACACCTATCAACGAAACATATCTATACAATGCAGCTAAGATCATGTATTTTTTATTTCTATTCACCACAAACTGTACCAACTAAAGTGCTTCTAACTGCAGCTTAAAGGTAAATTGTCTATACAGGAAAAAGTTTTGGGGAATTTTTATATACATTTTCATTTATACTTTATAGATATATTTCACCGTCTTCATGTATCATACCAATATCTGTTTCCGCTGTAGCAGCAATGCGATGCAGTTCATATTTTCAAGTCGCATTACCCAAGTCTTTCTTGAAGACTAAAAGCTTGGAAAAAAACTTTCTCCCCTACACTCACTAATAACACAAGACGCCCGTTGAACGAGCATAAGTTTCACTTACTTGCTTGGTTGATTTACTTTTTTCTTCTCTTTTCTTTCTTTACATTCATTCTACACTACTAGCTTTAATGCATGTTCTGTTTCCACCCGCTACCTACACACACCACCCTCGATTTGTGAGGGGTATTACGTCTACTTTTAGGGGCTGAAGTTGGGGATAAGAGTTCATAAAAGCCTAGAAACTTAAGCAACTTTCAGCTTAACCTACCTTTCTTCTCCCACCAACCAACAAAATCCCTATCAACTACAAAGCTTCTTCAAAAGCTTCCCATACTTTTATATATTCCTGAGTTAAAACGAAGTTGGTAGGTATTAAGATTACGACGTTGCGTTGCAGTCTTGTTTCCGGTCCTGCATTTTTTACTGAGATGTATTCGATCGGATGGGTTTTCCCCTCTCTTGTATAAATCTATTGGTAGTTGCATGGTACTAATTTAGATCGTCCTATAAAATGCTTAAAACTACATTGAACATTGAAGTTGTTAGCTAGGGGTGCTCCCAGATTCACTCAAAACAACTACTATATTACTATTCCACATGTGCTCTCTTTTTGGTTTAAGAATGCCAAGAATGGAGCCATAGATCAATGCAACGCTGCCGTGTACTAGAATAATCATGAGAAATATATAGGGATGATAAAGTTATCTACATGCAACTTGCATCTGGCTCCTTGATATGAATCGAAGCATGCAACCGTGTGCATATATGTGCATTACATCTTTTCTTTACATCTAAACTAAATCCGGAATTATTGACAAAAAGATTGTACACATCCATTTCATCAAGATGAGAAAGTCTTGCAAGACCCCAAAGCCCACTCCCAATGTCCCTCCATGACTTTTCCGGCTTTGGCTGTTGTGGCGTGTCCAATTTGAAAGTAACGGTAACCTTGCTTTTTGCTTCTATATATAATATGTTGCTCTTTTTTAGTGTGTGGCCGTCATCATGGCCTGACTGGTCACTACACTACACTCTTTCACAAAGTTCATAGAAAAGTAAAAGCATGTATGTATGGATAATCTCAAGAGGGATGAAGCTGCTCCATTGTGTGCAAAGAGATAGGATAGGATTCTTCTGGCCAACAACCGATCGGTTTCCTTTTCAGTTCCCCTCTTTTTATTACTGCCACCACGACGAGAGGACGATGGTAGAATATAAGAGTTTGTATGATGAAAGATGATTTTGCTACTAACTAAAAAGTTTCCTCAAATGTTTCCACAACTTGGCTTGGCTTGGCTTGTCTACGCTCCTTCCTTGCTATCTATCTATCGTTGTATCGTGTGTCTATATGGACGTGGTTTTATTTAGGAATTATCTTTCCACTTTTCAACATTATGTTCCAAAGTTAGTATTGCTGGAAGGTAAGATTTGGGATTTGACTTCAGAAGGATTTACGCTGGTACTTTATGCCACATAATAAACCACGAGAGATGTCAAAAC
Organism: Orchesella flavescens; assembly: GCA_964034955.1. NCBI lineage: Eukaryota > Metazoa > Arthropoda > Collembola > Entomobryomorpha > Orchesellidae > Orchesella > Orchesella flavescens. The sequence continues at coordinate 38,704,646 of OZ035956.1, read as the reverse complement.
TCTGTTGAGAGAAAGACTTTGCCCTAAAAACAGGGTCGAGATGTGAATTTCTAAGATGTTAACTAAACTTTGTTTGTGCTTAAGTACTCGCGTGTTTACTTTACCAACATTGGAGTTGGCTTTTTCCAAGTTTGATATGAATGAATCAACTCCATGTTTTTGTCGCTTTACACACACACGTGTATATTTGAAGATGGAAGTGGAGATGGAGAATGGAGATATACGTACGGGAGTACATTCGTTTATATTATGTATCTATGTTTCTAACCTAACCACAACTCCTGATCCATCCTGGAGCGACTGAAAAAGCTGTAAATCTGCTTCGAGAATGAGAGGCTGCTGCTGCTGCTGCCGTTCTCATCTTTCAACAACTAGCCGCTGTGTGCTACACTCATTTACTCACACTCACTCACACCACGGCTCAAACTGAGTAACGGTTTGATGGCGTTGCTGTAAAAACTAGCCGGGGATACTTTACGAACTTATTATTACGCATTATAATGATGGGCAGAGTTTTATGAGCCGTTATGCAAAGTTCATTCAGTGGTGGTGGTGGAGGCGAGACAGATGATGAACGCAACTACGTAACGTGAAGTTACGTAAGTTTATACATGTCTAACGCTTGTAAAACAAACTGTGTGCTTTGTAGTAGTAGTAATAGTAGTAGTACTCATCATAATCAAGTGCCTATGGCAGGAAAAGTAAGCAATCAAAAAGTACAAATGGAAATTTACGAGTACCTACTCATTCCAGTTATTTTGTAGCCAATGGTGTTGAGTGAACATGACAGTAAAAGTGTTTGCAACGCTTACAACTTTTCCTTTTGCTCCCAGTTGTAACCACTTTCATCACCATTAATATCGAAATAAAATGTATGACGAATGCGGTTTAACATTGTCTTCAATGAAGTTCGTAACGTAAGCGTAAAAGCCAATGATTATTAGGTAACTGAAGTAGTAGAGCAGCAACAGCAGTTAAATACTTATATCCAATCCAAGCAAAAACTTTGTATGAAGTACATAGTTCACATAAAATATTATTTTGTTTGCTTTTCCTGGAGTCAGTCAATCAATGCAATGTAGGAACTCTAGAGCTAAAACATTTGCCAAAATATTTTAACTGTTCGTACAGTATAAATTCAGCTTCTTGTTCTTACTCAAAGGTATATATTTCTGGAGCGTTACCGTCAGGTTTTCATAGGCTATTTGCTTTCTCTTTGTTTTTTCAATAATATCATTGAGGAATCATGGAGAACAAACACATGGTACAGTTGATTCAAAAAAAGACAATCCGTTTGTACAGCATTTTTTTTAGAATGAAGTAGGGAGGAAGAAACATGCTGAAATCAGCAAAAGGGGTCACGAATCAAATCAAGCATGGAAGATATGAAAAAAGCCAAAAAGTAAATAAGCAAAAGACCTCACAAAAAAACTTCATGTACCGTACCGTGCCATATGCTTTATGTAGGATATAATGTAAGATCAGCTATCAACCGTGTCTCGGTGTCTCTATAGGCTCTATACTTTTTGGCCCAACGTATCCTCATAATATGCATCGTAGAGGTCTGTAAATGCGTGTTCAGAAGGTATTAGCCTCTGATAGAGTATTATCCTATACTATATAGCATACCATACCACAAATTGAGCATGGTTAAATTGGTCACCACCACCACATCGTCGTCCGTCCCTCTCCGTATCTGTCTTCAAGGATTTCTGTACATTCATACAAACCACATTATTCAAGATTTTTTCTGGGGGGTAAGCATCTGTTACTGATGTGATTCTGAGAGTGCAGTTGTAAGTTACAGTTACGGGGAAGGAGAACTCACTATCACAATCGTCATTGTCGTCCTCCTCACCGTCTTGATCATGACATGACTTTTCTCCCAACTTTTTTTCACACATATTTCATATCTGATGATGCACCCAATCTGGCGTTGGCTCTAGTACTGAAAAATTCTCCTAATCTCCTCAATGTGGACTGTGGACTTTCGGGAAAGATCTCAAATCGTAGCATATTCTAACGTGAGCTTGGTTTGCACAATTGACAATACCAAGCTGTCTCTTACACGTGTTTAAGCTTTATTGGGATTTAGATAATAATTTTTCAAATGAGAATATTCTGTGTTTATGTAGGCCAGCATCCAATTTTGATTTGAAATTAATATTTTTCTTTGCGGAATTATATTCGCATTCATTAATTCATGTCGTGTGTGATGTGATGATGAACGGGGTGAACGAACGACAATGATAATGTGATTCTGTTTTCTGTTGGTGTTAGTCAGTTAGTAGATTTGTCACACATTTGAATCCAAACTAATTACTCGTCTAATTGATGGCAAGTTTTGTGGTACATATTATTACTCTTTCAAAGTAAATAGGATAAATGTTAGTAGTTTGAAATTCTGAAAGCAACCATAGCATAGCGCACACTTTCTTCCTCTTCTCAACCAACCAATCTCATTTTCAACTTGTTTGTTTGTTTGGCGACCAGAATTTCCCCAAGGCCTCGCCTTGATTGATTGCTCCTGTTCTCCACATGTTCATGGAGATAAATTTAGAATGTTTGAGAAACTAATTATGGGAGTGAGCAGGAGCAGTAGCAAGGAGTGGAGTGGTAGTAGTAGTATAGTTTGGTGGTGGCATACCAAAACCAAACAAGCTTATCTATTTTACAGAATGCGAAACGATACGATATTCATTATTAGTAAAACGTGAAGTACCTCTATAGCCTCTACCTCCCTAGCCCGTGTTTTCTCAGCCGGCGCTTTTGTACATATATTTCGAACAGGAACAAAATATATATTTGTATGCTTTGTAGGTACATTGTAGTTCTCTTCTGAAATAGGTGGTCATGCTTATTAGAACTGTGTTCAAAGAAACACAACGAAGCAACAAAGTTCCTACACTTAATTCGGAAAGTTTTAACATAATTTGCTTCGAAAAAAGTTTGAATTTCTCCACTTAAAGTGACATTATTATTCCAGAGTAAACATTTGCAACACATTTCTAGAAAAAAAATATATATAAGCAAGCCAATTTACTCTCACCCCATGTACGTCGCTTGTCAAGCCTTATTTCCGGAGCTAGCTAACCAAACTACCAGTCAAGAACTCGCTCTGTTGATTTGGTTGTAAATATATCTGTAAAAAAATTGCGACAGCACTGATGATGAAAAAGAGGTTTCCCTCCTCAATTTGGATTGCTATTTTAATTTTGGGTAAGAAAATGGAACTTTTAATCACAACTGTGATGTGATGTTATTTGTTGCATCTTACATATAGTTTGGATGACTTGGACAGGTATTATAAAGTAATCTTTTCTCAGGTGAAATTCAAGCTGCTCCATGTATTACTTTGGTTGGCACCGTGGGCAAAAAGAATCTTTACACAGCGACAAAAGAGGTAGAAAAATAAGATGTGATTTATTTTTATTAAGCCAAAAATTTCCAATGTGATGTGACTTTCTCTATTTTGCTTTCACTAGCTGACATGGTTTGAGTCTCTGGAATATTGTCACGCCTTGGGGATGAGTATGGCAGTACTAGAAAGTGAAAGGCAGGTCACAGTTGTGGAAGACTATTTGCAAAATTGTGCAGGTATGTAAACAAAGAAAAGGTCAGCTATTTAAGCTCTATTCCATCATTTATTATATTTGTTACGCTAGTTTCAGAATAAATGCATCTAGGGTGTTTATTTACACTTTAAACTGACTAGCTTTTCTTAGAAAGTGGTGGTTACATTAATTTTGCATTGCATTTCATTGTAGTCAAGCACCATGTATGGCTGGCAGCGACGGACTTGTTTAAAGAAGGGACTTTCACGTGGATTAATACGGGGATGCCGGTTGCTAATTTACCAAGATGGCTTAGTGGACAGCCGGACGGTGGTCTTCGTCAAAATTGTGTGTTGATTAACGGGTCCACTTTGAAATGGGAAGACCAGTCATGTTCATTTATTTATTGTAGACCCCTTTGTCAACTGATGTCTTGAGAGTGAAAAGTGTGGCCAGAATAGTCGCAAGTCACCCCGTTGCACGTTTCAGTCACTTCAACTTTAGCTTCAAGTCAAAGGGAAAAGTGATGGTGAAAGTTACTGTATATGGTACCTAACATGTAATATAAATTGAATAATAAAAAGTTAACTCCTGACAATCAAAATTTGTAGAAAGCTTCAACTTCAAAATTCACGTGTCATTCATGCAATGACTTGCAGGATTTGTTCAATATCTAATCCATCGCAATCATAGTTTTATATCATTGGTTAAATAATACCGGTTGTTAAGTTGTTAATATTTCTTGATGCTTCTCCTTAAAAGAAATTCCTTCGAAAAATAATGGTATCCAGAAAGTATGTAATATAACTGAAAAGTATGTATATATTTGTATTTAATTCACACTATCGGGTCAATTTTTATGATGTCCATATATGTTGTTGTAATGTATAGAGAATGTAGTGGACCCACAATGGCGTGATAATGAAATACCCGTTTCCAGCGGTGAGTGGGATTATCGTGGGAAAACGGAGGGCTGAAAAATGATAAAAAGAAAATCTCTCAACTCAACTATATATATGCCACACTGCTACAGAGTCAGCGTCACTGAGCCAAAGGGTAAAATAAGTTGGAACCAGAACAGAACAACAATAACAAGTTTTCATAAATCTTCTACCCAACAGAGCATAATAGTAGCAGAAATGTACATTACTTGGTTTGTTGGTAGTTCACGAGGGTAGATTTCCACTATATCATGTACCTCTTGCCCCTCCCTAGTATACCTACTATGGCAAATGTTGATATTGTGCACTCAACTAACAAAGCTTAGAAGATAATCTTAAAGTTGGTCAGAGAAGAAATTGCAATCTAATTCATACGAAAACCTAATTCATTTTTCCAATGGTTGAACACTATGTGACTATAAAAGTTGAAGAAAGATGCACAAATGTATACCATATAAACATATAATATTACTTTGCCGAGTAACAACACAGAAGATAAGTTCAATAGTCGCGAAATAATTTATAGACTTATTATACCTACTTGGTTGGATAAATCTACCTTGATTGGCAGAAATTGTTGCAAGTAATACATTCTGCAAAAATCTTACATTATTTGGCAAATCCTGGATTGGATTTGAAGCTATGACGTGTTCTCATACATTCTACAATCGACGAATGCATTCAGGGATATAGAAGGCCTTTTCAAGCAAAACTATATAAGCTATTGGCTAATATATCCGAGCTGATTTGCACTTGTGTATGTAGCATAGTAATAATGTTGACACTGTTCATTATCTACAACTAGACTGTTGATGCTCAAATGATTGAGCCAATCTAGTTTCTCTCTAAAATTACAGCGGAAGTTGGGATGAGGCTCAAGTTGCGTAAAAAAGTAAGAGCAATATGATATATAAGTATATAACTTGATATACATTTCAGCAACTGGTAGGAAGCAGCCAAGACGTTGTAGTATTCGCTTCACAGTATGTAAAGAAAGCCTAAAAAGCCCTGAAGCATCTCCGTTTCCCTTCTAAGAGTTTCCACCTTCCAAAATCCAGCCACGGTTCTTATCTAATACATTAGTTTGGTTTACTTTACTTAGCCCCAAGGTTATTTCAGCCAACTACCTCCACATATGTTCAAAAAGGGAGAGCGGACGCAAAGGATGAGTTCGCCGTTAGTTTACGGATGATAATAGCCATAAAGAAAATAAACAAGGGTCTCTCGTACAAGATATTCTCATGTGCCTTTTAAAGTTTCCGTACAGGAAGAATTGACAGTCAAGTGAGCGACCTGAAGGCTGGCTTTATGAAACAGTCAGCAGTGAGGATGAGGATGTAAAACATATATTTATGTATGTATTATATGTTTAACTAAAAGGAAGCTAAAATAGATATTATTATGGTTGTGGTCTTCATAGTGAAATCCAATTTATGCCAAAGACTTCCAGCCCAACATGCTGTCAAAATGTAAGTCTTCATTTCAGGGCTAGGACAGTTTAGCTTTGGCCTTGTCATCTTGTTTGTAGACATAGCAAACCCAAACCCAGAACTGTTTAAGAAACTTGAAGGTAAATGAATGCGGAAAATAACCTTTCAAAACCCGATGGCGCATATAGTTTGGCGGATGGATTGAGGATTGTATATAAAGATATACGTAGTTTTAGCTATACATACATACATCAGTAGTTGAGTGATTATTGCTTTACTCCCTGACTTTCGTTCTCACTCGTCCCATGAGCTCAAATATTACGTAGAAAATTCGCGAAGACTTTAAGAATCGTTAGATTTAGGATTTAGCCAGCATTTAAGTATTTAAACGCAACAGCAAGGTTGCGCTTCGATTCAAACGCAACGGCAAGGTTGCGCTTCAATTTAAACGCAACAGCATGGTTGCGCTTCATATGAATCGCAACGGCAAGGTTGCGCTTCAATTTAAACGCAACAGCATGGTTGCGCTTCATATGAATCGCAACGGCAAGGTTGCGCTTCAATTTAAACGCAACAGCATGGTTGCGCTTCATATGAATCGCAACGGCAAGGTTGCGCTTCAATTTAAACGCAACAGCATGGTTGCGCTTCATATGAATCGCAACGGCAAGGTTGCGCTTCAATTTAAACGCAACAGCATGGTTGCGCTTCATATGAATCGCAACGGCAAGGTTGCGCTTCAATTTAAACGCAACAGCATGGTTGCGCTTCATATGAATCGCAACGGCAAGGTTGCGCTTCAATTTAAACGCAACAGCATGGTTGCGCTTCATATGAATCGCAACGGCAAGGTTGCGCTTCAATTTAAACGCAACAGCATGGTTGCGCTTCATATGAATCGCAACGGCAAGGTTGCGCTTCGATTTATACGCAACAGCATGGTTGCGCTTCATATGAATCGCAACGGCAAGGTTGCGCTTCGATTTAAACGCAACAGCAGGGTTGCGCTTCGATTTAAACGCAACAGCATGGTTGCGCTTCGATTTAAACGCAACAGCCAGGTTGCGCTTCGATTTAAACGCAACAGCCAGGTTGCGCTTCGATTTAAACGCAACAGCATGGTTGCGCTTCGATTTAAACGCAACAGCCAGGTTGCGCTTCGATTTAAACGCAACAGCCAGGTTGCGCTTCGATTTAAACGCAACAGCCAGGTTGCGCTTCGATTTAAACGCAACAGCATGGTTGCGCTTCATATGAATCGCAACGGCAAGGTTGCGCTTCAATTTAAACGCAACAGCATGGTTGCGCTTCATATGAATCGCAACGGCAAGGTTGCGCTTCAATTTAAACGCAACAGCATGGTTGCGCTTCATATGAATCGCAACGGCAAGGTTGCGCTTCAATTTAAACGCAACAGCATGGTTGCGCTTCATATGAATCGCAACGGCAAGGTTGCGCTTCAATTTAAACGCAACAGCATGGTTGCGCTTCATATGAATCGCAACGGCAAGGTTGCGCTTCGATTTAAACGCAACAGCATGGTTGCGCTTCATATGAATCGCAACGGCAAGGTTGCGCTTCGATTTATACGCAACAGCATGGTTGCGCTTCGAATTAAACGCAACAGCATGGTTGCGGTTCGATTTAAACGCAACAGCCAGGTTGCGCTTCGATTTAAACGCAACAGCATGGTTGCGCTTCGATTCAAACGCAACAGCAGGGTTGCGCTTCGATTTAAACGCAACAGCCAGGTTGCGCTTCGATTTAAACGCAACAGCATGGTTGCGATTCGATTTAAACGCAACAGCCAGGTTGCGCTTCGATTCAAACGCAACAGCAGGGTTGCGCTTCGATTTAAACGCAACAGCATGGTTGCGCTTCGATTTAAACGCAACAGCCAGGTTGCGCTTCGATTTAAACGCAACAGCATGGTTGCGCTTCGATTTAAACGCAACAGCCAGGTTGCGCTTCGATTTAAACGCAACAGCCAGGTTGCGCTTCGATTTAAACGCAACAGCATGGTTGCGCTTCGATTTAAACGCAACAGCCAGGTTGCGCTTCGATTTAAACGCAACAGCATGGTTGCGCTTCGATTTAAACGCAACAGCAAGGTTGCGCTTCGATTTAAACGCAACAGCAAGGTCGCGCTTGGATTTAAATATTAATTTTTAGATGTAAAAATGGAGAAAATCTTTTCTCCATGGTTTTTGCCAACCCTGATCCTACCCAACAAGCTAATAATCAAATTATAACTTAGTGTCATGATTTTATTTAATATTTTTCAATTAGCTATATACTTTTAGCACTGAAAGGCTTTAACCAGTGCAAAGTGTTCTACAAGCTGTCAATATTCTCCATGAAATTTAAGTGATACGTCACGCCACGCCAACGCAACTGTCAACTGCTGTACTACAGATACTGATATTTGTGGAGAGCATCAACCCCAAAAACTTTCTTTTGCACTAATGTCGCATTTCTTGCTCCTAATATTCAGAAATTTATTACTTTAGTCAACTTCAGCATTTTCATACCAAACCAGTTCATTAGTTCTCCCTTTATCGCTTGAAATTATTCAGACGACTTCTGTCTCCCATCTTCAATTTTCTGTTTTTTCCATAGCCGTTCATTACATCAGTTCAGTTCATTACTGTGGGATCCAGTAATCATATGTATCTGTGATTGTGATGAAGACTTTTATATTCTTTCAAACATTGGAATTGGAAGTATAAAAATTTAAGGAGAAATGAAAGAAAGAAGAAGAAAAATCCCTTTAAAGAACTATATTTTTCTATGTCAGCTCCGCTCTTCTTTTCCATGTTGGATGCCTCATTCAATCTAAATTCTTTTCCGCCCTCTGACTGAACGACACCGTTAAACAATGTGAGTGTGTGTGTGCGCCTCAATCTGATGTTTGTGATGAGAAAGAAAATGTGGGATTTTTACTGGGAAATTAACCTCAAAGAAACCTGCCTTTTCATCATCGTCCCCCGAACAGACAGTGTGGAGTTCAGGAAAGAATATGAAAGTAGAAGAGGGAAGGAACAAAGATGGAGTAGAGAAACAACAAACTTTTTTTTCTAGCTTTGCTGCAAATTCTTTCTCACTCTTTCTTTTATTTTTTTTCGTTTCATAGTTCACTGGGATTTTTTAGAAAGATGTTCATACATATCTAAGTAAGGATATTTTGGATAGGTATATATAATCATCTTTGCTCACGGTGGTGGTGTGTTTTTACTACTGTCAGATATATTTATATTCATAGCTACGCAGGGAAAATTTCGTATGAAATTTATAAGAATTAAAGTTGAAGCCTGAAAGCTTCGTACGGTTTTCTGAGCCCATCTATTTCACTGGTTCTGCTTCCTTACTATTCTTTTTTTCTTCTTACTTTTTTCATCATTGGAACCATTTGTTGTATGAGAAGAAGAAGAACATGGTTGATGGTATACAAAAACACACAGAGAGAAACGAACTAACTGGAGAAAGTGGCGAGGAGATGATCATGCTGGTACAAGAAAGGGGAAGAAAGATGACTAACCGTTAGGAAATTTATGATCCTAAAATTCTGTGGATGGATTCACCCATATATCACACGATAGACAAAAGTCTTTCCATCGACCACACAAACGTGCGAAGAATTCCAAGAACGGTTCAAGTACAAGCTAAAACTGTGTACACACAGAAGTAGTCAAGTCGTTACGAATAAAAAAGTGTACTTATTGACTTACGTATATATTGACTCCTTCCTGATTGTACAACTCACAAGAAAATATCTATCTATGTATATTTTTATTCACCAATTTATAGCATATAGCTAACATTTATAACATATCAATATTATAAGGAATCGTCATCAATAACACTTCATCTTTCTTCATTAAATAAAATTGGTTTGGTCAAGTAACACGATGACTTGCTTCCTTCTTACGACAACATTTTTATGAAGAGGAATAACATATAGTCTACTCTTAAATTTTATTGATGGGAATATACCATTTAATTTTAATTAATTTGATTGATGTTACTTGACAGTCACTTCATATTTTTACTTTATTTTAGGCCCAAGGACACCTTTCAACAATGCACTCACTAATTATATAAATGTCGGTGGGATCGAGATCGAATGTAGCACAGGGCCCTTGCAAATGTGTTTTAATAATCTAAAAGCATTTCTATCTTGTTCACCACCAGGTGAATCCATTATTATTATGGATATGAATACGACTCAACTTTTTATTTAATCAAGCGTTGCATCTACACTTGTCAAAAATTTGTATGGAATGTGTGTAGCCTCCATATCATAATGCGCTTATTGCTGCTGGCTTACTGAAGTTAAATATGTATATCTTATATATTATTCTACCTTTTCTTCACGTTTTTGTCTTGTCACTTGTGGATGATTCAAAGTCCCACGATCTCATTTACACCGTCGAGTTTTTTTGTTTGATTGTCATATCTGTTCCACCAACTCCTTTTCATCATCATCCTCATCTGCTGGTTTGGTTCTAGTTTTTGCTATATAATACTTATGTATGTATATGGTCTTTCGTTTCATGTCTTTTCCTGTTCCTTTCCTTGTCAAAGCCTAAGCTTTTATATTTTCAGAATCTAGTGTCCTTGTTCTCACAAAGCCAAGTCGTTTTTTGTTCTTGTTGGCTTTGCTTTGGCTTGCCCATCATATATAGAGGATAAATGACACAATGAGGATGAAATATAATGTTATGAACTTTTAGAGAAGCAAGAACTACACTGGCACTGGCTTTTGTCCTTGGGTTTGCTCACCTTCTTCAAGAGTTTTTGAAAAAGACACGAGAATGCTTTCTCTTTCCCTAAAACTACAGAAGGAAGTGGCGGAGTTAATAATGTTTAGTGTTCTACTAGCAAATAGTACATGAGAACAGAAGTAGAAACTAGAAACGACGTTTGTTTACATTTTGATGCTCCCCTATGTGTTGATGATGATGATAAAATATAATGAATGAGTAGCACCAGCTAAAATAAACTCAAAGAAGAAGAAGAAGAAGGTATAAGTAAAAGACACACATTCACATACCTATTCATATATTAGTTAGAAAGTTGATGTTGTGAAGAAAACAACCAACACAAATATTGTCAGGAAGTGCAAAGCGTGCGAATCAGACTGCTGCTTCTTTCTTTCTTTAGATTCTTCTTCTTCTTCTATTTGTCTTGTTTCTGGCGTCTGTTCTCATTTCATTTTTAGATGGATCTCATGCTGAGAATTCTATTTCCCCATGCGTTATTGTCATCATGTTTCCATTTTGTTGTATTTTTTTCCAGTTAAATGGCCTTTGATGAAAGTGGGAGAGTTGTTGAGAATATATATGAATGTATATACTACAACTACTCCTTTTTGTAAGGATGACAAAGACGAAAGAAAACAGTAGTGACCCCAATTTGCCCTTAATTAATGAATTACAGGAGCAAGGAGAAAAGAAATTGCTTCGCATGAAGAAAAAAAATCGATGAGCCAAGACTATCAACAACTCTTGTGCTTATGTATCATATTATTGTTTGGTGTGTCGTGTCAGTCGTGTGTTCTCCTTTTTTTACAAAGTGAAAGTCCTTCAGTTGATCATGTATTGTGCAATAACCATCAACCGTAAATAAATTCAAACAAAGTACCACCACATAGCTTCAACCTCAGCCTCACGTGGCTGGTTTAAAACGAACACACGCTACATTCTTAAGAGCGCTTATGTATGATACCAAAAAAAACAGAATATTTCTTTTCTATAACAAAATTATTATTCTCTTCAAAAGTCAAGAAATGTTGAGATGGAGGGAACAAAAAAATATTAGCGTTCTTTCTTATACCGAAATATTGTGTGGTAGCAACAACACAACACAGCAGCAAGAGTCATTTGCATGCATCATCAAGACAATTCAAAACATTAATGGAAGGCTGCTAACAGGGAAAGGAATATCACAAGGATATTAAGAAACGAAATTTTCAAAAAACAATACAAAAGCCATATTGATTTTGTAATTTGTCATTTTCACACGAGATTCTGTCACACAATTCAGCCACCACCATCATGTCAACCAGTCGAGAAAAGCTGTGCGAAGCAACATTCTTCATTCGAATCTGGGTTGGAAAGGAAATGACTATAAAAGGCTACGCACGTAATCTAGGAATGCAATAATATACCATATATGTATATTAACACATAATATTTTATAGGAAAAGCCATGTTGCTTATACTTATTACATATCTTCTCTAGCTATTCCATCCTCTCTATTTTTTAGTCCGAGTATGCACATATTCTGATCGTGTCTTGACTTTCACATTTAATCCTTTTTTGATACAGGATTTCTTATGAGACGACAGGAATTAGGAAAAGGAGCGCCATGTGCTATTGTAAGCACTGCTTTTGTCGTTTGCGTTGCGAACCATTCGTTTTAGTGACAGAAAGTGAGCGTCTTGGAAAAGTATATTTATGTACGTACATGTATAATATATAGGCATTCGGAAACTTATATATGCATATGCACCAAATGCCAACATTATTGGTGGTAGTGGGTACGAACTACGAACGATACTTCATTTTTCATGGCTATTGATTAGTTTTCTCTTCCTCCCTCCTTTTAGCAGCCATCCTCTTGATTCTGAACTGAATCCATCTGTTCCAGCAGAGATTAATGTACACATATAATTCTTATAGTTAAGCGACACGACGTTATCTATGTGAGCGAATATAATTTAAATTGCATCTTTCTCTTTCTTTTCGTGTGTGTGTGTGTTACTTTCCATAAATTGTAATGAAAATATGGTTGCTGTAGAATATTCTTCATCTCAGCACATACTCGTATGTATATACAGTTGAGTTGATTGCGAATACTTGCAATTTTTTCGATAGTGTGTCGATTTTACATGTACAACAGTTTAGTTTAGATTTCTGTACAATGCAGGGATTTTCTGTTTCACTCACATTTGTGTTTTTTTTATTTGCCTTTGAGCTAAATGCCAAGATAAGCTCAACAAAGAAAGCTTGAGACAAGACGTGCCCTGCCTTCGGATGTTTCGTTCTGGGATCCCTGAGCGGATTGAAACGAAGAAATATCTCAAGTTCAGCAGATTGTTTGGTGTTGTAAGAGTAATAGCATGTAACTCTCGCCATTTCCATTTTGTCTACAAGCTGAAAGTATGAAAGCCGATGGGAGATATGGGGTATGTATGTAAAATGAACATAGATGAGCCGGGTAAACTGTGAGTATCCTGAAATATGGAATATTGAAAAGCTCTGGTAGTGGTGGTGGTGGAGCAAATTGGTTGGACTTTCTCAAGGAAATCCTGGAGCAAAAAGATTGATGGGGAGGGCTCAAGTTCCATACATCTTTTGGGGATATATACCGCGATAAATAACATTGAACCGTTGTTCAGATCTTAAAGGTCACACACTAATGTTCCTTGCCTTGTGAATTTAATAATTAAAAAAGTATGCTACATGCCTAAGAACCAAGAGCTCCATTCCATACTACACCTAATTTACATTTTTATTTAATAGTTTTTGCATCTGTGCAACTTGTATTTCGCTTATGCTTCTCTCATTTTTGACAAGACCTTTAAAATACAAATAGCAACTAACTAAATAACTATTCAATTCCAAGAAAAGTGAATCCCATAGAGCTCGCCATTGTCATTGATTGTACGTGGATCTTAGGTTCTAGGAAGAAACTGCTACCAAAAAAACGTCGACCGCACAAACTGCTACGAATTAACTTCTACCAAATTAAACTTCTACTGACAAAAACTGCTACCCATAAAAACTTCTACTTTAAAAAATTAAATTAAATTTTTTATTGTGCAAATGTCAAAGGCTATACATTTTGTGTGTGTACCTTATTTTCAAGTATCAAGTTAAAAAACAAAAAGGTACAATCTAAATTTGAAAAAATTACTTTTCTAACATTTAACCGTCGAGTTTTCCCACCCGCTGCTATTGGTTGCTTGTTTTCCTCAATATCAATATCAGTGTTCGTAAATTCACTAAAAAGTCGTCAGCATTTATAATTAAGGTTAGTAATGACAACCTGCTTATTAATTGCAATGCTTTCAAGGAAATATATTTAATAGATACCATAGGTGAACTGACTAATGGTTTTATATTTCCATTATTTTTTCTAAATTTTAATTTGATGGGATTTTTAATGGCTAACAATAAATTTAATGAATGCCTAATAGGCATTCATCTCATCATTCATAAGAAGTTTGAGCTGAATAGGCATTGCCTATTCAGCTCAAACTTCTTAGCCTTACTTACTGTGAAGCCCAAAAGAAATTTCAATTGTATATAAGAGCATCGAGATGAATTGTAAGTCATAGTTCACATTTTAAGAAAATTACAATTGCAAACTGCAACTCGTACTTCATAAATCTCCAACATTTATATTGTTTTATGGAAATCCTAAAAATTTGTAGGAGTAGAAGTTTTTGTCGTAGAAGTTTTTTTTCGGTAGACGTTTTTGTTGGTAGCAGTTATTTTGGTAGACGTTTGTGTAGTAGAAGTTTGTTTGTAGCAGTTTCTTCCGGCTTCCGGATCTTAGTCAGCAAGGAATTCTGTACAAACACAAACATATGTAAAATTTTATGTAGTTCGTTTAATTATAGTCTATAGGCATATACATATTCAAAGGGGGATAGATATTGGATGGGTAAAGGAAACCTAAACCAAACCCGAAATATGAAAGCGGAAATTTGCGGGATAGAACAAAAGGTCCATGTTATGTATTGTATTACAGTAAATAGATAGATAGATCCTAAATAACTTTGAGAGGAGACTTTCTCTGTAAACAAAATAATATACGTGGACAACCCTAGCTCAGCTCTACTAGCTTTTGAGTGAAGGGTAAAACGAAGTACTATAAGTTATTACGCTCCTATACTTTCACCCACCCACTCTCCTTTGATGATTTGATTTCCCCTTTAACTCACCATAGACAATATTGACATAAATTATCAGAGACCGTAAGAAAAATACACAAAAACTATCTCTCTCTCTCTCTCTCTTTGACTTTGTTTCAGAAGGAGGTCACTGGGTATTGAAATATATCCGGCGTCTTCAGTTCCAAATTGGTGCTTTCATATACTTTAGTACTACAAGACAAGTGTGTAATGCATAAAAGCGGCACTTCACCTATATTTATATACCTATATAATATATTACATAAATGAATATCCATGGATGGATGCCGATGATGCTGCTGTTCTGTTGCTATACTTCTCCATCTCTATACTTCTACATCCTCTCAGAGCTCCATTAATGAAAATTCAGTTTCGGGTTTCGGATGACTTTCCCCGTAGGTATTTATAGTTTACATTGACTACTCTAACGTATTTTACTGTGAAAAGCCTTGTATTATACATCTTTGCATACTTTTATAACACTAAGGAAAAGCCTCTACACATTTTTTTCTCTCAATGGTACAAAAAGATGTTGAAAGTTTTCTCAAGAAAACTTTTGTCTACTCTACTTATTTAATGTAGTTCAGATTTTTTGAAGAACAAAAGAGAAACTCTACTACGAACAAAACTCATTGGATGATGATGTTGATGATGATGATGGGACACAAAGAGAAAAAGGACTGATTGGATTAGATTCATAATTCAACTCTTCCAGAAAAGCAGAAGCATCCTTTTTATTTTTCCCGTCTCTTGAATATACAAAGTAGTAGTACAGAGAAAGAAGAAGAGAAAAAAAACTAGTAAAATGAAAGCCAGCGTTTCTTTATGTTATCCAATTTGTTTTCTCCAAGTTTTTCTTGTTCACGGTACCTTGAATTTTGATAACTCTCTTGCTTTAAATCACGAAATATAAAATTATGTTTGCCTTGAAGCAACATGAATCCAACATTTTTATTTTGTAGTCCTCCTCTTGTTTACAGTTTTGTAGCGAGAGTTGTTAAATATTTTTTTTGTGAAAATTTCCTTCAAGCTTTAAATACATTCATTCATACTTATAGTCTCATGTATGTCATATTATATTTAAGTAATAATACGCGTAAATACATACATAAACCACTATATCATCACAATCACAATTTGGTAGCATACAAAAGTATAGAACGAGAAGATGAGAGCATATATAATATCATCTACGAGATTTTGGTGGTATGGTAGGCGACGAAGAAAAGGAGATGTTGCAAGTTCTTATTTCTTGGCAAACGTAAAGACGGGGAAAAGTTATCACCATCATAACTCGCACTTCATAGAATTTCGGTGTAGAAGCAGCAAATGGACGAGAGATTCACAATATTATTTTTTCTTCTACAAACTTACTTCGTAGTTGCTTACCTCTTCTTCTTCCTTCAACAGAACAATACCACTTTACTCCAAAAAAAATGTATGTGTATGTGTGTGTGATGTGGTGTGTGTTATAGTTACACCAGCGACAATAAAAGGCATCACCATTAACTATACACTCATCGTTGGTTTTCCTTGTTTCATTTTGTTAGAGGGAAAGATGGTGGTGGAGAAGGGAGTTTTACGTCTTACAAATTGTACAAGAAGAGCTCAAATAGCGTCCCATGTTTCATGATGTTCACACAGCACAAGAAAGCAGGGGAATCAGATATCATATAATTTATTGATTCTACAAATATGACTACAATAATAACTTTGTTCATCGTCCAAAAAACTTCATCATTGTGGAGGATAAGATGATGGTAGTTGCTAGTGTGTGTGTGTGAATGAGGCAAGAGATATGTCGTTATAAACACTACGGGATGTGTTGTAGGATGTATGATGTAGCAGCAGAATTGTACACTGTATAGAATGCGTAGCATAGTATAAATGCCTAAAAATTAAAATTATGAATGGATGTGTCCTCTCCGTTTACTTTTAAATTATGGTTTCTGATTCTCTTCTGACGACGTATGTATGCTTTTATATATATATATAGAAATATTAAGTGTGTCATATATGAGACCCAAGCCATCCATACTAATAATATCAGTGTCATTTTTCTAAATTCATAGCTCTGATAAAACGCTTTTGTTACTGTCGTTTATCTAGGTGAGTATACCACCACACCAAAACAATGTGAAGTAAAGTATGGCACATTTCATCTCATGTTACTTTACGATCATCACATATAAACGGCTGAATTGTCTATGGCCTATATGGCTGTGTTTTGAAAGGAACGGAAGCACCAGATCATCTTGTAGCTATCCATTATCACTAACCAAACCCAGCATAACTCTACTGCACTGACAATCCTGTGTATCCCTTTTGGTTTGGTAATTCTCATTCGTATGTACTAGCTCCTAGATTCATTGGGGTGAAGTGAGACTTGTCTAATGCTAGGTGTGTATGTACACAAAACATTGTTTGCATATTTTTTTAATTCTTTCGTCCGCATGTTAAGTTTATGAATTGGTGATTTAGTAAAAAAAGTGGTTAAACAATGCGATTGCAGTAATTCAGCGTTTCCTTTCAATACAAGGACTAGCATGAACACACATGAATGGATTTTAATGTGTTCATTTTCATCAACACGACATGACATGAAATAAATGGTTATTATTTTTCTTCCTTTTGGATGGGTAACTGCCAATTAAAATGAGTAGGTTTCCACTGCTTTCATGTTATCCATGTGGCCCTGGGTGGCAGTGCTGAAAAAGAAAGTTTTTTTTATTACTTTATTGATTTTTATGGAAGGATTAATTGATGATTACTTTAAATTATCTCTAATTAACACTCACCGTTTTATCTGCAAAATCTGCTAGAGTGCCTTGCATGCATTGTGCATATTCACTATATGATTCACAGTACTCTTGACCCATATCCAGTTTTGCTCCTGTATTAATGAAAATAAAGACCACACAATGCGTTGTTTTAGGAATGAAATTGGTAGATAATGATAATAATAATGATCAGTTAGGTTTTAATAACTTTTAAAAAAATTAATAACCACGTACCATAAGATTCATTGCAGTCAGCAGCAAGTGCATGACCAAATTCATGAGCATCTGTTGGCACCATATCATCCATAAATTTCTGAATCCTGTCTTTGGTTATTTGACCTTGTTCATCCAACTAAATCACAGCACATCATACAATTTTAAATGAAAAGCCTGGAAATAGGAGAGATTAAATGATGCTGAAATAGCCATTTTAACCCTTACCAATTCCATTCTGAATAGAGTACATCTTACGGCACACTATACAAACGAACGCATAGATCAAGTATTGTTTAATTTTAAATGCAATTTAAAAAAAGTGAACTGTTTCGCTTACCCCCAATTTCTTTTCGAATTCGTCTCTGTTCCCAGTGACATTAGCTCGAAGCTCTTTTGTGCAATTTCCAAATGCTTTTAGAGTCCTTTTTGCTATTCTGGCCATGATCTTCTTGCAATCCGCTAAATCCAATGGAACTTCCTAATTTGTAAATGCAAAAAGAAAGATAAACGAATTGTTTGGAAAAACTTGTCGACGAATGTTAATATGGCGAAGCAACTTACATCATCTGCTGCTTTTGATAACGAAACACAAGCAACGACTATCCACAATACAACACCCAGGAACAAAAACTGAACACTGAACTTCATCTTTACCAAGATATACTTTGATTTGATTTGATTTGATTTCAATTTTATTTTAAAACTTTCAACGAATGCTTCTCACCTCGAACTGTTGCTGGATTTGTAAAATTGAATGTGAGCGTGAAACCAGCAAACGGATAAATGTACTATATTGAACATTCCACAGCCGTAAATATATGATATTCTATAATAATTGTATTTGGATAATAAGAATTTTATGCTGCGTCATAAGTCTCATACCATATAATCATCTTTACCCCACAATTATTCACTCCCATTCATTTCCGCCCACCAGGTTAAGGACTCAATTACCTCTAGCACCAGCACCGAATGGATCAAATCATGTTGGTTAATGTTGCGCATGTCATATATGACAATAATATTATTCATTTTTATAAATTCATAACATATAACGTCAAAATTTTCTGTGAAAACCCCACGTACATTTATTTATGTACCAATTTTTGGAGTGTTGACAATTTTTATCTTTAGAGATTGAACAACTCCCACTCTGCTAGTCACGAAAATCTACCCCCCTTTGGCTTTTTATGTTGGTTGATAATTTTTTATCTAATTAAAAATATTAGCTTTCTAAGCACAATAAAACTTTTCTGGAAAATATCTAAGCAAAAGAATTTATCATTCTTCAGAAGAGATGCATAAGAAAATAAAATCCAAATAAGCAATGCATCATCATAATATCATGGTACATTGAAAATTCATAACATCGATCAGTGCACTACGCTACACTTTGTAAATGCAACTTTCTGTCCAAAAGGATGATCAATCAAAATCGACTCTTTTGTTAGGGTTCGAATGACAGACAGGAGGGCATGAAAACCAAACCTGCGATACATCCGTCGATTTGACGGGGTTGTAGGTTGTATTATACACGCACAAACTCACACGCATCATAAGAAATTAAGCCATTTTCTAATATAAAATGTTGTTGATTTTTTTCAAAAAGCGCTTTCCATAGATAAATTATGGTCCAACACGATAGGATTATGCGCTCACCTAAGTGCATTTCCTGTTTAATATTTTTAACATGAGTTCACATCGGTTCAGCCATTGATGTGTCAGTTTTGAGTGAGATTGGCTTGGACCTAAAATTGATAGTTTTTCCCTATATTTTACAGGCATCACCACTGGACAATGAAAATTGGGATTGCACATCACAACTACATAGTGAGAGATAATTCATCATATCAAGTGACAAACTGTAATCTTCTCAGTCAGAGAATAATTTTGACAAAAACTTTCCGCATGATTATAAGGCGCCACAATGTTTTTGTGTTTGTGTAGTAAAACGGGACTAGCTTACTAGCATGTTTATTATTTCCATTTCTAATATTAAATTTAAACAGTTTTATTTGATTACTGCGTTGTGTACATAATATTTTAAATCCACATTCATTTTGAGCAATTTTGTGAAAACGCGATAAGGAAAAATAAATCTTTATCCTTTTCCGGCTAATGCTGACTGAGCATTGAGCATCATAATAACTTCTCTGCGACCCAATTGTAGGTTTATTATCCTTTTGCCAATTGAAGATAAATGAATCAGGCTGGATTCATTTATTTACTGCGAATCCATTCAACTACATATAACTATGTATACGTAGAATAATATATCTGTGATTTTGAGTTGTGGATGAATGTCCATTCGTAGAAACTATTTTGAATGGTCAGTGCTATTTAACAATGGCGAATGATCGGAATTTGATGCAACATAGCATGAGTCACTACCTAAATATTGTATACGATGATTCATCAGAAAATAAGCACAAACATAAATTGATTGTGTAAGCGTCAGTTGTTTCTAGACAAAAGGAATCAGAAACGCTTTTAAAATCTACTGCGTAGGAAGCAGTAAATGTCAGTATTAAGCTGAATAAATTGCTTTGTTTCATTTCACTTCTTTCAAATTCATCAGAGCTTCATAATATTTGAAAAGTTTTAAAGTAGTAATGAGTATATCAACTATAACTTCAAGGTTGAAGGTAGGGTGGGAGTCGTTCATTCTTATTATCTTCATCATATAGATATTATCAAAGCACTCCCACTTCAATATTAGGTTAACCAAACCCCAGACGTTTCAATTTTGACTTCGGTTCCAATTCCAATCATGACGTTGCGTTCTACTTACCACTCCCTTTCTTACACTTCAAAACCTTACTCTGCAAATCTAACGGTTTACTGTATAGTAGGTAGTAGGTAGGATACATTTATATTAGCATTTTAGCAAACTGTTCATTCCAGCTGGATATATTTTTTTCTCTCCACAATGTTGTCTGTCACTTCGATTGACGGAATTCCTTACACCCAACCAAGTAAACTGGACTGAAATCATTGAAACTATTCTGGAAAGTCAACGAGAAACACCTCCAACCCAATTCTCCATATTATCTCCACTTATGTCAGCCAACCTGTCATGTCAACTCATTGAACCAGATAGAAGTAGAAGACCTCCATAGAATCTCATATCTTGCAACAGAGATAAGTTTTTCTTAGTTTTCTTCTTTTTTTCTTTACTGCTAAAAACCCTGCTCGCGTCTTCTAAACTTTCTCTCTTCTCCAAAAAAAAAATCAGAGACAAGACGACTAAGACGAGACGGACAAACACTTTTGCAATACTGTTTCCATATCAGACATCTCACTAGCAGTAGAAGTAGCAGTGCTAGACATTTTGATCGTGCTTTCTCGTAACCACCTACCCACCTCCTCTTGGGAGTGCCGATAATATATATGGATTTAGTTAAAATACACAAAGCATATACATATGTACATATTATAGGAATGTGGCAAAACAATTCATCAAACAGTTCTGCCCAAATAGAGCCAATTGAAGGGTTGCAGATATATAAAGAGTTTTAGCTTCGACCGCACCTCAAATCAGAACCAGATAGTTTTGTTATATTTTATCTTGCAGACAATATCAAGACATTAACATTACTAGTCGTTTTTAGCAGTGGCCAATCCGTCAATTTAATTTATAGTATATTAGACAATAAGTACTCCCAACTCAACTAAATTGAAAATTTCGTTTGCTTAAAAATATTTGTGAAACTGAAATGATCAAAAGTAGGTAGCGATTGACTGAATAAAGACAAAATCGAAATCTGACGAGTATTATACAATACATTACAATTGCATCAGAAAATAGAACAAATGAAATTAATACAATACTTTATAATAAAACAGGTCATAATCCTTGTTGAGTTAACGCCATGCACAGAGGACCACACTTGAACTCGCCACATTAGTTGATAGTTTTCTGAGGTTGGTGGAGAACGGGTGGCCGCATAATAGTATAGATATAACTATTACAGTTTGGAATCCGATTCAAAAGACATTTGACTAGGTACTAACAAGGTACCTTACAAATATACAGTAGGCTTTTACTAGGCGAGCAGCAGCGTGTGCAAAGTGTGCGATTACTGATAATTCGTAGGGCACTGCAGAGGAAAGAGAAACTGAGAGGCTTTACGTGGAATCTAACACTTGTACAATTGGGCAGGATTACCTTCCAATACTCTCTCTCACTCCAGAATATCCAGGGAGAGCCTGCCACAAAAGAAGGTAAATCTTACGTGGTAATGCGTATTTTTGTGTGACAGTCGCAGCGTCAGGTCTTCTGAATAGAATTCTCTCTGTTCTCGATCACATTGGGCGGATGTCCAAGAAAAGTCAGAGGCAATCATGTTGAAGTGATGAAAATATCACCTTTCCTTACCGTTAGGCTTGAACCAGTGAAAGATTTCGGGAGAGAAAACCACCACAATGCCATGCCACTATCTAGAAGGCAGCCAAGGAAAACGGAAAAGTTGCCAAATCTTCTCTATATCATGAAGTATTACCGAATGCTATTGGAAAAACTCTGTATGTGATCTTCTGTAAAGAGAGTGAGAGAGAGAGAGAGTTTCTGTCTCAAAGTCAAATGAAAAAGAAGAGGCAGAAGTAAGCATTTGTGGAGGAACATGAGAGAGAAAGCAATATCAATCAGTGAATAAAATTTTTATCTCTTGACTGTCGCCTTTCTTTACCTTTCCAATTCGCCTCCCCTGGCATTCTAAATCGCTAGAGAGCCCTTGCAAAAAAATTCTTATTATACAAAATGACTAATGTTCCAACCAGACGTATATAAAAATATTAATTTTCAGTTCATATTGGGAAGAGATTTCAGATTTCCTAGAAATCTTGCACCTTACATTCATGACTTTATGTCAGCAGCACATAATAAGATTACAGAAAAAGATTTTCACAAATTCATTTTTCACTCGTTTTTCAAAGCTCTTGTAAAGCTCATTGTTCGGTTAAAAATCGTAAAATATGGATATGTACATTTACGAAAGGACTACTCGAGACGGAATCTGCGATAATGAAAACTTTTTACATACAAACCTCAGTAATTTACTCTCCTAATAATTGCCTTTTATTGGTTTGTCATACATTTTGGTAGAAGTGTAAAACTTAGGATAATGATCTAGATGTTTTTAAAATCATTCTCTTTAAGATTAGCTGAAAAACTTTTAAAATAACTTAAGAAAACTTCTATATAGATAGAACATAAAGAGCAACCATTTCTGTATTGAATTTTATCAAGTGCCCACCCAAGTTAAATAATTTTGCAACCGATCTGAACTTTGCGTGCCGTTTTCCCAGTATCAGTTAAATTCGAAATGAAAAATTATCTTCTAGCTTTTTAAGGGAATATTCAAGCTGTGTTAAAAACTGCTCACAAACGCATTTATATACAAAGTTTTCTGAAGCGACTCTTGTAGCATCTAATAGCGAGAAATGTTACCTTCTCATGATAAAGTTGGTTGAGAAGTCCGCTCTAACAGCTAGAGCAAAAAGAGTCAGATAGATGGAAACCTAAACCATGATGCCAAACTTTTGCCAATTGCTACACGTTCCTTCGTATTTCCGTTTTAGTTATGCATACTCAAATATTTCATGGACAATGTGAAAAGAATTATTATGTCATCTGTAACAAAATAAATCTCTTAAAGTCACTCAAAATGTTTTGGTCCAAATAAAAAAATTAACAATAATTTCACTCGAAAGATTCCACAACGGAAATGTATTTATTTTTTCATACAATCACAAATGAAATACAATTTGAAATACGGATAATGCAATTTATTCTTACCATGTCAAATGTCACATTCTTATAAGTTATAATTCTAATTGTGGATTAATAGAACAAATGCAAAGGGGGCGATGTGAGTTTCTACATAAACTTTAATAGAATTCTATAGCTTCTGACAAATTCATTGTAAACCAATTTACAATTTATATAATACAAAAATGTACAAATCCATTCCAGTTCTTATAATCGAATCAGTTTTGAATTGACTTTGAAAATATCGAATCGAACGTGGTATATTCTCTGGGCTTCTCATTTTTATGGGTTTGCATGTGCACTAGCATTTCTCTACACAGGTCGAAGGCATTGTTTTATGTGCTTTCCAACTAATGGATCCCTCGTTGGATTTGCCTTCACGTCTTGCGTCTCATTCAACGTACTTTGTAACTTGTTAAGAAAGAAAGCATCTTGCATCTCACCCAGTTCTTCCTCTCTCTGGAACTCTGCAAGCTCTCTCCCCTTAAAACATACACAAGCAACAGAAACATAATATATTAAGTTCACCAATCAAATACAATCTAATCTAGGTCAATAACTTCAAACTGAAGATGCAATTTTTTCTTCAACCCATAAAAAATAATAAGGATATGTTTGTTCCTCCACATAAAAAGTTAAAACATAAGTGCTTTTTTCCCTTGGAAAAGGAGATCAAGGAAAAATTTGAGTGAAGTTTGGAAAACCAAGCATAAAAAAAAGAAGCTAAGCAAATAAATCTTTCACTGTACGTTAGCATTCGTGGAAGAACAAGAAGAAATAACCTACATAATAATTTATCCAAACACTTTTTATTTCCCTTGAATACTTACCTGACGAACATTCTTGTATTGTACTTGACAGTCCAGATCTCGTCTATATTGGCCCTGTTTCTCCGCTTTCCCTGCCTTTTCAGCTTCTACTTCACGGAGATATACTTTCCAATCTTCTTTCAGTTTAGCAACTTCAATATTGTATTGTGCATTCTCCTCTTGGCGCTTAGCCTTCAAGTCTTCCATTTGTTGAGCCCTTCCTGCCATCACATTCTATATGAGAATAAAAAAGGTAGAACAATCATTATCAGCATTCAAACACGTTATTATCCTACTTCTAAGAAAAATCAACATCGCTCTAGGCTCCTCTTTTGCTCCGTATTTCTTCGAGCTCAGCTCATAATTCTATCATCCATGATTCCATTATGTGAATGAATGTGATGTGTATTTATTTGTATATTTTTGTATACAAAAAAACGAAGAAGGGAACATCATTTCATTTCATCCCGATTTTTTGCATGATGTAAGCCAAAGAAAAAAAAGTTATAGATTTTCTCGGTCTTTTGGTTGGATGAGTAAGAAAGGGGGCATTTAACGGTCAACATATTAAAGAGAGAAACTCTATAAGATAACATGAACTGAGTGACTGGGAGGAAAGAGTAGATTTTTCTGCTCCAATACATTCAAGAAGGCTAAAAGCTGCTGCTAGTGAAAGAAGGGTAACTGATAAGTTTTCATCTCTTTCATTCAACCAAACCAGGTTTCCCGTTTACCGACCAAAACCAGGAAATGGAAAAGACCCGTGTGGTAAGGTATAGCATATTATATATGGTTTTGTTGTTGGTGGTAGGAAATACGCAATAGAAATAGAAATACAACCCGAGAAACATTCATGCTGGTGAAACGTTGGCATATCCAGCAAAGTCATTGGCTTAGCATTGGATATGCCACTACCTATTTTTAGGATACCAATTCTGTACTGGGCCAGCAGGTATGATAGGCAGTGTGCGCTTACCGTGATGGCGTGACACAGTATTGGTAAAGGCAGTAACATAATGGCTATGCCAGTACCAAAACAATGCCGTACCGCTACTTAGTACGATTTTGCCTACACACATCAAAACTCATAATGGCAAAATGTAATGGCCCAGTATTGGCATTGCACCTGTCTGACTGTCAGCAAGTACTAGCTTAGTAGCTGTAACAATCGGCGGGATTATACAGATATCTCATCCTCCAATATGTACAAAAATATTCTGATGATCTTAAACTTACTTTTGTTTCCAATAATATTCATATCTTTTAATCACGCACTTTTGTATTGAAAGCTACCATTTCTGAAGTTCCGTGGACGCTTAGTCAAAATTCTCGATAAAATGAAGATGTTTTCCGTTGTTAATTTCAAGAAGGATAATTCAGTCGATTTTGTTCCTTCTACTTGGATTTCTGAAGATCAAACCAAGTGCTCTTTTCCTAAGTTCCGACCTTCAAATTTTGAACAAATTAAAAGGACCTCTAACCACGTTCCATTAAAAACATGGCCAAAATATAAAATCACATTCATCAAAGGTTACGGTAAGTAGTTGAAAGAGTAGAGTTAATTAACTAGTTGGATTCAACTTATCGTTTTGTTTGCAATAATGTCGATCGCTAATCACATGATTTTTTATTTAGATGATATAAAAAAAAGCTGAAGCAAAAGTTGAGCGATGTAGTGTAAGTGCGTCATCCGATATTGACTCCAGTGAACATGAAGTGCTTCGTGGAAATGGGGTCCCACTGGTAAACGCATCGCAGCCACCAGTTGACTTAAATTACTTAAATGGTAAATATACTTTGACTGAGTACTGGCAAGTTTTACTAATTTAATCTGCAGTCCTAAAAATATATTTTATTTTTAATTGTAGAAAGCATTTTGAACAGCCAACAACAAGCCTTAAGGACATCGTTGTCACGAGCAAGTGTTGTTCCTATTCCAGACGGAAGAGTTGAATGGCCAGCGAATGGATCTTTCCAGGACCCACAAGCCCTGTTAATTAATCATCCGACACTGCAGCTTGTCGATTACCAGAAAACGCAATCAGCAGCCCAGATTCGAAGACCAGCTGAGCCAGTTCAAGCTCCTTCCCAAGTGTTGCAGCAAGGAACCCAGCTATTCACACCTGGTCGGCTGTTGGTGTCCGAAAGACAAAACATTGTGGAACCTCCAAACAATCCCTATTTCATCACATAGCTTGGATGGTAAGGAATTATATTTTAAAAACTATGAAATGGTGCAGTTTTGTAGCGGTACGCCGTTAATTTCCAGTGTGCAATTATGCTTTTCCAGAAACTTTAAACGTGATTCTGCAGAACCAGGAAATTTTGAAAGAAAACTCGTGTTATCTAACGTCTAATGGTGACGTTTGCATAATTCAAGCAATAGCTTCTGATAATTGTAAGGTAAAATATTTTAAGAGAAAGCAAAATTTAAAAATGTATCCAATAAGTAATAGTACAGATATATCGATTTGTGTTGTTAAAAATTTATCTAAATGTATTGAGGTAATGACAGAGGAAATTGTGAGAAAATGTGTGCTATTACCTTATTCAAATAAGCAAATTTGTATCCCTCTTTGTGGGACCATTTAATCATAAAATGCAGTTCAATTATGCTTAATTGTAAGATATTGCAAGTTATTATAGATGTTGGAATGTATAATACTGCTGTGCATGATAAATAAATATAGTAAAATTAATTATCTTTTTGAATTTTTGTTATATGAACCTATTTGACATTGAAACCATATATTAGCATGTATTGGATATGTATTGGCTTCGTGTTGGTCTCGTAAAAATTCATACAGACAGTTTAGGCTGGTGTGATGTTGGTTGGATACTGGGCCAATGCAGTATTAACCATACTGTTTGCCAATACATGTCCAGCATGAGGCCAATGCCTATACTGCCAAAGCGGGTGGGTGATGGCAAAATGGTCATATCGATATTGAGCCATCATGGCAACACCGGTGCCAATCCGGCACCGCGCCACCACGAAAATGTTTCTCGGGAAGGTAAAAGGTAAAAGGTAATGCATATTTTGGATATTTGAGTCGAGATGGCCTGGCCTACTTCATCCATATCCCAGTGAGGGACACGTAGGATTCATCAAAACTACAAGAAGATGAACAAGTAAATCATCCGTTGCTTTTCTCTTCTTCCTTTTGACATTTAATAGAGCGTATGTTTGTATTGTACTACCAAGAATTGAAAGTCCAGGATGGATGTGATATGATGTGAGATATCCTGTTATCTTATTTCGTGTGCATTTTATAAGCCATATCATATCATACGCATTTCGTTTTCGTAGGATAATAACTATGAATGTATTCTGTTTACATAACTTAACACTGGTTTTTCTGTGTTGGTTCACAGAGGAAACTTACGCAGAAAAGCTGTCTCCTTTGAGCATGTTCCCGGCGTCTTGTTTCATTTACTTTCTGATATTGCTCTTCAATAACGTTGTCAATGATCTTTTGGAGCTCCAGCTCCCTCGTGTTGGCTAAGCAATCTCGCTGCCGAAGGTATTCTCGATATATTTCAATGGATCGCATTAGCTCTCTCTGTGAAATAAAATACTCCCTTTGAGAAACGCTATATATAGTTGTAGATGATGATATAATTCATATAATATGAAGATAATACATATACGTTATTAGGAGGGATTTTTTTTCAGTTCGGAGAAATATAAATATGATGCAACTAGAAAAATATTAAGAAATATCTTAAATATATATATTACCTTAGCTTTATTACGATCCTCTTGCTCGATATAAAGCTCTCGTACTGCTTTCTTAAGAAATTC
Organism: Orchesella flavescens; assembly: GCA_964034955.1. NCBI lineage: Eukaryota > Metazoa > Arthropoda > Collembola > Entomobryomorpha > Orchesellidae > Orchesella > Orchesella flavescens. Next base: position 38,676,417 of record OZ035956.1, on the reverse strand, counting down.
TAGGGCTACAATCTCCTCTCGTTTTATTCTTCGATTTTTGTAGTACTCCCGAGTTGCCATCATATCCTTGGCATGATCCTTGGACTTCGAATACCTCATTTGTTTTTCTTCCTCCACTTGGTTCAGTCAAACAGATAGATACACATATACAATCGTAATAAAACCATTTAAGCATAAAATCTTGTAAAATATCAATTTTTGTTCGGAGAAAATACATATACATATGTATATATATATTATATGCGCTGTAGGTAATACTAGCGAATTTGAGTTTTTTTGAAGGCATGAAACGAATGGTTTATCATAGAAAGTTGGTCAAAAGAGCTTTTATGCAGCAAGCGGAAATTAAATTGCAACTGAAGAAAGGAATATGAACTGTTAACATACATTTTCTTTGTTCATCTTCCAGTTCTTTAAGGATCTTGGCATTTTCCGCAATTTCCCGTTCACGAACTTTAGCTTGGATACTTTGTTGCATTTTTTTGTACTCCATTTGTCGATCAAGTTCTTCAAGTCCTCGTCGCATTGCTTCCTTTCGAGTGCACTGATAGGCTTGCTCCCTTTTGAACTGCATTGAAAGAGGAAAATTTATATATATATATTTCATCAAAATTATTTCTTTCATCTGACTCTATATACTGCATACAAATCTACAAATCATGATGAGGTTTTGTTTGTGAGCTTCTTAGAAATATGAGACAAAAATATAGAAATTCCATTTCTACAGGATTAAACTTCTCAGAAGTCGAAGTACAAACAAAAAAAATATCAAGGCGAGTAGGTAGCGAGCCTTATTTGCTCATCATCCACAATAATATTATGATGAGATGCTGCTGCTGATGATGATGATGATGCTTTTGTATTTGTATGCAGCAAGGGTAGTTGACTCAATTTCGTTTTTCGTATTCACAACAACAGTTTATGTTATGCTAGGTTGTGGACACGACACAGAAACAGACACAACCTTTTAAACTAAACGTTTGATGATGCATACAGTATATATATAGACGATGAGTGAGCTCATGTAAATATTTTAAACTAGTTTAGCTTAGTTGTTCTTCTTCATAAAGTTTTTACCTTGTTGTCTGCATCCTTCAACCAGAGATAAGCGTACATTCTGTCATTTTCCTCTTGTTCACAGCTTAGCCGCTCTTTCATCTTTATTTGCTCAGCCCAATCCTTTGAGATTTCTTTTGCCATCTTTTGAACTCGAAGAGTTCGCAACTGCTCGCATGAAGTTCTGAAGAGGAGGAAAACAAAAGGGTACACATGAACTCTCATTATATTTTTATTATCTACTTGACTAGGATGTCACCTAGGCATAAACAATTCCCACTTTTTTTTGTAACACTCTCTTTGTTTTCTATATAAAAGAGTTTGGTCATTTGACACGAGTGCCTTGATGTTTTTTCTCCTTTCGAGGAGTTAAATTCGTTTTTAAAAATTCATAGATAGAAATCATTGTTTGCTGATGATTCGTAACTTGCATGTAGTTGAAAGAAAAAAGTCGGCATCATATATCGTCGTCGCTTTAAGATTAAACTATCATTAAGGTTTAATAATAAATGATGGGCATTTAAAAATTCATTTACTGAAAAGCTTGGTCGAGCTTTGCCTCAACGACTTTTTTATCTTCATCCTCCCGTTTCTTCCTGAGCTCTGCAACGCGTTGTCGCATAGCCTCAATCTTCGATTCCTTTTGTTGCTCAAATTCATTAAGGATTTGTTGTGTGTAAGTGAACATTTCGTCATCCATTATACGCTTCAATCTAAAAAAAAAATACAAAAGGCAAGTCATCATCATCTCCATATTATTCTATTCTATTCTAACTATATTATGAAGCTATATATCTAAAGAGAGAGACAAGCATCATAAAATATATTTTACAACATTCCATAACAGGAAACAACAACCAATAAACTATTGACAGGTGTGACTAAGGTAGGTAATAACTTCCTGACTTTTCAATGGTTATAATTGACACACATAACCTGATTACCAAAACTTCATACATACATCATCATCATCAGAAAACTTATTAATATCGGGCTTATTCACTAATAGTTTGTGTGTTCAGTTCAATATTTAACACAACAAATGGTGCTGCTGCTGTGACGCTGACACGCATATACATTCATACATACATGTGCTTTTAGTGACAATGACAAAGTGTTTGAATTACTGTAATTGGTTACGCAAGGAAAAAGCGAATCTACTACAACTACTCAACTCAGCAAGCAAACATGAAGAAAACGTTTGGCGAATTTTAAGTACCTATTTTTTGTTGTAAGCAAGGATAATATGAAACTTGGGCTTAGCTTTTATAGGCATCCGGTTATTTATTTTCTACCACCACCTCTCAGGTTTCTTCCGTGATGATTTGACAAAAATTGATGACTAGCGATAAAAAAGGAGCCGTTAGAAATGCACTAAACTTCGAAAGTACTAAATGGATGCTCATATGATTTTTTTTAGAAAATGTTATTTTCAATGTTTCAATGCTTCGTCACATAACACAACACTACTTTTCATGTATGCGCAGTTTGTTTATTTTGTAGAGAACAAAACTGCCTAGATGAATGATGAAGGAAAAGTAGATCCCGCTTTTCTCCTATTGTTTCTAGATTTCAAGTTGGCGTCAGTCAAACAGACACGTCGACATCATCATAGTGCAGTGTCAAAAACTCTTTTTTCCGATCATTTGTAAAACCGATCTGAATTATGACAGGAACAAGAAATATTACTTTGTGATATTAAAATACGTAGAAATTCAAATGAAATGCTTGGAATTTTAGTACAAGTGTCAAATATCATGAATGATTCTCATAAATCTTTATACATTGCAATATGATGTTTGTCTGACGGAGTTTCTAATTGATACGCACCGTAGCTTTATATAGGTATATATTTTTCATTGCTTGAAAAGTGTCATAAATACTATTTACAAGCTATTAATAATCCCTTTCTTTTCATGCACTAATTAATTCACTATATATGAATTGAATCAATAAGGCACAAGGTATTATCCACACCAACACCAATACCATATAAATCTTCTTATGGTTGGTTTTGCACACGTGCACCAGACAGGAAAACAGATGGAGACGGCAAGTTCATTGTGCCAAAATTGTGATTTTTTTTGCGAGTATGAATTCTTATACATACCTGTCACTTCGTCTTTCTGAATCCATACTACGCTCTTCTAATTGTGTGGCTGTTCGAAACTTGGCAATCTCACCAGTCTTTTTTATTTCTGCACGATTCTCAATGTTTTGTCTTATTGACATCCTTCGATCCGTTTCCAACATGTCCTGGATTGGAAATAATCTCTCATTTCGCGCATTCTGGTTTTCCGCAGTTTTTGGAGGAAATGCGAGTTTCCCACAAGGCATACATTCCCGTGAAAATGGCACCTTTACCCCCAAAATATTTGGTATTGTTATTGTGGAATGACACGAAGATGAACTTATTATGAGGCACAGTTTCACAAGTCAGTAATAAAATGATATAAAGAATGAAATAAGGGAACAGTTATATTTACAGGTTGTATAACTGGACAACGACAGGGAACAGCAAACATCGTAAATCGGGATCAAGTCCAAGATATTATTGTCACCTCAATGAATTCTCTGGCGTACACTACTAATGATGAGTCTACTGATTTACTTTCTTTACCTGAAATGGCTGCAATGCTTCATTACTAAAGTCCAAGCGTGAGCAAATTTTCTTTAGGACCATACCACGTCAAAATGGTCTCCTTTCTCAAATTCTGTTGGATCAATACATACTGCCAAAGTTGTCATGACGGGTTTGGTTTGGGAAACTTTTGTCGAGTAGATAGATGCGTATGCTGCAGGTGCACCTGCAGCCAAGTCTCAGGAGCGCTTATGAGGGTAAATGCAAGGGGACAAAACTTTTTTGCTTAAAGTGTATGGGATCTTTGTTTGTGCATAATAACTTTTATTATGGCATTTTTTATTTATTTACAATCAAATTTGTAAATGTGACGCACAACTTCAGTTTTTTAAATTAATCTCGGCTTCGGCGGTACAGAAATAAAATACAGTTTAAATAGGTACATAATGTACAATTGTAGAGTGAACATGGCTAACATATTATAATGTTATACATAAGAATGAACATTGTGACATGGTAATGGTAACTGCTGAACATCTATACTTTCTTGCTTCGGATTTCAAATGCTTTTATAAGTTTCCATCAGATGATTCACCTTACAGTCTTTGTTATCAGTAGAGCTTTGGTTGTTGTTGATCTTGTTCTACGTTGAACTCCCAACTTATTGATTTTTAAATGAAGTGATGATCAAATTTTGAAGACTTTCCCCCAAGTCTCATTTTCTTCCGTAACCTACAAAACAATTTATGAAGGTTTTAATAGTTTATGAAAGAAATCAGGTCGTAGAACGTAACTAGCAATAATCTTACTTGAGCTTGGAGCTCCATAATTAGAGCTCGGTGGGGGCGGGGCTCCGTATGACTGACTAAAATACAATGAGAATGAGATTATAGAAATGAACATTTTTTACGAGGTGAAGAGGAGAATTTAATGGGACATACCTTGCTGCTGCAGCTACTACTGGCGCTCCATACCCACTTGAAGGTGCACCATATCCCCCTCCACCTCCACCACCTAAGAAAACATTATCAGTAATGATATTCGAATTTTCTTTAAAATTTTAAATAAAAAAAATCAAATAAAAAAAACAGTAAACCTCCGCTGTATCCTCCTCCTCCACCACCATGGCCTCCACCACCTCCGCCTCCGCTTCCCCAACCACCGCCTCCTCCACCTCCTCCACCTTTACCTATAGAAAACATTAAGTTATGAATGAAAAACTTCAAAATACGAACATCTTTGAGACTGGCAAAATCAGTCTTACCTTTTCCACCGCCACCACCTCCTTTACTAAACAATCCTTTCAAAAGTTTCTTTATGTCAAATCCTCCACCTCCACCCCCTTTGCCCTTTCCACCACCACCTTTTGATAAAAAATCACATCATGAGTTTTTATATTTTCAACCTTACGAATTTCCAGCAGTATCCGATGATATTTAAAAGATTTTCACACCCGAACTACAGCCGCCTCCACCGCCACCACCTCCCCATCCTCCTCCACCCCCTCCATAGCCACCCCCTCCTCCACCTCCTCCTTTCCCACCTCCGCCACCTCCAAGTCCTCCTAGGAATCCCGCATAAGTTACATGAACGATTGCCAATGCACAACAAAGGAGTAGCGCCTACGAATAATCACAGAAAAATATTGTAGTTGAGAGTGAAAACTTGAACCAAGAATTGTGACAACGGAGAAGCTACAACAACTTGAGAGTTTAAAAAATCAAACACTTTGAGTTTAGTACCACTTTGGCCATTTTTGATCCGGAACTAAGGCGCACTTAATGTATATTTTTTCTTCAGCAGAGATGCAACAACTTTGAAACTTTTCCTTTGAATGCATGAGAAGTTATCTTGTGCATTTGCTTTATATATGTCCTCCTCTTCCTCGGTCATCTTCAGCGGCTCTCCGTGATTAGTTTTCCAACATTAGTAAACCTAGTAGACTAGGTAAAATCGTAGCATTTCTCATATTATATTAATATTGGCCAAGTATACTAGGAGTTAAGTTAGATAATGTTGTAGACATCTGGCACAAAAACAGTCCTCTTATAAGAAAGTTTTTGAAGTCCCATCAACATCAAAAAATTTATTTTCAACAACACAACAGCACATGAAATTTGTCCATCTATTCAACTTTCATATTTATTTATTAGTTTGGATGCTCATATACATGTAAAAGTACACACATGTATGTCTAAAGTGAATTAGAAATTTTTACAGTCAGTAGGTTTGGTTTATGATTGTTTTCGTAAGGAGCAATAGACACAAGTCTATATCTCCGTATTATTTTTTTTGCATTGCATTTTCTTATTGCAGCCGGCTGCAAAGAAAAGTCGTAGAGTCGTAGTATTAGTAATAGCAATTCTACAGCAAGTAATCAGTGATGATGATTCTATTACTTTTAGATGCTTCATCATCAACTCAACTCAGATTTAATGTATGCATAACCTACGGAGCGTAATAAACCAAAACATATATATGCAAGTTGCATAATAATTTATTCTCTAGTAAAGTATTTATTTTTGTGAGGCATGTCACATCACATCACATCACATCTCAGAGATAGATAGACATATAAAGTTAACTTTCATCATCATCGGCATCGGCTCCGCATTATCATATAATATCAGTTTTCATTCAATTCTCATCGTCACCTCGTAAAAAAAATATGTCCATTCCTAATCTCGTTCTCATTGTATGCCTCTCTATTAGATATAGATACTCAAATGTCGTTTGCCAAAAGCCAGATATTAACGAAAGATATAGGATTATTATTGCATGGTGGCGTTGTGCAAAAAATTTGCATCGAGAGGAACATCATCATAAAAGCAGGCAGATTTTCATCCTCCTTTGTTCGTAGGAAGGGGACGTCAATTTCTTAACACCAAAAACCATCTGTACAACAATAGGTGTAATATATGCATAAATATAATATTGCAATAATATAATAATAACATCGTCATTTTTTTTCCTTGACTGCATGGTTGAATGGAGGGAATAAAATTGTTTATTTTTGGTTGTGAAAGAACGGAACTATTGCTCAAAGAAGCGTCATATCGTCAACGCCATCCTTTTCAATTCTTCATAGCTTATATTGAACAGTGGGTTACAGAGAGATAGAGAGTTACAAAAGATCCCAAAGACCACCACGACGATTTAGTCAATGAGCTGAACTTTGAAGTGTTCAGGTATTCAAAAGCGATAAACACACAATAAGACACGATTGGAATGACGATACCGATACGCATGTAGTTACGCGTACGTTACTAATTTTGGTACGGTTTAGTAATCTTTTCACGTAGGGAGGACGTGTGAAGATTCATGTTATGTCAATGAAATTGCGAAAAAAAATTATGCCATGTGAAATCGACATCGACACCCACCATCTGGCATAGGGAGGTGAGCAAAACTTAATAAGTAAGTTAATGCAGCACCAACAAAAATGATGGGCTATAAAAATAGCATTTTCCAAATATTATTTCCTACCAAATGTAAATTGCAAACGGAGTTTCCCACATATATGATATGTTTGAGATTTGCAAGTAATTGGCATTGTTTGTTTTTTAAAAAAAATAGGTAGATAATATGAATGCTCTCCGACAGAGAAGATGATTTCAAAACCAACTAGGAATCCATGCAGTAGACACGCATAAATAGATATGTGTACGTGTGTACCTTGAAAGGTTATCTAACCTAAATTTAAACTTTCTATAGACTCTCAACCTCAACTCAAGTCCCAACTTAAAAAATAACAAAATAGGTTTGACGGAACGGGAATTACCCTTTTGCTTTCCACTTCACAGACAAACACAAGGGACGTGCGTGTATGAATGTAAAATATGCTATCGTCATTAATAGGCATTTGTAGCGTAGCTAAAAACAGATTTTAAGTTTCTTATTGTTTTTAGTTCAATAATGAGTATAGAACTCAACTATTGTTTTTTTTCATCGAGAATTCGAGACTGAATGCATACTATAATATATCATATCAAATTATGAAATGTATAGCTTAATCAACTATGTGAAAGGATATGAATGAGCATGGCGGATCAATTGTCCACTTTTTGTAAGGTGACCAGATTTTCCAAAGCCCAATGGGGGACACTCCGAAATTTTAAAATCACGTTTATTTACCAGCGGCTTTCCTGAGCTTCAGTCGCTTTGGGGCCTATTTTTGTTGAATTTATGTTTTACCGAAAACGTCTAATAAGAAATCTGGTTTAAGATCAGGAAAACTAAGATTAAATTTTATACTTTTAATGTATGAGCGAAATTTTAACTCATACGTTAAACGTATTTCGTGGAGAAGGAGAAATTACGTACATTTTTATAGTCTACAAAAGGATTACAATTTGTTATTTCCCATTGCATAGTAAAATTTGCGATTTCTTACGTTGCAACAAGATTTTCCACAAATATTTGATATTTTAAAGCAATTCAGATTGTGAAATTAGACAACCCAGCTGGACATTTCCTTCCACAGAAGCGAAATATTTATAAATTGTGGACAGATTATTAGAAAAAGCGCCCATCAACGACTTTGGAGCCCACAGAAACCAATAAATGTGGTTGTATTTTGTATGAAAAAAGAAAATTTGGAAAGAAAATTGGCAAATTAATATAAATTTCCTATAAATTTTTATATTTTGGTATTAAAAAGACCATTTTGTACAAATTTTTTGTTTCGGGGGACACAATTGTCAATGGGGGACGTTTTGGGGGACATTTTTTGTCGGGGGACAGGGAACTTGAATGGGGGACTGTCCCCCTCAATGGGGGACGTCTGGTCACCTTAACTTTTTGTGATGTCATCCTCACAAAATAGAATAATTAGAATATGAATTTCCCTACAAATTGCTCAAACAGGTGGTATTATATTGGTATAGTCACCTTCCTGCTATAAAATCGAATATATACTATTGCAAATTTTGTGGCGTACCAAAATTTCTGTTAATTATCTTAATAACAACTGAAGCCACCTGTTCCCGTCCCAAATTGAGTTGAATATAGTGAAAATTGAGTTAAACACTGACAATCATTTCGATTTTATGTTGCAGTGACAGCAGTCACACTGGAAATTGCTTTTCCTCGTCGTTTTTTAATCTAATTTCCATATTTTGTGTTCGCCGTTCGCTGTCCCCTCTAAATGGCTGGTAGGTGGTTTGGGCTAGTGGAAAAGCATAAAATTTGGCAGTTGGCAGTCAACAAATAACAATGCTTTACGATGGTAAAATAAAAGTCATGGAATGGTGGAGTGGTCATGTCGTGAAGATTGGGGGTAGATACATAATATTTGTACCAGGTAAAGTACATGTTACATTTACGAGTGGGCTTGTGTGTATACGTGGGGGTTTTTTGTAATGGATACAATAATATACCACGATGATCGTATGTGCACACTTAAAAAATGTACAGATGAACAAATGAATTATGTTCTTGTCATTGTCATTCAAGGTCATTAAGCTGAACTCCGCTCGCATTGTAACCATCTAGTAATAACGTCCACTTCCTTTTCCACTTAGGAATGTACATGGTGATATAAGGCACAATAGGTACATCGTAATGCTGTAAAATTGTAGGCAAATAAAAATTTCGCTAAACAAATTACAACAAAATCCAAGAGCAGTAACGATTTTTAATGGATTGTGTTTCTCTGAACAAAAAAAATACGCTTTTGCTTCCACAATGATACGATGTTTTCTCTTGTCAGAACTTCATCTCATCCTACATAAATGCTTACTATTTCTACTAACTACGCAGTTCAAAGGCATCTGTCTAAAATATCATATTAAGCCAAGCCAAGCTAAGCAACAAAATCTCTGTATTAATATGTAATCATTGGCTATAGTTTACCAACTTACACAAGCTCCCATATAAGCTACTCGTATCCCCATGAACGCGTGCAAAAACAGCTACCCCACATGCCACATCGCTGGGTGATCATATTCCAGCAAAAATGTATGATCATCCTTGTAATCTAATATTAGAGAAATTTGATAGCCGTAGGACCGTACATGGCATGTACCACTCATCGACTCTTCTGATTTTTCAAAAGAGTAACAAAAAAAGTTTTTCTAGTAATTATGTGCTTTATATGGACTTCAACATTTTTATTATGGCGGTACCGTACCGACGTATATATACTCTGGTTGTGATTGGGATTGATTGACAACAGTTTCTGCTTCTGCTGTTGAATTATCAAGCACAGGTTTAAAATAGTTGTAATTACGCTTGATTCGTTCTCCAATGGGTTACAAATTACATCCGGTGTATGAAATGAAAAGCCAGAGGTGTGTAAGTAAACACGCAAATAAGTAGTGACATGACATAATGTATGTATACTTCATCGCAAGCTTGATGAATTTTTTAGTTTAGTTAAAAAAGAACGAATTATTTTATTCATTTTCTCTCGAACAATGTGCAATCAAATACAGACCTTATTTTTTCAAAAAGAGGAACATGAGGTTGATACCTTTAAAACTAATAAAATTGAGAATTTTCAGTAATATTACACAATCCAATCATTCTTTCAATTTACATACTACCAAATTAATACTTCAATTGAGTTCCCAGTTAAAAAATTGTCAATTGCACCTTACAGTTGAACTCTGATAGTGAGCTGTACCAACACCAACTAAATTTATCACAAATGGAAGCTTTTTCTGATAAAATAGAACGAGAAAAAGGCCTACCAGGAATCTTCATGGGTTATCCAGCAACTTATTTTTAACTTCCCAAACCCAACTGACGTCGTTCTCATTACTTAGAAAGGCATTCCCATTCCTGAATACACCCTACAGCTAGTAATCATTTTATTGTCAGAGGGCAAGGTTTTTCTGAATTCATTGACTGTACGTAGTTCAAGCTCGTATAGGTATGCAAACACGTCCAACGATGGTCAAACGTTGAAAGATTAAAACTTGTTTTCGTGATGAAATTGGCATACTGTACAAACGCAAAAAAAGTTATGACAAGGTACATGAGCCTGATCTGATGTCTGGCTGTGGCTTGGCTTGTGGCTATATTAACAAAATTTTCTACTAAAAGTTCACTAGCACAAGTCCAAGCTACACGAACATAAAATTCCAGTATCCAGTAAAGTCAAAATCTTTGCTTAAATGCAAATCAAGTAAAATATTACACGCTGCTAAATGAGTAGCCATGCAAAAAGAGCCTGAGAAGCGACAGATTCTTCAAAACAAAACTCATCGTCAGATATGAGTCATGAGTATGCATGCATGCAAGTAAATTAATTGAATAAACAGTGTTGGAAGGTTATCTATTAAGGGTTAAACAAAACCTTGCACTGCAGTTCTTTCAGATTCACAAGAATATTTATTAATCCATTGTTTACTTCTTATTTAACTTTAATTATCACCCCTTGAAAGAAAGATAAGCGCTATGAGACGTAACGGACGGGACATTGGTTGGTAATATAGTGATAATTTCATTAAAAACAATAGCGGTTTTCCTATCATAACGGGAAGACGAATTAGGCGTTGGAGTTGCAAGAGTCTAACAACAGGAAGTGTCATTGCAATTCCAAAGTAACAGTTGCTCAAAATCAATTAAGGTCTACTTGTTCAGTTTCCTTTCAGAGCAATATCATATATCGCGACTGCGACTAGGGCTGAGGAAGGTCGTTCACGAAGCACTCTTCGTTCCTACAATGTCGAGCATTGTTACAGACAATTGGAATTAATTAGAATATAAAAAGAAATATTTTGCTGCTCTTTATATATTGGGGTAGAGGTCATGTGTATATGGAATGAAATGAATGTAAACTCCCACGGCAGCAGAAGCTACAATCACTGCCTTCAATTCACTTTTGGTCCTGATCATTGATATGATAATGGATGAGGAGTGAGAACAGGTACGCATAATATATATATTAAGTACAATATCGCATGAAGGGAAGACTCTATGACGTGATTTTAAGGTATGTAGTAGCAGTTTACATATCAGACTAAAATTATGTTGTGTACATTCACATATTACATGCATGCAAAAAATGGAATTTAGCCTTCCTGTTGAAATGGAAATGTTTCGTAACAGTTATCGCATGGTGAGTCGCATGTAAATACTAAAGTTTTGCTCCATTAGTTTCTGAAATTTCCACTGACTCAAGGAAATAAAAAAAAACTTTAGTTTGCACAATAAGGCATCAAGTGCAACTAAATTCCAATCGAAAAATATTTCGCATCACATCATCACGTCCGTGCAGTTAATATTAAGCGGAATGTGCATGAAAACGGAGAAACATCAACGAGATTTGATTTCCGCAGTTCAGTTTTTGTAAGAGCGATGCACGATCGATAGATTGCTAACTTTTTTAAGACGAAGTTTTACCTGTTTAAAGCAGTTTTTAAGTACACATGGTGCACCTAAGTGTTAAAAATATGTGATGACAGTTGAAAGGATTATCTATGCATTTATACTCAGCAAAGAATGTTCCTGCAACCATTCACAGACTTGGTATTGGTATGAATAGAATGTTCTAATTAAAAACTGCTGATGGTGATGGTATAGATAGTGATTGGAAAAGCCAGGAATATATTTTCCTCGCGTTGGATTTATGGGCTTGAGATGGGATGCGATCCTTATAGGTATGTATGTAAAATCCATTCGACTTATATCGGTTTAAAGAATTTTCCCCTCGTTGATAATTAACTTTCTAGCAGTATGAAGCCAGATTTAACCCATACAAAAGTACCTGTGAAATGCATATCGCAATATTCACAATCACAACACAATACATATTGACAAGTCACGTCACAAAACAGTCATAGTCATACAGAAGCTAATTCTGAGTACTGAGTTCTTGGCTAGGTACATTCCTTCAATTATTATGCTTTCTTTACTTTGAGAGATGTGAGATAAAGGGAATAATAATAACAACCAAGAAGCAAAGGAACGCTTCAAAAAATTATAACTGTGACCATTTGGCTACCTCTGCCAACATAAGAAGCTTTGAAGCTTACACGTCGTCCTGTGCCTCATGCCAATGCTAATGATACACATGATATGATACATTTCGTTGAAAAACACTGACTCGAAGCAGAAGCAAGACAATAGTGTTATCGTCTTTATTATCATCATCTTAGCATATCCTTAAACAAGCTTCTCGTTTGGATCACCGTCAGTCGTGTCCATCGCTCATCCGTGTACCAGCATCAGATTAGGATTAGAATACACACATTTACTACTATTCATATAGTTTTGGTCGAGGCTTTTACATATATATCATATAGTTGATGTTGATAGTAATAGTATGATGGTACTTACTGAAAACCAGAATTTGCTTTAAAGTTTTTCATGCAGTCATTACAAATCACGTTGTGCTTCTACTACTCATAAGGTGTTTGAAAAGCAGTTGTCTACATGTATCAAGTCAAACTAGAGTCAGTTCGCGTTTGACTTTGAACTTGAGTGGACGACCATAGTGGACGGTCTTCTGGAAGCCTTTTACTTAATTTTGACGTGTTACGTTGACCTATGGGACTGTAAAGGTAATGTTGAACTATAGTAATTTTAAAACAAATTAATTTTGACATTTTTCAAAGCGATCTTTATTTGGTTCGTAAAAGTCATACTAGAAAATTTGAATGGTCTTAATTTAGCAAAGTTATTTTTTAAAACCAAACAAATTAGGCGCTTCAATGAAATTAAAGTTAAAAGTAAAGAGTTGGCTACAAATAAAACATGGATGTATGTTAGTAGTAATAATTTGCTGGTTTTTGAATAAGATACATCAATAACAGTTTTTGATCGTGAGTCAATAATATTTGAAAGCATGAAAATGAAAAACTGTTCCATGCGAGACCGTGTTGAATCATAGTAAATCCGAAGGTTACAAAACTATCTTATGTGAGTAATACTACGCTACGGGAATACTAGAAGGGTGCCGGCTATCAATATTTATGAGATGCATTTTTACTTGAAATTGTAGCATTTTGATATTTTTGGGCCATTGTGTTGTACACATTAGTAGAGGCATCAAACAAACATGTCATCTCAACTGAGGCTGCCGAAGCATCACAACGCAGCAATCAATCAAAGTCTGCCATTAATTAATGTAGACTAAGCAAAAATATTTACATTGTTATTACAAATTGATAATAATACGACACATAAATATTGGCATTTGGCATCGCGAAATGTTTGGGTTGATAGCACATAGCCAGGTTACCTATTGATGCAGGAACACATTAAAGAGAATGAGAATAATATATATCATGTTTAATCACATTTTGATCTGTAAGCACAATAATATTATTGAAGTTTTTATTGCAATCTCTACAACTATTAACCTATTTTGTTAATCGTTCCTGATTATTTTTGGTTACACTACGATTGCCATCATCATCATCATATCATGTTTAGGAAAACATTTCGTGTTGCTACTATAATTTAACAAAACCAATGTCTGTATTTGGCATTTATCAACCTTTTTTGGCCCATTTGCATTTCCATTCAATTCTCGCCGACATTGCAGCACTAAAGCTATATATATGCTTGGAGTTCCTTCTTCGTGTTTGAATTCATGTCTACATATACATACATATATTTATGTAAATACGCGTATCTGTTTGATTTGTCAATCACGAGCAGAAGTAGGTACCTATCCTTTTGACAGTTTGCAAATATAAAATGGTTTTTATTTTCTGGTCTCTGAATAGTATTCCATTAAGATGAAACTTTCTAATTTTATTAGGGCTTAAGTTTTGTCCTGTAATCCGGAATGATAATAATAATAATACGTCAACAGACTTCTAATTATCTGCATATCTATTATACCTACATCTATTTCTAAATTCTATGTATCTGTACATATGTCGTTTTGCACGTAAATAATTTGATTGCACGCCATTTCTATCGCGGTTCATCACATCACTCCACATCTGCAAATCTGCAAAAAAATGTACTGTTATGCACGTGAAACTTCAGATCAGACAATTTATTTTACATGTGACTTGCATTTCATTTCTGGTTCATGCAAACTATAAATTTGGCTCAGGATACGATACGATACAATAGGTTTATAGAAAAAAAGAGTGTATAATAGCCTTTAATGCGGTGTACATTACATTACATTACATTCTGGTTCTGGTTGTTTGTAATATAATCTCAAATAAAGCAGGACATTGCCTCTTCGCATTTTTTCAACTCATTCATGGCTTGATGAGTTATTTTTTCTTTTGAAGTCCTCTCACGCTTAAATTTAGGCTCATCTCATCATAGTCACCACCATCAGGTCCTTCATTGCATTTTCTTTTGTTGCTACACGAATACAATTGAAGAGTGCATCAGTGATTCATTCTCTCATTCCCTCATCCCCTTATGGATGAACACGTTTCATAGGTATAGTTTTTTTGCTATATTATGCGTACCTATGGATGCAAAACCATATACTATATACCAGTGTACCACCACCACCATAACCACTGCACTGTTGCATTGTTAGGTAACTGACTGACTATATGGCATGGTATATGGTAAATCTCTACCTTTACTACATGTGCGCCACTACCTTAGAACAGATCTTCATAATCATAATCTTACTTGCACACTCGGCTTCTGTCATGCATGCCCGATGCAAATAGGCTGTGCACTGTGCGGTTGTTGTGGCTGAAAACGATTCTGAATGAATATAATAATAATAACAATATAACACACATTTTTGTGTTTTTTTCAAGAAAATCTATTCTTTAGTTATTTTTGCATGCTGTTGCAAATAGCAATGGATTATGAATATCCTGAGGTGGAAATGCAATACCATTAATTTCACGGTTTGAATTATCAGCGTTGTAATAAACAACAAAGAGGGGAGTTTTAGTTCCGTTGGGGCTTGTTATAATATATACACGGTTATGAAATAAAATGGGACCAAGGCATGTCCAAATGCAAAGCTTTTTTGTTCACTTTGTAAACCATGGCTGGTTGGACAAATTCTGTGACTTTAAATGTTGTTGCTGATGGTTTGGTTGTTGTCACATATTTGATGTGGCATATCCTTGCCTTCACACGCACAGTCATTGTATTTACTCACATTACATTAGCATTCTGAGCATTTGTTGATGAAATGATGGAGACAACCAACCACTGAACCAACCTCAGAAACCAAATTTTACTGCATTGTTGATGTTTGCTATTTTTACGAGGGATGACTTTTGTAATGGTAACATCACATCACATCACATTGCTAAACACACCATAGAATTGTAAATCCAGTTTTGGTGCAGAATGGCAAGCTCATTCATTTCACATTGTTGGTGAATGCTGAAAAGTGTGTAATTTCTCATTGCTCCGACCTAACTCTCGCATTATTAACAGCTTTGTATTTTGTATACATGTGTACTTCAAGCATATTATTGGTATCCTACCATCATCACATCATGTTTCACAATTGAAACTTTGCTTTGGGAAGAGACTACGATAAGCTCACAACTCACAAGTCACCTGTAACGTGCGGCAAAGACTAGAGTTGATATATACATAATAATATAAAAATCGCAGGTTTATAAAACACATAAGCGAACCCAACCACGGGATAAGACTGGCACAGTCAGCCTGCAGCGTCTCTTCTCATTACAAAAGGAAGTTCCAATAAGCTTACCTTATACTTTACGTAAAACTTTAGACTTCAAAGTTAGGAGATTACTCACACAAGTTAATTCCCACGGGTAAGGGCTTTTGAGAAGAAGAGAAAAATTGTGAGTAAGCCAACTTTAATCAAGTGCATATCTCAGATACTCTCCACTTCACACCAATCCCAACCAACCTCCATCATAAGTAAGCAAATAACAAGGTAAACTAATATTATTAATCCTTACCTTCTGATAAAAAAGTAAATAGTCAATATTTATAAACGATCAACGATCATCAAATCACTTACATAACATTGTACTTTGTACTTAATATACGGATATACCAAAATTAGTTTTAGAGAAGCTAAACAACATAACTCAACAGCCTTCCGCGAGTTCACTTACGAGTTGAACAATCACTTACAACATTTTCATCTTTCCTTTTGCTAATATTATTATAATAAGATTGTCCGATCAAGTTCCTATAGCCAAGCCAAGCTATAACAAATATTCCTATATGAATTCATTACGCGAGCCTCTTGGTATGCTCTAAATGAAGTAAGATACAGGTGTAATTATTATTGGTTTGGTTTGGTTTGGTATATATGTATGTATATATATCGGCAACATGATGCAAATATAACAGTTGTTATCGTATGATATAGTAAAGCGACTAAGGTGTGTGTGCATGCTTACTTAACGTACTTACTTACTCTTTGTGATGTGATAGGAAAAAGGTCATTGTACTGGATAGCTTCTCACATTAGTTATACAAAACTAATAATTTCTTGTGTCTTTTCTTTTTTTCATGTAATTCTATTATGCAGGGACCATACTCACCATAACTAGACTTCTTGCCTTTTGGCTCCAATTATCCTGTGTCGTCGTATGTGTGTATGTGTGTGTGAGCTGCTTGCTATTGAATTCACAAAGAATTTGGAAAGTGAACTGTAGCAAAAGCTGAGCGACTTGCTTCTTGTGAGTGCCTTTTTTTACTGTGTTTCCCTACATTTTTGTATTGGTACATTTTGAATTTGAGCAATAAAATATCAAGCATTATAATCATTATCTATATTATATTATATGTACCTTTTCGAAAAAAAGCTGACAAGACAAGCTAGCTCACAACTCTTTTCAACTCACAACTCAACTCACCTGCCTCAACTCATCAGAATTGCAAGGGTGCATCATCACAGATCTGTACTGTACAACTCACGCATTGATGGGTTTTTGGAAAGCCAGAGTTTAACAAACATCTCTTCTCTCGTTAGCACTGATGTTGCCATTTTAGTGGTAGCAAAGCAGAAGCTATTATTGTAACAACCACCATACCAACATCAACACTACCACCACCAAGTCGGAGCCCTGTCTGCCACTACCTTGGCAAAGGATTCCGATTAAGACTCTGGCTGAAAGATCAAAGGAAAAAACTGCTGCAAATATTGAGCCATATACTTTTAAGCTATATTGGTACGTGTGTTGGCTAATTTGTCACAGTGGATGAGTAAAAGGGAAAATTTGGGACATTAGGTCAGAATCTGTTTTCAAAAAGTTTTTTGTGCATCAAGTTACGTGAATAAAGCAGTCATAGTCGTGCCTAAGTTTTTATATATAAGATACGCTTAATGTATTGAGCCCTACAGGTAATAATAGTAGGAACAATGAACAACACTGAAAGTTAATGAATGTATTAAAGAACTAAGGGACACAATTTATATTTACACAACTCTTTTTAAGGAAGGAGCAATCGGACCTGATCCGTGAAGTTAAAAGTGCGAGGTATCCTCTGAACTGAACACAGCGAATTGCCGACATGAGAGTCGTCATGCTGGTGATGATAATGATGATGATGATGATGATAGGAGGCTCGACTTCGTCTGCAGCAGAGTCTTGGAGCTACGGTGAATGTGTGTGCAAGTGAAATTACATTTTTGTACATGTGTGCATGTATGTATGTGCGGTTGAGATGAGATGACTAACAACAGCGTCTTTCTAACCATTGTGACATAATACTGCCTTCAAAATATATACCAACCAATATACCACCTCAAAAGTCTTTTCCCCCCTTTACTTTACTTACAACCAATTCCTTTTTATATTCTTCGAGCCATTTGCGCAATAAGAATTAAAGAAATTAGAAAGCGTAATAGCAAATAAAACTCCCACCATCAACCATCATCCACATCTCAAACAAAATGGAGCTGCTTTCAGTAAAAATCATCGTGCTTGTGCTCATGGGAGCCGTTCGAATCGTTTGTGGAATGCTACCTTTGGCTATCGTCAAAATAATTAAACGACGCTGGTCAAAAAGTGCTGACCGAAGACTGAAAAAATGCATCTCCATTTTGGTAAATTCATATAATTTTCTTCCATGCAGCATTATGGTCATGTCAGGCAACTTATATCATCATAGCACCTGAACTAGTAGAAAACGTATAACCAGGGTTGGATAAAAGCATGGAGAAAAGCTTTTCTCCATATTTCCATGTAAAAAATATATGGAAAAACTCCGTTCCTATAAGGGATACAAATGCACACTTATACTCAGAATAGGGGTAGTGCAAGACTGAAATCCTTTTCAGTGATGTTTTTATATAATTCGCCATATTTTTTAGCAGTTTCCAATAGAGTTTATTTTCAAAGATGAAGTAATTAAATTATACTAACGATATCAACGAGTATTGAAAATATGAAACAACACAAAGAGCGACAAAATAAGTGAATTTGTATCTCACCGGAGTGTTATTTCTGAGTTTTTGATTCATCCAGCAGCATTTATCCATTTTTCCATGTAACCGCATTTATCCATGTCTTTTATCCAAAATATGTTTTTACATATTCCTACCCAGTGTATAACCAAAGGACTGCTTCTCATGATAACATCTGAAACATCTCTAATTGCTAGGATTAGACTTGATTTAACCATAGATTATTCAAGATAAGTTTGTCTCGTTGCTGATTTCCAGGCTAATTCTTTGGTTAATTGAAATTATAGGTTTTTTTCGGGGGTGGAGTAATGCTCGCAACTTGTTTCCTCCATATGATGCCTGAGGTACAAGAAGCCTTTAATGAAGCCTTACCCGAAGTTCACTTACCAATTCCTCAGGTTATCTTTGTCATGGGGTTCTTTCTAGTCTACATGATGGAAGACATTGTTCATGCCATGATTCACAAGAGGAAACGAGCTAAGCGGCTTCGCAAAAGGAATGAAGGGAAAAATATCCCACCTCTTGAAAAAGATGGAGGGAGAATGGAAAAAGGCAAAGGAGCATCATCTCACAACACCATCATGCCTTCTACAGACATTGCTGCTCATCGTTATAACAATAATGACTCACCCATTCTAGCATCTCCAATCGCCATTATAGGAAAAAATGGGAGTTATTTGAATGAGGGCTTGTGCTATGCAAACAACTATCCGGATCATTACCGTAAACAACAGTTGAGCACGGGAGAACTGACACCGAGAGAAACTAAAGACATTTTTGATAAAAACGTGGTGAGGAAATGTGACGACATTCCAGGGCTCCCAAAGTCTCGCATAATAAGTACAACAAATATCCAACCGAAACGCAATGGCGCAACAGGAAATGGGCGCGTTGGTGCTGGTAGCAATGGACTTGCCATGGGAGTTGAAAAATTTTCGTACATTGATCCCGAATGGTTTAGAGACACGGTTATAGCCAATTCCCAAGTAAATCTTCTTGGAAATTCATCGCCGAGTTTAGTGGGAAGCAACAATGACAATACTACTAGTGGTGGTGGCAGCAATAGCTTGCATGATCTCCATTTAAATAAATCGCAAAACGTAAATGTTATTTCGGATGATAGTAATAGCAGTAGTGGAAGTACGGGCAGTACGGAAAGTACAAGTTGTAGTCGCAAGGAGCTGAGTGATAGAACAGGGGGAAAAACCGATATAGAATCTAGTCAGGCTCATGACGATGACCATGATGATCACGACCATTTCCACCATGAACATAGTCATCTCCCTGTGACATTCATTGATGGAGACGAAGAGCTGGATCAGACGATTGGAGCTGAGATTCGGAATCTTCTTATCGTCATTGCCATTTCCTTTCATGGCATCTTTGAGGGGATGGCCATCGGCTTACAAGACACGGTTGAAGATGTTTGGTACATGTTTTTTGCTGTTTCACTTCATGAGTGTACCATCCTCTTCTGCATTGGGATTGAGCTCATTTCCAACAAAACTAAAGTACTACGCATGGTACTCTACGTGCTCATCGTGTCCCTAGTCAGTCCAATTGGGATTGCCATTGGGATTATCATCACAGAAAAATCCTTTGGAAGCGGATCAGCTCAAGCACTCGTTGTTGGATGCTTCCAGGCAAGTTAATTTCTAATTAGTATATAGCGCTTCCCGTAATTAGTTGCATGAGTAATATATTCATTATGCACCAACCATATTTAATTTCCTTACATACCAACTACGCAAAGAATCATTCTGAGAAAACGACAAGTTAATGACTATACAAAATAAGTTACTACATAAAATATTTTTAGGAAATTAAGTGAAATGAAAATACTTACTTGAATCTCACTAATTGCTTCAGCCACCAGAAAAACAGTTGTTTTAATTAGCATATGACTGTTGTACACGTGTGTCTCTATATAATTTATTGTGTAGCATTTTAGGAAGGTTGATGATGAAAAAATGGTGTCATCTCTTCTCTCATAATGCGGGTATATGGTACTTATGGTAGATTGCCTATTCATTTATATTTGAAGAAGATTTTTTCCTCTAAAAATGCATAAACTTATATTAAGTATGATTATCATTATCAATTATGTTGGCTGCCTAATTTTTATATTTTACGAGAACTTTTGCTGATTATATATAGCTTCTTATTTTGATATTATTATTAGAGAAAATAGAATTTTTCGCTTGAAGGAGCTCAAAGGATTTCCTCAAGGACGTGTTTATTACATGTCAATGACAAATATATCCGCCCTTAGTCCGTGCTGCTAATGCTAGACCTTGCATTGCAGTAAACTCCTTAGCGCATCATCATAATCATCATCATCATCTTCTATATCGCTCCACTCTCGATCTCTATATACCTCTCCACTCCATACTCCATTCATTGAAGTATGTAGTAAAATTGTGAGAAAAATGCATAAAATTTATTTTGGGCAGTCTTCCCCTCGTAATTGAGTTAGTAAAAGCTTAACATTTTGGCAGTAATTGTCTTGGATTTAAAGGCAAATAAAAAAGGAGCTCGGACAAATAGCTTATAAGACTTTGTGAGTGGAGTGGAATGAAAGAGTATGAAGGCAAGGCGTAAGGATTTAGTTCAGAATGAGAGGCATTACGAAAGTTGCGAACATCAACATCACATCACATCGTGCAGAATGGTTGCATGCAGCTCTTTCAGGATAATCCTTGTAAAGTGTTAAGTAAAATGAATAAGTACGAATTTTTTTTCAAGATAATAAATATAAAGTAAGTAGTAGTAGTAATAGTAAGAACGCTTTCATGCTTAGTTCAAGGTTAGCATGCAACAGACTACATAATAATCTTATGCAGAAAGCTGGGATGTTGGATGAGTGAGTTGGATGGATGTGTAAGCGAAAATCCCTTTCATAATATTATTCCATGCGCATGCATTCAATTCATTCCCTTTTCAAGCAGCATATAAGATCTCCTCTCCGTGTTGTGACTTAAACAATAAAATTGCAAAGTCTGAATATGGAATAATAACACTTCAAGTTTTGTGCGATCAAAGAATTGTTAAAACCTACTTTGTCCACGTATTATCATCGAGTCGAGTTAATATGGGTTGATGATGAGTAAGCGTGGGCATTTATCAAAATTCCCATAATACACTCTCATACAAATTTTTATATACATTATGTTGTATGTTATGATAATATCAAGGAAATTTTCATGCTTACCAATACCAACTATAACTACATTGGTTTGGTGCGTCACGACTCATGACTGTTTGTGTTGTACGTACGACGTGAGTCTTGAGACTAGATTAAAGATACTAAATTTAGAAAGGAAAACTTTGCAAGGATATGTCCAGCAATAGAATGATTACACAACACAAAAACACTTAACCTTAAAACGTTTAATTGATACTCTATTTCAATTACTAATTTTAACTCCATAAAATTTCAAGTAGTTGGCAGAAATCTAAGCATTTAAAAACAAATATCATGATAGGTTAACATTAAATATGATAGACAATAATTATTCATGAGTATTTTAAGAAGGCTTATTACATAAATTTCTAAAATAACAATTCACTTCATTGGAAACCCTTTATAGGCTTTAAATTGTTAGGACTAGGGGAATGAGATTACGTATAGAGATTTTCCTATTATGGCTAGACGAAACGTAATCCTCAATTCTCCTCGTGTTCTCATATATAATACATACATGCATGTTTGATGCACAACAGCTTGATTGTTTCAACGACTGTTTTCGCATGTACTTAGCAAAACTTAAATACAATCAAAAATTTAATTAGCTATTCAATGGATTGTTGTATTAGAGATATCAATCAAAATGCATTTTGTTTATGAGACTTTGTTTGCTAAAAGAGGTATAATATCACATTATCACTAATCAGTTTTGTACCATAATATGTATATGAAACGAAAGAATTTGATTCCATATAAGTACATGTGTATTTTGTTGTAATACACTCCAACGCCAAGGTAGGCACGTACGTGAGGGATTTGGTTAGAAGGTGATTGATAATTACTTTAATACTAAATAGGTTTTCTTTGGATCGTGTGTCCTCTATTTGCTTGTCAAGCCATACATCTCATTCCTTTCTCAAATGGCTGTGCTCGATGCTCTGTCTTCCATTATTTATGTATGAATATTTGAAATATGACATTGTTACAATATTTAGGATGGGTTTTGAGCACATAAGATAATGTGTTGTGGGATCATAAGAATTTGAAATAGAAGAGGCGTTAATGAGCATAAATTATAAATTATGAATGCATTTATGATATGATCGTACGTATACACAACCTACCTCAGAACTCACTTGTTTGTATGACCGATAGTAATGTATAACATAATTGCTGTCCAAAGTCAAAAGTTTTTTGACTGTTTTTAATCATTTTTTTTAAACACCGCACTCGCATAAATTAAGGAATTGGGGCTGATCTCTTGGAAATAGCAATAAAATAAGTCAAATCTTTTTAAGTCAAATGTTTATAGATTTATTGTAGTTTCAAGTTTGTAGATATTTAAAAAAGAAAAATGGGGACACGTTTTTATGGCCACATTTTTTAGCGAAAAAACGTGACTGACTTGAATCTATTGATGTTGAAACATGTTTATCAGTAATTTTAGGTTTGGAGTAGTGTGTTATAAATAAGATGTAAATGGGCTTTGAGTTTCTGTTCTAAAATGTTCATGTTTTAATCTTATTGCTACAGGGCTTGGCTGCGGGATCCCTCCTCTATGTCACGTTCTTTGAAATCTTCCAAGAAGAAGGACGGAAACTTAACCGAAAATATATTCATATTCTTGTGGCAATTCTTGGTTTCGTGATGATGGGTGCTTTAGAGTTTATAGGTAAGCAATAATGAATCCTATGGTGGAGTAGCTCCAGGTCATTTTTTTCATTATGAATGTAGTACGTTGTGAAATTATAAAAAAGCATTTATATGCTGATAGCAAGATATATATATATATATTTTCTAACATTTTTCCATTTAGCGTCTCTAAATTGACTGACTCAGAAAAGTATTGCAGTCTAAAAGTTTAGCCTTGAGGAAAAACCATGCAATTCAATATTTTTAGTTGAATACTTGAAGCATGAATTAAAAAGCAATTATTTTGAGAAAATGTTTGTCATGCCGTAGTGAGTCCCGGATCTTTAAAAGAAAATGATTGTTATAATATTTTTCACTTATGAAAACAGTTTTGAATACTATTTGATGCCTTGTCAAAGTCAAAAGGACGACTTTAGCTTTACGTTTGAACATTGAAGATTGAAATTGTCATGTTTTCTGCGTGTGTTAAAATATAAATATATGTTCCATTGGGACTTGAGACACAATGCCGGCATACATATAGATATAGCATTCAATTCAACCATGAATATGTCAATTGAATATACCTAAACAGGATACTATTATTTGTATTGTAGGAGGACACAGTCATGGAGGAGCTCGAACCACCAGTCATAGCCACCGTAGTCACAGTCACGGAAACGAAACATGGGACGACCACAACGATCACGATCATGGTCATGCTCCAACCGGGCATCACAACGAGACGGATGAGGGCCATTATCACGATCACGATCATGAGCACTAGTAGACTTACGAAATCAGTGGACGTTTTGCTAGGAAGTGCTGATTTCTCCTTTCATTCATGTCTCATACCAATGATTTTGCAAGTCCATTAGTACCACAAAATATAATCTGTACAACAACTACTGTACATCAAGCACCGTGTTGACTGGTAAAGCTAAAGAAATGTCAGTGCCAAGTTTTGCGAAAAACATTCGAAACATTATGTACATAAGTATGTAGGACGATATACATATATCCCTATAGATGGAAAATAGTGCCTCTTCCTTATTTATCTGTACTGTGCATATGCTCATTCATATATGAGAATAAGAAAGAAATTTCTCTCCAGTTCGCTGTTTTTAGGCGTACAATCCAATTCTCATCACATCGGAAATTGCACGTTTGATCCAATTTATTTCGTTGTCATTAGCACGTCTACTTTTGGATGAAACTATAGAGGGTTTTGTATTTGCCTTAATATCCGGTCTGTACAAATGTACGAACCGATACTACACACACAGATATATAGAGGTTCAGAACTCAGAACCAGCATCATCACATCAACCAGACCAGAGAGAAAGAGCCCCGTCCCTTCCAGATTTTTATGTACATTGTTATTTTCACGTATAGCATAGTTATGTCGAGAACTCGGGGAAGAAGTTCATCTCTCACTTTCCAGACAATAAATGTGTTCCCATTCTATTTGTGAATAGCATTTAGAAAAAGGTTTTAATTCCTTCAAATGCAAATGTATGTAGGTTAATAGAATCAGACAGTTATGCAAACTTTATTTAAAATCGTACTGGCATTTTGGTTTCCTTTCATGTTTACCCTTATTGTTAGCAATGTATGTATGTATAGGGAAGAGTTCATGTTTCATGTTCCAAATTCCAAGTCAAGAAGAAGGATAAAAGTATAATATTTTACTTTGGTGCTGAAAACCATTTTTAGAATGAATGAAAATATATATTCCTATAAGCTTTTTACCAACCCAAGAATATTTATACGTGTTTATATTCAGTTTACATTTTACATTTATGCAAGATGACGTGTTATATATTTTTCTGGGTATAACTAAACTCCCATTTTTTATCCTGAATTTGAATTTTCGCAATTCGTGAATTGAATTCTTTCTCAAAATATTGAACTGATGTATTTATTTATGCATGCAAAAAAAATCTGTCTTACACGAAAAGATAAAATAGTAAGCTGCTTTTAAAGTGTCGTTTGATCCCCCTAACTGATCTCACGATTCTTTCAAGCCATTGTACTGAAATAAACCCCCAGGATAGGATATGGAATGGAAGTCGTATCCAGATAAAACCAAAACCATATTTACAACTTACAACCCACGCATATATTTTTTAGCGTGTTAAAAAACTGCTCCATGTACTTTTTAATGTATCTTTGTAGACGCTCCAGATTTTGTATACGTACATTATATATACATACATGCATGTAAACTAAAATTAATGATATATAGTTGTTATTGATGCCTTTTGTAAATAATTTTGTTAGAAAGAAATACTAGTAATATAATATATTATGTCGTGTATGCAAGAGTCAATGCACAGACTGACTGAAATCAATTTTTGATACTAAGATTTAAAATATCGATGTAAGTAAGCTTATACGGTGGCGTTATAGGAAAGCCCGAGTAAGAAAAAACGATGTAAAAATAAAAATGACTTTGATTTTCATACCAAACGAATCCGAGTAATACTTGATTGAAAAAGAATAAAAATGAATAATAATGATAATTTTAAATTGGCCATTATTATTGCCATTTGTGTTGGGTTTTTATTATGCTTTTTTTGTGGACGTTTATGAATATGAATGCGATGATTGGATATGAAAAAGGCAAAACTGGTTGCACGATTGGAATCCTTACGTTTGTGAGTCTTTATTCGATCATTTACATTATCATAAAACTCATAACTGCTTAACAAACATCAACTACAATCTAGGATGCGTCCTCTCTCTTTCATATAGATAAATTTTTACATTTTTTGGTATTAATAAATATACATATTATTATTTATACTTAGGCTAGTAATACATAATACAATGCGAAAAATTCTTTTCAATAATAACATACATTTTACAGTAGATCCTGCACTTCTTCATGCTTTTGACAAATTCATATTCATTCCCCCTTTTGCTCATGAATGTTTTTTTGTAGCACGGACTGAAGACGAAAAAGATGCTGCGATGATTTCACAAAATTCTCATTTTTTTACATTGCGTTCATCTCCGTTCTTTACCATTCAAGTTGCTTGAGATGTTTATCTTTCACATACCTTTTTATGCACTAATATATGTATGTCACCCCTAAATATCTAGATCAACGTTTTTTTTGCGGTTTCTAAAAAACCATGTCTATTATTTACAAATGCATAGAGCTGTATCAAGATAATTTGTGTAGATTTATTTACCATAATCTTACATTACCCCCTTATTTATTTATTATTATTTACTGATGAATATTTTTTTTGGAATTTAGAAAATTGTTTTTCCTTGCACAATACTTAGCACAATATATTGCTACTTACATGTTGAAAATTATAGTAAAAGAATTATGACGTAGGTAGTAGATAGATATACATTTAATAAATTTTAACTTTTTGAAGACAAGTTAAGTATTTGATACCAAAAAGTTTTACATAGCTACTATACATCACTCCACTCCATTTCAATCTTTTGTACAATATCCAGTTGTAGAAATTAGGAGCAAATACAGACATCTTGAAGAAACAGCAATAAACTTTAGAAGGTTGGTTGGTTTTGGTAGTTGATAAACGAAGGGGTTTTTGAAAACAGGCGTAAATATATTAAGTATGTATGTAAATATTAAAGTTGTAAGTATTCGTTTTTAGTATCATCATCCAGCATATTACTTCTAGATAACATTCACGTTCACTCACTCACTCAGTTCATGATACATAGCACAGCACTTTCATTATTAATTAAACTTAATTTGTATGTTTTCCTTGTTTACCTATTTAAATCCCAAATATTTATTTATGTGAGTAAGAGTACTTATAAATAAATGGTAATTATTTTTCTGTTACTTTGCTAGGCTTACGCAAGTTGTATCCAGTTTGTAGACCTTACGCCTTACATGACGCATGCAAGCTTTAAGTATGAAGTTTTAGAGCTTAAATATATTATGCTTGAGTATGATGAGTAACCTTGAACTTATTTTTAATTTCGTTTCAAAATATCTCTCCAAAATCAAGGTTTTCATTGACTATCATAATATTGATGAAATACACGCATAATTATTACGAAAACAAGATCGAAGGGTTGAGTAAAAATCTGAAAAACAATAATAATAATTTATGTGAAAGGGAGTTTGGAATATATACGGTCACACTTAAAAGATAGCCGGTAATCAAGGAATGTCAAGTCAAAAGGGATAAAAGTACATTTACTTTAAGACTTAATGAAACTGGATTGAAAATTAGAGATGCAAACGTCAATGATGATTACTGGATATCAATAACAACACGTCATGAAAAAGATAGCTACCTACTCCATAAGTTTCATAAGCTCCTTGTATCCTCATGACTGGAGGTTCAAAAACACTATATGAAACACATTAGTCATACTTTTTGGTAAACAGGTTTGTTCAAAGCGGTTTAAAAAATGTGCTCTGTAAGAGATAATACTACCAATTTAATTATTAAAAAATGTGGCTTCCGCTGGATGCTGGATCGATCGAAGCATCTGGAGAAAAAATTATTGAGTGCCACATTTAGTTGACAGCAGCTGCGTCATTTAATTGCTGGCCGGCACACGCCACGTACGTTGAAAATGCGTGACTCAACGCGTGCGCATGTTGGTAGTTTGTAGCTGCAATAAAAAGAATTAAAATTTCTCTTATAAGTAAAACGATAAATCAATCATTTGTCTGTGATCTGGCTGTCATCTACTATGAAAGCCAACTTTCCCACTACCAACTACTATTTGTAAGAATCATTTAGGAAATTTTTTTACGTAGAAAATCGCATTATGTATTTTATGAATAGTCATACTAAATTAGTACTTACGCGAGCCAAAATGGGGATGATGCTTGTAAGCCGATTCAAAATATTATGCGAGGCAGAGCTGCACTTATAGAAGAAAGTAGAAATACGAAAATTTATGTTTACGCTTCAAAATATATATTTTTCATCTTGTTTGCTCTGCTTAGAGATTCTCGCTGATAATAGGATCCGAATAAGTGTGTTTTTTTTTTTAAAAATTGCCCGACCCTCCCCAACAATAAAATTAGACACGAATGACGAAACCACAAAAACCGCACGCTGCACAACAGTCTTTCGTATTTACATTCTTATCCGCAATATTCGTTGTTTGCGTGAAGTATTATGTATTTGTAATTTTGTAAATAGTGTTCCCGATCCGATCTCTCCTCTATCATCATGAAACGAACTCAACTCAGCAACGCAACGATGCGATGTGATTTGATGTGCGGGTATACACTTTTTATATTGTCCAATTCCGAGTTTCATTTTAAATCCCAGCAGATCAATTCAATTCAAGTCGTAGTACATTAGATTCCTCCCACGTTCCTCCGCCAGTCCGTCGCACTAATCGTAAGTAAATAGTGTTGAATAATATATTATTTTTTTGTCTCCCATACTGTGTTTTCCAGTAGTTTTTTTGGATGATTTATATAGCACAGGAGGTTATATACATACATAAATACATAAAATATCTTAGTACTTATCCTTAGTTATAGCATGAGATATACATTACAGTCTCCGTCATCAAATTCCATTTCCCTATTTCAATTAACTTAAACATTACGTTTGTATTTGTTTAATTTATATGTAAAATTTGTATTTACATTTTTTCTTATATTGATATACCCATATAAAACCAATAGCATTAAACACTGGAATGATAAATCCAATCGTAGTAGATATATAGTACAAAAATTACCTAAGTTATTATTATTAATATGTCAACAATATTTACACACATTGTGGTCAAACTGAGCCGTCGTACTGATTGCCTAATTTGATCAAAAAACTGTATCCTTAAAAAATCAACTTTCTCCTTTCCACAAGGTTAATAAATATGTACTTTATCTACTTACACCAAACCACACCACACCTTCAACCTTTGCATTGACTTGTTTGTGAGTTTGAGTACTTATCGGTTTCGAGGTGGTATTCATAGTATGAATCAATTCTGGACAATGTTCCTGTTCTTTTCTAAGGTTTCCCCTTTCATTTCATTTCACACACTTGTCACTCGACTTACAACATATATCATCAGCACATTGTAATTAAAGTACATAGTTCAGAGAGTTCAGTCAGTATAGAATTGATACAGCGTATATAGTACAGTACAGATTATTATACAAATATTTTTTTCTATAATAGGATACCCAACATCACCACCACACGCGACTCTGCGCTGAATATACAAAGTTCATAAAAGTACTTGCCTACAAACGGTTGGTTTTGGTTGTACAGAAGTTTTCTTTTCTTTAAATAGTATTTAATACGAACTATGGTCACAGTCACTGTTTTTTTCTTCACACCGTGAGTAGTGGATGATGTTTGATGTTCTAAACGTTATAGCTTACCTAACTTGAGTAGCAATAGTAGCTACATCTTTTAAACTCACAATAAAACTGTTTTTATTATTCTTCCTACTGCTGCTTGAGGCGGGGAGCTTGCTTCGGATGTGGGCAATTGTGAAAATGTAACAGAGAACACTAGACATTATAGACATCACTAGAAGATGATGATTTAATATACGACTGGCTGAACCGGTAGCTGACATCGGAGCTGTCCTTTCACCTGAAAATGAGAATGACACCCATAATTACGAATTGCCAGTGGCTAATCAAAAAAAGTCCCTTTATGACAATTAAATCTAGGCAGGAGGCCGGGCCTGAGTTATTAGACGAGTACATGAAAGAAATACATGTTGTTTCATGAAAGAAACCATTTCTATTTGACTCTTGTGAGTGACCCACTACTATGCGACTTCCTGCTTCTAGTTTTGGTTGTACGTACATTCAATGTGAATACTGTTTGCTTTTTAAGATTGTCAGATGTCAACATTCCCTTCTGGAAAGTAGGAGAGTGACTCTGTAAGCCATTCAAAATGACATGCCGGACATGTGTTTATTCCAATTGAGCTAGAAACTTTCTCTGTTGACGTTGGTTTAACATGAGTTTTTCTTTCAAAAAAAAAGTTCATTGCACACACATTTATTCTGACTCCGACTCTCTCTCCTACCATATTTATGTTGGTTGTGCAGTAGTGGTTGGTTGGTGAAAGCTGAGGTGAATAGTGGCTAGGAAAAGGAAACGGGAAACAGGGCACAAGACGCTTCCGGAAAAAGAGTACACATTTTCGTTCTAGCTGGCGCTTTTTCCTTCGGTTGTAACAATAGATTCGTCTCTCTTTCCCTCTTTCACACAACAATGAATGCAAAAAAGATATACAAGCATACATGAAGAAACATGTCGGCAGACAGCAGTAGTAGTGTGTAGTATTCATTCTATACAAATTCGCAAAACATAACATAATGGTGTGTATAATATTCTTCCATCTACATCATGACTTTTCCTTGTCAAAACCTCAAGTGAAAGATTGTTCCGTTGGGGGGAAAAGGGAAAGAACTCATGTCGTCTAAAAAGGCATAAGATACATTGCATCTTGCCCTTAGACAGACGGAAAAGGCAAGTATTATAGTAAGCAATGCAATAGGAGAACAGTAGTGTACACATGTGTTTTCTTCACAAGGGATATACCTAAGTAGTAACGTGTATGTATGGATGTCTATAAACATATTGCCTCCAGAAACTGATGCGAAATGCCTCCGAGTTCGCCACCACCACCACTTCTCGATTATCCACCTCATTCGCTTAAGTTAGTACGGCGAACGAAAGTGCAATGAATGAATGAATGAATGTATGTGCTACATTATATGTATTCTGAGCAGGATAGAACTTTTCTCTTTTTGCGTCTTCCAATGTTAAGGTAAAAAAAAGAGGAGAAATAGTTTTGTAAAATGAAAAAAGCACTTACCATTGGCGAGGACATGAACTCGAACACCAGCAACGTCAGCATTGCTGGGGCTGCACGAGTATTTTCCTGAGTCTGAAACTCGAGCATCTTGGATGAGAAGGTAGGAAGTTGTGGTCTCGCCTTTCTCTGTTATCACGCTCACTCCTCCACGTTCCGAATTGTAATTTATTACCTGTGATTTCGGTCAGGGATATTTAGCTTCATTAGTCCATTGGGTTTTCAACCAACCATTCCAATGCATGCCTATATGCTACTACCACCATCAACCATTGAGCACCAGCAGTATTTTTAGACTACTTTTTTAGTCAAGTACTTATATGCGTTAAATCCCTTACTCGATCTCTGATTCTTCAAAGGAAGACGCTAAATGCATTTAAGATATTTTTCCTATATGTAATGTACATACAAAAATGATAATAACAAATAACAACAGAAGCTCACAGCTAGCTCATCCATCTTAGTTTCTAACACTAGCTCACAGTATACTTCCTTCGTCACCACAAAAAGGCAAATCTTTAAGAAGCTGGTTCTGGTTCGGTTCGGTATACAAATGCTGCTTATGGTTTATGTATACGCTTCCATGATTAGTAAACTACTTAGCTCAGCTAAAAAAACTAGCCCAACACTGCCACATTGCTACCATCGGCTTAGGAATTTTTAAATACTCGAATATATACGCTGTTTTTGTCGCCCAGTTCTTCAAGTGCATCGCATGATTGCATCGTATCGCAAATCAAGCCACACCTCAAAAGAAAACTCTATACGTTCCTTCGTTCTACTTTCATATACTTAACTAATAATATATAGTTTTGAGACAGCTGTTGGCTGTACGAAAAAGGGAAGCTGCTAAGACAGACACCACCACCAAAGTTGCTTGTCGTATCAAAAGGGGTTTATATGTACCTTTTTTTCATTGGCTATAAACATGAAACGGTGTGCATAACATTGTTATGAGGGAAAGTAAAAAGAAAGCGTTTCCAGACCTATTTTCCGTACATATATACATATATATAGAAGTTTAGTTGTTCTGGCTAATTACTTTCGCTATCTGACTACAACTCGGTCGATCCTCAAAGTGTGCTAGTCGAACTGGCTTTGGCTTTCTGCTTGTTTGCCCACAACTCCACAAAAAATCACCTTTCCTCTGGGATTCCCAAAATATCCCTTCTCTAACTGTTACTTCTCAACCTTATGGCAATTTATTATCCTGGAAAATCTTGGGGAGAACAAAAAAGAAAGAGAGATCGAGGGAGAGAGAAAGTATTACTGGAGAAACAAAACAATACGAAATGCTCAAGATGTAATCGGAACTATTTTCTTTTTCTCCTTTCTTTCTAAACAAATCCAAAAAGATCTTTTAGGAAATGATAAGTAGTTTGCTTTGTTTCTTTTCCGTTTTACGCTGTGCTGCTCGCAGAGTGTAGACATTTAATATATGTTATGGTATGCTCATATAGCTCCAATTTTGGAACAGGTTGGTTGATATACTAATAATACTATATTTGGGTGGAGGATTATTGGAATGGCTTTACTTTCTCATTTTCCAGCTTGATTGTCTTTCATTGTAAATATGAAAAAGGCTTACCTCTTCGTAATGATACCAAAAGATATAAGAGGGCGGCTCTGGACTGTATTTGATGATACATGTCAAGTTAATCATGCTTCCTTTATCCACATGAAGGTCAGGACCGCCTAGTATGGAAGCAGTAGGCACTGGAATTTTTATAAAAAAAGTCATTTTGTTTTTAGTGCTTGTTTTCTTTAAATTTCACCTTAATTTTTATATTATCATTTTTATGTGTCTTTCTTACCAACTACATTGAGATTGACATAAAAGCTTCGATGGGGCTGAGTGCTGATTTGACACCTAAAAACATAAAACAAGGAAAATATGAATTTATGCACTTTTTCATGAATCCGTTTTTATGTGTATAGCAAAAAATAATCATAAAAGGGAGGGATATGACTTTTACTTACTCATAAATTCCTGCGTCCCTCTTTTGAGTGTACTTTATTTGTAACGTCCATTCGTCCGTCGTTCTCTGGTGGATGGCTTGGAATCGTTGATCACTTGTGTATGTATATGTCGCTACTGTCAAAATATGGATATCTCGATGACGTACCCAAGAAACCTGTAAGAAAAAAATGGAGAGAAAAGTTAATCAAATTGCTGTAATAAAAAATTGTAAGCTGCTCCAGATTGCTAGTGAACAGCTTTTAAGTAGGTATTGAATGGTTGAGTGGATGATGTATTCTTATTACGCAGGTAAAATAGGTTAAAAAAGCATAAAATTCCCAATTCATTTCATACACACCTACACACACACGGTCACAAAAGCAAATGCATTTTTGATGAAAGCTCGTAATATAATATGCAATATAAACTACAAACTACCACGCAGTTGAGCAGCCATGAGTATGAAACAGAGAGAGAGAGAGAGAAGAGAGAGGTGAGGGAAAAGTGTCGAGTGTAATTTGAATTTCATTTTATACGCTCCAGAAATTGATTTAGTAGGGACTTTTGTTCACGAACAACATATTGGATGTTCAATATTCAAAGAATGGGAGAGAAGATGATAAGTCATGTATCCTATCTCAACTCACCTGGCGCGCAGAAGAACCCAGATCCAATCCAATACATAACAAGCAATTTCTTTTGTAGAATATACAATAAGCCGTGTCCCTTGGCGAGGTGTCTTTACTACAAAAAGAGAGGAATGGCAATGTGTGTGGA
Source organism: Orchesella flavescens (assembly GCA_964034955.1). Classification (NCBI taxonomy): domain Eukaryota; kingdom Metazoa; phylum Arthropoda; class Collembola; order Entomobryomorpha; family Orchesellidae; genus Orchesella; species Orchesella flavescens. The sequence continues at coordinate 38,642,111 of OZ035956.1, read as the reverse complement.
AAGTGATAGGAGTAGGTATATCAAGTGATCTTTAATTCCAAGTTTGAAAATTCATTCATGCCCAGATTTCACACCCCATCTTTTCCTAAGTGATAGTAATATTGCATCATAATTCCACCAAAGTTATGCAAATACCCCCTCCCATACTACTTTAGTTGGGCTCTGAACATCCTCTCAATGATAGGTTCTTCCTTTTACCTTAAATCTTCAAGTCTTCAAGTATTGTGCAAAGAAGGAAGCAAGAGCACCCAATATAATTCAAGACGAAAGGAGGGATGGGATAAGAAATGGTATATGTTAAATTGTGCTATATACATATATATATCTAAGTATACTGCTAGTCCCTCCGTTTACTGCTGAAGAAGCGAAATACTGGACTGGAATCCAACACCGGAAGTATTGTGTGACTAAAGAAGAAGAATGCTGTGTGTTGCTTCAAAAGATGCAAACGAGAGGAAAAGAGATTTAGTAGGTGGAGGGAGGGAGGCAAAAGCAAGCACACAAAACATATCTAGTAGTATAGTATACGGCTGAAGTGTGCACTGCATACTTTTTTTTTCTTGAAAAGAAGTATGGCTCTAAGTATTCTTGAGGATCGTACTAAATCCCTTGACTCTGACTTCAGGTCGTGAAAACCAAAAAGTCTTAAGAAAACTATCGAGGTGAAGTAAAATATGCAAAGCCCATTCCATTCTCTTTGAAAGAAAACCGATAAAAGTTCAATTGCATGAAAAGAATTTCATGACTGCATATTAGTGTCAAATAAAATTGGCTTCATGATACTACGACATGACTCTTCTTTACATTATGTTCTCCTCTCTCTCTCTGGTGTTTCTCTGTAGCGAGTGAGAGAGAGAGGAAATGCTAATAATATGTGTAGCGCTGCTCCTATGAAAATGTATTAAAACCAAACCAAGAAAAGTTACGCCTAGTCAAGTCCCCCATCTACACACCCATAGAAGAAGGAAGAGGTTTGTTGTTTAAAACGAATGAGACTTGGATCGGCAAACTAATAAAAAAGAGGTTATTCCCGTAAAACAATATATTTACAGTTATGAAACTCTTAGGAGGAAAATTGCCGTGAAAAATTCAGCAAGAAAAAGAATGAGGAGCGAGAACTTAACTTTCTTATGAGCCCCATTTTTGTGCTTTAGTTGCAGTAGTCAAATCTCTCTCTCTCTTGCTTTAAACATCGTCAAAGTGCTTATCACAAATTGTGATTTAATCACACTAAAACTGGAGTGTTTATGACCTACATTATAGTAGCAAAGAACAGGAAAAGAGGGCCATAATATGTTTCTGAAGTAGCTCTCAACTTATTTAATACAATGAAAAACTCGAGGCGTAAATGTATATTGTGTATGTGAGTATTATTGGAAGCTGCTGGATCCCTATAAAAATCGATATTTTCAACGACCCATGCCCAAGGATCATAACGATTTGAACTCCTGTTATTTTCTTCCCTAGTTCTCAACTATGACGAAGCACTACTGGCTGGCTTCGATACGATATTCGATGGGTCAATAATAGCGAAAGGCTCAAAGACTCAAAGACAGGCGTTATAGATTAAAAACCTTCTATGAAACACATATTATGCATACTTTAATCAGTACGCTGATTATTATTCCTCATTGTATTTATTGAAGCTAACGAATCAAAATCAGACCAAAAGTAGCCGTCATTAGAGAAATGTTGAAAGCTCTTCAATGTTCCTCTACTGACATTCTGCTGAGGTGGGGTGGGAGAGAGACACACCTCTGCATTGATGCATTGTGTTGTTTATCTCAAGCTCAGTTACTTCATTATTCAAATGTTACTCAAAAAGAGTGACTCAAATGAAATTGCAATTATTGTTGCTTTGAGTGAAGCCCACATGCCAACATTAAAGAGCAATTAGTCGAAGCAACTTATACTTATGTAATAAATACTCTTATATAAAAAGTCATCTCTTTGCTTTGTTAAATGTTGAATGAAATGAAATACATACGCTTTTTTTGAGAGAGCGCTTGAATAAAAGCTAGGGAATAAAATAATAATGATAAGATCAATTCAGTTTGACATGACAGTTCATGCAGTTTTTTTTAGCGTATTCATAGAAAAGGAAAGTTCGGCATTAATAATAATACAATATCATCCATATAATCCAACGATCACTAGGATTTAGCGTGTAAAATGTCAGTTTTTATGACAAGTGTGCGAGTGGCGAGAACAAGTCAACAATTGAAACGTGGTCCCAACCTTGGCTTAAATTGTTTGATTACTAAAAGTGTAATCAATGACTTTATGGAAAGGTTACATAACGTGAATGAATAGAATATTGACCTTACGAAATCACCATTTTTGGAACTTCTAGAAATTGCAACTCATTTGCTCAATTACTTTATTTCGCCCAAGACAATAAGAATAAGACATGTTAATCTTCGATATGTTGCTTCAAATAACATATTACGTAATACGTATCGATTAGAATTTACTTGCGTAATATATGTATGAAAATTTTGGAACTATTCACTATTTAAATCATTTAGATTTCATGATTGTTTTTTGCATTTTTTCTTTAAATGAAAAAAAAACACATTTAAGTTATATTTCTGATTAATAAGGCACGATTAAACTGTTTTTTCCCTGGTGCCAACGTACCAAAAGATACGACTTCATATCGTCGTGCTGAGTTTGCCTCAGAAAACAAAGAGGTCATGTTACAATATCGTTGGAGTTGGCATGCCCTTCTAAAATTCATAACTGACATGACATTGCTATAAAGAAGTATCATTTCCTGAATTTTTTGCACAAGCAAGAAATTCAGCGGAAAGTATCTGTTGTTCTGATGACAGTGTGACATGACACGGTACAGTGCATTAGTTTGTACCATTGCCGCTCCCTATACCTACCTACCAGAAGTAGATATTTTTGGAATGTAATAATACAATGCATAATGCTTTATGGTATGTGGCATGTCATTTAAATTTTTAAAGAATTTCTTAAATTTTCATAAAAAAAATGCCTATGCTTGTGTAATTATATCATAAGTAAAACATTTTAGGGGGATATTTATATCATTCTATGTCAATAATATAGTTTTTAATTTGATAGTTCAAGAAATATAATGAATGCCATAATGCCAGATTCGTTAAATAACATTACATATTATTATTAATCTACCTGTTTTTTAGCCTGATGATGACGATGAGGTAATACATTTTTATTGTGCGCTCTCAGATTTGACACTGGCTTTGAATACCTATTGTATTCATTGTTACTCTGCGCTGCCTTTCTGTCGTCGGGAGGCTTGGTCCACAAAAACAAGACAAGCTGGTGGTGCTGCGACGCAAAGTTTTCAGTCAACAAAAGTGAAGGGTTTACATTTACAGAAGGACCCAGCACACAAAATGTTATTATTGTTGCCAAGATCTTGTCTAGAACTATGGATAAGACGTGTATATATGTGGATGTAATGTAACCTGATCTTATGTGAATGAATTGATCGGCTGAATTCTATAATATTTTGGCTAAATGCTTATACGCTAGCCTTCAATACAGTTTAATTACGGGCACTGACTGAACGCAAGTCCTGCTGCTTGGTATTTTAGTACCTGAAGCCTTAACTTGGCTAATCGTAAGTGCTCCAGATTAAGGTCATGTTATGTTAATATGTTGACTACATATACATAATATATATACTTATTCTATTTGCTAAAACTATACATAGGCTTGAGCAGCCATTAAATTTGTGAAAAATTCCATATATGGGATTTGCTCAATCAGTGTTACTTCGTGTGGGTACCAAGTTTGAGCTATAGTGTCAGTATATAAGTCTGGGATCCCTTTGGTTAACTCATTCAATTCAAGTTGGAAATCAGTAAAGTCAAAACCAGTTCAATTCAATCTCTTGAAACAATTTTATTAATTATTTTTAGAATTTTTGTAGAGCTTCTAAAAAATCCGACAAAATGTTTTCCAAGGTATTATTTATTGATAGAAACATTTATTCATTCAATCCAAACTCAGTTTTGGGTGTTTTTTAATTTTTAATTTAAATTTTTAAACCCTCATTTAATTCAGATCGCCATCCTCGTGACTATTGCTGCTGCAGCTTCAGCCATCTCACCCGGCTATGTTGATTCTGCCTACGCCCTTGGACAACAAGCTGAACACACTGTTCGTGGATTTGGAGGATTAAGCAGTGTTTCTAAGCAAGCTAAAGTTAGTGAAGTGATTTAGTGGGGTGAAGTAAGAAAAGTGATGCAAAAAAATGGTGCTAAATGAAAAACAATTATTGATGTTAAATTTTTTCCAGGCTATCGACTCAGCTTACTCAACCGTCAGAAAGTCTGATATTCGTTACACCAACGATGCCGCTTATGCACATCCTGTAGCGTATGGTGCACATCCAGCAGCCTATGGTGCCTATGGTGGCCCAGCTCTCGCTCATCATGGATATGCTTCACCAGCCGGATATGCACCAGCTGGATATGCTCATGGCTATGCCTCTCCAGCTCTTACCCACGGCTACGCCAGTCCAGCTCTTGCTGGATATGCTGGCCCAGTAGCTCATCATGGCTATGCCCATGGAGGTCTTGCCCACGGTTACGCTGCACCAGCTGGAGTTGCGTATGCTCACCGCGGATATGCTGGTCCAGTAGCTCATCATGGTGCCGCAATCGGCTATGCCCATGGAGGTCTTGCTGCCCCTGCAGCTAAGGGAGTTGTTCCAGCTGGTTTGGGCGTCGCTTATAGCCCAGCCACCGCTGTTGCTACTTCATCTTTCAGCGGATATGGAGTGCATTATGGTTATTAAATAATATAGTGTTTTTTGAGAATCTGTTGAGTGATGCATTTCGTATTTGAAACAAATTACCTAATTCCCAAAACAGTATTATTAATTTAAGTTAATGATGCTAAAAAAGAATTTTAACAAGCATATTTATCCCTTAATTTATTTTCCTTTTGTGAAACGATGATGAAATGAAATGAAATATATATTGTTATTGTGAACTGGAATGAATTAAAGGCATATTTATTGCGTTACGTGATACAATATAATGATGACTCAGCTCTTGGTCTTGGTTTTGGTCGTCTGCTATGCTGGTGTTGCAATAATGCTTTGCTTCATACTTTTTGTGGAAATGTTTTATGACAAGTTAAGCCATGTGGTATGAATTGCTAGGAAAGCACTCTTGCCATTCTCACGACGCCACGTCGTCATTTGCTCATTTTTTTCATTGATCGCAACGAGAAGGGAACATTTTTATTTGTCCAATGTCATCCTTTTGCTTTCGAACTTCATTACGTTTTCAAGATGATGAGAGGATACAGTGGAAATGGGATTTATTCTATGAAGAAGGAAAAATGCTTGCAACAACATAGCAGCAGGATATATCATGAGAAGACTAACAAGACGCCCTTGCCCATCAATGGAACAACTCATAGTAGTCGTACACCCGTAAATCCGTTCTTAAGGTTAAGGTCATCAAAGAAAGTATCTAGCGGTGATGGTGATGACACCAGCAATACTGGAATGATTCATGATTTCTTTCATGTCCTCTTCCCTTTACTATGTGAAATGTCTATTAAAGTTTATAGTATGGTTGTTAACTACTGGGCTTCCTAGACCCATTTTGTGGAAGGACATCCACATTCCCATAAATCCTTGTTGTTCGCCCTTTTCGTCTCACATTTCCCCGTAAAACATTTAGCTTGCCTTATATCAAACCTAAGCGTTCTTAAAGTGCACGAGACGAGAGTATATATATTGCTGGTTCAAAAATAGCAGTTTCGCTTCTCGAAATGCTTTAGATTTTTATTAATATATTTTTAAAATATTCTAATAATTCGATTGTGACATTTTTGCACATCTCATCTGTCCTCGCTTTAGGTAGCAATAGAAATTTTATATTTGTTCCTACAATTTACAATACACATGTTACAATTTCGTACCTATCATATGTATGTATCTACTTGTTTCCATTCCTGTCATTTTTAGTACCCTACATGCATCAGACAATGAATTATGGCTTCAATAAATATAAAATGAAAGTTCAAGAAAAATGGCACAAGGAGTTTCTAGCCTCATATTTTTGCATGTTTTCGTCACCATACTCATACGTTCACATAAGTACTTACGTTTGAAACTGTAACCGTTGAATAAAATGTTTGCAATTTCACGCCATTTTCAATAATGAAATGTCATATTTTTTTCCCACCATTCTCAATTTCATTGAACATGTTTTTCCTATTCAGGAGATAAATGGGACTCCTAATGCGTATCGATTCGATATTCTCGACCAACTTGTATTCATCGGGAAACAACAAAGATGATAAAATGACGCATTAAAAGAGAAAGATGATATAGTGAGCAATGTCATCTTGAACAAGTCATTAGTAGGACAACATCAAGATTCCATGTTTACCAGATTGAATGTTGGTCTGGTTTGGTCTGGCCTAGTCTGATATTATTATTGAGCATTGAGCCACATATGATTTTTATTCCAGTATTTTTGGGCCTTAATTCGTTTTCTCATTCACCCCTTTTTTTATTCATATAAAAATATAACAGAAACCTAGAAATCACGAAGAAAGTGACACCATTACAAGAGCATAAACTAAGTTATAGTCGTTCCAGTCCCCTAAAATGATGATGGAAGGCTTTGGCTTCTTGCCAAAGAGCTCTCGGCAATGCTTTTCCTTCTAATAACTACCTCCACAAAGAGAGAGCAGCCACCATCCATTTAAGTTTTGGAAATGAATGGCAACAAGAACGTAATATGAGAGAGGGACTCAAAACGTGTAACTTTTCTTCATGACGGATGCCAAGTGACAATTTTCCTACTTTCCCCCTATGCCTGAGCTCATGTAGATGATGATTCATAGTGCTATAAACCTGCTTTGCTGTGAGAAATAATAGCTTTCACTCTGTTGCTGATGATGATCGTTATGATATTATGGATTACATAGAGAAGAGGACATCATTGTTTGTACCGTCTGCGTCTGTCCCAATAATGCGATTTCAAGATGTTATCATGTCTTTCTCTGATAGTTGAAGAAGAAGAAGCCCGACGAATCTTGAAACGTGGGTGTTGGTTTTCCGGTTGTGATGTGAATATCAGATATGAATATAAAATATCATGTTGCAGAAAACAGTTTTGAGACAGTAAAACAAACGTTCATATAATATTATGTGTTGTATTTAAGTTTTCATATGTTTTCATAGATCTAAGATTAGAATACCTTCGCCTCATTTACTTTCACTATAGTTTTGTTTTTACTGGTCTTTTGAAGTATCCAGTTGAGATTTTTATCACCGTAAAAACAATCAAAAGCCTTGAAAAAAATTAAGAATTTAAACAATTACTGTCTTAGTCTTTTCACTTTGTCATGAATTTAAGTACAAGTCTTTTGAATGTTATATGTATTCGAAGTCTCTAAATATGGTCAATGTCTTAGATTGAGAGAAATTCATTTATTTACAGCACAATTTATCATTTTCTCAAAAAGTCCTCCTTTCTTGGCAAATCCTTAAATCTACACTTACAAAATTCTGAAGTGAATCACATCATGCAAAAGCAATTCCCAAGGATTAGGTTGGATTCTAAATGTTTTCGTTGCTCTCTTGCACACGGCCAGCCCAGCAGTGTGTTGGAGAAGTTTACGTCATTCGGAAATCCTTGACAGCTCTTACATCTTATTTAAAGCCTCTTTTCTCGTGGCTACTACTGCTGCCGCCGTTGGACCATGTAAACATATATGAAGTCGAAGTCTTTTCCACAACTCCACAAGGCAAAGGAAGCATATATGATACATAAAGTGGGGCAATGCAATGTATACACATTATATGTACCTAACTACGTTTTAGACATCAAATCCCCACTGTGCCAGTTATAAAATCCGATTGACCAAAGAGGATTTTAATTAGAGGCTTACACAACTACGGATTGCAAAACTGCACTTTTAGTTCATTTAATTTTTGGCACACCTTCAACCCATCGTAATGTAAGTTAACGTAAAACACAGCGAATTTTTTCACTTCTAAGACTAGCTGGTTTGCTTGTTGAGCAAAAAAAAGCACAAATCTGTGTAAAAATTGTAAATTGGGTCATGGAATATGGAGGCTCCAGCAGTTTTGTTTCAATGTTCAGATTTTTCATAAATGAACATAAAGGACACGTACTTGTTTAGTTTTTGCACGACCTTACTAGAATATACTGACTGGCCCAAGAAGAAGTCGTTCTATAAAAATGAATTTTCTTTCTAATGGTTTTTATGCATGAAACATATAGTTTGAAACTCTCAAGTTCAACTGTTATTGTTACGACACTTGTAATCCTCCGGAACAACCTAAATGTTTCTTTGCTGGACTAAACCAACACTCCTATAAAGTTACGGTGCCTGAAGGATGGCCGGCTACGCATTTCAGCATTTCAGCTGCGGAAACTTGCCCTAAAGTGGAATAAGTGTTGGATTGTAGCCAAAGCTAACATCAGCCACGTACGTAGCGACCTGAGATAACACTTTTCCATTTTTCAAATGTGCGATATTCAATCAACCTAGCACCTTTGCTTAGTTTGTATGCAGGAACCCTTCAACCCAGGTTTGATTTTTTTTGGGATAGCATAAAACCTTGTTGTAAAAACGACTTATTTTAACATCAGAGCATACCTAAAAACACTTTTCAACTGGCTCTTGAGTTTTAGATATTCGACCAAATGGTTTTGAAGTCTCTTGGTTGTTTAAATTCCATTATTTGCATTGCATATACTATTCCAGTTGTTCAATAATGAACGCTTTGTTTAGTACAAGATGCAAAGGTAGTAGAGCAAAGCGATGTACATGTGTTTCATGGAATTCCAGTGCTTGTGCTTTGGAAATGGAAACGATGCGTGTTATCACATGTTCTACTAATGTCAAATGTAGAACATTTCGTGCATCTCTTTCATTTGGAATTCATTCATTCATTTGCAAATCAACAAAGTAAAACGTTGAATTAAATTAAACAATTCCTGGAAATTTTCTGTTTAGAATCCAATATCTAGATGCAAGTATGTATCAACTGGAATGAGTTACCCAGAAATTCTCCGAAATAATTAAATACCTCCTTTCGGCCTCTCTAATATCTTCTGTACCATGTGTATTTCTTGCAAAATAAAAAACAAAGCATATGAAATAAAAATGTAAGAATTTTAGACGGAGGCCAAGAAGTATAGTGTGTTTCGAAGTGAAAAGTTTGATAAAAGGAAATTGCATCTAAGGTAATGATTTATGAGTTCCAAAAGGCCAAGTATAAGCTTTCAACAACTTCAAAAAGAATGTATCAATAGATGAAAAGGAAGACAATAATACATTTTAGTTGTGTCATCTTATATATCATATCGTATAGAAACACGATCAAGTGAATTGACATTGACGCGTAATCTGGGAGCTACATCTTGGAAACGCCTACACAAAAAGTTTTAAACTTTGTTTGGGGTACATAGTATACGATGATTGTATTACGTTAAAAAAAAGTTTGGATTTCACCTGCTCCATCGGTATGCATCTTCCAAGAAACTCGGCAGTTTGTTTTCGACGTTCAAAGATATCCTGCAAGTTGAAACTCCTTATTTTTCGATTAATGTATGCCAAAACTACTAGGCTAGACTCACATGAAATTATGTATAAGTTGAATCGAAAAGTAGATTATGTAAATCCAAGCCTTCTATTGACTATATAAGTGTTTATATACAGTATATAATTATATAATTATGCTAGTAGTAGTAGAAACAGCAGTGGCCTATTAATATGCAATCACAATCACAATAAAAATACTTGTGCGTAAGTCTTAAAATATTCTTGGCATCGCATAATATTGCCTTCTGCTCGTTTGCTAAAGCATTCTAATTCTAATGTAACCAACCACCAAGACCAAGTCAAATGTTCTTGTTACACGCACCGTCACTCGTCGTCCTGCTGTTTCTTTTCGAAAGATGTATGACATGACATTTCATTTCGCATTCAATGACATATTATAATGTTAGAAACCGTAAAACAACTTAATGGACCTTCCTGTTCCTCACAGTGCCTATTAAAACTGGTTATAATAATAGTAGTTGTGCTAAAACCACTATAAACAGCTCTAAATTGTAGTATGCTACCTGAATCCAAAACAAAACGCAATGACTACTCCACATTGGAGTGCGTAATCCCTGAGTTTGGTTTGGAATTGGAGTAAGATGTTATGAATAAATGCATTCCTCCTCTTGATCTAGATAGTTGGCTTTGCATTGCATGATATGATAACATTATCGGCGCAATAAATATCAATTTCAACAAAAAGGGGTTACTCTTGAGTCTTGAAAGGCCCTTTTTTGAATTTGTGAAGCAGTAGAATTGATTAGTGGCTGTAATATAAATTAGTATGTCATAGTTTTAATTCAAAAATATTTCTAACAATCAAAATTAATGTTTTATTTTGCAAATTCCGTTCTTATAGGTCAATTAGGAATTCACAAGAATTTGCACTGTACAAAATAAGTGCATAATTATTAACCAAAAAATTACAGGTCATGAGTTTTTTACTATAGCCTGCACACCTTGGAAGGAGTTTCTTTAAAATTCTTTCATATTTTATGACCGACAATAGAAAAGCTAATGGAGCTGTTGAGTACTAATAATTGTATCTTAATACAATCTGAAATTTCCTTTCATCGAGTTACAGTTCTATGGAGTTCTTACAAACTGTTGATGTAAAGACATAAAAGAATAAGAATGCCTTGAATTTATAAACAAATGCATGACTTCCCATTGTAATTGCAATGCACTTAAGTCTGCATTCCTCACCCTCAAAATGAAAACACGATAAGAATGGAGAACCAACGAATTTTTTTTAAATTAGAAATTCTCATGCAACAAAACAAACCGTCAAAGTGAATGGGAAAGTTTAAAGTGACTTTTTTAAACTTTTGATTACCGTTTAAATGAAATTAGATGGCTCTAATATTTTTTCTCACACTGATTATAAAATTCCAAGTTTTTGAACGGAAATAATACATGCATGAAATAAATGTCTTGAGCAAGCTTATGGTGGGATAAATGGTATTTCGTTGAGACGATAAATGAAATCAAGCGTAACTTAATAAAACCAAAAGATTTTAGAAGGAAAATTTAACAAAGAAGTCTCACGCCGTTGTTTATGTGTGTGCAATGCAGATATGGTTTGTAGTGCCAGTAGTGCGTCTAAAACTTTAGAAGGAGTTTGCAAAGCTCCGCAATGCTATAATAATCCAAATGGTACCATAAAAGACAAAGGAGATCAATAAGGTAGGAAAAGTGTTGATGTTGCATTTGCTTTTGACGACTATGACTATGATCGCCATAATAACCCCTGTGATGACATAACGAAGTAAAAAAAATCGGAATAGAGAGGAGGAGAAAGGAGCATTCGTAATATGGTCTTAATGAGAAAACACCCCGCTGCTTTTATCAGTGAGGGGTAAACAACTTTTATGTACGCTGCTTGTGCCAAGAATATTTTTAACATGTGAATATGCCTTACAAACCATAAGGTTCCTACTACTCCCGAAGAAAGCCACTCTATTTGCTAAAAGTACAAAATACATTTCTGCTGCTTTTCTTTGCTGCTCACTTTGTCACTTGATTGAAGATATGGGCAGAGAGTGAATGAAGAGCATACTGAACATCTTATCATCTACAAATAATTTGGAGCGTTTTTGGACAACATTTTATACTTTCCTTCTTCTTCCTTGCTTGAAACTAGACAAGCTAGAGGAAGCATATATATAAGACGGTCCAAGTCCAATCCAACTTTTTAGGTGTCTGGCTCTGGCTTAAGTTTAGCTGAGAATTGGCTATGAATTTTAATCCCATGTAGAGTAACAGCAGGCTTCAAACTTGTTAAAATTTGCAGATTATATTGTGAGGAAGTCATGAATTTCCTTTGAATTATACGTGAGCTCTTGCCCTCATTAACACTTCAGTCTTCAATTTTTTATATCCAGTTTAGAATCGGAGATGAGCCTTCCATATATCCCTACCCAAACAACATTCTTTGACAGTATCATTTTTTAGAAGCTGTAGTACTATAGTACACTACCCAAGTTATTCCAAAACTGGCTCAGTCTCCTCTTCCGTTTTCAATTTGGTTTTTATAAAAAACACCAAGAGAGAGAAAGCAGAGTGAAAGCATAAAGTATGATAGCATCATCCGAAATGCACAAAATATGGGTAAAGTATATAAGTTTCCCCAGTTGGCATTTGAAATATATAGGGCAGGAGGAAAAAGTGTCCCGCCTTCCACATCCTACCATCATCATCGTCATCGTCGTCGTCGTCGTCATTCAAGCACAGAAAACGAGGGAGAAAATAACGGTCTCCGTTCGTTGCATTGACTTATCCAAAAACTCAATGTTGTTGTGTAGTAGTATATTTCTCTCTCTGAAAATGATAGGAGTACAGAGCAGCTCATTCTTATTTGCTGGCAACGTTTCCAACATAAAATATACATACATTATTATGGAACCATACAGCCATAGTACCAGAGCTGTAATGAACGCTGATGATATGACAATACATCCAGCTATTCTTCTGACTGTGACTTTGTCTCAGAGAAGGAATAATAACACACAACACAATGTTTAGAATGTAGGGCTGACTCTACCCATGAACCAAGACTTTCTGTAATTCTCTCCCAGAATTTGCATCCGCTTAGTCAAAGCTCATACAGACAGAGAGAGAAAACAACACGAAAGGATGGTTTAAATTTTCAATAAAATATTCTATAGATGCCATAAAGTCTGGGATGCAGGAAAAGACAAAACCCGCCGTTCCTTTCTCCATCCACTACATTATGCTGATAATATTATGTAGGTGGTAGGTATACACAAACAGCAGCATTATATATTAAGTTTTTGTATCACTAGGAAAATATGTGTATCTAGTCTAGTATCTACGTACTATTGTAATTCACAACAGAAAGCATGTAGGTACTTAGTCAATGTTGTATTTTGGAAGGCGACGAGGATAAAGTATGCAGGCTTTCTTCCGTTTTGTGTATTTGTGTTAACACCAAAATACTCTAGTAGTGGAAGCAGTCACACTTCCTGGCAGAAGGGAGGATGTAATAACTTTATTTCTTTCCTGTGAAAGCATTCTTTTTGCTGACTTTCTTGATGGCTTCCAAATATGTATGGGTGATATGGATAGGTATATACAAATTCATTCAGCACTTTTTGGGCAAGAGATGCGAAGTCTTTTGAAAAGACGAAAGGACAGGAAAACGTCAGCCCTTCTTGCAACTGTGGCATGGCATCATGGCGTGGGTTTATACTTGTTGTGTGAGATCCATATATATATTTATACACTTTCTCTTTTCAATGGAAACTTTTATATATTTCACATTGATAAACAATGCAGAAGCTCATTGTAATCGTATCACATCAAAGACACAGAGAGAGAAAGAGAAAGCAGTTGTTTCAAGGAAACTACAGGGAAAGGCTGTACGACTACGACTAGATTCAGTGTTTTGGCACAAACTCATTTCAAGTTTATCTAGCCATGGGGTCAAATGTGGAATTAAAAGAATCGTCGCCTTTCGACTCAGTTTTATGAGGTTCCATAATGGACTACATTTTTCTCTCATTTAAGTGCACTGTCGTACTTTGATTTTCATCGTTACAAAGGGAAATCCAGTTTTCAATCCTTAACTTCTTCCATGTTATTAGCCTTGGCTCCTTCATTTGACTTGACTTTATACCTTCAACTTCAACCATTTATATACACAGTATTTCTATGTACATTTTTCAAGGAAGTGAACAATGCAATATACAATGGTAATGGTATAAAGCCAATATAGTATTGTCTACAGTTTGCTCGAACTCATTCGTATGTTCCATTTTCGCTTATCATGCTTTCATGCTTACTTTCCCTTTTTCCTTGGAAAGCAGTTTTGAAAGGGACGTCAAGTGAAAAGTCATAGCGCCATTCTAGATTATGTATTCAATGCTCTGCCTCCGGTGGTGCTAGAGTAGTGTAATAATGAGAGCATTTTATCCAACCAATTCTGAGTATTGAACTTTCTCCAAAATCTGGGTTGCTTTCATTTCATCAGGTTGCACACGCTGCTGCTGCTCCTGATGCGTACATTATGCAGTAGGTTAGGTGTAGGTACCTGCATGACTGGCACCTATTCTGCATCCTTTAACTACAAATTGATAATGTGAGCATTGGTTGCAAGAGTTCACTTCAAAACTAAACTAAGCAAAAGCAAACATTCACAACAGACAGCATTCTTCTAAGCCACTTAGCCTATGGTTTGGTTATATAGTTGGTTTGCTTTTGCTGTAAGCATTTATTTTACTATGATATGATACATTATGGATGGTTTCAAGCGAATTTTAATCTACAAAAGCATGTCATGATGTCAAATCATGCAAAATTTTGAGGAAACCCAAAATTCAAATAACCCTTACCGTTCGATTTCCGAGATTTTTCACTCGACAGCTCAGGTACGCAGTCTTTCCAACGAGGGCTGTGACGTTTCTTGGAATTGTAGCGTCAAAATATGGCTCCCCCGGGGAACTGGGTGAGAAAGGTCCCGACTGAAGTGATTGGAAAATGCTGTAAGTTGATTCGGAAGTTGAGTCCACTCCATCGTTTACAAACACCGAGCCTGAAACAGTAAAAAAAATATGAGTTTGCCATTATATTGTGATATGATGCATAATATTTACATTTCGCAAACAATCTCCAGTCACCAGACAAAGCAGTGGTTTGGTTTGGTAAAGGGCAGGAAAATTTCCTTAGATTACGTACTTGCAATTTCGTGGAAATTTCATTTACCAAGTGTATTTAATTTCTGAAAATTTTCTCCTTGTTTAACTCACTTAAGCTGTCATGTCACTAGCAAAATAAATCGTGTAGTTTCCCATAAAGTTTGTGTAGATATTTGCAGCAGTGAAGTAACATGATTTAATGACAAATCAAAATCAAGCTAGTTCCCTGAAATGCATAGGCAGTAGACACAGACACCCTCTTTGCTTTCCATCATCAAATCTATTTTCCAATCATATTTTACAGCTGCAAGCAGCCAACTCATAAAAAACTAAAATAGAAATTGGAGACACTTTTCCATACTCACTCAATGTAAAAGTATGTAAAGTTCAATTTCAAGGTTTTATAGCAGTTTTCTTCCTTCTGCTGCTGTCCTTACTCAAGCAAAACTACATTATGCACACGCAGGCATGAGCTTAAAGCATGCACACCTTAAGGAAAACTTGCATCAGCCATGCATAGTCAAGCCAGCCTCCGGAAAGGGGTTGGTTTTGGTTCTTTCATATAGCCAATTTCAATTGGGGAAACACTATTTTCATTTCATTAAATTATGCTGCTCCTGTATTCAACTCAAGCTATCATCGTCCTCTTCTAAATTCCAGTCATCCTTTTCCAATTTATTTTTTTACGGAAGTAAAACCCGTCCCTCCGAAACATATTGTTATAGTGCCACCGTGAAATAATAAAGAAACCGGACTTTTGACGGCAGTAATCCTTGACTCTTAAAGGAAAAGTTATTCACCATGACCGGAAGGAAGTTTGCATGTGTGTGTACAAGTAGTACGTACGTACACGTTCAAGAAGTAAAGTGATTTCAAAAAGATTGAAGTATTTTTTATAGCACCCGAATATGATTTTGTGAGGATTTTTTTACGCGCTCAAAGTTTTGTCATCTAAAAACTTTCCCTTGCCTCCAGAAATCCCATATTTTGTAGAAAAAATATTGAAGACGTTTACGCAGTCATAGCTCACTTCCTTCCACGATACGAAAGAGTTTTTTCTTCGAGCCGTCTTCTCTCCTTAAGGATATTCCAGTACCCATACGTATCCTCCACTTAATCCTAAATGCAACGACTATGAAATATGTGTGTGCCTTAACAATCTGCAGTGAAGTGAAGCACTTCGTTACTCTTACTATAATATTGTATTTCATAACATACAACTTCTTCTCCCAACCTATTATTCCAGTATTTATGACCGTTACTTTTTGCTTCACGTATGTATATACATATCCAAACCAACTTGAGAATTTTTTTAGTAAAAAAAAGAAATCACGCTCACATTTAGCAGTATCATTGTAAAGCTTTAGACTACCAGTTGGTAACATAACAGAACAAGGATAGGAGAGTAGGAAAATGTTTGTGCATTCAACCGAAACCCTCTGTGCGTAAATTCTTCGGGAGGGGGACAGGCTAACCGCCTGGAACGGGAAAGAATAGCTCTGCTGCTATTTCATTTTTTTCATCCTGGGGAAGTTGCATATACATCCACACACACAAGTTATTCATCATAAATAGCTTATTTAGGATTTCTGGAGTGAAATATGGAAACCTTGAATGTGAAAACAAGTTTCTACAAACGCAATGAAGCTAATAAATATTTCTACAGGAAGTTCTCTTGAAGGCCAAATGATACTTCCTTCAGAGTTTTCTCTGCACTTAACATGAATATATTTCTCCATTTTCTTCAAGAAAGTTGAGGATGATCTTTGGTGATGTGGTGTGGCTTCCGCATGAGGGATTATAACTTTATTTAAATGCGGTTGGAAAGCGCATACATAAATCAAAATAATAATCGGAAGATAATGAAAACGAGCGTAGCCTTGAAATGTTTTTCTAACAAATGAGATCCGCATGGAAAGTGCTAAAAACATCATATGCTCCATTTCAGCAATTTAAATGTTGTTTCGACTTTCAAGCATTTACGAAACTACTGCATGACGTCAAAAGAAAAGATATTATCAAGTTATAAGACGCAAATGGAAAATATTAATGAAAATAATCTTCCAGTTTGTTTGCAATGTATTTCTCCTGCTGCTGCTGCTCATGATGATGAAGGTATGCATTTTTATTACGCTCTTTAGTTTTCAATTTTATTGATGAATGTGACCAATTTATCAAGTTTGAAGTTCTCCAAGAGTTTAAGATATTCTGCCTTCTTTCCCTATGCTTCCAGATTTCACTAAAGCACATATTTGATTTATGTATGTCTCTCTCTCTCTCCACATACCTTAGCTCCATAGCCTAGCCCTCTGGCCCCGGCGTCAATACTCAAGAGCTTTCTTTTCTTTGCTAGCTGTTGTGAGATTGTGACTCATTGCCAACCAGCCAACACCATACCACGACGTGTACATAATATTCATCACTGTCACCCTCTTTAATGATCACACTCCTTTCGAGCAACTGCACAAGAAAATCTTTTTGGAGCAAGATGTAAATGAAGATAATTAAACAAGTTTATATAGCCTGGGAACTTGCTCTTTTCATCCCTATACTACACCCTACTTCCTCTACATCAGCTTTCACTGAATATGGTAAAGCAAAATAAGTGTTTACAGAATGGAATGTACGTACTATGGTATAAAAAATATAAAAAATAAAGTAAAAATTGGTTCCCAACTGGCTGCCCTGCTGCAGCCCATTTTATACCAAGTCACAAGTAGTTTTTAAAGACTTCGCTCTCCATTCACGTAGAGCTCTTATCATCATGGCCATTTGACTGCACACACAAACCTTGAAAACACACAATCTTTTAAGTGTCGTAGCTATAGGCTCAAGTAATGCATACATATGTAAGACACGCACATTCTAGTGTGTACGCAGTACTCGACTATTTGCGATGCATGACTTACATCTTGAAAAGCTAGCAAGCATACAATGAACTTTTGGTGGACTATAGTGGCATGGCATGGCGTCACCACACCACCGTGGCATATGCTAGTGTCATATCCACACAATACACAAATGCAGTACAATGGACTTGCCCACGTTCAATGAAAAGCGAAATCAAAAGTTTGGCTATCGCTTTCAGACAGTGGTTGAATAATAACTTTTTCTACCTCTCTGGTTTGGTTTCCCTTTTTCTGGTGGATTTTTTTTTTTGGAAATGTATAAAATCCTTGGCTTGAAACTAACCACATGTTCATGAGCAGAATTTTTTCCAGCTTATTTACGCATCATATCATATAAAAAAGACTAAATAAATCTTTACAGAAAATGAGGAAAGTTTTTCAGAGGCTTACGAAAAAAAAAATTGGTTGCATTGTCAAATGCATGAATTGCATATTATCATAGCCATTTCCTTGCAGTATCCCCCAAAATGCTATTTGAACATTTTGAACTACTTGAATCCCTCTTTAAGCACCAAACGCAGATTGGAGGATCTGAGTCTTTTCAGAAAAAAAATGGAGAAAGACTCTATTTTGATTTTATCCTCATGTCAGTATTTTTCATTTGTGACTGTGACCTTTTATGTCGAGTTAAAAATGAAAGTCTATAGACGACGAGCAAGTCCAGTGATGCGTATGGAAAATACTTTTTCCACACAATTATTATTGCTACATAAAAAGCACAAACTGTTGAAAATACATACTACTCCAAAATGACTCTGACTGTCAAAATGATTAGAAGCTCCACAATTGCTATACACCCTGCACACACGCGAAAAATTAAAAATCAGTTGCCTAAAAATTTCCCAAAGCAATACTTAAACTATATCTCATATATTTTATGTATTTGTAGACATATATATCTTTATCTACTGTACTGTAACTTTTTTTTACAAATTTGACACAGGATTTTGTTTTAGAGAAATACATACATGTACCGGAATATTGCATTTATGTAACTTATTCGAAACTAAAAAAAAGTCTGGTGAAGTTTTACTCAATCTAGAATCTACTAGACAAAACTTATGCATGCTTGCCCAGAATCCCCCATTGGTTTGAAAAAGAGTAGGAAACGAACGACGTATGGAAGTTTTAGAAACGCAGTACAGTGGCGAAGTAAAATTTATACCATGGGAAATTCAATGAATTTTGCATATATTCCCAGTTACTTGTATTCGCAGGGATTTTGTAGAATCTGTCGAGCTTAAATAGGACCAACACCAGACCAACCCAACTTACAGAAGAGCTCAAATAATGGTAATGGTATGCTTTAGGTATATATATATATATACATGAGTGTACGTACATCTCTCTCTCTCTTCAATTGTTAGTCAAATACTCACGCATATAAGGAATACGACTGGAAACCCGTCAGTATGTAACTTCTTACTCCATTTACATATCATGCGACAAGATGAGGTCGTATGTTATCAAGAGCACAAGAAAAGTTGAATAGAAATAGTCTTAATTGCTATTCCCCATTCCACTCGTGTTCTTTTTAATATTTCATGTCGGCTTTCTCCTCTAAAATTTTAATGGCTTTCGCTTTCGCTACAACTATTTCCGAAAACATGACCACATCTACAAAGCTAGACCAAGTAGGATCTAGAGGATGTAGGGAAAGCAAAGCAATATAATGGCTTGAGAACGAGTGTGTGTGTATGTGTATATGTGTGTGTCTCCTCGATCTCCTCATGTACATTCATGTATGTACGTAATCCTGCATTCCTCTTTCATTTCAACATTTTCAACTTAAAGAGAGAGACTCTGATAAAAGAGAGCGAAATCCGCGGGTTATATGCATGGTCTGTAATGAATGCCCTGGTTTTACATAAACTCTCCTCATGAAACGTGTGTGCCCATACCTGAACCTACTTTTTTGATGATGATGATTTTGAGCCTCCCAAAGAAAAAGAAAAAAATCAGAGTTGGAGTGTCCTCCTTTTCATTTCAAGCGAATGAGACTTGCGAATCGTTTGAAGATTTGAATAATGATAAGTGGACAATCTCACATTCAGTTTCGTTCACTTTACTTTACTATAGCCTATATACTATATTATTATTACATATAGCTTTTCTTTTGGATGTTGAAAAATTCGTTTGTATTTCGAAATTGTAATTGTCGCACAGGATGTTTTAAATCGATTCACGAAATACATGCAATAAGTCAGTACACGTAGATATATAGCAAATACATTTGCATGCACTCATTTGCACTTTTTTCTGAAGTATGTTAAAACGCTTTCCTTTGTGTTTTTTATAGTTGCGTACTCCTCCATTAAAGCCTCGTAATTGGTACATGGTGGTAGCATCACAATGTAATACCACTGTGTCAAGTGTGTCGCCCCATTATATCATCATGTATTAGTTTGCTAAAAGATTGCTTTTGAAGTTGTGACAGGGGTAAAATTGATTGGATAAATTGAGACACCATTTCGCGAACACACTACTACTTTCAATAGAGGCTTCCTATATTATGAGTACATATATTCTTGCTTCCCGAAAAGGAAACTGTTAGTGGGAGACTGATGATAGAGGAAATCAAAGAGAAGTGTTGAAACAGTAATTTATGACGGGAGTATGAGCAGCACAGAGAGCTAGCTCTATAGCTCCCACAGCGATTTGTTAACCCCTTTGACGAATCAAGGTTCTAATGGCCTAAATCTGCTTCTGTCGCTTGCATGATGGAACGGGTTACTGATTTCCCGTTTGATAAAAGTAGGCAGTCAACCTCGCTAAGTTGGGTTTGGGTGTTGAGCATACATAACATACATTATCCAAACCAAATTACCAGCAACTTTCACTGCGGCTGGGATGCTGGTCAGAATATTTGCTTGTAGTGAAGTGAAACATGGTCTGGTCCCTTATAATTTATTTCCGTCTTCATGGAGCGTTTTAAATTCATTTCCCTTTCATCCAGAAACTTATACTAATAAGATAAAAAAAATGTTGTGTATATACATTATAATTAGTATAGATTTTCATGGTTTCATGAAGTGAAAGTGGATAGAAATGTACACTTCAATTGGCATTGGCATCATGTCGTTGGGTACTTCATAATAATATGTAATAAGTTTTGTATGTATTTTCGTGCTTTTGAATTTGAATGCAAGGAAAACATTGAATAAGCACATGGAATATTTTTTTACCTTCTCTTTTTCCTTCCTAAACCCAATTTACGGATAATATATAAAAAAAACCTCAAACATCATCTCAAACTGGAAGCTTTTCCCTTTCTACTTTCCACTCTCTTTTTATAAAATATCGATTTCACATTTGTCAAGCTATACAGCTAGCCCCGTCACAGAGTAACTCGTTCGATTTCCTCGGAAGTTTAGGGAGTTGCAATAAAACCAGATACTTAAAGAATCCACATTTTGGTTTGTAACTGCACGTGTGGAACTGCACAAATAAGTGAAATTGACGGTGGTGGTGGTGTTGAGACTTTTTTTATATTTGAAGATTGGTTTATTAAAAACCTTGGGTTTTTTGGTTTGGTTTTGCGCCCAGTTCAGTTCAATCAGACTTTTTTGATTAGCTCACACAAAAAACAGATATAAATTGTGTAAGAGTGATTGATAGTTTCATTGTGTACAAAAAAATGATTATAACACGTTCCATATAATGGAACGTCTACTCGTGGGAAAATTAGTTACGGGCATTTTCATTTCATTCCAATTCCAGCAGATAAAGGTTCGGGTACTTTTTTATGGCTAATTAATAAATTGAAAAAAGGCCATGCTATATATAGCACGTAGTAGCAGGATGAATTGGTTTGTTTGCAGCATTGTCTGCATAATTTGACAGGACTCGCAATTTTTCTCAAACTGAGCAACAAAGAAATGCTGATGGTTCTTCTGTCAAAGTGTCAAGCACATGGCCATTTGAAGCAGTTGGAGGTATGATTTTTTAGCATCATAGTCACATGCAGTTCATACAATTCAAAATAAACATATATAGATTTCTGCCAATGACCATGACTCACTTATGGTTTATGACAAGGACACAAACTGTAGTTGACTTATGTAGTATGCTGGAAATTGGTATGACATGTGCTTTTAAAATTTGTTTGATGTCTGAAACCGGTTGCAATATTGATTACGACATGTATGTGAAGTTGAAAGTTAAACCCTCCTTTTGTAATAAAATACATAAAGTTATAAATGTATATCCATGTCACGTAATAACTTCATGTGTCGAAATTTAATCATCATTGCATTGAATTGAAGATGAAACCCATTCTACTAAAAAGCAACTTACTTCTTTCAAGTAATCTCATTTATCTAGCTGGCAGTAGGGTTGCAATGAATGAGGTCGGCATTTTAGCTAACTACTTACTGGGCATACTAAATGAATTCCAATTCCAAGGGTGTGTTTATTTTACAAGGAAACTGTTTTCATTTCAAGACATGTGACTGTGACACTTTTGACTGATCATATTTGCTTCACTAAACGATTTTGAAGGAGAATAAGCGCAACCTCCCTCCCATCCGATCCCAACCCAAGGTTTCACAATAAGAGCAACCAACCAAAAATGCTATTGAAAATGTCAAAACCGTCTCATGTTCCTTCAGTTCTGGAGAAAGCTTGCAATTTTAAAATAGTTTCTGAATGGTCGTGATTATTTTCTTCACTGGATGAAACCTCGCTACTACTCGCTGCTGCTGCGGCTGCACTCTAATTCGGTTGTGTTAAAGAGTATGGGAAAAACTGATTTTGGATTCTGGTGGCGTTCAACTTTGTCTGCATTAAATGCACCGTGCATACGTATCTTCCTTCCCATCTTCTTCTACTTCTTCTAGATAGGGTGAACACACCAGGGTCTACTTTATCATTTAAAAATGTATCTCACTCACAGAGGATCCAACGTATTGCGAGAAAGAGAGAGAGAGATTCACTCACTTCCTTTCGTATTATATTTTTCTTCTTCCTTCTTCCCAAAAAATCCGGATGTCAGGCTGTACTAAGCTTTGCTTTTTATGTGAATTTGATATGAAGCTGTGTCTCCCGCAGAAGAACTAAACGCCTGCATTCGAATGAGTGTGTAGTGCAGTATTACTGGTAGTTGGTTGGGTAGTAGTAGAAGAAAAATGAGTAAGAGTGTGTGTGGTTCTGTACACGAATTCTGAGGTAGCGTCATGAATACTTACTTTGTGTGGTCTTGGATGGAGGAAAGGCGCAAGTGATGAAGACGTGAGTGAAAACGACGAGGAGGAGCAGGTTATTTTATTTTTTGAGAAAGTAGATTTATCTTGACGGGGAATACAGCACAGTAGGGTGGATAGATGATCGTGATGGGTCAAAAGAGTGGATCAAGATCCTTTCAAGTGTTGTCATGCATATGACAGCACCAATAGTGACAGCAGTAGCAGTAGTGACGATGATGGTGTACAAACAGGGTGAGCTGCTTCCAAGTTGGAAGGAAATCTCCCGAAATCCTCAGATTTACGTACAACTGAATTTCGAAATAAATTGGAAATATATGGAGCACACGCAAAAGGGTTTTGTGTCATTGGTTGAAGGAAGAAAAACTCAGATTCTATGAACTCAAAATGGAAAAACATTTGAGGTTTTTCCTCAAAGGAAATGCTTTAAATCTTGTCAACTATATAGGGATCATAAACGCAAGCTCCGTATTTTAATATACGCACAAAACATGTTCATACCTAAAAATATTAAAACAAAATCGAATGGGATTGTCAAGATTTTTTTTAGAATTTCTTTCGGTAAAAGAAATAAAATAAAAATCAGGCATTTTTAAAGAGATTTCGTACAAGGTAAAGAGCAACGCAATAGAATTCGTATTCATTCACAAATGTATATAGACGTAAAATTCAACTCAAGATCTTGCAATTTTTAATTCCCTTTATTCGCATCCATTCAATTACTCGTTTTCACGAGAGCATGAAAAAAGAAAAAAAGCTTCACAAAGGGAATTGGGATAAATCAGGTTGTAACTAGCTGAAACTAGTATCGTTTTAAAAAACAAGATGAAACAAACTTTGCCCTACTTGTAATTAGATAGCTCAAGGCATAATTAAAGGACTTCAGCAGTAATAACAGGTACAGGTAATAACCCATTAGAACTGTGAAGATCATCGACCTTGTTGGCAACATATTGTGTTGATGTTGATATATATTCATTCAGTTTCTACAGTTTTCAACCTACTTGGCTTACGAAGCTAAACTAACCCGTATTTGATCTTACCGTACAAGAGAAATATCAACGTTTTCCTTTTAGAATATTCTCTAAAAAGAAGCACGAAACGCATCGATTTCTTTATACAAGGTTCAAAATTCAAACTTGGAACTTTCATAATGATAACTTTTGTGTGTATAGAAAAGTGTGTAAAATGTGCGTTTCCATTCCAGTTTCAACTTTTAGCTACGATAAATCATCCCTCTGTCGCGAACGTTTTTCGGGGAATGCTTATGAAAGCTTGAAATTTGTTTTCAATCGGGCAATTACATAATATATGTGTTTGTATTTTGTTGTCGTTGTTGGTAGTTGGTGGTATATAGTCCATATATATATATATATACATTCATAAAATTTCATTCATTTACCTCACGTTCAGCCCAGTAAAAACAAAGCTAAAACCCACACTTCAAGCTCACAAATGTATGTTTTCATGTGTGGTTTTCTTATTGGTTTGTGAACCAGGGTTTTGTTGCATGTACTCCCTATGCTCAGGTTTCACCGAGATCATTCAAAACTCCACAATAGTGTTAACTTTCCAGCTGCTTTGAAATAACATATAGAAACACAAGGTTTTACTTCCGTGTGTCTGCTCCTTTGCCCTTTTCCATTCTTCTGCAACACATATACTACTATCTATAGCAGTATTATTTTCATTTTGTAGCCTGCTTCTACTTCAGCATTTTTAATAGGTAGTTATCCTAGCGGCAGCTGAAGAGTAACCTAAACCACGAAAAGTAGGTAAAGCCACATCTCCACATAACATCATCAAATATCCTGCAAGATATTGCAAATCGCAAAGAGTCAAACGTTTCATAGCTATCACCTTTAACCAACCCAACTAAAACTATACACATTTCCACCTGGTATATAAAGCAAGCTGTATAATGTTGGCATGTTGGCAAAACTCGGTGAAACGAATTCGAGTCAAGTAGAAAAAAACCTTGACTTTTCGTTGATTCCTTCGTAACGTAACACTACTACTCCAAAGCAAAACCATGAGATTTCATTTGGCATTAGAGATCAAAGTAAATTTGATGCTGTTTGCGGGAAATCTCATTCCCTCATAACCGACCGGCATGCACGAACATATTTCGAGCTGATACGTTTCATTTTAAGCTTCTCTTTCCCTTTTACTTTCCCCTTTAATCCCAGTTGTTGGCGGGGAGAAGCTAGAGTCGCGGTTGGTGAAGCAAGTCTCGTAGTATGTATTTAAGTATATGCTTCGAATACTTACTACTGCTCTAATTGTGAGTTTGCACACACATTACCTACATACACTGGCTCTCTCTCTCTCTCACACAGAATATTTGTAAGTCAATAGATAGACATTATATACAGTAGCTAAGACTCTCTTAGGTATCTACAATTATGCTCTCTGTCCTGAGTTGGGGACATGAATAATAATGAAAACCAGGAAAAAAAGTTGGGATAGGATCGAGGAGGACTGCTCTCCAAAAGGAACAAGAAACGAATTCCCCATTTTCATCCAATAAAATACTGAACTAATTTCGACAGTCTCTCGGCTCTGCTCTGGTTTGTTTGTGTGAGAGAGTTGAAAGCGATTCGGAGAATCATGAACAATTGAGTTGTATTACATTATAGATGCGTGTGCAGTACTGATAGCCATTAATTTGCAAAATACGAGCTGTAATTTCCTTTCATTTAGTTCAAACTCTGGGGCTTAACATCATGCAAGAATGCAGCTATTGCTATGTAGGATATTGTAGTGGTTATGTCATTCCCAACAGTCTGTAAACTTAATTTTTAAAATTCTTTTAGTCTGCTTCTATTCAATTATTAAACTGGGAAAAGAAAAAAGTAGCGATGAGGTTTTTGTAGTCAACAACTATATATGCAGTTGAGCCCTAATCACTGTGAAGGGGGCCTGGGCTTGGTGAAAGTATCGATAAATTTGTATGCAAAAATAAGCAAGAGAAAAAGAAAATCCACTTTTAACAAAGGCATAGGTGGTGGTGGTGGTAGTAACGTGGTAATAGGAATACCGGCTTGTTACAGGTCACTCACAGTCTTAGTTTTCTCAAACACACACTACGGAATGAGTAAAGAAAAGGAAAGAAGAAAAAAAGCTGTTGTTTGTTCCAAAGTTTTCTCTGTGTGACTTCCAAATTTATACACTTGCAAATTGTTCTTTACCCTAAAATTAAGTGTCTAGTTTTGGTACAAAATGAGTAAACTTTTCAAATAAATAAGTACCTTCTGTTGGATAAAAAAGTCATGTGTTTATAGATTTTCATTTGTCGGGTCGTAGAAAAGGAAGAAGTTTTCTGGCAAACTTTCTTTTTCCTAGATATATCCTATCGCATCGAGTGGATATAGTGGATAGGATAGAGAGAGAAAGAGAGAGAGAGAGAGGATGGCGTATAGCCCAACTTAACTACGGCATTTGGGACATATAGGTGTAACAAATAATGTAATATGAGAAAAGCACGTGCGAGATATCCTGGATCTAATGTAGCCTTGAGGCTAAGAGTTACACAATCTGATAATAAAAATATCACATCTAATCCTTTCCAAAACTCGGCAAAAAAGAAAACTCCCCATCCAAAACTTATTTGTTGTTTACGGAACTACCATATCTCTGCTGTGGTTTTCAGAGTTGGATTGGAGTGGTAGCAACTACCTATATTGTGTATTTGCCACGTATGTTTTTTGTTAAATTGCAAAACCTACAACTGTGGTAGATAAGTAGGTAGAAGGTAGGTGAAGGTGAAAATGACATTTTTCCATTACTTCCGCCTACTTCATACTTTTGGGCTTGTTGGAAGCATGCATATTTTTGTAACCTTTTTCAAGTACATAATATTTGATCATGACGGTACTCCAATTTTGCTTCCTATCTTACCAAATTCCATTTTCTATGATAGGTATCATGTAAACATTCCAAAATCTCGGGCATTTTCAGCCTGGAGTCTTCAAACTTTTTGTATATTATCAATTTTTTGCGTTTCTAATAAAATTCATACGCACATCATTGAAAACAACATTTTCATACAGATATGAACAACGAATAACAAGGCAGATTCTATATCCATTCACCATTATCATTCACTACATGATTATGTTCATTGATACTGGCACTGGTTGGGATTTTGGAATGATGAATCATTTTTAGGTCAGCTCACCATAAATGAATGCGAATTGTTGGTTAAATGAGTCCAACAAGAAGTGAAGGAAATGATTAAAGGAGAGTAGCATGTCATTATAGATTGCAAGCGTCATTGATTATTTATTATTATGCTATTTTATACTTTATTATCTATGTCAAGATATTGCTTCAATGTTTTTTCTTCTTTTTCTTATCGGCTCGTGCTCAATTCAACCACATGCTGATGCGTAGATAAGTTATACGCGAACTCTGAGCTGTATTTTTTTATATTGTATAATAATAATATAATCATAGATAATCATACTAGCCAATTCAATACATTCATAACTAATGAGGTTACTTGTTTGGTTGAATTGAATGTTCTTCCAGAAATAAAAATAAGTAGGTATATGTCGATGGTATCATCGACTCGATACCAATCACTTGCCGATCCAGAAATGTTGACTTTTTAAAAGGCGAAGGGGTTAGACACGCGTATTTGCTGAATTGAATGTTTTTTCGACCTTTGGTGCAAAAGCATGAATAAATTTAGATAGCAAGAGGTCAAGGAAATAAACATGCGTATACCTAAAGGCTATACGAAAAAAGATACCTAACCTAACCTTGCCTTTGAAACACAAGCTAAGACCATCTAATTTCTGCATTTCTTATTCGCGTGTATCTAAATCGTGATAGTAGTGCATTGCATAGTGTTTTGCTAGCGAATTACTGATTTCTAAGTTCTTACAGTTGAGATTGTACACACATTTTCTCGTCTCTTGCTGCTGCTGCCTTCAGTATTCGCTGTTGTAGCCACAGGGGAAAAAGTATCTAATAGCAAAAGTAACTCGAAGATCAAAATCATTGGGAAAAAGAGCTTCAATGATCTTAAAAATTTCAGTACACACAGGGCTTAGGGTACGCGTGGTAAAGCGGGGAAAGCCAATGCCCTGTATTTAGCCAGAAGAAAGAAAATTTTACCATGTAAAGTGAAAGTACATGAATTTATATGTATGTAGTGGAAAGTGGAAATCATCTATGAAATCTACACACACATGTGTGTATACATGCGTGAGTTGAGTACTTATATACTTATATCTATTACCCGTAGAAATCCAATTTATATTGTATTTTCATGAGTGTTTGTGAAATTTTCAGGGAGCCCAAGAGCTGAGGCCGAACTAAGCAACAGTAACCCCAAGCATTAGAATGAAACTGCCATGTACGAAGATACTTAATGAAGTACTTGAACTTCACTAGCCATAAACGTTTTGCCTGATAGACACAGACAAATGGTGAATACAAGGCTTAAATTAGTTTCCTTCCAATCATGAGACCGAGTAAAAAAACACTAGCTCCATGGGCTCTAAACCCCAACCCAAACCCAAGTAAAAAATCTCCTCTCATCTCAACCGTCACTGTGGCATGGCATGGCTGAGTGGATGAAGCACATAGAACAACATATACCCAGTTAGTTATTTTGCTGAAATTGAGCTTGACTCTTTTTTAGAAAAGGGAAAAGGAGCAAAGGGGCAATGTGGTCAGTCGTCACTGCTCATTTTCTAAAAATGCAGGAAAAATCACATGGGCTTCCTTTCCGATCCATCTGAGTGATACATACGCTCTATCTTCTGAACAGCTTTTCCTCTTCCCGTTGTTCCGTCGACTTGTTTTCAAACGTATTGCATTAGACATTCTTCTCGTTTCTCTGGTGTTCTGGAGGCTATTTGTATTTTCCCTTTCTCTCTTGTTCACTAAGATTTCCTTTGCTCTGTAGTTTCTTCCCCAATTTTTTAGATATACTTTCAACCCTGCCAACTCCTTGTCCGACTCTTTTTTCTATAACCAAACCAACGCACTTTCGTCATTTGCTTACATATCAAAGAAACTATACCAATGTATTTATGTATGTATGTATGCGAGTTAGAGAAAATTCGAATTCATTTATTTAAGTATGTAAAAGCTTATATGAGAGAGGAAAGGGAGAAGATAAAGAGAAAAAGGAAGTTTATTTTCACTCTCACTTTCTTCCATTCTCTCCACTCACGTCTTTCTTTATTTTTCTTTGACTAAACTACTGTTGGGCTCCGCTCACAAAAATAATCATTTGAGAACTTGCTTCGTTGCAGCAAAAGTGTAATTTACGGCTGCACGTGACTATCCTTCCTTTTTCCTCTTCCTTTCATATGTAGTTTTTTTTAAATATAGAGTAAAATTAGAAACTATACTACTCCATCAATTCAAACGATTGAACTGTTTTCGCTATTTCTTATCACTAAAATTAGTATAGACTTACATTCATAGTATGTGTGTATCTGGTAACACAAAAAGCTAGTTCTCAAAACAAAAATTCAAGGAAGTTGGAAACTTTTAAGAGAATATAGAACATTATATAATATATACATAAAACTTACAATATGCGCAATGTGACATGGTCTAACCTAACTACATGAAAATTACTCGTTCCGATTTCTGTCATCTCAAAATGATGAAGCATATATATGAGCAAGCGAGAAGTGAAAAGGAGTTGGTTGAATATGAATTGTGTGCAAAGTCAAAATTGAACATTTTTTTCTCTCAAACAATATGTACGAGTCTTTTAATGAACTTGAGCAAAAATGGGAAGGAAAAACGCAAATGAAAAAGTTGCGTCAAAAACTATGAACAATGGGAGAAAGTTTGAGGAAAAATAAAGTGACACTATGGTATGGTATAAGGTAGAAAACCTAGAAATGTTCCATTTTTATGTAAAAATGACGTAGTTATAAGTTATATCTGTGTGCATGCATATGCATATATACATGTGATTTTTTATTTGATTGAGAATACCACCCTATGCTCGATCTGTAGGTATTCCTATAACTGCTTCATCAGCAGGAGCAGCAGTCGAACCGTGGTGAAAGTGAAATGTTAGGTTTTGGGTTGGGAGTGACTATAAAACGAGAGTCACAGTTAATGCACATACTTTTAGTGACAAGGAAAATAGTGGTAGTAACAAAAAAGAAGAAAAAGTTTGTCTTCTGTGGCTTGCCACCACCAATCATCGACCAAAATCACAGAGAGGAGTCAACACTCCACTGCCTCCTCCACCAAAAGCAACCTAAACGTGTAGGGTTGTGAGGCAAAGCTTCATTTAGCAATACGGCACATTCAATTCAGCCAGGTATTGTGTCAGATAAAGCATTTGTGGAGGAAGTGTCTACGTCTACTCAGCTTCTTGTGATATGATCACAGAGATGAGAGTGATTTTTCACGTTTCTTTGCTTAGGTTTTCTTTAATACTTCTTGGAATAGGATAAAAATAAATCGATAAAGGCACGAGTCAATACTCTTTCCTGCGATAGATGATATCCTACCTTAAATTGTATCAAATCGCCCACAACTTTCCGTTGCAGACAAAAATAATTCCAGGTTTGTGGTTTGGTTTGGGTTTGTTTACTCCTGACGTACATAAATCCCCATGGCCCTTAAAAATCTGAAGAGTATTTGGGCGTTGGGCGTTACAACACCATATTTTTTTAGCGAACGTACATTGATCATTAACTCCAAAAAAATTGTGATAAAAATCTAATGCCACAACCAAAACTATATGAAAACTTGTGATGAAATTGGAATCGGGTGGAGAAAAGACTAGCTCTGAGACAGAACGAAATCATAAGCAACCTTTCATTGTCCTCATCAACCCAGAGCGACAATGAAAACCCAAGAAGAGAAAGTCAGATTGTCGATAGAACATTCAACTAAAGGACTTTCCAACTTTTGGTTCAGCAAGCATCAGCAGCAGCAGTTCTCTCTCAGCTGAATTATCTTAGGTGGCTTGTATGGAATTAAAAATTGA
The DNA here is from genome assembly GCA_964034955.1 of Orchesella flavescens. Classification (NCBI taxonomy): domain Eukaryota; kingdom Metazoa; phylum Arthropoda; class Collembola; order Entomobryomorpha; family Orchesellidae; genus Orchesella; species Orchesella flavescens. Next base: position 38,611,258 of record OZ035956.1, on the reverse strand, counting down.
ATTCTATTGTTCACTTCAGTTCATTCCAGTCTCATAGTCTTTTGATTTTTCTAAAGGTTGCCGAGTTTTAGTTCAGTTTATGTAATACAGTATTCAGTAATTGCAGCAAAAATGAATTGAAACGAGAATCTTGCTTCGGGACTTCTTCTTCTTTGCTCTTTTTTTCCTTTCATAGAATTATCTTGTTCCAACTTCCACGAATAGTTTGTCCTTTCTCCAAAAGAATAGATTGCAAAAAGTCACGAGTCACCAAGCAGTTATTGAAAACGGAAATTCGCCGTTCTTTTGAATTCACCTCCAAATTTCAGAAGTTGTGTGGTAATGGAAATGCGTAGTGTTGTAGAAAGAAAGAAAGGAATGGGAACCGCGAGTTCAGATGGATAGCCATAACCCGACCTATTGCCTATCTACCATTCAATTTTGAAGTTGGGAAAAGAATTTAAGGTTAAGACTTGAAGAGAAATGTACATACTTTTATTTGCTCTGATAAATGGAACAGTTTAATTTTCACAAAGTATGAACATATAACTTTCCCCTTGAGATTTTCAAAAGAAAGTTCAAAATTTATGCATCAAATGCATTTACAAATTTTTCATTCTTTGAAAACTCTGAAGGTAGCATAACATTAATGTATGTGCGTGCTGCCGTGTGATCGAAGGAAATTGAATTTGCAAGTTATTTTTCAATCTTCTAAACTTTGAAATCCAATAAAATCTTTTATGCACTTACGTAGTATTTAAAGGCATATTGTGGGCGTAAATAGGTAAAAACAGTAAAAAATTTAAAAGTTAATGTTCGCAATTTATGTATATAATAATTAATTTTGATGTTCAGCACGTCCTTATAATCCTTCATACTTCATATCATAACCGTTACACTAATGCACATACTGCAAACAGAATTATGTCAAGTTTCAGGCCTGTGAAAGTCATCCAAAATGTTGTGTAATTCCAGTGGGAAACTCATCTGTAATGGACTGTAATGCAATTGAGGAGTGAATTGGATCACAACTGACAAGTAGCAGCATTAAAGTCAAGACTAGACTAGCTGTTATATAGTTACAAGACTGATACGGAATGGAAAGTATTAATTTAAACGGTAAATAAACCTGTGTATACATGATGTAAAGATCTAGCGTATATAGTGACGTTGAGTAAATTGAAATTGAAAAATATTGAATTTTGTAAGGCTGCGGTAAATTAGTAAAAAAATTGTTAATCATCATACTATTAATACTAAAAAGTATTAGTTTTTCTGTACAACCAACAGCTATTTCGTTAAAACTGTTTTGTAAAATACATTCGCTCAAGCAACGATGATTACTACATTCATTATAGGCTACAACAAATGTTATAATGATACGTCAAGCCTAGCTTCTTCTATGTAATTTTTTTTGTTAATGCTCTTCTGATATGGACATTTACAGCACAAATTCAAAACACCCAAAATTAGTACCTAGTACACGCTAGGGCAATAATATGAAGCCCCCAAGGACTCGCCATCACATACAAAATGTCGCCTGTATTTATCGTACATACTTCCAGGAAAGCGAAGCTCACAATTTGTTGTTGTTTGAGTAAATAATGACATTCTGTAGAAAACGTAATCTTCGAATTTCACATTCAATTGAGGAAATAAATTGAGCCTAGCACGTACATTTGTAAAGGAAATAATGTCAAGAATAATCAAGCCCATAGTAATTTAAGAAACTGACAAAATACTCCTATTCCAAAATGACATGCTTATAATTTTTGCAAGGTAAAGCATCTATTAATTCCCAGGAACGGATATTTATTGCTCCTTTGTGGCATAATAAAATGTAAATGTCAACTTTTCCAACAATAACCAGCATGCAATCATCGTCATTCAACATTTTGGAGCGAAAGTAATTTGTACATAAAGTCAACGAATAATGAGGCAGGTGATAAGTTGTCGAGTTCTGGGAAACGTTCATTATTACATTTACAAAAGCTATATATGCTATGACTGCAACATATTGTACTTAAATACATAAATACACAATTTTGTGACAACGTCATACATTTCGCGACGTGACTTTCGAAAAGCGGTCGCTCAGAATTAATTTTTCTTTTTTTAGCCCACTCGACAACTCTGTACAGGAAAGAGATCGATGTGTTTTTAGAAGATGTACTACGTTCGTAGTCTACCTTACCATTTTATTTTTACCTAAATGTACAGTTAATCACAGTGAAATGATGGCTTATCGCGTCACACTATTTTTAGCAATTCATATGCGGAAGGATGTGAGTGTGTGTGTGCTGTAATGTAGTACTTTACGTACGTACGTTGTTGTTGTGCTCCACTTGAGCTTTCACTGATTGCTTGACTACTACTATTGCATTGTACTTATTGTTACGTAAGCAAACTCCCCAGTTCTTCCGAGTGGGTTTTTATCTTAATGATGTGTTGAAATTTCCTTATATATTTTTCGTGCATGTTGAGTTAGTTGCTGCGAGTCCCTTCACAATCTACACCAACACAGGCATGTCACTGGGCTGCTGCGGATTGTGTGTTTATCGATTGAAAAAGTTGGCAAACGAACCATAAACCTCATACTTACTCCAGCTCTGTGTAAACAAATACTCTCTATAAATATTGCTTTCTCTATACTCACACATATGGTGAAAGTCAATTGTGTTGGGTGAGAGACATCGTGTTATTTTTTTTGAGTTCATACATATTTTGTTTTTTTTCTGTAGATATATTTTTTGTTAGGTTATGTATTACTGTATTACATACGTACGTCCATTCCGTTGAAAAACGAGGGGAAATAATCGACGGCCCAGCACGTGATCGGTGTAATAACGCTTCAATTCAATTTGCTCTAATAATCTCAGCAAGAAATAACGATCACGTAACTATCACGCCATGTCTCCTGTGCTCCTCTGTCTGACTACTGATGTATGAGAGAGTGTGAGTAAGCAATAAGAGAGCGAGAGAACAACCCTTCAGGTTCTTTTGGAAAGAAAAATGTGCGGTTTTGTCCGTTTTTTTCTTCTGGTGATGGTGATACTATTTTGTTGTTGTGCAAAGTTGTACCTAAGAGCTCAGAAAGTGGGATGAAGTTATGATGACAATAATGGTTGCCTCTGGACTTTCTTCGGCATTACAAACACAAAACGAAGCGAATTAGGACAAGAGATACATACATGCACACGTACATTATACTCTAACTCCTCTCCGGAACATATACCCTACATAGACTGTGTTATTTGCGTGCGAATTTTCGTGATGAAAGGGAAAGTGCTTTTAGGACCTATTGCATAAAGTGTGCGTGAATGTTTTATGGGTACGTGATCGTATAGAACTATATAGCAGCTTGAATCACCAAAACATTATTTGCTCTTCTCATTATCATATTACTTAATGAATTCATTGCTGAGCGAAATGATATTGAGAGCAGTATAGTAATCACAATGCCGCTGGTGACAGGAACGAACGTCACTTGTAACGGGAAAAAAATTCACAATGATATTTCTCGGAACTGGAACGGTAACTCAAAGAAGCTGTCATGGTACAAGGGTATCCTATTAATTTATTATCACTCTTCCAATACACAACAATGCTCAGAAGCCAGAGATGTAATTATGCCTTTCCTTTCCGTGGCTAAATATTCGTCAAGTAAATTGCGTAAAATTTGGCAGGTGATGATGATATGATGTGATCGCTGATTCAATATTACCAAATATTAATGAAGAAAGGCTGAATTGGAACTACTACAATAGCTTTGTTAATAATACATGCGTACAAATACAAACATAATTTCCTACTCAAACTAATCATCTGATGATGATTATTATTAGCATGAGAAAATACTTAATTTAATGAAGTACAGTGTTTGCATTGTAGACTGTAGACTTGTTTGTACCATATATTTTTCATTCCGTTACAATTTTATTTTGTTAGTCCAATCGAGAACACGAGTGTATAAAAAACTACCAAGTGTTCCAAGTACACCAAGTATCTGAATGAAAATATCTGATGTCGTGACTGACTTTTCGCGACAAAAAATTGCGTCTTTTTTTTGTCCTGGAATGCATAATCATTTCATGCATTCATATATAGGTATGCCCAGTTCTCCGCAAAATTGCTGATTGCAGAACTTTTCTTTCCTACGAAATAGGACAGCTTGAAACTTCATGAAGACAAGAAGAAACTTCACAAACAGCGAATACTTTTGAACCAATTTGCTACAAACCTAATTGAAACTTGATCGCATTCCGTATATACTCAACAAAAATCAAAGAACATCCTAGAAAACTAATAGTACCAAATAGGACAAAAAGAAACCTGTTTTTTTTCAACAGCCACTTCACATAAATATAATTAAGTCAAATGGGCTTCCTGAGTTTCATTCGTATCAGCAGGTATGCATTTGAAGTTGATGCTCCAAACTTTGTTATATACGAGATCAGATGAAAGGAAGGAAATGAAGGAGCTCTGTTTTTCTAATGCAGTACCGGTACCGGCACTAAACTAAATAGTGCATCATTAAAAGGCAAAGTAAATATTCTGGATCAGCAACTTCCTTTCAGGGTTGCGACCCACTTTTTTGTAGAAAATGTAGAATAATACCAGATTTGTGGCTTAAAACATTAGCATATATTATGTAGCACCCTACTTATATGCAATCTAACATTTTCTTTTCCCTTCTTTCTATTCGCTATGCAAACGTCGTTTCGTCATGCTTGCTAGAAAAAAAAAGATTTAAAAAAGTAAAGATTTCAAGTACAAAAAAACTTTTTTCCCAGGGAGTAGCAGCAGTAGTTAGTTGCATGAGTGAAAGTATATCTTACAAAAAAACGAATGATCCGGTTTTGTACAAGTTGAATAATACCCTCACTCTCACACACACACGTATGTAGCATGATATATTCAGTGTGCTATCAATCTGTGTCGAATTCACAGACGGAAAAGTTGAGGGGAAAAAGATCAGGAAACTTTGTTGCTTTCCATTCCATTCACCTTTGTCATGCTAGGATTTACACATCACGTCACAAACCATCATCATCAACTAAATATTGTAAGGTAGTTTTTTAATCTCAAGAAGGCGTATTGCACCAGGCCAGAGAAAGAGTTGGAGGAATAGGACGCAATTTGTATTTGTGGGGTGGTATGGCATGGTATAAGAATAATACATTAAGCTTTATTCCTTCATGAGAAATTTAACACAAGCAGCAGGTGTGCTTGGTTTGGCTTTGTGTGAAAACTTTTTTTCCTACGATTTTCACTTTCTCCTATATTATTCGCCGTTGCTTCAAGGGTTACATTTGTGGATGAGGAGGAAAGAAGGAGAGTATATGTAAAAAGAAAACGATTCCAAATGCCATCACACACTTGTTCTTGGAAAAGAGGGGAAAAAACTAGACCTAGTTTCACCTAGGTGAGCTTTTCACTAACGTGGTGAAATCCTAAATCAAATCTTTTTACTTGAGTGAATCTCCTGTCTTCTGCAAAGACGACCGCTTGCTGTTATACCTGTGTGTGTGTTTTCCTTTGCCCTCCATCCTATGTTATAACTTACAGCTCTAGTTTTTCCTTCGCAGCTTTTACACTATTATTGTTTACTTCAAGTATGAAAGTACTTTAGTTGCAAGGACATATTATTGATAAAAGCCTAACTCAGCCTCATATATAACCTTCAAACGTGAAACGTGTGTATGTAAAAGTAATACTACATATTGCGTGTGTAACATTTTGTTGATAAAAAGGAAATGGCATGGAAAGAACAAAATAAGACACTTTTTCTTCCTAACAACGTACATCTATAGATGGGGAAAAAATTTATATAGAGATATTTCTGCATCCCTTATACAAATGAAAGCTAAAAACGGTTAAACTCTCTGCTGGAAAACACGTAGTCGATCTATAGGTAACAAAAGACAAAAGAAGAAATACTGCTACAACTGGAGCAAATAACGATCAAAGGCTCTTCTCTCTCGCTTTCTCTTTTTGTGGAGGAAAGAAGAAAACAAGACATTATTGAAAACGACGATAACAGAAAAGCACACCACCACCACACCACTGTGTGGTACAAATAGTATCCCATTGTTCTGCTAAAGACAGATCTTAAAACGGACTATCGATTGAAAAAGAAAGTTTCACACACAAACACACACACATACATTGTGTTCTCAACTCAAGCTTCAGGTTTTAAACCAGGTGCCAGGCACAATTTCGATCGGTCCCAAAGGTCTCATTGTCACTCGTATCATTCATGCTTTGACTGGTGTGAATACCACGAGTTTCCTGAACTAAGGAGGAGCCTTCTCTCTCACTCAAAAAAAATGTAGGTGGAACGCACGGTGTAGTAATGGTGGTAGTGGTACTCTCGTCTCTGCAAATATTTTACAAAAGTCGTTCCTGTACTTTACCCTATGGCTCCTGCACACTTTTTTTTAGATGAAAACAACACACGTTCTTTTATGTAGGTAGTTTAGTTAAAGAGACTTCATTTCCACGTGATGACGTATTTCATCGCTGTCAGCAATAACCCAGATGCATAGGGAGTTTTTCTCTTTTTTCTTTAGACTTGCCCTATTTTTTGTTCCATTAAAAATGAAAGTGTTTACCTTCAAATTTGCTTTTATGTAAGTATGTAATAATGCTGCAAAATATTTTATTATTAAAACCTTGTGTTGTACCCCACTACCGTTTCTTGTTGACTCTATCCTTTGATGTGGAAAGAACATATTATGCAATGCAGCCAGTATTGTAAAAAGTTGCATGCATAATAAAATAACATATTACATGACTATGACTGCATACGAATGTTTGTTTTGTGTGCATGCAACTAAATTACTCATTTGAAAGTTGTATTGATTTTTTATGTAAATTAGTAAACAGACTGTAACCTCCAACTGTTTCCATTCCACGCTTCTGTTGGCAATGAAATTTGCTGAAAAATTAGTTCCATTCAAATTGTGTGTCGTCACTCACCCAGCCTGTATATCTCATTGTCGGAGAGAGACCCAGGCTCTCATTATACTTGAGCTACTTTTCTATATCTCTTGCCAAGAATTTATTATATTTTTGAAGTGTATTTGCATACATGAGAAATGTGATATCATATGATACTTACTATATACTATATTATACTATATTTCTTATGTTGTGCTACTCTTATCCTCCTGAGAGGCCCACTAGCAGATCAGATCCATAACTTAGATGCACACTAGCAGCAATGTTTACTAAACAGTTGCAAAAACCTTAGTTTAGTATAACATCCACAAAGAGGAGAGTAAGGAAGTAAACGTAGGAGCCCAGGAAAATCAGCAACGTGGAAGGGAAAGCGATAAAAGAGGAGGGAAGGCAAGGAAACTCGATGCATCATGAATAAATGCGTTATAGATACTCGCAATAAATCATGACAAGCTCACACAACTACTTTACCCTGCGAAAACGGATCTTTGCAAACGAAACAACATGAATATATATACACATATTCGCACACTTAATATACATGTACAATATAAATGAATACATTCAAAACTACATCTCAAAGTTATTCTGCTATGCCTATATCTTGGCTGCGTATCTATCGTTGGTAAGTATAAATTTGCAAAGTTTTGTATATCTGGTTTGGTTTGGTTGGCGTTGGTGGGGCTGCTGCTGTGATAGTTGTGCAGTAAGAGCAGCAATGAGAATGAGAATAACCATTATCAGCCAACTTTCATGTTTGCTGAAAATCCACTCTCCAAGTTTATTCGTTATTCCAAATTCTAGAACAAGAAAAGTGGAGAAGGAAAGAAGGAGAGAGTTTGTAACATATATAATATATATAGCGCCTTGGTCTGGTATGGTCTGGTCGTCTTTTTAGAATGCCGATTTTCTATGCATAGTATAATTCTGCATATGAAACACATTAGGAATCTATCATGTTGATGTTATGTATGCTAAACAAATGATACTGCCTTGCCATGTCTTCAACCACCAACCAACACCACTACTTTCTACCGTGGGCCAAGAGGAGAAAGAGAGAAAGTTAGCCAGGCATAAAACAAGATATGTGAGGAGATACATTGATTTTGTGACAAACTTTTATCATTCTATCCGTAAAGCTTTCATCTCTCATCGTTTCGTTATTCCAGAGTATAGTTATAGTTAAGTTGAAGTATGGATGAAGCATGTTTTCTGTTCACAGTTATGTACCTAAACTAAGCTATGAAGGAAACCAAAACAGTTCGTAATTTGCTTCCAGCAACAGCATAGCACTGAAGATGAGAGGAGGGAAAAAGGGAAATAGACAAAATCCATCCATCCAAAAAGTTAGGAAACTGACGAGTGAGTGTGAGTAGTAGTATCATATTTGGTTTATTTCCTTTTAGTTTCTGTTTTAGATTGTAGATTTGTTGATTGCATAAACAAATACAGCATAATTTCATGACATGATGATGATGCTGCTGCCACCAGAACAAACCTGATACATTGAGATTTAGAGAATTGGATGCGGTATGACTGACACTCTCCTCTTGATCAATGCCACTACAATCTACATATGTCGGTGCAATATGCTGGACTCGAATAATATCTGCGTGGGATGGACTAGGAGAGGCTCAGTGACTTTCAAAGACTGACACAACACACGTCAGATCATCAAGAATTTGTCTCAGTTTTGTTAAAACCTTTTGGAGTTAATTCGGAATTTTGGGGATGTGTCAAAACTAGCAACTATTCGTGCTGTGCATAGTTTTGTGAAGACGTAAAATTAAAATATAATGTTGTTGGGGGCCTAAAACCTAAGAGAAAAGTTTGTTTCGTGACTTCAATTCCTTTTCTAAATGCATTTATGAGAAAATGTTGAAATGAACTACAAGTTCTATTCCCGAGCATATATGAGTATTGGAAACAGAGTGGAATGAAATCATGAAACTGAAATGCGGAAACGAACATGTTTGGCTAGCAAGATACTTGTACTGAACTGAAGCCACTACAACATTTTCACAATTTCAAGCTGGAGTGAGTATCATGTAATCAATCCGAAATTCCATTAACAAAACTTTGCACACATACATAAATAGGTATAGGTACGCTAAAACATGTGGGGAAAGGACGAAAATTTCACTCGGTACTCTTGAACGTGTCATCATATCGTATTGGTAATATGAAAACTACTTAAAAACGTAACAGTGTTATAACTCTAGGTATAAACTCGAGTATAAAGTTCATGAACCATGCTAGTATGCTAGTACAGTGCATTATGCACTAACTTTTTCAATAGTTCAAAAACGAAACATGCACTGCATGAGCATGAAAATGTAGCACAAATGACAGTGGCTACATGACAATCGTTTAAAAATGTATTGCAACAAAAGAGACATCCTTTGACACAGATATTAACTTTTCAAAAATCTATCGCTGTTACGCCAGTGGTTGTATAAATTCTTTAAAGTTTCAACCCTCACTCCTCAATTCCCCAAAGTACTCTCAAGTATTTCCACTTAAAGGGACGCTTTTATTTGTCACCACATAAAAATATTTCCTGTATGTAACATCAGTGGTACAATGAAAGTACGTTGCCCTCAAAATTAGGAAAGATAATATAGAAAAACTATACTCCCTCAGTCTTCCATTGCCCCATATTAATAGACGCTAATGAAAAACGCTTCAAAGTGAAAGTATGAGTAGGCCATTGATCATAAGAACTGAACAATGTTTCTCGAAATTTTACTATTGCAACATGTATATTTTATTTCATACTTATTGCTGCCATATACAAAATGGCAGTATCATTGCAAATCCATTACTTTGTATTTCAACTTGGAATCGATTTCAAAGAAAAGTCTACAGAACTGCATTAGTCGGAAGAAGAATGAGATATATTGAAAGCAGATACACTCATGTACATATTACGAATATTACGATATGATATTACATTTGAAGACATAAGACTGTATCTCATTTCCATTCAAATAGCTTTATCTATTTCTAACAAAATCAACTTCTCGGTTCACATCTTTGTTGTTCAGAAAATTGGCCAGCCCCAACTTATTTGCCACATGATTACTACATTTCTCTTTAACAAGAAGAAATGTTCAGACACGTACTACGGTGGAGCTGGAGCGATGTGAAACGCAAATGTATCTTTTCAAACAGACTTTTTCTTTTCTCTTTCTTCTCTCGTTTCTACAATGATATTGAATAACTGTGTGTATAAACGGTGACCGCTCACAGTGGCAGTTTGCAACTGTGATTCTGCCACTTTGATTTTAAAAATCAACAGTGGCAGACGACTAAATCATTCTGGCAGGTTTACTTTTGCATGGTGGCAAAACACAAAAATCATAGTGGCATATTTTTATCCTAAAATGAACTGAAGTTCCAGGTATATCAATACCAGCATCCAATTGATGAGAATTACTCTGCGTGCTTAGGTCAATGATCCTGAATCGGGATCTTAAGAGTGGAATCAAAAAACATATTCAAAGTACTGAATGAAAGAGCACATTCCTTCTATGCATTTTTGTTATGCAAATCTAAGGAATTGGTCTAATTTTACCAGCTCACAACGCTGGAGGTACAGGTATTTCAAGTGTCGTAATCTCAAGAGATGTCAACATAACGAAACTAGAACTTATAATTGGCTGTTTTTACAAGCATAAATTATATTTTTAAAGGCCCTTGATCAAGTTTTCAGGTATTGTAATAACAGTTGAAGGTATTTGATTCCTTAAAAGTTGTTTGAGTTTTGAAACAGTTGAGTTTTAATTTAAAAGAGCATTATAAGAAATACTACAATGAAACATAGGAGAAGTGATAGGCTTATTTCTCTTTATCTCTTCAACAAACATTGAAAGGACAAATAAGAACCTTTCAGACGTATTTTTAAAATTATAGCTTCTAAAATTGTAATTTCTACTCTAATTAAACTGATCATAAGTTAAGTTAAGAAATAAATCCATCAACTATTATGAATAAGAGCAATCAAAAGCCGGGGTGCCTATATATCTTGTCTGATGTTTGCTATTGAATACATTACATGATCATGTAATTCATGTGCGTGCACGTACATGATATGAACATGATATTTGTTTTGGTACATGACATGCGAAAATATTACATGACATGACATGATTTATTTACTACGTAACGATTGAAAAATTTGAAATAAAATTGGGACATTCAACCCTAATATTTGTCTTTCGTTTTTGAAGTACCTCTTTGCCACTTTGAATTTTCGATTTTGCCACCGTACATATTGGTTTTCAAAAACCGCTAACTTGTGATTCTGCCACCGTTACTTTTCATTCTGCCACTGTGTTTCTGCCACTTAGATGGGGGATCGTATAAACATATGTATTTAGGTATACACTCATGTATTTGAATAAATCTCATTGTATGATCATGCATGACATAGTAAACCACTTTGCCTAGAAAATGATGCAGTTTCTAACATGCGAGTAACAAACAACAACTTCCACACTTTCAATTTATCTGTCGAACGACTCCATAATAAGATGTTGTACTATACATATTTTATTTCTATACAAAAAGTAGCAACGAGAAACTCAAGTAAATCATATCGATAAGAAAAGATTTCAAAATTGTGTTCTATATCCCATTTATTTTAACAATAATGTTATTAGAAGTAAAAGGAGTTCGATTCATATATAGAAGGAAAGTAAAAATAGGCAAAAGTATTAGGGCTGTCAGTGTGTCAGAAGAAATGACTTTTTTGTTTCAAAAATTATTTCTTCCTTTTCTTTTGCAAAGGCAAAACTTTCAATACCAATGCAGTGATTCTCATAGAAGTACTATGCCAATAATATAAAATATAAGGGCAAAACGGGCAAAAACATCATGAAAAAATGGTAGCTAACTCGTGTTATTTTTTGTGTAACGAACATGAACATGTGTGATGGAAGCAAAATTCTGGAAAATGAAGACAAACACTTCAAGTTCAAATCATTATTAACATTAGGTCTATATAAACAATGATATGATGCCATGTGAAAATTGCATATTAGCATTAGCCATATTACAAATTTGTAGTAATATTTTTTTGCAACTTGGCTGGATCGATTACTGTGTGTGCATTCTTCCAATTTGTAGGCACGTGTGTTATAAGGATATGGTAAAAATGTCGGTGATGTGATAGTGATAATGATATTATACCGTTGATAATACAATGTCAAATGTATGCAGACTTTAGAAAAGGTCCACGGATCGATGTACTACATTATATATATTTCTTGTTCATGGATGTATGAATGAATGAGTATCGAAGCAGAGAGAGAAGCAAGGTTACATTATCACGCCCCATTTCATATTTTAGGTGTCTATAACGGTATTCATCCTGATTTCTGATGACTCTACTTGTCGTACCAATCGAGAACAAGTGTAAGCTTGAGCATCACATCACATCCCTCATATTACTACCAGACCACCACACCACTATACCAACCAACCAACACTATATACTTTTAATCTTTGTATGCTGATAGCTATCACATCACATGCATCGCCCCTGATTGCACTCATTTTATCAAGCTGTGCAAGTATGTAATAAACCTCCGACCGTACGGCACTTTCACTGAAATACAGAGGATTTTATTTTATTGCGTTCGTTATAAATGGGTAATTAACCATCAGTACAGTGAATCACTAGGCAGTAAAACTCCTAAAGAGAGAGAGAGAGAGAGAGAGATGAATAGTAGAAAAGTTGAGGGGTCACATTTCGTACTACACTTCGACTCATTCATACTCATACATACCAAATAGTAAATACCAAGCTATTGAACTAATCACACATACGCTCTCAAGCTAAGCCAGGGAGGAAGAATACAAATACAGTATGCAGCATAAAAAACTATAGAGAGCTAAAAAGGTGGCCAATAACACGGAACATTTTACTGCATGACTTTTTTGCACTCTGTTTCATTTCATTCCGAAACTAAATCCTTGCAGAATGTGTGGAACCACGGAGAGAGAGAGAGACAGAGACAGACAGAATGGAGTATTAAATGCGCTCTAATACAACTGCTTTATGCGCTGGGATCATTACTTCCGCTTGTCTGTGATCTAAAGCTAGTGCTCTCAGAGCATATGCCATTCGCACAGCATGAACAAATGAATATATATCCTTGTGTCTACAATATACTTTACATGCTTTGATCAAAGGAATAAAGCACGGTTGCAGCAGGCAGGGAATATGAGTCGAGTTGGAGTTGCAAGTGAAGTAAAGGAAGATTCTGCATCAGTTAAAAAAAATCAAAATTTCTGTCTCAACTCAACAGCAGCATGGCATATTGTTTGAATAAAAGCAGACATTTCATTCAAGCTATATTGCTTGTTAAGGTGAATTAATTAGCCGGTTCCAGTTAAACTGCCGGGACTTCTTGAAGCAAGCAAAGAGTAAGTGATGCAAATGAAACGGACTTTTCCCTTTGTATATGCCCCGGTTGGGTCATTGAGATCGAGACAGACAATTTCAGGCTTTAAAGAAAGTTTTTGCCAAAGCGGACGGATGTGCAATACTGTCCACGTTAAAAAATTCAAAGAGTACTCCAAAAATCAAAGGACGGCTATTCACTATTACCTACATTTTATGCTTTGTGAAAATTGTATGAAGCAACATCAAACGTGGGCTGCTCAGTAGTTATATAATGTCAATGGTTGTATGTATTTAGCTGAGTTACATTCATTTCTATTACTGCCATGCCATAATATGTATACCATGGGTTGAAATATATTATTTGAATTCACTGACTAAAGACATGTTAAACAAAGTAAGTTTAATAGCGCAACAGCAACACCATACCACCATACCAGCTTCAAATGTAAATGCCGAAATACTTGAGTACCGACTATAAAAAACATAAAACTTTAAATCCAATGGCTTGGTCTCGCAATAAACATTAATTACACTGCCAACATTTCATGAGGCTCACTACAGTGACTCCGAGAGAGAGAGAGAGTAGTGTGTTGTTGCACTGAAATGCATAAAATACTTGATTACATACAGTATACAAAAAGAGCGCAGTGCCATGCCATTCCATGTGACTTTGTGACTAAATGCTCTTGTTCCTAAAACTATTTGTACAATCACTCTCACTCTTACTTTTGATTCACTATAATAGCTATAATTTCCTATGAACATTAGTTTCGCTGCAATTGCTGGCTTGAGTGAGTTGTGTTTCAAGTTGGCAAATGTGCCTCCACTCGCTCCTCGTATGTCGTATGTATTTTTAAAACAAATGTCAGATAAACAAATATCCTCTAAAACTGTGACTTGACTAGTGAGCATAACTTATATGGTTTCCCTCTCTTACTCCCGATTTCCAGAGAGTTTATTAAGTGTGTTCCGTAAAAAATCAAGTTTATTACGCTTTCCTCTTAAAAAGCGTGCTATACAAACACTCATCGTCAGTTCCGGTTTATGCGCTGTTGCTTATAATAAGCAAATCTCTATTGTTTTCCATTTAATTGTACGTTGCTCCGTATCTTATTTTTCCGTTATCGGCAGATTTTTCGAGTTTCAACACTAAGCAAAATTTTTAGTGCAAAGTAAAAACAGCAGCATGCTTGTTTCCAAGATTAAGAGTTTCGCACTAACGTTTTATGATTTTTCTCAAACCTCTTCCTCCGCATATGCCAACACTTCACTCCTTCTTCACTGTAAAATTCAGATTTTGGCTTTTTTGCTTATAATGATGTAGTGTGTTTGCTTTTGCAGTATTCATAACACATTTGTAACCATAAAACTGTCATAGAAAACATCTGTCACTTGAAAGATTCGAGAATATACGGCTTCTTCTTTTGTCATCATAATTCATTCGTTGTTTTTACTGTCCTAAAATTTTATACGCACACACACAACACAATACAATGCAATGCAGTGTGTAGTGTAGTGTACCGCATGTGCTTGCTTGCTTATGTGTCGTAAAATATAAATGCATAATATTTTCGTTTAAAAAGAAAGTTGTTTTAGCTAGTTCATAAGTATATACAATCATGTAATCTTGCAGAAAGTTTCCTTTCGTACGTGTTTTTACTTTCCCAAATGCAATGTCGAGATCGAGACTCAAGAGAAACTTTCTCTTGATGGGGGTAGATGATATTTTATTCATCATATTATTCTTCAAGAATCACAAACTTCAATCAGCAGTATATACACCATGTTTACAAACAAAGACACCAAAAGGAAGACAAAACTTATTAAACTTGAATGTATTGTTTCGTAGCTGTAACAAGACAGGGACGATGCAATATAACATCACTACTTTTCCTTTTTAGTAATAATATGCAGAAATGTGCGTGACAACTTACTAAAAACATTTGATTTTTATGCTCCAAATTTCTCAAACATTGCTTTGGTGTGTCTGTTTCTGTTCTATATAAATTATTTTATTTTTTGGCTGCGTATAGTTATTTCCTCGATTGGTTAGAAATATGTATATATTAAATCAATACCTTTTCTCTATGCAAAGTTGAAAGTACACAAATGGAGAAAATGGAGTTTCACATTCCCATGAAATCTTTAAACTTGATGGAATCGGTAATTTTGATTTAATATTTTATACATGAAATTATTCCTGAGCTCGCTTGTTCAATATATAACGTCCTCTTTTTATTTTGGGCTTGTAGATATGTTGTATGTTTACACTTGGGAATACCACTCTGCTGCTACGGTTTGTATAGAAAATTTAAAGTAAATTTCAATGACTTCTATAGGCATTTATTTTAGGTACATTATGTACTTACCAACGACATAAAATATATTTCTATAAGAGAAAGTTGCAACATATGTTCCCTAAGCTTTGAAGCTCTATATATTTAAAATGTTCATATTGTAAAGTATAGTCATATCCATCTTTTCTGTACTTTAGAAATATATAGAGCTGAAATGAAAGTGGGGTAAGTACGAAATGGAAAGCAATATCTTCTCTCCTCTCAGCACTGCGTAATAATGTGAAAGCATTAAATTACTTTCTGATTTCACTGACCTACTATGTCATAAAATAAAAAGATTTTTTTTGTCCCGTTTGCAACATGGTGTGGTGTTTGGCTGAACTGAAATCTGGTTTGGTTTCGCTGCGTTGCGTTGTTGTGAAAGTTCCATTTCAATATTACAGCGAAACTATATAAGTACATTGAGGGAAAATTGAGAATTTGATTTTGCCCATTGTTATCCCCGACTCCTCTTCGTCTTCGATGCCCTCTAGAAAATATATCATAAAAATGGCACATTTTCATCCAAGTGCCAGGTACACCCCTTCTTCATCCAACAAAATATACTTTGCTCACAAAGTTGTTGACTGTACGACTATTCCATTGTTGAGCAGAGGAAATGTATTAAATCTACTGAAAGAATGCCTTTAATAAAATAGCTTGCTAAGTTCTTTGCCAATATGTTAAAAAATATCCTATGTGGACTTTCATATATCGTAACTGTACACATTGCTCAACATTTCTCTACTTAATACATAATAATAATATATGAAATGGACAAAAAGTGAAGAGTCATTGCTTACGCATCATAATAATAATATTGTATATAAATTGTAAAATATAGTTAGGTCCTCCAACAATATATATCGAGTACTTATAGGTTTTTTGGAGTAAGATTCAGATTTTCAAACTGCCTCCTCCGAACTTGTATAAAGCAAAGTAAAGGAAGCGGAAAGTGCCATTTCTTTGGTTTCCAACAATAATAGTCAGGAAAAGTCATTATTATTACTGTATTATTACACTTCCTTACTTATCTAACTATTAAGCTCACGATCAGTACAGCGACTCGTTCCTTAACTAGAAACGTACTTATATAAGTCAAAGAGTCGACGAACAGCTAGCTCCCCACCAAAAACCAGTTCACGAAAGACGGTAATTTTCCGTTGTACCATGATATGAGCCATATTGAGCAAAAGTCTTTCATAAGGTTTGGTTTGCTGATGTACTTACTCTTTGAGACTTCAATTGTTACAAAAGGAAAAATCTGGCATCGCATGAAGGAAAGACTAATGCCGACAGTATCTGCAACTAAGTATACTGTAGTGGGTTGTATAATGACACTTACTTATAAACCATTATTGGAAAGTGGAAAAAGAAAAGATTTGGAGGGAAAGTAAAGTGAAACTAAGGAGGAAATAAATCAAAAGATACTAATAATATAAAATAAAAGTTGCAATAAAGACGAGGGAAGATAGTTTTAGCCTATTTATCTTTGTGGTCAAAGTCAAGTCTAGCACTGGCATTAAAAGTCCTTTATATTGAAAAAATAAATACAATAATAATATGGTTTTGAATAAGTATTATATCCTTATCGTTATTCAGCAGTACTTTTTTTACAGGCATGTCTTTGTGTATGTAGACAAGACAAACTTATGCGTATTTTCACTTTTCGTCTACTTTTTTGTTTTCATTTCTCGTCTGTTTTTCACATCGCTTCCAAGTAAGTGTCCAGCAGTTATCTGGATAAGTGTTGGGTTTTGGTACTCATGCTCACATTTAATATGGTTTCCTTTTGCTGCAAGAAATTTCTCAGAAGTCATCAACATAAATGAGATTTTGATAAAACCTTTAATGAGTCCGCAGAACATACAAATTCTAACTAAAGCATTTCTTAAAGTAATGTAAATACATATATATATATTATGGATTCGGTGGATAATACAAATGCATACATTTCTTCTACAAAGGCTCGAGTTCGGTCGGTCATATGCCTACACAAATATTCCCAGAAGCCGCAAAGTGTGAAGAGAGAGGAAAGAGTACTCTGACTGTGTTCGCCGACATGATCACTAGGTTTATTTTTTCTCCACCGTTTGATGATGGAAGTGAGAGAAATTCTCCACTCCCATCCGAAGACAAACTAGTTTAGAACACAGCAATTTCA
The DNA here is from genome assembly GCA_964034955.1 of Orchesella flavescens. Lineage (NCBI taxonomy): Eukaryota > Metazoa > Arthropoda > Collembola > Entomobryomorpha > Orchesellidae > Orchesella > Orchesella flavescens. The sequence goes on along the minus strand of OZ035956.1, from coordinate 38,593,404 downwards.
AGGATTGTATAGAGAACCGGCAAAACCAAAAAACCTTTTTCATCTTCTACGATCATCATCATCATCATCATCACCATCATACTATAACAAACAGGCAGTAAAAGTGTCTGTCTTCATATAACGATGTGGAGTACTGCTAGTGGGATTATAGATGTAGTGATGCTTTTGTAGTCATCGTCACTCGACAAAGAGTAATGTGAGTAGTTAGGCTCAAGACATCTTCAAGAAATTGGATTCTTATGAGTTTCCCAGCTTCCTCGTATTATCCTCTCCACAACTGCAATGCTTACGCATAGGAGGAAAACAAGGTGCCAACTGTGTCGCATTCCAAGGGTCACACGTGCATTATTTGAGATGGGGTGTGCGTGTGTGTGTAATACAATAGCACGTTTTGCACTCTTCTTCTTTCTTGCTCGTCTTTTAGTAGAGTTCAACCAATGCAATATCATCACCAGTTTCCTTCCCGTTTGCTCCGACACCCAAGCTATAAATTAATTTCGGATACATATGGAGAAAGAATGAGGAAGGTTTGTATGGATGGAAGCGGTATTTTGACGGGTTGATGTTGTTTAGCACCGAGAGTAAAGCTTAAAGCTTATACTATCAACAAAACTATTATTAGTTCTCAAAAGCGCGCGTGTACTAGGTAAAGCGGTAAAGTATGCATGTATAAATCGCAATAATATTCGACTTGTGATGACTTGGACATCAAACCAAAAACAAGGAAATACTACGTTTCTTTGCTGAATCCACTTGGACTCTTGACGAATGGTGATGTGATGTGATGGGAGGGAGTGAGGCATGATTACAGAAAGAAAATGAAAGAGACGAAGCATTAGTAAGATGCTATGATGGCCTTCTACGTGACTGGTCCTTTCATATTAATTAGTTCTTTACACAGACTAACCGCCCTTTTAAAACCCTCAATTTATTACTCTGTCGTTTCGCCTCTTTGCTTCCCCATTGCAAAGTTAACTGAGGAGTGAAGAAGTAAAAAGGAAATTCCTTTGCATGCATAAATACTTATTGCTTTGCTCTTGAGCTTTTCAACGCAGTTTTGCATTTTACTTTACAAATTTTGACGTGGCTTTCACTTCCCATTTTATGTTATCAAACAAAGCATTAACAACAGAAAGCAACATTATAGGATGGAAAAAACTTTGAAGGGCCAAGTCATAAATTTTGGTGCTCCTGCTGAGATGGACTATATGGATGAACTTCCAAAAAATGTTTACTTTGAATTAAGTGAATTTACTTGTTATGGGAAAACTGCATAAGTACTATTAACCTTGTTTTTCTAAAATGAGTTGACTTTTTTAAAAATTGAAAATAATTATTTGCCACATGTTAATGTATTAAAAGTTCATCAGCTTGTAAAGTTGGAGTTTTTTGGTTTTTCTGAGCAATCCCGAATTTAATTTTTGCAAACTTGGGCATAAAAAATGGAAATGTTTGCAACGTCGTAGTTTTGGTTGTAAAAGCATATTAAATTTTGACAGTCTCCCAACACTCAAATGAGTTCAGTATATTAGTTAGGATATAGTTTCATGAACTTTGCTCTATATTCTTCATAATCCGCCTTAAAACATGATGACATATAAGTAAATATGAGTATTTTTAGTAAGCTGAGGGATTTCAAGTAGGTAGAAGCTGGGGATTTCTGCATATACATCATGTTTGGAGTCTGGGGTTTGGTGCATGGATGAGATGCTTTATTACCTAGTATATGCTAGGTTTTGATTTTATGTTTCATGAATTCACGCTGTAAATGTCCATCCCTATAGCTTAAACAACAAAAATTCAGTCCAAGAAGCGAGAATTAAAAATAAATCTTTTCAAAAGGTATTTATATAAATATCTATTGCTTTCACAGAAAAATTATAATGTTATAGTGAATTTTTACTAATTCCTGGAAACTTCACGATATTTCAATTGAATTTCATAAATTTCAACTCACTCTACGTCGTTGCATGCGCTAGGTGATTTATCCTGTTTACACAGAGGTTTACTTATTTACGAGGCAGACTGAGAATCCCTTCAGTTAGTGATAATTGCATGTTATTTTGCAAGCCTTGAATTCACGCTTGAAAAAACAGAAATTTTAATGTACAAATCTCAGCCCCTCGTCACAGTTTAAATGGGGCAGTCACAGCGGAAAATAATTGTAGTTGCTGAACTGAACGAGCTTAAGCAAACTTGCCTTTGCTTCATATACACAGGAGCCCATTTAAAAGATCGTAGTCAAAATGCTTGGATCCTGAGTCTACATCTCTACACAAAGGTCCATATTTAGAAGAACCGAGAAACAAGAAGAGACTCAGTGAGAGGAGGAAATGAAAGAAAAAAAATTCACTTTTCAAAAGGATAAAACACGAAAGCTGGCATGTAAATCCATGTTATTAAGAGGAAGAGTAAGCTTTGGGTTGGCTTCGCACTCTGCATTTACGTTAATATATTATGCCAGGAGCAGTATGTTCACGGTCCATTTCGGAGTCACTTCGGCTTCATGAGCATAATGACAAGCATGTCAACAAAACTAATGCACTGGTTTTCAAAAAAAAACCGAGTTGTAATACAACAAACCATGGTATATGGTACTGGAACGAACCGGCTCTACCATTCCCTATTTCTTTTTCTTTTTCATCCTCTTTTCATTTTAGTTTTTTCTCTATTCGTTTATACCCATTCATATAATGTCGTCATTCCCTCTTACATGCTGAATGATCCGTAAGAAACCTGCTGGATGAAAAGTGGAGAGCATTGAATTCTCCAGAGATTTTCCAGTGACTGATGAGAATGCATCAAGCCCGTTCTGACAGTTTTATGCATATTTTGTTTCCCAGTCCATTTTGCCCCAGCCAGACTTACACATAATATTGTTGGATGGAACAAGCATACATGCATAATAATATTTTTTATTAAATTTTGCAATTTATGGACAAAGATACATACTCTTCCCAACTAAACATAAACATATATAGTATAGCATACATTCTTCCTTGTAGAAAGTTTTCTAAAGAATGCTACTATAATTTTGTACGATAAGTTTGTATATTTTTTTTTATTGAACATACTAAGATAATCCTCGAATCGAAACTTCGTGAGATTCCTCTAAAGAATCGTATTACCCTCTTCAGCCTACGCTCTAGATCCTAATATTATTATGCCGAATTACATAAAAGAAAGAACACAAGATCCTCCAGAAAAAATGAAATGGGCATAAATTGTATATTACGTTTAGGAGTCACGTTTGGAGGAATAATATAACAACCTACCTTAAAATATTCCATACCATTACACTGCTATTCCAATTCACCATTAGGTTTAGGTATAAGGCAAGGCATAACATAACACTTAATATTTTCAAAATTTACATAATCCACCAAAATGTCATGTTGTTAATACGTTGACATGCCTTGTTCCAGGTGGATACCATAGGTTTTTTGCTATTTTGAAAAATAAAAACTTTTTTGATTACGAAACAAAAACAAAAAGTTATTAAGTACACGATTTCATTCGGTTGTTATCATGAGCTCCCCCTTCTTTTAAAATTCTCAAGAGACGAATTATATATTTTCTTCAGATAGATGACGATAAGAAATCGACATGCTGCACATGAATACCATCGCACATAAAAAGTAAATTTCCATTTTGCTGCACATGCCGCACTTTTCTCTCAAGTTTACTGGATTTTCATGAACCTTCCACGACTCTTGAGTAAGCGTAACATACATATATCGTGCAGAAGACATGAGAAATAATCATTTACGAAACAGGTTTTTTTAGTTTCTCCGTTTTTAAGAAGGGTGGTTGTCTTTTTAATATTAAAAACCCTCACTTATATTACCTATATTGTCTCTTGGGACTTTTTCTGTCGATTTTATCTTCATTTACGCCAATAGACTCATTTACTGCACTCGCATCAGGAACATCATCAGGAACAGCAGCAGCAGCTTGTATGAAATGAAGGTAAGTTAGTAGTAAGTATACTACCTAAGTATGCTATTATACAAAAACTGCGCCTCCTATTTAATCCTCCATTTTCCACTTTTCCATCCACTTTTATGTACACTGACTGATGCGTATCGGGGGCATTAAAAAGGAGTTGATTATATACTTACGAATATGGATCTCAACGCGTTTATTTCGCACTATGTTACCTTACATCGTGAATCTCTCGTTCATTTCGATAAATATAGGCGATGTACGTATTAAATGCTATATGGTAGCTAGTGCTCAGCTAAAGTAGTAACTGCAGTTTTGTGAGAACACCAATGCAACTGGAAAAAATGATGATGCTTATAAGAAGTTATAACATAAAGTAATGTAGGTTTATACTATCTCTCCACTATCTAGTACCTACTTCCACATCTCTTTCAGTGTGTCCCTCCTCCTAAGCGGAGTAACAGGATGTTAAAAGTAATCTTCTGTAGTCTAATGTTAGCCGGTTAAGCCAAGGTCTGATTGAGTGTTTTCACTTAATATGCTTACAGAAACTGTATAATACTTGAAGAAGAACGTAGTATATATGTATCTCTACTATAATATAACATGCATGCATGTTGAGACGTTGAGAGTAGGGTTGAAGCAGCCGCACCAAACGTTCATCTCCAGGATTACGCAAAGGGAGTGGGAAAATAAGGTTTCTTGAGAATAACCAACATTAAGTTGAATGAAGTACCATGGTTGAAAGACAAGGAGAAAAGAGGAAGAAGCAATAAGTGCCATGTGTCTGTCGGTGCTTGCTGAGCAACATTAAGGTACATTAAAAGGAAGCTGACTGGAGCACGTCCTTCACCGATAATGAGAGATTGCATGACACTCTGGGGCATCGTAAACTTCTTTAAAAATCCTTACTCACCAACCATCCACCCGAAACAGGAGCTTAGAACCCCCTACAACGATCATCATAGAGTATGTTATGTGTGTGTGGATGTATATATATATGTTTAGTATACTTTGCATTTTCCATGCTTAAGTAAAAGAAAAGAAAGAGCAGGAGCTTGGAGGTAAGTATATATAGCATTTCGAAATAAACGGCCATTCATTTAATACTTCGCTCTGTCTTTCATTACCTGTTTTACCGCCTGAGAAAGTTTGGAGTACAGATCAGTATAATTTGGTACTTTAGAACTCTTTCGTAATTTGGAAATGAATTCTATGATGAAATAGAAAAAAATAAGAGGATGATGATGCTATGGAAAGTAATTTTGGCCAAGGCCATGCACGTTTTTCCTTCGTATTTTAAGTAAGATAGAGGCAGTCTCATCATATCATAACATGCATGGTAGCGTGTAGCGTAACATAATATAACATATATAACATACATAACATGTTTCGTAAAAAAAGTGTGGGTTAATATATTATATAAAGGAGTCAGGGGCGCGGGTGTAGTTGAAGATGAGTATGAGTACTTTGGATATTTAGGTCAAGCCAAGTGTTGTTATGCATAGTATATGTGCACTTTTGTGTTCCACATCAATCTTGAATTTGATATGAGTAACATATCCTCATTTCATCACAGTCGATGAACTTGGAGTACGAAATGAGAATGTAAATTTTTTATTGTCAGAAGTGTCTTCATGTTGACAAGTACATATAAATGTACCTTTCACAAAAAGTGGATCCGCTTGCTTTACGAGCCCATGAATGAATTGATGAGGAGAGATTTTATAGTTCAGCTTCGGTCCGTAAAACAGTGAGTAAGTGCACTGACAAGGGATAATATTAAGGTACATGTTCATCACATCCATATCCATCCATGTTAGCCATAGAATGTATTATATATCCTTCCATATAACATGTACCGCTACTCCATCTCATTCCGGAAACCGCGATGTAACCATTGGTTTGCCAAAGACATCAAATCTCCACTTCTTCTTGCGTGAAGAACATGAAATATCTTGAAACCTAGGCCGATGAAAAGGTTGAATCTTTATATGAGTAGGCACATGGCACTATAGTTTTGCTTTACTTGAAAGCACAAAGAAACCCACACCATGTCTATGTATGACCCTCTCATTCCATATCCCAACTTTTCGCTCAATGTTGTTCCTCTTAATTCATGAAATGTATGGAAACCTAGCCTAGAATAATATGATCTAGCAGAAGCAGTGGTGGTGCTACTAGAGACTACCTCATCCTCATCCCATCCCTACCTATTTTCCGTTCCTATAAAGTAGTGTGTGTGTGCTTGGTTGGAGGAGACATAAAGAGAATATTTAAACAGCTCGAAGGAAGCGAGCAAAACGAACATACAAAGAGAGGAAAGTCGTGAGTTCTTTTTCAGTTTGGAAAACCCTTAGTGAAATTCGACCAAAAAACGAGTGAGGACCAAGGCCACCTCATCACGTATGTAAGGGAAAAAGCGCGTGCATATCTACCATCTACAATCACCGATTTATACACTGTACTGTACTGTACTCTGTATCAGAACCGCTACTCTCTCCTCTTATCATTTCTATGGGCACTTCAAGGCACTATCAATATCATATATCAGTAGGTACGTACATTCAATGGGAGTGTATTACGTAAGGACAAGTAAAAGTCACTTAAACCAAGGCAAAGTAAAAGTTCCAGGGGAACGTTATGTTACGTTCCGTTAAAGCTCCAGTGCAAAAACAGACTTTACTGTTACCACAAATACCAACGTTCCTTCCAGCCAAGCCACACTATATGAATGAATCTGTATCTATGTATCTACAATCTACATGCTTTACTTACTCTTACTAGAGATTCAACAAATTTCTGTATTTGTACTGTACTCTTCTGCTGCTAACGCCCTAAAAATTCTCATATTTCAATCGCATACATTTTATTTTATTTATTTGCTCTCATTCTACATCCAAGAAGATAGAAGATGAGTACGGGAAAGAGCCCCAAGATGTGTATGGGAATGGGATGATAGTGATATGATATGATACCACCTGACCTGAGTGCTCATTCTATAGCCATAGTCATATGCTTTGCCACTCGTTTGGTCTGAGTTTCATAGTTTCATGTGAGTAAAATGGAAATACCAAAACTGAGCGTGGAATGGAATGGAATAGCTAGCAAAAGTAGTGCGATATGTATGCATAACCAGCAGCTGTGGTTGTCTTTTCGAGTTTGCGACTCTGTGACGAAGCAATACTCTTAAAAAATAGATATTTCATGTAAATAATATATAAAAAATGATATGAAAAAAAAGGTTTCCGTGCGGAATGAACTTTTGGGGATTTATAAATCTTTCATTAGCTTTCCACCTCATTTGCACTTTTACACATGGTATATCATAGCCATTGCGATACGGCATTGTTCTTTTCTCTGGTTGGTGCTGCATATTTATCAATCATTATTAATTTGTAAAAACGGAATGAGCACACACACAAAAAGGCCATTCCAGGAACAAATACTTTTGCAAAAATGTATAGATATATATGATTCTCTCGCTGATTTCTGCGAATTACCAATCCAAGTTACTATATTCAAATATTTACTTCCAACGTTCCAACAAGCGCTTTCCTGTGAGAATGTCCATAGACAAATATTTGAGATTCCACTTCTTCGTGCTACTTTGTAATTTTAGGAGTAGATTGCTGGACAAACGCTAGCACGGTAGACCGACCAACACTTGCTTTCATCTGATTTAACACACATAAAGTAATATTTTATAAGGAAAATATTTTAGCCATATTCTTATCACTCTGATATTAGTATTAGCAACACAAGAGACCATATATATACGTAGTCAGTATCCTTCGGATTCATTAGTATTCTTATTAAGTTATGGATATTCTTTCGTAACTAGAAGCTTCCTCTTTCTGTAATACGTGAGCATTTGAACTGAAACGTTACACATATATATTATATATGAGAAGAACTTTTGAAATAGATATGAAACCAAAAAAGACCAAGTTGTGCATTGCACCTTCGGGGACCTAACTTGTGATTCACATTTACTTGCCCGTATATTTTCACAGGAAGTCTTTTATGTAATCCTTAATCCACGACAAACTCTCCAAGCACATAGAGGAGTGTATCGGATCTCACTAATCACAATATTTCAAGATAAATAATATATTAGCCTCAAGGGATTCCATAAGTATTTACAAGTTATACACTTTTTGGTTGAGGTCAGAAATGAAGTTGTTGTAACCACACTGCACTGCAGTAGAGATTAAATGTACATTTGTAAAAAAGAACTAAAAACTATCCAGAATATAGCGTGGCGTAGTGGTGGTGCATGGTGTGGTGTGGTTCGAAAGAAAATTTGTTCTTTAAAGAATTATGTCTGTTTTATAAACTTATGCATAATATTACTTATTATGCACAACTAGCACTGGCTGCTGAACGTACAAAATTGTACCTCAGTTTTCTTCCCAGTATATCAAACATTTATAATGTACATCTTAATATTCATAAAGTTTCATATTTTGCTTTTGTGCTTCTTCATTCTTGGTTTGGTTCATCATATCATGATCATCGTCATCATATCATCAACAGCAGCAGCAGCAGCAACTTTCACCAAGAGAGAAAAGAAATGGAGAGAGTGAGGGAAAGTTTGTCGTAATATGGAAAGTCTTAAAAGAGCTTATATATAATATGTAGCTCGAATTCTCAATGGCAAACAAACATATCATATCGATGAAAAGTTTCTTGATTGTTGATATTTGTTTTAAACTTGCTCTCAAAACATTATGAAAGGTTTGACAAAATTTTGGTCCTTGAGATTGAGTGGGATCTGTAAGGTCTTTAGTAGTTAGAGAGAGCTAAAGTCTAGAGAAGGGATTATGGACACATCATTTCTTGAGATTGTGAGCTAATTAACTGCTGAAATATGGAGCATGTGTTGCAGATTGAGAATAGATTAAAAGCTTATATGAACAAATGGAAAATGCTGCACATAATTTGAGTTTGTAGTCGAAATACTAGAGAGTCTGGAGTTAGTTTCGTTTTATCATCACACGAGTCCAATTTTAAGACAAGTAAACAATCAGCAACAGCAACATTTTGTGATCACAGCTTTGAGCTTTTGAAATGAAGGAGGGCAGTGGTATGGTGGTAGTCACTGTAGTACTCTCGTTCTCGTACCCCATATTTCTTAATAATGAGGCATGAGAAATCACTAGAAAATGATAAATGGTCAACTCAACACATTGAATGCGCCGGCTGCCATTATATTGCTCATGCTTATTATATGATTTGAGCTGGAGAAAGGAGTCGTCTTGACTTTTATAAACAGTCGGAATATGATGATGATGATGATGAGCAAAAGGGTAACACAGTATGGTACGCAAAACTCAACAATCAATCTTTCCTTGTCGACCATAATATTAAGAAATACATATACACGTCAGTCATGCCAGAAAACCTTGAAAATAATGCTGACGTGGATTTGAAATTTGATGTAACGAATAAATCATAACCAGAATATTTTATGGAGAAGAAAATGAACACGAATCGTAATAGCAAATCATGTTCACACTGCTTGTGACTATTTTTAGAATAAATTTATTTCACGATATTATATTGCAAGACTATTACGAATATTAGCAACAAGAGGAACAAGGCAATACCCGCAAGTCTGAAGATATTCTGTGTATACTTTCATAAATATGTGAGTGGGTGTTTCGTACCTGGATGATATCACCAATATCAGAAGATGAGGTGAGTGTGATGCGGATACAACTAGCGATAATCGCGTAAGCACTACTGGTGGTAATAAGCGTATAATAGAAGCGAACTATTTACTTGAAGCAATATTATTATTGCGAAAACTACGAATTTATTGAAGGTGAAATATTAACACTACAACGGAAAATATTCACTGCAAAATCTACGAAAGAAATATTATATATATTTGACAGCACAAAGTATATTGATGTTGATGATGAGAAATCCTGGAATGGAATGGAGTATTCCCTTTTACGCATCTTTCAATGCCACACACATACATTCATCAACATACCTTTCATTCATTTAAATAATAACCTAATGTGCGATTACGCATATGTGTTCTACACTTCTTGTGTGAAGTGTACCTTTGCCTTATGTTGCATCCAACATCTCGGCACTTCATCTCACGTCACTCAACCTAAATATTAGGTTGTTGCTCCAAATCTCCTGCATTGCACCTCCATGATGCCCTCCGGAACGGACTCTCCGCTGGGGGGTAGGGGGGTTGGTTTGGGGTAAACTAACGCCTCCTCTCCTGACTGGGATCTCTTATTGATTTTGTTGGGACTCTGCATACATGTCGATCCCCTTCTGAGTCATCTTTGTTGTAGGCGAATCCTACGTCCTTCTTTATTTTATTACGCTTAAGGAACTCGTGTCATTGCACGGTATATGAAATATCCGACTACTCGAATCATATGGTTTATATTCGGCAACCCGAATTTAACTAAACATCATTCGGCAACCCGAATCTAGCACACACATTATTCGGCAACCCGAATCTTTAAAGTTAAAGCTATGTGTCTCCTTCGTATGCATTGTGATGCATTCTCATTCTTTCAATCTCTTTTTACACATTGCCAATAAATGGCTTCAATGTCGTGGCCCGGTATCCGTGTGGACTGAATTAGTCCATATGATGGAGTTGCTTTAGGGATTTAACCTGTTGGTAAACCTCGGTACTCCTTAAGGTACTTCCTTCTCTCGCTATCCATCTATACCAGTGGAAACGGTCCTTGATTTTCCGGGTGATAGGCTTGTACGCCCGATGTCTATTGAGTGACATCTTGAGGATCCGCTTTCGCAAGGATAGGGTACTGCTAGTGGCACAGTAAGTGCTAGTGTTTATTTTCTTCAGTAAATCTTTACTCTTCATTTTCTGTGGATCGTCTTCCTTCTTTTTCTTCTTTAAATTTTTATTTCGGGTAACGGTTAGTGCTACTGGAATGGCCAATTCCAGATTTATGCTTGGCATGCCTTCTTCTGAGGGTAGTGAATTTTCACATCCCGTTAGCTGTGCGGTCAATGGATAATCCAATGTCTCCGCGTGTGGGTAAAACTCGTAAGTTACTCCCACCAGCCCTATGATTGACAGCCCATCCTCCTCGAAATACATCTGGAGTATTGCTGGATCTGTCACGTTCCCGTTTTCTATCCTTTCGATTAGGATTCTCGAAACTATATTCTTCTTTTTCAAGTCTTCTATGGGTTTCTTGCAATAATCGTTTATGTTCTGTTCTCTGATCAGTTCATCGCGAGTGATACTGTCATTGAATGGTGAAGCCACTGGAGCAAAAACGTGGTCTTCAGATTCTTTATTTGATTCCCTCTTCTCTTTCATGTGATTGATATAGTTTCCAGCCATGGTTGGGTGATTGTTCAAAGGTTCCTTAATATTACGTTGGATCTTGTCCTTTGAGGCGTCCCTCTGGTCCGATCCGGTCGTAAGATTAACTGTCGCTTTGTTCTTAAAGGTTCCATTTATTGGGAAGCAGAAGTTAGGTTCGCTACCGAACCAAAACTTCTGATGTTTCGGCTGAAGCACCATGTCGTACTTCTTCAAGACTTCTGCTCCGATGAAACATTGTACTGGTAAACTATTCATCACGTAACAATCATGGTTGATTTCCTTAGCTCCTTTTGTTAGCTGCAAGTTAATTTTTCTCATTCGTTTGCATGTTGAGCCATTGGCACAAACTAATGGTTCTCCTTCTTCAATCGTGAAGTTTGGTTGCAATAGTTTTGCAAGTTTCCGATCCACTAAAGAGTGACTTGATCCTGTGTCAAGTAGTGCATTTATAATGCTTTTCTTCGTTGTGATTTTAATCACTGGTACGCCATTTGGGTGTAGACTCATAGTGGGGAAAGGGTATCCTTGGCGAATTGGTGCACCTTCCCCTATTAGTTTAAATTTTCATTTAACTGGCACGCATCGCTACCGATGCAATCAGTGCCGTCCGCCTGCTCAGGTAAATATACTTGGACTACGGTTCCATCCTCTAATGTGGCCAACGCCATTCTTCTAGGACTCGGACAATTATTGATGGAGTGGTTATATCCATGGCAACGTAAGCATTTCTCCAAGTTGTTGGAGGTTAGGACACGACCAAGTTGCAGGGTTGTCTTGTTATCCGTGATGGGTCTGCCGCCTGGTCCACTTGGATGTCCTCTTTCGGCTCCAGCGCTATGGTTGTCTTCATTCTCCTGGACTCTCTGACCTCCTGTTGCTCCATTGTTTCTTCCACTGAATGAGTAAAAACTCTCAGGGTTTCCTCTGTTTGGGTTGAATCCACCAAGACTTCCTCGGTTTCCTTCTCCAAAGTTGTCATTTGGGTTGTCTCCGAAAAATCCACGTTCCAAGGTGTTCCTTCCGGTTCCTTGTTGGTTTGGTTCAAAATTCTTATGATCATTTGGCTTCTGTTTGCTGGAATAATCTTTCCTGTCTTCTGCTTTCATTGGTGGAACAGTGAAGGATCTTTTCCACAGCATGTCTTGGGCTTCAAGTGATGAAGTGGCGAAGTCGCATGCGTCGTTCAGTTCATTTGCTGTTTTGAAAGTCCTTGGCCCAAGTGCAATGCGTAGGGTTGGGTGGAGTGCAGCCTGTGCCCTTCTCACATGGTCATCTGCGTTGTCATCTGGGAAGCATTGCTTGGACAAGTCCAACAAATCATAAATGAACTTGTTAGTCGGCTGGTTGAGTTGTTGTTGTTTCTTCTCAAGTTCTCTGCGTCGTCTTTCTTTGTCCTGCCAACTATTGTATTTAGCCTCGAAAGCGGTTTTGAATCCATCCCATGTTTTAAAAGTGGGTAGTTCATGGTTGTACCATGACTTGGCGTCTTCCGGAAGTAAGGATTTTACATGAGTAAGGTACTTTGATGCATCGTAAGCCATACTTTTGAAATGGTTTTCTGATGCTGTGAGGAAAGCTGTTGGTGTCAGTTTCTTGGTATCGAATTTGGGTGGGTCAATGTTGCATTTCATGGTGGTTAGCGTGAGCCCCTTCATAGCTTCTGCAATTGCGCCTGCTGTCGTCTGGTCCTTGGCTTGCATTACGTCGGTTTGCTGTTTGATGATTTCCAACATTTGGTTCATCTGCTGTCTGTCCTTCTCTCTCTCCTGGGTGAATGCCCATAATTGCCTGGCGAGGGCGTCTTCAACGGCCTTCGTTATCTTAGCGTTTATATCGCTCATGTTTGAGTCTACTTGTCTCTCCCAATTTCCCAAAGATATTGGTTTGCTACCAAACCATAAATGAAACTCCTTTTAGCTTCAGGTAGAACGGCTACCCGATCTATAGTACCTTCAGTTGGGAGTAAGGGTTCAATTGGTTGAGTGCTTTTATTATTTTCTTCTTGTTTGCTTTAGTTGGTTATCTGATGTCTGTTATAATTTTTCCGCTTCGGGCTGTACACTTCTTAGTATCAGCAACTGGCTCCTTTTTCGTCAGACATTAATTTGTCTCATCAACATCAGTCCAAACAAAAAGCTTAGTTATACGTAAGTTCAGGATAACTGACTTAGTATGCATTCATTTATAATGAATGTCTGGTGATTCCATTCTGATTCCATCCAAATGTGTAGATTCCAATTCGTTTGTGTGTAGTTTAGAAAGATGTGAGATTTTGTTTGTTATTTGTGTGTATACTGCAACCAGTATCGTAGAAGTGAGTGTATATAGTGTAAACCCCGCTACCGGAGTTATGTATTGAGTGAGTGTGACAAACACAAAAATGTCGCTACCGACATATCATAGTGTGTAAGTGTAAGCATTCGTGTCGCAACAGTGAGTATACAACACACTACCGCAACCGGTATCGGTGTAAGCTACACTCGTGTAGCGATTTATGCTAAATGTACATGAATATATTTTGGTATTTAAATGAGTCTCATATGCACTTATGACTATACTTGTTAACAGAAATTCATAGTGCAAGACAGTAACATCAACACTCAAAGCGAAAATCAAAATTGTATGCACTTCTGTAAGTACTTGATGATGTGGCTAGCATATGCATAAACACTAAATTCTACTTTGACAAAGCATATCTATACTCATATCATCGTTGCAGTAAGTCAAAACAAAAAATCTACATTTTAAACTACGTTGGTTCTTGGTTTGCAAGCATATTCTCATATAGCGTTTAGCTGAGCAAAATTAAACAAAGAGAGAAAAAAAAATTGAGCGGCTTTGATCTCATTTGCATAACGGGGAAAAAAATTGTCATGAACTTTTTCTGACTTGTACGAGGTAAAAATCACTAAAAAAAACTGAAATTTTCTTCACTAAAACTAGCTCATACTACTGCCGAAAATATTATGCAATAACCATGTCAAATTATGACAGCAAGTCTACACTGCTCTGCATAAAATTGACCACCACCCCGTTAATGTCACTACACAAAAATCACTAATTGACCAATATCACCACCTGGTTTTTACTCGCCATGCAAGACTATTACGAATATTAGCAACAAGAGGAACAAGGCAATACCCGCAAGTCTGAAGATATTCTGTGTATACTTTCATAAATATGTGAGTGGGTGTTTCGTACCTGGATGATATCACCAATATCAGAAGATGAGGTGAGTGTGATGCGGATACAACTAGCGATAATCGCGTAAGCACTACTGGTGGTAATAAGCGTATAATAGAAGCGAACTATTTACTTGAAGCAATATTATTATTGCGAAAACTACGAATTTATTGAAGGTGAAATATTAACACTACAACGGAAAATATTCACTGCAAAATCTACGAAAGAAATATTATATATATTTGACAGCACAAAGTATATTGATGTTGATGATGAGAAATCCTGGAATGGAATGGAGTATTCCCTTTTACGCATCTTTCAATGCCACACACATACATTCATCAACATACCTTTCATTCATTTAAATAATAACCTAATGTGCGATTACGCATATGTGTTCTACACTTCTTGTGTGAAGTGTACCTTTGCCTTATGTTGCATCCAACATCTCGGCACTTCATCTCACGTCACTCAACCTAAATATTAGGTTGTTGCTCCAAATCTCCTGCAATATATGCCACGTCAATTCCCTCATTCTGCGTACTTATTAGACATTCTATTGTGTATTATTGAAAAGCAATAAAATTGGCAAAGAAAATGTGGCAACTTAAATCCACGCCTTGCCTATATAGCGTGTCTCTTCGTTTTTAATTAGGGCTTATCAAGATCAATCAAGATTTCCTTTGCCTGCAAATTCATTATGCCGTGTATTACCTGGACTTGGACTAGAAATTTTTTTCTGTTGCGGAATCACATTAAACAAACACGCAAATATGCACATTTTGCATCACATAATTTTTAGCTTAATTTGGTTGAGTTATGTCTTTGACAGACAGGCTCACGGCTCACGTGAGTACTTCTTGAACCCAATGGCGTCTTGTATTATGTCCCATTTAATTATCGGGAAGTGGCATGCATTGTAAAAACATCAAGTTTTTGACACACTTCAATCGATTGGAAAATTTTCAGGTGCATTACGTACATATGCATAGCAGGTAATTTTTAATGGTGGATAGAAGCCGCCATAAATTCATAAATAAATCTGATATTTGCACATAAGTGTACCTACACAAAGGAACATTTTCATTTGGGACACGTGTGATCAAGTGTTCACTCCGATGCAACCTTGTGTTTTTTTCATTTTTTTGGGGGAAATTCCCAAATTATATCACTGGCTTTTACAGTAGTTATGCATAATCTATACTTATTACACATTATACAACTGATAACTGATTTTTATCGAACATTTGGTACTGGTACCTCCGTTTTGTGTGTCATGTTACATATTAAATTGATCATGGTCGAAGAAACCTCCACCAATCCACGCTAAGTCTTTCGTATCAGCCTTGCTCAGCCACAAAGTGGATGAGAGTCTAGACAATGTGTTTGATTTTTGCCCAAAATTCCAGACAGACAACTGAAGTACCATTACACTTCTCCTACTATAGCCAAAAATTTATTCAAACAAGCAAGAGCGGAAGGGCTAGGTACTCTTTACTAATTAAATATAAAAGTCACATTGACAAAGCCTCAAGACATTAACGGAAGCAACTAGCAACCATCAACATAGGCATTCCTAAAACAGCATCGACTCATTACTAATTAAAAGTAGTGATAATTGGCATCGCTTTTATAGGAATGGTATGTTGTTGCCAGTTTGCCTATACTTACAAGTTTTCTCTCTCCAACTAACATAACATCATCCATTTCAATAGTGTAGCTACCTACCACAGAAATTCCATTAAAATAGAAGGTAATGAGCTCAAATTGAATGGAATAGACTCAACGTATTCGTCGAGATTCTTCTCTACCAACAAAAGTCATGAATCGTTTGCGTTTGCTGTTTGTTCCTATTCTATTCTAGCTTTTTGCTTTTACAGGAAGTCAGTGAAATTTGGTGGAATGGAAAACTAAAGAATAAAAAAAAACCTTGAAAATGAGAATGATGTGGGGTTAATAGGTGACTAAGGAGAGTCTAAACAAAGCAAAGTGTTTTAGAATCTTCCCCAGATGTGCATTTATATCCTCAAAGCGTGAATGAAAAGCTGGCTAGTAGCATAAAATCACACAACTTCAAAAAAAGAAAGCAAACCATTCAGCTTAATATATGAACCATTTTAGCATTCTCCCATCATGTTTGTAGTCGTTCCATGGGATGTGCGTTTTAAATCAATGTAATATATTATTAGTCCATGCAAATGGTTGAGCTTGAGCACAGCACAGTTAGTTGAATTTTACATGAGCTAATCTCAAATTTATATCTTGCTATGTGAGTTTGTTATGTAACTATTTTAAATGAGTGTACACAACTTGTGTGTATCATTTAGATTTGTTAAAAATTAGGTTGCCAACCTCTCTCAACAAGCCGTTAGAGAGTTAGTTGGCATATTTTACCACAAAAAAATTAGTCTTTATCTTCCCTTCTGTATCTCTCTCCACTCAACAGCACATCTCACATCACAATGCTATAACATAACCAAGTGGCAACGGCAAGCAAAAGCTAAAGCTAGCTTGGCTTGGCTCTGAGCCCAGATTTCAAAGTCAGGAGCAGAACTAGTCTCTCCCATGATTATGTTTAGCCTTTTTAAGTTTTTTGGAGTCCCTCGCTCCTTTTAAAAAATGCACAGTGGGCAAAGTAACGGATACAATGTATACTTATGCTTTGCTATTATGTTTGCTTTGATATTTTTATGGAAAAACGAGGCAGAGAAAAATGCTCACGCTTGTTTGTAAGCACGAGCACTACTGCTAGCTATATAATAACAAAATCTTCATGAGATGATGAGATGAGGATGAGAAGCAAGTAGCTCACTCACTCGCTCGCTCAAGAAGATTTTATGCAACTTCAAAAGAAAGAGAGCTAGAGAGTCTCTAAAACTTTTGCATATTTATCAACAATCTCTTCCTCTTTTCCTGCTTATGGGATTACTCCACCCCAACACTTCATAACAAGTTTTGTGTAAAGTGAGCAAAAGCAAATAGCTATACACAGACTACAGGGAATGTAAAGTTTCTGACCCTAATTAAATCATCAATGGTAGCAGAGTTCTTGGAATAATGCAATTATGTATGCAACTAACTGCAAGCAGCAGAGTAAAAAATTTCTACAAAAGAATTTCTCATTTTAAGATTTTTTTTGGAAGGTTGGAAGGTAATTAAAAAATAACTTTGATGAGAATCAGAGCATGCAACTCTCATACATTTCTCTCCTTTTGTTTGCTTCGTCTCCTTTCGCCAGTCTTTTACAGGAAATAGAATATGCAATTTGAAATTTATGGTACAATAATATAACTTAAAGGTCCACGTTATTATTTATGCTTTCACTCTATCAATTTTGTCTTTTACATTGATTCTAACAATGAAATTAAGTAGTCCCATTAAATTTCTAACCAACACTGTTTAACTGTCATCATCATCAGCATTTGACTTTCAGTTTTGTAGACCAAGCCATCCCTTCATTATCTTCAGGAGGATCGGTGCGTTACTACCTTCATTACTTTGTAGGAATTTGAAACTAACTTTTGTTTTAGACAGACGAGATTGGACGAATAAAACTGCTTTTTGGCAAAGAATTTAAGAACCGCTCCGCTCTGTTCCCGCATTTTCTTCATATCAGATGCAGGAAATGGCATATTACACATGATGTACTTGAGGAACGTGCGCACACAAAATGTTTGTGCAGGCTAGGCTGAGGCGACTGAATTGAATCTTCATGATTTTACCAAACCAACTAAAAGACTGCCTACATTTTTATACATAAAGGAAGAAATTGTGAATAAAATCAAAATCAAATGTTATTTTGATATAAAGTGCCCCATTCTTGGATTGATATCTACTGTAATATGTCCGTAGTAATGATAATGCCTTGTAATAGTTGTAATACTACCTAAAACCTAACTACTCCGTAATTTTAGCGCTCAAGGACTAAGCTTTCACCGAGAGGCCAACTAGGCTAATGGTAACTGTAACTAAAAAAAATCTTCGGAGAACTCAGAACTCAGCTTCGGAGAGGATTTGAGTGGGGAGATAAACGTTGCAACTTGCAGCCCAATAAGTGAGCCTGTTTTCTTTCTTCGTTTAGTAGGATGTGTGTATCCTATTGTAAAAAAAAGTTTTTTGTATATGAGAAAAGGCACAGTGCGTCTAATTCTACGAAAATAGGAATCTTAAAGAAATGAGTCTTTTACTCCTTCCTTCCTTTCTGCATGGGTGGCTGATTTGATAGCTTGTATTATTATGTTCGTACGTTCCTCCTCGCATGCTCCTAAAAGTATACTAAGTCAACGTTGCAAACACATAATAATAATATATAAGTATGAGTATATCTACAAATGTGTGTACAGCAGATATCTTCAAAAGTTGGAAGAAAACCTGAAGACGACTAGATGTACCAACAAATTGTAAAACTACCTATAAAAAAGAGGGGAAAACAAAGAAGAGTCTGTGGAGAAAGAGAAATAAGGACAAAGAATAGAGTGCAACGAGCCAACTAACTTTCGCCTATCACGATGGCCTACATTCGACTCAACATTTTCCCTTTTCTCCTTTTCCCATCATTTGGACAATTTGCCTCTCTTGAATCTCAATTGTATTCCGAGTTCGCGTAGAAGTCTAAAAGCGAAGCACACACACATACACACTATTCCTCCTCCGACATATTTTTACACACTTGAAGAACGCTAAATATACTTTTAAACTGGAGTTTAGGAAAGGGACTACTGGAAGCACTTGTCTTTGGATTCCCATCAGAATATAAAAGATACGTTGGAGTCCAAGTCGAGGCACAGCCAGCATATATTTTTATATGTAAGTACAATATGGAAGTTTAGTCTTTTGGGACGACCCACTCACTCTGAGTCACCAAACCAAACCACTAATGTTATGCGTGTTGCCAGTTCAATGTGAGCAGCTAGCAGCAGCTCCATGCGACAAATCTTGTATAATGTGTGTCCAATCGAAAAAATAAAGCTAAAAGTCGTAATATGCATTTGAGTATGCTAAAACGCAGAGGTAGACAATGTGTGCGTTACTTTATTAGTTGTAGGCTGTAGGATGTTTGTTTTTATGTACCTCAATATTTTTTAACGTGACTTACTTTTTTACCTGTCTATATTTTTTGACAGAAAAATACAAACATTGAAAATAATTGATTGTTTAGCTAACTTCAGTTATAAGAAATTCAATTTCCAGCACAGCTCACAGTTAGTTGAGTAGTATCCATGTTCGTGCTTCTCCCAATCAATATTCCAAAGACAAATGGATTTTGCATGTGACTGGAGGGGGGAAACGGTGCAGAATTGGTTGGAAAAGTTTTTCTTACCTGCAAAAACACAATAAAAATACAATGATTACAATTACTGATTGAAAGACAGAAACATTATGATCAACTTAAGAAATTCAAGGTGTAGGATGAGGAATAATTAAGGGAGCGAATGAAGGAAATCAGATTTTAATTGTAGGAAGATAAAATCAACTCCAATATCACATCACCCCAATAAAAATGCGTCTCACCACGCTCACGCTACCACACCCAACGTCCCATATTGACGTAGACTCCACTAATGACAACTGCATCATGAAATAATTTGATATGCTTCTAGCTCCAATTGCAGTTGTTGACAACAACAACTAAAGACATGGTCAACCCAACCATTATTATAGTTACTATACGATGTTATATGTGCAAATTGGTTAGTATATACATAAATACATGCATGTACGTACACATGCAGTCATTACGAATTCTGACCCAAATCCCCGTCAATTTTTCCTAACTACTTGTGTGATTCGGGGTGAAGGCAAAAGAATAAAAGTGTAAACCGATATGTACAAGTATGTCAGTAAGTATTGTAGTTTTTATTTTTGTACATACATATATATAGTATTGTGTACAACTATACTTAACATTACGTCCTTTTTACTTAAAGATGCAGTACAGTTGTGGCAATTGTAGAGGAAAATAAAGACAAAAACCCCAAAAAAGAAAGTCGATTGCAGTTCACTGAATGTCTAGATGAAAATCTTCAACGAGCATGATGATAAAAAAGAGAGAGAGTTCTGGAATGAGAGAAACTAATACCAGGAAGGAACAAGAGCAACATCGGCCGACATAATATTATTACGTTCATATCTTTCATCGCAATCTACAATCGAAACATTCCTCATCATTATTTCTTCTCCTCCTAACTCCATACTTTTAGGAACGCATAAAAACTTGTATCATCATCATCATCATCTTGAGGGTTTTAATGATAACTTCTTTGTAGACAGATGAATATGTTTCTGCAACTGTACCAAACCAACTACCGACCGACATAGTCAATACATATCTTCCTTGTTATAACTTATAAGTGAAGTCAACTTAGTTAGTTTTTTTCTACTACTACTAAACTTAATATGTATATTATGTACATGTCTATATTTGGAAGAGTAGTTTTAGTTTTACTACAAGAAAATTTGTCCTTTCTTTTTCTGTAATTGGAAATATAATTAGTACGTGCTGGAAAAGGAAAACCGCATTAGGAGAGAGAAGAGTCTTCTTTTTTCCCACCAACTACTACTCCTCCCTTTTGCTTGTTTTCAGCTATTTCGGAAAAATTGTGTGGGAAGCCGCATTTCACAAAATTAGAGAACTACCCTGGTTATTAAACGAATGTTCTCTGTGATGGGATGCAAGTCTACTCTCCACCTCTTTATACAATAAGAAATTCCAAGTGTTTTGTAATTAAAGGAAAGCTAGAGCTGCTAGAGAAGATACTTTCATCCTCATCATCTCCGTGTTCGCAAATTGAATATAAAAAATCTTTTAGTTAGACAGTCCTTGAGAACCTCTTGTCGTCTTGCTTTGGAGAAAAAAAATCTTGCTCGACCTAGTTTTGTAAATGAGTATAAGTTTGCTATACATAAATTGAGCTAAATGTAAGAAATTTATCTCAGTTGATAAGAAGAATATCGTTACATAAAACCCAGAAAGAAACCCTTTTGCTTTTGCCGCTGATCAGTCTCCCGTTTTCTATAATGATTAGAACCATGAAAACTTGAAATGGTAGACACAAAAAGGAACATGACATAACATCGAGCGACAAGCGAGGTTCATAATATAAGTGTGCAAATTTATGCTTGCAAAAGCATTTTTCTTGAAAGTAAAAGGGAAACGCGATTTAGCACTTGGAATTAGAAAAGATTTTTGCATCACTAATTACAGGTTTCAACAATATGGTGGTGATACAATAGTTTCTTTTTAAGATTTAGAAAAGCAGCCAACACATAATCTCCACAAAACTAAATTCCTATTTAACAAGCAGCCCTGCCGTTATCATTAAAGATAAAAATTGCTTGTAAACCAAAATCCGTCGATGAGAACAATAATATTCATGATAAGATTGTGATCAAACGCATAAAAACTTTAGTGTAAAAAACGGTATATAGAAAACTATGCCTATTATGTTCATTCAACCGCAGTTTGTGCGGTGGTAACCAAGTGTAATAACCAAACCACAGGATTGTATTTGTAGGTAGAAAAGTAGAGGAGAGGAAAGAAGCCGTTTTTCTCATGAACTTTTCCCAACAATTTGGAATGCATGGATTAAACGCATGAATGGAAACACGCCCCCCGAAAGACGATAAATGACTGGGTTTAATAGCCGTATAAATAAATGAATCCGTATCTATAGATAAGTCTCACTTTATGGTGATTCTGATCTATAGATTATCGTCTCTATGGTATAAATAAATAAATTCTCCTCCCTAGATCAAGTTATCCAGGATAACACATTTTGAAGTGATCTTGAGAAAGGGATCAGGATAAAGTTTCGTATAAATAATCAAATTTTCATTTCAATCATAATTACTTCTTATCATCATTACATCTTCACTTCCTCTGTCAAACCAATTCAGTTAAAAATAAAAAACACACGAATGCACATAAAAACGCGAGTTTAGGGAAGTTGTAGAGAAGTATAAAAAAGTTATTGAAAGCAAAAAGACTGATTTTGGAATTCATTCAGATTTTTTGTAATCAATGTACACTTACACGTTGTTAGTAAAACGCTTATCAATAGTAATAATGATAAGCCAGAATAGCATAACAGTTTGATTGAAAATAACCAGTCATACACATACACAAAAGAAACCTAGCTGGCGTAGCTTGTTTTATGAAAAAGAGCTTGTAACAGTAGTATGATGCAAAAGTTATGCATTATATCGTTTTTTGAGGTTGTATTTGAGTTTACCATTTTGTAAAAAGAACTTGAATAGTATAAAAACATGATTTTTGAATTGGAAATGATACACATTATATTTCATCATCTCATAAAACTATGTTCGCAATGAATGTGACGCGAAAACTGGATGCACAACATGTTTAAATATGTTTTTATCAGAAACAGTTTCCTTGTTACGAAGTGGTAATCGTACCTAGGGGGGTAGATCAAGATTTTGCATCCTGATCTCCAGATACGGATCACTTTCTATGGAAATCGGACATTATTTATAGGACTGGAAATCCTGATCCAGAGATCACGATTATCCTGATCCTGGAATCACCATGACGGATTATTTATACGAAAAGTCATCCTTATCTATAGATGAGAATTACATTTTTCATTTATTTATACGGCTGTAAGGATTAAAAATGTGCATGTATGTGTGTAGAGCGGGATTCTTATATAAAAATCCGAAAACTATTTCAATTTATAAAAGTAGCTGAAGAAACCCCAGCATTAAAAGCATATAGAGCAATAAGATCAGTTCAGTCAGTGTTCCTTAGAAAAATTCACGAGTTAAGCCGAGTTGGTTTGGTTTTGATGATGATGATAGTGTTTCCAGCTTAAGAGAAAGAACAAGAACGCATAAAGATTACGTGCCACCTTCGCACACCAAGTCCTTTTCGTTTTGTGAATAAAAATTCCTGACTTTTTACTACCACTACCACCACCACCTCTAGCTCTCCCATCTCGCAGCCCATCCAGTTTTCTTACGTACTTTTGCATCATACTTGTCAACATTAATTTTAGAGTTGGAAATTTGCATTTGAAAATAATTATCTCATTATTTTTATGGTTTCGTGACAGGATTTCATAATTTCTCCAATGCAGTAATATAACTGTCAGCGTTAAGGAAGTAGGAACTACATACACTGTTTCTAAAAACAGTGCGCAGAGAGAGAGAGAGAGAGAGAGGCACACACCATTATTCTGGACTGTACTACTGCTGTTAGTCATACACACGATGACTTTTGGAGTACGGTCCCACAGCGCACAATTTGAAGCGAAAAGTACTTTAGCTTTTCCTTACTTTTTTTGGGCATTTTTTAAAAACAATTTGTTCCAGTGGTCCTCCCTTTTCAGCTATACCACACGTATTTACCAACCCGTGAGTGACTTTCTGCATAGTTTTTTTTCCTCCGTTACTTTTTGTTAACTATATGATCTTTCTTCAAGAGTTGTATTAGTAGTCAGTCAGTATACATGCATACATAATATTTGTGTATTTACTATACCTATACACGTACCATCAGCATCTCCCTTGAGTAAATGTACACCAAAAGAAAAGTAGGAAGAAAAAAGTTTTGGATAGAATTTAAAATCAAAATGACATCACGTTTTTCTTTCCAGTTTTCTTTCAAGCTTGGTTGAAAGGTCCAAAAGGAAAAGTGGGTCGACTATTTTGGTTAAAAAAAGAGCCCACACAGATCTAAAATATCTGCTATAACTTTCCCTACTTTTTTTGCAAGTGTAACCAAAATTTGGGAGAAAGTAGTAGATGACTTTTACATACACACATAGCCTTAGGGGATGGTTCGTACGCAGAAAATTTACGAAAGTATAAGTATATTTGTAACTATATGCTTTTCCTTACTCAACAACGGGCATTTATGCAATCAATACACATAGAAACATTCATTGTATAGGAATACGAAGTCACTAAAAAAAATATTCTCCGCACTTTATACCCCAAAGGGAGATCACATCATGAGAAATCCTGATTTTAACTTTATCCGTCATTCCACTTAAATGAGTGAAAGTTTAGTCTTTTTCCATGCTGGCCTATTCAATTTTGCTGTGCTTTTTACGTTGGAAACAACATGACTAAGGTCTGGTCTGGTGGAATGCTAAAACTGCATGTATAAAATATATTTTATCTGAGGAGACCAAGAAGAAGAAGAAAAAAAACGTAGTCAAGTGCAGAACACTTTTGGACACAAGAAGCATCTAAAAGTACATATGTATGTAGGTCTCTAGGAACCACAAGGTATAACTCACTTGCCCTTAACCGTAATATAATACTGAGAGTGAGTATATGTATATTCTACTTAGCTGTATGTGCCTTAAGGGCTACTATGTCTGACTACTACTTCTTCTTCTGCTTCTACTCTTCTCGCCACGCCGCACTATCTGGGTTTGCTTTTGGGGAAAAGAAGTTGAAAGAGAAAGCAAGCGGATGAAAATTTTCAATTTAGTGAAAGCGTGAAGAAGGAAAATGGAATTAAAGTGGTGTGACCATGCCGTGCCATTCAATTCAGCTGTAAAGAAAATTCAACTTCTTTTTTTGGGGGCCATTGATACATACATCTGTAAGCATTTGAGAGATGAAACTTATAGGATATCCTTGTGAAAGGAATTTTTAACGTACATATATATCTACTACCTCAATACTTTAAGGACGACGCACATAACGATCCGTCTATACGTGGATACGCCTTTCACGCGACTTGTGACTGACCAAAGCTTTTTATCTTTTCACTTGACGACGTTTCTTGACAAAAAATGGGGCAAAATATTCCAACATTTTAGACTGCACTCATCTGATAGTAGTAGCTCATATATTTACAAGGGTTTTTATATAAGACTCTCAATGATATCGCTTCATGTATTCCAAGGGAATTTTCTGGTTTGCTTTGGGAAAATTTGCACTTGGAAAAAAGTATCCCAACTCAACTCAACCCAACCAACCTTTTTCACTCTCGACAACGTCTTTTATGACCACATGGTGAGAGGAAAAGCAAGTAGCCACTAAATTAATATCCGTGTGCCCGTCTCAATACTTTAAATAGCAAATATAACGATAACGATGATTCAAGATCCCTTTTCAGGAGCGTGAGCGTGAGTAGTAGTATAGAAGTAGGAGTATGTGAAGTGAAATCTTTGGACTTTAAATCAGCTTTTTAGTTTATTTGCTTTTACAACTTAACTAGCAGGAATGCCCCCCACGTTGAGTAGTCCTCCAGCAGCAAGTCACAGTTGGACAACAAGTCACACTCTCAAGAACGTGTGTGGCTTCCTATTCACCAATATTCTAGCCTCAACATATGTACATCCATATATATTGTCTATATACCGGTGAGTAATACTTGCTAAGTACTAAACAATTTAACGTAAAACCATCGCACTGCTTTCTCTGGTTTACTCCAAACTCCAATACAGCCATAATTTTCAAGGGCGTGACAACCAAGGCTGTTTTTCAGCAACGTACGTAGTGTGGACAGAACATAGAAATCTGAGACAAAAATATTGCATCACTTGTTTTCCTTTTTCTACCACCACCATCATCATCATGATCAACATCATTTCATAGATCCCATCTCCCAACTTATTTCTTTTTGCCAACTAAAACAAAATTGAGAATGTGGGCAACCCATTTCAACTTTATATAATAAGTACGAATGATATTTTAGGTGAAATGCCACCACCGGAGTACATACATACATGCATAGATATACATTGTTTATTGCAATTTATAAAGATATATATACGTAGTTATATAACTAAGCTATATGTAGTAGCTAACACCTCCTATCCAAACAGAAACACACAAAGTAGGATATCCAAGGCGAAAATAAATGAAGGAATAGGCAACAGGACATAATCATCATAAAATAACCAACAGGATATCCAGAGCAGTTTTTGAAGTCCGGAGAGCCCAGACCAGAGAGAAGACGAGAGAGAGAGAAAGAGCGAGGCAAAGGGAATAATGCTAGCTCACTACTCTACTCTACCTCACAATTGTAACCCAGAAGAGGAGCGAAAAGTAAGCAAAGTTGAAGGAAACTATGATTATTGGTTCGCCGTATTTTCACATTATTCCTTATACCTCATATCCGTGTGGAGTAAGCTGATATACACAGAGGAAAAAGGTTTGCCGTTAAATCCAACAGTCAGTCAAAATATATGTCTTCCCATTATAAGCTTTGTAGCTGTTGTTGGCAGTTTTGGGACTTACGGGTGACTATGATGTATGAGGCATTGCCGTTCCATCGCATCGCCTTAGCTAACAGTTTTTTCTCTGCCCTAGTGGTAGTGAACTGGAAGGCCTTTTCATGTAGGTACAAACATAATAATATGATATGATATAATGTTGGTGTATATATACATATACAGAGAAAGAAGTGTGTGCCTATAATATTTCCTTCATCGCATGTAGCAACTATGAATCTTTCTCAGAGTGCAAAAGCTTTGGTAATGCCTTCCATCACAATTCTTTTGCTCTTCTTTTTCATTTCATTATACTTTCACTAGAACCATGCAATGCACACCTACTTCTAGGATCAGGTAATGCTGGTGCTGAGATGAGGTGACCTCTTTACCTCTGCCTTCTTCAACAATATTTTCCCTCTCGAAATGATGATCATAATGATGATGATAATATGCCACCTTATGAGTAGCAGAGAGAGGGGAAATGATGAGCCAAAGCCAAATGTACACATATATCCTTCATCTAGTCATCTAGTTGTCAGTACAATAACATTTGTTCACAGCAAAAAAAACAGAACCCAAGACCAAGACCAAATGAAACATTCTCTTTCTTACATCATCAAACATACTAGCTGCTCTACCTAAAAAGTGAAACAAGGGATGTAAGTACTTGTGGTTTGGTGAAACTAGATCAATCGTCAGACAAAGCCAAGCTCCACATGTTCCAATAAAAAGTAAAGTAATTCCCAAAAAATTCATGCAAGTTAGTTGCCCAATATATATAGTTCAATCAATGGGAATTGCAGTCCCTTGACTAAGCTGTTTTGTCTTTGGAAGCTTGGGCCATTCTTAATCAAACAAGGAGAGAGCACTCCACCAGTCTCACCAGAACCAGCCTCAACGAAAGAAAAAAAAGAGGAGAGGTAAAGTGTAAAAAAAAAAGTCGATAGCTAACAGAAAGCCTGAAAAATTGGTGAGTGGATAGCTCAAAAAGATATTTCCAGCCTAATCTTAGCAAACACTACGGAAAGTACATAAATATACGATGAAAGCAAACTCATATCCACAGCAAGCATGCATATGCATAAGTATATGCTCTCTCTCTTCTCTTCCTGGAAGGTTGAAAGTAGGATGGTGTAGGATGAGTTGGAGTTGGGGAACGAAATGTAGGTAAGCTAAAATGAAAGATATAGTATCAAGTCGGAATTCGAGAATAAGACCGAAAAAACCACATAAGGGATCAAAAAAGATCTGGTAATACCCAAAACACCAAGAGTATTATTATGGTGGAAAGCAAAGGAGCAGGGAATTCAAAGGGATAGAAAATAGAGAGAGTGGTGGTGGTTAGTGGTATGGTATGGTATGGTAGGTGGAGGAAAAATTGTAACATCTCGTAGTCATATTTCATGAGATGGAAATATACTCTTCTCCTCAGAAAGGAAGAGAGAAGAGAGCACTCTTGGAGTGCAGTCGCAGCCTGTGTGTCTGTTGTAATAGCATTCCTTATTGGACTTGCTTCTTTTTGATATTCTAAAAAAAACTTTAGCTTTGTCTAACCTAAAACCCTGTCTTGTCGTCCGTACCTATACTCCACTACTTGTTACGATGATTCGCTGTTTCGTTTCCCTTATTGTGTTTAGAATGTATGGAAGCATGTCCATTCAAAAGGTATGTCTTCTACTTTTTCTTCTTCCTGCTCTCGTTTTTTTTCTTGTGCCTACTTTACTATTTCCTATCATCGTCCTTCCTTCCTTTGCCTTGCGTCCAGAACTTCAAGTTGCGGTTTTTTTTGCTGCACAAACAGAAAAACGTTGAAAAATACTTGGGAAAGTACTCTTGTTTTTCCCTATTACGGTTATTACTTTGGAGGAGTAGTGTTAAGGGAATTGGCTCTAGCTCAGCTACTACCCAGGGTCCCTCTCTAACATATTATGAAGGCTGGGAGTGTAACACACGAATTCTTTTTCTTGTACTATTATTAGTATGTGCAACATTCATGAGGACTCTCAAAGGAACTCACATAAGTATATAGCTTCCTATGAAAATTCTACCACAAGGTGAAGAAGAAGAAGACCAAAACAAGACGGACGCAATCGTCAGCGTTTGTTTACGTAGTACATGACATTCCTATTGCAGTTTTTTTTATGCTAAGAAAACCTTGCCGCAGTGAAAGAATAAATAAAACATGATCAATTTAAATCATGAAGGGCTTGGAACTGACAACCTTAATGTTTTTGATAATGATGTTTACTCAACATTGCACTGTATATATAATCAGTATATAAACATACTCAAAACTGTACACAAAACATGCATAATGGTTTCTGGCAATTGACATATATACATCAAAGGATTAATAATTACACATATTGATTTCTTTTGTGCTTCTTTCTGCATAATATGTCAACATTTTCAAGTATAACAACAACACAACCCCAATTCAAGGCTACTGTGAATTATTATTAGAAGCCAGAAACGGAAGGAAACCAAGCCAAACCAAACCACTAAGCTCTGGGCCATTAAAACTATGTTTGATGAGCCCAATAATGTCAGTAGCACGTCATAAGTCGACGTGGCTGACGTGGTAATCGTGAAGTTTTTGTTGGTAACCAAAATATTTGTAAAAGTGGTGGGTTACTTACTGCTAAATTATACAACAAAAGCTAAGCAGCAGAACTCTTAAACAAATGCGTGGGCTGAGCTTAATGAAGAGATGGTTGGCTGATTAAAAAGCGCATGCCATTTTATTAAATCGTAATGTAATTACCCAAAAAGATGTTTGTTAAATGCAGATTTAATTGCTAATGCTAATTAAGTAGGTATTATATCAGAACAAAATCCAAGGCTCTCGGCTGTTTTTACGCTAAAGTTTCGAGTTTTCGAGAGTAGAAATAGAAAATTAATAACATTTCTCTACCCCATCACCATATTACATCGTAAAGTTATCTACTGCGCCTGTTGGGAAGGTTGTTTTGATGTCACCAAAAGATTATCGAAATGTCGTTTGTACTAAAACAAGGCTGTTCTTTAATAATAACATGCATGGACGTCGCTTACTTCATTATTTTTTCCCTTCCGCTGATGTTTTTGTAGGGAAGAAATAATCCGAGCTGGAAACCAATTTTTTTAACAAAAAAAAACATTCGAAGGTCAATGACTTAATAAAATTGGGGCCAACCATCCAATTCCACCCTCCCTACCAAAAAGCCTATGCAAGGTTAAGCATGTAAAATGATCCAGATCCCTTCTTGCTCCAAACTCCAAGCAACTGCTCTGTAATAAGAGTCATCACCGCAAATATATGCGTAATAATGTCTGGTCTGAGTGAGTACAGCCTCATTTTGAAATTACATATACGATTTGTTTTACGACTTTTCTGCCATTTCTCTTAAAAAAAGAAGGGGAATGTTGGTTTTTGCACATGGTTCCACACACTGGCATGTATGGCCTTATAAATTTTGACACAAATTGAGTTTTCTTCCTTTAATTTGGCAAGAGTCAGCAGTGGTCGTTTCAGCCATGACTGGAGAACGCTTTTTTTATATTTGATTTGAGATCATGAGCGTGCTGGCTGGTGCTGGATATGTCCGTTATTGGAGTACTTATGGTGATACTCATGACGCTATATATAGAGATGGATATTGTTGGAGAGCGAGGGAAAGCAGAGAAATTCGTTCGTTGGTTCCTTTGCTACACTGCACCAAATTAAGATCTCAAGAAAAAATACTACCCAACGCTTGATGCTCTCTAATATTATGGCGACGACCAATACTGCTACTGTTTATAGTAAGGAGTAAGTGTAGTACATTGCTCAATTTTTGTCTTGCAATTCAATATAGAGCATCAATCTAGACCCAAAAGACTGGGATTTTAATGGATGAACATATCTTTATTTTCATGTGTTACCACACCACATCACTATCATCACCAAAGTGCATAATATCTTGTTATGTATGCTATATAGTCTTCATCTATGCAAAGCTATAGCCAGCTAAAAAAAATTTTCAAAACTGAATGCCATAATATTTACTGCCTGCTCAGATTTTTTATCATTATCAGAAGATTATTTAGAGGGTACGTCGTAAGTCGTAGGATATTATTGGCACCACGTCCACAGTACTTTCATCTTTCTTTATCCATGACAAAATGGCAATAAAATTGCGTAGGTTGTCAGCAATCCCATCCAGCATCAGATCAGCAGCAGTCGTTGCAAGCTTGAAAAATCTAGGTAGCAGCAACAGTAGCCACTGAAGTACACACTAATCCGACCCAATTTGAATAGGAAAAGGGTTTTCAAAGGGAAAGTTCTTTTTTAAACAGTTAAAAAATAAACTTGTCTCTTATTACATAGATGTCAAATGTCAAGAATGAAAGTGGCTTGGCGTGGCTTGGCTTGAGCCTTGGCTTGCTGAAGAAGAAGAAATAAACCTTATTATTACGTTGAGTTGAGTTCCTACTAAAATTTTGTGTTCAATCATATTACTTACTATATTGCTACCCTAGAGCTTCAACTACTGCCACTGATGGTGTACTGCTACTGCTACTGCTTCTTGTACTTTTTCCTGTACTTTGTGAACAGCACATTTTTTTTACTTTACTTTTTTTCCAGACTTCATGAGGATGATGATGCTTTGTTGACCCATTTTCCTAAGTTCGCAAATGCAGTTAAGACTTAAGAGACAAGGCTTGTGTGTGTGAGCATTCTTTTTTATATTTGAAGCATGCCATCCGAACCAGCTGCTTAACTTGAATTTTTGTTACCATCCGCTATGGTCACGACACGATACGACATTTCTAATAGCCCAATACATGGTTAACATGATAGCCATGTCTTTTCCGTATGTGGAGCTCGTCGGGACTAATACAAGTGTTCATAAAAAATCCACACAACTTATTGCCTCCGTCCACATCCACACACACACACATATGCATGTTTGCTTTTTTGCAAACTCCAAGGAATTCTCCTTTCGTGACTGACTCAAAGAATCAAGTCACAAAAATGAAAAAAGGGAGAGAAAAAAAGCTTTATACTTTTTATAAAGCCAAAAGCCCGCATCATCATTTCATGCATACACGAAATACCAAAAACTCCCGTAATATAATGCTATACTGCACGTTACATTTTTTATATGTGTGTGTACATTATTATGTGTAATAAGGAGGGAGCCTTGTTTTTCTCCTCAAAGTAAAAAGTAAAGGGAAAACTGCAGCCAACAGATGCACATAATGCTTAGTTCTCACAGGGTTTTTCCACTTTTATGAAAAGGTCAACCAATTTTGTTCTAGTTTTTTATACTCACTTTCAACTCTCGTGCTTACTTTTTCCCTCTCTCTCTAATGCTTTCACCACTTTGTAGCTGCTTGATTTTTTTTTTGCAAAACTTTCATTTATTTATGCATTCATGGAAAACCCTCACTTTTTATTAACACAAAGAAGTATCTAAACACACACGCGTTCTCAAATGTACTTTTCATTCTTTCATTTCATCCTAAATAGGTACAAGCGTCTGCTCAGGTGGTGATAATGGGTGTTTAAACAATTTATCTTGTTCTCATCTTTCCCCAAGTCAAGAATTAAAAGGAAAAGGGTACAAAGTACACAAACTATATACAAAAACACTATTACTATTGTAATTGTAACTACTAATATGAGTTTTTGTGTCGCATACGCTCAAAATTCTAAATATCTCTCAAATAAATCTTGACTAATTGGCAATAAACTTCGAAATAAACTTGCTCTTGAGATAAACGGGCTATTTATCAACTTTTTTTATTGTCATTTGTGCTCACTCTCGCTTCCTATCCCTTATCTTTCAATGATGAAAGGTCAATTATGGAATGGATGCAGTGTACTTAGCACCAACTACCAACTATCAAGTCAACCGTGATGTTGTGATAGTACACTATTACTACGACAAAACTCATTTGATCGATATAGCCTCTCATTTGTTGAAACTGTTTTTAGATTGGATTTTATCGGGAAACTCATCACAACCCTGTAATTATTATGTGCCACACATAATGCTATCTTCCAATTGACAATAAACATATATACGCTAGCTAGTAAAGGCAAGAGACTAGACTATAGACACATAAAACTTATCAAAATGGCATTGCTCCCTTATCAAAATGATTCAAAAGATGAACGACATTCTATATTAGGTTAGTATCATCCGAAAGAACTAACATGGAGGAACGCCACCTTCATTTGAGCTTAACAAATACGCTGTGATATGATGTTCAGACAGATAAGAATTCGTGGTAGTGGTATGGGATGGTATATAAAATTGCAATATTTTATATTTTTTGCTCTAGTATAATATGTATGGCGAATGTAATACATCGCCAGTGTTGCAAATGAGTAAAGACCTCGACTGTCTATCGAGCTTTTATACGTATGGTTTACGTCCAACTAAATGAATTGACGTTGCAGAAAGTTCTCTGAGATTTCCTTACGAGTGAAACTAAATAATATGCTGGTGATGTGATGTGATCGCACCCAATATACAGTAGTAGTTACGTTACATTATATTATATATCATATCATATGTATACTTATGAAACTTGTTATTGTCTTTACATTCTCGTGAACAACCACATATACTCGCAGTTAGTTGTCTCAGGTTTGAGATCTATCTGTAAGCCCTTTTAATACTTTTTCTCTAGAGAGACCGACAGAAAGGAAGAAGTTGGTTGACTTAAGGTTTCCTCTTCAGATTCTGTTCTGTTCAGAGACAAGAATATGTCATCACGATATGCGTTGTCTATTTCCACTCTATATCTAAACCAAACCCAAAAATGTAGCATGCATCCTTAATCCTTATTTTCTCCCTGGTTATGTTATGCTATAAAGAAAGAAGAGAGAGAGAGGAGCCTTCGCTTTACATGATTTCCAACTTAGGTCTTGTCTTGATACATATTTTTTCTCGGTCTATTTATAACACCATTATATATTATACCCATTTGAGAATAGTATCTATCTCTCTCTCTCTCTCTCTCTCTTTCCTTCTATAATTGAATCGTACGAACGAAGTCAAGCAAATTAAAAGAAGTCGGACTAACGAAGGTGGAGTTGCCGTTGCCGCTGTTGGATATTTTATGTACATAAACACACACTCACACAATAGAGCTCAAATAACTAGTACGATATATAAAATAAGTTTATGTATGTAGTTTTATCTTGCTGACGAACTATAACTAAACTGGTTGGTGGTGTGGCTGGCCTGGAGTTTTTGGAAGCGCCACACATCACATCACGTGCTTTGCGTTTTTTTTTCTTGCTTTGCTCTTCTTATATGTATATACGTACAAAGGATTTTATTCTCCTGCTCAACATTTCTGTCTTGTCCAGTTGTAAAAGAGATAACAAGAGGAGTTGCAAAAAACCTCTCCTGCTTTTTCCCCAGCTTTCCTTTTCCATCTATTAACTTTTGTAATATTGGAGCAGTTTTCTTTCATAAAAAAGCCAAGCCATATAGGATGGAGGAGAGAGAGAGAGAAAGCTCTTGCTTTTGCTTGCTTTGTGTGTGTGTGTGTATCATGTTCAAAAGATACGTTATGCGGCACTCACCAGCTAATAAAAAGAACCACACAGCGAAAGAGCAAAACTGTCATTGTTCTTTATAGCATTGGACATCTTTACTACGTTTGGATAGTAGGTATCCATTTGGTTTGGTTTGGTTTCTTATTCACTTGACATTTTTTCTCCCGTCATGCAACTGTAAATATACATGCTTTTCTTGTACACTTACATTCGTCATGTGTACAACTTGACTTACAAGAACTCTCACCATCACCGTTTTCAACCGGACGGTCGAGCACAATGTTACAAGCCTTGTCATACTTTCCGGCTTCCATTTTTCTTATTTTTCATCTTCCGCATGTTCCTTCTCCAAGAAAAAGTGTATTACTATTCATATTCATACACGTATAATATGCTCATGTGAATCTTCATACGATTTATATAATTTCTCTCTGTTTCCTTATTCTTTTTCCAGACCAGACCCGGCTACATTTTGCCCCTGTCTTCTTTTTCTCTTGGCGTAATCAGAAACCCGCCTGTGCCGAAGAAGTGTCTGTCTTCTTCTCTGTAGAAGGTTTTTTTTGCAAAAAAAACGGAGAAAAAAAGTTGGTAAAGGGAAGATAAATGTATTTTTGCGTGGGAGATATTTATAACGAATAGATATTGTTCCAACGTTCCAAGTCCAACTGAAGGAAGAGAAGACCTCATTTCTCACCAGACCAGTATGAATTGTACCGTGTCGGACCCTACTTGGAATCGAGTGTCTGATATTGGTTCTCACAAGAAAGAAACTACATGGAAACGAGAGGAGAGACCAGATGAGAGAGGTTCATATAGACGGTGGCAAACAAAACTAGGTATGTGTGTACAACTGTTATTCTTTGAAAGAGACGTGCTTCGATTTGACCTAAATAAACGAAACGTCAAACATCGTCTTCTAATATTACAAATGAGTTGTGTCAACAACTTAAACTACGTCTGGGTATTCTTACATTCGATTTTCGTGTTCGTCATCTTCCTGAGACTAATGGCCTCTGCTGTTCTCGCTCCTGGGTATACCTAACACATAACTTACAAGAGAGGAGAGAGGGAGAGAGAGCACTGATCATGTTACCCTGTACAAAATAAGTGTACGGTACATTGGTACTGGTATATCCTTACAGGATGCTAATACTTGCAAGTTGCAAGTCTCCGCAGTAATTTCAAGCTGTCGAAAACCGAACAGAGAAAGTGGAAACAAGGAGAAGCCAGCTAGTCAGCTATTTCTTGTCTTTTTCGATGATACATGGGATTTTCAAGGATCCTTGGTGCTGGTTGGTGGGCAAACTACCAAAGCGCTCTTGCTAACCATACTACCATCCTCATCGAACATCGAACCTATTGAACTGAACTTTTTCTCCCCTTTTGTTTTTCTACCCAAACCCCTGATTTAACAACCTTTCTCTTTGTGTACGTAAAGTAATTTTGAGAACAATAATGTTGATGGTGGTGATCGTGTGTAATATTTCTTGGGATTAGACAAAATGCAACCCCTATATATTGACTTAAGTATAAACCACTATTATTGTTTTTAACATCGTCCCCGGAAATGAAATATAAAATAATGCATATGAAAGCAAGTCCGTTAGTTTACGTTGTTTACACCTTTGCTACTCCTACTCCCTCTAAAAGTTTTTGTAAACAAAAGAAATAATGCGTTTCAATTATTAAATTGCTTGTATCAATTCACCCGACTTGTAAAACCACACACATTTTGATTAATTCAAAGAAAATGATCAAGATCCTCCCTGAAATTAGTTTGAATGAATATTATTGCCACAAATATGAATTCTTGATTCAACGAACTGCCTCCCTATAAAGTACTATCACTTTCCAAGCACAATGATTTGAAGCATTTTATTGGGTTTGCATAGATGAAAGTAAATATTTGTATAGGAATTCCACAGAAATAATAATATAATACCTGCCATTATTACCATATAGCTACCACTTTCACTTTATACATCCTTATATGTATATTAGCTGGAATTCCTAAAATACTTTATCAATATTTCATCCATTAACAACCCAACATCAGACAAAGATTATCGCCATTTGGCAACTGGCGTTGTAACGCAAATTTTATGAGCAGATAAAGCTCAAAAAAATTGCTAGTTGTTGGAGATGATTGTGAATGAGTAATAGTCATCATCACGCATAGTCCACTATAATGACTACGAGAAATGGAGAAATTTGTATTGCCCATTCTCAACTCTTCGTCCAAGCCAAGCCTATTACCACGCTATACAAACCGGGACGGTGGCGCAAAAGAAAAGCTCATTGGAATAAGCCTTTGAATTATATGGTGGTGCAGCCATTATATTGGTGTCGATACAGACCTGTATATAATCAGAATGTTAAAAAATGAAATAGCCCCCACACAATTGAATGTCTGTGATCATTCAAAGGAACGAATGGCGGCGGTGGCCACTATCTAACACCAGATTGTATAGAGTGATATCATTTTTATCACATTTAAACACGCGGTTATTGAGCAAAAATGTATATTTACCCATTCATTTATTATAATCTACCTCCACAGCCAGTGCCTACCTCTTAGTTCTGCTTCCGAAAAGAGAAATGTGTGACTTTTGATATTCATGTTGACTACACACATTTAACGACATGCTTAAACGAAGAGTACCTATACTTCCTACAATCCTACCTACCAACTTATGCACCCAACGCATTCCAAAGTAAAAACATACATAAGTATTAGCAGACCAGTCCAGCAGCCGTATAGTATTCTATTCTCTTTAGAAAAAAAGGGCCAAGTTGAAAGAATGCCGAAAAATGTTGAAAGCTACATACTAACTTACTTATCGGTGCATGGGCATTCCGGAGAAATAACGATCGGGGTCGGATCTAAAGTATATTATGGCTATGGCTGCTACTACTACTACGGCATGGGGGTAGCACCAAACCAAAAAGAGAAAGCAGGAGCAGTCTGTAAGTTATAAATGCACATCTCATCGTTCGTTCCCTTATTTTAGTCAGAGTCACAAAGGACTTTGCTTGCTCCCAAAAGTAATATTCTTCCGCTTTGCCCATTTCATTTCAAACATGAAGCGAAATGGAGAAGCGTTTAACATCCAAAAAAACAAGAAGGTGGGAGGGTGGATGCACCATGTACCACTTGTATAAATCGTATTTTTTTGTGGCCGTCTCTAAGTACTATTGCTGTAGAAGCAGTTTTACTGTGATGAGTTATGACTTTCCCTCACATTTTGTACGATGAGTGGATGTGCTTCAAGGAAACTTGGGAGATCGGCCTTTTTCCTTGCTGCTAATGCACTCCTGGTGTAACTGATGTCGTAAAACCAGTGTATGGGCATTGTTTTCCCCCTACCATTTAATTTCCGGAAAAGCCTGGGCCCGTCTTTTCCACCAAGCTCGATTTTCAAGAGATTAGTTCCACCACTGACCATGAAGAATTCAACGAGGAAAAGTAGAAAAAATATAAAAACTATAAAAGAAGGTATTTTTCAATAAAGAATACCTGAGCGGAACCAACCACCAATATATAGAGAGTATGGGCAGAACGTGTTGTAATTAATAATTATTCTGGGCCTCCACCCAAACCCAAAGTGTGCATTTTTCCTTTTTTCCATGTGATTCTGATGGCGATGATGATGATGATCATGATTAAAGAAACTTTCAGAGAGCCATGCCATCATGCCATGCCATATCACATACGCTTTTATGGGTTATGAATCAGAGTGCAACCATTCCAGGGATAACGACTCCGACACGTATCCCGAAGCAATATCCAACCAACAAAGTTGTGTTGAGCTGTTATGATGCTAATGTGAACTCGCACTCGTTGATATCTGATACTTTTCATGGACGAAAATAGAATGACTCTTTTAAAACCCAATCTTCAGGTTATTTTGCCAGGAGCCAGATTGAATGAAAAGTGCCCTTCTAGTTGTAACTGTCTACATCAAAAAGGATGCAAAACCCAAAAACATATTTTATGCTGTTGCTATTTGCTATCAAAACTGCAATCACAACAGGATAGGGTGTATATATATTTTACCTTGTTCAATTGCTGGGCGAGGAAATGGATACTCTTATGCATTTTAGAAATTACGGGAAGCATGTTTGCCCTATCACATTTCTGTAGGAAAATTTTGCTCATGAAGTTATTAAAAGAGTAAGGTGAAAACAAAAAGTGTGGTGTGGTATGATATGGTTATAACATAAAATAGCGTCAACGTTGGCAAAAGCAGAGCAGGAGACGATGAGATAGATAAAAAATAAAAATGGTAGTAGAAGTTATTTTGTTCCAAAAAGTATAGAGCATGCCTATACAATTAGTTGGAGTGAAAGAGGCATGTCATTTGATATAGAAATAATAGTACACCTAGTTTCGTGAACTCTCCAACGATAATTATCAAACGAGCATCCTTTATTTCATAAAAGTACTCTGCATGGACATAAATTTGGTGCATTAAAAACAATGTGAAAGCTTTGATTTTAGGCTCAAATGAGCCCTATAGCAGTTTTAGGATGTGTTGGTTTTGGTATACACAAAATGAATATCACATCAGCAGCATCATCGTCATCATAAGTACAAATGGATTGTATCATGCCTATGACTATCATACCTACGTTTTATTTTAAAATCCCATACGATTTTGCGAGTGCAAAACTTTGTTGCATATCTGACTGAATATGTGAATACTCTACGTTCGGATAGTTACTTTACGCACAAAACTTGTTACATACCTCTTTGAATTCTCTAGGGGCATTGCGAGCAAAGATAGGAGAAAGGAACGTAGTGTGTTCGTGTGTTGTGCTCTCCTTTTACCATTTAGTAGTTCAACAAAAGTTGGTTGAACTGGTACTGGAGTTTGGGAAATCATCCTCATCATCATCTTCCGCAAGACAAAGGAAAGGACAACCGGACGCAAGAGCATTCATCATTCCGTGCCGAGAGCGAGTGGAAGGAATTCCCATTATTAGTCGAATGCTCTTTTCAACCAAAAACCAACCCAGCCAGCTACATTTACATTTTATATATTATCTTCATCACAAGAATGATAAATATAAAGTAGATCTACAATTTGTACTATAAGATCTATTGTGCTATATTTAATAAGTTCACTTAACCACCGACATCTCCTCAGTTTATAGTTTCAAATAATTTGGGAACAAAAGTACTTATTTCAACAATTCTGACCTTAGATTTGAAGAGATAACATAACTCTAGTCCAACATAAATGATTGTATGCATAGATATATGTACATAATGTACATAAACGCGCAGTTTTCTCTCAAGTATCCTTGTGAAACGCACTTCTTCTACTTCTATGTATCATGTTAAATCCCGAATTCATAATATCATCACGCCTTATCTTGAGTTTCACAGCAGGAAGGATTCATAATCGTTGAACAAGCAAGTCACATTAGTAGAGTCGCTCTAGCTCAAACAGATATCTCTCTATATTGTGGCCTATATACAATATATTAAGTGCTTTCCCCACAACAGCAAGTCTAAGTTTGAGGGCAACGGCTTCATATAGCGTGTTGTTTACCTTCTCAATCTAAAATGTTAATACATATAAGTATTTATGGAAGAATATAAGTTTATCACAAAATTCAGAATCCATGAAGGAGCAAGTAACAATGAAATAATTCATCTAACTGCAATAGTATGTCTTTGGGATCGGATGGAGTAAACATCCAATGCCAACATCCATCCTTAGTCGCATCCGCGCTTTCTCCTTCTCATTTTCATGTAGAATTATAATATATGCTTAAATCAATATAAAACTTATTCAGTTACATATGTGTCTATTGATATTTTACATGATGGCAGTGGTGTGGTGTGGTGTGGTATGGTATGTATACATATGAACTATTGCTACTGCTGCTTAGGACTGAGCTGAGTTAAACTAAAGTTTAAGATGAAATGAGAAGGAGAAAGTAGTGGTGCAAAAACAAGCTAGCCTGGTTTCTTGTAACTTTTAGCCTGCAAGATGTGTCTCAAAGTCTAATCTAAACTAAGATTTATTTTTCTCCAAAAAGAAAGGAGGAGAAACCAAATATATATTATAATGTTAAGTTTCGGCTCTTTCTACTTTCTCTCTTGCCTCGTTGATTTAGTCTTTCTTTATTGTTCTCTTTTGTGTAATATATATTATGTATATTTGTTTATATTAGGTTTATTGAAATGGCAACTGGTCCCATGTTCTTTTTGTATAGTTTGAGTTTGATACAATGACAAAACTCTATAGTTTGGTAGCTCGTACGAGTGTTTCCCAAAGGATGAGACACAAAATGTCTTAAGGCAAAGCAAAGCAAGAAACTAACTGAAATAATAGCTAAATAATATATGTACATACATTTTCGTCAACGTATATTTTCCCTAGTTTCATTTTTCCAACTCTGGTGTACTTTAATTGCTTTTCTGCGTACAGTACACACGCCACCAGATATTGAGACGACCAAATTTGCCAGGTAAGCCAAAGAAGAAAGAAGTAGAGATCTGAGATCAGTCATGTCTATTTTCCTTTTCTCCAAGTTTAAATACTACGGTTGCGTAATCAAAGACATTTAATTTCCCCTTCTCACGCTGTCAGTTGATCCGCACAGAAAATAGTTTGACGGGTTGGTTGGTGTTTCAGGTTTCGTGTGCATTTGCCAAGATTTCTTGGAAAAGCAGTTTATGTATGTTGCAAGGCAAATTAAATGCAAGCGCACACAATGTAAAATGTACATACATATAAAATCACACACCATCCCCAATTTCTTGTAAGAATTTGTAAATTAAATT
The DNA here is from genome assembly GCA_964034955.1 of Orchesella flavescens. Taxonomy (NCBI): domain Eukaryota; kingdom Metazoa; phylum Arthropoda; class Collembola; order Entomobryomorpha; family Orchesellidae; genus Orchesella; species Orchesella flavescens. The sequence goes on along the minus strand of OZ035956.1, from coordinate 38,552,401 downwards.
TTGTGGTTGCTTCCTAATGCTGACGTATGCATTTGCTTGGCTTTGCTTTTGCAGCACCTACTAGTTTGAATTAACTTTGAAAGCTAAACACGACGGCACTACACCATTCCCTAGAAAAAGGTTGATTACAATAACAAAGGAAAATTGTACAATATACTTTGTACTTTGTTTAGGCATGCTTGCAAAAATACAATAGTTACATCGTTACATGTAGGTCTCCCTTTTCTACATTATGTATATGCTCATTTGGCTACCAAATACTCACTTATTTATAGTTCCCATATATAGCTGTGTAGTAGCTTGCTTTGTTTTCCTTCTCGGAAGACTTTTGTTGTAGGAGCTACTAGTAGTTAATTTAAGAATTACGTCAAAATTGGATAAAGGAGAGCCAACTTGCAATTACGTCGTTATCTTGGATTCTTTTCAGCGAATGAATAAATTTTGCCTGAGGTAGTGACTGGAAGTTAATATATATTTACATTCATTTTCACACAGGGCATTGTCTCAAGCTCTGCGTCCCTCACGCGCTCGCTCACATCACATCACAAAATAATATCTTGGGTTGTGCTGTGGCTGTAGTTCATAGTTGTGGGTATAGGTATATATACACATAAAATAGCAAATTTATTTGGCCGATTTCCTCATTGCAAAAGCCTTTCCTCCCCGTTGCGTTACTTTCCCGTTCTTTTAGAAGGTGCTGGATATTATGTACAATTGCGAAAGACTACAGTACTCAACCTCATATTGAGCTAGTCCTTCACTTTCTCGCTGAAGAACACAAATCTGCCATAAGATTACCACAGGAGAATGAATGAGTTATGAACCTCTTTTGGAATGACTGTCTTGGGTAAACAAGGAGGCAACGGCAAACAAACGCTTTCTTAAGTATTACAAATGAAGAAGTAAGAGTTTCTCCTATTGTACTACGGTATGGTATATATAGAACTACTCTCTCTTCTCTTGCAGTACAGTTCTCTATATATATAGCAAAATGTTATGCATGAGAGGAAATGTAAGAACCATTATTCCACGCAACGTTTTTAGGTCCCATATTTACTTAGAAATAAAATAAATAAATCTTTTGAGAAGGTTACCCTTCACAGTATTTCCCGTGAGTAGCCTCAACTCCAACCTAGCCAAACATAAAATCCAAGCAATTTTCTTTAGGATAAGGAAGAGTGAATGTTTGAATGTGAAGTCACACATGCATGGAATCCCGCCGTACATTTACATTTACATATTATATGAGTTTTATTTCTCCACGTTTTGATTCGGATTTGACTTTTCGTCCACTAAATACCTTATCACAATCTCAAATTAGGTCCCACATTTGTCATCATTCCCACACTACACATTAAAGAGAAGGGTAAGAAAAAAAAGGAACTCTGGCTCTGCAAAAATATAGAAAAACTATAACAATAAATCCGAAAAGAGCACTATAAAAATTTTATGTCTGATTTAACACAAGAGCATTTTCAATCTAATGCGTAATCATTATTATTATCTGGGCCCTCAGCATATTTTTTTCGAGGGAAAATACACATGTTCATTTTTAGAAAAAAGGAACCAACTTGGAACTCTCTGCTGCTATATACATACATATACTTATGGCTTAGCTTAAAGGTTTTTGGTCCCATGAGCATGCATGTTAGCTTGTGTATGTGTGTTTGTTGGATATAATATGAGCGTTTATAGTTTATAATACATGCATGTCAAGTAATAAAGTAAGTGGTCCTTTGGCGTCATCAAATCCATTACGTACCACTCAAAAGAAAGCACACGCTAACTCTGGTATTCATATGGAATGAAGGGAAAGCAAAAGAATAAGGGAGCCGTGTTGACTAGCAAAAATTTTCAGATAGCAATAACACATTATAACTCCTATAAACGATAAATGCCTTTTAGACTTTTTTTTCAAAGTGGAACTTTACTTGTAGGAGAAAAGAAAAGGCCATATTATTTGAGAATGCAAAAGTTTATAGCGTGTAAGCATCCATAATACATTCATCGGAGTTGGAGTATATATAGTAGTACACAAAAGGCACAGCTAGAAAGAGAACAAGCCTGTGTTTCTAGCTCATTCATTCAGTCACGGACATAGTTTCTGAATGATTTATTACTACACTCGACTCTTGACGCAGCTCACGTTTTATGTAATAATTACGGACTGCACTCCTGCTTTTTAGCCCAGAAATAAGTTGAGTAGGGTATGTTGGATGGGCCTCCAAAATAGTTGACATTACCTGTGTGTTATGTCCTCCCCGTAAATGTGTACTGCTATTGCCACTAAAATCAAAATACTTTTGGGAAATCATAATATAATGATCAGGAGCAAACCCCACTATTAGCTTGAGCACTTCTGTGATTTTAAAAATAATTAATGGCTTTTTAAAAATGGCAAATTCTGCTGGGGAAATAAAATTATTTGTACTCAAAAGTAAAGTCTTTTGGGAGTAGTAATAATTACACTAAAAAATGTAAGCCACGCCACTATGCGACTATGCATGTCCTATATTTTGTATGTTTCCATTATTACCATCATCACCAGAAAAATTTACTTTTACAGCAAAATGTGTTAAGTAGCTTATTGACTTCCTCATTAGAAGTTGATTTGTCGCGCTTGGTTTGGTTTGGTAGGCTTGTGCCTCCTACCTACGCTACTAATGTCTTGACTCCATAAAGTTTTTGTTGGGAGTATTCACACAACTTTCTTTTTGTTACAAGGCGTGTTATAATCCCACTTTTTCTTTAGTATCTATTGTTTGGTGACAGTGACAATTTCATAAGTAGAGTTTTAATTAATTCCGTCACGTTTCCAGGTTTTGTTGACAACTAGTACCTTTTATAGGAAAATAGTCCACTAAGCAATAACAAAGAAAAAATAAGCATTCACGCCGTCTTTTTGAGAAAACCATACATAATAATATGCTTTTGTACTTATATACGAATAACTGACTTATAAATGCATATTATCTTATTTTTTCATCACATACATTGACATTTCAGGCGAAAACAGTGGTCTAGTATAGAAAACTCATAAATATGGACACAACTCAGAAGACACGCTCGCTTACTTATACTACCGGAGTTGTTTTGCAGAAAATCAGCACTCTTTCTTTAAAGGGCATTTACTGACATTTTCTTTTCTTCAAGAAAATTACAGGAATACCGCAGAGACGGCGAGGTAGGAAAGCAGTAGGCAATAATAAGACATACAATGTCTTGGTTGGTGGAAGGAGATACGATCAAAAAGTCAGTCATGTTACGTTGTCTTCTTACAGGTATTTCCTCCTACTTTCAACTTTCCTTGACGTTTTTCTTTTTGGTGAGCTGTTGGAGATTTCGTTTGCAAACAAAAAGCAGCTTAGGCAAAAGGAAAACACTTTTTACTACTCTTTACAACACTTTCATATATGATGCGATTACGACATCGCATCGTACGGGCAAGGGATTATTGGGAGGAAATCGGACAAATAATATGTAAGAAGACATCAACTGGCAAAAAAAAGGAAAACTTACAAATAAAAATGTTTTTATTTTCTATTCAAAAGCTCCTTCTTTCTCTTGTTCATTTTCACTGTTTGTTGGATTTGCGTTTCTTTCTCAAAGAACGTCACACGCAGTTTGTGATGGTTTTTGCAAGGAAACTAGCTTTCATAGTACACCTAATTCCTTTGGTACAGAAAAAAACTTTCCTGAGCCGATTTATTTTTAGGCTTACAAAATGTGGGGAACGTCTGGTGGTGTTGGAATTGATTCAAAGTTGTAAAAAGTAAACCAAAAAGAAGTTGGCAAATAAAAAGGAAATATTGAGGTATTCGTGCAATTTGCAGTTTTTAAGAAGGGTTGTGTGGTTTTTTTTCTGTGTTCCTAGAAAAATATATAGCCTTGTAAGAGTTACAAACAAACATTAAAAATATTCGCATGGGCGTGTGTATGTAATTTTTTGCACATATGTAACATGGCACTCCATTTTATGCCATGTTTAGATGAATAAGATAAATACATACATTTATCATGTATCCCCGCATGTTTTAAAGCTTGACAATTTAATCTTTAGTTTATTTTTCTTTGGTGAAGAAAATTATCAACTTTTTTTGCACTAATTGCAAGATAAGGACATAGTCAACAGTCGTTTATAATCATAGCATGCAAATAATACGAAATGCCTGCATTGGGTTTGGTTGTTTCGTAATTCTTCTTCGGATTTCATGTCGTTTGTGTTTAAAATGAAATTCTTAGACATATTTATAGTTTGAAATTCGTGAAAACGCCTGATATTCGAGTTCCAAACCACCTTACATCTGGCACAAGCTTTTAGAAAAATTGTGAATACGGACTTCAAACCGAGTAAAATATGACTATAAAATATATAAGCTTTTTACGTTCTATAAACTTTGACGATTACACATAAGATTGTTTAATATAGCTTTTTAAATAGCAAAATTTGATACGATCCTTTCATCATAAGTACGTAATCGGACACTGACATACCTTTCAAGTAGCTTGAGCTTTCTCGTTTTAGGGATTTTTTTTTAAATACACATTACAACTTAACTTGCCAATGGGGTTTTCCTTGAATACATTAAAAAGGTAATTTAATATCTTTCCTTTCTCAATTCTTTTGCAAAATCCGTCTCAATGTACAAGACATTGATAACTGTGAACACTTAATAGGCATGACTTTTTTTGTATTTGTACTTTCACTTGAGAGTCTCCAATTCCTATTCAACTTCACAAAGGAACGCACCGTTGAATCATCATATGCGGGGGGCTTAATATGCTCAAAAAGAGTTTCCATTAAGAATTAAATATTATGATGAGAATTGAAAAGCGTGTGTGTGTGCTTTCACTTACCTATATCTACATTATCCCTCTTCGCCTTTCTTTCTCAACAAAGTCGATTTCTTAACATAAAAAAATTGTTAACTGCAATTTAAGATGATCTCTCTTTCAATGAAAGTGAAGTTGAAATTGAGTTTTGACATAATTTCAGCTCTTAAGTATCCATCTCTTCACTTTCTCCTTCGTGATCTAATGTGGAACGGAGACGAGTCATAAAAAAGGAGCCGAAAATGGCATATGTCTAGCGTCTAGCCTATTCAATCCCCAGCACAGCTAGTAGCTAGAAATTTCATTTAATTTTGCCAAAATACTGCTCATGCATGGATTATGCCAGCTTCATCTCGTCATTGTTAAGATGCTTTATTAGGAGATCTACCCAGAATTACCTTCCACGAGCGAACTGATTTTTGAAGTAAGTAAAGTCCATTTTGACTACCATCTACCATCACTTTTCTTTCTGATTATAGATTTCAAAGAAGACTTGCTTTTGTTATGTGAACCGTTGTAAGTCAGAATAATGCAATAATTCTTTTGTTACTCAAGTGCTCCAGCGGAGCTTGAAGGTTGTGCTATAGGTTCTACGAATTTTTAAGGGAGCTAAAGGCAAAGGCGTGTGCAGATACATAAACTTATTTTTCCTTGAATTGTTAAAGGCCCCAATTCCATAACTAAGGAACAATAAGTGTTGTAGTAAATAACACTTGTTCAGCTCCAACTTTCCAGTTTCAGATTAACCTCAAGGCGAAATTGCATACAAATACGAAGGATATTATTATATTCACTACTTGAGCACATTTTAATGTTGAAATATTTATTCTTGGTAAAATATTTTTTTATTCAGACATTGTTCTAGAATAATAATCAACGATTCATAATGTAATACCAAGAATCTTGCCAAACTCTGTAGGAGCTCGAGCTCCAATGTTGCAAAAATAGATCGTTATACTTACGTTACAATACTTCCATACAAAACTTTTTTTTGCGAAGTCATTTAATGGAAGTTCCAACTCTGAAATTCAAATTGAAACCTTTAAATAACTCATTTTTCCAATGCTTTCCAGCAATAAAATGCATCTAACTCTCTTTTGCTAAAAATTTCCTTTTCATCATAAAAAGAAATTTTCATTTTTTCTTCCTTTTTTTAAGCACTTAGACCGTAATGTAATACACTACGGCAAACATAAGATGACGTCTCAAAGGGGACCACAAAAATTTCAGCAGAATATGGCAGTAAAAGCCCCACCAGCATCAAAACGGCAAAAGCAATAAAATGGCACATGGAAATGTCGTTAAAACCTTTGAAAAGCCTACTCCTTTTCATCATAAAAATCTACATTGATGGCAAAAGAAGACGCATTACGTTCACATTATTAGTTTCACAAAAGGAACAATGTAAAATTCTGGCTCTTGCATTTATTATTATTATGTTATACAAAGGGATCTCATATCTTTTGAACCGTGGATGGAGGAGAGAAAAAGAGAGAGAGAGAAAGAGAGACGAAACTACTGCATAATTGCCAACAAGTCACTCTCTACTGTCGTCCACTAAAGGAACAAGAACAAGTACCTTACTTCAAGTTTGCATGCGCCACCATATTATTATTATTATAAAATATAGTGTCTTTGTCGTTGACGCTCTAGATATTCTATAAGCCATAGTACCCCTACACAACAGTAAAGTGTATGACTTGAAGACTTGAAGTATTCTTCTCTTCCTTTTTTTGTTTTAATGTGCTAGTGTTCTATTTGTACTCAAGTTATTACTTAAATGTTAAATATCCACACACAAGAAGCTGCTGGTTGGCTTTGGCTGCTAGCTCTCTTTCCTTGTCAGCTCTTCTTTTAATTCTGTTGTTATATTGCTCTTGTATTAGTGTCAGTTTCGCTTTCCTACTTTATGAATCAAAATCATAAATGCACACAAAACATTTAGGTCGACTCGTGTTGTTGGTGAAAGCCTTGCTTACACACATATTCATATATATATTGTATGTGCTTATATATACACGAGCATTTTCCGCTTTGTGAGTTCCTCTACCTTCGTCATTCGTGGGCAGGCATGCATGTGAATGTGAGCTACATCATATTATTCACATTCGCAACAAAAAAAAATTGAGAGAAGGTTGCGTTATTGCAGTCGAAATACATTTCTACTGCAGTATAAAAATGGGAAGCCGATTTTCTTAATACGAATTCTATTAGAAAGCTACTACAAGCAAGAAAATTTTGGAGGAAAAGTAGCATCCAAAAATGAAAAAAAATCTGGAAGATATATAAGAGTATATTCATATATGAATGTGTATGTATGTATATTTATATGTGGGGAATAAGTACGAAGGAGAAAGTTCTCTAGTAGCATAGCATAGCAATGTGACACACTTTGAAAGAAACGATTCAACAAAAACACAAGAAATCTATCTACATATTCATATCTGTATGAGGAATGCATACCTCGACTTCACTAACGTATATATAAGTTATATATTTTATTTGGTAGGGACACACATATGAGTGTAGGGAGAAGAAGAAGAGGGGAAGGTACTCCTTTTCCATTCGTTTTCATGGAAAAAAATGGAGAGCCAAAGCCAGAAGTCATTCTTCATTTCCCCTCTTTGTGGAACATAAAGAACATTATATTCAACATTCTGTGACATTTGGGAAAGATTTGAATGCGATTTTGCAGGAAAAATAGCCATGTCATTATTAAGATAGTGGGACTCTCCAAGGAATCTTTTTCCCTCTTTTTTTCGAAAAATTTGTATGATACATTTCGTATGGCACTCACATACCCTTTTTTTGGTAAGAAAAATCCTAATATCAACATTTTTAACTTTTTATGCATTGTTGAGTTCGGAGACGGAAGACTTCATATGCTTAGAAATAAAAGCTTTTTCTACTTTCTTTCTAACTACGTACTATACTCATACATAGATACATATTTATTCAAATATATGTATTTTAGAAAAGCATAGAAGCATTTGCCTTATAATATAGTCATTTGATAGAATCATTACGGAAAGAAAAGAAATCTACCTTCACTCTAAATCCGCCCATATGGATATATACGTACCAGCATCCGTACCATCCAAGTGAAAATGTACTTATACCCAATAATAATACTCTTCAACTAACTCAACGTTTTTTACTTCAAGAAAAAGACGCTATTTCCTTTTGTCGTTCACAGAACAGTATTACAAGCCAAGTCTGTCTAAGTACTTGCAAAAATCGTGCTTTCTATCCCAGAAATCCCACTAGCAAAAGTAAAGTAGAGAGAAAAAGTAGGAGTTGGACCTTTTAAACAAAAAAAATATCCTTCTACAACTTTCATCCACACAGTTTCTTTCCTCGTGAAGAGTTCCGTTCCATTCCTTTCGTATTAAATACGGATAGCCATTTTCCAACTCATTCTATGCTGCTACTACTCCTTTCTTTCTGCATGTTTCTGCTGCAAAAAAAAGTTGTATACCAAACCAACTACTAGAGGAACAATCTCGTCACTTACTTACTATCCTTTCCCTCATCCTCATATCCTTATCCGTTTTTTGTCCTATTCTTCTTTCTTTTTTACTTAAACAATACAACATTGTCTCCTCTCCTCAGCGCCTAAATTACCTACATAGACATATTAGTATGCAAAAACTTAATGCAAATGAACACGTAGAAATCATCTTAAACAAGTGGGGTAACTCCATGGAGTAAACTTTACTGGCATTTCAAGTCGTTACAAAAGCTTCATGAATGCATATTGATAATTTTACATCCTGTATTTTAAAGAATAATGTGAATTTTTGTGATTTTAAGCCAGCCTTCCCAAAAAATATAATGTCTAAAAAGGAGCAGAAGTAAAAAGTACCTCGGATTCATGTGCTACTTCAAAAGCAAAAGTACAACTACACAAATGCTTTGCTGATCTTTAAGTTGGTCCACCATCCACGCAACCCAACCAACGTCAGAAGTTTGGGCGCATATAGAAAAGTTATATTAAACAACTTAAGACTGCCTTTTTGTAGAAGAAGACCTCTTAACAAGGACATGGAGTAAAGACATGAAAGATAATTCTACCAGAGAGAATAAAAGAAATCCAAGATATTACAGTGAGAGGAAAGAAAGCAAAAAAAAAATAAGAAGTTGCAAGGGAAAGTAACAGCAGTAGTAGTAGTAGTATAACTAGAGTAGAGAATGCAATGGTAAGGTTCAGGAAGAAAAGAATGAGAGAGAAAAAAAATAGAGAAAAGAGAAAGAACGACAGAGGGAACAGCGTATATTAATACGGAATGTAGACGATGAGAAAGTGTGTGTTCCATTCCATTAAACATTCAAGACCGAATAAAAGATATTCCTGCTCAAGTGAAGCAGACAAAACCACCATTCCCACGGAACCCAATGGAATCATGTCACTACTAGTCAGATGTGTAGTTGTGAAGAAGAGCGAGAGCTATATACAGAGACTGTACTCAAGAAATATCTAAAATAGGGCTATGAACACTCTGCTTATAGCTTAAGAAGACATTGAAACGAGACGGGAAGAGAAAGACACAAAGGATTTTTCAGACAAGTTGTAGACCATGGGAGTAACTGTGTCATTTCATATAGTAAAAGCTATGCTAAATGCATAGATTCATAATACTTACTAACTTAATACTATGGAGAAAAAAAATGTAGAGCAAAAAGGAGGAGACGAGACGGGGGAGAGAGGACAGTTTAAGAATGCCTTCATTTGTATGTAGGTAAGTAAATTGTTTTGTGCATCAACATCAACCGTCATGTTACAATCTAAAAACAAAACACTACAGATATAATAAAAGAATGTGATGTCACGTCAACTCAAAGCCTCAAAGCATTCCAATCCACGAGCGCTTACAAGTTGGAACGTTGGAAGTGCAGAGATGCAACAGTAAAATGAAACGTTAATTTTTATTTACTCCCTTTGATCTCTTTCTCCCTTTTTCTCTATTAGTTATTGTTCTTTTGTTTTTTTCCGAAATTCTCCAGCTCAAACTAAACCAAGGCGCTTGTGCCTTGTGCTTCAAAAAATATGTATGTATGTGCAACGAGATATTTCTCAGAGTTATTTGATGTCAATGGATTTTTCACGAGTCAAAGGGCAAATCTGGGCTAGACGCAGAAATGAAACTGGAATAAAATGGAAGCTTGAAGCTTATCTATTTTTTGTCATTCTCGGTAAAAGGTGAACCCTATACATAATATATTTATGGGAGCGACTTTCTCAAGTTCAGCCAACTGGAAAGCGTCAAAATTGCAAAATATCTTTATTTTTTATGTGTCAATGTGGAAACTCGTGCAATAATAAATACATACATACATACATTCATTTTTTACGAAATAACTAAAGCCATAGGCACACAATACAATAAAATATTGAAGTAAGTAGAACGTGGAAGGTTTAGGTGAGATAATCAATACATATACATATATATTATGATCCTATATATTTGCTATGAGCCTTCGATCATTGAACAATACGTACATGTATCTCGTAAATATTACTATATACAGCTCTCTGCGATTTTCTCGAGCTGACTCGAAAGAGCATAAGTAAATGATTGAATATCTGCTTGACTATTACGTAATAAGCCTCTTGTCAATACGAATGATATTCAATCCAAGATTTACACAAAATATACTTGGATTGAATGAAAAAGCCCAAATACGTTTTCATATTTTAATCTTTTGCTCCACTTTTTTCATGCATTATATATCCTACTTTTCTAGCCGACTACCTACATTGTATTGTACTTTGTGACACCCATTTTCTGTTTCACTGGAAAGTCAAGTCAATGCTCCCTATCATTTTTAGAGGGGGGACAGCTAAAAATGGCAAAAAAACTGTCTTGGTTTTCCAATCTATTTCTCGTACAGCATAACATATTAACTGTATCTATAGCATGATATGATCTAGCAGAACAAGAACTGGACTGGATCTGGATGTTTTGTAATGCTGTTTCTATGATGTTTATTCCTTCAAGTGTCTTATCTTCAATCTCTTACAGATCCCTCTCTCTCTCTCTCTCTCTTTCTCTCTCTCTGGCAAATGTTGTAAACTATGTTTCATGATATTCACCAAAGCGTGAACGAATGAGAGGAACGGAAGATGTATGTATGACAGTCTCAATAGGGTTAGGAAACCTCATTCTCCATGTCCCTCATGACTGGTCTTGTCTCGTTCTGTTACTTGAGCCAAGCCAGCCAGTGTAGTAGTGTACTAAACGGGTCACAGCTTCAGGTCGGATTGAGTATTGAATTTTCATGTGCCATGACTTCTATTTCCTATATATTGCAAAAAATAAACGGATGTGAAATACAGATGTAATAGTCAAGTACTCAAGGATATGTGCGATGTGTGTGTGAGAGCCCGAACCCCTTCTTGAGAGATAGATAAGCATGTACACAGACATATGAATGAATGAATTTCAACTCTGTCAGTATAAATACCATTTTCCCATGAGAAATATAGGGAGCACGAGCAGAGCAGCAGTAACAGCAGCATGAGAAGAGTGAATATATCTTGAAGAGAAAATCAGATGATCGTTCCTCTTCTTTTTTTTGCCCAACTTGTACAATCGATTTCCTTGTTGGATTTGGATACATAAATTTAACGCTATGATCGAGCATATAATGATGGAAAATCGTCCATTTTTTTGAGAGTCATGATGATAATATGACTCTCACTTGAAGAACTGAAAATGCTCCATTCTAACTTTGTAACTTTGTTTCATGTACGTACATTTATCAATATCATCAAGTAATATATATTTTGTATGTACACATAATATGAATCCCACGTCCCACACACCACATGCACATAATGTATTTCATCTTCTTCTTCCTGCACTTCACAAAATAGAAAGATCATCCATAGAAGAAATATGTATCTATGAAGGATGAAAATGTCTTTATATAATCTGTGTCGGTGTCACTTTAGCCGTTTGAAATTGCTCCCTTGCCAAAAAGGAACGGTTTAAATTAGTTCGGGGAAAGGAATTTGTAGAAAGGAAACTGTACATGCAAGGCGTTGCAAGTACATGAAAGGAATATGCAGGCGAAGAGGAAACTAATCGTAGTAATCGTATTAATTTTTCACTTGATATGTGACAAAGGAAATCACAGAAAACTACTACGTTTTTGGCTGACACTTCTAATCTCAGTTGAAGAAGTGGGAACTAGTGCATGCATACACCAGCGTTTATACTTCCTGGAACCCATCATTGATCCTGATCCCGTGACGTGATACAGAAGGAAACTTGTCTGTGTGGAAAGTTGTTCGGAAAACTTTGACGTTTAATTCGAGATCTGAATTAACGGATCGTACCACCCAAAGTACTTTTCATCCATTTCGGAATGTCATGCCGCCATTCTACATTGCACATGGATGCACTGATCGTAATTTAATGATCATAATTACACATTATTATTGACATATCAGCCCAACTTTGAAAGGTACTTCAATAATCCAATCCAATACATAATTTTTTATTATACTTTCCTCTCTTTTGAGATACGAATATTATAGAAAGTTTCATATCAGATCCGATGCATCGAACATTATTGCTTCTTATCCTCATGCATGAAATCAAATGTGAAGAAGAAGAAGGGTACGGACAAATGTTGCATTAATAATTTTTCCCTGTGTATAAATATCACACACGCGAGATATAAAATCAAGGCAATCTTCTATGTAGAGCTATAGAGCTCATAACCTTTTCATCGTATGTATTATATATAGTCTTAAAGTGGCAACTGAATATCTCCTCCTCCTTGTTATTATGTCTATTTCTATGTCACAAAAGTTCATCCAACGGAGAAAAAATAAAGAGGAGACGCTAGTCAAGTTGGAAGTAAAGAGAAAATGTGTGTAGTAGTAGAATATTTGTGTGGAAGTGGTAACAGCAGCATTCAGCGGTGCAGGAAGCAGAAAAAGCACGTCGGCAAGATGTGAAACGTGAAATGACAATATGGTTCATTCAATATTTCTCCATATTCTTGAGATTTTCTTAACTCTCCGACGCTCTACATAGAGTGTACGAGAATAGCAGCAGTTCCAGAACATCAATGCCAAAAGCATGCCCGTATCTCTATGTACCTATAGATTATAGACGCAGTCAGGAGGCTCTCGGTGAAATGGTTTCAATACCCACGTATTTTCCAACTTATAGCTTGAATGTCTCATGATAATATTATGATGCTCCTGCATGGTCTTGTTACAAACGTGAGTTTCATCCTCGTTCTACATTTTACTTGAAATATGCATCTTTTGCATACAAACTTTGATATAATAAGAACATATACATACATACTTTCTACTACATACAGTTTTAAGTATTCTCCTTTTAACCATGAGGATATAAGAGAATGGTTGCATACATAATAATCCTATTGTCCTTTTATTGCATTCCAACATTATATATCGTATCCCATCAAACAACCTACTACTATTTTTCTACTCCACTCGACTATGAAAGGGAACATGAGAGGAGAAGAGAGAGGAGGAAACATATTTAGTGAAGAAAAAGGAAAAGGAGATGAGAAGGAGAAAATATCTCCTGTCTTTCATAACCAAAAGGATGCTTAATGCAGCCATTTCGTTCTACATTTTACCTCATTTTGTACATGGTCGGCATCATGTACTTTTACAATATGGACTTGTTACTGACGCTCCATATCTTTTTGTTCTCTCTTTCTACAAAATATCTTTCCTCTTCTCTCTCTCTCTTCTCCCCCTCGAGAAATTTTTGAATATATGTTGCAATAATGTGTTCACAACAACACGCAGAAAAAAAACTGAAATTGCTTGATATGTTGCCCATGTTTATTTTGTATTTTAAGAGGTCATAGTCATAGGCGTTACGCAAACAATATATTCATATGTGAAGTACCTCGTCATCTCATAAGTGCATACTTTACCCAATGTTTCACCCAAATCCTAAAAAAGTATGCCTATGCCCTATGCACATGTTTTATACTTACACCGTCAGAAATTACCATGCACATTTTCTCACAGGTGAATATGAAAATGATATGAGTATGATTTAATGCTGACAATATTACCTAAAAAAAGTATAAAGATAAAGAAGACCCATTTCTCCTTCAATTTAGGCACATATTTACCTTCATAAAAACAACATGGGGCTATGTGAAAGGATGAATGAAAATATAAGAAGGCTACAAACATAAAGTGATGTGATGTTATATCGGATAAGAAGTCAACAATATAATACACAGACGCACTATATGATTCATCATCCCTATATACTCGGATCCTTTTGCTTTCTCCACTCTACGGTCCCATTAAACAACACTAAACAATTTATGCCCCATATTTTTTTCTCTCCTTTTTATAATCCATTCATCTCTCTCTCTCTCTCTCTCTCTCTCTCTCTCTCTCTCTGAGCATTTCATTTTCTGAATGTTGAATAATTAAGTGAAGTTTAAGAATATGAAGGGAGAATATTTTTCTCGGAAATTAGAGCAACAAGAAAAGGGTAAAAAGTGATGAGACATAAAAGAAGTTCACTTCTACTCCACACAATAATTCTTCGTGTTCACGTACCTACCTGTTCTCTGTATATGTAGCCAAATTACAACCCATTCTTTACTGTCACCCAATTTTGTTAGAAAGTGGAAATATTAGGAGCAGCTTGCTAAACTAGAGTGTGGTTTGGTTATGGTAAATTGGTGAAAATTATAGATGAAAAAAAAACTGTCTAAAAAGCAGCCCTCGATATCACATCACGTTTATATTAAGAAAAGAATGAACTTTTATGAAGCTTAATATCAAATATACCTCCTTATAAGTATGCACATCTAATAATAAGATTGTATTGTGTCGACGTGGTATTTTTATTGCATGCTGAACTGAACTATAGCTATAGTCAGCCTCATTAGGTTGTTACAAGTGAGTGAGATACATGTATATTGTATAGTATGTAGGGACTCATTTTTTTACTGCATAAAAATACCAGGTTTGAGCAAAAGTATTGTGTTGTGTGACTTGTAGTCAAATTATAACTTCATTTGCTGAGCAAGACAGATTACGGCTCTGACGGCATTTTTCATAATATGACATTACATTTCAGCTGGCATTTATATTTGCTAGTTTGCTGACTTGTTTCAATCACCGGATTGCATGACATTTTTTGCCACATATTCAAATTGCTTGGTTGTTTCCTCCTGGTAAACTTTTTATAGTGGGGATTTTTTTCGGTGTTAGCACCTAACAATGTACTTTATATTAAGCTGTTTTGTTTCAGCTTTCCACTATCTTGCTCCACCGATTATGAAGGGTATATATAGGGTTTCCAGAGCTGGAGAAATGTATGTTATTTATTCATAGCTTCCTCTCCTGTAATACTGGCTTTGGGGGAAAATTGTTTTACATACATATATTACCATACCTTTTATTAGTATAAAGCTTTTATTTGTAACTTTAGTTAGCAGAAATATATAAGGGTTATGCTGACTGAGCTTAACTTATTGTGTATAAAAAAAGTGTATCATCGATTTTCTTTCGGAA
This sequence comes from Orchesella flavescens, assembly GCA_964034955.1. NCBI lineage: Eukaryota > Metazoa > Arthropoda > Collembola > Entomobryomorpha > Orchesellidae > Orchesella > Orchesella flavescens. Next base: position 38,537,025 of record OZ035956.1, on the reverse strand, counting down.
AGAACAGTGGGACATTAGCCAGGAGCCATACACTTGGAGCAACTCACTCATACAAAATAATACAAATGTAGTGGAAACAGTAACTCACATATTTACTTCGGAAAGAGGTTGTCTTCCCAGCAGACAGTTTTTACGCATTACTTACAAACAAAAAGAACAGTTGTGTTGTGAAGAAGAGCTGCAGCAAAGAGAGAGAGAGAGAAAGGATAATATTTTTAACTAACAGTCATGCAACTCATTTAATATTTGCACAAAAGCCACATTGTTCATTCTTGGATCATCTAAAATGTGTTTTTGTAGTCTTTGTAACTTTCTACAGCTAAAAGCTTTCTCTTTTCCCTTTTCATCTCAAGCTTGAGCTGGAGCAGGACGTCAACATGCTGCTGTTTTTAGAAAAAGGGTTTATTTATGTACCTATTCTTTACATTTATGTTGTGCATTATGTATATTTAAATAAGTTGAAACCTCCATGACAAGAGAAATGGCAGTTTTATGAATCCCCGGAAAATCTACAACTAGAACACTACAACTACAATACCACTTTCTATGAAATGTTGTTGGCTCCGCCGGCTTTATTCCTACCTGAGGCTTAAGCATTTCCTACATACTTCAAATTGAAGTATGAAAGTGGCATGGTTGGTAGGCGAAGGTCGCAATGTAGTTCCATATTATCCATAATAAGCGTAAAATGTGCCAGTATGACAGTTAGCAGTTGAAAAAGGGAAAAAATGAGCGTGAATGCGGAAGGGCTTTGGTGAGCATTAAAGCTTTAAATATGCATGCATGTGAAGTAGGAAGGAGTAGTGAGTGGAGTACTAGAGTCAGTGGAGTAGGTTACTTATAGCTGCTGGTGGTGGTGTGGACAAACTGCCCATATAGCCAGTTGGAACCCACTCACCTATGGATTATTATTAGTAGATCTCCACTATATTTCCTGTTTCACAGTGGTGGGCATTAATAATGCAAATTACTAACCGAAGATTAACCACCACTTTTTTTTATTATATAAAATGACTGTTTTTATATGCTACTTTGCTTTCAACTGATTCAGCACATATTGCAAAAACAGGAACCAACAAAATAAATGTTATGAATAGGTTTTGTCTGAATTTTCCAAAAGAGTCAAAGTTTATACAATAAAACTCATTTATAGTCTTCCGCATTTTCCACATGGCAAAGGGAATTGTTGAATATTATTATATGATATGACCTTCCAAAAATGATTGTGAATTCAGCACATCAGGAAAAGGCTTAGTAAAAGAAAATTAGTTTAAACTAATTTGGAGACTTGAATTCTCTCTGTAACCATATCTGAATAATAATGAATAGTTTGCGTATGTATGCATAAATGAATATGAAATGAAACATTTCAAAGGTTGTTCCAGCAGAGACCATAAGTTAAGTATGGTCAGGAATCAGGAATGGAATGGACGACCGACGGACGGCCGGCTATTTTGAAAATTTAAGTACGTAAAATGGGAAGGACAAAACGGAAATTATACATCCATATGCACATGCACGTTGTATTTGTATGTATACTATGTAGCCAGTCATGTGAAGCCAATTATTAAGAAACTTAATTTACAAAAGTTTTACGGCCAAAGCATGACTAAATTATCACCTCATAAAATGCATGTCCATTAAATGACCCAACCAAAGGAAAATTTGCGGTTGCATATAATACTCCACACTCACACACCACACACAATTGATAATATCTACACTACAGAACCAATGCCAATAGGCCAAAAAAGTACATGCATAATTGTAACATTATCCGACCTATGTAGTTACACACATTTAGGCCACTAAAACTTGTATGAAAACACACCACTAAACGGTCTGGTAAAATTAAGCTGCAATATTTTTATAACACGAAACAAAAACAGACTCGAACACTGCTCATTAAGACTTGCCAAAACCAAGTAGTTTATGACTTGGCTCGTCTGAAACACCCCACCTAATCCATGTGACCCAGCCCTCCTCCGTCAATCGTTATTAGAGAGAATGAGGCAAGAGTGCTGTGCTAGTGCTAAAAGCTATATAATGGCAAAATTCCATTTGACAAAAGCAGATTCCCTTGCGTTTCATTGAACATTCAAGTCATTTGCATTGACAACTCAAACTTATGAACTTTTTTCCTCCTCTAGTGATTTTGTTTGCTTGCACAATGACGACAGGGAACCTTTTTGTTTGTACTTTCACTATACAAACCAAAAAAGTTACAAATAGGTGGTGCAAACTATATATAACCCCTTTGTTTTCCAATACCATATGACGACTCTTCGTAACAGAAAAAAACGTGTGAATTCACTTTCCCTATTGAAAGAAGACAATGAGTTTGAATAATATAACAAAAAAATTTCCTCTTTAACAAACCAGTTCAACATCATCCTCATGTTTGACCCTTCCAACTCTCTTCTTGTTTCGCCATCTGACTTGCTCGTTAAAAATGGAACAAAATATCTTTCCAGCTGGTTCCAGCGTCATTCACCACACACCAAAAACTCTTGCAATTTTGCTGAGCCTAGAGCCAGCCAAACTAGTCAACTGCTAGCTTATGCTACGTTTGCTGGAAATCTTTTCATACAAAAACGAAATCCATTATGCCCAGAAACCATGGTTTGCCATTTGCCATAAGCATTCATCTTATCTATCGACCTACACATAATGCAATGACCATGTCATCTTAAGTCAGAAGATAGCCTATGGAGCCAATGGAACAACCCACCTATGGACATGGACGCCACGCCACGCCAAACCACACCATACTACCATATTGCACTAAAAATGTGTCGTATAAGCATCATAAGATGACAATCGTTATAGATATGATGAACCTAGGTTTATCATAACATTAAGTTTGTGACAGACTGTCCCTTTTCACTTTTTTCCTGTTCTTCTTCTTCTTCCTAAACATTTACTACTTCTTTCTCTCTGTACCCTTTTGAGGAGGAGTGTTGCCTACGGATATTGGAATCCGTTATTGTTGACAAAAGGAGATGAGAATAGAAGAGCATGCAAAAGCAAAAAGCCTTTTCACGTGGTGTGGTGTGGTGCTACGCAAATAAAAAATGAGGCAGACAGAAGAGAGAGAGAAAGAAAGAAAAAAGAGCGTTATAATACATAATATGCTGTATAGTACATTTGCTCAAGTGAAAGCCAAGCCAAAGCCAACGGCCTTACAGCTACATTGATGCTGATAATGAAAATAATGACGTCCACTGAGCCCTTGAGCCTAAGCTCCATAATATAAAAGAGAGAGAGAGGGAGAGATAGATAATGTAAATGCAGAAAGTGCTACACATTTTTGGTTTGGTGTTTCCTTATATACAACGTACATAACACAAACGTTGTTATTTTTACTCATGTTGTCTTTACGACATCCACACAAAGAAGAAAGTACACACACACACATTTCAATGTGTATATATGCATATATATATTTTTGCTGAATCAGCTGTCACTCAGTTCATGTTTGTTTCCTTCTGTTATTCCATCATCATGGATTTAAACGGAGAGTTCAGCAATTTTTCAACAAGACAGACAACAAAAAAACTGAGGCTCGGCTTGGCTGGCTGGTGATGTTGATGTGATGAGTTGAGTAGACTTGATACGTGATGTACACACGATCAGTTCACTTCAGTCACTAGTTTTACTTTACTTTTACCTTGCCCTCGCCATTTTTCTAAACATGCGATGCGATATAGTACATAGTATAGAACGTTGATAAGTGTTGGATGTTTACTTTAGCCCCAGAAGAGTTCTATAGAAAAAATATGTTTTCATTTTGCCATTATCCTGAAAAATATTCTAGTTTCGTTGAATGCCATTTATTTTTGAAAAAGCAAATACACACACTTTTCTATCCAAACCATCACCATCTAAACCATCCCCATCATGAAGCGTGCACATATTACATCATTTCCAATTTTGTTTTTAGAATTCCAAAACATCTCTCATGCTATCTACAGATTTGCCATCACTCAAGTCAGTCAACTAGGATTACTTTGCTTTTGAAGTAAATCTTGCACGCAATTCAGTCGTGATACAAAACACAAATACAATACAATATACTATACGCACATGGTAGAAATAGAAATGCACTGTACATCTCAATATTATTAATGGTAATATTAAAGAGGTGTATATCATTCCTTCAAGTGGGTAAGAGTTTTAACAGTTTGTTTCCGTCGAATGGTAAAATAGTGCAAGGTGTTGGCAGGCCGTGTAGAATATTAAATATATACGTACGCCTACACTATTCCGATTGGTATCAGTTACGCAACTTTCATATTGAACAACGATGTTGTGTAACATGGAGAAAAAGGAAAACATGTGAGCATACTATAGTTACTTCATCCCATTTCGAAAGCGTAGGTAAAAAAATAACATGTAAACAATATTTCATCAATTTTGCTGAGCATGAATGAATAAAAATTTCTTCAGTAATAATATTATGAGTTTGCAAATTGACTAATACTTTATAAATCCATTATTGCTAAAAGTATTTAGAAAACTGAACTCCCACAACAATTTCCGTTTCTCTCTTAGCTTTTAAACCTAGTTTGAGACATACTGAACTGAACATCTGCTGACAAAAATAGATTTATAATATTTTCCCAACGACCCGACGATTTTTTCTCATAATTCCCTATATGAGTATCATGTGCGTTTGTGTAGCAAATGAAATGAAAAAAAATGCTGAGCATGACACAAAATTGTTCATAAAGACACACTGCTTAGCGCTTAGTCAGTTAGCTCTTTTCCTAACGAAGTTTTCAAGCTGTTGTTGCTACTTTAATATTTACCAGACCAGTAGTAGACAGTAGTGGAATGAAAACAAGTGTTGTTTTTACGCACTGGATACGCAAGAACAAAAGTACCTAGCTTTCACACATGCTAGTAGGCAACAATACTGCAAAAATACAAACTACAAGCAATATGTGGACGTACGCATTGATTTATACCCTTTTCGCTTCATCGCCTTTATGCTCTAATACGTTTTCAAAATTGGTTATACTATACCACAAGCAATAACAACTCTAAATAGGTCTCTAGGCCCTCTTGAATACTTTTATATGGAGTGGAGTTAGTGAGAAATGAACTTTTTCCTGGGTCGCACTGTGATTTTCTTGGTGAGCAAGTGTGTTCCAAACTGGAGCAAACACACCAAGCATACAACATCCCACATGGTGCAACACTAGGTCGATTCTTGTTTTATTGTAAAATGCGAAGCTACTTAATGAATTTTTTACTGAGAAAGTAAATGCATAAGTTAATATTGCTCACAGGCATATGTATCCGCATTAGTACTTCCGCCCAAAAATTTACATAACCGCGATTTGACGCTTTTACAAAAGAAATATTCTTTATTTAGCTCTTTATAAGCATTCTTTATAAAGCACCACGTAACCTGATTTGAAAGAAATTCGTCAAGAAATGTATGCGAATTCAAAGTACACAAGCGGCAACGAAGGCTGATAGCAATGTGCTATACCATATACCAAGGTAATTATGAAAGCTTTTGAAAGAAGGTGTAAATTGCTTGCACTGACTGAGCATTATTGACATATTCTAAAGCGTACCAGACCATTTTTTTATCGTCTTTTTCTGCTAGCATTATTCCAAGGTGAGCATCTTGAATGGAGCATGAGCATCCCAGAAGGTATTATATTGAGCCTACGGCATGTGTTCATGAATCGTCATTGTGTGCAGTAGAGTAGGAACAGCGTATATAATATTTGTCTCGATTCTCCATGTCCCAGATTTTGTGCTTCACATGAGAAGAGAAGAGCAGAAATCAGTTTCAAGGAAAGTCTTTTTGATATCTCTCCACCATTTTCGAGGAAGAAGCGATCAACTTTGTTGAAAGCTGAAAGAGAATGCATCTATCATCCTGGCTCTGATAAATAGCGCTTCAGGCAAGCAATGAAACATACGGGAATCGATTGAAGTGATATTGATGTTTGAGCCTAAGTATGATTGATATGGAAGATTTCTATGTGACTTTTTTTCTATATATAAGAAAATTAAACGTCTTTGAACAACTTTACTTATCATCTCAAAGGGAAGCTACAACCTACAACTCTACAACTAATGTAACTACCTTTCATCTCACGTCTTTATATGGAGCATGAAAGAAAGAACAACTTACTTGTTACAAAAATGTCATCTCATCATTTCTCAACGTAATTCTCTCAGGAGACAAGTATGGCTTCCAGAAATTGATGATATAATACATCTAATCCGTACAGATATACTGCGTAATATACGCCGGATAATACTTAAAGATAAGGCGTACGTTGTACGTTCCTACGTTCCTTATTACGGTATATTGTATACAGTAATTCAAATTGTCACTGAGAGTTGACTTATTGAAACGTCCAAGGGAAGCAGATACTTTTTATTTACTGCAATTGAATTTCCGATGATTGGAAAACACTTTTTCCACCCAGTATCTTATGGGAAAAGTAGGTGAAAACTTACAATGAAATATGGATCTCTTTCGCATCGTATCGTTTAGTTATATAAAGAACTTTCTCTTCGCTAGAGCCATATCATATATACTTATATGACCTAACATTAAATTTGGAACCTTTCTTTTATATATTGTTTAAAATTTCCGACCAATTTGATCCCATCCGGCTTAGTCCAGTAAGTTGACGGTCCGAATGGCACGCACCCAAGGAAATATATTGATTGATTTACTGACGGGCCAAGTTTACTTTAGAGTTCTCCAACTGACATTCGAAGGATATACTTTGAAAGTTTGTTGAAATGATTGAAGTATGATTGATGTCTGTGTCATTTGATTACCACCAAAATAGTACAGCGAACAGTGAAGTACACAATATTTGCAGTGCTCATAACATTTTGAAAAAAAGTGAAGGTTAAACCTATTATATTACTGTCTACTTGTAAAAACCCAAACTAATATTTAACAAGAAGCATGTATGCGAATAATCAAAATAGCATGACTTAATACATGCTCACCATTTTCCATTGTTTAGAGAGTTTTGTCTTGGGTTTTCTATCCTAAAATCCCAATTTTTTTAATTGAGCTTATTTTACGGCTGCATTCATTCATTCTTACACAAACATACAATATGAAAATGAATAGGGTAATTGACAGGTGCAAGATTTATGAATTCCGAGCTCCTATTCAACATGAACTTCTTTCTATAGGACGTGTCGTCTTCTTGTTACATCTATAATTTCCAAAAGGAATGCACGCAAAATTGTTTCTTCAAATATTTTTTCCACATTTTGTCCAATGTAAATTCTTCTTTCTAAAAGTTCATAATTGACCTATTGAGTTGAGTGCACTGTACTAAAAAATCAATAAAAACAGAGCCTATACAATTTTTTGGGAAAGCAAAATCTACCAAATATTAATACATTGCAAATATCGAATCGAAGTTTGATTGAGCAACTTAAGACAACGATCATGTAAATGTCAGCATGGCGTTAGAACAAACGCATGAAATCATGGTTAGTGATTTTCATATCAAACTTTGTGAAGGTTATTGAGATTCCTATACACTGCCCTAGATCCCTGTATATTTTTTCATTTTGAAATAATTTTCATGCCAATAACTGCATTGAGTTGGTTTCCCAGAAGAAAGTGAATGGGCTCGTAATAACTAATTCCGAAGGTTTTTTTCTTCATTTTATTGATTTTCAATTTCCATCTAATTCTCAGAATTCATTTCAGTTCAACAGTCGCCTAAATCGACTTATGTTACGTGTCACTCGTATTTTGAAATAGGATGAGAAAGTAAATCATATATCTGGCTACATCACTTCTAAGTATTGACTCTTTCAAGGATGGAGGTTGTTAGAAATAGCAGGGAAGAGCTGTCAAAGGATGATAATATGAGTTAGAAATTAAATTCCATACTCGAGACTCCTGTCTGTTTTTGTAGATATGGTTGACTACGTGCTTGAAATTTCATTACGTTGACTAGGATGCAAACAGAAATATTTGTCTATGAGAAAGAAATTATGACTACCTTCTAGCTTTCATCTGTATCCCATCATCCATTCATATCCAACGCCAACGTCAACCATCCATATATTTTCCCTTCCACTTGAAGCAAAGGTTGTAGGATAATCAAAGAATGAAACACCGCCATACCATGCCATGCCACCATACCATATCGTATCGTCATTCATCATATCATAAGTAAGAGAAGGATGAAGAAAATGTTGCCCAGAACCGAGATAATGATTCCACTACTCCTATTATCTCTCTCACTCAACTCAACTACTATACTAGCTAGCTCCCAGTCAACTTGGAATTACACCAGGTACTATCTCACGTATTGTATGTCAGTGCATTCATGGAAAATGCCTAGAGCAACCCAAGCCAAGCCACACGACAAATAATGATAAGTCGAGAGCTATTGCCTTTAATAAATCTACTCTCTCCCATTCATTCCGTGATGTGATGTGATGTTGGTCGTTGTCATTGAATTGAAGTTGGATTTGGATGCGCAAAGAAAGGAAGATCCTCCAAAAAAACTCACCATTGAATCACGTACTACACCCCAGTGGTGCATGTCTTTAGGAGGCTAACGTTAATTTGGATAATAAAATTATGAGTGTACAAAATCCATAGGTAGGGAGAGAAAGTGATGTATATCAAGTGCTTTCATCAATCTAATTCCGCTACTATAGTTTATCAACGCAACACGAATGAAAAAGGAAAATGACGGGCATGTGGAAAAAATGAGTGCTGGGGATGGATTGGATCCTCATTTATATATGTTTTTCATACGCTTTTTTTGTCCTTTCAACTAACTTTTTTGGTCGTGAAAATATTTCTATTTCTCCCTCTTCAAAAGCGAAAAGCATTCTTGGAATTTCCTGTCGTTTACTTATTCATATGTTGTTGTCGTCTAGTTTATAGTGTTTGCATGTAACGGTGAGTTTTATTCAACGACACGCTGAGCTAAACTCAAAAAGTGAGGGATTAAATATAAACCATTATAATGAAATTGGTTGCATTACCTTTCCTACTCATACTCCTACTCATAATCATACTATAAATTCTGCAAGTAGGCATCGATACATATTTATAATGAACGAGATGAATGAAACGAGGACGATACAAACGAAGGACAAACCCTATAACCCCATCATACACAGTATATGTTTTTTTACTTGCTTACTATATCGGTCTCAAGGATTGACAGGAGAATCATAATTAACTTAAATGAAACGTGCATTACCAAGAAATGAAAAATTTGGACTCAAAAGACTCGCCTTCCATATGAAATTGTGACATGTATACACTTTTCGTGTACCTAAAATAACATTCGTAATTGTGTACCCAATCATTTTACTTCACATGAAATTTTTAATGATACTCAAACTCGAGCTTGGGCGTTTTAGAATCTGGGTTTTGATGTGAATTTAAATGCTCGAAACTTATTGAAACATGTTTTTGAAAATGTGGCAAATATCTACAGAAACAAATCACTCAGTTGCATGCTTCCAAAAAGCAATATATAACTTCAACTCCAGCTCGTTCTATTTTATCAGTCCATCCTTATACTTGGTTAATTTAACTCTAGAATATTTCTTCAAAATATAAACTTCACTAGACCAAGGATAGCATGACGATGACGAAGACGTGCGTCTTGGAAAAATATCAGTTCAACGAGCGGTAGCAGAAATAATGGTACTAGGCTCGTAAATTTGAGAAGAAATGTTGAAAACCGGTTTCCACAAATGTGGCTTCAATTTTCGAGATCTATCTAAAAGCGTTTTCTTTTGTGGTTTGGTTTCTCTCTGTGTATCCTTACTCAAAAAGTCATTCCAATTAGAAGGCGGTACACTTACACATAGGTTATACGATCGTCGTCGCAGCCCCCGACTTTGTCATAAATTTGTGTGCAAGTCTTGAAGAGAAGAAAGAAAATTTATTAACAAAATTACTCGGCATTAATTTCCTTTACAAGGAAACTATTATCATAGCAAAATGTCTTAGTCTCTCATTTCTCCAATTAGATATGGAAATTTGTTTCTCTGCATCTTAAAAGTCTGGGAAGAAGGAGAAGAAGGAGAAGAAGCACGTTGTGTGTTGCCAGTTCACTTCTTTTTGAGAAAGTGGAATGGAAACAGTAAAAGATAGACCAAAAAGTTCAGGCTGTAGTTTGTTATGTCTCTGTTCATTTGAAGAATAAAGATCACGGGGAAAGTTACTGAGTTGTGCCTAGATTGCAGTGTTTGCTACTTCCACTAGTAGTTCTACTCTTGCTGCATGCTTTTCGGTAGCTGACTATATAGGCTCTATATAAACGTGTCTATTCTATAACAATGTTAGCAGCTGGTGAAGAATGGAGTGGAAGTGCACTAAAAGGGATAGTTATCACGTTGCAGGTCTCCACAGTTTTGGTTTGGTTAACTTTGTCATCATCATCATCATCATCTCCCTTTTCTCTTTCTCAAATGTAAAGTAATGGCACGTTTTCGCCTACTTCTATTTTTCATCGGTGAAACTATAATATATGCATAGTGTATCTCCTACTCTCCACTCTCCCTACACAGATGTGTTTATGCTGCGGAAACCAAGTGAATTTTCAAAAAGCATTTTATACTTAATTGTTAACTTGATATAAATTTTGCAGAGAGAGTGAGAGAGTGAGAGAGAAGGGTAGTCTTAGTTCTATGCTGTGCTGTGTGTGAAACAGAGTTACTTTCACAAAAAAAAGCGCAGAATGGAAAGAGAGGCGAGAAGTTTACTTGAATTATCTCAAACTTTTTAGTTTCTCATTTATATGATATACCATTAACTATGCAAGGCGAAACCAAACCAATTCCATCAGTATCCAACATGATATGGTGGCTTGGCTTGACTTGGAGTAGTTGAAGTTGTAAGCCTTATATAAAGAACGAATGTGTATGTATGCAAACACTGCACACATTATACAACAATGAATAACGGTGTGGTATGATATGGTATGCTGTAACGGGTTTCCACAATATCGAATATTTGACTTGACACTAAATTCTATTAAAGCAAGCAAACCAAACCAACTTGATATGTTTTATGTTTCGTAGTTTCGTTATCATCATATCATTTTACGAAGGGAACCAAGAACCAAAAGTCTAGTGCGTTTATATATTAAGCAAAGTTTGTTGAAGGAAAATACATTATGAAACCTTCAGGTTTTGAAACCGTCTTAGGCCAGGGCTCTGAGTTGAGTTCGTGACGGTTTATTAGAAAAAAGGGAGGAAGAAAAGCTACAGTTAGTTCGTAATCTCACCTTGTATTATATTATAATGTATATTCATGTATGTATTGCTTATCCCCGAATCTCTCATTTCCTCCCACTTAGCTGGAGAGAGAGTACGGTTGTAGAAAGAAAAACTCGGTGGAGCCCTAATCTGATATGAACAAAATACAAATACACAAGAATAGACTAGTGAATATTCAGTATTCCGTCAGAGTTCTCGTTCTCGATCTCTCCCTTAGGCATAGGGACAAAGGATGTACAAATAATATGTTGAAAAGGGAGCGCTATATATATCACCACAACTAACACTAACCAACCTGACTGCACTCTGTGATATTATAGTGGTGGCAGTGGCGGTGGTAACGGTGCTAGTGATATATAGAAGGCAATCGTACTGCATACAGTAAATATTGAAACTACGCTTTCCGCTTTCTCCCAACTAGCTAGCTCTCTTCTTCTATGCGAATGAGTTAGTGGAACAGTGAGATTTTCAGGATTTCCTTTCTCTGACTGACGCATTCTGTTCTGTTTGCATATTTTAAAGAGAGAGAGAGAAAAAAAAAGCTAATAAAAATATAAACCAGGAAGAAGAGAGAGGGGACCTTGTGAATTAAACGTCTCTACTTTGTAAAAACGCTGCTACTTCTCCATTTATATACATTTGATACATCGCATATCGCATCGCTCTGAATTATTCGGTGGAATGCTTGGTTCAAAGGAAAAATGTGACTTTTTACGTTTTTTAGCTTTACTAAAAGTTAAGAGTAAATGCACACACAAAACAAAATTACTTTTTGATGCTCCCTAACTTTATATACACTGCTTTCTAATATCATGTACAATATTTGTATTCTCATCTTTCTCGATGGATAACTTTCTAAAAAACCCTGTGATCTTTGTGTTTTCAACCGTATACTTCCGTATAAAAGTATTTTCTCTGATGTGCCTACTTTTCATTATTCTTTTTACTGTATCCTATAATTCGTATATCGTATCAGAATAAAGGACTTATATAGCGTAAGCTTTTTATAAGTGTTCATCATATGCATTTAACGTAGGCACACAAGGTACACGTATGTATAACAGGAACAAAATGCAAACAAACTGTTGTCATAATGTAATTTTATACAGCGGAAACGGAATCAACTCACTCCGTACTCCGTACCTGATGCTGAAACTGTTTGCTTCAAATAATCTCTGTCAACACGTGAAGGAAATTAATGAAATTCTTCAGAAACTGAGTCAAACTAAGTAGTTTTTCAACATAAACTAACTTTCATTTAACCTCTTGCTGTAACAAATTTTTTTATTGAATTTTTTTATTATGTTGTTGATGTTTTGATGGTAATCTGTAATATAATCATCCCTTACTACGCACGTAATAAATACATTATGCATTGGGAATGCAAATGTAAAATATGAACATTTGAAACAATTTTATGAACCATTTATATTGTGTTGTTTTTAGGATTTGTATTCGTAATTTGTAAGAAATAAATTTTTCTTGAAAAATGTGCTGCAACATAAATAATATAGTTTTCAATATTAGATGCGTCCAGTAACCGGAAATCCCTTTCCTTATGCAGACATATTTTCCAAGCCAAGAAAAATCCTAACCTAACTGGTTTAAGCAGAATGATTTGTGTTGCAGGAATTTTTCTTTAAACAAAAATTTGAGTGAAATATGGTGTGCCTACGGATTAATTAGGTTAATTACTTTTTCATAACCCAGCCCAAACGTTACCCCATCTCTTCACCATGTTTATAAATTATAATATGAAAAACATAAAAGAAAGCAAGCCGGAACCATTCAGTTTTACTCAACCATTCTTTTCATCTTCTGTATTTAAAGATGTAAATAAGTTTATAAGCACTTGGAATGTGCAGTGCACCGTTGTTCTTTCTTATTCCAAATTCCAACGCTAAGCCAGCCAGCTTTCAAAGTAAGTTCTGGTTTTTGTGCAGCTTTATAATAACGATAGTCAGTCGCCGAGTAGAAAAAAAACAAAAAGGCTCAAAACTATCTTAACAGATGAGCATAATTTGTAGCTTAGAGCTAAGAGCCAGTGCAGTCGTATGGTATGGTGTGGTGTGGTGAGTAGTCACAGTCTGACATTTTGTAGAAAAACGAATAAAAATGACAAATACAGCGTCAAACCCGCATGAACTGGTGTTTCTGGCGTGTCTCTAAGTTTATTTGGGAGGTTCCCAGGATGGTATATGGTATAGACCTATTCAGAGGCGTCTGGCACTTTGAATTTTAATCTTTAGCATAATTATTCTAATGCGTATTAAAATATTTCCCAGCAGCAAAATACAAGACATTCTGGTCGACACTCTTTCTCCCCCCAACTCTTTTACGTGACAAAAGAGAGGGTATATCACTCTTTAACTCAATAATTCAGCTAGCACTTCTGGCTTCCATCTAATTTACATTTCATAAACTCTCCGTCTTTTTTTGTATGCCTTTGCATGGTTGTCCTTTTTCCAACACGGCACATGAATATGCTACCCATGTTCAACCTAATCGATTTGCCATACTTCTGCATTAATTTTTTTGAATTTAAAAATCTTATGAACCATTTTCTAATATTTTGCATGAGTTTCACCAAGGCCTGCTGTCTCGTTATGCTCCCAATTATTGTTGAAAATAGTCAATCGAGTCCAAAGTAAAAAGGTAATAATATTAAATGCTAGGATGCAACACGCAACTTGTTTGTTAGACATGGTCATTTATTTCATTTATATGCAAAGTATGTTAAAGTTAATAAAACTCAAATTTCTTGGAAATGTCAAACGCGAGTGCTTAAAATTGGGGTAATATTTATTTGCGCATTAAAATAAGGTTTGATGCGTGCTGTGTTGGTATTTAGTATTTACACACATGCCACATGAAAAAAATGACGAGAAAAAACAGTGGGTTATCCATTTCCAGAGCCACATTTATAAACGGTGCCCATGGACTTGCGTGGTGAACTTCTCAGCAGTACCGTTGTAGAACATATGTCACTGTCTCTCCAAAACTTTTCATTTGTTTTTTATCTACATTTTATTTTCTACAATGTATGTATGCATGTATGTATGTGTAGTAGTGTTGTGTCGAGAATCGAGACAGGCACTCACTCTCTCTCCCATGAAGCCAGCCGATGGTTAGCTTAAAGATCAAGGGAGAAAGGAAACCACTAATGGAGCAAATATATGCAGACCAAGTTCCGCTTTGCCTCTTTGCCCGTTGTGAAACGTGCCTGACAAGTTTTCTCTGGTCGAAACCTTTATTCAAAATACTCGTTATTACTGCTACCCACAAGAACTTTCATCATCGTCATCAACATATCCATACCATATACTTACCACTCCTTCTTTCTCCTCCCCATCATCATCACCAAAGTAAAAGAAGTTAAGCGTATTTCCGCACCAAAGAAGAGAAGTGAAAGGCTACAAATACCATACATACTAAGGCTGTCATGCAATGCCAAGACACATCATTTCACCAACCAACATATAACATGGGTGTAAGAGAAGAAGTTACAGTGACGATTGCTGACTTCAAACTCAAACCTACCCTTTAAAGCCATCGTCGTCTTATCGTCCACTTCAGCTTTAAGTCATGTACGTTATGTAATATTCGTTAAGTTTGCATTACGTGTGGTGAGTTGGTGAGCAATAGAAATTTCACATTTCACTGCCCATTTTCTTTTGCAATATGGGCTTCCGAAAGTGAAATCCTTTTATCACCAAAAAACCACTTCACACACTTGGGTCCGACACATCTATTACAATGGCATGCACAAAGACACACCAACCAACCAAACCGAAAAACATATAGGTTTACTTGGCGTTGGCACATTACTTCCTCTCTCTCTCTATAGTTTCTCCTTGTTATATTAAACCAACCGTTATATATTTCGAAAGGAGAACGCACTGATAGCATTCTTTGACGGGTTGGACAAGCTAAAAAACGAGGTTCCTCAAAAATTTGAGAACTGTACAATTGAGGAAAGCGCATCTTCGTCTTTCTGTCAAACCATCGTCAGACAACCCTGCCCTGGCTGGTAACAAAACCATGTGCATTCAAATTCTGTTAGAAAAAAACATGGTTAGTATATTTGGCATATGAAAGACTCTAATCACATATACACACACTCCGACTCCACTGCAGTAGCTTAGCTTATAGGTTTGTAGAAGACTCCGAACAAAATAAGAGAATACAGACTACAGACACACACACGACCTATTTATAATGTATGCTTTCTTCGTCGTTCATCTCCAAAACCTCATGTATTCCTGGCATGTGAGAGCAGTGAAATATATGAATGTTGCGTTTTTACATGCATAAGTAGGCATATATTATATTAGATAGGAGAGAGCAGCGAAAGAAGAAGAGGCCTTCAACTTTTTTTTCATTCTGTCTTCTCGTTACATAAGTACGTAAATATATATGTATGCATACACGAATGATATTATGCACATACGCCATAAATAACTCGGTGGGGAAGCACCAAACCCCAAAAAATCCTTTATGCGTATAAAAAGGTTGCAACGACATGATGATTTATTATCCATCCAGTTTTCTTGCTAAAGGATAAAATCGCCCCTTCAACCTCAGCATATTTCCGTAAAGAGAACCTATATATCTCTTCACTCCTTCCTTGGCTTTTGTGCATATCAATTTTTGTTGCTGGTGGAGGAGTGAGGAGGCAAAGAAGAAAAAAGCTGTGAGGAATGGTGTGGGGATCAAACATGTGCTCAAAATACCAAAGTATACACGATGCTGCTGATGGATATATATACGAAATTTGTTCACAGGCACACAGTAGGATAGAGTTAAGTAGCTATCCAATGTGAACCGTTAGAAATCAACGGTTATTGGTGGCTGATTGCTTTAATTAGCACACATTATACTTGTTAATAATCAGTAGGATGATAATATACATAGGTAGTTACTTATAAAAAGGTAGTTGAGACCATTTTTTGTTTGGTCTATATTCAATATTGAACTCGACTCGAGCCATATTGTTTGCTAGTATTTTAACGATTTTCTATGCTCCTATGGAAAACGGTTGTAGTGTAAAAGCAGCCAACTGGAGAAATGTGTAGAGTCAGGCGGAAATCTTTTTTTTATAAGTTTTTTTTTGTGTGGATGTGTTTTTATGAATAGTCAAAAAAGAAGTATATAATATACATATATACCTAAGCATTGAATGAAAGCAGTGATGTGTACTTAACATGGCTCATGCGGAGCTAGTATTTTTTTCTTTCAACCAATATTACAGAGTAATGCCAATGCCATGCTAAGCAAGGCCTACTTCAACCTGAAAAGGAAGGGTCAGATGTTAATTAGTAACAACTATTGTGGCAGCGTGAATAGTGAATGGTGAAAGCTTTATATTACACTGGCGCATTACACCATACACAAAAGAGTGACTTGGTAGTAATAACCAATAATAGAAAGCTACTTGATTTAAGAGTCAAGAGCCATTTTGCCTCAAAAGGGTTAGGCAAGCGGAAAATGTACTCGTAGCAAAAAACCAGCCCTTGTCTACTCATTTTCATGAGCAATACATTTTTTTTCTATTAACTTTTGATTGCAAAATTGAATTTTAGTATAAAGTGTGCTAATTCCATGTGACTTGATAAAAAATGAAGTATTGTGCAAGAACATTTGCAGGCAAATTATGTATGTATGTATACCACTGGGTCTCGGCCTACCAATAACAATGTACTTCGAACATATTAGCACCTACTTCAAACTTCAATTACTTTTTGGAAAAATCACAAGGGTTTAATCAGGTTTAACCAAACAGTATATTTTATTTATAAGCTATTTCGCAAAGTTGGACGCTTTGCGGGAGGCTAGGTCAGAGGCTCTTCACAATCGAAAGCACTGCATTAGAGCTGTGTAAAATAAAATCCACAATTGCAAAGATAATATACGAGTAAGTTCAGAATGTACATATGTACACCAAGTGGTCTCAAGTGGCACTGGAACAGTCTGTCGAATACAAAAACGGCGAGGGACTCTCTTATGAACCATTTCACCTTCAGCAAAAGTACATTTATTGCACAAGCACCTAATTACGAACATAAATGAAACCATAATATAATATTATTTGAGTTTTCATGAATGAACAATTTATACCTCGCAAGTACTTTATGCATATATTATTATCGAGGCAGAAATTCTCTTATATGCACTTTAACAATAATAATTTATGCCACCTCAATATTTTCCTACGTGTTTCCATCCCATGCATTGGTAATGTACGAGCTTGGAGCGGTTATTGCTTTGGATATGGGTCATTTTTGAATAGCATGTACTTCTACATTATTACACACACAGCTGGTGAATAAAAATCATAGGCCATAACCGTATTTAGTGTTACTGAGGTTTGCATTTTTGTAAAAGCTGGTACTGGTACGGGTCGTGTTTATCGAGCTTCCTTTGGGGTACGATATGATAATGATAGGGCCTAAATATTTTGTATCTGGTCAGCGTTTAGCCAATATGTTCGTTCAATTGAAAATATATACACATACAAAGTTCTTTTTGGTTGGATAATTTGGTCCCAGAAGTAGACATGACTAGAATTAAAAGCCTACACACTTTCACTCATCGAATAATACTTTAATTTCAAGCTTCAAAACGGGAACGTACTTTTGTCCTTTGCCTGTAATAAACACCTTTTAAGTGACCTCTACTTTGCATATCATGTGGATAATAACGCGACACGTGTGTGATCAAGAACATGTGAAGTAGCCATTTTGTAGCAACTCTTTGTTTTCTCCTTTGCACTGCACTCCTTTGTAATAATTGTTACGGAAAACTCAAAGGAGCATAAATACAAAGCGAGGCAAAGTTACCCTTATCCTAATTTCACACGACTTCATGTATTTGATTTCACACACACACTTGTCCACTTTATCTATCGATCCATTTCCACGTGCAGTAATTTAGGTAGAATATGAATATTATGCATTCATCAAGGTGCTTGCCCTTTCCATTTCAGCGCTGTTCAATCGCACATGCTTTCACTTTCCCTTTCAGGACTTTTGCTGACGGAAAGTTTTCAAGAGGTTTCTAATAATATCTGACGTTAATTCAATTTCATGTAATCTTTTCTCCCACAACAGGTAATTATTGACACTGCATAAAACAAAATTTGCATGAATTAATGCTCATTTTTCAACAAGCCACTCCATTTATTTGTCAGTCACGCCGACTATTGTTAAGACAGCTATCAAAAGCATACATATAATGTGTGCACACACTCACACACGCTACTTATTTTTTTTGCAATAATCTTTTGGAAATATAACAGCAGGTCTAGTTCTGGTCGTTGCGTTGTGTTGCGTTACTTTCTTACATTTCGTGTGGGTGGTGAACAGCACAGCACACACTATGAGAACTACTGAGACCACATAAATGTCTTTTGAGTTGACTTAATAATAATTGTCTTTATTTACGTGTTTTCTTGTATCAACCGAAAGGCTGTTCTCCCTACAATAACACGGTTAGGTTACTTTACGTTTCCCATATGCATAAAACATGCAAAAGAATCCCAATTCCTAAGTTTTGCTAGCACGGAATCGTTCGTTGGGTTTTTAACGGGAGTGGAATGAGAAACAAGCATTTCTCATGAGAAAGATCTTTGTTAGATTGGATCAGCATAATATTATTGCAAACTCCACGAGAGTTCCTTTTCCTGACAGCCCTTCAAGCTAAATTAGCTCATGTCACATTCTGTTCCTTTTGTAAGAAAAAAACATTCTTAGGAGCTCGAGCTCCCTCCTCCTTTTTTCTTTCCCTTTTTCTAAAGTTTGAGCCCTTTCCTCAGATTATAATACAAACTGCGAAAAAAAAAATCTTAAAAACTGAAGGTTGCATGCTGACTTTTCTCTGCAGCAATACTTAATACATATTATGCAAAGGAGCTACAGGTTACGTTACGCCATGCCATTCACATATGTATCCCATATTCATATTTTCAAAGTACATGTTTTGTGGTGGTGGTGGTATGGTAAAAGGCTTGTGCATTACATCCTGCGTACATTGTCATGCATTTAAACTTAAAACTGGTGACACTTGACAGCGTATTTAAAAAGGGATTTTCAACTCTGAAACTTGATTTTGAGCTCTGCTTCCAACAATGAAGTTTCATTTATTATGATGAACTCGCCATGTGTGGAGTAGGCTATAAGATGACACAAGCATGGCATGGCATCATCATCTTAGCATGACTTGTCAGTTGCAGCGATGATCATCCCATATTATTTGCGTCATCTATTGATTTTACTTTGGATAAAAACACTACTTTTTCAGTACAAACAAACCATGCAGCTTTCGCCTTCACTCAACTCCAACTCCAACTCCATTCCACCATCCGTTGCTTCATATCCTGTGCTGTGATCAAAACAAGTTTTCTCCTTCCTCGTGTCATTTCTTTTATCGCATATTATGCAAAAAAAAATATCTCAAGTTGTAGTTTCGTAAGTAGCATAATACAACGCAAAGTGAACATTTTTGTAAGAAAAAACTTATTCTCATAAATAAAACTCCAACATGTAGATTGTAGATTCCAACAGCTTTGCACGTACTATAAAGTGTGTGTATATTGTATATTATTATTATTATGCACCTTAAATTAAATGCTGCTGCCTTTCGTTTTCGTTTGTGCTCCTTTGTGGAGTGGATATGTTTGCATACCTTTTTATTTTTGAATTTCTTTGTGTCTTGTTCATACCTACAGACACAAAGACATGCGGAATACAGATGCTTTTTTTACTAATGTCTTTTGTACTAAACCAAGGTAAAAACACGCTATATGTATGCATGCACAGTTGACTGTAACGAATGTATGGCTTCGTTCCTGTCTGATAAAAGAGCTGCCGTCTTAAAGGATACGGTATAATGTTGCTGCCAAGTGGGATTTCGTGGGTTTGCTTGCATTGCATAGGTATAATAGAGCACGAGGAGCGATGAAGTAAGTAGTCGACAAACTCAACAAAGTAGAAGAAAAAACTTTTTTTCTTCTTTTCCTCAGAGCTAAAAGTCAAGATGTTCACTATTATGAAGTGGAAGGAAACGGTAGGCCATTTCTTCTGATGCATTAATACTTCCAACGATTCTCTTAAATTCTGTATTAAATGTGGAGGAGTGGATTGGATACATATTGTGAGGGAACCTATATTATATATACTCTCTTTTGGAAAATTAAGATGTTCATTGTGGAAAAGAAACAATGGAAAAGGTAATGAACCAAATGTTTGTGACGACGGTAAATGCCATACCAGGCAAGATATAAGGTGAATTGTCTGAAAAAATGGAGGAAATATTGGCTTTCCTCTCTAGTAAATTTAGCGGCAGATGTAGAAAAACTGAAGGTATCAGTTTCAGAAAATAATGCTGCTACCAACTCAACACCGAAAGTGCGTAGACTCGAGTCGAGTCATTCGATAGGAATATAAAAGAGGAATCAATAGGTCTCCATGTGATTTTGAAGCAGCTCGATGCTCATTGTCTCCATATCATTATGGTGTCATCGACCAATTCTTTATCTTCGTTATATACCTCATTTCTTCTTCATCACATGTCACACGCAACCTTTCCACTTTGCAATAAAGGTTACTCTTTCCGATTTCCTAGGTCCTCCCGAAAGAGTGGCATAACACTTACTTTCTTGACTACGCATAGTGTGAATGTTGGGCAATCTCAAGTTATGAAGTTTTAGAAATGCCGATGGTATTATGGTGTTGTTAGTGTCATGCAAATGTAATGGCACCTAATGACGTGTGCACGTAACATGAGCAAACGCATGTGATATGATGTGAGCATTTACGTAACAGTTGCTCCATTTCCTTTTTCATCAAATATTTTATACGATGCGTAAAGTAAATGCTTCCTCTTCTTTCATCTTCTCCCTATTTTTCCACCTTTCCTTGATAACTGTCAAATCCAGTTATCTCCAGAACAGACATAATATCACAATCCAACTCACGAACATTTTTGCATGATGATTTATTCCAATGTATAAATAAGTGCAGATACATTACTTTTCTTAAAAAAAATGGTATCTTCTTCTTCCACTATCAAATATGCAATCACATTACTAATGCAAGTAAGTATAATACAAATTCTGCAACTTGGAATAGTTTTTTTACAGAAAGATAATCTATTCCCATGAAGTTTCAAGGGGAAGACTTTAACTGACATTCAAAGAAAAAGTAACATAACTATATCTGTTTATACTGACGTAATTTATTCCCTCATGGTAGTACATAGTTGCTCTTTGTACTTTGAGCTGGGAAGAACCACCCGCACCCAACCCAACCGTTATGCCTAAGCCAAAGTGTACATGCCGCAATGACGCCACAGGAACTACTTATAAAGAAGTTGCTACTATCTATTCGTCATTTCTACTGATTTACAATGAATTTTCCTGACTGTCTAAATGTTTTTAAGGAAGTGAAAACTTTGACACGAATGTTTTACATGTGAATATTTTTCTTGGGATGTTAAGCATATAAAAACCATAATATTTTTGCGTGTGCCTGCATACAATTTCGTCCAGAGAATGTAATATTTTGCTACAAAAGAAAAGAAACGGGAGAAAAAAGAACTGTCAAAAAGTATGAGAAACATTGTAGCAAAGGTAGGATCAGAATATCTTCAACTTTGCACAGTTATCTCTTACTTAAGTGACATTACGAGGTTCATAATTTGAGTTTTAAAAAGCAGCTCGACAATATCAAGTGAAAGTTTTGGAATCTATTCCTTCACTAAACTTTGAAGAGAAACTTTGTCTTCCCCTTCCTTGTTCCTTCTCCTTTCTCTAACCAAACCTTTTTTTTATATCAAGACTAGTTTTTGGTTAAGGTTCTTGTTCTTTATTAAAGGTGGAAGTAGAGATGAGAGTATATAGGTTCAATTTTGCCTGTGAATATGAATAAAAAGTGGAAAAACTGTACATGGGATATTTTTATGCATGTAAATTAGCTGCTTTCTCCTTTCCTCCATGTAGGTACATCCCAAGTTAGCAGTAAGTAAGTACTTATCTTAAGCTGAAAAGTTGGCGCCGTCTACTCTCTACATTAAAGCATCTGACTGGTGAAAGTTTTTCTTCACTATACTCACAGTTAGTAAAAGCACATTCGTGTGTATATTTCTTCTGATATGAATTAACATATTATGAGCAAAGGTAAGTAAGAGGATATATATACATATAGTATAAAATGTAGTCATGAATTTACGCATAAAGTTATTTTCCCAGAAGTTTGGTTGTTACTCACGCGAGCTACTTCTGTCGGTTGTCTCTCGCATGTAGATTAGATATCAAATTTAAACCTGAAAATGTGAGTTTCACATAATATTATATGGCTTATAGCGTAGTAGCGGTGGTTATCTAAGGATCTGAAGACGGCCGAATAATTAACATAATTCGTAATAATACTACTTTACGCGGTGAATACGGCCATGTAATTGTTAAGCACGGGTGGAATGGAAAATGTAGGAAACAGCATTGTTGATTTCAAAACTCGTGATAAAAAGAACACACACACCCATTTTATAAGTACTACTTTGAGGATTTCAAAGAGTGGTAGGCGGAGTACTAACTATTAGTACAGTGCAGCAGTATAGTTGAGCGTTGAATGAGAAGGTGTAATATATATAATAGTATTCCTCTATCCAACATTCAACCGAACCGACAAACAAATAACAAAAGAAGGGTCCCTTCTTATTCTTCTTCTTTTTTTCGTAAGAAATTGCAAAGTCCCCATTTCAAACCAGACCCGACTAAACCAAACCAGGATATATTCAACTTTCCCATAGCTATAATGCATAATTTTGACATAAGTTTGGAAACAATTATGCAATAACCTCAGAATGAGTGGGCATGGAACTTTTATTACGATAAAAAAAATTTGCTCGTTTCTCCTTTTTTCATTCGTCTCTTTCTCTCTTTCTTTTATTTCCTGAAGACGCAGATGCAATTTAAGAGTGGCCATAACATAACCCAAATACATCCACCATGCCAAAAGGATTTTCCACGCGAATTTCCTTTTCTCAGCTTAGGTTTTCTATTGTTTTCCTTATATTCCATTCTGATCTCACAGTTTTAACTAAAGTAGAATCGTTCTTTCTTTCTTTTTCTAGGGTAATGGAAATACAGGGCATTAATATCTAGTCTTATACTTTCGCTTTCTCTTCTTCTGAATCTTCTTCTTCTTCTTCTTCTTTTTTCATTTTTTTTTCATCACAATTCTTTCTTTCCATATACAAAAAAAGCAACAACATTACTTTCTAGACCCTTTCACCCTTCCAGTTACCATTTTATTGCAGTTCTAAGCATAATCAGATGAGGATATTTTGTCCATGTGTTATTTTCAATCTTCTTGAAGAAGTATTTGCTTGTTCTTTTTGTCTAGGAAGCTAAGATGATGCTCAATATTATTATTATCCAGCAACCATATCCCTATTTGAAAATTGAAAGTAGCCCAGTTGGTTTTGGTGCATTGAGCATTGGCTTTTCCCTATTCTTTCCTTTTTTCTTTTGTTGAAGGCTTGAGGAGTCTAATTCGCAAAACACGAGTTGAAAATCCATTGTAAGTAATTCAAATAATATAGCATGCATAAACTACACTCTTGTAATATTTTTCGACGTTTTTCCCCTCCAATAAAATAGCAAGTGGTGCAAAGAAAAGTTTTTGTGTGTGTGTGTGTCGGTTGGTCGGTGTTCCTTTCTCTTTCTCTGTGAGTAGTCGTCTTCGTCGTCGTCGTCGTCTCTATTCAGCTTCCACACGGCTTAAAGAAAAGGCTTTATGAGTTTCATAGAAAAGCTGCCTTATTACTTTTCTTTACTCTTCCTTACTCCTTTGGAAAATCCCATTCCACCATATAATATTATACGATACGATATATGTATCATGTATACATTATCTTACTTTCCCCCATTCAATGCATGAGTACTGCTGCTCGTTCTTGTCGAAATACATAAATATGGACATACACACACTTATTACACTTAGGTTCTTTTACTAATGTATGCATGTATATAATATTACACTCTGCTCATACATCTTATGCAGTACAGCACGACACACATGTATGTAATACTACAAACAAGTCAGTCAACTCAAACTCGTATTCGTATCTCTCCAATTTCACTTTTTAGGAGGAGAGAGCGAGTTTAGGAGTGCATGGATGTATCGTATGTATGCGTACGTACTTTTTTACGTACGTACATTTGTATGTAAGTGTCCTTTGGCAATGATAAAAGTTAAAGGAAACGAACAGTAACAGACTGAGCAAATTGTATCGCTTCTAACGTGATATCGAACCCCATTACTTCGTTTTTGCCTTTTCTTAAATGCCTTCTCTTTCCTTCTCTCTCAGTTTTCTTCCAGAGCTCACATTACATTTTACAGCTGTGCTTTCTATTTCTTTTACATTTAGATTGCCTTTATTGCGAAATTGAAGAAGAAGTCTAGAGCACATTTAATATATAGGATATAGGAAAATGTATGTATGTATGTATGTAATATGTAGATGATGCCACTCTACATGCCTACATGCTCTACACACGACGACACATGTATTTTTATACATGGGGCATGCATTCATGCATGACTGTGTTTATGGAATGTAATGGTAGAGTGTAGACTTAATCCAATTGAAAACATTTTTATATCCATAATATTTCTTCACAACTTAACATAAACACATGTAGCCTCCGTTACTCTAAATGCTGAATTGCTTTGGAATAAGTAGTTCTCTTTCCAAATTAAAATTTGCATTTTCGCATCAACTCAACTCTAAAAGAGAAATACAGAGAGAAAGAGAGTTTTCGTTGCTTTCAATTTACAACTACAACGCAACGCAACATAACCGGATACAAGTTACGATACATATCATCGGTCAAGCGTAGACGAAGGAATCCAATTCCACATGTAAACCAACCACAGAAGAAGTTAATGATCTGCTAGCTTAATGTTGGCTTACGGTTATCCGGTTATTTAGAATACATGGTTAAAATGATTGCTTTAAGCTTGTCATGCTCTAATTTATATAGGTCTAAAAGTGAATTTTGGTTCGGTGCCCTCTTTCGCCTGATAGTCTCCGAGACAAATGGGTAAAATGAAGTTCTGTGAATCTACAATCTACACACATGATGAAACAGCGTCTGATGAAATTTCAAGACAATTTCAATGAAGCGTACGTCTAGTCCAAAATGTGTGTTTTTTTCTTGGAAGTTGAACAGTTGAAGTAAAGCGTGTATAGAATATTTGCTTTTGTAGGCGTCTTGTATTCATTTTTTTGGGTAAAAAGAGTAGTTTTGTAGTTGACTGTCAAAAGAAAATGCGTTGTAGTTAATAAGCTCTTTTTATTGCACAATAAAGAAAGAGAATACAGTACTCACGCACGTGATGTGATGATGTAATATATCAAAGAGGTTTATAATAAGATGCAAAGTAAGCTGTCATATTGTCTTGCTTGTCAGATTCATTTTCCTTTCTTTCCTTTCAATCGTTTGACTACCGTCAAATCCTCTTTTGGATGTAACTACATGAAAAGAGTGACAGTGAAAATCCTTTCACCTCTAACACTTTCAACTTCACATCATTAGAAAGAGCTAGCCGACAGCCATTTTGTATGGATGAAATTTTTCCAGCGGGAGGGAGTTGTACTTACTTGTACGTACATATAAATTTCAACAAAATGCCTACATCCTTGTTTTATTCTTTGCCGATTCGGCATCCAAACTCTTTTATTTTATAATGCAGCCTGTCAATAACTAAATCTTATTATAAAAAGGATCTTTCAATCTTCATGTCAGCTTTCGTGATGGGGATGGCGTTTGAGTGTTTGACTTGACAAAAGTGAGAAACTGAGATGTACGTACAACGTACGTATAAGTACATGAAAAACAAAATGCTTTGAGTGTAGTGAGAGATTCTTATCATGTGTGTTCTTGTGTAAAAGTGAAAGTATATATTTGGGAAATAAATGGGAGTAATACTTTCAATAAAACGGGTGAAAAGGTAATAAAAACACAAAAGTTTGAAGGGAATGTTGAGAATACCAAAACGTTCAACGTTCAAGACGCCCATTAACTCCTATAAAATGGATGACAGTGTTTGAAAACCTTCATGAAAGTGCTTTGTCTACTTTTATGAATGTGACAATAATTTTAACCCTTAAGAATTTTATAATATATGCAACCAACTGAAGAATGAGATATAAGTGTTTGTGTTCAGGAGTGAAATTCATGTGAAATTCAGGCCGACGTCTGTTTACACAAATGTGCTTAAATTGCACAACACTTTTTGAGTAAAGATTCCTCTCAAATACTCAAGTTTACTGACTCCAGTTTATGGAAAAGTTTAAAAAGGAGTTTCCTCTGAGAAAATGGTGTAGTAAATCTTACTCTTTTGACTTTTTTCGGTCTTAAATAAAACGCAATAATTTTCAAAATGGAGGAGGATATGGTGATACGTGTGTGCTCTTTATGCTGGTGGTAGTGCTTTTGGGTGAACTCATAATATCCTTTTTATCTGTGCAGAAACGGTTTGCCATTTTCATTAGATCATATCATTTTATTTCCGTTTTGGAATGACCTGGCTCTGACTGTGCTCTGCCCTCGTATCTTTGTCAAAAACTCTTTAGCCTCTACTTAATAGTTCGTAAATGAGTGAATGGGAGAAAGTAAGTGGTAGTAATGTGTACTGAAGTGTTAGCAATGTCGTCATGCATGCTTTAGATTATATCTTTCTTAGGTTGAAGGTGTGGTCGAAATGGATATTCCTCAAAATAGACAATGCTGAAGAATTCATTCATTCATTCATTTCATGCCTACAAAACTTCCCTATTTTCAATCATGATTAGAAATGTATACAAGATTTTTTATACCATTTTACAACCAGCAAGTTTGTAGCCCGTGGGCGGAATTGGTTACTCATTCAGAAGTATATGGTGCCAAAAGGACTAAACTACAGCTAGCAGCTTGAAGATTTCCCATGTTGCTGAAATAAATGAAGTTGAAATGACTAATCACTATCACGAATGACAGCAGGCTCGTTTATATCATACGATCATACCATACCACCGGGACTTTCCCTTCTTTGTTTTAATAAAATGTTTTCATTTTCATTCTATTTTCAACCTAGGAGAAGGTCGTCCATGAAATGCCAAGGTAAACTGCTCGTTATCGTCTTCCGTGAAATTTTGGCAATCAATGGGAACATTCCAGTTCGTTGTTCCTTATTCTACCATTTAGTGATACATCAATAGTATGTCAAAACTGACCTCGTTAAATAGCTATCTTTTTAATTAATCAATGATAAATATCTGCCTACCAATTAAGCGTCACTTTACCTGACACAAAATTGTAGATAGGAAGACGAATTGACGTTTGAATTATATATTGAGAACAATGTGTACCCAACTATGTAATGTAATGAAATGCAATGATGGTGGCAGCGGTAAGTAGGTAGGATGTACATAGGATTATCATAAATTGAGATATATCCTTTGAAATGGTAGGCAATTAAAACAGTCACTGCATTCCATTCCACTGCTTCATTTCTAACGCAGTTCGAGTTCGCCATTCCAAGCCCATCAAGATCAGATGCAGAATGTGGCGGAATGGTGAAACGTATTAATAATATGGTGTAGTATGTTAGTGTGCCATCACAGCTTGGTATCATCGTCGTAAATATGTATGTATATTGTACATTCATTCTGATTCTGAAATAGTAGTAGGCATGAAATGAGGGAAGCCTCCCTCAACTTTCAGCAGAGTAAGAAGAACAGTTTACCCCCATGGTGTTCATGTAAGATTAAAAAGTGTCCAGGACTATTTATTGCACCCGTCATGCAACACTTGTATAACCAAACCCAAAACCATATCTCTATGAATATATGTATGTATACAAGCGTTCAAGTTCCCTCTGGCTATGAGCCAAAGTTCATCTAGTCTTCACCACATTATGCACATTTATGCTTTGCTACATATCCTCATAATAAAAACATGTATGATGACAGTGTAGCAGCAGTAGTAATAGTAGTAGCCAGCCGCGCACCGCGTGTGTATTCCGTAGTAAGTATGCGTTACAAACGACATGTGATGAAAAACGATCCACAAGATAATCGGAAAATAGCAGTTAAGAAAACCGTAATTTGCATGAAATATGTCGCATGAATAAAAAATTAACTTTGTACTAGGCTCCGTCTCCCTTTAGCTTATTCATCCTTAGTATTCAATGTGGTAATCTGGCAATCGGAGTTGCAGAGAGGAGGTTTGTCTTTTGAGAACCTGACGAAAAAGACATTCGTGGGAAGTAAAAAGCCAAACTAGATAAATGAACGTGGTTCGAGGCAAAAGCTATCTAAAACACTAATATTTCTGCAACGGCTCGCTGACTACTGCTGTTGGGAAATAACACGGTTTACTTGCTTCTCGATTGCATATTATATAGAATCATGTATGTGCCTACTTTTTAATATATGTGTACATACCTAAAATACGTACGTATAATAATGTATCGCATCGCATCACTACAAAAACGGTTCCTAAATGCAGATCCGCAGTCACCATAATGATTTGAGACATTTGCAAATCGATACCGTATCTCATTTTAATGGTTGGGTGGAGAAAAGAGTTGCTGAACTATTGCTCCGCTGGTGAAGGAAACATGATGTGGTAGAGCTAGAGCTAAAGCAACACACCAGCAGCACACACTCTTCTTTATAGAAAAAAAATGCTACAAACATGCTTGTTCCTTGGAAGATAAGTCAGGAGAAAATTGAGCTTTGCTCTATCTGATCTTGTGATATTATTCCTCCAGAATTAGTTTGTGTGTGTATGTGTGTGCTTGGTCTTGGTAGGCACCATGCCATCCGTAGTATTTTTTCTCTTTGTAAAACGATACTACTTTCAGGGAAAGTATCTCCGTGTATCATTTAAGCTGAATGAATGAATGAATGTATGTATATATGGATGTCGGATAAAACCCAACCAGCAAAGTAGACTTTTGCATGTTGGCCCCAGGCAAAATCCAATAATCTCTCCTAATGTACTCTTTGCTTGTGTGGTGAAGCAACTATGGTTAGGTTAGGTCCACAAGTTGACGGATTCTCCCTTTTCCGTTTCGCATCCTCAGAAGTATTATTTTGTTTCAGAGTGATTCTCTCTCTCTCCCGAGGACTCTCTCTCTCTCTCTTGTGTCTTGACAGTGTGGAGTATCAAGACATGACTGCTTTTTTCTTCTGGAAGCAATCTAAAACAAGCCGACGTCTGACAACAAAGGGAATTGTATTTTGCCGTCCGCAGTTTCCGTCCGACATGAGCACACCTACAACCTACTACTATTACTATCTACTATCCTATCCAAACCATGGAGAAAACGCAAAAGAAATCTACTCAATAAACTAAAAGATCCTTGTTTTTTCCATTAGCGTCAATCCTATTCTAGTTTTTTAGGCATAAAACAAACTCGTACTGATAGAATGCACAAATTTTGTGTACATTTACTTTGTCCCACTACTCTCTAGCATGCCCGATTCTAATTACTTTCATTTCATTCCAGTGTGTGTGTGTTTGCCAAATCATGAATGGAGATCCAAAAAGGACATTGCCCCGGTGGCGAGTTAAATTTTTTATTTATTTACGACAACCTCCACTCTGAACAAAAACTACTCTGAAACTCAGACGCGCGTCTGAGTGAAGTAAACCAACTGTTAAAAAAAAAAGTTTGCTAAAATTTTGTATGTCATAATAATAATGATGAATGTATATATATATATATATGTACTTTTGTGTGCTAACCACCAACTTTCCTTAGGTGTTTGTGTGTGGTTTACTCTACCGCAAATTAAATGTCAAACCCAGTTGATCAATGTGAGTCTTTCCTTGTGCTCATGAAACGTGGGAGTCTTTCGCAACATTTCAAGCTCCATGTTGAAATGAAAGCTTGGCGATTGCTCCACTTATTTGCCCGTCAGCCTCATCAGCTGAAAGGATAAGGGGATAAAAGTAAAATATTGAATAATTCATTTACAGATTTCGTCAAGCTTAATGACAGTTTGTTCCCCAAGTGTACACAAACAATATCAGTAATTGTACATTATGTACACATGCTCGAGTCGCCAGTTACTCAATATAAAACTCCCAAAAACTCATCGAAGTAATAAAATACACATTTATACATAAATATATAAGTATGTATTCCTTAATCATAATCTGCTCTGCTGTCATTATATTTGCGTAGTCTAACAAAAATGAATTCGTGAGAGGAGGTTCGTTATGAAAGACATACGCAGCAGCTCTTCACTAATTACACAAAAGTCATTTGCCATTAGCATTATTTTCTATAAATGTATGAGGATGACATATATATGTGAATATATGTATGTATTTGAGTTACCTACGGAAAAAGTTTTTGTTCGTGACTACTACCAAGAACAAAAATAGAGTTGTAATCAGCAGTAAAAACTCATGTAAAAGTGTATAAAAATGAGTGACTACCTATGAAAGATCCATCCATTAGTCGTCATTTTTATTCATTCTGAAGAGCACAACTAAAATATAATTCCCCTCCTATTCCGCTTCATATATAGTGCTTTAGCAGCAGGAAAGTGAAGGAAAAAATGGGATTTTTTCATTGAGATATTTCATTCTGACGGTTATCATACAAAATTTACGCAATATGGATTTTTAATGCTTTTCCTTTTACTTGTCTATGAAAACCAAGCCAAGAAGACCAAGACCAAGTCAGTCTTTTTCGTTTTCGTTCCTTCTTTGAGTTGAGCGGAATACACTTATCCACTTGACTACACCTAGTAATTTGCTCCCAGCTTTTGCACAATGGTAAAGAAGGTAGGAGCAGCACATGGATGGATCCAGAAATTTTTTCTCTTCTCTACCTTTCTTTACTTTACTTTGATGACGAAAAGTATCCCCATATCATCATCATCTTCTTATGTCATCGACATTAAGGGCCGGAAATGATTTTTTTCTCGTTCGCCAGCGAAAATCGAGGAAAATTATATCGTAATCTCAAATGATAATTGCCTTCCGTCATTGAATCAGCAACATTTTTTTTCTAACTCACAAGCAGCCCTAGGAGGGAATTACATATGTATGATTGCTCCCATTAACTTTCTCTCCTCTCCTCCTTTCCGCCTGTCTGTAGGTGAAATAAGCTGAAAGTGAAATTATGTTTTCGTAGCCAAGTATTTGGGTCAAGTTGACTTTTTCCTACTCATTGCATAATATGAGTTTACTGGATGGAAACTAAACCCACGTTGGTCTGGTCTGGCATCCTAGATGAACTCTCAAGTAGACCAAACTCAGACTCCCTGTATATATCCCTACAGACCAACCCTAAACCGGATACCCATAATACATTGTGCCACGACGGGTTTTCACAGAATGAAGTCACTTTTCATGTAAAACAGGAAGCTGTGCCTCACAATTGCTTTATATTCATCAGGAAACTTTTCGAGGGCTCGTGCAATTTGGTCATTTCACTTTTACTTCTCTCTTTCACTCTCTCTCTCTCTCTGGATGTGTGGAAGTAAGAAAATGTCTCCACGTTTCATATGTACATGCATGTGAATGAATGTATGTATGTGGCTTGGAAAGTGAGTTTGTCTTTTTTTTATCGTGGAGAAATGTGTTTCTATATTCCGCCCATTTCTCGTCCCATGTAAACACGAACGACAAGCATACATTATTACATCTTCTTGTTTGGTTGGAGTTCGAGTTGGAGTTGGACCCCGCAAATTCAATGCAATCACTAGGGTGTGTGCATTCAACCGACTTGAATCTATATGTACTGAGGAGGACTACTACACAAGAAAAAAACTAATGAAATGTAAACTAGTTTTAGCCACTTGTATTGAATAGTTTTTCTATATCTAAATTGTATCCTATCCTATTATGCATGTATTGAGTGGAATGAAAGGGTAAGATATTTTTCCTTGTGGATGACGTGATGTATGTGCATGTTCAGTTTGCAAAAAAATAAAACTTTCCCTTTTTCGCAATTGAACTAGATAGAAAAGACCTACTTACGAATGTATAAAATATACAACACAAAACGTATTTACTAGCAGCACCAATAGCACCATATATTTACGCAACAAAACAACTAACATGGAAATATGGAATGGAGTCATGCAGACTACCCTCCAGCCATATTCCAAGTATTCCAAGTTGCGCACATCACATCGTTGACTTTTCATCAGAAGAAGGCCAAACATATAAATCCAATCTGAAAGTACACACAAAAGTTTGCATGTGATTCGTCAGCCTTAAATAATGCAAGATCGAGATCTGGTTTAAAAGAAGAAGACTGCTGTTCACATATCCCCAAAGGAAAGAAAAAAGATGACAAGAAAGCTCTGAAGATCAGATAACATCTGAAAAAAGGCGAAATTTGTGGAATCTGCGCATTGGATTTGTCTCAAAGAAAAAAAGAGAAAGTTATTCTGGCAGTGAGCACAAGTTAATGCACGTTACACCACTTGATGAATGTCTGACAGAACTTTCATACAATAGCCTTGTGGTCCCTCAGGTGTATTCTTTCAATCTTCTTGTGAATCGACGAAGTAAGTCGCAGTCGCTGTCTCTTGGTTTGACACATGTTCTCTCCATCATATCCATCTTTTCAAAGAATCCAGGTCCAGCCAGAGTCAGATCCAGACTCAGGCATCGGCTTAATTTGAAAAAGAAGAAGAAGGAAAATGGTGAGGTGAGGTGAGATAGCATGAAATGAAAGGCTCAAGACATTGTCATAAAAGGCATCCCATTGACAATATTAGAAGGATGATGGTGAACCTTCATAATCATCTTATATTACAGGAAACACAGCTAGAAGTTTTTATAGTTTTATCGAACCATAATATGTATATATATATGGTAGATCCAAATGCATAACATTTTTGTTCTTAGAATCGAATGAAACTAGTTTTACTTTAGTTGGCCTTGGCTTGGGTTGGTTTGGTCCTGGTGTCTGGTTTGGTCTAGTAGGTATTATTCTATATAATATGAAGTGTGTGAACTAAAAACCAAACCACTACTACTACTGTTCCCGACATTTGAAATAGGATGGAAAAAGATGGAATCCTCATATACTTTTTATGATGTTAGGTTAGAGAGCCGGTGGCTTTTCCAATTTTTCCTGAACCTTTCACCTTCTATCTTTTCAATTTTCGTTCTGTTCCTCTCTCCTTCTAAAGAGAAATGAAAGGCTCAATAATGCAAATGGGAAAAATAAAATTTGAAAGGTCGTCCACTGGGAGGCTACTTTTTACATTTCATACATCCAGACGCATCCACTAGAAGTAAAAGAAATGGTGCTGGGACCTCAGCTCACAGAAGAGAATAAGAGCGGAACACAACCATTTCATATATGAGTATGAGTGAGAAAATGACGCATTTTCTCTATCTTAAAGTGCTCCACTTTTGACTTTGGTATGGAAAAGTCCCAAAAAAAATTGGGATACCTTTCTCTTTGGCACACTCTATAAGAAGAAGAAGAACAAGATGAAAAAGATGATGATGATGATAAAGTTAGTTTATGTCTTTAAACATCCGTACCTACGCTACCGCTTTTGTACCTCCTTTCGGGTATCTGTCTCTATCGATCCTGAAATGAAACCAGCATTGAGTGGCACTGACATTTTTTTTGCAACTTTTAACTTTTCACCAGTCTCCAAAGACAAGTTTTTGTGGTTTTACATGTTCACTTATATTGTTTCCTTTCTCTCTTGGGTTTGTTTAGGGTAATACTTTTATGTAGGTGCTGTCAAACCTCATTTTGTGCTTACCTTTGAACATTTCAACCTCCAACTTTCCAACATTATTACCCGAGAAACATTCATGCTGGTGAAACGTTGGCATATCCAGCAAAGGCATTGGCTTAGTATTGGATATGCCACTACCTATTTTTAGGATACCAATTCTGTACTGGGCCAGCAGGTATGATAGGCAGTATGCGCTTACCGTGATGGCGTGACACAGTATTGGTAAAGGCAGTAACATAATGGCTATGCCAGTACCAAAACAATGCCGTACCGCTACTTAGTACGATTTTGCCTACACACATCAAAACTCATAATGGCAAAATGTAATGGCCCAGTATTGGCATTGCACCTGCACCTGTCTGACTGTCAGCAAGTACTAGCTTAGTAGCTGTAACAATCGGCGGGATTATACAGATATCTCATCCTCCACTATGTACAAAAATGTCTGATGATCTTAAACTTACTTTTGTTTCCAATAATATTCATATCTTTTAATCACGCACTTTTGTATTGAAAGCTACCATTTCTGAAGTTCCGTGGACGCTTAGTCAAAATTCTCGATAAAATGAAGATGTTTTCCGTTGTTAATTTCAAGAAGGATAATTCAGTCGATTTTGTTCCTTCTACTTGGATTTCTGAAGATCAAACCAAGTGCTCTTTTCCTAAGTTCCGACCTTCAAATTTTGAACAAATTAAAAGGACCTCTAACCACGTTCCATTAAAAACATGGCCAAAATATAAAATCACATTCATCAAAGGTTACGGTAAGTAGTTGAAAGAGTAGAGTTAATTAACTAGTTGGATTCAACTTATCGTTTTGTTTGCAATAATGTCGATCGCTAATCACATGATTTTTTATTTAGATGATATAAAAAAAGCTGAAGCAAAAGTTGAGCGATGTAGTGTAAGTGCGTCATCCGATATTGACTCCAGTGAACATGAAGTGCTTCGTGGAAATGGGGTCCCACTGGTAAACGCATCGCAGCCACCAGTTGACTTAAATTACTTAAATGGTAAATATACTTTGACTGAGTATTGGCAAGTTTTATTAATTTAATCTGCAGTCCTAAAAACATATTTTATTTTTAATCGTAGAAAGCATTTTGAACAGCCAACAACAAGCCTTAAGGACATCTTTGTCACGAGCAAGTGTTGTTCCTATTCCAGACGGAAGAGTTGAATGGCCAGCGAATGGATCTTTCCAGGACCCACAAGCCCTGTTAATTAATCATCCGACACTGCAGCTTGTCGATTACCAGAAAACGCAATCAGCAGCCCAGATTCGAAGACCAGCTGAGCCAGTTCACGCTCCTTCCCAAGTGTTGCAGCAAGGAACCCAGCTATTCACACCTGGTCGGCTGTTGGTGTCCGAAAGACAAAACATTGTGGAGCCTCCAAACAATCCCTATTTCATCACATAGCTTGGATGGTAAGAAATTATATTTTAAAAACTATGAAATGGTGCAGTTTTGTAGCGGTACGCCGTTAATTTCCAGTGTGCAATTATGCTTTTCCAGAAACTTTAAACGTGATTCTGCAGAACCAGGAAATTTTGAAAGAAGAACTAAAGAACATCAAATCCCTGCTAGTGAACGTAATTGGAAAGTTTAACCAACAACCACCGAATTCGCCGCAAGTATTGGTCCCACAACTACCACTACAGTCGTTGGAGGAACTGGAATCGTTTGAAGAGTGGCTAAAATCCAAAGATAACTTTGAATTATTGGTTAGCATTTAATTAAATATCATATATTCTATACATTGTGCTCTACTACTATAAACTAACCCAACTTTGGGCTTTTAATTTTTTAGGTTGTCAGTTTATCTAAAATCGGAGGCCATGAATTGGCTGGAAACGTTTACAATGTATTAAACTTCGTATTTTTACATCAATTTGCACTCCAAGTTAGATTAACCAGCTCCAGTGGAAAGATTCCAATTGGCAATGCACTTATTATTCAAGTTATACGAGGTACTATCAGCAAAATGACAAAACTTAATAAGTGAATGGTGATGTGAATGTTCGATATTTAAGTGGAATCTGTTGGAACTTTTAGATGCCGTGAGGGGATCGTTTCCTTACACAACGAACTCCGTTATTGACAAGTTTATTGGTACTTGGTTCAGAAACTCGAACGACAAAAAAGGAGGAAGAAAGAGAAGAAGTCAAGATGGAAACTCCTCGTCGCACAATAAAGCGCCGTGCAATTCGGTCAACACAGGCAACGATTGCGAAGATGAAGAAAACATTGAACAGTCAACCTACATGGGGAGTTAGTCGTGTTTCATCAATGTGTACAATCTTTGGGTACGATTCGATTCAAGATTTAGATGTTGAAAGTGGCATTGAGGATAAGATCCCTTCAAGGGTTGATGTAGTTAATACCTTACCCACTAATAGCAGAAATAAACTTCAGATGATTCAGGATTGGGCAGTAGGCCACAATATTTACCAATGGGACCATTTAATTATAAAATGCAGTTCAATTATGCTTAATTGTAAGATATTGCAAGTTATTATAGATGTTGGAATGTATAATACTGCTGTGCATGATAAATAAATATAAAAATTAATTATCTTTTTGAATTTTTGTTATATGAACCTATTTGACATTGAAACCATATATTAGCATGTATTGGATATGTATTGGCTTCGTGTTGGTCTCGTAAAAATTCATACAGACAGTTTAGGCTGGTGTGATGTTGGTTGGATACTGGGCCAATGCAGTATTAACCATACTGTTTGCCAATACATGTCCAGCATGAAGCCAATGCCGTATCAACCATACGGTTTGCCAATACATGTCCAGCATGAGGCCAATGCCTATACTGCAAAAGCGGGTGGGTGATGGCAAAATGGTCATATCGATATTGAGCCATCATGGCAACACCGGTGCCAATCCGGCACCGCGCCACCACGAAAATGTTTCTCGGGTATATAATAATGAATATTGCCCGAGTCTAAAAGCCTTTTTGCAACTTTTTTTGGCCCATCATGCGAATTCAAACTATCACATCACATCACCAACTTGGCTGTTCATAGTTCATGTCAAGTTGTCACAACTGGAAATTTAAATCAATAGGAAGCTTACACATCCGTCATTCATTTTTGGAGTAGTTAAATGGAAGGAGAAAATTGAAAAGAAGATGATGATGATGATGGTGAAAGTTGTAAGGAAATACTGGGGTTCAAATGCGTACGAATATGAGAATATATTTATTCAGTTTTTTTTCAGTTCCAAAATTTTATGTTCATGCAAGTTTAATCAGACTTAGTTAAATAAACGTAGCCACCCACATTCATAATCATTTATAATCTTTTTTAAAAGTCTCTGGCAGAGTTCTACTTACATACTTTAATGTGGTAATCTCATTATGTACTCATTCCCATTACGACATTCCTTGTAAAAATGAGTCTCCTACGCGTCTACCTACCTACCCATCTTCTACCTACGTATGTAACGTGTAACATGGTATGGGAAGCGGTTTAAGATTTCAATTCTTTCCCTCGAATAAGTAGGATTTTGCCACTTGACACACATCACATTTAATCTGGTGGGGCCATAATAAGGATTGAATTTTGCACACAACTCCAGTTTCTTTTCTCCTTTCCTTCTCCTTTTTAGAAATTGGATTTCTAATCCAAGTCATTTCTATTTTCTTTTTATAGGAATTATTTTACGTTTGTAGTACTTTCCTCTACTCTACAGCTGGAAGCTGGAATACAATATTTTCCCAGACTTTGGATAATTGAGGATGGAGCTAGACTGGAGTTGCTAGACTCTCAAAATACATATATTTATATCCTGGGCGGGTGAAATGCGTACTGCAGGAAATTTCGATAGTAGAAACCCACTCCCATCAACATCAACTGAATTTCTTGCGTATAACATAACATCTAATAAAAATGGTCTCATAAGAGATGCGCCTCACTTACACTGCATTCACAATACATACCACGACCAACCAAGCCACCGTCGTTGTCA
This sequence comes from Orchesella flavescens, assembly GCA_964034955.1. Classification (NCBI taxonomy): domain Eukaryota; kingdom Metazoa; phylum Arthropoda; class Collembola; order Entomobryomorpha; family Orchesellidae; genus Orchesella; species Orchesella flavescens. Next base: position 38,498,989 of record OZ035956.1, on the reverse strand, counting down.
TGTTTTTCTCACAAAATAGGGGATCAACAATTGCTCTAAAGTTCTTCACTTTACTACATATATTCATTTCATACATACCTTCATTCACTTTCTCTTGAAACCGTCTTACAAACGTTATTTGCTCCAGTTGCAACATCGCATCGCATCGCATCACAAGAGACAAGAATATAAAAATACGGGAACGTTGGGAGAAGAGAACGAGCTCATTTTAAGTAGGTGATATTACTCTGTGTTCTAACGTTAACTCTTCTACGTGTACGGTAATATCCTTTGCAGCACCATATCAGCACCCGTCCTCCACATTTAAGAGTTACATTATAGTTATCGTTAGTACATCCCATTGCCCTACTAGCACGCTAGGCTGAACTACAACTGCCGTTTCTACTCTGGAACCTTCATTTCACTAGCACCCTAGCCTAGCTTGGCCTGGATCCTATATGTTTTGTGTTTGCTCTATGATGTGATGTGATATGATATGATGTTTGTTTGTGTACCTGACATGACACTGGAAAGCCTCCAAGGTGTCCACCTTGCTGCTACTGCTGCGCTTACCCTATGAAATTGAAGTAGCAAAATATTTTCTCTTTAATGCCACTCTCCACCAAAGCACACACTGTACTTGTCTTGATTTTCCTCATTGAAATAATATTATACAATCTTCATGCATATCATTTCACCTTTACTCATTTATCTCTTGTTGTTTTTCCTTCCATCACAATCATCTTTAACAACACATGCTAGACTACAAACTGGACTATGCACACACAGACACAGTTCCTCCAAAATGGGACTAGACCATAAGCAAACAAACTACTGCTTGGCATTTTACTTATGACGCTTCTACCTATGTATCTACCTCTAGTAAATGCATTTATTTTACACGAAGCATCATCATCCCAAGAATATTTTTTAGAGAGCAGCTCCTTTCTCTTTTCCAGAGGGTTCAGCTCACCAACATGACTACACTAACAGTTAGAGTCGTAACAATTTCTGTTTATGTTTTGAATGGGTTTGTGAAATTCACGGAGGAAGAAAAAGTCAACTTAAATGGAATGTACGTGGGTATATATACAGCCAGTCCGTATAATATCCATGTAGGTTTAGACTTTAGTTAGACTCTCTGTCTTATCTCATTCTGATTCATATATGAAAAAGTTTAATGTATGTTTGCCCAGAGCATAAAAGACAATAGAAGCATGCATTTGTGTGCTATTTATATGCTCCACACTTTGAGAAATCTAGAAAGTAATAGTTGCTGCAGACAAAGAATGGGAATGGCAATAGCATACTACATTATTATACGAAATAGCTTAGTGCGCATTTGAAACAACGTGTTTTTCACACCCTTCTGTGAACAAGTACGAAAAAGAACATAAATATAAACTAACAAATTATACTGATATACGATAAATATGGGTTGGATGGAGCTCTGCTACTACTACAAAACTACTACAATGCAATGGAAAACGGAAGAGGATCTCACTTCCTTCCAGCTTGTTACGTAACATGGAAAAGTATAAATATATAGAATATGAATATATACGGCTCGAGTTTTCATATATATTTTAACTTTTTCCCATCGCTCGCTCCTCGTTTTTTGTTTTTGTTCCGCTGTAGTTCCAACAAAGTACTATATATTGCATTATTTTTTCTTCTTTGAGTTTAAAAATACAAATTAGAATAAATTTCGAAAGTAAGTTTTTTAAAAGGAATATCCTACAATTCCTACATCTAGGAAGAGGATAACTGCAAGTGATATGAAATGATATGATGTGATATAATATAATATAACACAAGAAAAAACTAGGACTTTTTTCTTCTTTTAAAATAAGATACATGTGGGTGGGTGAGTAAAACGAGGAATGATAATGACACTAGTTTTTCTATTACGTTGGCCCGTTTTATGTTCGTTTGGGAAAGTGTGTTATGAAAAGTTGAAAATATGAATAGACGTGCCTCGCGGATAAGTAGTATTATGGCTCCTTTTTTGTTGAGGATGATAATAGCAAAGTAGATTCTCAAGGCTCACTCGCTCGCTCTCTCTCTCTCTCTCTTTCTCGCTCCGAAAAAAAGTCTTGGTAATTTTCAAGCATGTTTACATTCCTTGTGTACGTGCCATAATCACTATATATATGTTTGGAGCGCTGAAGGATGTTGATGATGATGATATCCATAGTCCCATATAGCACATAGTTGTTCAAAAGGGGTCATTTGCAATTCGAAATAAGATTTTAAGTGCCTCTGCTGTTGATGTAACGTAACAGTTACACAAATTTTACTTGCTACACATTTACATGCTTATACATACTTTTGCTATTACTATTACTACTTTTCAAAAGGGGGAAATAAATGAAAGAGGGATGCCGAAACGAAATAAAAGAAATATGGTAAATAACACCCATACCATGTTCCTGTATATCTGTGTGTCGCTGCCCATTCTACACTTTTGTTTATTGTTTTGTAATTTATGATTATTACTCGAAGAAGTGCGCTAACTAACAACAAAACTTGAACTTTCTATACACACTAGGTCTCTAGAGTGAATTTTTAGGGATATCCTGTGCAAGATATAATCATACATGTTTATATGTTGTATGTAGAGCAAGAATAAGCAAGCGACATAAAATAATGGTGCTAGTTTGGATAGCATAGAATTTTTTTTTGAATTCTTTCACTCAGATTTTTATAAGCCCCATCCATTGCCCTTTTTGCCAAAGAGAATTGCTATTACTGGCTAGTTGTTGGCTCAGCGGAGCTTCGTCTTTCTTACGTACATAATATACGTATGTAATATAAGAGTGTAGATTGTAGATGATGATGATGAGGAGAGGAAAACAAGCGTGGCGGAGAACGAGAACGAGTTCTGGCACCAGCACAACTTCCCTTTTCATTCAGGAAGCTAAGTTTTGTAGTAGTCCGTTTGAGAAAACTGCTCTGGCCGTTCGCACCAATGACTGAAAACGCAAAGATATGTCCTCAAACGACATATTTATTCAACATGCATGCTTGTTCTATGGAAAAGAGAGCTAAAAACACCAACCAAATTCCCTCTTCTGTGGACTCCCTGTCCTGAAATTTCTGCAAAAGTGAAAGTGAAGTTAGGAGTAGTAGCTGTGATGTGATGTGAACTTAGGATATTATCCCATGCAAACATTTCTTGTCCAGAGACTTTTGAATATGAGATGCCATTGCCCATACCTACGGGTTAGGTATCTACATCAATGACTTGTCTTGTAATAGTCATTCAGCTCAAAATGAATACACAGTAGGACGATAAGTAAGTTCAGTTGAGTCAGAGTCAAACATTTTGCTCTTCTCCTCTTCTTTCAAACTCGTGAACTGAACCATAGTCATGTCATACTGAACTGGAAGCTTGCGACACTTTGTTCAGCTTGGCTTTGGCTGTTTAGATGTGTTGGAGTGGCGTGGCGTGAGGAGTATACCCACTAGACCAACGTACATAACACCATACATTTTTATATAGTCAATGAAAGCCCAAATACTATACACTTTATTGTAAGAATGCATTCCATCCGACGACTGTTTGAGTAGATGAAGGGGAGCATGTAGTAGTATGCAAACGAGGGAAAATGTTCCTCCATGATCATTTCAGCTCTCATTTTAGCCCGTTATTCTCATTATTAAGTGAGGTAATAAAAGCCAGTCAAAACTCGACTGAATGAGTATGCTCACTGCTCACAGTTGTATTCACAGTAGTCTCTCTGGATCAACAGAGCATATTTTTGCAAACGAATGAAGGTACAAAAATACTAAACCTAACAGCTTTTGATATAGCATATACTATATAAAAATTTCAATGCCTCTTTTACTTCAACGGTGCGAGTATGAAGTATCCATATTCACATTTTGCAAATGCATAATATTACAGGCTGCCAGTCTCATTGAATGCGACACAAGGGATCAATCGCTCCCTGGATAAGAGACACTAACAAGAGCCAATGTGCCAATTGCTTTTCCATGTGCCATGCCATGCCAGTAGTACGCTATTGCTATTATTGCAATGCTCTATTCCATACCTCCCTTCCATACACAAAAGGAACCCATTTCTTTCCTTTTTTTGTCATTTTCATTTCCTCCTTTCTTTTGCATGAAACGTTACTCGGCCCTCGTCCAGAATTTTCCTTTTCATCCTTTTCTCCCATTTTCTCTATACAAAAACCTCTCTCAGCTTTCTTTCTCTACTTGCACCAAATAGTTTCGTGATTGATAAACTAGTAATTTAATTTCATTCTTTCCATTATAAAGCAAAACTGAGACTATGGTTTTGGTGTGGTGTGGTATGGTTTGGTATGGTATTATTCAATAGAAAAATGAAAGGATCGCACTAAAATAGAAGAAACTCAGATTATATTGCTTTTTGTACTAAAAATATATTTGAAAGGAAGGAGAAAGCTGGTGAGTACTATTATTTGCTAAAATGTGGTGGTAATAGTAACCTGCAACCGTTTTTGGGGAAAAGTTTGGAGCATGACCTACACTTTAATCCCCCCTCCGCCCCAGTACTCCATAATATTTCGCCTGGTATACATTATATATACTATGATATCGAGTGCGTGTAAATATTGTTCCAACTCCAACTTCCAATTGACTTTGAATGAAACTTTGAGTAGTAGAAGAGTAAAAGAAGGGAGTGCTACGAACTCTGAGCACACGTATTATATTATATATAGAAATCAATACCAAAATGTACACCAAATTTCCTTCTTTTTTTACAATTTCCCAATCCAGCCAACAGCAACATTTTTATTACGGGGTATATAAGTATGGATGTCCCAGAAGCACACATTATCGGCACAAGTGACTGTCAAATGAGATTTTCACTACGGTTAAAAGTTTCTTTTTCAATGGAAACATGTCCCATTCACACTCACATACACACACAAATACTCTACTCCTACTCTCACATGTGCTGCTTCCATCATGCACAATGGTATAGTATTACTTCTTTATCCAATTCCTCTAAAAACGTATTTTAGTCTTCGAATCTTGTACTTCTGGAAGACTGGAATTTTACTCCAGTAGTCCTCCTCCATTTTACTTTGGTCGCCAAAATACTTTGAAAAAGAAGAAATGATCGAGTCAAAGTGTACACGAGGATAAAAGAACATTCCATGCCTTCTTTCTTCAGGTTCACTTGCCAATACACGTAGTTTCTGTGTATGCTGTTCCTTTACACATGCAATACTATACCAAAATACTAGACTGTCAACAAAAAACTTTTTGTGATAAAGTTGGGATAAAATGACGAAAAGTTGAGCTAAAAAGAAACTGAACTAAAATCCTTCATAAATGTTGTTGTGTAGGTGTTCTCTTAGAAAGTAAACCTTTTGTTATACTTTACACGTAACCGACCCAAGTGTGGAAAGCAGTGGATCTTCATCTTATATGCTTTTCCATAATAAAAAAAACTATACTTTCTCCACACTCTACAATCTTAAGTATTGGCATTGACTATAGATGATATATATACCAAGTTTTTTTTTAGTTTTGTGCATAAAATTGCTAGAGTACTGAACTGATATAAGCTTTTTGAAGAAGAAGAAGAAGAAAAAAGATTTCCAACGAGTTTCATGTACTTTTCGTATCGCATTAGCTTTCTCCATATTCCTTTTTTTTATTTTCCATGAAATAAGAGAAGCATGTTTGGTGTAAAACCACGAGCCACCCCATCCTTATGTCTTTCTGTGTGTCATGTGTCACTTAGCTTGGAGAGTCAAGTCAACGGAAGCACTGTGATGGAAAAATTCCAGCAATAAAACTCTTATAGATGTGTTCACTTTTTTTGTGAAATAAGTACTACTGACTGAGCCTGCCTCTACTGAGGAAGATTTTGTTATCCTTACATTTTGCAAATTCAAGCTTCTACACAACTACAACATCATGACTATGACTTCTTGATTTTTCCATACGTTTAAGTTTTTTTTGTGATTGTATCGAACCATATGTAGTGGAGTGGAGTTGTATATAGCTTCAGCCTGTTTTCGTTTGGTTGCCTTTTACTTGCTTTTTAGTTGGTAGTTCGATAATGCAAAGCAACAAAATCATGGAGAAAGCAAAGTTGCTCATAAAAAGGAATTTAGTTTTAGTACAGGGATATACGTATTTACTAGACTAGACCTAACGTAACCAAACCAATGCATTAGAAACATACATACCTATAATATGTATACCATAAGAAACATTGTATGTAGTACTAGTATTTTGTAAGCACACAGGCGGACATTTCCTCCTCTTTGCTGCTTCCTTATCCTTCACTTAACTTTTATATTTTTGGCTTAGTTTCTGTTGGCATACGAGCTTAAGCGTGGTTGTTTTTATATCCGTTTTATATACCTACACGTGTTGTGCCTTGTGCCATAGTGTAGCAGATATAGATATGCATTCTCGTGTACACAACATGCACATTGTATGTGTTGAGCAGACAGCGATTTCCTAACTTAGATTTTTCTCAAAGTACGCCACGTCTATATACCCATGCTTATTCAACTTTTTTCCTGTGCTTAACTTTTACTCTCAGCACTATATGAGAATGTTTGTAGGGATAAGGAGGTCCTCTCAACAAAAATCGACTTTCCACGCATATTGGTTTGGTTTGGTTCATGTATATATTGCTGGCTGAGTGAGTAAGCGAGTGAGCGTGCACATGAAGAAGGAGAAGAAAAGTCTGTGTTCTATTGCTGGAAAAGACAGAGCCAGGAAATGCGATAGATCTAGTCAGAAAGATGGAAAATAAGGGACTTAGTTGGTGACACAAACTGAACCAAAGCCAAAGCAGCAGTAGAGCAGTGAGCACCACACACAGACAACGACAACGACAACAGGCCAGACAAAAAATGAGCAAGTAAAGACACACTCTTTAAAGATATGGGGAAAAGGGAAATGGCTGGGTTATTTTTTACTTAAAACTGTCCCACCATTTTCCTCTTTCACTTTTGACAGAAAGCCCAAGAACATTTTTATATACATGCTTTTATATCCACACAAGTCAAGATAATATTATACAGAGATATTCTTCATGCATAAATACACATTGCAAAAAATATATCTCCAGCTATACGAGACACCAAACCATCATATAACAAAATGGTTCCACCACCACCAGTGACTATAGGATGAGTACTACTGATGGAATGGCAAGTAGGCGACTCCACTGCTCACACAAACTGGTGTCATTCTGTCTCTTTTAGCCTTTTATCCTGCTCTGAACTTGCTACCATCAACTCAACTTTTCAAAATGAGCAGCAGCAGTAACATCATGAAGAGAGAAAAAATGGCAAAATACGTTACGGAAAAGGGCATTTGGATCAAAGAAGCAGAAATAAACTATTCCATTTCTAACACGCAGTCACTTTCTTTTGCAAACCAACAACCGACACAAGAATACGGATGTGATATAGTTCGTTATGTCATTCCATATAGCATCTATACACTATCTTATCTACTACTATATGCTCAGACTTGTTGTCCTGTTGTCCTCATACTTTAGACCTTCACTTTATCGAAAGCTGCACCAAATAATATATTATATTCATGCAGATGTATTTATTGTGGAGTCGAGTCGCATCCCATGTGCATAACCCATGAAACATGCATTCATGAAGTCGACCATCGTCATCAGCGGAAGCCCATTTTGGCATTTGGCTACGAAAGAAAACCAGACATTTCTAGTTTGAAGAGGGGCTAGCTATCCTACTTGTATCTTTCATACATCAAGCTTCTTCACTTGACTTTTTCCTTTGAAGGAATTCTCATCATCTCATCTCATCTTGAGTCAATATTCAAGTAGCTTATATGCTCGTATTTTTTCAAGTAGTCAAGTCACCCATCCATCCATCCATTTTTCCTTTGGGTCTTTGGGTCTTTCCATCCTTTTCCCCGTTGATGTTGATCAACCTTGTTTATTTCAAGAAGCTGACGTGTGTGTAGGTGTTTATTTACAAAACACCGAGCAAAAACCATGTTCTTTTGTTTTTGACATGTGTTCTGTCTTTCGTTTTGTTTAAAAAATGCATAACGCTATGTTTTCCCAACATTTGAGTAGTGCGATGCGATTAGGGTGACATTTGGTGACAAAATTTTAAAGGACTTGTGTCAACTTGTTTATTTGCCCCAACGTAAAAAAACTTTTGTTTGTCACTTTTTTAGCTGGAAAATAACAACAACAAACTTTACCTGAGAGTCAGGCGGAGTTGAGAAGAGAACCATAATGTTTCTGATATTTATGACTGCAACTTTTATACTTGAAAAAAAAATGCATTCTATACTGCTGTGCTTTTGTTTGTTAAAACTTTACTTGATGTTCTGTCATCCTACGAGTATAGCAAACTGAACTGAACTATATTATTGTTAATGCTTGGAAGGCAAATCCATTCCATCGTGATTTTGCCAAAAACTAAGCATGTTGCAAAATTTACTTTTCTGCCACTGCCAACAGCCTATATATACATAAGCATTTCTGCACGTACTGCGTATCTTTGTGTGTTGAACACTTCAATCTCTGTTCTGAAAGGAGTGTGAAATAACTGCAGTATTCAATCCTTCTATTCAACCATCCTGAAGAAGAAAAGTATATAAGCATTGAAAATTATATGTAAGTGATGGATGCGCCTGAGAATAAAAAGTCTGAATCATTTTGAAGGCACAAGCATTATTCGTTGGAATCGAAAGCGAAAGGCTGACTGGTTTGGGCCTGGCGTTATAGATCAAATGTCAAATTAGCTAAGTAAGTGAAATCAAGAAAAAGCAAATGAGAAGTGGATAAATTTATGCGTTGGACGGGTTTTGTTGGTATATTGATCCTGGTACTTGATATATATACTATACTATCAGTGTTTAATTTGTATATTGCTCGACGACTTATCGTTATGTATGTTCAGGGGAACGAAGCGTGGAATAAATTGATAGGAGCCTATTTACATTATACATGTTTCCATTATGAGCTTTGCTTGTAGTGAATTCGGGTTTTTTTGTCAACATCCCTATTCGGTTTTGCTTGTTTGATTGTATCTTGGAAGTAGAGGCGAGATGTGTGCTGCATACTGATTTTTATTGTAGGATTCTTCCAAGAAAACCTCCAGCTTTAGAAAGCTGGTGTTGGTGCTGGTTGGAGCTTTCTACAAATTCACCCTTTTTCTCCCTACATCTTTCATTTATCTACTTTCTTTAAATACATGTAAATCTGACTAACAACCGTTGTTCCCTTTTCTTTTCGTTGATCCTTCCAAGTGGTTTTGTGACGGAGAAAAATCCTTTCCCGTAGTCCGCGTGTACTAGTATATTTTTGCATTTTCCTTTGAAATGAAAATTCTATTCATTCATACTCATATACATTCTCCTATAGTTAGTAATACTAGCAGTTAGTAATATACCTATATACTTTACAATCATCACGTTGTTTCAGCTCAATCCTCCATTTCATTTCTACATCTTTCTAGATGGTAACGAGCAACCTTTATTTCAGATGGGGAAAAGCGAGGAACAAAAAATCATCGCTGTTTTTATGTATACTGCAATGATTTACAAGTGGTCGTGTCGATGCTGGATGACGAGGAGGATGACGAGAGGAACAAGAGGAAAAGGCCAAAAAAAATGAGGTTGCCTTTCAATCTTTTATTTTCCCTTTTTGTGAGAATGTTTTCCTCTTTTTTTGCATAAAATGCTAGACTTCATGTCAACCATGGCGTAACGGCTTAGCAAAGCTCCCTTTCTTGTGTATTCTAATAAGAATTTGGAAATAAAAAGAAGGAAAAAACATGGTTTGCTCTCTTGTTTGTGTAAGAACATCAAGAGCAAAGTAGAAAAAGGCTTCATTCAAAACAAGTGAATCTTTAAAAAGTTAAAGCTGAAAAGCTAAACAGCAACAGCACTATACCGACTGACTACTGCAGTGTGTTCTAGTATATACTTCATAAGTTTACAAAGGTTCCAGCTACTTTTTTACTTCTTAATACATAAACAAAGACGAATCCTTTTGAAAAGAAAATAACCATGTTTCATACATCCTGCTTCATTGTAAATGGATCAGAGAACGAAAGTGAGTGCACAAATACACTTGCAATTCGTGTACATAAGTACATACTTTTTTGGATTCCAGTGAAAAGTTAGGAAACAATATGTATTCGCTTTCCATCATACTTTAGATTTAAAAGGATACTTGATACAGAAGCAAATAGCATGTTCATGTTAGCTTAGTACATGTTCAAAATCTATCCACACAAAAAAAGTGAAAGCAAATGCTTATTATGTATGTTTCCCTTTTTATCATTACTGAAGCGTGTAGAGGGACACATTACTAAAACAGGCCAGGAGCTCCCTTACATATATTAGATGGTTGGGTTCCATCTTTTTCAAAGCTGATTGATGTGATAAGCGGATAAGCTCGTCTTCTTTATATGCCTCTCTAAAGAAACCCAGCTGGGTTCTAAGCCAACTGTGTGTGTGTTGTAAATTCAAATCAACATTGTTGTTACCATTTGCCCCAAAGTAGATAAGATGACGTCAAGGACAAAAAGTTGATGCTGATGATGATGATGTTGTTGATTATGCAGTTTGTTTTCAAATACTTTTGTGTACCCGATCCAGATCCAGAGCCGACGCATGACTATGATAGTTTGCAGCAGGATTTTGGATTTAGTTGAAGAAAAAAATGTGAATGCAGAAAAGAGCAGTGCATTAATCACGAGCTTGATTGTGCGATTCAAAGCCTCATAATTCACATTCAAAACGGGGACGATGAGATACTACGATGCAGAATTTCAAATTTATTATTGCAGACAAGCTTCTACTTAACTCATGCATTTTTCAAATTGCAACTACCAAGTATAAATGGAATTTTGGTATATAAATAATATATCCATTTACAAGCAGTTGATACTTTGTTGAGTTGCGTGGCGTTCCAGTTTCCGTCATAAGGACACGGATTAATGGTGGGTGAAAGCATGTGGTACTAATTTCTTCAAATGTAACTAAGCAGAAGGACACGTTCCGGTTAACCATATGCCCCTATAAAAATTAACGGAAGAAGAAAAGAAATGAGAATGATTCTATACATTATTTCAACTTTTGACATTTAGGTCAACCGCTTCCTGCCACCGACTTTGGACTTTGGAGCAGTAAGCTTATTACATATTTACCCCCATGAATCGGCATTACTAGAGTTTGAGAGGGAAATTGTCGATAATCAACTCTCATTTCTTGTTTGACGTAGTTACGAGGAATTTATGATCCAATTTGAGCAAGTCAGTTTAGTGACTTGACGCAAGAAGGCTTCATATTGGCATTAATACCAAGAATAGCATACGATATTATATGATGGTATAGACGGTTGACGATAACCGATAACTGCTGCTTGGAATCTCTAATGATTTTTTGCTTAATTAGTATAAAGCTCTTGACACAAGGAAGTAAAGTAGCAATTGGTTCAAGTTTATAGCCAATTTTCAATACAATATTAACAAATCCCGTTCATAACACCTGCATTCAAGGTTCTAAATTTAGATCAACTCAAGAAGACTGCAAATAATGTACGCGCAGAGCATTAAATGACTAATTTAAGGGTAGTAAATTCTGTTGCTAATACTGATTGATCTTATATTATGCAAGTTTATGAGTAGATGATGATGGATATTGATGAAAGGAAGAAGTAGAGCACGATAATATTTACGATAATTATTTATCCTTGTCAAAATCTTTTTCCTATATTGGACTACCGTTAATATTTTGACTACAGTCGAATTACATAATCAACAAAGGATGATGATAATAAATTAGGTTTGACAAAACTTTGTTGACGAAAACAAGATGATGAGTAGTATAGAAGCAACACCATACCACCACCCCCGAGTAATTTATGGTGCTCTCTTCCACACAGGAGAATATCAGGTGTTGGAAAGAAGGCTTTGATGACATATAATTAGCAGGGATTAGAGATGATGTGGGGTAGACGAGGCGCATCAATACTCATTACATGACATACTACTAAACACAGCAGCGGCAGCAGCACAAGATCCAAGTCCTGAAAACAAGGAGCAACGCAACTGAACTGCTTTGTTCTGTTCTCTGTTCTTTGCTGTGATATAAAAAACGTTGAACTGATCGTGAGCCGAACAAGAACTGCTACTACTGCTACCTACAACAAAGACACCGAAGATTATCTCTCTCTTGGGAATTTTGGAAGTGAATTGGAAGCTGCTAGGTTTTTTGATGCGAATGTAATATGAGGTAAACTAAAAGGGAAGGATGACAAAGGAAAAGTGACTGCAAACAGGAAAAGTGATAGATGTAGAGCCTTTTTGATGTCCTAATCAACACGACAGTTATTGATAAACACATTATGAGCCACACATATCCAATCCACAATGTTGGAATTTTATGAGAAATTGGGAAACGTACTTGTTCTTGCCTAACTTTTGCTCACATTACAATGCAAGCAGAAGCTTTATAAGTGTTACAAAAAGAGCCAAAAATATTGTGGAGTTTGTTACAGAGACCGAAGCAGGCAGAACGTCATAAAATCTGGATAAGTGTAAACCACACGATCATTTGAAATGGGGATATGATCTGTCTAGGGAATAATATAGGAGGACATTTAATTATTAGATTATCACATCATTCATATCGCCCCAACCCAACGTTGTGTATCTATAACACTATATCGCATCGGAACAAACAGGCTGGATTACAGATCGTTAAAATAGGGAGCATTGCCATTGCCACAACACGGTTTTTGTTGATGTTCCAGAGTAGAGTTTCTTGACTTTGTAGTTTCCCAACTCAGACGTCTGTGTACGTTCATTACATCGTAACTTTTGCGTGGCCACTATAATTTGACAGTCATGTGATCACATCACGATCCCAGTCCAGCCCACCTGTGTTGTTGTGTTGTTCGCCGTTAGAATTTGGAAAGAAGATATACCTTCAAAACAAACTATATACTCTGGAACTGATGCTGAGCTTACGATACAATTATTGGCAAAGTTAAATTTTCACGAGTCACCTTGACTTGAATGAATGATCGGGCTGAGATCCAAAGGGCAAATTCCAATCGAAACAAGTATGTACAATATTGTCCCGACTTTCTTTTGATTTGGTTATGGAAGACGTAGTAAAGCAAAAAGTGGAAACAACATACATTTTGAGTTTCAGTTCCAAATGAAATTTTGATAACGATTTCCCAAATGTAATTTGCAAGAAATCAATTTTGTATAGAATAATCACTCGGTCCTTTTGTTGAGATCGACCTAAATTGTCCTTACTCCCCAAAGAATAAGAAGAATTTTGAATGTAAGAAAGGTTATATATAGGTAGTGCACATTCTTTTACAAAATGAAAGTTTGAAAGTATATGTATAAGAATAAGACGTAAAACGGCGTGACTGCATAATGCATGTGCTTCCACATTGCATACATCAAGCCCAGGCACATTTTCAGTCACCCTGGTGCTAACACCTGGCTTGGCTGAGTGAGTGAGAGTTGAGTATCAGCATCAGCAGACGCTCTTCTCAGAACTTTCAAATGAATGCCAACTTTTTTTTCTTGCTGAAGGAACGCAAAAGAAGGTAAAAGGGAGAGAACCAATTACATATTCAAAGCACCTGTCGTAATTTTCACTTAGTATTCTCCATTGTCTTTCATTGTCATCTCCTTCCTTTTTTTCTTCTCCCTCTTGTCCTTTCATTTTCCTGAAATTTCGATTCCCATGTATAACGTATGTCCCCCACTATTCCATTGCATATGTTTACATTCTCAAACCCTTTTCTTTTGTAGCCAAAGACACTAGTTTTCTCCTCTTGATGTCTTGATTATAAAACCGGAGGAGGAATGATGAAAAGGAGAAAGAGAAAAAGGGAGGGGAGAAGGGGGTTATGAAAGGAAGGAAAAGTTATTTAATGAAATACTATGTGTAAAGGGAAAGGAAGGAGGATGTTTTAAGGTTCCCTCATCTTAACTAAAGACATCACATCACATCTCACATCCCATCATCACATCACAATATCAAGTGATATGAAAGCCTCTTGTCAGACATGCTCATACATAAATAGCTGCTGCTGAAACAGTAGCACCAGCTCCTCGTCTTCCTCTCTCTTTACACAATACAATGGAGAGGAGTAGGTAGCAATAGCAAGAGAAAGTACATCTCCCACACATAAAAGATATGAATAGAAGCAATCTGGGCTTAAAATTTTAATGGGCAAGTGAAGAATAAAAGAGAAAAACTCTTTCTCCTTTTGCGTCAAAGAGAGAGAGAGGGTTCATCTAACCTAAACTAAAATATAAATTCTATATCATATTAAATAATATACACATACTTGAGTATGTACATGTATCTACTTAGGTGGTGGTCCACTCATTTTGGTAAGTGATATAAAAACAGTGGAGTGAGTGAGCTGTACAAAGAAGAAGAAGAACAAGAAGAAGAAGACGACGAGGTGGCATGGCATATGTCATGAGAAAATGTTAGTACCTATTCGCATCTGGTCCGGGAGGCATTTCAAGTGAGTGAGTGAAGGAAAGCATGTAGTAAAAAGTAGACCCCACATTTTTTAATATAATGTATACTTTTACTAGTGTGATGTTGTAGTGACCTAATGTTTACACAAAATTCTGGTGAAAATGTGTGCTTTTGGGGTGTTCTAAATTTATAACCTTGCCAGCAACGTAACCTCTTGATTTCTTCTAGTTAGTCCCGCCAGAGATTCTTTTTTTTTTGCTTTCTCCTTCTTCTTCTTCACTTTTGTGCTTGCCACCTAATATTTACATTGGGCTAGGGCTAGAGCTAGAGTAAGCATATCACATCACATACACATATATTTTATATAGAAAAAGTAAAGTACACGTTTTCTAGTGTGCTCACAACAAAATTGAGATACCGGTAGGGTAGCTGGGCCGGAAGAGGATTTTTACACTGGGGCTCATGCAACGTTCATGACTCACACGCGTAACTAGTAATACATATTATGTTAGGACTACTAACGGAAAGGGAAAACGAGGCGAAGAAAAGTGTGTCAGCACAATCCTGTTACTACTACATTTATATATCAAGCATTACTCCATAGCGGAACTGCTACTTCCCTTTCTCACTGTAGCACAACATGTTTCCTTTTGTAAAAAAAATATATGTGTCTAGCCCAAACCCTGCTCCTTTCTTGTTCACTTTCCCTGACAACTTTTCTCCCTTTCTTGTGTATTTTTTTGCAGAGAGAGAGAGATCCAAGATACTTGCAAAAAGTGCTACATTATGTACCTAAATAGCTATTCATCCAACCTGCTCAGCAGAAGCAGCACCAAGTTGTACTACTCCTACTGCCACTACCACTAACAAACCATTCTTTGTTGCGCTCTCATTCCTGACTTAAAGAAGATGGCAAAAGAAAGAAAAAGGAAAGGCGAAAGACGAAAATACAGCATAAGAAAAAAAGAGAGAAGAGGCATCAGCAGAAGGAAGCAAGTAACACAAAGAAAACTGAATTCACAAGATGAAGTCATGTAAGGGGAAAAGAGATAAGAAAGGGAAGAGAAAAGAAGCCCTGGCTTTCCAAATGTAAAAATTTTATGCCATCTTTAGCTTCTTCTCGTCTAAAATAAGGAAAAACCTGGAAACATGCTCACAAATACACACTTTCGTTCGTTTTGCACATTTTATTAAAGTTACTGATGTTCTTCCTTGATAAAGGTGCATAATACATGTGCTCTTGGCATTTCATGAAATAAGAAGATGAGGAAAGGTAAAAGTAGAATTTTGGATGAGATGATACAAATGAAAACTATTTCACTGTTTTTCGTCTTGTATAATATATCATATAAAATATATGTGCTTTCAGTTATATTTATAGGTAGACGAATAAGTAGCGAGGTAGATAAAAATTCTCGACTTGTGTTCATTCATGCTCTCCTGGGTTCTGCTGCAAAAACTAAGAAATGAATGTATGTATATATGTATTGAATGAATACATTACATTTTCCTCTGAAAGTGTTACCTGCTTGTCGTCATTTTATTATGAAAATGTAGAAATGTAGAAAGGTCATTTGAAGAAAATAGCAGGGTTTCGGAGAAAGTACGAAAACATTCATTATATATAAACCTTTCATTCTCGCAACAAAAAAAAGAATTCGTTTTTCTTTTCACCGTAAATGTAGGGAGACACACATAAACATAAATACAATATACATTTATATATGTCATTTGGAGTCAGTCTTTTGAAAAGAAATCGAGTTCATTGAAAAGCAAGGGGCTCATTGAAAAGAAAGTCATCTTCTTGTTTCAACTCTCTCACAAAGGGAAAATGTGGAGCTGCTACTAATTTCTCTGAGAGGATATCATATCGAGAGAGTTGACTGAAAAGCGCTTACAGTTCCCTACCCACATACATTTGACTTGGATGCTGAAAAATATAAAGACAAAAGCTACTTTTCCATGTATTTTACTAATTTACCTTCACTATTATTTGTATTAGGAGGAAAGGAGCCCATGGAGAAACTATTTTTGCCTCGTACATCATATACAGTCTCCCTTTGATGTTTCCTAATGCAGTTTATGATTTTTTTTATCATATCATCTACGTTTCAAAAATGGGGCTTTGATGACGGTACTCCAGAATTTGAGCTAGTAGTATCGGCGTGGTGTAGCGTATCCTCTCCCTGTTATCTTGGACTACTTGAAGTGACTTATCATCTTATTATCCTTGATATTCCGATCCGATGCGATATTGATTCTTGCCATGAAAACAAGACAGAATTTTGATAGAGCAAGAGCAAACATAGGAGCAGCGGTCCTTCCTGCTATGGGTTTTCACATGTGAAATAAAATAAGTGTACAGCACCACCACCACCACCAGCAGCAGCAATAAGTGGCACATAAGTAGATATTCTACTCTCCATTGTAGTGCAGTACTCCAGTTGTGGAAATGGCCCGGATTTCTCAAGAGCTCCCTTTCGCAACACCCATACTCAAACACAACTTCTAGTTTGCAACATAGTAAGTAAGTTGAGTTGCACACTCTCGACTAGTCTGCATACCAGGGAGAGAAAGTGGAATGGAAGATAGGGAAAAGAACAGGGGGAATGGTATAAGATGCGGGTCTTTATCAAAAATCAATAATTTTATTCCTACCACCACAATATACTGACATTAAGGCTCTCTCTCTACACCGCCGAAGCCACATACCAGCCGCACCCAACCAAAAGTAAACTAACGGCAAACGCATTTTTTTTTGCATATATGCAATGCACTCCAATCCCATTATACAATACACAAAGATATAGGCTACTCTTAGGTGGTTTGGTGTGGTACGCATACCTACATAGTTCAACGAGATTTTTGTAGTTTTTTTGTGTGTGTACCTTTTATATCATATAGAATTATATTATTATTGTAGAACCCAACCAACCTCTTTGGAGTTTATGCATGGTTGACAGAAAATACACAACTCATTTCGAGAGCCCCTCTCTTGCTTTCCCCACAACAACATAACACAACACATTAGATTTATGACCTTCAAAAGAAGTCAGCTGGCTGAGCCTCTTTCTTGGTATGTAGTTTATGAGCAACTAACAAGAACTTATCTACTCTCCTCCTCTCATAAAAATCATTATTTTCCGTAATGAAAATACGACCGGAAATTTCAATCCACTGAAGGCGTAAAGCTCCCTTCTTATATATCAAAATCTGTCATTCCATCACGCACTACTTTAACCAAACCAAGACACATTTTTCTTCACTTTCTCTCATAAAAGAAATAAGGTGGATTTGTATAGAAAATAGAAATCCATGCCGATGCCCATATTGCATTATTACATTAAATTTAGCCTCATTTAATGTATGCATGCATACTCCAATAAAAAGCACATGGCTCGTTTTTGACAAGAGGCGAGATTAAAAGTTTATTGAATAATAAATAGATTAATTCTCCAAACCCCTAAATACCTGCTAGATTGAGGAAAAGTCCTTGTGAACTTTATGGTTTGCTGCTTATACATTCTTGAGCTGCCATTATGTCTGGGGAAAGTAATTTGCAAGACGAATTTATTTTACTCCCAAGAAAATATGTCGCACAATTAGTCTGAGTGGGCAGTGAGTAGTAGTAGTATTAAGCTTTTTATGACTTTCCGGGATGATAGAAATCTAAAACAAATACCTTCTTTATAGTTGTATAATATGTGTCATTTTTAGGGTAAGTAATTTGGTATGGGCACTTTATAGCATTTTGGTTTGTTTTATTTAAAGTTGACGTGTCTGATGTGTATGTGTCGCTCCCGTTTCTTGCATGAGAAATAAAATTATGTGTCATGTCAGGTAGTTAGTTTATGGAGCCTCTTCCTAAGTGCCCCAAGAAGCATTATTTGGTAACAAAAAAATGTACAAAAGTATACATTAGACTTAGCTATATATTCCGCTTCAATGTCATGTCGTGTGGGAGAAATGCAATGCCATGCCATACAATGCCGCACAACCACCACCGGTGAAAGCTTGTAATGTGTAGTGTAGTAGTGATGAGTCAATGCATGATGTAATGAGGCATGTAGATTAACATGGTTGAGCTTGGGCTCTACATTATAATAAACTTAAAATAGTATGCTACAATGTAATATGTATACTTACACAATAACATGCAAAGTGCCATTTGGAAGTTTACTGGGTCTTAAAATTCTCACAGTGATGATGATGATGGTGAAATGTGTTTTTCTTCTCTTTCCCCATAAAATAAAGCACGTTTACTGGATTTATTATGATAAATTGTAAAATAATACAGTGAACAAGCAGGAGAATAAGGGAAAGCTTTGGGATGTGGGATGTGTAATATAATGTACATGAACACACACACATACATACGAACATAACATTATTCCCGTTATTTCAAATAACGAGCTTAGTTATTCTCCGAATTCCCATTTATTAGTGAAGCGAAACGGCGCCTTAATCGCATGTAGTAAATGCATAATTCTTTGCAAATGCTTATCTACATTACATTACACGGGTTTCTATCTATCTAGTAGAATCGTCGTCACTCTTACGGGTTGATAGCCAACCGAGCCGAGTGAGTAAAGTAAGGAGAAAGAGGGAAACGAAAGAGTTCATTATAACGATACCCATGTGAAAATTGCTGTCTGTAGAAATTTCGCTCAAGGAGCATGATTTTTTTTCTTCTCTTTTTCTCCTTTCTATGTCCGTATTTTTTAGCTTTATTCTTAGAACTAGATGATTACTGCTCTCCGAATCCTATTTTCTTCCCACCACTTGCATATCTATACATAAGTACATATAGAATATATACCTATACTACCAACCAAACCAACAGCATATTATATTATAATATGGATATTTGCTATCTACTATACTATTAATCAACGCTTGAACGGTCTCAGTAGAGGTATTTCATCTTATGATGAAATAATGAACTGCCTATCCCTTTTCCCTTCTGAACGCATGGAATACATAAACACATATACTTATACGATATATATAAGTACGTAGTAGTTGGCTTTGGCTGATGGTGATGGTACTAATAATCATGATAAAAAATATTATAAGAACAAAAATGAGGAAGAAGAGCATATATACTTTTTTTGCTTACACAATATGCTACCTCTTCGCCTCCAGTATTTCCTCAACTTTATAATAAATACACAATCAGGGTTTGACTGACTGGAAATTTTCTTCTAAAGAAGAGAAGAAAAAGTTTCGCTGACTTAAAAAAAAGTGGAATCTATGCAGAACTATTTCAGCACTTTGAGTTTAGTATATATAGTTAGTTAATATGAGGGATGTATATACATACATATACATACAGTGTAAAGTATGTAGTTTCAACAAGACATTGTGTAAAAATGTAGTCTTTATAACCTAAGCACAATAAATCTCTGCCATATAAGCCTGCCTATATCCTCTCCCCAGTGAAATACATTCAGGAGAAACTCTCATTTCTCTAAGGTCTAAGCCTAATTTAGTTTCCTTCCTTCTATTCAAAACATCTAGTCTGGCATGGATGATGATGATGATGATGGTGTATGGTAGAGCTGGTATGTTTACTCTTGGTGTTTCTTTTTTTTACGTCTTTCACATCAAGAGAAAGAAAAATGTTGGATGCAACCTCTATCTTGTCTGAAATAATTACTCGTATTATGGAATGTCAAATTTGCATCGTAGACTGACTGAGTAACCTCTCTAACTCTCTACCTGGAAATAAATCACTATTGAGGATAGAAACCCATGGAATTCTTAGAAAAATAAGTAAATTAGCTTGAAGCTTGCTTTCTGATTTGATTAGACTGGAGAGCTAGATGAGGGGTTTTCTCTCTCAAATAAATGTGAAAATATAACACAACAGAACAGTACAAAACAGGAAGAAAAATATCGCGGCATAAAAATGCAGTTGCCAGTCTTTTCATGCCCATCTGTAATTTTAACGTTTTACATAGTTAACTATAAGAGGAAGTTTATTATTGAAAAGAACCTGTTTTTTTAGTATTCAACCAGCTTCCGTCTCTTTTTTGGGGTGGGCTTTTTATTGTTAGAATTGTAAATGAACAAGCTATGCACAACACAATAGGAGAAGTTTTTGTATGGTGGTGTGCGACAGGTTTGGAGTAAATATTTCATTTTTCATTCTCTTTATTGCTTACTCCAACTATTCTCCATGAGAAAATTGGGAGGGGGAGAAAAGGAACAAATCAAATAGTCCGTTTCATTTAACTAGCTTCACTGTATGGGAATGTGTGTAGATTGTGAGATGGGAAGAAAAACGTCGTAGAAAAAGACTACATTATTAGCATTTACTATTCTCCTCCTCTTCCTAATGCTAAAAGTAGACCATCACAATATAGCATACCAATACCAAACCACCACGAACTGTTATGTTGATTCTCTGGTTTTTACCTTCCAGTTCTACATTCTATACTCTCCCTTTTTTTCCTTCTGTGAGAATTCAAACAAGTGTCGGAAATTTTTATTACTTTTTTGCTCCTTTTTTACTTTTCTTTCTTGGAAGCAAAAAGAAAGAGGGCAAAGACACACGAAGCTCGTAAGAATCATCAGACATGAGTTCTCAGGCACCCGCAATGGTTGATTCGCATTGCTAATACACATAAAACAAACCAAGACAGGGGAAAGAAAGTCTAAACTAAGAAGTAAATCAGTAGCCTAAAAAGACTTGCATAAAATATCCGTTTATAAAAGAAAGGGGGAAATTTTCATTTTGTATAGCGAGATGACATGATAATGAAATGTGTATAGAATAGAGAGAGGGAAGACAAACTAGTGGGTCTGCACTGCACCATAGCATCAAAACCATCACAATCATCATCATCTTCTTATGGGATTTCTACCTAAGTAAAAGTATATAGTTTTTTTTAAATCTTCGATACGATACGGGCTGCTAGCTAGCTACTCACCATAGTTGACTGATACATTCCAGTTCCAAAATTCATTTATTCACAAGAAGAACACATTCCCTGGCATGGGAAAGGAAAGTTTCTTTTTTGGTCCAAATCACTTACTTAGGCTATACACAACGAAACCAAACCATTTCCTGTATTTCGACCAGACCACACGGACTTAAAAGTTGATAGATACATGGAGGTTTTTTCGAGCATGTGTTTGAGAATGCATCAAACAAAGTGCATGCTATAAACTTTTCCTTATGTCGAAGCCGTTATGTACGTACTTGTGATGATGATGATGATGGTGAACTGACAACAGTTTTCATTTTGGACATTTTCTTTCTTTCTCTCTCTCTCTCTCTCTGTTTCCTTCGGTATTCATTCGCTTTTTCAGCTTTACTATTCACAGTTTCTCACAATGAAAGAGAGAGAAAGCAATGGGAAAGAGCTACTTTTTTTATAGAGCATGTATGACCTGACGAGACCCCAAAACCATTTCAATTTCACCATTGTTCGGACAAAGCAAATTCTTAAAACTCCAGTACACAGAGAGCTCACGTACGTATGTATATATTCATTCTTATTCTCCCTTTTTTGTGTACAATAATGCTCCCGTAATGTGAGCATCTATTTTAGCTGTTTTATTGCACGTCACGGATCCTGGCGTGAGAAATGGTGAGTGTGGGAGATACATATTGTACCACTAAAAATTGTAGGTTCTGCAAAACTTTACTTTTTCTTCTTTCTCTTCTTTTTATACTGCTTCAACCCAACAACCTTCCATTTACGGCCCAGTTGGCTTTATGGATTTCACTCTGGGAGAAAGCACTCACTCAATAAAAAATATAGGGATGAGAGCATCCTCTGTATTTTCACTTAACCGTTTCAATGCTTGCTACTTTACTTGATTTTTTTCTCTTCTCCCTGGCGTTGTTTTGTTCAACACTATTACGCAGGTACGCAATAACCTCTTGTTTCTCATGGCTGGGTTGGATTTAAATTTAGGTATGTATAATAGGATATAAATATATTTCCTATCTTCTAGTATGCAAACTGAACTGAGACATCCCATATTATAATATGCACCAGCTTTAGGAATAAAAGCAATTTTCATGAAAAATCCTTGCTTTTTACGCACGAGGGCAGAAAAAAGAAAGGTACAAGCAATTTCACTGCATTTTTCTACCATACCATCATATCACTTCATTTGCCTTTTATACACAAGTCTAGTCGACCTATTACAGGACTACAGACACACGTGCATGTGCCAGTAAACGAAAGCCAAATTTTTTTCACATTAATAAACAATGGTAGCTTTTCGCTAGAAATGTACTTATCCAGCAAGCATGCACCGTGTATATGATAACTTGTTGGCTGCTTTGAAAGGATGACAGATTGCTCTTTCTCTCTGCAATACACACGCTCAGTGTATTTGTACTTTTTATTGCACCATATAAAACTTGCATCCTTGTTTAGAATATTAATGGAGCGTGTCAAATAAAAATTGAGGCCGGAGAACTTCTGTTTTTATCTAATACCAAAAAGTCAGTCCAAAAAATTCATAATTCGTCACAAATAAATTTCAAAACTCTCTTGGTCTTGGTTGATGTTTGTTATTGTTGGTGTGGTAGTATATATAGAGTATTTTATATAGGGTACAAATTTTTATATCACCGCAGTATAAAAATGTACATAAATGTAGATTGGAATCGTGTTAGTTTTATGTAGATACAATGTTATTCTCGATTTACCCTGTTTTAAAAGTCAGATTATATACATAGATACAGTTGTCTGCACATTTGCAGACGTACATAATAATATGGCAGATTTATGACATGCTTTCTCAAGGAAGAAGTGTATATTTTAGAAGCATTGCTTGTGGTTGAAATGGAAAACCAAGCCACTCCATAGCGAAATATATAGCTAGTGGTGGTGGTAGCTCATGACTTATGGTTACTATTGTATAGTGTGTAGTCATAGTCGGCACAAAAATTTTATGGTATGGTTGATGGTGTATCACTTTCGTACATGATATTAAAATACCAATTTTCAAAACTCTTTTCCTATCCTCCTCAGCTTTGTTGGAACGTTGGAAAAGTAACTGCTCCGCTCACAAAACCAAGAAACTATATCATATAGATATACTAGCTATACGAATTGCTTTTGGCTTTGGCTACCATACCACATAGTATTGTTGTAAGCTGTCTTGCTGTGTAGCACGTAGTTTCATCATCTTTCAAAGATAATGCAATGCAAACTTCCTGATACCGGATTTCAAATGTCTTCATCATTCTAAAAAGTTGAAGTATATATTGCGGTAGCGTAAAAACAGTAGTATAAAAGTTGGTACTTGCATCTGCTCCTCGTCCTCACTTTTTGAGTTTGCATACATATGTATGGAAATGGATATGATATGTGTCCACTATCCTATACCACAAAAACGTCGGGTGAGAGGAGAAATCAACATAAAGAGAACATTTTAGGAAAGGAAGGATATATATGCACATGCATGGACAACGGAGCGAAGCGGAGCTGAAATAACTGATTACAACACAAACCCAAAGAACCATACCATATTGTGAGAGAGAAGGAGAAAGCAAAAATAATTGTAGCTTTAAGGAATTGAAACGTTAAAACGTGTAACGTAATGTAGTACATTTTAAAATTTTCTAGATGAAAAGTGAGCAAGTTTTCCCCGCATATGAGAATGCACAAAGATAACTGCTGCTATTCTTTGTACTATTTACAATGTAGTTTTTTAGTGAGTAGTTTCTCTCGTAACTAATATTCCGCAAAGGCTCTGGGTATTATTATCTCAGATGAGGAAGCGAAATTCATTGCTCCTTCTGATAAATCAGAGTGGAAAAGATTAGGAAAGAGGAGAAAACTGTGAGTGGATTTCCCTTCCTTTCCTATTTAAACTTACAAGATTTAGTATAGAGAAGCAATTTTAAGAAAGCCGCATTTCTCCTCCGCTAAAAAGAAGGAGCTCACTTTCCATTTTATATGTTTAAGAGTGTGATCTGCTTATATGTGTTTTCAGTGGATTCCGGAATACTCTCATTTCATACCCATCCACCTCCTTATGTTTACGAAACTCCTCTCATGTTATGTTACATCTTGGTTTCGCTTTATTTACTACAAATAATACTGGCTACGTTTCTATATACAACGTACATATTAAATATATATGGTACGCTAGGTAAATGGTGTGGTGTATAGGAATGAACCTTATTTCCCATCAAAAACCTTTCTCTGTTGCACACAACTCGTTTGAAAGTTTACATAGATAAGCTCATACTGCACGTATATTCCATAACATGTATGCAGCGTATATTATTATAAAAGTGGGGCAGGTAGTAGGTATACTTACATGCTTATATTGAATTCACAGACGAATGTCTACTACAAATTATGTAGTCACAATCACGTTAGACATGCTTATAGGAAACCACATTTTAGCACTGACTTGGCTTCATCGATTCATTTCATAACGTTATATTATTATTACCTCGTCTTCCTCACATTTCCAAAAATATGGGTAGTTTACGTTCAGCTGTGGCAATATCAGAAAATTGCATTATGCGCCTTCCAGCACCATACGAAACTAAGCTGAGTGAGTGAGTGAGGGAGAAATGTCAGCAATCATGAGAGAGAGTTGTGTCGTGATCGTGAATCCTGTTTGCTCTCACCGATATAGCTTTTCTCATTTTTACGCAATCTATTTTCAGAGCAGTCATTTTGATCAAGGTAGACAAACAGGGAATATACTTATGTGAGACCTACAAAAGACATGTTGTGCCGTTGAGTCTACAGCAGCTTGCTTATTTTATGAGATTTTGTGTACTGCTAGTAAACAGTGAACTCACTCATATATATTGAACTTTGTCTAATAATTATCATCATCATCAAATATGCATATTCACGAAGAATCAGTAGAAAAAGATTTGCCGAGTAGCAATAGCAAATGTTAATAATATTATTATTTTACTTGTGTTTATCGAGGAATTTTGAGCTTGTTAAATATCCAAAGGCAAAACGATACTACCACTACTACCCTATGATCTTTTCCAGGGAATAAATCCAATTTGGAAACCTAACTCAAGGAAAATACATGAATGCTGAAATGTAAATGATAATGTTCTTATTAGCTAGACTATTATGTACACAATTCATTTTGCTTCGCTTTTTCGTAATTCTTTGAATAAGCTTTAAAATTCTTCATGAAGAATCAATGCTATCTCATACCTTTTTATTTCAAAGCAAAAAATAAGCTATGCAAAGCATATTTTTTACGGAGGAATGCAGCCTATGTATCAGACACAGACACAACAACAACCCACTTTTGAAGCTCTTTTATGTAATACAAAAGAGAGCTCAAAAAAATGTCTGAAGTGATAAAAGCAAATTTATGATCCTATACAAATACAGCTTGTGAATACAAATACAAATCCTCTTACAAAATGAGTGTGGAATTCAACTTGATAAAACACACGTACGTATTTATAAACCAACGTACATAAATATTACGAAGAAGAATCCAAATGCTATTTTTGGTAAAAGTAAAAGCATTCAACTGAAATATTCAGCTCCGAATGTGGATGTAATTAGTAATGGGGGTAAAATGATTGATGTTGGAAACTACATAAACATTTCACGATGAATAATTCATCCTATGAGTAAAAAATGGGATGATGATGATATTAGGGAAAAGTAAAAGAGAAAAATTCTTGGAACTACTGGAACCATTTTGAAACATAAAAGTTCCAAGTTCCATCCAAAGGGAAGGGATAAAAATTAAATGGAAAGTTCTACTACTCAATTAATACATTTCCATTATTCTTACCTGTTGGTGTCCATTGGGAAACGGCTGAAATGAGGACGAGTAGCATCACCGGCTCTCCAAGGCCAAAGCCAGTAAGTAGAGATGTCGAATGTAAGGAAAGTTTCTTCATGGTTGTAATGTGATGTGATGTGATGTTGAAAGTGAAGCAAAAATTGTAGTTAACTTTTTTGTTCCAAAACTTTACAGAGAGAAAAAGTGAGGGAAAAGGGGTAAATCAGAAAACTGTGAGGAAGATGATGATAATGTTGATGATGATGATGTCGACGATGATAATATAACGTTAGAAGAGACGAGCTGCTGCGTATGGTGATAAAAACTGGTAGAGTGTGCATAAAGTATGGCTCCCTTGATGAATGAAGATATAACGGTTTGAGACAGATAAATGAGTGTCAAAACACACTTGAACTATCCTTTAATATGCTTTTGCACTCTGTTGCTTCTTTACACATTCATCGAGTTTTTCCTCATATTATAGAATATGTTCATTTCATAAAGAACTCTTGACGTTCTGCACTGCACACTGGTTGATGAAAGGGTAATGATGATAGTGTAGTCTAGTGTGGAAAGTACTTGAGCACTCACTCCTCTTCTTCTCAGCTCAGTTGCTGTGTAGAATATAAAGATGTATGTAAGTATGTATGTATAACACTACAAAAAGCAGTGCGATGTGATGGAGCAATACGAATACGACTGATGTTAATGATTATGACGATGACAGAACTTTCAACTTTTTATTCATGAATATCCATCAACATTCTGGCACGCACAGACATGATGGGATGGGTTTATGCATTAATTTTTCAAGGAAGAAAGTTTTTGGACACACATTTAATGTTGAGAGTTTATCTCTTATTATATTCTTATATGTAGTTAAAGCAAGTTAGTAGAGGAATGTAATCATCTGGTGTGAGAGAACCTCTGCGTTTTTAAGGTGACGGTATATGGTAGTGAAGGGGACATTTAGACGTTTTGGTAATATTCAAGTTTCTAGCTCTATAAAAACTGCATAGTTTTACTTCCTGTAAAGTTTGAAAAGGGAGCTTTTGAAAACTTATAGTTTTGTCACAAACAGTTATACAATATGTCACTAGCCTATAACAACTGTGGGTAAATATAACGAAGCACTTTACTCTGTCTCTTGCTGCACAGAAAATGATCCTTCAAAATTCTATGAATTTTCTATTAAAACCTGTGAAGTTCCGTGAGAAACTCTGAAATGTTCTTTCTGAAGAGTCTCTCTTGCTAGGTCCTATGCATATTACATGATATCAGGAAGGAATGGCTCCTGTAAAACAGTAGAACTGTAAGGGATCAAGCCGAGAGTGGGATGAATATGGTGGCAAGTAGTGTGTAGTAGTAGTAGTAGTAGTAGTAGAGGTGGTGACGAAGAATCAGGCTGACACAGCACGACTTTCAGTATATAACCTTACACACATATGGTGTGTGAGTGTGTGAGGAACCACCATGACACTGTAGTCGTCGTCGTCGTCTTTCACTCTATCTTTCTCCCTTCTCTATCTGATGAGAATGCACTTAAAGTATGATATTTCTCACGAGGAAAACACGGTACTCTATAGTGTGTGCTGCTGCTGCTGTCTGTCTGTCACCTCTTTGAGTCTTGATCGTGTTTGATGAGTTTCACATAAGAGGTTGACTGGCAGAATGAATAAAGAAAAGATGCTTATCCTCTTCTCTATTTTACTTTCTCTTCAACAGCTCCAGTATAAGAACGGGCCAAAGATCAGTTTAACTGAGAACTCACTTTCCAAGTCACGAGTTTTCTCCGTCACTCTTTTACTTAATGAAGATGTGATGTGATGATGAACTTCAAGAAAGGATTTTCTGTGAAATAAAAACAATCAGCCATGTATTATATGATTCTGTTAGTTCTCATCAACATTTTCCCATACATATTTATTTATATGTTTAAACATCAAACTCAAGAACACGAACATTGTGGAAATCCATGGAGCCTAATGACTGTAATACATCTCAAATTATCCCACGGTATCCGCTATCCAATTTCAAGCAGATAATATGTGTGCATGTTTTCATAATTGGAAAAGGAAATCATGAAAAAGCATTAATGTACATAATGAAGTGTACTTTGATACAATATTTAAGCTACTATACATAATTCAAAGTCGGGATGGGCCGATCCTATAACCTTCTCGAACATTATATTTACTAAGAGGTCGGACTCTGATGGCGATAACCCTTAAGCTAACAGTATTTTGAAAACATTAATGAAAACGGAAAGGTAGTATAGAAGAAATGTATGTATGTATGTACGTGTTAACAAGGGAGTCGATGAGTGCGGGGGTTGCACAAGAAGTTGGTTGAAGAGGAAGGACTAAGTTGATTTGAGTTGACAGGGTGCTCACTTAATCCGAATTATTAATGAGACCTTCCTGTACAATCATTTGGATGAGGCTTTCACTCTCCTGAACTTGATGAACCGCCCTGTCTCCCTCTAATGGTATAATGCTACGTGTGGTGTATGAATAGTGAAATCTAGTACTGATGATACTGATGAAAAACTATACTAGATATACTACTCGAAGCAAAACTCAGCCGTCGATGGTCAAAGGGTAAAATCAGATCTGTCGGCTTATCTTACTGTAATTAGTCTTGGCAAACACAAAAGCTGACCCGAAAAGCTTAAACAAATACCAAAATCAGTAAACAACGCATTGCATTAGAGTTGAGTTGACGTAACACAATACAACTCTGTATACATAAGTGATATATATAAGCATAATGTACATCTGCATTTGCTCACACTTTTGTTGGATTCTACTACGATTCTAGACTTTCGAAATTTCATTGTAGCTGAGTCTCGCTAAAGTCAAGTGCAATATACATACATGCTATAAATATATCCATGACTTCCCAACCAAAAAGCAAACTTAATTAAGTTTTTGTTGGGTTGTTCCGAGACGAAAATACGTTTTCATGGGCGGAAGTAATTGCAACCAACTTCTGGATGTGCTTTCTCTCTTTCTCTCTCTCAGAAAGCTGTGTGTGTGCAAGAAGCATACAATATGTGCACAATCCTGTACACTTTCTAGAAAGTGTACAGCATGCGTGGTAACTACTAATATAGCATGCAGCACGTTCCTTAAGTATATTTGCAATAAAAGCACTACAACTTCAATTAAGTCGAACGGACACATAATCTTAATAGTCTTAAAAATCCGGTTTAATGTGGGTGTGTACCGACGACTGCTGCTGCTGCTGATGCAGCTTGAGTTCCAAACTACAACCAACACTCACTCACACTCTTCTTCCTACAATCAAAAATTTCTTCAGAGTAGATTGAGGAAAATGGGGGAATGTGATTTTTTCCGCTGGACTTCAGACTTCAGATTCTACTGCAGTCTTCTACACTGATGATATCTCTGTATCTCGCAAACAACACAAACCGACAGCATACAGAAAATATCACAGCTGGACGCGTGTTATCGTCACACTAGGCGTGAGCAATAACAGTTGTTTTTTAACGAAAAAAGCAGAAAAAATAAAAATCTCTATTACAATATCACTGCTCTTACAAACTGAGTTACGTTTGTTACATTATAGAAAGCCATTGGGTTTGCTTTAGTTGCTCCACTGTCTTTTACACAGAAAAAGTAATCGTTCCCGAAAATGATCACTTTCTCTCCTTTTTTCCCTTTTACTTTCCCTGTTTGCTGGAGAGGAAAGAAGGGAGAGGAAGCCGTGATAATAATTTGAGTAATCAAAATGCTATAATCTTGTCAAAGCCGCTTTTCCTCCGAAAACGAAAATGAAACAGTGTGTGTCTAGTCTAGACTCTAGACTGATGTATGTATACATAGGCCTATATATTTAAATATGTAATACACCTACAATATAATACAATACTACCTACAACTATCTCGATTTTTCGAGTTGGTGAGGGAATGAAAGACTTTGGTCTGGTGGCAGCTTTTGCCACAAAGTTAGGAAAACTAAACTGAAACTTCTTCTGAAAAAAAAACCTGTTAAATCTCCTTATGGATAGAGATACAAGGTGGTGATGGTGCAAAAATACCCATACAGCCATTATCATATTAGATAAAGATGGGTTGTCTCACTCCTCAAAGTTTCCAGCAACGTTAACGCTATGATATGGTATGGGTGACTTCAGATTCAGATATCCAATGTAGTTATCCATAAAAAGAATCCAAATATCTAAAACACAGCTTTTAAGCTTTAATATAAGCTCCCTAAAAATCATTCACTAAAAGTTCTTCTTCTTTTGGGATGATGATGGGAATGGCAAACAAACGTATGTATATATTGTATATTCTTCTTCTTGTTCCATACACGTGCACTGCCTGTGTTTGAGTAAAGGCTTAGGAAGTCGTTATCCTCCAACGAACAACTATTTTATTTTCGACTGTTAGTAGTTCGTTATGAGGTGCTTGTGTATTTATGAGTGAGAGCTAGAGCTAGTAGCAGAGAAAAAAAATATTATTATTTTAATGTGTTCGTGTTTGCTAATCAAGCAATGAGAATGTTAATGTTGATGTTGATAATAATGCCAAGGGCGAATAAAAGTTGAGAACATCCCTTTTTTTATGAGAAAATCCTCAGAATTAGTATTATTTTCATTCTTGTTTTCACTAGCTCTCCCTGCTTTAGTTAGTAGTTAGTTTAGTATGTACTTGCATATAATAGCAGGTTTTTCGTACATTGCTCTATGGTATTAGTATTAACCTGCATAACTCATTCATACACTTTTCCCTTAAATTAGCTACTAAAGTGACCAATTAAAATGCAATCTTGTTGTTATCAAGCAATCAATGGAACAAAGAATGACGTGGAGAGTTAAAATGGTAGGACATAATGAGTAACACTTTTTATTGCTCATCGTCACAGTAGTAGTAGCACCACCGTCTACACACACATACATATTTTATGTGTGCTAGTTATGCGTGTTTACCTCTCCTTTCTCCCTCTCTGCAACTGTCATACTGTCATCCACAGTTGCGCATTAATTATGCATTACATACTTGTACAACCTAATAGAATACGTACATATATCACATGAACATACATGCCCAAGCTCTCTCTCTCTCTCACTCATCATAGTTGAGAGCCATTGAACAATGGTAGTAGTAGAGTAGTAGTGTTGTCGTGGAGGATATTTGATCTTGTTGTAGTAACGAGAGAACATCAGAGTAAATGGAGGGTGCTCAGCTTTTGGCAAAATACCCAATATTTCTGTCACCAAGATGAATTTAAGCTGTGTAACGACTACCTTGGCAGTCAGCAAAAAAAAGAGGAAGGCGCTAGTTGCCTTGTTGCAAAATGAACAAAATACAAGGAAAGCCTTTCTTGATGGAGGAAGAAGAACAAGAATCAGAGAGAGAGAGAAAAAATTGTAGCAATTGAAAACAACACCTAATTAGATGGTGGAACTGATAAAAGCATTATGAGTTTTTGAAGTACTACTGCTTGTTTCTTCTCCTCCCCTTACAGACACCAACACCAGCCCAACAAAAATTCATAATGTAAAAAACTATGATGTTATGCTCTAAATAGGTCGTCATTCTGTTTTATAGCTGTTCTTAGTTTAGGCTTCGCACTTCCTCGTTATCAAAATTTTCAAAGCATGTGCAATAAAAAGAGTTAATAAAAAAATCTCTGACTTGTGCGTACTTTTTGTTAAATACATACATACATACATTTCAATTTACGCACAACAACCCTAATAGCAAAAGTGTTTGGCTGATGTAAGGCCCATCCAAGCCATGATGTCTGGCCCATTCTACATTTTGGCCACGCAGCCATACATAGGCCTGACATGAGTAAGGTTTCACACAAGGCCCATAGATTGGCCATGCAATCCTACTGTTAAAATCCCAACATGCCTTACATGGCCCATAATTCGGCCGTTTAATTTTTCATTCAAAAGAATTAATTTAATGCT
Source organism: Orchesella flavescens (assembly GCA_964034955.1). Lineage (NCBI taxonomy): Eukaryota > Metazoa > Arthropoda > Collembola > Entomobryomorpha > Orchesellidae > Orchesella > Orchesella flavescens. The sequence goes on along the minus strand of OZ035956.1, from coordinate 38,466,813 downwards.
TTTAAAATGCACATTTGTCTCATCAATTATGCTGAAGAAAGGTAAAAATTAAACAGAAAAGAATACAGGAACATTTTTATTACAATGACTTGTGAATGGTATACATAAGTATTTCCCTTCATAGGGTAACATGACACACTTACGTAAAAAAATTCACACCTTAAAATTATTTCTGTGGTACTTAACTCAACGAAACATAAACCTACATTTAAGCTATTACAAGGGTACACGTCAGCAGGATTAATTTTAAGGACTTGACACTTAATTAAAGGATCGTCGTTAACACCAGTTATATTCTTGGTTAAAAAACAATTATTTCCTGACTTATTAGTAATTGAAGTATTATTAGTATTTACAAACCCGTTTCGATTTGTCTTATGTGTTTTGTGATTGTTTCACTCTTGTAAACGCTTGACAACCTGAGCTGGTTATGAACTGCACCCATTAGTTGTATTGATTCTGAGCCTTCCTCCTCCGTGTTCGGGATGACTGCACTACTGCGCCTTCTATCTTCTCGACCACCGCCCCAATCTTTTACTCCGTATAACCAATTCTGAATTAGCACCTTGACCTGATCATCTGTTTCTTCTTTCCCAACAGCGTTTTCTCTTGTGATATCTGTAATATATATATAATTTTATCATTAAAATAAATACATAATGTCTACGATGGTTGAATATGGATGTTTACATGTGTATGTACGTACCAAGAATAAGAGAATGAAGTAAAGTCCCCTTCAGCTTCGTCTTGTTGAACTTGCCAGAGAAGTTCATGGATACGTTAAGATTCAGTCCAATCAGTCCTCAGTATTCCACGAACTATGGCTTCTGTGCTTCCACCTCATATCCGTTTTAGCTGAGCAATCATATTGCGTGTGACACACGGGCTCAATCCTGGTTCGACTGCCTCCGAAAATGTCAGAGTCCTAGGTTTTCTTGCGATAGCATTGTTGAATCTCTCTGTTGTTTTTCCCGAGCCAGGGGCCAAACCTAATGATGGTGTTCCAGTTCGAGCTAAAATTTGAAAAAAATTGGTATATTATAACTACTCGTTAATTACGTAATAATTAATTGAAAAGAGGAAAAAACATGATCACCTCAGTATGGCATCATCCACATTGCTAAACCATTTCCATATTTATAGTATACAATGACAATAAGAAATGTATTATAACTTACCTAAATATATTTGATCGTTTCCTTTCCCGTGGAACAGCTAAACTTGTTTGGAGACACTCACTTTAAAGTTGTAAATCCAATCTCAAGAATGTCCATTAACTAAATACCTCACCAACGAAACACAAAAAGCGAATTGGCACTAGTCGGTAGAAAATGGAGCAAAAAAATGGTAAAAAGCGAACACAAAAACAAAAGAATTTAGCTCTGTTGCTTTCCAGTCTTTTTGGTTGGAATCGAACATCCGCACAAATCGAATGACCGAAATGAAAGGAAGAGGATGAGCAATGCTTGTCCTCTTGTTATGCATAAAAATATCCTTCCTGACAAGTAAACTGACTGCAAACGCAGAGCAGCACGTCCTAAGCATTGACCAATCATGTTCGACTCTTGGGCATTGTTGAAAATAAAGAGCGCGACGCATAACATTCATGGGCAATGTCTGGCCCATGTCTTTGTTAAATTTGATCTTTGTTGATTTTTGCAGATTATTAGTTCTTGAAATCCATACAATTTAATTGGATGGGCCAAGTATTTTTTTACTTGCTTATTCTTTTCCCACGGATACAGATCATGCCGCACATGAGCTAAGGATGGGCCAAGTAATCTATGAAGGCTTTGCTATTAGGGAACTGCAATGAAGATAAGTGAATTACAAAAAAAACATTGATTGTCTTTGACGAAATATTTACTGACTGATTCTGAAATAATTACATTTTGGTTTGTACTTTTCTAAAGAACCAGTAGAGCAGTTCACCTTGTTTTTTTCTCTGAACTTGAATTATTTGTGGAGGGGTTATTGACAGACGGACGACACAAGAGCATCATGTATGTAATCTTTCCAAAAGCGACAAGAACTATAGTCTTTGAGTTTTGTGTTTGTATTGAAAGGGGAGAGATGTTGAAGTGAATGAGGCAAAGGTACACATGGAATGGATGTAATTTTATATTGTATGTTTGTATGACTTGTTTTGACAAAAGAAAGTTGAAAGTTCAGTAAATACAAACCCTTGAGCAGGTTCTCTTTGTTCTTTTTTTCTTGTGTATATAAGTACACGTGTATTACAACATGATAAGCTTCTCTTTGCAACATACATATATCTTTAATACGCCGTCGTCGACAACATCAACATCAACTTCAACTAAACTAAAGAAGTAAAACAGTCACGAGGAAAAAAATAGTAGATTTTTTTAGAAACGAATTAAATTTACTTTCTCCCTTTTCCTTTTGAGATGTATGTACAAATACTTTGTCTCGCTTGTAAAACTTGGAAACACATAAAACATACAACGAACGATGAGTGAAGAAATGCAGGGGAAATTTGGGGAAAAGGGGGAACTTTCTACTTACTTTCTCACAAAAACTTTCCGTCACGAAAATTATTGCAGCAAAACAAGTTCAGTTGCTGCTGGTGGCTGCTGGTACTATACTCTTGGTCGTATATTCTCAACACGTCACTTTTCGGTTTATTACAGCGAGACAAGAAGAACAACTATGGAGGAGCGAGCGAGTGGCACAATGTTTAATTTTAGCATTAAGTACGTGCGTACACACACTTTCTCATGTTCTATTATCTCGTCCAGGGTTATTGTCACCAAAGTAGGAATTCCTCTATTTAGGGAAATGGAAGTTGATTATCATGACACGATGCTTCTGGTTGGTGTTGTCACAGCAGATGATCAACTCGAGGATGAGATGATGATGATGTTGATGATGAGAACGTTCCCGGTTCCGTACTTACACCAACCACCACAGTGAAACTTGGGATGGGTAATCCCTGAGGACTCACTTTTCCCGGTTAGACTACAATCAGGAAGAATAAAGTGCTTTTCCCTTGTCCTCAGTTAGAAATCTAAAACAAATAATGTTCCGCACCCACGCATCATCATCATTATTATCATCCAATGTGTTTAGAGTTGGAATTGGAGTGAGTGAGCACATACACAAACTGCAACACTGTTATTCGTTCGTTCGTTCTGTAAACTCACGCAAATGACTCCTCCGGTATATTTCTTGAAATAGATAAACTCAGGAAATGAAAGCGGATGACGGTTCCCTCTCAAAGTGGTAAAACTTTGGAGTTAACGTAATAATGTGGTAGTCAAGTGCAATGAAATGGAATGTGTTGAGATGTGAAGGGAATGCAATGCAATTCAGCACTGCAACAATCTTCTTCTTCTAAGTGAGATGCAACGGGTAGTGGATTTGAAAGTCTTTATTTTCTTATCGAAATCCTTTGGGTGGTCTCCCCAAATAACCAAGTGCCTTCTCTTCTTCCTCCTCCTCAAATAGGATAATGGTTAGGTAACTCTCTAAAGTGAAGACATGAGGACTGCTTACACAACTCCAACTCCCATTCCACTTCCCATTTGTACACACAAAAAAATTCTCCAAATTTATAACACAACGCAACGCCACGGAATAGGCTGACGTGACGAGAGTATTTTTTCCTTCACTCGCTCACTCAGCCCCAGATTATTTTTTCCCTTTTACGAGATCCGATTCCCAAACAAAAATCAAGATTTGGATGTACGAGATGGATTTTTCGTGTCCAGAGTTCAAGGTACTACTTGGATGGAAATTCACAAGACAGACGCTGCTGCTGCAATCACTTCACACACACACACTCTCTCACTTTCCCTTTTTTGACTTTCAACCAGAGAAATTCGGTTGCCAATAATGTTACGCAATATCCAATTGACATTCCTTTTTTCCTTTCCCTTTCTCCTCACTGTTTTCATTCATTCATGCATCTATTACAATATGTAACGAACGAAACTTGCTTTCACCAGCAGAATCATGAGCAAACTTTATTTTGATTGAGTGGAACTGACAGGGAACAATTGACAGAGTGAGAGGAGCCCACAGACGACCATCTCGGCAATTGCAAGGGTGGCTTGGCTAGTAGCAGACTGCGACTTTCAACAAAGAGCTTGTTGACGAAATTCCATTGAAAGAAACTAATAGAAAAAGGAGAGGAGAACATACGAGTTTGCCTACACAAACCCGGATGAAAAAAAGAGAATGGAGCGGTCCCAAAGGTTCAAAACTGCAAGGAACGATACAAGATTGATCACACAATTGTTGATACAGCGAAACTCCTCTTCAACGAGGGCCAGAAATGGTGTTTCTTCCTCCTGATCTTGACTAACAAATAGTGGAGAAGAATAGAAAGAGCAGAGGGAACTTGCATACAGAACTGGAAAAGAAATGAAAGTAGCACGATTTGTTTTGGAGAAAAAAGTCTTTTACCCTTCGCTTGAGACGGATTCACAAGGGCAATATCTTTCTTCCTTTTGTAATGTTGCGTAAGACAAGGCTTGTAGTAGGAAAAGTAGAGAGGAATCTTCACCAGTTCCTTTTTCACATGCAAATCCAAATAATATAATATGGATGTATATATGTTTCTTGTACTTATCCGTTGAAAAATCGAAGTTTCAAATACCCAACTTTTCAGCACATTGAGTCAACTCACTATTTTCCATGCACTTCACAACAACAAAGTGTATAGACGAGAAAAAGAAGCAATGTAAAATGTAATGCTGCTTGAAATCGACTTGAGAGTCACAGACTGAGCTGGAGTAAACATCAAGCACGGAGGCAGAGAACAAACTGACACTGGAGCAAAAATTTTAGTGCCAACTGCCTTCTTCATCCCAGGCTTTTGAGACTCATATTCTTTTCACGGCATGGGAAAACAGTAGTAGCAGCAGCAGCAAAGCACCAACTCACTCACTCGCTCGCTAGCTCACTCGGGGTTTCCCATTTGCCAAAGTATGTATGCAATGTCCACACACTACGTATGTCTAGCACTCCTGTGAGCACACGAAAAACACACGAGTTTTTACAGATGCCGTGCCAAGCCAAGACCAAGCCAATGCCATACAGATACAGATGTACGTACGTACGGATGGAGCAACTAAGTTGGTAACGTAACTTAACGTACGTACTTTACGTACATTCACACAACAGAATGGTGAAGAGCTCAGAGCACCAGCAGCAGTCGGCAAGAAGGTTAGGTTCGTGAACTGAAAGTAGTGCTAAGAAAAATTTACCCGTGCCGCATCCCATATAATACACATACACTACTTTGCTTTTCATTATATACATTCTCCATCCAGTAGTCAAGTCAGTACTTCTGGCTCTCTCACTCTCTTTGCTCCTTCTTTCCCTTTTCCTCTCACTACTCACTCCAGTTTTGTTTCGTATGTTGGTGCTGTGCTGGGTCCTTGCTTGCTTCCCTTATGTGAACCGAGAGTAGAGGTCCGGTTTTTACAAGTCTCATATGAGGAATCTATCCACACGGCTTAAATGCAATATTCCCTGTTTAGCAGAAAGGCAGTCTAGCTCTTTCTCTCTCTCTCTCTCTCTTCTTAGCTCTCATACTCATGTAATCTTTGTTACATCTATGCTATTATTCATGCTTTTGTGCCTACTCCTTTAACTTTCATTCCAAAAAGGCAACATATACATAGTACACACACAACCGTTACAAACCAGAGCTTAAATGAAGTAGCAACTTGGTATAGATCCGGTTGTTGGCGTACATCGTATCGTACATGCTCATGCATATATACATACATAAATACATTTCTGTGTACATTTTTTTTTCTTTGGGAAACGACAATGTGCGATGGGATCCCGTGCCATAATTTCAATTCGGTGCCTCAGCATATTCTTTGCTCCTATTGCGTTTCGAAATAAGATCATGCCAAAATAATAGTGAGCAGAGAAATAATAACCCTGCTCAATCTCAACATTGGTGGACACCCACCAACGAAATGGTTTTTGAAGAAAAAAATATTATATATATGCTTATCATTCTTTTTTTTTTGGTTTGAGAACTTTAAGCGGAATGGAAATTTGTGCAAAATAAATCTACACATTTTTTTTGCACAAGGCTTTCCCCTACTGTGCGTTGAGACATGTATATTGCACGCAAAATGTAGTTTTTATTTGATTTTTTTTGCCGTAGAAAGCAAAAAATAAAAAAAGTTGGTTGAAGTAAGTAATAACAATATGTGAAAATTTTGATCATGTTATTTGGTCAGGCTTGCGGAGGTTCAAGTTAAAAAATCTTTGCTGTTGTTGTGTGCAAAAATTATTCTTTTTCGAGCTTTCTCTTTTTTTTTTTTGCAGATAGGGGTTACAATACTACTACTTTACTCCAAATGTGTGTCATCGACATAAAGAATCTAGGTACATATATTCTTTCCTTCTTTTCTTTCTTTCTTCCTTCCACTTTTCAAGTATTATATGAATGCTTTATGTAACTTTGTGCAAGAAAACGTTCAAACAAGAAGAAAAGGAGCGAACAGGAGCAGCAGCAGCAGCGGCAGCCTTAACTTTGGATTCAAAGTCAGAGGAACTATTCTTTGTTACAGTTACAACAACACACGACTACTTTCCCTTTCGTCTTTCGTATACTTTACGTATGGCCAGAAGCATGAGCGAAAAAGGAAGAGATCAGAAAAAAATTGAAGTCACATTTGCAGAATAGCAAAACTGTGGGAAGAATTAAGTTAAAGAAAAGTGCCGCTCTTGCTACTACTATACTCATGATCTCCTTTAGTATGCCACCACCGCTATAAGTGAAAGTAAGTAAGCTGCCCTCCTTCTTTCTCCTATACCTGCTTTCCTTCATCTTTATCTGGTGGAAAAAGTAAAGTTTTTTTTTCTTCTGTACTTCTTCGCTTCTTGAGCTTTTGCGAAAATGCTTAGCTAATCTCATCAGAAACTCTTAAGACATACGGGTTGTAGTTGTAGAAAGGAAAGAGAACGTGAGAATGGACGGGCATAAATAAATGGGAGAGAAAGAGAGAGAGAGAGAGAGAGATGCTCATTTTTATCTACCAGTGTGTTCCTCTTTTATACCGTTGCATATTTTGTAATGTGGCCCATATTTAGCCGGTTTACCATCCAACAAAAGTAGCCCTTGTGTACTAATACTACTATATGGAAATAGCCCCCTGCTTTCTCCAATAAATGATATATGTATGCATCTATCCCACACAAATGTGTACACACATTACTCTTTACATTACATTACATTATATTATATATGTTGCAGGGATTGCCTGGAGGTGTAGCATTCCTTAAGAAATTATGAAGTAAGCTCCTCGGCCTAACCAGGTTTAAGTTGAAGCCTGTGCTCTCCTTGTCTGGTTCACCGTTAGTAATTTAAAAAGTTAGCAGCAGCAAACAGGAGTCATCGTGGCCTGGCATAACACTAAAACTCCTCCTAAGAGTTAACAAGGCCACTCGTCGTGTGTGTATATGTATGTGTGTGAGAGAGAGATTCATTGGAGGAAAGGAACAACATTCTTTGTACTTCTCTTTTCATCCACTCTCTCTCTCTCTCTCTCTTCACTCTGACTTTTCCTTCATTCTCATTCAATATTTAATAACCCAATTACCCGCTACAAAGTTGTTGTAATGTAATCGTGGCGAAAGTTATATATAAGAAAAAAGGAGAAATAGAAAAAGAGAGGTTCTTTACTTATATCTACCAATGTAATAATTGCAGAATGGGAAGAAGTCCACCACTTTTCTAATAATAGCTTACTATCCATATAATACATAGCTTGTAAGTTCCAACTATTTACTAGCAGATCAACTTGAAAATAGCCAGAGATTCTTCTTTTTCATTCTCGCATTATATTCTTATTCTCCGACTACACACAAAACTGATTCTAGAATTTGTTGTAGTTTTCCTAATGTAGGACTTGTTTTACTGTCAAATAAATCTTGCTCCACTCAACAGTAATTCAACTCTTACACATACTATGTTCCCTCAATGTTGTTAGTAGTCGAGTGCTACAAATTTATGCTCTTATTTACGGCGAGAAAAACCTTTATGTACCATTTCCGGTAGGAGCATATTGTGATGAAGGGATGAGGCTATACATTTGTATATGAATGTACGTACACACTTATTCAACAATCTATTATGTATACATATCCACTCATTTAACACTATTGTTTTTTGCCGTTGCCCATCTGAAAATGTTTGTGGATAGCAAAAAGCTACATATTATGCATGGTCGCATTTCCTTCATCTTCTCTGTCTCGGTGAGAATAAGTGACCAACTTTTCCCCTTTCGCCCTTTTCTTTTCCTTCTTCTTCTTCTCTCCTTATAGTTTGTGCTGCTGCTGGCTTTTGAAGTTTTCGAAGCAATAGATTAACGGGGAATAGTTGGTTGGTTGGATTGGAGTCGTGAGTCGTCCTAAGGAAATGTTTTTGCGAGAGATATACATACATAAATACATATATTCATACATTCATATTCTCACACAGCTACCATACGTTTTCTCTAATTCCTTCAAGCCTATTAAAGTGGTAGGACGTAGGAAGTTGTTAGAAGTATAACCATGTGCTCTTCATGTTCCTTCCTGTCGGTAGTTGGTACTACACAGGGAAAGACACCGCATCATCCATCTGTGTATAATTTATTCCTGTGTTCTACTCCTACTTTATTTCAAATTTGCCTTGCAATTTGGGTCGTCGAGGAGTGATTGAAGAAGAGAGTTTGTGTTCTTTTTCCTGAAATTACCTTTTATATCTCACACTATAAAGCAATAATAACCCTGCTTTCTCTGCCTATGGGCTGCTTCCGTGAGAAGATTACATTGGCTTGGCTTGATGAAAATTACATAGATAAGTGCAGCGGACAATTAACCTACTAAAGCATTTCCTGAAACTAACGTGTAAACGAATAAAAAGAGTGGTAGTAGTAATGGGAAGAATTATCTTCATATAAGACTACTACAAACTATACAATATTATCATCTTTAATATCTATACACATACCAAACCCAAACGGTACGTACGTACGGTACGGTTAGCTTTGGCTCCTTTCTAAAGTGAAAGTTTATGCTCAACATCAGAGCATTATTGGAGTTGAGTTTTTGATGCAAATTATTCTCAATTAAATTAACCTCGTGTTTGATAAACAAGCCTTAATTTGTTTGTGAGATTACATCCCAAAAGACGCAAAATTGGGATGGAGGTAGGGAGTTGCAAGTGTGAAGAATTCACGACACGCTACCGGCCATGTAGTTTGTAGCTTGCTAGGTCCCATGTAAACTAGGGGTTGCTACATAAATATGGAGGTTTAGGTACGTACATTGACCGACTTCTTTCACTCCGATAACTAACAAATATGGTGGTGGTAGTGGAGTGGTAGTATGGTAGTACGGTGTAATATTACATTAGGATCAAACGAGGAGATACTTTTGCTTGGCTTGGCTACGAAACTTTTGGTCCGAAGGACAAGAAGTATGTATGGACGAGAATCAAGCCCAAGAACAAGCAAAAAGTTTTTCAAGGCAAGTAAGTGGAATGAATGCCAAATGTGACATTTCCTATCTTTTATGATACTGTAATGAGTGCGACATTAGACCACTTTGTGCAATTTACAACAGCAATATAATGTGTGTTATGCTATGCTTTGCTATGAGTCTTTAGGCCATACATCATTACTATGCACAAATAGGGATACCAAACAAACATTGCATTGTTATTTAATTTCAGACACATTAGCCCAGCTCACAGATATATATCTGTGTGACCCATTAAAATTCGCTAGTTCCTGTGTAATGTAATACAACATTGATATTATGATAATATATATGAAAGAACCCATATAAATATGCCTTTATATCCTATTAAGAACTAAATGAAACGAGTCGTCCTACAAACAACATGCACATTCCCATGAGATAATGTTCATTCATGTTTAGGCCGACGTCCACCGCAGTTTCGTAAGCTTTTGACTATATGCATTGTAAGGGCTTCAGTTCAGATAAGGATTTTTAAACCATGTATGTACATACACCTGCCATTTATACTTCAAACGTTAGAAGGGATAAGGACGAATTTTTTTTCAAGTCTATTTGGAAGGTTGTTTGCAAATGTGGGATGGTTTATACAGTTACACGCGCCGGATATTTTGAAGGATGAATAGTTACTTAATGTCTTTTGTAAGATTAGGACAAAACTAAGTTTTTTTTGTTACTTCCTGCCTTTCATACTTTTTGACAAAACTTTGAGATGCAGTGCAGCATCCCATATTATTATCCAGAAGAAGATGACAACTTCCCGCATTACCGGAGCTTTTATATTGACAAAAGACAGTCGGTGAAAATATTAATACACCATTAACGTTGAAAATCCATAGAACCTGAGAGAATGCTACCACTACGTCACATTTCAAGCTATTGTGTGTGTTGTCATTGTCATAAAATAATGGGCCGCCTGTTCTAGGTATAATATTGCAATGCAATAATTACTATACTACCATAATGTACCACACCAAAAACGACCACTCCAGTTTTCTATTCAGTGAATAAAAAGAAGACAGTTCTTAAAAGCACAATTCATTGCAGACATTTTTGGTAGGAACATTACGAGGAAGACTCTTGCCATGAGACGGAAAAACGATCTCCGTCATCAGTTCGTTTCATCTGACGTCTCATAAAAAGCATTCTGCTTACTTAATACAGACAGAAGAACAAGAGATAGAGAAAGAACTGCGGCTGTCTCCCTTGTCTACAGAGGGTAAACAACATACATCCGCCTGACTTTGTGTTTGTATAAGCACATATAGTACATTTATATCTACGCATCATCATTTTTGAAGACGCAGTATGGTCATAAATGGGGTTACCTGTGGATTTAGGAAAACAATAAAGAATGTGAGAAGAATCCATTCAGGCAAAGATGTATGTATGGCTTTCTTCTTTGGGATTTTTAATGGTTTAGGAAACTCCTTAGGCGAGGATGATTGAAGCCATAATAGAATATGTCTGACGCGAACGCGACGTATGATATCAAAAAACACAATGTTCATTAATTTTACGCTTTGCGCCCATTGAGTATTAGGGATAAACCTGTAACAGCATTATGAAACCAAATATCTATATTTTTATAGATAGTGGAGTAAATGATGCGTTTGATATCTCAAACATTTGCAACTTTATATTTTTTCTATCAGAATAAAATTATTCCATGCTTTTAGTATCCAATCCTGAGACAGCAAAGTAGCAAATCTGTGAATATTCTTACTCTCCTTCGATTGAAAATGGCTGCAAGAAAAATAAAAATTTTCATAAATGTTTTCATTCTGCATATTATTGAGTCCTTGAACCGTGCTTCAAGATGTAAATCAATTAACTCTGATTTCACAGATTCGTTTTTGTAAGTTAAATAAAATTATGGCACTACTTTTATCTGCAAATATATTCAAGGAAAAGGGTGGTCAGGTTTCAACCATGGGTTTCACAGACTGTGCCAAAACTACCCATTGTTATTGATTGCAGCTGCATAGTTACTTTTTTTAAGTACAGCATCAAACCGTCAGTGGTGGTCGGGAATTCTTTTTATTGCGTACCATCAAAATGTAGCATCATCTCAAGTACTTCAAGATGTATTTACTCTCTCACATAATATACATGTATTATTGGTATAAGTCGGTGACCAAAGGGCTCAAATGAAATGCCTCATAATGGGAGTAATAAAGTTGACCCCAACCTTCGGAACTAATTACTGGAATTTATGAGCATACGAACCAAGAGAACATGAATGTGAAGGAGCAACGTAAACAATTAAAATGTGAATGACAAACAATGCTTTTAAATGAATTGCAAAACTAACCCCGACCTGGCCTGCGGGTCTCCATTTTTTTTCTCAAGCTGATGGAATGGAATGAAAAAGGTAGTGTGGCTCCAACATGATTTTCCTTGTGTGTGACCAATGTGTACTTGGTATGTATGTACTGCAGAAAATCCTTGTGTCTCTATATTCTCCCTCCTCTCAATTTAGCTGAGCCCCACATGCCAAGGACAAGGTATAATGTCGATGAGGTTTTATTGTTAATTTATTTCACCGCATGAACACAAGTTTTTAAGGTCTCGTGGGAAATCCAACATTCTGTTCTCGCAAAATAAAATGTTAATATTGTTGATGCAGTTCCATCCAGTGGATCCAGCCATGGCGGCATTGGCTAATTTCTCCAACTCTTCATTTGCAAAGTGGTGTGGTGATGTAAAGTGTATAGAGTATGTATATATTATGATAAACCTAAACTATATATTTATACTTTCACCTTAGACAACAGTACAACACTAACACACACAGGCATGTTTCTACTCTCAGAGTTTATTGTTAGAAAAAGAAGCAAGTTTACATATGACAGTAAAATATATCTATGCTATGTATGCATGAACTGTGATGAGTGAAGGGCTTCATTTTACGTTAAAGACATATGGGACCGATTTTGCATGTATCTGCGTCTCTTTGTTATGCAAACGAATAAGGGAACATTACGTCGTTTTCTCCCAGAAGAACATGCATGCTTTTTGCCAACGCGCGTACATGAGAAGCAAATAAACTGAGTCTGACACAAACTCAGCTTTGTGTGTAATGTAGTATGTGTACTCCTTCATGCAATTTGACACGATGATGTCGACGTTTTCATCTCTCTCTCTATGTATGTATTACATGTTCATCGTATGTATCTCCACTCAACTTTTCAGCAACTGATCTGATTGTGAGCTTTTCGTCGAAATAACAATTTCCCGTCTTCGTAGAAAGAATCCTTATAGTGCAAGTAAGTTTTGTAAGTTGTAAATGTATACGATTCTAAACCTTCACCGCCTCACACAAAATCCTTATAATGCGTTTTTAGTATCAACATCTCTAAACATTTTATGCCTACTACACGTGTAGATACGCGATACACATCCTACTTTTTTTTTTTTTGTAGAAAGTGCTTTGTCTCGGTTTTTCAATCCTTTATAAAGTCCAGACACACAGTCGAGTCGAGAGTCATCAAATTCGTCTCTTCAGTTCACCTGCTCTCTGTTTAACCATTAAAATCGATCTCAATTTTTTTTCCTTTTCCCTGCTCAAACAACATAGGATATATCGACTTTCATTATATCCCTTCCAACTTTTATTGCTTTCCTCATCGGAAAATTATGGGGTTTCAAAACGAGCCATGAATTTTTAACAGTAAGCTCCATGATATCTGATTGACATTGTAATGATCGACAGTTTATATAGAAAGTCGGAGGGGCACATACTACTGCGACACATGTATATATATTTGATGTTATATGTACAGTGAAATTGAATTTTTTGTTTGAAACGGGCATTTTGTAAAAGCAAGCATATGACAGGTTCATTTTGAACACATTAGTGCAAGAGTTGTTGCTCCAATAAAAATTTGCCTGCAACTTTTTTTATTGCTTTTCACAATTCCTGTTGTAATATTTAGCACATGTGACGTGTAATCATAAGTAAGATATTTATCTTTTGTGGTGCATTAGGATGAACGACAGTAAAAAGAATGGAATAAAATATAATACGTGGGTGCAGAAAAATGTAGAAATTGATTGAAAGAGCATAGGCTGCAAGAGAAATTCCTATCTATCAGTAATCAGTACGTGGCATGGCATGAAGAAAATATTGAGATGAATTGTTTATGGATAGCTGTTTTTCTGACCTATCCATTCATATACATAGATAGTATTATGAGGACATTGCATTGTTAGAACAAATACTTTATACTGCGCTGTATATGTATATAGAGTTGTGGAAGAATGCGGATGCTCTTTTATGTCTTTTATGTTACCTCTCTGGAATAACACATAGTAATGGAATGGTAAATTGTGAGCTGTTCCTCAGTTCAGACAGACTGTTCAAAGACAGAAAGCTGTGCGTATTTGAGCATGGGTGATTTTCCTATTTGGCAAATAAAAGCGGTTTCTACTAATCTGATCCACCAACCAACCAATACCAAAAATAACACTTTTCCATGCTGAAAATACATCTGACAAGCAAGCCGCAACCGGTTTTAATGTAACTTTACCAAACCAAACCAGCTATATGATATATATTGGTATCGATAAGGTGCAGCTCTTTTCATGCCATTATATATGATGTGCATTAAAAAATCTCTATGTAGAAACAAAAACTTGGTTTAGCTTTGTTTTGGCTTGGCTGAAATAAACAAAACGAGCAGTGTGAATCATCAACTAATCAATCAACTGTCCTATCAGATAGCTCATGCATTCATTCAAACTCCTAAACTTTTTACCCACATAAGTATACGAATCAATTCCGCATCGTATTTGCAAGTAAAATAAACATTTATAATTTGTGAGATTAATGAAGACCTTATAACCTCCATTTGACTTTTTTTTGTGGTTCACTCCGCAGCAGTCATATATTTTATATTTTTGGACTTTTGGAAAGTTAACCCATTCCCCGAACCAACGAAACAAAATAACAATTTATGGTTTTGGTAAAGTTAGTAATGTTTAGCTGGAAAATGGGTTTTATTGGATTCAGGGAAGCCACATTTTATTATTTTATTCTTATGAAATAATAGTTAATCATATTACTGGTTAAAATGAACATGCACAATTTGCACTTGGTAAAATTCAAAAAGTAAAAAGCAACTACGTATCAGTTTATCGCCCCTTCCATTCCCAGAATGAAACGTCAAAACAAAAACCAAATTGCAGAAGGATACCACATGACATTTGCATTCAGCAAACTCAGCAAACCAACTAACCAACACACACTCGCTCAGTTTGGTATGGTTTCACATACGAATGTGTATGGATTCTGATTTCTTACTTGTGAACATATTGACACTAAATAAGAGAGTTGTGTTAGTTTTGCTAACTCTCTGGATTACAATTATAGCATCATCTTACTTGAGCACACAGACAACTTGGTTGGATGGAAACACAAGGTTCATATACTAAAATCATGATTTTTGTGCCAAGGACCTTTAATTGAGTTTCAAATGGTGCTTAACTTTCTGCAAAAATTCTTGGACGTCTAGAGAATAGAAAAATAAATGGATTACAGACACAAGTCTCAAACACGCTCTTCTTCCTTATTCTCACTACACTTTCACCTCCTCCTCCCACTACTCACTAGTCTCACTACACAGCATTCGTTTCCCCCTTCAAATGTCGCATAACTGTAGTAAATAATAGTGAAAGTTGGTATAAATGACGGTGGCATGTGTAAGTTCGTCGTAAATAAAGCTTTTTTCCGCTTGTGTGTGTTAATCTCATTCTTTTTCCGTTATTTTTCTACTCGAGCTCAATCAAGGGCACTCTCGGAAAGTAAATCCGATTATGAAGTTGGCTCCTACTTTTTTCTTACTGTTATGGAAGCGACGGATGGTTTTTAGAAAAGAAATCCATGTGTACTGCTGCTGTACACAAATACACACGAAAAAAATATCCTATCGTATCAAAGCTGACTCGGCATTTGGAATACCAGCGACGGTGACAGGAAACAAGTTTGGTTTTAGCTTCCAGTGTTGCTATGCTAGGTGTACATCTACATGCGTATTCCAATAATTGCCCATATACCTTGCACACTTACATTCACTCACTCACACCCTATGATGATCGCGTGGCTGGTTATACTTACACATTTTTCAACGAAAAAATTTATGTAATGGAGACATTTACAACCTGAGTGAATATTACTTGTGGTTTGGTTTAGTCACGTGGTAAATACAATATTTATACTTCTCTGCCTTGCATATTACTTGAACTACGGGAAAGAATTTAATGCCTCAAGTAAGGAAATTTTTAATTGCAATAAAACTGAGTTCCCTACCATTTCCTATGTGGTTCTCGACACGTGTTAGAAAATTAGTGGCTCATAAATTCACAAGAAAAGCCTGTTAACTCCCTTGGAGTTAAAAACTCCCTCCCAACTCCGCTAACTAATATAGTTTACAGTTTCTCTTCCTCTAGCATACTAATCGCTTTTCAAAGTCGGTAAAATTCCTCTCCCTACCACCATTGTTCAACGTGATTAAATTCCTCTTATCCTGACTTCAAAGGCTGTTGAATTTTTGTCATTAACTAACAGTTACCTAACCTGACGAATATCCGGAAGGGAACAGGCACACTTGAGGTGGCACAGGTGTGCCTCTTAGAATGTAGAATTTATTTACATTTATTGAGAACGTATGACTTTCTTATGATGTCAATTCCCAAATTAAATTACTTTCCTCCAACAATCAATCAAAATTTGAGTATCTTCAAAACAACCAACATTTAAGTACATAAAGTACGTCACAACAATCGACATAATCACTATTCCAACAATTTACGCTTTATTTTCCTTAAAAACATTAATTGATTGCACCTGTGCACTCCTTTCCAACTCCACTAATCGATACGTATCATACTACACCGTTTTCAAAGTGGGTAAAATTCTTCGCCCTACCCATTAACTAACAGTTACCTAACCTGGTGAATATCAATGTTCTCTTAAACATTTTAATTCATCGCCAGTCTATCTAATGCGTAGTTAAATCATCGCTTCTCCAATAATCGATTGAGTTGCAACACCTATACTACGACAGACTGATCAATGCAGTTAAAAAATTTCATTTTATGAAACCACTAACTCAGGCAGTTTAAAAAATAGAATTTAACATTTCCCTATCCTTCTCCACACTTCATAATCACAACAACGATCAACATTGTATGATGACTGATACTCAAAAACAATTAAGTTTATTCATTCATTCATTCATTCAATTATCCTTTCAGCATCCAACAACTTACACTTCATTTTGCCTGAAATTCAACATTTAATACCCCTCCACCTCCCATCCAAAAAAATCAACCTTAAATTTTAATGCGGAAGGATCTTTTGTTGAGCACGCAATCTTTAAAAAAAGTAAACAAATGTGGTTGGGTTGTGAAGAAAACAGGCGACAACGTTATGTCTTTGTTGAGATCAGTATCTTTTGTGAGATTCATTCAATGGTTCGCGCTGTGATGATGGAAAATGTCATCCATATCCAACGTTATAATTTTTTTACATAAAATTTAATGTTTTTTTATGCATGATTTGTGTAGTTATGGTAGCACCAATTACTAAATGATAATTAAAACATTACTAAAAAGTCTGCATTTTGTATGAACGTAATGTTGGGTGCCCCTTGTCAGTACTGTATTTACGTTAACACAGATAGTCATCCGCTCCCATGTTAACTCACTGAGAGCTCATGCCACACACTTATATGGCTAACGTGTTATTATATTGATATCTTATCTTAGAATAAGTCTGGATTAGACAGCGCAGTACAAAACAACATGCTTAAATGGCAGTTCCATGTTCTAATTTAGTATATATTTTGACCTTGCTTTTTTTTCAAATTCACTCCGTTTGTTACGGTAATACACCAATAATCGCATGTCCTAATAGATTCATGATTTTTAAGTCAACCTCTAACGCACAAGTTGTCAAACAGTTGAGTTGAATGAATGCATAAACCATTATTATTATGATGCCCTGTATGTACCAGTACGTAGAGAATGTAGAGATTAATGATTAATAGTTCTTCATGTGATAATATTTTGAAATCAGGAAATAAACATTTTCCTAAATTCAGTCCAGTCCAGTATAATATTCTTCAACTTTCTCAGCTAACTTTATTGTTCAAAATATTTCTGATGCTGACACTCTGTAATTAGTAATGCCAACTCCAAAAAAAATTCATACATCAAATCCCCCAATTCAAGTGCTCTTTGTCAAGAAAACACCACCAAACATCTTCATTACCTCTAAGGATTCGTACGTGAATCGACTAGCAGAAGAGTAAAGAAGAGTTTTCCTTGGTTTTTTAAAGCCCATCCACTTTCTTACAAATAAGTTTGTGTGCTAAAGCCCCCACTAACTTGTAGACCTGTTTCTTTTGCTTTTTCCCCCTCGCCTCAGAACCAAACAATTTTACTGCTAATTATTTTCAGCTAAAAGGAAGGAAAAATTGCAATTCATTCTGCTAAAACGAAAGTAAGCATCATCTATTATATCCTCTACTACAATCCTACAATCCTACGGAATCTAGAGGTATGGTATACCATCAGGATCAACCATAGCCAACGCATTATCATACTCTTCGATGAGCAAAGATTGCAGGGAAGAAGGAAAGGAGGCTGGTTGGATTCAAGAGGATATTTGGAAGGATCATTTCCTTTACTGTTAATTCCTCCAGTGCTTCCCTAAATGATATATCTAACTAACAGTAACAGTCCACACATACATAATATAAATACACAGTGACTGAGCTCATCCACATCCACAGCAGAACTATCAGGAATACGGAAGCTGTAACAATAAGTATGTGTAATTCCATTGTACTTGATATTTTCTCCGTTAAATTACCTACCCGACCATACTCTGTTAAGGCATTATCCTGTGCTTCATAAAGCTTAAAAGCAATAGCCATGTGTTCCAATACATTAAGACAAGACTAGTTAGTAATGTAATGTTTTTTCCACTCAAGAAAGTATATACAACTTAATGTCCTCGTTCTGGTAATACAACGCGCGGTTTGCTAAAGCTGTATATAGCTTTTTGGATCTCTCTCTCTCTAGCTTTAGATGCCATAGTCTTTATTTCTTTTTTCTGGGTTCTTGACCAAAAACTTCTAGAAATCCACACAACATCAAGCACAGTCAAGCCAATCTTACAGCAGCAGCTCCGAAAGACAACAGACAACCTTTGTCTTTTCAGCTAATAGCTCACATCAAACATTCTACTACGAATAGCAACTTAACTAACAAGGTAAAACGGATGAGTAGTAAGAAAAGAAACGTAAAATGGTTGAGAAAGATACAGACTTCAATAAGCCAACAAAAAATACTAAATAAGAGCAACCTTACCAATATATATGCTATACCCCTCTGGAAAAAAGTGAGTAAATGGAAGGGAAAGTTAAAGCATATATAGTAAAATGAGAGCTGTAAGTTGCAGAAAAGCATCGCCATATTTTAACTTCTATAAGCTCATCTTGGTCAATGCCATTTGCTCAACTCAAAAAGTACATTAAGCTTTCATATATGAGGCTTTGTTAAATCGGTTGGGATTCCACTGACTTGAAATATCTTGCTTCGACTCCTACTCCTACCACCACCACCATCACCATCATCATCTCCTCCAACTACTCTGCCTTTTCTTTCAAATGGAGTATAGATTTTTTTCCCGTATTTTTTTCTTTCGATCCTGAGCAACTTGGAATGAAAAGGTGGAGAGAAAGTGTGGTGATTAGGTGCAATATATCACTAGCAAAAGAAAAATCTATATCAACCAAAGGAAATAGAGAGAGAGAGAGAAGGAGCTTCTGAACTGGTGAAAAATGCGGCCAAATATCTGTGGGTTAAAAATGATGAACGTCTCAAGGAAAAAGTTGGCGTAATCCTCATCCTCTCATTTATGTACATATATAATATGTATATTGTATTTAACAATATTATGTGGGTTGACGTACGTACGTACGCATTCGACTTCCATCACCACCATTTAAGTTAGAGCTCTGTGCTCCCTATCTATATCGTGTCATAGTCAGTCGTTGGCTGTATATAGGTACAGAAAGTCGTAGAAAATAAGGTAAACTAGTGAAAGTCCCTACCATTAGGGAGGTAGGGAAGGTATATAGGTATTGGTTGTGAAGAGGAGCAGCACATGACCTCGATATCTTTTCCTGCTTTAAGATACAAATGGGAATATCGCAGAGGCTATTAGTTGCACGAACAAACATCTTTTCTTCATTGCTATACACAGCACCAATTGAGTATTAACTTAAGTGTAGGTGGAATGGAATAGCGGAGGATTTTCTGGTTCCAACATAACCCCATCGTTTTTTCCCCTGTTCTGCTCTTTTTGTTTGATAGCTTTTTCTTACTGTTCAATTTCTTGAATTCACATTTACCATCATCCGAAAGAAAGGAAGACAAATCTTTGGAGAAAGCAGGAGCCATGGGCAATTGGTTAATGGTAAACACGTAGAGAAATACACACGTAGTATGCATACACCATGAAATCAACTTTACTCATACAATACAACAATAATACAATTTTCGATGTTGGAATGTACGTTGGAAGTTGGAAGGCTCCAATAATATTCTTTTTCTTCATTGTTGTTGTGTAAGAGAATCGAATAATATGATATAATATGATACGATATTATGAAGAGTATTTATTTTCAAACGGAAAGCTGACAAAATATTACGTGATATATTTAGTACATTAAGCTCGAACATTGAGCATCGAGAATTCTGTGTACAAGTAGAAACGGCGCAGTAGTTGAATTGAATGTAGAACGAATCGAATGTAATGAACGACTGTATTTACAAAACTGGAGACTTTTACTTCTGCTAAATCCCAAAATAGTTAGGTATGGTGAGGGTACGATATCGTCTCATCATAACTCAAAATAGCTTCATTTCTCCTCTGCAAAGAACAATAGTTCGTCTTCGTCTTACCACCGCGTCAGCCGTACACTTTCATCAAATATTGTAAAAGCAAACCTGCCACAGCCTCTGTCACCACGCCATCAGTTGTCTCTAGGAAAACCTAGTTTCAACTCAACCTCAATAAATTATGGCGTTTTATCGATATATGGCTGCGACCTGTACTTTGTACGAATTTGTCGAAATCCTCGACAGCCACGTTTTTATGAAAAAAAGGAAGAACGAGAGCGAGAGACAGAGAGAGAGAAAGGGGTAAAAAGCTCTTTGCGATTTTTTAAGGTTTAAAGAATCCTTTGGCAAGGCAATGTCTTTCACTATGATTCTTTTTACCAATATCGCCTCGTGTCATACATACAACAACGAACAAAGCATCAGTAGAATCATTGCCTGGCTCTCTCACACACTCTTTGCGTGCATTTTTCTTTTTGACTGCTTCGCCTTCCTTTTCTTCATTCAGTGTTTTTCTCTTAGACATGCATTTCCCCTTATGACTTGTTATAGATCTGTCATAGCTCTTTTTGTGACAGGAAAAAAAAGTTTAGTGCTAAATGTTAGCTTTCCCGTTCTTCTTCTCTCACAATGTTGTTGTAAGAGCAGCTGGCAAATCCCTTTTTTTCTAGAATATGAGTGTGCCTTGCCGATACGGACACATCCTTAAGATATCACAATCAAACATTCCGGACAAAAAAAAACTAGGAGTAGTAGTAGTGGCGGCTTTGCAGAGACCTTAATCCTTTCTTCAAAGTTTCAATTGAAGACGACGACGTACTATAGAATATCCTGTGCTTTCTTTCAATCAACTGGGTTTTATGAGAACGTTTCATTTAAGAGGAAAATCGTGATTCAATATCTGACGGAGTGATGCTCTCTCACATCCATTTTTAGGCGAAATGGCATGATATTGAATTGATGCCACCACCTTTCTGAACTTGCCTGTTAATTGCTTCAGGATTATTTCCAAGAGCAGTTGAATGACTTGGAAAGACACTACATTTGCTTTTAATTGAAGTCACAGGTGTGATTCGATCACAAAAAGTTATATCATACATATCCCACCCATTTCAAAGACGACACAACACTAAAATGTATTGCAAACTACTGCTTTGCTATGATTACTATTACTACTCCCTTTATTTCCATACACAAATGGATGTAGAATGTAGATCTGAAGTAGAGTTTTATGAAGACGTTTAAGCAATGAACGGAGCAAATTCAATTTTAGGTTTACTCTTTCTTTCAAACTTTCTTCCTGTCACTAGTTGCCCCACATATGCTCCGTCATTCCGACTTGAATGTTAATTAGTGCGTAGCATACTACTGACAGACCCTGATTTAACTACTTCAATTTAGTAAAAGAAAGTTAGGTAAAAGTAATGTAATCAATAAATTAATTAAAAACTTACGTTTTTTACCCTACTTAGAAAGACTTCTTATTTGAAGAATAATATACTTATGAGTTTCAACAGGATATTCTGAGATGAGGGATTTTTGAACTGGTTGAGTACTAGTTTTAGTTTTTACTTTTTATCAGCATTCAGCTCTGCTATAATGTCAGAAATATTCTACATTACTCCCTCATGATGTATGTATTTGTATTTGCATTTGATTATAAAGAAAAATATGTGTGTTTGTGTACATGCTGGTATGTATACCTATTGCACATCATGTAAAGTGTGTGACAACTTCTTTTTCTCTTCAAAACTGTTCATCGTGTTTTAACTGCCGAGGGCCATCATCATAACGTCATCTGGTTTACACTAGGTTGCCCTTCCTCCTTTCCGATTCTCTTGTTTGAAACATTCAATTCAGGTCTCCTCTTAACTTCCGATCCAATAATGAGGTAGAGAAAAAAGAATAAAAAACAAAGTAAAAGCAAAGTTTCTTTTTGATATCTCAACTAGTCACACAGCACCCAGAGCTACTACTACTATTTTTTCCTCAAAAAAACCCCGATGATGTACGTACGTACGTACTTACATTCTCAGTGTGTTTGGTTGTTTGGCTGCTCGGGAAAGAAAACGGTTGATTTTGTTTTCGTATGTTATTTAAGTACCAAATATATATATATATATGGATTGTACATAGTCAGAGTCGGGTCGTTGCCCAAATGCTGCATCCATTTATTGAGATGGTGATGGTGTGAATGGGAACACAGAAAAGAAATCAAGAATGAAAACATTTTCTTTTACATGCAAACACATTGGTGCCACTAGCCGATTTTTCACTGGCACAAGCAACAGCATAGGAAAAGAAAACGAGAGTGAGGAGGCTCTTGAAGCAGCCTCCAAGTAAATATCGCTTCATTGGAGAGTAGAGCAAGTTTTTTAGCTCTTTATTTCATACAGAAAACAAGACTAGTGAGTAGTGAAAGTGAAGTGCTAGTGAAGAAAAAGTATTCTTTCTCACATGAACAAGTTGAGATTGCGTGGCATTCACTTGGCAAAATAAAAATCATAGTCGAAAGCGGCGGCTATGAGGCTATAAGTTTTGTACCTATCTAACTATCCAACTATCCACTTATTCTTATATATTTTTATACATTTGTACCAGCACCACCACATAATGTAATATAAAGAACAATACCAAAAAGAAAGAAAAAAGGAGATAAAGCCGGGTCTCTCTCTCTCCCTGAAAGAAAAAACACCCGACAACTTTAGCGAGGCGCTCTGTGGAGGTAACCCAATATATATTTGTATGTGACGTCCAGAAATGTTATGTAGACAGAGACAGGGCTATATATCCTGCTGCTGCCCTTATGTATATATTGGTTTGAATTTGTTTGAGAGTATAGAAATGGAAAACTAGAAAGAAGGAAAAAAACTATCACTCCTTTTGGCGAGAAAAACAACGTGGGATCTTAAAAATTAGAAACGCACCAAACTCATTTGTTCATGTCTTGATCAATTCAACAGTGCATTTCTTATCAGCTCCCTTTCTCCTCTGTTGCCCAACAGCGCAAATAGTTTATCTAATTTTCCCGTATTTCTTCAAAATGTTATTCATTCGAATTTGCTGGTAGACTACTGCTACTACTAGTGGAAATATATATGTATAAAAAAAAGTGTTCGCTTTCCTTTTGCGCTCAACATTTCCATATGGGTAGTGAGTGGGTTGACTGCTTCCTTAAAAATTGTGTTCTTTGGTTACACACTCGGATGCTGATATAAATCTATACTTTTTTATGTAAAAAAGAAAGCCAGCATATATAACCAACCAAACCAAACCAGCATTTTCTATTTTTTGTTCGTAGTATTATGAATGTAGTTATTTTTGTATCAAAGTAAGTAATTTGAAGTAGTATACAAACAAACGTCCTGGATTTATTCACTTTGAAATGGAATTAGCTTCTTCTGGCAAACAGACAAGAGAAAGGGAATGAAACTATGGGAAGAGAGTCAGCAAAAAAAAATGTGGATGAAAGTGGAGCCACTACACTTTCTTTTTTTAGTGTTCCCTCATTTACTCTTTTGATATGGGATTTTTGTATCAAAAGCATGAGATGATGATGATGGTACCTACAAAATATCCATGCTCCATTCTCAGTATTTGACTAGCGTAAAATAGAGTGAGAGAGAAAGAGGTGAAGCGTGATTGCAAATTTGTTTTGACGAAAGTAATGTGATGTAAAGGCACGCCTCAAATATCAGCTCCATATTATTCCATCCTCCAAGCAATCTCATCTCATCACAGAGCAGATCCTCAAAAGAAAGAGAAATTGAAATCTAAATACGCATCCACTTTGGGAAAACAAATCTGGAAAAAAAGTAAATTAGCTTAGAGGTGAAGTCTTTGGTAGTAGGTAATCTGCTCCGTCTTGATTTTATTTCAACAGAAATTCAAACCTATTTCATTAGCGTGAATAATAATGCTGGTAGCGCAAAGGAAATTTTTTATAGTTGTTTGTAGTTTTTAAACAAGCTTTAAATTTAGGGCAAAGATTTTTACAAACGCGTGCAGGTCTACTATGCAAATTAAATGTAGAATGAATCCTTGTATTTTCGCAATCGACGGAACCAAGGTCAAATCAAATAGCCATATATAAACTGCATGCTTATCCCACTTTGCCCCAAATGATGCAATATAGTATTTTTGCTTCTGATGCAACAATGCAATGCAATGTTGTAACAGCAAAGTGACTCAAAGTATGAATATGACTGACTACATTTTTTTTATATAAGCAAGTCTTTCATATTATATTATTGAGCTTTTCAAGAAACAGATCCCATACACTACCGCACGGCGCAGAAAGTGCTATTTGTTACCGGTGGATGATAAAAGGGTTTGTCAAACAGCAAGTGTTGGAGCGTCGTTTTTTTAAATGTGGTGCTTTTACCAAACTTTTTGATCATTTGTCCCTGTTTTCCAATTCATGACTTTGTTTGCTTTACCCGGATCTCAAGTGTTTTTCCATTAGTTTCCACTCGTGCATGGCGACCCATGCGTATACGTATGGTCAAGTGTAAATCATATGAAATGAAAGGTTGTGCAGTGCCAGAGCTCTGTCCTTTAAAAACGTGTCAAATGAATAATCATCATAGACCAGACCAGACCACTGCTTGGTTACATTACCATTTATATCATGCAAGTACAAAAGTAAAATATTCTCTTTTTCACCCTAAAAGCTGAAGGAACTTTCTTTCCACAAGCTAATTTGACAGTCAATTGAATTGGAGACCCATAAAAAATTTGTAACAGTCGGTAGGCTCCTATTACTACGTAGCTGCTATGTTTGTTAGTTTTCTTGGAATTATTCTAGTTTCTCTTATATACCTACATACATTGTTTGTGATAAGTTAAGTTGAAATGAACAAACTGGAATGTTAGGGTTGGGTCGTAGGTATATGAAAAATACTTTAAAATTATTTATATAGATCTCAACTTATTGTGGAGGGGAGTCTACTCTACACCACCATTCCTATCTATTTGTCTGAGCTCCAACTAAAGTAGAAAGTTTCAACGGGGCTTCGTCGTCGTCGTCGTATTCAGACTTGTCTCATAATAACCTAAAGTGATTGCAAGTCAAACGGTAATCCTCAAAATAGTTCTAAAATGATGCGATAAGTTGAGTTTCATATTATTACTAATGTTCCTTCCTGAATACGGGCGTATTATATCCGCTCCGTATGAAATGTATCTCCCTGAAAAAAGCCGTATTATTATTAGGCAGTCAAGTTCGGCGACAAAACTTCCCTTCCCCTCCCGTTTACGGTGCAATTTGACGTAATGAATGTTGGCAGGGGTGGAAATCCGGAAACTGATGGGAGATTGGGAACGCACATCGGCTTTTGGCAATGAACAATAGGCATCATTGACAGGGCAATTGGCTTGAGAACAAGGGATGAACCCACAACTCAACTCCTTTTACACTCATGATGTAAACTTGAGTAGGTAGGAAAGGATAGGTAGAGGGAAAACGAAGGCCTCTCTCTCCTTTTGAGTGAACGATTGAGTTAGTCCTCCTTCTATTCGCTGAGTGAGAGATAATAACCATTTGGAAAGGGTAAATGAGCTGGATGACTTACAAGAGATTAACTTTGAAAATTTCTTTGGCATTACATTTCTTACTCTCTTTCTACAGTTTCACATCACCCAAAAAAAATACTTGCTAAAATGTGTGCGTAGTTAAAAGGGATAAGATGAAATAAGGTTTTTGCTTAAAACTCAAACTGAATTCGTTCCTTTCATCGCATCGTTCAAAGTAGTAGTACGAGCAGTAGTACAGTGCCTGCCTAGTGCCCAACTTTACCGCTAATGTTTTTATAATGGGTTTATGGATTTTGAAGGAAAAATACATTTGACTTCCATTTTCCCTATATAAGTACTTATCCTCGTTGAAATACTATTTTCCATTTCGAAATGTAAACTTCCACTACTACTACGAATTCCACATGATGGGGCGTTTTCAGAGTCCTTTTTCGTTAGTTGGTGAGTTCGTGCGTTCGTTCGAAGGCAACCTTTGATGCTTTCCTTTTGCTCTCTGTAAAACATGTTGAGTGTTGAGCCCATCAAAGGGGAAAGTGAGACGTCATGACCTTGTAACACAATAAACATAACATTACAGAAGCTGCTTCCCTTTGACTTTTGACTACTATGACGTGATGTGTATTATTTGCAAATGATTAATTCATATAAAAGTCAGCATTATCGTGAGCATCATTACACGATGAACATCATCATGATAGTATATAGCGTAGCGTGAGTGTGTGTGGGGAAGAATATATATGGCGCACTTTTTGCTAATCAGATTCCGGAATGTCATGCGTGACAGACTACGGAAGAAACTGGGACATGAGAAAACGGCAACCAAAAAATTATCTTTGTGTCAGAAAGCAACTGTGTCATCGTCATAATGTTTCCTCCAGCCAAAATACTAGCCTTAGCCCTCCACCATGCCATGCCACGCCACACCACACACTCTCATGCGAACAAAGTAACATTACATTTCTTTGAAAGCACATTTAGGAAGTTACTCCTGTAAAAAACAACCACTACTTACAACTTACAGCTAACAGCTATATCTTTGTCATGATTAGTGAACCGAGAGAAAGGAGAATCAAGATTCTTTCCAAAGAAGTTCAACTCTTACGGGCAAAAAAGAACAGAGTGCTACTACAAGCACACACAGTCACACATATTATTACTAGACGATACCCATGTAAACTTTCCCTGTGAGCATGCATCGTTAAAGAACATATATATGTGGAAGTTCCGTTGACTTTTTTTTGTGCATAAAAGTACTAGTAGTAGTCGTTATGTATGTGTAGTGAACTTTTCCATAGCTTAACAAAATAACAAAATAGTAGATTCCTTTCTTTCTACTACTATTATTGTATTATACCTCTACATAGATTCTATTCTATTCTATAATATACTGACTCCAAAGAGTGACGACGAGAGAAAGAGAGAGAGAGAGGAAAAAACTGATGAAAAAAAGTCAAAGTTAAGTGAAGAGAATCCTTGCTTGAAACCAAACTGGAAGGAAAAATTTCCTCCAAAAAAAATTCTTTTCTGGTGCTTGACAGGAATCATTCATCTTATGGTTATTTATGTCATCACATCATGTGCCAAAATGCCTTCTATTCGTTGACTACTTACCCTTGCTGAAAAATAAAAGGGGTAAAAATGAAGAAACGGATCAAAGGACATGGTCATGCAAGATGAAAAAAATATTTTTGCTGACCTCATACTCTGAGATAACTTTGATGTTATGCATATATCTCATTGCTAACAAACACGAAGGGATCCCATGCCTGGTGCTTTGCACTGTGGGTGATGTTGTAATAATAAAGGCGTAGAACAGGGTAACAGGGAATTGCTAAGACATACATATAATAGAATATCTTATAACAATGTTAGTTCAAGGCATAAATCCAGTAACCTTCTTACATCTTATGCAAAAAAGGAAAGTCGAATTTGTCAAAAAAGTTGAATATGCTTGCATGGTATGTAGGCAAGGCAGTAGGTGGAATAAAAAGGGGCCCAATATCTTACAAAGTAATCGCATACATATATATATTGCAATCAAAAGGTAAACTTTGATTTTGCATATTCATTTTATAACGCTAACGGTTCAATATAAATTTCCATTTTATAAAAAAACAGCTCAATAGTGCCTTGCGTTGCGTGGAAGAATGGAGGAAAGGGTGGGAGGAAGAGGGAGGTTTCAGATTTGCCTTATTATTTTCAACTGCAAAATTGAAAACTTACCTACCGCAGTCGTGTTGGCAAAGTACTATGTATACATATATGTATGTTTGTACATAATTAATGAAATATGAATTTGCTTATTTAACATTAATGCACATACTTTTTCATTACTAACATAACATAACATAACTAAAACGAAAGTACCCAAAATGCTTCCAATTGTCATCGTGAAGGATTATGAGTTGTTATAAACTTCGGTTTGGGATTTGCTCAGGAGAACAATCGCACAATAACATTATCGATATTTATGTATACTATAAAGCCACAATGCCATAAAGAACCATTAGTAAAACGGTGATCCGATTATCAACATCATCTTGAAACTCATTTATCACCAAGAATGAACCAAGACCAATCCAATATACACTTTGTCTTATTCTACAATGAAGAAAAATAACTTGATCTCTCTCTCTCTCAGCTCAACTTCAACCAACGAGCCAATGAAGTTAACGGCAAATATATTATGAGCATTTTTCTTTTTCTTTTTTGAAAAGCCCAAAACAAACCCACTGCTTGAAAAAAGAGAGCTTTTTCGGTTGGTCGAGTGTATAAAAGTCAAAATGGAATTTATGAATAGGGAACTCCAAGTTGCATAATATCCCATACTTTCCCACAAATCAATAACAGTTGAAAACCATTTTATCCCAAACAATAATAGACAGGCAAGGCACGCACTCAATACTCAATACTGAGGTATAGCATAGCACTTTAGTAGTAGTATATCACGGCAAAGGATATACAAACACATCAGTCAGTGGGCAGACATAAGACAAGAAGAAAGAACAGGACAAGAGAAGCATAACAAAGTAAATGCTTTTTCTCCTTTTTTCTCCCTTCTTCTTCCTCTTCTCATACATGTAACTCACCCCATTATATATTACATTTTCTGTCTGTTGTTATGTTCAATGTTGCAGGTTGACAAATATAAAATGCTTGAGCTCCTACAAAACATTCTTAAAGTGTTGTTTGAAACAACTCCTCTGCTCCAATATGTTGAGCAATGATATTTTCTGTCTGGTCTAGAAAAAGGTAAAAACGTACGCACCAAGTAGCTGTCTGTCAGACTTTGCTTCATAATAGAAATCTGAAACACGAGGGCAGCATACCGTATTACATGCACCACCACAATAACATCCTTTTTTGGCAAACCGATATGAAAGCAGCGAGAAGAGAGAGAGAGAGAGAGGGAGAATAATAGAAAGAATTTATTTTTCTTCTGGAAATGGTAGATTTTGCTTGGCCAAGCTGGATTTGACGTGGACTCCATTGATGGTAAAGAGAAGCACTTTCTCTCTTTCTCATTTCTCAAAATGCCTTCACTGCTACTTATGTTCTTCTTATTTTTCTATTTTTGCAAGCTACTGACTATATGTATGTATATATAACACCAATATAGTTAGTTATATTGCTACTGTTAGTAACACTCTTCCTATTACTTGTAAATGCGGCATCATCCTGTTCCCACAAACTGCATCCTATTTCCGAGGCAAAGTACTAGATACACACACGTGTGTGTACATATATAATATGGTCTCACAACATCTGTAAGTTTATCCATAATGTTATTGGCAAGTGACTGGTAAATGAGAGAAAGCTTCCGCAGAGTCTGACTGGAGCTGCCTCATGCTGCTGCTGCTGTTTGTGCTACACTAGTGATCCCTTCATCCGTTCCATCATCCATTGGAATCCTCAGACGGCGATTTCAGTTTGGTATTAGGTATTAGTCAGCTCAGAAAACGTCTTATTGAGTCCTCTTATTTGCTGTGTAGTCTTCTTGGGAAGCTGTAGCTGTGTGTGAGCCGTGAGCCCATATTCTTCGTATGCAGCCTTGGTTTGGTGTACTTCAAATGGTGTAATAATAAGGATGTATTATATAAAAGTTCCTTTTGCAAAAGTATTCTCAGTATTCAGCAGGATAGCAAAGAAAATCCTTGATAGAAGACTAAGAAAGCATTACAAAAATATTGAAGGACTGTGTGTATGTGTGTAGAGGCTTTCTACACATTAATACATCACACACTACAACGATTACCTACAAGAGAACACATACACCAATGAATTCCCAGAGAGTTGCTGTATGATATATGCACGTAAGTCATCAAAAATGTACATCTCAATATATACTTAGCAGCTTCACCAAGGAAAAACAACAACTCGTACATTTTATCCGCTGAGGAGAAGAAGAATAATATGTTGGGCCGACCTTCTCGGCTACATTCTTCTTTGGGACTGAAAAATACAATCCTCATTTACCCCGTGGACAGCTAGAACGATCTATGTACATACACAGATACACATCTAGTTCTTTCATAACATTAGGGTTAGCCGAAACTCATCCTTTCACAGGATTTTTTTTTCTGCTGGGAGCATTAAGGGCTTTTTTCCTATGGATGGATTAGTCCGGAATGGCATGTGTCTCTCACCATCCACCACCATAGTCAACTTTACAAGCCTCATACGGACGTCAACTGCATTCGGCAATTCTTTCTTTACTTATAATATACCTAACTTTTGAAAGAACATATAATATACTAATGTACGTATGTATGTACATGCAGCTCATGTTGATTCACTTGACTTTACGGACTGGGCGGAAATTCTTTCTGCCCTTTCTTTGTAAAACCGACCTGGATAATTTCCTGTAAGGTTTACCCCCTAAAATAAAATGCTTGACCGCTATTTCTATTTCTCCACCATAATATATATCTTTTGGAGCGAATCATGCATGAGTGAGAGTAGTAGCAACACAAAAGACCAGCAGCACACGATGGGGAGCCAACATATGTATTTTATATATACTTTGGTATAAAAAAAACAAGAAACTATCATGTTGTGAGGAAAGGATTGATTTGTCCCGAAAAGTTTTTGGAATTTCATATTAATTTTGGTAAAGGAAACGTGATATGTTTTACGTTACATTTGCTGGGAAAATGAAATCGTCCATTACCGAAAAAAGCTTTTTAGAGGTAATATTACTCCAGAGAAGGGTCGTTTGATTCCAAAATGTAATTGTACATGCGATATATAATATTTGTCCGTCAAAAACATACGTAGATAAACATGAGGTTGTAATAAGCAATTTAAGGTTGCTTATATTGATATTGATGAAGACTACAGGCTGTAAATGATCAATAACCGTATTTTTTTATACTTTATACACGTACGTAAGTATATCATACATTTACATTATATTTAATGTACAAATTTGTTAGCTGTGGCCACTCTAATGTGGTGAAACAGTTTTTTCCGAGTGAATGGAAAACTCATCATATCCGAAACACCTACCAGCTACCTGCAACTTGTAATTACGAAATTGATTTGGTCCCTAGATGGATTTTTCGCCTGCACCGGACAATCAAACACGTTATTTAATGTTTAACCACCGACGGTGTTTCTGTAATGACAAGTATCACACAAAACACAGCTAGCCAGCAACAACAAACGATGAAATCATCTAATAATCTCATATATATTTTTTCAAGGAAAGCAGGCATGAAAAATGTATGATTCATCAATACTTTTGCCACCTGAAGTAAGCATCAAAGTAAACACTCACAACGGGATATTTATTGCATCAACAAAATTATAGATAGAGATGCATAATATGTATGTATGTAATATTATAACTGTTCAGGCACACAGAGAAATATATACATTCCAAATTCCAATCGATAGAGAGAAGGGTTGCCAGAACCATTAGATTGAGTCTAAATAAACGTTTCATGCACGTTTTACATTATACTTTGTCATTCAATAAAACTTCAATGAAAACTTTTCAGTAAAAAAAAGCCATTTCAAGTCTGAGTCATGCACGGTAAAATTTTGTTTTTGAAGTTCACGGGGTTGAAATTTCAATTTAAACATTTAAAGTTATTTTTGGAAACTTGTAAGGATTCATATATTTCTGCAATAAATGTATGTACATAAAGAAACAGGCTTATCATTTAATTTCGTCTCTTTTAGATCCAAATGTAATCTTAAATCTTGTAAAGTAATAAATGGTTTTGAAACATGAGTCTTGGACTCGACCTTCTGGTTAAATACTTACTGACCTGTATTTCTCGTAACAATCACCGCTGCCACATAAACTATATATAGCTATTTAGGACCTGAAGAAAGCTGTGAAAGTGGTATGGTGTGGTGTGTAGTAGTATGGTATAACGTATGGTTTAATCTAAGCAAAATCTCAGCTCATAAATTATATTCTCGCTATCAGAAACCCAAGAAATATTAATACTGAAAACCCATAAAAGGAGCTAATGGGGCGAAGAAACGTTTATTCAAATTACACCAACAAATCAGCTAGCAGCTGCATCGGAAAATTTATTAAGCCATCCTAAAAAGTCAGTTTCACTGAAAGATTGCTGTTTTCGCTTGAACTGAGAAATAGCCACAATTGCATGCCATGCCAGCCCAGGCCAAGCCACGTGAGAACTATAAGTACGCTATGAAGAGTCAACTTTTTATGTGCTAGTCGTGCTACAAAATAAAATTAGAAATATGATGCTCACTGAGAAAGGGTAAATACAGAGACTCTCGTGCATTCACATTCACATAACCCCCACGTGAACTAATATAGCACACAGGGACACATACATACATCATCACACCACTTTCTACCATGCCTTCATCATCATCATCATCATCATCATGTACTTACTTACTTTTACACCATGTGAAAATGTGAACACTCATGGAGGAACAACAAGACTATGAATCATTTATTACGTCATTACATAATATGAATCTTCGGAGATGCATTTTAGATAAAAGCTCTGTAGTGCGTTATGAATGTTATTATCAACGCTCTAAAAGTCTGCAGTCGAAGTTGGTTATGATGGTAGCGTTTTGAAATGGGGGATAATATAATATATGTTGGAGCGGGTGAGAAAGGGTATGTACTTAATGCATGCATGCATGCATCAACCGAGTAATGCATTTGAGCTTCTTAAACACTCGAATAAATGGTCCAATCAATGATTCAGATGAAGGATTACGTTCCACAGAAGCTTCCATTAGTAATATCACGCGGCGACGATGTTCAAAGCACTAAAGAGCCGCTATATCTTCTTAAAATTTCTCAAACTCATGTAAAGTTACACTCCTCATCAATTCCGATTTCTCAAAAACACATACATGCATACAAATAACAGTTCGCTCGCTCCCCATCCATCCTTCCTTCCGCACAAATGGGTCTATAAATTTAAATTGATTGGTTTGGATTTTTTCTTGCCATCATCATCATCCACCCAGCAAAGAAAAGGCATTAAAATAAGGATTCAATGGAAAATG
Organism: Orchesella flavescens; assembly: GCA_964034955.1. Taxonomy (NCBI): domain Eukaryota; kingdom Metazoa; phylum Arthropoda; class Collembola; order Entomobryomorpha; family Orchesellidae; genus Orchesella; species Orchesella flavescens. Next base: position 38,433,333 of record OZ035956.1, on the reverse strand, counting down.
GGAGTATAATTTACATGAAATCTGTCTCAAAAACGTCGACCTGTGAATCAAAGGAAGCGTTTGAATTTGAAGGATGAAAAAAATCGCGTCGAGTTTGTAAAAATCATCTTATATATGCAAGGCAACATTGTACTAACGTGTGACACTAACATTTTATTTTCATGTACCTGTCATTCCTAGAGAAAGCCAATTTGTCACTCAATTCTGTCTACTTGCTAACTTAAACCAGGAAGAGTAGTAGCTGACTGCCAATAAGAATACATTACAGGAGAAGCAGAGTATCAAAAATCCTTATGAAATTGACGATATGTTACATCCTCGTCATCCTCTGCTCTCTCTTTACTTTTACTTCAATGCTGAAGTAAAATGCTGAATCTGACATTCACAGATCGCATCAAATCCAGCCAGGGATGCTTTCCATCATAACGATCTAAAGCTGGGCTGGGGAAGTAGTCGAGTGAGAAAAGAGAAATCTGAGGAAAGCTTATAGTTTTGCATTGTTAGTCTAAGTTTACTTTACCATCTCCTTTCATTGTGTCAGCTAACTGCATAGAATAGAGCTCTCATATGAATAGGGTGGTTTATCTACGATCAATTGTACCTAATAGCAAAATAGGTACTTTGCATTCGTAGATATTAGAAAGAGAGAGGGACTCATTTTTGGCATAAATTCAATGCTCGAGAATAACGAACAAAAACCATTTTGACTCCATTTAATATGTGGCTCTATGTTTACCTAAAGAGAGAGAAATAATTTGCATTGATACGTGATAAATCAAATGCAAAACGGGAGTATAATGCAATCACAATGAAGCAACAGCGCTAACATCAATTCATTGCTCATTCAAGCTGAAACCTCCTACTTTTGGTTGCAGACCCACTTGGTGGTATGGTATGGTTGTGTGTGTTGCGTGTGTTTTGCACACTTGTATTGCACTATGATTATTATCATCATCATCATGAAATGAAGGGAGCTTACTTACGTACACACATAATAATGTAATGCATATGCATACTCATGTCGAAGTCGACCATTTCCCCTTCCGTGAAAATGGTACATCCTACCTTTTACTTTTTTTTAACAAATATTATGGGGGAGGAATACAACTGATTAATTGAATAAACTCTCCTCTGGCTGGATTTACTTTGTAATTCATGCGTTAAATAAGAAAAGAACAGAGTGATATAAAGTGGTGCTGGCATCTGTGCATTGATGCACGGTGGGAGGTTTGTCTCTGTTGCTGTTTTGTTCTCTCTCCCGTTGTCGTACTGTTCATTGTGATTCATGCTGCCCCAACAACTGGAGAACGTGCAGGTCCATAGAAGGGCTTTATTGCATAATATTTTCTCTTTTGTTCTGACTATATGTACATATAATAGAAATGTGCCTTTTTAGAGGAGCTGGGAACAATGCGAGACGAAACAATAACTAAAAGCCTGGTGTGAATGAGAATCATTCATTTGAAGGAGTGGGATCACCAGTTCCTGTCCATACATTTCATTTTGGACTTACATGATGATTCATATTTTTAAGCCTTTTATAACACTTGTAGCGATTAACAAGAAAAGCATAATTTTTGTATTTGACCTACTTGAGAATTCTAAGGTTTGAATAGGCTTGGAGATATTTTTAGTATGAGTTAATGAACAGTAAATCTGTTGTTTAATCTTCATATTACAGAAATTATATAAAGAGATCGAAATCAGGATGGATGATATCAAGTAGTAAAGGGACGTGATCCATGCATCATAGCATGCAAATGCAATGCATATAAAACTGAATTTCATTACATGGACAAATTATGCCATACAAAGGGGTTTAAATGTTGAACTGGCGGAGGCTTTAGTCTAGTATAATCATTATACTATCAACTATAATCTAAGCAAATGTTTGATGCTTAATGATATATTTAGGCATTATAGTGATAAAACATCTTCAAACATTAAAACATAAGATGTACAGGGATAAACATAGAGATGTGCAATAAAATGCCCGCATGAAGTTTTTTGATGTAGTTTGATAAATCCAACTTTTGTCGCTTGAAACGTTCTTTACACTTCAAAACGGTTTTCGTATTTTTCCTACCGTATTAGCAGGTTTTGGCTAGGCTGCACCCTTGCTTTTCATTACTCTCATTTTGAGGTTGGCAGATTGTGCTGAACATTATTGTATTCTCTGATTTAACTGAAACCCAACCTAATTCGGCGTTTAGTGTAAGGTGAAGGTGTACTCCAGGTAAAAATCGTTTTTTGCATATTCAACATCATTTCAACACTAATATATTCATTTACTAGTGTGTGTGTTAACGAAGCATTTCACATTCAATACTGCAGTGCAGTAACAGAGAGAGATTCGATAATTGTTAAATTGATTTCTAGGGCTAGTTCTTAAATTCTTGAAAAACATGGGCCGAACGCGAACCCAAAAATTAACACCTTATCAAGGGAAAAAACGATGTTTTGGTGAATTCAAATGTCGAAAGTGTAGTAGACAATGGAAATCTGGAAACAGTTGGGCAAATATGGGACAGGAATGTAAGATTTGTCGAATCAATGTCTATCCTTATAAACAGGTGCGTAAACGTTAGGATTTAATAATATCCAAGTTCAAGATACTTTGCTCATAACAAAATTTACATTAACAAAAGTTAAAAATTGTGATTCGATGTGAAACTCTGGTTCTAGACTAAATTGCTAAAAGGGGAAGACAACACCGACAGTGACGGCAGCACTGGCAGCAGCGACAGTGACGACGAAGACGATGGACAGGGTGGACCTCCTCATCCCACGCATTTGTGTGAGAAATGCAAAGAACTTGGACATAGTTGCAGACCCAGAAAGTCGAGAAAGATGAGAAAGTATTTCAAGTATTGAATAATTAATTTCTACATGTCATATAATAATATCTCCTACCAAATTCAGAGAAACCGATTTCTTGTAATTTGAACCTTTGAGGTTTAAGAATCTTTTGACGCATATTTGTTGAATTATATTTGATTGTTCAATGTGCTTATACCTTGAAGTATTTAAATAACTATATTTCGAACCTGATGAGTAATTTATCTAGATTGCTAGACTTCCTCTTGTACTAAATAAATTTGGTTTAGCAATATTTATGTAGCTGTCTAAAATGAGTGTCAATGCGAGTAACCTGCAAGCAAATTCTTCTACATTAACCCATCTAAGTATGTATGTATCTATCCTTAGCACCGGTACTGAGTGTGTGTGACTTAACTATCAATTTATTCATGTATTTGAAACACAACTTCCAGTTATCACTCACGTTTTTGCTTCTTTAAGTCATCAAGTTGTGTATTTTGAGATGTAAGTATAAATTAATAAATTTTATGACGTTCCCTAACAGAAAATGCACATAAACAATTTGTACTAAATTACACATACTATGATACATTTTACATACATTTTAGTAATTATTCGCATGCATAATTAAATGTTTTAACGTTCAAAAGGTAGGAAATGATTGGTTAAAGACAATGACAGATATTACGCGAAGGAGTATATTCATTGCGAAAGCCCTAACTCCTAACACATAGTATTATCTTTCCTTTTAAGTCCTTAGTAGTCTGATGTCTGTAAACACTTGAATAAAACCATATTATTATTATTATTAGTAGTAGTAGTAGTAGTTAATTTTTCAAAGAAAGGGAACAAATTTATGAATTAAAAACTCAAAATTATTCTTGTATCAATGCAATTAAAACTCTTTTTTCACGCCGTAATCTCTCGACCTGCTTCTTTGTTGTAACTTTGTTGATGACAGATAAAACTCGTATTTAATCTTGCTTCATATAATTGTAGTTCATTTGCATTCTATGTCGTAAGGCTAATGTAGTTAAGTTGTTGAAATAAGTTTTACACACAAGATTTTTTTTAAATTGTAGCTCATCAGCACAAATGCAAGTCAAGTAACCAAATGTTAGTCCATTTTTCAGACATTGCATTTTCTAATCAATTCAAATTTATTTTGCTTTTCTAAACGACTGCATTTTTAAACCCGACTCAAGGTTTGTAAGAATAGCATTCATTGTGCATTGTGCAGGCGCTTGTGTTGTGCTGGAAGATTGCATTGCAAAGCGATCCACTCATGGACGAAAGAGTTTGTTAGTGAAACCAGCTCTCTATCAACGGTTTCAGTATAAAATGGGTACTTGAACTGAAAGTCTTTTATACAATCGTATCATCAAATCAGAATGAACGATGCCATTCCTTAACAAAGGTGTTTTAGTATAGACGGTTAGGGTCGATCTAGTCTAGCCATTGGACGCATTCGTTTTCCAGCGTTTAGAAGATATGTGCATATAACAGACATACATAAGTACTTCTTATACGTTATAACTATAACACACACGTGCACGATACGAAGCAAGCGGCTCTAAAGTTATATTGCATAGCATATACTTACTTCCAAACGTCCTTCCATCCAGCATTGTCATCATTTTTACATTGAAGTTCAGGTTCATTTTATAAAAAAGACAATTTTCTGTATGCCCCGAAACTAAATGCAGCGTGAAAATGAAGTGCAGTCCACAGATAGTATTGTGCTTATTAGTTTGGTACACATGGCTGCCAACTAGATTTATACAAATCCTTCAAGAACTCTGTTCAGAGAAAGCGACAACCGCTGGGTCGAAGTTTTCTTTTGACAGAGAAAAAACATCTAGCAAGATCACCGTGTGTATACATATACCTCTAGTCGACAACACCACAAATTGAGTCATAAAAATGGATTACTCATACAATCAACCTTTCCTAACATTCCATCTATTCAACTTCTTCTTAGCAGGAACATTGCAGTGTCCCGTGTGTGAGATAGGGATGATGTGAATTGAAACCTAAACAATCAGGTTTTATGCTCTTACCACACCAACACCACCGTCCCAATCTTCTTACTTTTATATGTGTATGCAATGCATCGCATTGCAATATATATAGTTCGTAATATGGCTTGTGAAATAATCTGTCAGGCCGACGTGATCTTAACGTTTCTGACTTTTTCATTCCATTTCATCCTTTGATAAATACATACAATGCAGAGTAATAGTTAATATGGCGAAAGCGCGTGATACTGGCCGGAGAAAGTTGACATTTCCATGTATGATGGGAACCGAGAAGGGAAGAAGGGAGATGCAATTTACTAAACAACACTTATTGAGATGTAATGATATAGAATAAATTTGGTATCAGGATCTAGTTTATTTCTGATCCTTCTGGTTAAATCGTACACATGGGAAAGGGAAAAGAAGCCATTTCTGTAAAAACTTGTAAAAGAAATGTGTGTGCTTAGGTACTCACGTACTATTCAACATTGATGCGTAGGATTGAAAGTGAAAGTATGGGACGAAAGATGAAAGTTTAGATGGTTTAAGCTTCGATCGAGGTACCAACCTCACAGGCCATATAACTTGCAAGTGCATGCGGTGAAACGTGTGCTGTCTTGTCTGACAAATAATTTTCATGGACAATCTTTTTAAAAAGTACATAAAGGACACGGGAAGTAGATAACCATCTATGACAGAGAGAAAGGCTACCTTCTCAGATATACTAGCTTGTTCAATTTGAAAGCATATTTTATAGTATCTTCATGCATGCAACTACGCAAGAAATAATTGAGTATAGAGATAATTTTTTCTTTAGGGCTATTAGTGTTGACACTGACAAAAAAGTTTGGTATACGACGAACTTAATAAAACGAAACCATAATATTCGATTACATTGTGATTAAAAAGCCAGGTTAGTTTCACTCTTGGGCATATATAGAGGTAAGCCAGTATGCGAGCGAGGGCACTTTCCAAGAAATCGGCTTTCATCCATTTCACAAAAGCTGACAAGGTTGTTGCGAGTGTTATAGCAAATTACTTTTGATGCAACGTAAACGGATGTATTTTCAAACGGCTACCACAACCTATTTAGTCCTTCTCCGTCAATGTTGTAAAAGATATGAGGCGGTTAAGTGTTGTGGTGAATATAGGTTCTGAGAACACCAAAGCAATGTGATATAAGGCATGATTGGGATGTTATGACTGATGTATTACTGTACTTTCCAAACCACTTTGAAGTTTAGTTTTGAACAAAGGATCAATGTCCTTTTAATCAGGGACATATTGCCTAATTTCACATGAATCACAATAAAAAAATACAGGCAGTACTGGCAATGTGCTAAATAAAAAATGTAAAGTTAGTAGTGAATCGATCAAGTTTCAGCCAAAAAACGACATCGACTATTTATATAATTTTGAGTTGTTACATGCAGTTTAGAGCTTGCTAATTTTTTCATGATGAGTGATGAGACCATGAATTATGAATCCAATTTTCTACTACACTTAAATATTGTTTGCAAGTTGTGTGATGCAATTGCATGTCCAGTGGTTATAAATTGCATCACGACGATAATTTAGCATAATAATGTCTCGTGAAGTATAATTTTTCCAGCATGGATCATGAAGATTGATTGCTTCTCTTAGATCGATATTTAACGATCAAATGATAAATGAATAACCCAAAAGATTAAAATTTGAAATAATAATGATGTATTCTTTTCAACAACAACAAGTTTTTCATAATAACAGTGATTATAGAGGTAGAATAAAATACAATATTATAGTTTGAGAAAAATTTGGTTGATTGAGATTATTATATATTTTAACCTTAATTTAGTTTTACTAGGGTACTTGAACCTAACTTTAACTAAATTATATTCGTTTCTTACAAAATGGAAATCGAACATTCACAACAACCAATAATAACAAGTTACTCACATAGTACTTTCTTGACTGACACCAACGAGAATGTGATTTTTCGGCGACGCTGTTTCCGGAACAATTTTACAGAGCTTCACATTGTAACCATTTTCTTTAGCATACAGGCACCTATCTGTGTCAATTAAAGTCATACATTCTTTCCCTTGCTCGGTCTTTTCATGAGCTGCGTCATGGGTATGGTCAGAGGCATGACTTAGAATGAAGTAATATCTTAATGGTAATTGACTTTCGAGAAAAATTTGACTTCTCGGATACTTAAGGATATGGTTTTCCTGAACAGCTCCGTAACAGCAAGGGCAACAAACAAAAGAGGCATTGACCGAGACACACTTTGTGATAACCAAATCAGTAGCGGTTCCACATGCGTGAAGAGCTACCCCTAAATCAAAGTCACCTTCAAAATAGTCCAAGTTACTCTGATAACAATACATATTCGAAAGACCGAGACCTTCAATTCTCTCCTGCGCCCGTCGTAACGATTCATCTTTATTCTCCACCAATATAACATCGCATTCTGGAATCAAGTATGCAATCAAAATTCCTAAATGACCACCACCTGAGCAAAAATCCACAACTCTAAATCTTCGGTTCTTGCAATCTTTTCGTTTTTTGTTGTAGACTTGGAGAGCGTAATAGGTCAAACTAGCTAACTGATGACATTTCCTCTGCTGACGAGAAACCGGAAGGTTTCCACCTTCTGGATGTGCTAATAATGGAATGTCAGTCCACTCAAAGCATGGCTCGTCTTCAATAATCTCGAGTGGTTGAATACTCTGGTGCTGTACAAATTGCAGGGCTTCATCAATATCATATTGTCTTGTAAACTGTCTCAATGTGGGTTTATAGCGATTAGGGTCTCTAGTGTATAAGCTCTGCTTTGGTAAATCAGGAATTGCCCAATTAAATTTGGTTTGATTTGAATGCAAAATAGAACTGTAAGAACAATGAATATCAAGATTTACTAGGTTCCTAAAAACACAATTGACTTTTTCGTACCACTCTAATGTTTTTGGAGCAATTCCCTGAAATACTTCTCTTCCAATGCATGAAATATAAATGTTCACACTTGGAAACAAAATGAGATCTGAAAGCAACATTGTTGTACCTTCTGCAAAATCATGCTTTAAATCAGTTATAAGTTCAATTACTCCATTTTGATCTTTACATGATTCTACAGACAAGTCAGCAGTGCCTGCTTTTCTGTTATTTTGAATCACTTTTCTAAAATTGTGAACCTTTACTGGTAAGGATAAATGATTTTCAAACTGAATAATAACTTCTGGAAAAGGGATTAAAACAGACTTTTCATTACTTGTAGAATCAATTTTGCACTTTAGTGTTTGGGAAATCTGATCAATGTCATTTATAACGTTTAACATATCTACCTCACAAAATTTAGTCCAAATTGAGCTCTCCGCACATGCTTGTAAGCAACCACCCCGAAACCCTAGATATTGTTTAAACTTGGACAAAAGTTCAATGTTATTAACATCATCACTATTATTACAAGTATCTTTTCTACTTTCAATTAGTGTTGCAGCGAATTTTAACATGAACCTCAAAACTGAACTTACTCCACAAATTACCATTCTTTTATCAGCAATAGTAATAGATGGGTGCTTCCGAGTTGAAGCCTCAATGTTTTCAACATCACCACTAGTTGTTGTAGCGTTCACCCCACCCCCAATTATAGAAAAATGTTTAGTAGATCCCTTAAACACTATGGATGATTTCAGTCTTAGAATTTTACGATGATTTAAATCATTATTTAAAGGAATAGTGTTGTCTGTTTCCGTCTGTGCCCTTGAGATAGTTCGCAATTCGACCCACTTTTCCAGGTGAAAAGCTTCGTAAATTAGTAAAACAATTAAATTACGCATATCCAAGTACACGTAAGGTTCCGTAACTTTCTGGACTTCGATATACAACAGTGGTAACTTCTTAATGGAATCGTAATATCGGCGATTTTCCAAATTCAATGCTTCTTTTGCCATTCTTCCTGAAACAGACTTCTGCTGAGATTTTTTGGGGGCCTGTGCTGACGCCATCTTTCGCAACAACAACTAACAGGAAAAAAAGTTATTCATATTACTGGTACAATTAACACCATAATGTTTATCAAGTTACAACAGCTTTTAAACAGGTTCTTACAGTATGTTATTGTTTTACCCTGTGATTAGTGGCCAGAAGCTAGTCGCTTTTCAATATTTTTAATAGTCGTCCTTTCAAGTTGACTTGTCCTAACTTTCACAGCTCCAACAGAAAGCACAAACACGAGCAGCATCGAGAACATAAAAAGTAAAAAGTTTCGTTCCTCCACCCCTTTAATACTGATACAGCTTAAAACCACAAAAAAGGAATTTGGAATGATTAGATTACGAAACACATGTAGCTACAAAATATGCTCAAGTTTAAACCTTATGTACCAGTACCTTCGAAAAGCAATTCCAGACTTTTTACAACTGAGTTTCTCTTTCAAGCCAGTTTCCGTACAGGCTGCTGGTGACTGACTGTTAATTTCAAAACCTAGTAAATAATGCAATCAGAATCATACCCAAATAAACTAAGCACATCGCTTTCAATCATTTTCGAGTTGTTTGTAATCATACCAGTACAAGCAGTACACTCTTGCAATACTTCAAACTCTTCAGTTGTCCAACACTGTTGATTGCTTTCTTTCTCCGTTATCACCTTTGGAAGTTCTGAATCACGTTTCAACTCACTCGCTCTGTTACCTTTCGAGTGGATTGATTATAACAATAAAAAAATGATACAGTCAGCAAGTACATATTTATGAATTAATATACCAAAACCAAACTTACTCTGGTTCACGCTGAAAGGAGTTGGAGACAGGTTGATTGGGCCAGACGTAAGTGCTTCTTCAAGGACTAAAATAAGAAGTGTAAGTCTGAAAACATAAACAAAAGCCCCGATAAATGTATTTGTTTAATAGGAAACACCAAAGTCTTTAATTAATAATCATGTCATTTTATATTTATCAATAAATTAATTAGCAATTACACTCCCAGGCCCACAACAGAGATGATCATGCGACGCTTGGTGCAAAACTCAATCATGACTATGATTCAAGTTCGGTCTTCATCAGCCTTTCCCCGTCCGTCACAACTAAGCCCTTAAGGTGTCCATAAGAAAATGTTTGGTATTGATGGTCACACGCCAAGACTCAAAAGTAAATCTGATGACCGCTACCGAAACCCCAGAAATTGAGTAACCTTGTGTCAGTGTGTGTATATTAAAAGCGTTTCAATGACACTTTTGACTGTCACTTCTTGTCTACTGGCTGATGAAGTGACGAGGAAGAACTTTGAGCCTAATTCCTTTCCTAAAAAGTTTCAACTTGTTCACTGCAAACAATTAGTAAGGAGAAAGGTATCAACACAACACACTTTATGAAAATTTCCGTGAAATTATTAATTAAACATTTTTAAATTCACTCACATCGTCTTCGTCTGATAAATGAGTTCAGTCGTAGTTGCGTACACGTAGCTCTTGAGCTTTTGCTTTTCTGCTTTGACTCTCACCAAAAATCCAAATGAAAAACAGATCCTTGCCAGCTGGCAAATATCCCGCCGTATGTATGGTAGAAAGCAACAAGTAAAGTGAGAATGTATCCATCTATCTATCTTGATTGTATAATGTCAAAAGAGAAGCAATCAAGAGTTTTTTGATGAAATGAACGAACACCTTGCTTTTCCTTTGCAATACAATGCAATACACCTGTATTTACAATCAACATATTACATCATCATACACATCATGAGAATGAATGACTGATACTGACGCGGATGTGTGTCATCAAATCACATCAGATACTCAACTACATAATTTTTGAATTAACACCTGCAACCTGCCTTTCGTAAAGTTCTAAATCCCATCCATTAAAGTCATCAAATTATTGGGAAAACAATATGAGTAATATTTGACCTTCAATTGAATGTTGAATGTATTTTGGATTCACAAGAGCTTTTTATTGTTCACAAGTGTCTAACAAGAGAAATTTTTAAAGATGAACGGATGAAGGCTAAAAATATGGGTTAGCGTGTGCGAGCTGTGATTAAATAGTTGAAAATTTCGTTCGTATTTGGTCTATGCTGATATTGCTGATGCTGAGGAGACTGAGATTAGGATCAAGATCTAAACTACCTCCCACCTCACGTCACATACTTCCGAAGTATTTGTACAGGACGTGGACGAACGAATACACAGAATACATTTCTAGATGATCATCATCTGCTGAATGTAGAATCATTTGTGTTGTTGTTGACGGTGCGTCATGTGAGTCATGTCATGTGTTTTACATTGTGACAGATGACAGTATTTGCCTTGGATTTGGATCTTCTTCCAACTTCCATCTGATCCCAGCAACTTTAGCGAATTTATTCTCTTGGAATCATCATCATGAGATGATCATCTTCCCGTTTAAAGTTGGACCTTTGACACTTTGACCCCATGTGGACCCCTACTGTTCGAATTTTGAAGGTAAGTTTGTAACTAACTCATTACATTCAGTTTTTTGCAATTCAGTCTTCGGTTGGTTAGGAAAAGCTTTTCATCTTCAGTTTCATCATCTGTATTTAGGTGTGTTAGGCATCCTGTTGGTCTCTTGATCATTGATTTAATTGTGGATAGTTTGACTGGTTTGTCGAGTAAGAGGTTTAGAGTAAGAAATGTAAGGCGTAATGAACTTAATGTTGATCTGCCTGCAGAGGAAACACTAGCTAAGTAAAGATAGCATTAAATAGGAATAGAATTATGTGACAATCGGCCGATATTCTCTCAGCATAACATACACACGTGCGGAAAATCTGAGGATAGAAGGTCGATCGGAACTACAGAGATGAATATAAAATATTATTGTAATTACAAATTAAGTGACTTTCATAAAGTTGCATTCTGCATTGTAATTATTTATATTCATGTTCCACTCCATACGCGTACGCACGCCATTGAAGAATGGAACGCGATTAATGCGAAGTTTAATGATGCTTTCACACGTGCTCGTAAATTCATGCATGGTTGATTATTTCATTATGGAAAGATGCGATTTTGTGTTGTAGATGTAAAAGAAATATATGCATGTAATGTTATTTAGTAGTGGTACAAATTTCCTCCTACTTACCTATCCATCTCTGTAGTAAACCTAGGCCAATTAAAAAGGCGTTAGTATTCTGACAAATGCATTGTGTAGATAATACCTAACATCAGCTACTTACTCACATCGTTAGTTTGCATAATAATGTAAAGCATATTGCTGTTTTCTTTAAGGTTACCAAACGTGAGAAACTACAGTATTCCAGTTCTGGATGAAAAAAGATTGTTTCTGGTGATAAAAGCTTTCGCATGCATATTATGCATTGTTATTAGCACGTTCAGTTCAGGTAGAAGTACAAATATAAGATTATATTAGTGATTTGTTGAGTTTGAGAACGATTTGTGATTATTTATTCATGGCTAATTACTAATTAGTCATCTGAATTCCAAGTCTAAATCGGGCTATTTAAATGATTAATTGATTAGCTAAATCCCGTTGCGATCCGTCCGTCCTTATTACTTTAGTAATATAGCTTGTTAAAAATGTTCAAATTTTCATGGGCGTTGTAAATTGGTGTGCGATAATGCAGCTCTAGTTATATCATAAAGTTTTAAAGGTTTTTCTATAATTTATCAATAATGTAATCGTGGGGTTGTGGTTGAATGTATAATAATCATACTGTCTTTTTGTAAACATTTCATAGGAACAACAAAAACAAGCCCTAGGCAGCTAGCTTCTTGGACTACGCAGACGTTTACTCATTCGGATTTTGTTCCATATATTCGGGTAGTCAAGTTGAATAGGGAGATTTCCCATATCAAGCGTATTCTGCAAGACCATCCGAAAACTATAAAGACTGCTGCTGGATACAGAGACTATATAACATTGCCTGTTTGACGTCCAAGAAGGAAACGATCGATGAAACTTGGAAAGAGTTAGAAAACAGGGAAGGTAAGTATTCTCCAGTCCTATATATGTATATTGTTTGGTATAGCATTGTGTTAGTACTTGCAAGTTGTAGGTAGAGGTTTTGCAAGGGCGTTGACTATAGTTCCTAATTTTTGATGTGTTAGGTGGAAGTACCGACGACAGTTAATTTTGGGGTTCGATTTCAAAATAAATTGTCAACCATGGGGTCGCTATTTAGGAGTGAAGAAATGGCCTTGTGCCAACTTTTTCTCCAAAGTGAAGCTGCGTATGCTTGTGTATCTGAGTTGGGAGAACTTGGATTAGCTCAATTTCGTGATGTAAGTATTTTCAGTAAAACACCTGGTAATTTTTAGCCATACCACAAAGCTACTGGTCATTCAAAACAACTTTACTGAATGAATGAGAAATATAATTTTATTTGATTATTTGCAGTTAAATCCCGACGTGAATGCTTTCCAGCGAAAATTCGTCAATGAAGTCAGGCGTTGTGATGAAATGGAAAGGAAATTACGTTATCTGGAAAAAGAAATTAAGAAAGATGGAATACCAACAATGGACTCTGGAGAGCTTGTTGAAGCCCCACAACCTAGAGAGATGATTGATCTAGAGGTACTATATTTTGAGTAAACTTATCAGACTCAAAAATCATAAACAGTTTTAGTTTTGTTTTTGTATTAAGTACATTATCTTTATCTGATGTTTTTTGCAGGCCACCTTTGAGAAATTGGAAAACGAGTTGAGAGAGGTTAATCAAAATGCGGAAACACTGAAAAGAAATTTTTTGGAACTTACAGAGCTGAAGCATATATTAAAGAAAACCCAAGTTTTCTTTGACGAGGTATGAGTAGATCCAATATAGTAATCAGTATATATGTAAAGTAAAATTTATTTAATTTTATATGCATCTTCTTAAGTTTTAATAGTTACTATATTTGTAGATAGGGCCGTTTATTTTCATACATGCATTTTACCAGTAGCTTCATCGTTGATAGGCGTTTTTTGATAAATTATCATTATTTAGAGCCAGCGTCATTGTTGTAAAGTAATTATGATTATACTCTTGATTTGCGAAAGCTATGTCGAAATTAGGTATCCATCAATTACTGCAGTCTCCTTTCAGTGCATTCTACTCAACTCCTATTAGAATTCAAATATCCTATGTATATGACCTAAAAGTTCCACTTAAGCTAATATGTATTTACATCGATGCTAATTCCAAAGCCTTGTACGCTTATTATTGCAGTTTAGAGACGCATTATTATGACTATAGTTTTTTTAAAGTAACTGCTAGTACTATTGTATGTTAATTGAAACGTCGTACTAAGCTTGATTATGTTATTTATTTTGCTAAATTAATTTATTTGCTTTTCACGGTACTTTGTCAACTATCTGTACGATTGTACACTCCTGCTTCGTGCGTTGATTTTACCTGCTATGGACGATTGACCATAAACCGTGGAACTCGTTGAATACGACGGACGCACCTGCTTCTTTTTACTTTGGTTTGGCTTCTTTCTGTTCGTTTTGTTGGATTACCATTCTAATGAGCAGATAGATTACTACAGTTATTGTCATAACGAATACACCTACTCACAGATGGCCGATCCAAGTCGTGACCAAGATGAACAGGTGAATTTGCTTGGAGAAGAAGGGTTGCGAGCTGGGGGACAGTCGTTGAAGCTGGGGTAAATGCAGTCGCTTAGGCTTTAATCACACTCATTCTTCCGTTTTTATTAATATTAATGAAAATGCACCGGCTGAGGCTTCCTGGCTGTGATGGCTCTTGTGCAATTTTTGAAACAGCATTATTTTGTATAATGAGCTGTCTTCTGGAAATGAAAAGCAGTCGTACACAGGCTTTGGTCCCTTTATTCTTCATTTTTATTAATACAATTGTTTTCTTATCGCCTACATTACAATACATTCATATAGCATGTTAAATTCCAAAAGAGGGTTTTGATTTTAACATCACGTAGTGCAGAATGGTGCAGGTTTGAAAATAATAAGTGGAAGAGGACACATCGTTTCAGCAGCTATTTAAATTATAAGTATTGGTGCCTCATGAAATAATAAAAGTAAACGATGAGGTGTAGGATGCCTTGGCTAGCAGTATTTTTGAAAGCAAGACTTTTAAGATATTTCTTATAGCAGCTACTACGATAAATTTAAACACAGTAATTAGCAGTAGGATATTGGATATTTATACAAATGACAGAATGCCTTAAGTACATAAATGATTAGATCTAGGAGCATAAAATTGGTCATTTTTTTTATGTAGGGTTAAACTTTAAACGTTTAGGTAATAATTTACCTAATATGTTTATTTCAAAAGCGTGAAAATAGGGATGTGGATGATTCATTGACGGCTAGCTTGATCGAAGAATCTGTTTATGGTACCAATATGATGGACCTTGCAGCAAAAACTGGAGGACAGTTGGGGTATTTTGTTTTTATTTTACTTAAGTTTATTTCTCAGTGATTCTTAAAGCGACCAAAGCCTTTCTTATAAAATGAGACTTTATAAGATAATATGCTCTTAATACAACAGCTATGTGTGCCAATTCATACACAACCATGCATGGCCATGTTTTTTATACAATTTAAATGTGAAACTGTAATTTTAAAATATGACCAAAATGTGTGTGTAGGTTCGTTGCAGGAGTCATTTTGAGAGAACGTATTCCTGCTTTTGAAAGAATGTTATGGAGAGCTTGTAGAGGAAACGTGTTTCTTCGTCAAGCCGAAATTGATAATCCACTGGAAGATCCAGGATCGGTAATTTGTAGTTTAATCAGTTTAATAATGGTTATCAATTAAATACTTTTAATGCATTATTTATGATGAATGTATGTATCCTTATAAATTATACAGGGGGATCAAGTGTACAAGTCCGTGTTCATCATATTTTTTCAAGGGGATCAGCTCAAAACTCGTGTTAAGAAAATCTGTGAGGGTTTTCGGGCTACCTTATATCCTTGTCCAGAAACGCCAAATGACCGCAGAGAAATGGCTATCGGAGTTATGACACGTATTGAAGACCTGAACACTGTAAGAAAGCGTTTGTCTTAGCGATATAATTGGGTTGGGGTGATGTTAATGGTAGTATTCATAATAATTCTGTTATGTTTTAGGTTCTTAGTCAAACACAAGATCATCGTCATCGTGTTCTAGTGGCAGCTGCCAAAAACATAAAAATGTGGTTCACTAAAGTCAGAAAGATCAAAGCTATCTATCATACTTTAAACCTGTTCAACTTGGATGTAACTCAAAAGTGTTTGATTGCTGAGTGTTGGGTTCCTGTTCTGGATTTAGAGGCAATTCATCTTGCCCTAAGAAGAGGAACCGTAAGAATATTAATTTATTTCATAAAGATAAAGCATTTTAATGTATTAGTATTATGATGGGCGTAATAAACTTATTGAATTTGCAATCAATTAATTTGATAGGAGAGATCGGGTAGTTCAGTTCCTCCTATTCTCAACAGAATGGAAACTAAAGAAATACCACCAACCTACTTTCGTCTCAACAAATTTACCAAAGGTTTTCAGAATCTCATTGACGCATACGGAGTAGCAGCTTACAGGGAGGCTAACCCAACGCCTTTCACAATCATCACGTTTCCATTTCTCTTTGCTGTAATGTTTGGGGATTTGGGACATGGTATGCTGATGTTTGCGTTTTCCCTGTGGATGGTAATGAATGAAAAGCCTCTGATTGCAAAAAAGTCAACTAATGAGGCATGTGAATCAAATGTTAACCACTGACAACTGTTTACTGAAAACTCTCATTATAAGTATTAGTAATTTATTTTGTATCATGCATTCCTGTTCATTAGATATGGAACATATTCTTTGGAGGACGATACATAATTCTTCTTATGGGAGTATTTTCAATGTACACCGGGCTGATTTACAATGATGTTTTCTCAAAGTCTCTGAATCTATTTGGATCTGAGTGGTTCGTTAAAGATAGTAATCAGGCCATTTTTCGTAGAAAGACAACAATGCTTGATCCGAAGAACGGGTTAACAGACTATACTTATCCACTTGGAATGGACCCCGTGTGGCAGGTATTTTTTTAATAATTTATTTTGTGCATAAAATTCAAATTCAGTATCTGTAAGAATGAATTTATTTTTTTTGTAGGTGGCCGAAAATAAAATTAATTTCCTCAATGCCTACAAAATGAAAGTTTCTATAATCATTGGAGTTATACACATGATGTTTGGCGTCATGGTCGGTTTGTGGAATCATCAGTTTTTCCGGCGCCGAATCAATGTTATTTGTGAATTTATCCCACAAATAATCTTCATGACCTTTTTGTTCTTTTACTTGTGCATTTTAATATTCCACAAATGGGTAAACTATTCTGCTAAAGCCGGTAATTTGCAATAATTGAACGAAAAGCATCGAATTCTCCAACTATTGACTTAATTTGGTCTTGTCTTTTTTTGTAATTTTACAGATCTGGATCCTGCATTAATCAATGAAGGTGCTCATTGTGCGCCATCGGTGCTTATCACATTCATTAATATGGTGCTTTTCAAAAGCTCAGAGAAAGTTGGGGAATGTGAACCGTACATGTATGGAGGACAGGAAGGTTTTCAAAAGTTCTTGGTAGTAATTGGGCTCCTCTGTGTTCCATGGATGCTTTGTGCTAAGCCATATTTAATATACAAACAACGACAACTGCAACATAACAAGGTACAAACGAATGATTTACTTAATGTATTAACGATATTGTATAGGTGGAGTTATGGTTAATTTTCTTGAATTTAGTTTGATAATGTCAATGGTGGAAGCGTAATGGAAGAAGGTGGTTCAGCACAACTTGGCGCAGGTGACAATGCTGCTGCAGTCCCAAGTGGAAGTCATGAGGAGGAAGAAAGCTTCCAGGATATATGCATTCACCAAGGCATACACACTATCGAGTATGTATTGGGATGTGTTTCAAACACTGCTTCCTACTTGCGTCTGTGGGCATTGAGCTTAGCTCATGCACGTAAGAATAAAAAATAGATTTCAATATAAGTATTATTGCTTGCAACCTAAAGTTTCATTTTACAAAAAACAAAAAATTTAATTTGTCATCAGAACTGTCTGAGGTACTTTGGAGCATGGTAATGCGAATCGGGTTAGCTCAGTCCGGCTGGTATGGAGGTATTGTACTATGGGCAATTTTTGGTGCATGGGCAACTCTTACCCTAGGAATATTGGTATTGATGGAAGGGCTATCTGCGTTCTTACACACACTCAGACTTCATTGGTGAATATTAAAATTTTAACGGATTTTTTGTTTTGGTTCCCTTTGGTCTTCATGTAATCGTAAACTTATAACTTTGTTGTTTCATTTTTCAGGGTGGAATTTCAAAACAAATTTTATTCTGGAACAGGCTATTCATTCTTGCCTTTCTGCTTTGAGTCAATGTTAGAAGCAGCACAAAATGCCGAAGTGGACTAACAAGGATTACCGTAAAAGAGTTAACGATGTGCTAGTTATAATACGTATAAAGTAAAGTGCAGTTTAGCAATTATTTTATGTGGTAGCTATTATATGACTGATATCATAATATTGTATCGATCAAATATACATAAGTATAAGTAATGTGTAATCCCGCAATCTCATAAAAGCAGCTAGTTTTTCGTTTAGATCTGAAAAAGATCTTAGTGGTACACGTTTACGTTAAATGGCTTTTAATTACTGTACTCCAAAAGATCTGATATATAGTTTGCACCTTCGTTGAAAAATGTGAAAAATTAATGCAGTGATAATATGAATTTAATTTGATGTACCTCAAACTCAAGGTTTAATAATGTAAGAAACAAAAGTATTATGAAAACATGACAATTAATTATTTCCTTGATGCTTATTTCTGTCACAAAGTTTATGCGAGTCTCAAGTCACAACACAATGTATTGCTGTAATAATAATTATTGTAATTGGTTGATCACATGGTTGGTTGAATTCAACTTGCCTTTTTATTTCTATGAACAAAGTAGTAAAGTAATAGTAGTATCCTACTCGATGTGGAGTTATTTTAAAATTGACTGCGTTTATGAATCTAGATCATTACATTAAGACATCTCAATCAAATAGTACATTATACAATAATAATAATTATAAGATCTAACAATTGCAGCCAATTAAAAATGTTAAATATATTGTACTGGAAAGAAACTTCGAAATTATGTAGTCTATCTATCAGAACACATCAAAAAATTAAAACTAATGTGGACATGATGACCGTGGATGGAACTAGCAATAAAATTCTGTTTTATCTCAAATCAAAACTATTTTTTTCAAGGTTCTTTACTATAACCTTATTTAACGTATCAAGTAATTAACATTTTTATTTATTTATGTATTAATGGGATCTCCATAATGCCCTAGCATACAAACAATTATTTATCGCTCACTATTGTTGGCTACTTTTTTGCTTGGTTATTTTTCAACAAACGCCGTTTCATTTCCCTCTGCCGGAGGTTTAATACGAAGTCTCCTTGTTGCAGGATCGTCTTCGTTTCTTACGGTAGCATATCGATAAAATTCATTTTTCAGCAAGGAGAGTTTAGCTTTCATCCTTACACATCTGTTGTATCGAGCTCGTCTTATCGGTTTTACTGTTGGTTTATCCTTATTGTATAATTCATAAATGTCCAGTAAATGGTCAGCCATTTGGCGATGTAAATTCATTAGTAAGTTGGATGTGTGAAGGCAACGTTGGCTTGATTTATTGAGGCAATCAATCCACATTGGACTGAAAACCATGTCATGCATATCCACCAAATCATCATGTCTTAAAAGACTTTGAAACTGACTAGCCAAAAAGTAAAAATCTGCACTTATTGAAAGCTTTTGTCTCGCTAGTAGTTGACGCATATCAAGCTTCTGTCTTCTAAAAACAGTTTCCTTCTTAACTGCTACCACTGCTTCTCGTTCATCTGATTGCTTGTTCCGAAATGCTTCTGTTGCTTCAGAAATCTGCATGATGATGATTGCAATGAAAATGTTGGAAAAAACAAAATTTCCCAATACGATTCCAACTAAACAAAATATGCGTCCAGAATGTATATAATTTTCTTCTTTGAAAGTATCAACCATAGTCGTCCAACCATCCATAGTCACAAACGCGAACAGGTTGAGCATCCCTATTTTGTACGATGTAAGAATTAAGAAAACTTATAAATTGTAGCATCTTTGTGAAAAACAATACAATAATTATGTAAGAGACGAAATAAATCTCTCGTGATCTTACCCTTTCCTATATTGCCCCAAGCGAAGGGAATAGTGTCTCCAAACATATAGTAAGCTATGATTGCAGATATATACATGAGCAACAGGAGCAATATCAGAACACTCAATACATGAGTTTTCAGAGTTTCTACCAAAGCAGTTACCAGAACCTGAATTTGAATACTAAGAGAAACCCCACGTAATATACGCAAGGCTCTGACAATGATGAGAACTCGTAAAATTGGAACTTCTGCAAGACTCAGCCAACCCGTTATCGCTTTGACGAGGGAGATGACCAAAATGATAAAGTCAAAGACGTTGAAACCTCCTCTCCAAAATCCTTGCGGATGGGCATAAATTTTCAGCATGAATTCAGTAAGATAAATGGACAGAAATAGGTTATCAAGGATCTCAAACAGGGCAACATATTTAGCGTCTTCGTCAACCTCTCCAGTTTCAATTGCCAAAATGATTGCATTAGCTACAATAACGGCCATAATAAAGTTCTTAAATAAATGGGATCCCACTAGTGCGACAATATAAGCGTGAAAGCATTCATCCACTCTGTAGTGATGGGCTCTTCGTTTTGTAGGGGCTATTTCTTCCATGGGACAATTCTTATACCATATTCGGGAATACCTTCTATACAACCCTCTGGTTATGAGCTCTTCCTTTTTGCTTTGCCGAGCTTTCCGTGATGCATACAGCTTGTTCCTTTTCCACCAATTCTGTTGTTGGGTACGCTTGTCCTTCTTTAATTTTTCTTCATTCTCCTTTTTTTTCATTTCCGCTCGTTTCCTCTTCAACTTTGGAGCAACCGATTCCCGAAGTTTGTGAAACTCTTTTGGAATCTGGTGAAATTCGCTTTCTACATCTCTCTTTATTTCATCTTTAAACTCTGGTCGCTCACTAATAATTTCTTGCCAAGTGGGCGGCTTGTATAAATTTTCTTCTTCTGATTCATCACTTAACACATCCGCCTTTTCATCTTCAGCTACCATTGCAATTTCACCTGGAGTTGCTTGAGTGAGCATAGCTCGACGTAAGGCTCCTGCGCTTCGATGAACCATATTTGCTGTCCACTCTGACTTTGCATTTTTGGGAAGTTTCCATAAAGCAATGGCATGAGCCACTTTGAATAAATCTGCACCACACATACTCCTATTTTTTCGTTTTGGTTCAAGTATAGGAGCATTAAAGTCATCCTCCGTAATGATGAAATTCTTATTGATTGTAAAATTATCCTCCTCATCCTCGTCCTCCTCCATCTCAAAAATTTTCATTGGGATTGATCGCTGTAAATCTATTCTGTTTGCGAGCATTCGTAAAAAGTATTGAGTCCGATTTCCAAAATATTCATAAATTGAATCATATCTTAACAAGACTAAAGCCTTCATCCAAGTCGGAAGCTTTTCAAGTTGCTCGCGACATTCACTTGAAATTTCTTTGAGGGGGCGATTCCACTCGACAATGTCTAAGGGAAGGCACAAATCATAGTTGACGGCTACTGTTTGTAACATGTCCTCCTCAGGGGGTTGAAGCGGTTGTCGAAGTGGCTGCTCGCTCATTATTTTCACCATTTGCTCAGAGTTTGCTTTAAATGGGTCTTCAGGGTCATTGCGAGGAATAGTAAAAAGCTTCCTTATTTTTAAACGACGATCTTCGGTGAGATTCCTTTGCCATTTTCCAATTGCTCCAGTGGCAAAGGAAAGTATCATTCCAAGAGTTTGTCTATCCTTAGGTTGTTGTTCAGTCTGTAGACCTGCTCCGAGACCAGTAGGCTGTGGCGGATTACCAGACTGACCAGGTCCAGGGGCAGCCATTTTTTGAGGTTTCGAAAATTCTATATTTTTCTTTAGATTCAAGTTGATTTGCACCTTATAATAATGATTTGTAGAAGCACGTTGTTTCCTATATGGACAATGGAAACAAAAGTGAGTTGAAAGTCAAATGGTTTATCCCGGGTATCCAGCATTCTGTTATTGAATATCCCGTAGAATCATGTTTATATACAAAACGAAAGCCACTGGACAAGTTGCTAGGCTAGTGGAGTTTTATGATTTCTTGAGTGACTTGAGAGCAAAGTAGTATTGAAGAACCAAAATCATTCGTTAGTTTGTTCATCAGGAAAATTTATTTGTTTACCAAAGTATTGTGACTTTCAAGGGTTTATAATGAAAATATTTTAACATTTCCCAATTAAAAACCATTATTTTCAATCGGTTACCGCTGCAAACAAATGTGGATGAGTATGCATTACATAATACAAGTTTCGCATGTCAAATGCTTTCAAATCAGAAACTTTCAAGCCTCATTGTTTTATCTTGACTTACTGTTTGCATTACATATTGCATTGCAATACCTGAATGCAAAAACCAAAAACCTACTTGAAGAAAGCATAATTTTACTTCTGCATTTTGTAGTTTAGAGACACCCTGGCCTATTCATAGGTGGTTTTGTATTTCAATCAAACTTCCATCTCCTACACAGTAGACTCAATTTGTGGGTAGTCTTCTACATGATGACTCATTTAATTACCAATTACCAATACATTCATTTCCAAGCTGGAAATCTTCTCCGTTTGTTTGTATCAATGTGACGCAAGCCTGAGATGATTTATGTGTACATTACAGAGCATACACAATAGCATCAACAAAACGAGAAACGATACACCTAATATGCTTAAAAATAAAGGAATTCATCCTTCCAAATTTTAACTACATTTATGGTTTATTTAAGGGAAGCAAGGCAAATACCAAGTTATGGTTTCTGGTATTCAGGTATTACTTCATAATTTGTTTAACGGAACAAGATCATTATTTTCTTTATTTCAAATTCACAGCATTGCAGTAGATTGTAATTTAAACTTGAAATGCGAAGCATTTTTAAGAAAATTTAGCTTGCATTATATTATCCTTTTCTCTAACTGTTTAGCAAAAAATGTACATGAATAAGACAAATTAAGTTGTTAAATTTTGTCATGTTTTATAATTTTCCGCATAACCCTTGTTGGCATTCGAAATATTTCAATTGCTGAGATAAAGTTGATTTCAGATTACTTTTTAGTGCAATATTTGTTGCTTCTCAGTATTGTATCAAATACCACAAGGATCATTATCATGAATAAGTTTATGCATAAATTTTTGTACAATATATATTTTTGATGGGTATTTTTTCATTCTCATTACCATTACAGCCTAGAAGTTCAGCTTCATTCTTTCATTCTGACCTGGCCACATATCTTTTACCCCCACCATAATATTGCAAACGTATAGGTACTAGGGTAGTAGTATGCATGTATTTATCATTCTATGTTCACATCTCGTTTGATTTTAATATAAGTATATGTTCCCATAATATAAAATATCTTAAACATTGCCTACACCATAATATTCTCATATACATCGAGCACAATAGAACCAGCAACTAACAAACCTTATGCCTCCATAAAATATTTAACTAGAAACATACAGCAAAGCAGTAGGCAGGATATATATACGGTATAAAACATGTAATGAACATCATAATCCTTCTCCAAAAAATGCTTCTTTCCATTCCACAATCCTTCCATACATTTCATTTGAGCAAGTCTGACTGTCTGCATCTGCATGTACTCAAACTCACAAACTTCATGTTCATAGTGGCTCAATGTGATGTGAGACAGACGCGTTGTGGAGTGGAGTGGAGCATTCTAAAACGAAGCAACAGGAGGATGATATTATTATTACGTACAAAATGTACATAATAAGTATGCATAATACTCCAATGTATTATATAAGTTTTTTTTGAGACGATCATGCTTTTAAGGAACGAACAACGAGACAAGCGGACCCAATCTTCTTGTGGGTTCTTATGGCTCTCTTGATATTTTGGATGTGTAGGGACGTGCAGAGAGTACACGCTAAAATTCAAGCTGAAGAATAGCCTGCGGGCTATTCCATGCCGAGATAGCGTCGGTTGCGGTGGCTTGGTCAGTTTCAGTTCAAGAAAAAGATGTAAGAAAGAGTTACAAACGAAAGAAAATCCTACTCCAGCACAGACTCCGTCGTCATCATCATCATTTTTTAGCCTGTGCTTTTGTGCCTCTTCACACTCCCGGATATTCTCTTCTTCGTTTGGTTCCATTTTTTCCAGTCATATAACATACAACACAGTTTTCGTGCTTCTATCAGGAATCTAGGTAAGATTTTGAATATTTTCTTATCATAATCATAGTTGTGTTGTTGTGGCACATATTCTTTACAGTTTTTCGGAGAGTTTTTCAAGAGGTAGCATTCGGGCTGGGAAAGAAGCTCATTTTCTTATTATCATCATCAACTTGGTTTTACAGGCACATAGTGAAAATATTCAAGGTTGCGGTCAGCACATACATAATATTCGTCACTTCCTTCGCTATGTTCTTTTTTTATCTTGGTCCTGGTCGTCGTCAATTCCTCTCTTACCTCTCTTACCTCTCTTCATCCCATCATACCCACCTTAATCCGATCCGATGCATCAAGATCCACAATCCATATCAAATTCTTGGAAACGACGCATAGTGCGGAACGTGCTACTTTTTACTTGTTGCGTTGCCGGTTAAAAAAAAGCTTGCGTTGCTGTTGCAGGAAAGGAAGGCTGATCATCATTTGTATCCTATCCAATCCAGTGGTAGTAAAGTAACAATGCAGATACACACGCAGTGCTACTTGGAGGGTGCTATCACCGCCGCCACGCCTGAGGGAATACAATAAGCCATTGGCACCGGCTTTCTTTGCTCACTCGCAACTTGTGTGCTGTGAGAGCAAGAGCATCATATCAGTCAGCTACTACTCGCACACATCCCAGTCCAGTCCAGTGTTGGAGTGTTGTTTCCCCGCTCTACTCTACTCTTCATCTTGATTTCGGGGAGAAAGATGTGGAGCTTCAACTCTTCTGTTGTCAGTTCCAGTCTGAACACCGGCATTTCAACACACAAGTTCAACTGTAGGATCATCGCCCTCCATCCACCATGTGAAGCCACTACTGTCGAGTCGAAGGTCGGGACTGGAAAAAAAGTTTTGATTAACTTTTAGTGCATTTTATATCGCACCGAAGAAGGAAACCTTTGAGCTGTAAGTAAACTGTTTTTTTCCGCATTCTATCTTTTTACTCTTCTAGCATCAGCATCTTTTCAGGAATTAGCATTGCATTAATTGCCTATCTTTTTATACTTCTTTCACTCGACATTGATTATTTAAATTTAGCAGTGAAACATTTTAGACAGCCACAATTTTTTCTAATATCTAGGATCATTGTTTAATAGTAGCACAATCCATAGCATTATGTTTTGAACTAGTTTCATTTCCATATAGTATTCCATATCCATACATTCGGATACATAATATAAAGCACATACATTTTTGATCCTGTGCTTATCAATAATACACATATAGATTATAGAGAGAGACACTTCTATGAACTCGCTCTGTGACTAATCTAATCTCGGTTTGGGGAAGGAAGGATGATAAGATTATTATGATTAGCGATAAGCATATTAGAAAGCTCACGCATGTTTATCTTCTTGAGCTATAAATACATTCATGTTGCGGTAGCGTTGTTGACAGTTCACTGTACTGTTTACCAACGAAAGAGAGTAGGCTCATCACATCTCATTCAATTTTTTTTATTTTGTCATCATTCAAAGTATAATTTCTCATCCCATCACCCAGCAATGTTCATGGAAGCCTACCTATAGCTAGCTACCTGTTGCTTGTAAAAAAATCTACCTCGTTTACTGCTCCAGTCGATTCTCAACTCACCTCAACTTTGCATCTTGAAAATCCTTATGAAGGTTTCTGCTTTGAGTTAAAAAGATGCAAAGAAGGTTGTTGGTTAGTTGCACTGCATTTTGAAAGTAATACAAGCATGACTTCAGTTTTTGTATCACATACCGTTTTCCTGTGCCCAAGTAGACGTACAGGAATAAAATTTGCATAATACTGACTCTAGATAGCGTAAAGCATGTAGTTTAGTGTAGCGTCCTAAAATTCAAAAGTGAATGGGAAGTCTAGTAGGTACTACACCACCGACAAAATGCAAAAAGTCAAACAGTTTGCAAGCCTTCATGGTTTTATGATCTAGTCCATATGGCAGATGTAATGGTATATTAAGGAACAACACGGCATCTGGCATTTAGCAATTTCTTATTTTTGCATTTGTAAGAAATACATGAACAAAGTAGGTTAGGTATATTTTTCAAGGAAAGATGTTCAGAATGCAATTGTTTGATACAACAAGAACGCTAAGGGTAGAAAAGAAAAGGACGCATTTGCAGCAGGCTTCCTTTCGCACGATGCGATGCGTTTTCACAATAGAAAAAAAAGTAAACCCTAACCGGCGAAAGGACAGGATAATAGTATAATAGTAAAAGCAACCGTTGAAAACCGGCACAGAAAATCCCTCGCAAAGCATCATGTTTCTTACAAGCCAGCACACCTGGACAATTAAGAAACAAGGGAAGTAGTATATAAGTAGTCACATCGCATCACATCCCGCTCCTTAGACGGTGAGAAAGGCAAAAGTACCAAAGTACACTCATTTTTTTTATTTCTAAGCGTGGCTTGGGATGTTGTTGAATTGTAAGAAAATTACCTAGAAGGGGAAACGGGAAAAAGGGACATGTTTTAAAATAGGACTAATCGTAAAAGGTAAAAATCTCTTCCTCTCAACGGCCAAAATCAGGGAAGAAGAAGAAAAGATCAAAAGCATTTATTATGAAAAATGTACCCTTCCAAGTAGTAACAGAGGGGTACTTTTCAAGCATCCAATAATAATGAGATCTATCTTGAAGGGATGACTGAAATAGGTTTCATTCCGATCTTTTATTTTTTTTTCTCTGGAATTCTCTTCTGGAGGGGTAATGAAATATAAAAAGAAATGATCTCAGGTAAAAGGCAGGTAATCGTTTTTTGAGAAAAGAAAAGAAGGGGGATGGCCGCATTCTTTCTTTTTGAATGCAACAGACAAAAAACTCCCTGATTTGTCCGTTAGTCATTACACCAAAAGTGTAGTGAAGTGAACCTTACTTACGTGGGAATCGCAAAGATGAACAGTCGGAGCCAAAAAAAATGGTTTTCTGGAATTTAGGGATAATATAATCATCATGCATTGGACCGCTCGCTCTCATCATCGGTTGTATGGAGAAGCCAAAAAGGTAGAAGAAAAAGATGCATTCAAAAGAAAGAGAATATATATATACGTAATCTCGCCCAATCTCACTCACCTGAGCTCTAGTAGCGTGGTGTACATGTTCATTGTGTATGGGTATAGAAGATAATAGATAAAGGAAAAAAGCGAGTGGAGACGAGAGACGGGTATCTTTATCTTAATAGTAAGGCAAAGGCTTATATGGCCAAGAATATGAAAAGGTAGGTAGGTAGGTACCTTTTTTATTGTATATTCTGCGTGTCGTGTAATGGACCATGGTAGGGAAAAAAACTAGTAAGGAAACAAGGGGGAAAAGGTACCTCTCTCAACATGCAAAAGATGATTTTATAGAGAAAACTATTATATTCTTATCCTTGTCGGTTGAGGTACTCTCTTGCTTAAGGTGGGAGAAAGAATGAGACAAGAGGGGTGGCTTCTTGTTGAATGCTGAATGCACCAATATTTTTTTCCTTACCTTGCTTCTTGATTCTTCAACGGAGAACTCACGATTTTTGCCTTTATACATTATAAAATGAAAGTATAAAAAAACATTTTATTTTTTGAAGCTGCTAAAGTAATAAAAAAAATTTCGTTGGTTCTTCGCCTGCTAGCAACTTTGGTTTTATAAGTGACGTGATGATGAGTATAGTACATACATGAGCGAGTTAGCTTTTGTGTGTGCGTGCAACTTGCATTGAATATATTGGTTACGTTACACTTTACTTTACTACTATTTTAATGGTAAAGTAACTGAGAGACTAGCAATTGCAAGCAAGTAAAAAAAGCAAGCTTGATTTTTTCACAAAGAGAATGACTTAGCACGCATAATGTATGTTACTTTTTTATGTAGTAAAGGTACATGAATTTATTTAGAGTTGGTCTTCTGGTCTAGCCTGGCCTAGGCTACATATTAATTGTGACGTTTTTGTCTCAAAAGTTATTATGCATTCACACCAAAACCAGAAGCGATGATCATCATGAATATCATGATATGAAATGAAAGGCTTAAGCTATTTTGCCGAGAGTTTTTTTTTGGGTTTCTTTCATTTCATTTTCATCTTGGGAGTCAGTAGTTTCATTTCAGAAAATAAATGTTGCTGTATCAAGTACAAACCATATAAAATTCAGTTCTAAGATGATGATCATCATCAACATACATGTTGTAATTGAGCAAATGGGTAGGAGACGAGAAAAAAGGGGGGATAGTAAGGAATGAGGAGTAGTATGGAATACGCCATATTATTCGCTGTTGGTAATAATGAATTACATCTATATATATTTCATACATGAGAGAGTAGTATAGTGTAGGCATAGGTAAAAAAATTATTACAAACTAATAACATTATTGTTAGTTATCCAAGAGTAGCATCATCATCATCATCACCACCATCAGCATAATATTTCAGGGAAGCGTGCATACTGAAAACTGATGAACTGAATATGATAGCATTTTGTGCTATAATGTTATGCACAACTTGTTAAAAAAATGTATGTATACCTCTCACATACATCCACAGACAAAGATATGTTTCAGTAAGCCAAAGAAGGAAAATGGTTAAAAATGTGATCATCATCGTTCTTATACTTTATTTTGCCTTACGGCACTTTTATACATATTTTGTGTTGGGGCTTTGGGCTCATTGTACTTGTTGAATGCGAATGTAAATGTAAAGGTAGCCTCAAATATTATCATTATAACACTGGTGATGGTGGTGATGATGCCCAAGAAGTGGAGTATATAGATGAAAAGAGAAACTCTTCTGACACAAAGCTATATGTGGAAGTAATTTAATATGTATTTTAACTCTCGTAATGTAAGTGGAATTGTGATGTGATCTGATGTGATACAAGTCAGAGTCAGACTCTCAGACAAGGCACACAAGGGGTGTTTTATATATTATTATATGCTCCATGCAAAAGATATAAAGTAATCGACTCGTTTTTTTATAAGTAACAGCTTGTCGAGTTCTCTGTTGCTTTACACTCTTCTGAAATATACATTGTGCTGCATCATCATCATGCATCGGTTCGGTGGTGTCGTTGTCGTTATAGCCTGTTGCTTTAGATTTTCCTCATGTATGTGTAGAATATCAAATATGATGGATGGGATGTGTTCACAAGCGCCTAAACTCTTTTTTGTGCTTATATGTGTGCATGGTTGTGCACAGTGTACTTACATCCACATCGACATTCGACATGTTGTTAGAAAGGATGCATGATTTTTTTAGGCTGATCGCTATTCACTATATGTGTAATGTATTATGTATGTTGTACATTTTCAATTCATCAACTTAAAACAGCGTGCATATGCAAGAAGGGTAGGATGAAACGACCACGCTCCTTTCTGCTTCTGTAGCTTCACACAAATGGAAAAGGAGATTACATGGAGATAGCATACCATTCCATTCCACCACCACCACCATTGATGAATAGGGATTGTTGAAGTTAATGCAGCAAAAAATCATCGTTGAAGTAAACGTTGAAATACTTGTATGCATGCTCAAGTATGTATTTAGTTTTGGTGAGTGAGGGGTCATCATCTACAAAAGACAGAGAGAGAATATTATTACCATTGTGGAGTTGTAGCGTGGAGTGAAGTTTCAGTTTGTCTTCTCTGGCATGTAGAAAAAAGTAACAAACGAAAGTTGGGAATTATTCTCTGTGTGTGTGTAATAACTTTACCTATATAATATTATATATAATATACATGCATGACTTGACTATAAGCCTTACTTACATAACGTTTTTTCGTTGAAATGCATAACGTACATATAATATTGGTTGTTAACTAGTATTGTTAGCCGTTCTCACGTCTCTCTCTATTCCTCTGTAAAAGAGGCTGGTTGGTTGGTGGTGGTGGTGGAGTGGAGTTGAGTTGGAGGGTTGACTTGTACACAAGCAAGATGTATCATTATTGCTGCTCCATTACATGTATATTCTGTTTGGTGCTTGGGGTAAAAAAGGAAGGTCTAGTTTTGCCTGCAGCAACATGCCACATATTTTTGGTGAAGTGAAGCTATTTTATGAAGCTTCTCTTTCGTGGCTTGGTTTTTGTTGAGTGTAAGAGGATGGTGGAAGCGTTAGTTCGTTTCCCGTCCTAGTTCCCATTCTTCTAATTGTTGCTCATCCTTTTATTATGTCCTTTTAGTGTTTAATTGTATTAAATATTTATTTAAGCAATATCAGTTGGGAGTTATAAGCTATTACAACTGTTTAGCTTAGCAGTGTAGAAAAAGAGGAAAAAAAGTTGTATAAAAAGTGTGCATATATATAAAAACTCCAACCTCCAACTCTCCCCTTCTACTACGAATGTTAATGTCTGTCACAGACTTTTGAGTGAGTACGTACACTCTATACTCACTTGTTAAGGGTATTAAAAATGATCTCATTTTCTATTTCTCGATTTCTGTATCTCTAGTATCTTGAGAAGTAGGAGACAGTAGAGACTGATTATTGCATTGGTGAAACGTATTACTTTCCTAACAATAGTGTGTTGCGATATATACATACATACATAAAAGTACACATTTGCAGAGTTGTTGCAGCAATAAAAATATTTTACAGGCATCATGTAAGGGAAAAGACTGTATAGCAGCTCTTGAAGATTTTTTTTCTTGTGCCTTATGCAGTGATTGTGCTGAGGAGACGAAGTGATAAGGAAATATGTTGGTATGAATTGCTCATCTTGCATTAAAAATGACTGGTGGCCTGTCTCACTGTCGCTGAATCATCATCAGCAACGGAAGCAATACTTTGAGTAGTACTCATTGTGGAGGTATGCAATCTCAAAACTGAATCTCACGAGTAGTGTGCTAGCATTCGACAGGCATAGTTGTGGTTCTTCATACTTTAGAGTTGTCAAAAGCGACGTCATCCTTCGAGTTTCTTTTTACTGAGAAGACAAGTGGTACTAAAAGATTGCTTGCTTGTGCTGTGGTGGTAGTGTTTGTTACTGGGGAATTTTAAAACTGTGTAAGATCAAACATGCAGGATCAAGAAGACGGTTGTGATGATGGTCCAGATTCAGTTTTAGGAAGGGTTCGAGATAGTAAGTTATGTGGTAGTTTGCATATCATTAAACGGCTCAACTCAATTTTTTTATGAGCATTTTTCACTAAATAAAGTGTATGCCTTTTGTAGTCAGGCGGAAATGGGCAGTTCAGGAAGATGAGGCGTTGGCCTATAGATTGCAGGATGAGGAAAGTAAGTGTTAACGGAGAAGTTAAGGTCATTTACGTTATAATTCATAATTAGGCAGAGGTGCAAGCATAATCATAAACTTTTAATCAATCTTGACTTTGAGGCAACTAACTCTATATTAATTGCATTATCTTTTTTTAAATAATTGCAGTTGCGCAGCATTACAATTCCAACAGAACTAGAAATGCTATTGTACGAGAAGATGCTCCGAGAGCCAGAGAGGCTCAAAGACAGGAGGAATTGGAAGCGCTAGAAGAGCGACTGAAGCACTTAAATGTGTTACGAAAACAGTAAGTGGTCATAATTCCATACATGCATTCATTTCATTCATTCATTTGGGAATAAAAATCAGAAGCAGCAGCGTGCATCCTTAATTCCACCATTATAACCAATTGATGATGATGGTATTGATTCTTTAGAGCTGAAGAGGATGGCAGATTTGCTAAGCTACTCTCTACTACGCGGGAAGCTGATGCTCCCAAGGTAAAGAAACAACCTTTGTCACCTAATGGTGTAGCCAGGGATAAACCGTCGCCTCACGAACTCCTTCATTGTGTGACGAATGAAATAGCTGCAAACCTAAATAGAACCAAGTCACCACCTCTACTTGGTGCAGCTTCTAGGCCCGTCATGGAAGAACCTGGACCTTCCCGTTCATGCTTAAAACATACGGGTGAACCGCAGCTAGTAGAAGAGGATGATTTCACAAAAATCCAAGAAGAAAAAGATGCGGTACGTTGGAAATATTTTTTACTATGTAATGTGTAGCAGGCTTTGCAACAACGTCGACATGTGCTGCCTCCCTCCAACGGTGTCCATCAGAAGAAGCCTCAGATGTGGATGTCAACTGAAGGCACAGACTCGGTTACCGGGTGTCTATTTAGTGCATGTGATTCCTAACCATGACTAGATACTCACTCGGTCATCAGTCTGATGCATTATCATCGATTACCAACAAATGGAACTTTCCAAACAGCAGATACTTTTTTTTGAATTGGATATATATTATGCATGATAAAATAATGGCATCACTATAAATTCCAGTATTATAATGGCAACCATGTTGTTTTATTCAGGCTATAGCGAAAGCTATGCAAGAAGAGCTTGACAGATATGAAAGGGATAAGCAGCTAGCGTTGGAAGCACAAGACAGGGAACTTGCCAAGATGCTTCATGAAAAGGAGAGAGCACGACTCCGACGAGCTAAAGAGAAGGCGCGTTTAAAGGCAGAAGCCGCAGCTCTCTCAACGGACAGAGTTGAAACTCCGGATGGGGACAGTGATGGACGGACAGCTAGCAGAAATTCTTGTTCATCTGAACGGTCCAGATCTTCCGATGTGCTTCCACCAAGGGTTCCAGAAAAGCTCAGAAGCCCAACGGGAGATCAAATTGGATTCAGAGCTTGTCCTAAGCCGCTTCCGCCCCATCCCAGCTCTCAGGATATTAGTAGTAGCCCAAGCGTATCAAATCACAGTAGATTAGAACATCACCGATTACCTATTGAGCCTGTTCCACCCTACATGCCCATCCACGGATACAACCGCAGTAGTCCTAAGCGAAACAAATAGATCTGCTAATATATATATATTGAATGAATGCTCAACTTTCTTACTCGTTTATACCAAAGTCTCAAATGGTCTATTTTCTTAACTGTAAAGTGGAAAAAGTCAATGAAAAAAAAGTATTCTACTTAAAACACTGTAATCTCAAATTATTAGTTGGTGCAGATTATACTCTTTCGTGCTCGTAATTTTTAATTATTTGTGAATAATAGCGGTTGTTCTAACAAGAGCTATTGTGTATTATTGTAATTTGTTTTACAGTCTGATCTGAGTTATGTGATAGTTTTGTATTAGTACTTTTTATAAGTTCATCACGCTTCTATTTTAAAAAAGTAACGGAACTCGAAAGTCGAAATGCTATAAATAAAACCAGCCTTAAGAAATCGAATTTTTCTAAATCAATAAGCATCCATTTTATTTCACAACTTTATGAACAATCATGGCAAATGTGCATACTTATTGGCATACTCATAAAATACACTACACCTAAACACCTACACCTTAAACTTACTCGCAACTATTATGCGTCTCGAAAATCAAATTAGGAACTTAATAGAAATAGTTAGAAATTTTCATAATGATGCTGGAATAAACAACTACTATTTACATCATCCAAAGTACTCGCAACTGCACAAGCTTCATCAACATTTTTTGTCATTCCAAAGGGGCCACAACTGAACACTCCAAATTTCTTAACCTGCAATATAAATGGAATAGTTATCTAAAATCATAGCATGGGGAAAATGAGAATATTACTAGTTTTAAGGCATAGCTTACGTTTGGATGCACTTTCGTCAAGGACCTGAACATGGAAACAAAGTTTGGCCTTCCGAAATGGGTAACAGATCGTAGACCCGTGAAAAGGGATTTATTGTTGACGCGTTGGAAATGTCTCTCACATATATACTATGAAGAAAAATTACAGCAATAAAAGTCTTAATGATGCTGCCTATTGCATACCACAAGCATTTAACAATGACATTAAAAAATAGAGCTTCGAATTTGAATGAGTACTTACCAGAAGCACAGTTCTCATGTCAAATTTCTGATACGTTTGAGTGATGAATAAGTGCACAGAAATTATTTTGCAGTTTTCAATTTCCCTGCAACCGAAAATAATTCCAAGAATTAATTCCAACTATTCAATTTCAAACAAGCTCTCTAAAATTCAGAAACGCACCTTATGATATCAACCATCCATTCAAATTGCTTTTGTGTTCGAGTAACCCAAATGAAGTAAATCTTTTTGCAGCTCCTTGGATTTTGGTTGGCAGCCACATCTGCGCATATACCATTCAATAAATCAAATTATATTCATGCTTATGATTTGTGAGTAAATCTTGTTGTTTGACTTTGTCAAATTTACCTTTGAGAATACTTGCAAAGGGAGTTACACCTAGTTTAAAATTTAAAACGAAAATTCACTCATATAAAATTCATGTTGAAAGATCTTTAGGTAAATGCGGCAAATATGCAACTAACCGATTCCTCCACCTATGAGAACCGAAACTTCATATCTCCACCAATCTTGATGTCCTTCACCTGTACATTAATGGAAAAGAGGTTATACAGTTTTACTATCAAATCAGCAGGATTTAACTCTTTTACCCACCGTAAGGTCCATCCAAATACAGCTTAGGCAGAGGTCTTTGAGATCTGAAGAGTTTAAAAGGATATGTATGAAATTTCAGTTCCACTACTACTGTGAGCTGATACAGTTAAATCGCAATGCAACGTAGCATTAATATAGTTTACCTGTCATAAAGTTGTCTAATATTTGCAGTAAATGGGCCAACAGCTCTAATATGTACTGTTAAATGAGGTTCATGTGGGGCAGAAGAAAGAGTAAAGGGATGGAATTCACTTGGATTCAGATCAAGGGAGGCTACACGAACCCACTGTCCAGATTTGTATTCAAATCCTATAGGCCGTGCGAAAACCAATTTTGTGACATCTGCAGAGAGCCAATCATATTTATTTTGTACCAAAATAGTTATCATCGATGTATATAAATTAAACCAATCAGTTTTATAGCTAGTTACTTGAAGGCAAAATTTTTGCGTCCAAAACAGGTATTTCGACTTTCTTTCTTCCAATCGTGACTAATTTATCCAAAATAAAAATCACAAGAGGTCCAACTAAAAACAGTCCAAACAATGGGTCTTGCACTGAAAAAAATGAAACCAGGAGGTTTCCATGAATTATGTACCATCACTTTATACTTGTAACCAGAATATTTTACATGCATCATGATTATTACCCAAACGACCAGATCCATGAAATAGCATAAGGACATACCAACTGGAATTTGAAAGATAATTTTATTTTCAACTTTTCCATAATATTTGTTTAGTTAGATTGATTAATTAAGTTTCTTACATTGGATATGTTGCGTGAGTAGCCCAAAAAATCCTAAAGGCATTTGCACGCGCATATGCAGTAGCAAAGATGTAAATTAACGCTGCATGCAATACCAAAATGATTCCAGTGATCCCAGTTATAGTTTGAAAAGCCCAATAGTGAAATTTTGGAAGGACATGGGTTCTAAATTGAAATGAATCCCAAAATGTATGCAACCACAAAGCAGAGTATTGAACGTGCATTTTAAAAATAAAAATCTACAACTTACGCTCTGAAGTAATCATTGAACAAGCAACTTAAATCCGACGATGTTTGAGTGGATATGTGATAGAAATTGATGCTATGTCCCACAACGTGAATGCATGATGAGCCAAGAGCCAAAATTGCAATATATTTGTGCATATCAAGAAAACTGTCAAATGGTACAAATCTGTGGAGGAATGTTTCCCGTAATATTGTAATCGAATTGCGACACATCGTCAAAAGTAGTGTAGCATAGGTAAACATCATTGCTGAAGCAGCTCCACGAGTGATAGATACTCCATATCTAATTGTAAATAATATTATTCAGATCAAAAGTTTAGGAAGAGAAACTGAGCTATAATATAATAGATACAACTTTGCATGCGTAAATACCCAGCAATCTGTCGTAATCCACCATGTTCACTTTCCACAGAGTACACTACAAGATTAAAAATTTGCATTAGTTGAGGTGCAGGGGCAACTTGGACAGTTCACTTCAAAACTGTTTACCGTATGCACGCTCGAAGAATATTGCAATGAATAGGAGGGTGTACAAAATGCCCCAAAATATCTGCAAACGGGATACTTCAACCCACTTGGAAAATGGGCTTGGTTGGGTTACGGAAGTAAGCGTAACACCTTCCAATTCAACAGTTAAGGATTCTTCCTTATCAGGCGTTTCGAGACTGAAGCCATATGTTTTGAAATAAAAAAATCATTAGCTGGTATTCTCTTTAGCATTTTATCGTATTGTTTAGCTAACTAACACGCTTCTCTCTTACCCTCCATAAATGCTGAGTATTGCTGATCTAGCAGAATCAATGTGACTTTTTCTTCCACCTTTCGTTTGAGGCACATTTACTCCTGAGAAGTTCAAATCCGCATATCCTAAAGTTTTCTTGTGATCCGGATGAGATAATAACTTTTGGAAATTTTGGAAACTCACTTTGGACTGTTAAAAAATAGACAAAAAATCAGATCACATGAATTCAAAGGCCTCCCTACTTCCTGATATGGTCATTAAGAAGACAATTAATTACATCACGCTTTAGCCCACATTCTTCCAACATGCTCCTGACTGCAATCTCTATGTCATCACTGTTGATATCGTACCTGGACGCTTCCGCAAGGGATCTTATCATGGCTTTGAACTATCAAGGAGAAAGTCATTACGATAACAAATACTTTCATTACCGATTTGCAACAAACACTGTAGTAAGTGTACTAACCTCTTCCGTAGTTAAATATCCAGTTCTTGAGATGTCATACATATCAAACATTAATTTCATTTTATCTTCAGCAGTTCCCTTTGCAAAAATGATCAGCATGTCCAGAAATTCCCTAAAACTTATAAACCCATTTTGATCTCTGTCTACCAAAGTGAACATCTGAAACATTTAAAACATTACCACTCAGACATTGTGCTAAAACAAGCAACGGTTAGTCATGCATCATTCAATCATAATGAATGTGTACCCTTTCTACAAATGTTGAGGAAGTTCGCATCCCAAGAGCTTCTGCAAACTCTGTCTGAGTTAGCTCCGTACGGAATACCTCCTTTATGACCTTTGCATCCAACGATTTTTCATTTCCTTTGGGCTGTTCGATGGCGAATGCATGAGCAAACACAACCTTGAAGAAAGTTTCCAACCTAGCTATTCTCACTTCCTTTGTTGTAACTGCTGATAAGCTTTGACGAAGCCCCATGTTCTGTTCATCAAGTGTAATCACATTTCCAAATCTGAAACCACAGATTGTGATAACTTGTAGAACATAAAATGCTAGTAGAACTTTTATATAGAATGTTAGAAAATATTTTGCTAAATACCTTTCTTTAAATGATGTATAGAATGAATCCCTCAAATATGAACTTTCAAACTCAAGGACGCAATCATATTCGTTGGAATTCTTCAAAATGAGATGTCTGCCGTCATTAACTAATATTACCTCCATTGACTTTCTCGACGAGAAATCAATAACACGCAGCAAGTTTCCACTGGGGGATCGAAGCTCCAGAATTTTCTTATCGTCATTTATCAATAATGCAACGGCACGGGTGGGCTTGCTTTGACCCATCCATTCCCTAGCTTTAATATTAAATAAATGATGATAGGATTTTTGATTCATTAACTTTTCAAAGCTTCAAAATAATATACTCATCGTACCAAGTGATGGGCTTGACGTTGATCCTCCCAATTTAAAAGATTGCCTAACTTGTTTTTGTAACTTCATTAGTGCTTTATGCTTCTCCTTTTGTTTATACGAAGCCGTTAATGGAACAAGAGAAGCGATTCCTAGGGAAAATCATGCATTTTTCATTTTTAACGGAAGGGGTAATATGAGAAATTTGCTTTCTCTTTTAGTGAAAGCCGACCACATTATAATTATAGAAGCAAACCTAATATAGCAAGAATAATTGATGAATAGGTCACGATATAAGAGATTTCACTTCCATCAAAGTAGTCGTAATTTTGAACTGGAGTGCAGGGTTCAACAGGATTGCGCTGTGACTGCAACTGTAGAAAAATAGATAAAATAGACGTTTCTGAAGAAAAAAGTTTGGATTTGCAAGACACTTTGATATCATACATTATATTGATATGATATACATACCTGAGGAAAGTGAAAGCAGGTGACATTACTCCGCTCCACTCCGGAAGTAGGGTCGTAGTTTGTACATTTGTCAGTGATCCAAGTTTGTGCATTTGAAAAGCAGTTGGGAGACTTCGTTTTAAAATCTGTAGGGCGTATAAACAGTAAAGTTATTAATGATAACTTTTTTTATATTCTGGAAAAATGTTCGATGGAATTTTAGCAGACAAACCGTCCAAGGGTAAACGGAATGGATTTTGTTGCAAATCTTCTTCTTTCATACGCGTGACGCTAACAATCATATCGTAAACTTCCAGGGATTTGATTCGTTCAATCTGCTGCTCCGTAAAGCGACTGAAAATTTTATGATTGACATATTGTTAATGACTTGAGCATTGCTGTTTTGTATATACACATTCATATATATATCTATAAATCTATTACGGCTTTTTCCATTTTCGGTTTTCAAACCAAAACCGATCAGCGTTTCGAATTCTGGTAAACTGATCCTTGATAATGGCTCTAAATAACGGGCCTGGTCTGTAGCTTGTCTCTAAGATCCCTCCAGACCAGACATCAATGTTTTCCCACGGATCTCCTCCTTTCTCACCATGAATTTTTTCCATTTTCTTAACGATTTCCACTGGCGTATGCGTCTTCGTTTCTTTCATGTATTCATCAACAGAATTTATACGCTTTAATCCCAAACTTTCCCTTGCAGTGTTATAATCAGGGGTTCCTGATGATATGAGAAATCAAAATCTTTTGTATCATCTCTCCAATACCAATTGACAAAACGGACTACAGAATTCTTAACGAAAAAATGGACTTACCGTGATCCCTTCCCCGCTGTATATTAATGGCCATTAAATCCCGTCGTGAGAATTCCAAAGGTCCAAATACTTCTCCTCTTAAATCTTCAACAATCATATTATCTTCTCTCTCAGCTCTTTGGGAAGCCATGCCCTGTAAAATGTTCATTTTATGCGTAATATACGTTTGTTCTTCATTTTAATCATTGATTCTACCAAATACCATTAAAAGACGATCAATATCTGCGTGATCATGGTTAATGTCCTCAGCTTCACAAGTTTTGGACTTATATGCCATAAGTAGTGGCTCCTACATATTTTATTACATAAATTGGAGAAAAAGCTTGACAACTCATTAAACATATTTTTATTATTTTGAAGACTACCTGTGGCCTCCAATATATATTACAAGTTCGTACTGCCCCTTCGGACGTGGAATTAGGTTTCCTGTGTCGCCCAATGCCATAAAATGGCACTGGTTTGCAGGCACCACATGCATAATCCCGCATGTATGCTCCGGGAGTTACCAAAGTGTGTCCTAATTTGTTGCAAACAAAACATTCTTAGCTTTAAACTGTATAGTACGGGGAGACCTGAGAAAGTTTTTAGGTCATGTAAACTAACTGGAATGTTTTTGACATGACTAACCAAATCTCATTGCTGCTGTTTGGAAAAACTGTTCAATTTGAGGATCAACACTTGGATCATAACCCTGGTATTCATCTAATTCTTCACCCAACCATTCAGGAATCCATTTATAAGCAACAAGATGCTGATACGTTGCAATCACCCATTTTCTAGCTTCCTGGAAGCCCACCAAGGTTTGGATAACATTAAATTACCATAACTGTACTACTTTGTATGTATAGCGAGTGCAGTGGTCTGAATATGCTGACATTGCTTCAATTTACCTGAAATATTCTTTCACCACTCCATTTACTCGTTTCGTCAGGGTTAACTCTAGTCTGACGAAGGTAAGTAGCAATATGATTATGCCAACGAAACAATACAACTCCAAAAGAAAGTAAAAATGCGTTCTCATTTCCTCTTGGATTGCCAAGAACTATGAGAGCACAAAATGATTACATTATAAATCCTTGAAATAAGTACACATCAAATATGAATGCAAAACTTTCTCTAGAACAAAAACTACCGAAAAATCTGTCCACTCGAGCAGTTGCATGCTGTTTTACCCAATCCGAGTGATTTGCTGGAGGTGGAGGGTTTGCAAGGGGAAGTCTCAACTTATTATACGCCGGAAAAAAACCTTCATCATCAACTGAAGCAAGTAGTCCGTCTTCAACTAACGTTCCGTCAGGACGAGTTCGTAACACGTCGGCCCACCCCTTTGCCGTTCCATATATCAAACCTCCATCAATCCAAGGGGTAATTTCATTTAACTATTCGAATTTCAATACAAATTAAAGAACTGAATATGCCTGAATAATTCGTTAAAGTTCGAAAAAGCTAGCGTAGTGCACAGCAATTGCTCTCACCTGCTGTCTCGGATTACCCGGTGACTGCCCTGTAGTTTGTGACCATCTCGAACGAAGTAATGGCATAGTCTTTTTACCGGTTACGTTATACGTACTATGGTCCTTAGGGATTTCAATATTGAAATATTCTGGAGGACAGCCTGGTCTTTGAGCATCCAATACCTCCTCAACCACTTGCTGCCCAAAAAATACCAAGAACGCTGTCTTTCCCGTCTTAGACCCGCAAGCTTCCTGCTTACTCTTTCCGCAAACTGGAGTACGATTCATTAACTCACGGCTTGCATGAAATGGATTAATTCTTTTACCCTTCACAGGTTGGTATACCCCGTCTTCATATACTGGAGGCACTCTCCGAAGCAAAGGCGTATCTATGATTAACAGAAACTATTTGTGAGTAAACGCTTTTAACTTATGAAATGAGCTTTTTTGCATAATATGCCTAATTCATGCTGATTCCTACCAACAGCTCCCAATTCCACATTGAAAATGTTATTGAAAAATCCATCGAAAGTTTGATATTCAGGTAGGGTATCATGACTTGCAATACTAGGACAATTCTTATGATCAAGACATCCGTCTATAAGCCAGGATATTAGACTTAGTTTTTCAATTGGTTTTCTCCCTCGTATCCACTGAGCTGGTGTCGGCTTCTGAACATTGTTACTGCCATGCAAACCTTGAGCCAATGGCTTTCTATTACTAGTAAAGGCTTGAGCTTTAGGTTCTCTGTTATTACTCAAGTGTGGCAGAGCAGGGGTACTCGTAGTAGTATCCTCATTATCAGTTGGAATTATCAGGGGTAAGGACCCTGAATTCGACGAAGACAATTCGTCTGGTTTTGTGTTAGCTGGACTTTGTGGCCATCGATGATCTAAAGACGTTGAATTTAGTATAATATGATATGGAATGTCAATTTTTATAATACGTAGGTGTTTTTCGAATACTGATATTAGTAGTGTCCTTACAATTAGACCTAGGATAGTTCGACCATTGAACGTGCACACCAGATTGCCCCTCAACCATGCAAGCGAAGAGCAGGGCTTGGAAAAGAATTAACAACTGCCACAACCCCATTTTCTTCAATGAACTTTGCAGACGAACGGTGTATTTAAGACTGAACCCTTACCCAGACACCTAACTCTTTAAACAGTCCTACCGAAGCTGCCTAACATGTATGATATTTTTTAAACATTGTTGGTTTTGGTGGTTACCAACAGGAAAGTAGAGCTATACAAGTAGATTCTTATTATGCATTCTTTCCTTGTTCGGATATAATATTTTCAGTATTTGAACCTGATCTATCTGATTAAAACTATGAATGCATTATGTGAATATTTATTTGTATGGCATATTGGAGCATTATAGTTGAGCATTTCCATTTTTCACAGCATTGTAGAAACGTTGAGCTATCATAGGTAGTCAGGCATGAATAAAGCATCCTGTATGCCCTGCGTTAGCCACAATAACCACAACCTTCCGAAAAATGCCTAATAACCAAACTACCATGGCTTGTGATATTAATGAATGATAGAGTTTTTATCATTCCTTGCGTGCATACAGTTTACTCTTTCTATTTAGAATATTGAATACTGGAAGCAAATTATGATGTTTAGCTGTCAAATTTTGCAGAATTATTCTTTATTGCCAACAACATAAAAATATGTATAAAATACATGGAAAAATTAAAGACGATCGCATAATTTAAGCTCCAGCTCCTTCGAGAGCCATTTGCTGCCGTACGAGTTCACCAATTTCGTGCATAACGTCTGGACGTAACAATTCTCCACACTGAAATTGAATTATCGAAATTTAAGCTTTCAACTTTAGTCTTAATTAAATAAAATTGACTTCTTTATAAATCAAATCAATGCCAGATATTAATTAAAATGCATTAGGTTACCAACCTCATATTTTGTTGATGCCTCGAAAGCATACATTAAACTTGTATCATAGATCGGAAGCCAACTCTTTGAAAGAGCTGCAATACAATTTTTCAGTCGCGCAACTGCCATCCTATCTGGTTTAGTGATGCGAATCTATATTAAAGGCGACAGTCAATCACTGAACGTACTAGTAGTTTAACTCAAGCAAAAAGTTTCCTCTAAAAAATGAGTTCTAAACCTCCTCTAAAGCTGGATTTTTAGCATCCGCATCTTCTTCTTCAAGATTAGTTCCAGGCATTCGTCCATTAGGTAACGGAGAGATCCAGACATATCCATTATTTCCCAAAATGACACTAACTCCACAAGGCAAATTATGAATGTGATTCTTTCGTCTTTTAATTATTGATGACGGGACTTTTACCAAAGTTCCAGGTCCAAGCTGTGATACAAAATACATGAGTTTTACGTGTTAATTCGTTATTTTTAATAAAAATCTCAAAATGTCATCCGAGTATCCTGTTAATCTTATTAATATTATTCTTAATATTCTTTTCGATTGGTTGAATGTATCTTATAATACTTACTTTACCATACTTTACACTTCGAGTGTGCAACGCTAAGCTTCCATCATTGTAAACACTTTGAATTTCAGCACTAATTACGTCCCCTTCTTTCAAAACTTCTCTCATGCCCAGTTCATCTTCTGCAGATCGCCTTCTCTATAATATCACATAGCATAAATTGAATTAATTAGGAAATCAATAATAATTTCAGTAAGAGATATATCATGAGTATGAGTACCAATTCTCCAGTAGGCAAATTGATTGACGACAGTAAGAGAATCCCATCTAATCTCCCATTAATGTCGACTTTCCATCTTTTCTGCATAACTTTAGTTATCCGCCCTACAACAACGTCCCCAACTTCACCATAATAAACACCACCAATCCCCCGCACAGTGACAAGACGATTTACACGCTCCACTGCTCCAACCACTGATGCCACAAGACTTTGATCTGTTGGGTTGACAAACGTTCCATGCCCCCTATAATCATTAAAATCCAATTTCAAATTTATTAGAGAAGGCTTCAAACATCAAGGCCCATGATGGGAATTAACATAATTAAAGAACACGTGTAAATATTCATTATTTGACCTCATGAAGCCCATTTCCTTTGTCACAACTGTTCCAGGGGTAACGTAATTTGCAGCTCTTGATACTGGTGCAGACCCTTTTGCTTCGTCACTGACTAATTCATCTCGAATTCGAAGATCAAACAATGAAACTTGTCGGCGACCTCCACCACTTATTCCTGGAGGATTCTCCACTTCTGGATTTTTCGACATGGCTTAGCTTTAAATTTCATCAACTGATTAGAGAAGATTAACTTCAATCACCACTGGATATAAGGAAAAAGAATTTGCGGAAGTTCTTTAATCTAAAAAGTAAACAGGTATACAGCATCCGGTTGTGAGATTCCAAATGAAAATAATTTGTGGAATGAGTAGTCTAGCTCGTGATCACTAGTTAATTGATAGTTTTTAAATTT
This sequence comes from Orchesella flavescens, assembly GCA_964034955.1. Taxonomy (NCBI): domain Eukaryota; kingdom Metazoa; phylum Arthropoda; class Collembola; order Entomobryomorpha; family Orchesellidae; genus Orchesella; species Orchesella flavescens. Next base: position 38,389,475 of record OZ035956.1, on the reverse strand, counting down.
ATTTACAATTTGTGGTGCTTCCGATTCACTCTGGATCTGGAACTGCACGTGCATTGTATTGTGTGTATGACTCTGAATTGTCGAAAAGAAAGAAGTTTTTAGCCTGGGCAATGTGTGATGTTGCTCTGCTTGTGTATAACATTGTGGAGTCAACATGTGTATACTAAGATACAGCCGTAATGTATTTATGTGCATTTTGTTGAGAATCCTTTTGAAGCACGCATGGGAGATGCCAAATTATGCAGAATTTAATTACATTTACACCTTAAAGTTAACCATAATTAAAGATCCATATGCACATATAACAGAAGTCCCATGACATGTAATGAATCATATCTAATGCAAAAGCAAAACTGACATGTAAATCATGATTTATGAGTACAAGTTACCCCTTCAATTCAGCATGTTTAATTTACTGAAAAATTACTTTTCTTTTGACTTTATTATAGACTAATTGTAAGTACTTTCCAAACTCTAAATGAATATCTCATTCTTTATCTTTATCATCATCAGTCCTATTCCTACTAGTAATACGTGGTTGTCTAAGTCTCTCCTGCACAACTTCTTGCATAAATTCTTCATCATATCCCATGACCTTGTTGTAATCCCCAGGATGTCGGAAGAACCGCTCGAATAAGATCAATTTCTTTCCTGATCCATCTCTAAAGAGTGTGCCAGAATCCGCACCTGGCCAACTTCCTTTAAATGGACGCACCGTTCCAGCAACAAATTCTTGATGGGTTAACATTCCAGGAATTATATGGCCATAGTAGACGGCTACACCGTGTTTCTAAATTAGACAACAGAACAAAGAGCATGAGCATTATACTGAACTCCTTCATTCTCTCCCATGTAGTGTGATAAGCATGGCATGGCGTAATTATAAATTATATTTAATCTCAAATATCATCATACCTTGTTATTCATGTATATGCGCACTGGCATCATTTGCTGCACGCGGAACAATGAAGCAGCGAAGAAGGCTACTAGAAAAATGAGCGTGACGTAAACGGCAGGACCTCCTTCAATTAAATCTTCAATTTGGGGTCCTTTTGCTGACGGATCGTCCCATCCCTTTTCTACCCTAATGTTGGCAACAGCTTTCCCTATGGATGATTCCCTATCTTTTTGCTTCTTGTCTTCAAACTCTTTAAGCATTGCTTCTTTCCTTATGGCTTGTTCTGCCTCAGTCTTTGGTGTTATAAGCATGAAAGTAATTCCTGCGACAATTAGAGCTGCTAATGCGACAAACACTCCACCCTGAGTTAATAACAAATATTGGGGAAAGTCGGATCTGTAAATTAACTCATAGGATCTGGGCAACCCATCTCTTCTATAGTATCGTTCTAAGGTCCTTTGACCACAAAATTCCTTGCTGTCAGTGCTACTATTTCGTACAAAAAGTTTGAAACTGTTGGTAGGTTTACATTGGAAAGCTATTAACGTGATTGGTTTGGTGACTAGAAAATTTGTTGGTTTATTAGGATGCGCTAAGCTGCGTATACAATTTGTATACGGTCTGGTGAAAGTAGAATTATTGGAGAACCGGAAATTGCTTCCATGTGACAAAACGCTGTGAGCACGAATGCATTTACTGAAAAAGTAAAAGCCAGGAGACCGTGCAGCCTGCATCCTTTATTTTTTTGACAACCTATACCTATTAAAATTTGAGACTAAACCTAACCTGGAACGTACCTACGTACTACTAACTAAGCAACACTGAAGATCAAATCAATGCAGGGACAGTCACTGATATCTAAAGAATGGATTTGATTCTAGTTTCATCTCCTCTCTGTCTATAGTCAACCTGGAAGAAGTCAATACTACTTTTTGCTGGATAAACTTGGGATCACAACGTTACCGCTTTTTGTAGTAGAAACAAGGGGGCCACAAGCAACACGATAGGTCCAAATAATTGGATTGGAGTTCGGAGTAACTTTAAATAATGTACATATCATTTGTAAAGTAGTAAATATTCAACCATAAATTGGGTAACCTTTCTTTAGCAATGACTACCATTAGAAAATCTTACAAACTAAAATAATTAATAATAATAATAAAAAAAACCACATGTATTTTGACAAGGCAAAATTTCGTTCCATTTCTTTAAATTTATTTTTACGCCAATCCAAAGTGATGGGTATTACAAACTTAATTAAATTGTTTATTACAAATGTACTAGTTTGTATTTTTTTAACATTAATGAACGTTGATCGTATTGATATATTGTTGATGCGCTCTATCACGTTACTTATTGCAATTGGATAATAATAAACGTGATTAAATCTATAGTGTCAGTACTTATATATGTAAGTTACGTATATAATATTGTATACTCAATAATTAACCAGCGTAGAATACCATACCATATAAATATGAAGTTATTTTTTTTACAACAAACGAAGACATTAATGGTTTGCGGTTCCTAGAAAAACAACGGGATATGAACGGTAGTAGTACAAATTTTCTAATACTGTCATGCTTAGGTGTGCCCGTCTAATACGACAACGACAGACACATCTAAAGCTGGTTTCAAACATCCATCAGCTCATCTTCATCTTCGTCCTCGTTATTTCGTACGTCTTCCTCCTCCTCTTCATCCTCTTCTTCTGCCTCTTCCTCTTCCACAGCTTGAGCAACAGGATCACCTTTGGTTGTAGACGAGACTGTTTCTGGTCTCAAAACAGGAGGAGGAGGTGGTGGTTGGGGTGTTAAAGGCCTTGGTGCAGCACCTGGACTCTGTCTTGGAGCAGCACCTGGACTCTGACGTGGTGTATTTTGATTTTGAACAGGACTTTGACGAGAGGCAGCTGTCGTTGTGCTACTCGATACTACAGGTCCAGGACTTTGACGTGGAGTCGAAGGCGCTGAAGGACTTATTGGGGGACTAGGTGGAGGACTTTCCAGTACTTCAACTCCTATTCCCAAACCAGGCTCTGGTTTTATATCCCTACTTTGATATAGAAATGTCTTTTCTGCTTCTGCCTGAGCATTATCTGGATCCGTGTTAGGAGGTGCTGTGTCGTCAATGGTGAAGAAAGGCTTGGCCAGCTCCACTAGTGTGTCTACCAGTTCTTTTCTAATATCACTTGGAAATAATTCTGCAAAGTTTAAAAGAGGCTTGTTGTTACAATCCAACACTAATGCATCAGCATAATCAACCAACGCTGTTTTAATCATCATTAACAAAGTTCGTTTGACTGACCTCTTCCTAAAGGAGCTAAGTCAGCTATCATGTGAGATACATTCACGTTATCATGACCCCGCTTTTTTATATAGTCCATAAACTCATCCCTAATAGTCCAGGTCCAGCCTTGTTGAGTAGTTTTACGTCTAATATGGGCCATGATTCTATAATCAAACAAAAGACCAAATAAGTTTTAGTACACAATTCATAATCCATCCATATTCCTTCAATTGCCACCTGCAGATTAAATCTATCTACCGTTAAGCAACAAATCTTTTATAGAAAATGAAATGTCTTACAAATCCTTCTGTCCGTTCTGCAACAGAATGTCGTGAATCAACTCCTTACACTTGTAAACACCTAATGGCTGCGGTTTATCGTTTCCACTCATCTCAAATGATTCAGTACTTTAATATTTTCAAATAAATCAACTCAACAAAGTCAAAGCACTACCAACTCACACAGAACACAAGCTCTGAACACAGTTAGTATTAATAACGTTTAACAAATTTGAAGTCGGCGAGTTCCAAAGAGTAGATTTGACGATCAACAACAATCAACAATTTGAACACTTTTTTGAACGTGGAGTAAATAGAAATAGTAATTTTTAAAAGCACAAAATTGGAAGCGCAAATATGTCTTAAATTTTTATTAAAAAATCAATTTAAATTTTTAAAGATTCGAAATCTATCTGTCAATCGTACTTTTTACTCTTTACAGTCAGTAAAAAGCCAAGTTGTGAGTTGTGATGTCAGCTTGCTTGTGTATTTGCCGTATGCTATGCAAATACAAACCCCAGCTGAATGCAATGGAGAAAAGTTCAAGACTTGAACTTCAATTGGAATGAAAAATATCCGGTTTTGTGTAAGATAATCCATAAAAGCAGATACACAACCAACTTTAAGGTATAAAGCGATGCGGTAGGGAGAATTGGGGAAAACAAAAGTAGATCCAATATTTTGGTGAGGGATGCGCAACATTCAAAAGGATAAAAATTGAGTAAAGATGTGTACATGAGCTCGTGAACGTGAATCGAACGTATGTATATTGCATGGGTGCATGCACATTGGGAAACACATGGTTTTTGACAACTTTTAGTTAGGTTACAAATTTATGAGCAAAGTGTATTTGTGTATTGTGTTTTAAAGGTGTCAGAAAATATTTTGGAAAGGACTCACTGGAACTGGTGACTGGAGGATCCTTTGTCAGTGTCACTACTTAATCTTTGGAAAATCATCAATCATTATTAATCAATCATTAACAAGTATGTTAAATGTGAATGCTTTCTTAACCGGTCTGTAATGATATGAAGAATTGATGATGGGTATAAAGGTTTCTGTTTTTAAACATTTTTCAGTTGTCAGTGGTTGGAAGGAACGGCTACTGTGGACTGGGATATCAAGATCAAGAAAGAAGGTTGCAGTTCCCCGGATTGGAGACAGGAGAGGAGTTTGAAGCAGGAAGTTGGTTGAAGGTGTTGAGAACGCTTTGAAAATGAGGCACGCTACACCAACCGCGTTGGCTTCACTGCAAAAATCTACTTCTCATATAAGGAACATTTGTATTCTTGCTCATGTTGACCATGGGAAAACTACTTTGGCAGATTCTTTGGTGGCTAGTAATGGAATCATATCCCAGAGACTGGCTGGAAAGCTAAGGTATGAACCTAAATTTGATTTGACATGATGATTTAAGAACAGAGGCTAAACCTTTTTCAGTGCATTATAAGAACTTGTACGTAAGTGATTTTCTTATTCTGTATTCTAAACTTAGGTATATGGACAGTCGGAAAGATGAGCAAGAAAGAGGAATCACTATGAAGAGTAGTGCGATAGCTTTATATTTCTCACTGAAGGAATCAGAGGAGTATTTGATAAATTTGATTGATTCACCGGGTCATGTGGACTTTTCCACTGAAGTTTCTACTGCAGTAAGACTTTGTGATGGAGCTCTTATAGTTGTGGATGTTGTTGAAGGCATTTGTGCACAAACAATCGTAAGTAATAGTCAGTAACTTATGGATATATTGACTTTTTTATCGTTAAGTTAACTATGTTTCTTATTCGTTACACATATTCAATATTCAAGGTATCTTTGAGGCAAGCATGGCAGGAAGAAATCAAGCCTGTTTTAGTGCTGAATAAAATGGACAGGCTAATCCTGGAATTGAAGTTAGCTCCCATCGATGCTTATGTTCATTTATCTCAGCTATTGGAGAAAGTGAATGTAGAAATGGCTGGACTACTTACGTCGGAAGTTTTTCAAAAAGATCGTATAAAAGCTGGCGCTCGTAGTCGTACTTCTTCCAAGGTTGAAGATGGACACAATGATGATGCTCATGTATATGACTGGAGCACAGGAATGGACGATATTGATGACTCTGAATTATATTTTTCTCCTGAGCAAGGAAATGTTGTATTTGCAAGTGCTATAGATGGCTGGGGATTTCGGTGAGTAAATTTACACTTTGTTAATTTAATACAATTTTATTTCTGACACTTTAATTCATATTGAAATTTACTTTTTCCATGCCTGTAGTATCGAGGATTTCGTGACCATATACTCTAAAAAAATTGGAGTGAAAGAACAAATCCTTGCTAGAACGTTGTGGGGTGACTTTTATCTAAATAACAAGCTTAAGCGGATAATGAAAGGTGCGCAGGAAAAGGCTAAGAAACCCCTGTTTGTTCAACTAGTTCTAGAAAATATATGGACAATATATGACACGGTGGTTGTTCGAAAGGTACTACATTTGGCTAATAAATGTCTTTTGATACGACGAGTCACATTCCACGAAATATAGCTTTATTGAATGTTATTTTACAATGTGTTTTTTTACAGGACAAGTTGGCAATCGAAAAAATGGTTGGTACATTAAATTTAAGTATTCATCAACGAGATTTGCGACAAAACGATCCAAAACAACTAATATATACAGTAATGAGCAACTGGCTACCGTTATCTAAAGCAATTCTTGGTAAGTTTTTCTTCTTCTTCTTTTGCCTATAAGGTTTGTTAATTAACACGTTAATTAATGATAAAATTATGTACAAATAGTTACGGTCTGCGAAAAGTTGCCTAGTCCAATGGAGTTATCTGAAGAACGAGTGGAAAGATTGATGCTCACCCACAATAGAAAATTTACGACCCTTCCCACTGAAAGTCAAGAATTAAAGCGTTCTTTTCTGGACTGCAGCTCAAAACCTGAGGCTCCTGTGATTGTATTTGTTTCAAAAATGTTCGCTGTTGACACAAAATCGCTACCGGAAAACAGACCAAAACCACTAAGCCACGAGGAAATGCTAGATAGAAGGGAACAGGCTAGGCAAAGGATTGCAGATAAATTAGCAAAAGTAACATTGGAAGATGTAACAGAAGTCCAGCTAGAAAGTTCTGAAAAGAATGATGTCAACAAAGATGACAATGATAACTCTATCGTAAAAGAAACTTTTATGGAAGATCAATATCAGTTTATAGCATTTGCTCGAGTTTACAGCGGAACAGTTAGAAAGAACAGTAAACTATATGTTCTAGGACCCAAGCATGACCCACTAACTGTGATGGAAAAGGTAGGAAAAAAATATTCTACTTTTGGTGCCCCGTCCTTATTATTTGCTTGATTTTAGTTGTTGCTTCTTGATCGTTGCGGGTAGTTTATTGACTGATATTTTTAATTACTTATTGTGTAGATAAAAAATGGAGAAAATATTGTTACTGCAACTTCTGTGAAAGAATTGACCAGCGGTAACCATATTACTGAGGCTGAAGTGAAGTCATTGTATCTTCTCATGGGTAGAGATTTAGAGGCTATTGATGAAGTCCCTGCGGGAAATATTATTGGTGAAGCTCTCAATTTAATTTCACAGTTTCCCAAACTCACATATATACATTTTCTCATGTTTAGTTTTTGAATTAATCACAAATAGGTATCGGAGGACTTGACGAACATGTTTTACGCACTGCAACCTTATCCTCAACCGTATGTTGCCCTCCATTTACAGACTTAAATTTGATAGCGGATCCAATTTTAAGAGTTGCAGTTGAACCGATTCATACAATGGAAATGGACGCACTAGTTAGCGGACTAAAGTTGTTAAACCAAGCTGATCCATGTGTGCAAATTTTAGTACAGGAAACTGGAGAACATGTATTAGTTACTGCTGGCGAAGTTCATCTGCAGCGCTGCTTGGATGATCTCAGGGAAAGGTTGGTGTAGTTAAACACTAGTGTTTGGTATGATCTTAGAGTGTTTGAATTAAATTAAAATTGAATTTATATTGTCTATTTGTGAATTTTAGGTTTGCAAACATTGGGATCAGTGTTTCGAATCCTATAGTTCCATTCCGAGAAACGATAGTAGAACCCCCTAAACTGGACATGGTTAATGAAATAATTGAGTCCCAATCTACACAACAGTCTGGGATTGCTAACAATAAGTCAACTAAAACTGAGGACAGTCAATCGATAGATGGTGTAATCACACAGAAAACATCTAATAAAAAGTCTGTTATTAAAATTCGAGCCAAATCACTACCTATGGAAGTGGTTTCCTTGTTAGAAAAATCAAATAAGCTTTTGAAAAGCTTAAAAGACTATGAATCGTACCTTGAAGGAGGGAAAAGGAACCTGCTTTCGGATATATTAATTAATGAAGTTGAACAATTTAAGAATTCTCTTGGGAAGGCATTTGCAGACTCAAATTGGGATCCTTCAATAGTACAAAATATTTGGGCATTTGGACCTAAAAAATGTGGCCCAAATGTGTTGGTTAACAAAATAAGTGGGTTTAATAAGGGGTCCATGTGGTTACAAAATGAGTGCACAAGTGAAAATAAGTCAGTGGATCCGAGAGAAGCCTTTATTAGTAACTTTATAAATGGATTCCAAATGGCTACTGCTTCAGGACCGTTATGTGAAGAACCAATGGTAGGTGTGTGTTTCATTGTGGAAGAGTGGGACATGGAAGCAGTTGATACTTCGGAAAACACCAATCAACCTTTTGGTCCTTATTCAGGACAAATCATGTCTTCTGTTAAAGAAGGATGCCGGAAAGCCTTCCAATGTCAGCCTCAGCGATTAATGGTGGCAATGTACTCCTGTAACATCCAAGTTAATAGTGAAGTACTTGGTAAGTTCTATTTCATTTTTATTATTTATTTAATATTTGAATGCGCTTCCTTATAATTCAAGAAATTAGCCAAATTACATAAGATTTTACTTACCTATAAAAGTAGTAGGCGAAAGAGTTAGCAATTTCTTGGCTTGAAATGAGGTTTGGGTTAAAGGGCTTTATGAATGGCATCGAATGTACTATGCGAGGTGGGGGTTCTGACTACACCGCAGCAAAGTGTATTTATTATTCTGAGCCCATTCAGCCCATGCTCACTTCAAATGATGCATCAAACCAGTACAATAATGGATTGTTTCTAATTTAATGTGCTTAATTAGAATTTGCACGGTAGATTGGCATTTATGAATGAATCTCGAGTTTTGGCGTTCATGCATGGGTGCAAGAACCTTAAGGTGATCCATCACTTTGTTTTGAGCATCAACAAGTTTTTAAACACTACTGTGCTTCCGACCTTACATATTATCACCCTCTTTATCAGGTTTAGTTTTCCAGTTGAATGATTTTAATGCGTTAACGATTTTAATTTCTCGTTAATTTTGTTTCTGGAAACCGTTGTTGCATGTATTGCATGTGCAAACGAGTTTGGCTTTGTGGTGGGCGTCTACGTGAGCCAACCCTAAATCCAGTACTTTTGACTTTTACACTTGCTAATCAAAACTTACCTTACATTTTCTCACACACTAAACCGGCTGGCCGGTATAATAATTATGTTTTAGGGAGGATATATAATAACGAGTCTAAAAATTGCCAAATGTTATCTACTGAAAATAAAAGAAACTGTTTATTTCTGTACACAGGTACTTATTGTCAGTAAATTGTTCATAACGTACAATATATCCCAGACATACAATATAACAAGCATGCATGCATCCATTTTACATTACATAACATATATATCTATATGGTTAACAAGGACGGCTGTACTGTACAGATTTCTGTAATGAAATGCTCGTTGCATTCGATTATATGAGTTTAATGCGTGTACTTAAAAGTTTATTATTATCTAACTCTTAAACATAATACAAAATTTATACGATGTACTACACTACACTACTATACGGGTAATTTCTTCTGTACAAATAAAAAGTTCTAACAACAACAGAAAACTTAAAAATACCTAGTGTGATAAGATGAAACAGCGCTGAGATGAGATAAGTAATCTTTAGTAGCATAATGTACACATTCACATACACACAGTTTGGCCAAAACTTTATTACAATGCACGTTAAAAAACTTTTCAACCTTTTGATTTAAAATTGGCAAGTGTAGTTGTTTTGGTTGTCTTTGTCTATATAAAATTTTCTTTTCCCGTTTGCTCTATATTATGTCTTCACGTATCGTAAAGGGATGAATGAGGAGCGTTGAGATTTATTGGGAGATTGGAAACCGGCTTTTGTTAGCCTTCATGGTTTCCCTAATGTCCTTAAACCGGTAGTAGTGATAGTAGGTAAATAGTGATAGCAGTAATACTGTTGCAATATGGTCTGCCAAGTAACTTGGCTTGTGGTAAAAGAAGTCTACATTGGGTCACCAGGAACACTACTGTTTGATAAGTAAAACAAGATATTTTTAAAAATCGAACTGAAGATTTTGGTACGGATGACCTATTGCTTCTTTTACAGCGATTGTCCATCGATAACTCTGATAAAATAGAAGATAATAATGCATACCAACGCATTTACAATGATCCGCACGAAGCAGTGAATTGTAATATTTTTTTTACATCCTATATAAAAAGTTCCCCTTGAAACAAAGCACTGCCTCTTGATAACAGTGCCATGCCGTGAATTTATGAGGATATGGCTTCATTCTTTGAATTACGATGAGATTTGAAAGTAAATGATAATATCATAATATCTATGAAGGTGAAGTTATTCCTGCTTCTTCTAACAAGGGCTTGAGTCGATGCCACGGGAAAGCTGGATTCACTCCTCCTAATTTACAGAAAAATGTCCACTCATGAGGAGATAAAGAGAAATGGAGAAAGCTTTAAAAATTTGAACGTTTGACTGACAAACTACTTACTTGATGGATCATCTTTCGCGTTCTTTGATGAAAGATCCCATGATGTAAAGTCTCTTCCTCTGCGGTTATTAGGACGTACGCATGTCATACCGTACACTCTTATCCCAGGTACTCGTGCATATGCTGGTTGACTATGCGCAATTGGACCCTCTTTCATAAAATAGCATATATATATATTTTATGTTATATCTTTAGTAAGTATAAACTGGGCTTTTAATGCAAAGATAAGAACCGAAATGTCATTCTTGTTCAAAAATTTCGTATTTTATGTTTTGTATGCCCACATAAAAAATTCTTTAATGCATGAAACCAATTTGAATGAACGAATATCTGTACCGTTTTGATTTTATACTGTACATAATACCTGTAAATGTGAATGCGAGCAATTAATGGCAATTAGCGTTGTTTATTAATTTGAAACTTACCCAAGTAGCCAGATGATGGACATCTGCAAATTACCAGATAATGTGCTTTGCCTGTACGGCTGTTCTGCAACGCTAGTATGGACCAATCCTTTGGGGCACGGCATTCTCTGACTTCATGGGTTGGTTCACATGTTTTTACCAGTGTTAATACCTACAAAGTATTGACAAGAACAGTTGAGTTGAAATGAAGCATTTGCCAGGAGTTGTAATTTAGAATGACCCGTTTTATCACCAAACCTTTGAAGATAATCATGAACCTAATATGAGGGCGCGTGCTAATTTTTTTCTCATCAGTATTATATATATGTACCTACTTATCTTAGGTAGGTACTTGCGAGTTCTTATAAAACCGAAATTTAGCTTGCTTGACGAAAAAAATGCTGTTATCAGTTTATTCAAGTTATAAACTGACATAAAGGAACTCTAAAGATGCAATAGTAGTTTTCAATTTTACTATGCAAGATAATGGCGATAAGATATGAGAAGTAGATTAGAAAAACAAAGTTTCTAGTTTTAAATTTACATATTTCTCTCCTCGTGTTAGAGTGATAAGATGCTTGGTCGGCAGTCAGATGAACGCAAGCAAGTCGTTATCAAATGGATGAATAATAATCGAGCTTTACTTTGATTTTTTACATTTAATTACTGCCTCTTGAACTTCCGTACTATATGTGGCTTGTGAAGGAAAAGAAACATTGAATTAAATATTGTAGTTCATAGTTGTATATGTACAACTTGCGATTCATTTATGGTTGATAGTAGACGCGATTTTTTAAAGATTTTGTCGCAGAAAAATTGAATGTTTTATATTTTTCAGTTACGGTGCAGCTCAAAGGTGCACCAACTAAAAATTAGTCATAACATTTAACGTTAGGTCTCAATTCAACTAAACACTTAAAAATCATAATGCATTTTTTTACATACACAAAGCTTCTGCTATGTCATCGTGTCGATGGGAAATAGATTTCATACTGGTTTTGGATTAGTGCATTCATCATGAAAGGGAAAGTTAATTAATGTTAGCTTAGCAAAGCGACAGCAAACTTTAGTGAAAAGAGGTGTCATTGTTTTCAATGTCAAATTCAAATATTGCTTTCACTTCAGCCTCAAAAAAACGCACGTAAGTAGAAGTTGCATTTTTATGATCGAATTTTGGCATTGAAGTAAGTACCTGCTTTAAATAGGTTCCTTTGATTTTGCGGGCCATTCTAACTTGTATTTGCAGTACTTATTTGTTAGACTATAAGAGTACTGCCAGTTGGCAGTTACTAATCAATTTATAAACATCGTGCTCAAACGGAACACTTAATCACAGACAATCTGATTGCGCTGCACATGATATTGGTAAAAAGCCACAAAATGGTGTTGACCGATCTTGAATCTGTCTGTGGCTCAAAGCAAAGCCTTACAGTAACAGTTATATGAAAAGCACTTCCAGGTTATAATAACAATCTAGCTAACTTCCAGTTCTAAGAAATAGAAGAATGTTAAAGCTCAGCATATTCATCAGAAATGAATCTTTGCATTTGGATATCGTATGTCAGTCAGCATGTTGGTAAAGTAAGTGGCAATTAAGGTATGTTAAACAATTATAAGACCACCTTGTGATATTTTGCCACGCGATAACAACACATGCTTGAAACGGGATTTTTGTTGCATTGCAATGAAGGGTCCTTAATACCCTTAGAACCCAAGTTTTAGCTGCTGTGACCCACCGGTTGTTGAGCTAAAGCTTAATCCTTAACAAGTGCCAATTTTGACTGTTAAACAATTATAAGACCACCTAAATGGTTTGCCTCCCAGTGCCACCCCAAATGGTAAAATTGTGTTTTATGAGTTAGAATACATTTAATGCTTTGTAATTTCTTTAAAAAATCTTATTTATGTAGCTAATCTATGGGCTGGGTGGTAGTGACAGGCCATCGCTTGAGATTCAGCAACATTTTTAAGTTTTAGGACAGTTAAACTTACAAAATTTGGCTGCATTACAACCAGAATGCCTCAAATGTGTCCCAAAGTACTCTACACTCACTTACGTTCATAGCGAGTACTTTTTAACCCAATATTAAAATTCTATACCCTGCAAATTAAACTCTTTCATTTATGGTAAAATGACAAAAATCGAAATTCTGGCCATAAACGAGCGTTTACACAATTCACCTGCTTAAATTTTTTCAGCTTATCATAGCAGTTAACTTTTCAACCATTAAGGGCGTCGTTATGTGTAAAAATCAGTCGTGGGACTGCACGCACATTGTACATGCAAGTAACCTAAAGTTGTGACTATTGGCCCAATCCAATAAAGTCAATGGCATACTTCTGAGCTTTAAATGTAGGGTGGGATCAGCGTACTTTTGGTAGAAATATTGTTTTAAAATTATGTTTCTTATGTTTTTAAAATGTTTTTTTTTTACATTTGAAGTGGGTAGGTGTAATTTTTTTGTTCGCCTGAAAAAACAACTACTGCTGCTGTTTTTTGGTAGAGTATAGCAAAATGAAGGAACTTGTAGATACAATGGGCGTGCATACCTGCGACTGATTTCTACTTAAAATGACGCTCCTAATGGTTAGGAAGTACTTTGATATGATAAGATGAAAAAATGTAAGCAAATGGATGGTGTAAACCCTCATTTACGGCCAGAATTACTACTTTTGTCATTTTACCATAAATGAAAGAGTTTAATTTGCAGAGCATAGAATAGCATAGAATTTTTATATTGGGTTAAAAAGTACTCACTATGAACATAAGTGAGTGTAGAGTACTTTGGGACACATTTGGGGCATTCTGGTTGTAATGCAGCCAAATTTTGTAAGTTTAACTGTCCTAAAACTTAAAAATGTTGCTGAATCTCAAGCGATGGCCTGTCACTACCACCCAGCCCATAGATTAGCTACATAAATAAGATTTTTTAAAGAAATTACAAAGCATTAAATGTATTCTAACTCATAAAACACAATTTTACCATTTGGGGTGGCACTGGGAGGCAAACCATTTAGGTGGTCTTATAATTGTTTAACAGTCAAAATTGGCACTTGTTAAGGATTAAGCTTTAGCTCAACAACCGGTGGGTCACAGAAGCTAAAACTTGGGTTCTAAGGGTATTAAGGACCCTTCATTGCAATGCAACAAAAATCCCGTTTCAAGCATGTGTTGTTATCGCGTGGCAAAATATCACAAGGTGGTCTTATAATTGTTTAACATACCTTAGGTACGCTTGGACTTTTTTCATGCAAAAGTAGAATGAAATAAAGTAAAACATTCTGTGGTTGCATATTTCATGCTGCATTATTGATATGAAGACTATGTGTGTCCAACTTGTGAATATTTTTTATCGGTCGGGGTTATTGTAGATTCCTAATTTTTCAAGTTTCCTGTGTTTGTGTTATTAGAAGAAATTGGTCTTGTCCATTATGTTGTATATCAATTTGACTGCTGGTCTATCTAATGAGTTGCTCTACAGATATTAAATGAAGGTACTATGCAATAGAACCTGCATTTCTTCCGTATGAATGAATGCCTATATACTTATGTAGAGAAGATCCTATTAGAATATGATTTATTATAAATGTATTACATATTTCGCTTGTATTCCTTTTGGACACGATAAATGCATTACCACATCCCCACGCTATTATATCCCATTGTTGCTTTTCCACACATTCTTTACACAATGATAATGCAATTGGGTGTAATACTGATGAGCTATATATTACCAGTCGAGTTTTGTGCCACTAACCATGTTTTAAGATTTTGAAGTGAATTTATTTTTAGGGTTGACTGTTACCACATTTATGACAATGCCAAATTTTGCATGGTTGTGGCAATATTATTATATAGAAGAAAAGGGTATTTATTTTCAAGAAGCTTATAGAGTTTTGTAAGTAGCACTAACCAGCTTGAGTACTCTTACTTACTCATGATGTGAAGTAGGTTATTTGTCAGGGTTAGTCGGCGAGAAATATCAAATGAATCGGCAATGGCCGTTGTTGTCTATTTATTATATAATTTAACCATATTCTTAAGTGAGCTCATAATATTTATGCCGTGTGACATTTCATCTATTTATCATTAACACGAATTCCCGGTACATTTTCTCTGTTCCTTTATTTTGTACCCTTTTCGTATTATGTACTCCAGAATTTTAGGAGTCTATCTATACATTATTACGTCGGGGAAAATTGGTTTCTTATAAGCAAGTGTTGAAGACGTGTATGTAATATGAATGGTCCAAAGTACACTTTTTGAAATTTAGAATCTTTATGTAAAGAATTTTGTTACGTATAGTGTGTCACATTTACAACCAAGATTAAATAGCTGGTTTGGTTAGGGAAATGTTCTCATTTACAGTAGCATCCTTTGATTCAAAATGAATTATTAGGTTGGTGAACGATTAGGACCCTACTACACCTACAACCTAACACCTAAAGCATAGTTTTCTAGGGCCATAATGTGTTTAAATCTTTACGTAAGTATACGTGTAATATGGACTTTGCATGTAACTTTTGTGGTTTGGAAAAATCGTTTTGGATTAACTTTTCAAAATTCTAAAATGCAACTACTTTTACGTATATGTATGTGCACCCTGCATACAAACTACTCTCAATTAAAATTATATGATAATGCTTAGTATGAAATTGAGAATTAAGTAGCTTTTATATATATATTGCATCCAAATCATTAAATCAATGATTAGCAAATATTCTGATCGCCCTCCCCTGGGACGCCATTGAATGTGCTATGATAAACGTCAACCAAGCTGCACTGCCAATGCCATGACTTTCCGCATTGTTGATGAGAAGGTAATATGATCCACTGAAGCATGCACGTATCTTGAATCATCCGAAGAAACTTTGTATTCATCGCAGCCTAGTGTTCCCATTTAAAGTAGATAGTAGATCCTTTTCTTTTATCTAGCGTGTTTGCACATGTGTTAACTCAGACTTTGTTATAGCCGAATTTTAAAAAGGACTTTTCTGACAATGACATGCTGATATATAGAAGAAGCATTGACTCATTGTTTATTTATGCTTGATTGCCATTAGAAGTTTCAGAAGTACCTACTTACTACACCGAGAGATCCATAGATCTAATTGGATCTTCTGTGATATCTTTTGTTGCTTTGTAGTGCAACATTTATACGTACAAGTGAAACAAATTGAGTATCTGGGTTAGCATAAGTGAGCTGTAAAAGATTCGTACCGACTCAAATTAGGCAGTAGCTTGGCTGGGTTACCACGTCATGAAGACGCTTTCTTTTGCACTGAATGACAATATGATCTCTAAAACATGCAATTGTCGGTTTCCGTGCTTCTTCATTCTTGGAATTTTTGTAGGATGCTTGGATGCTTCTGGTGTCTGTATGTATGGATGCTTTTTATATACTGCTGTATTGAAAGTATAAGCAATTACTATACTCTATTTATGATCCTTCTTGAGTTGTTGGTTCGTTGGTTGTGGATTGTGGATGCTCTTCAATAATCTGAATTATTATGAGTTACGCTCATTTTAATAGTCATCCCTGCGGCTACATTTAACAAAATGTTTTAATATATTTGTTCGCTACAATAAAACTCAAATGAAAACAATTATGCACTCAATGGAGAACTGAATTTTGATCTTCACATTCATAATGATTTGTATACAGTCAAGGGTTTACAAAGGTGTGAAAGTGTGAAGTCGTTGACGTAGGAAAGGAATTCTCATCATTATTATCATCTTTTGCTAAACTATTTGTTATTTAGGTACGTGAATTGAATACAATGTATTTGTATATATGTATTCATTCACGGGGAGTGCAAATATCTCTAAGCATATGCAAACTTTTCAAAAATGCAAATAACCTGACTGACGGAAATGCAATCATTGACTGATTTTAAATTTGAAAGAAAATGTGAAAAGATGTACGCACCTGTTGGAAAGAATTTTTAGGCCCAGTGACAAGTGGAATGGTGTGCCCGTCATCAGTCCGCGTACTCACTGAGCATGGTCGCTGGAAGTTTGGGCAAGCACATAGGGGCTGACTGTAATTTAGTCGAAGATATACGGCGCTGCATACCTGTGGAGAATAAATATTTAGAAATTAACCATGTGTTCAAGATTAACATAGCATTATGTCGAAAGTTATGTTTTCACTCTTTTTGCATCTTGTAATATTTAAAACGTTTGAATTATCATAGTTTCATTGCTTTCAGCAAGAGCATGCATTTTACACACCACCTGATAACATCAGGATCTTGTTACTTTGCTATAATTATTGATAAAAACTTACGAGCGCAAACGGCTAAATAATTAGTACTCAAGAGCTTTCTTAAGCATGGGAAAAAAGACGAATTCTTTTACGATTCATGCTTCTCTTGAGATGCAGCAAGCCTGCAAGGGGAGCTTCCCTCTTCTCATAAAAGCTTTTTGATAATAATTGATCTATCTATTCTGTATGAGCCGAAGCAATAAATTGCACGTGGTATCCTTTTAACCTGTCTGATGTAAGAACATAAAAAAGTATTACGATATTTCGTGTTAACCCTACAACATTAAACAGTTACACTGTATAAGCCGCGCGGTCGCATCATTAACACCTCAGTAAATTTAAGTAATGAATACCAAGCTCAGACTTTCTGCACTTTTGATGGTCATTCGTAAGTTACGGCTTATTAATATCTGATGGAGGATTGACTTCTTTGAAATTTGAAAAAAATCATCAGATATATAGGATGTGGAAAAGTAAGGTAATATTACGTACATACATATCATATATATATCATCATTCATATCATATCATATCATATCATAATGCATGTTATGTTTTTGTGGCATTATCGAATTGAATCATCTTTGCTACTACTGTCGACAACAAACCTGTTGAGTGGCACACTCTGGAAGAAGATACAAGTGTTGATTGTGAGGGTAATAATGGTACTTTGTTGGCTTCGAGTCGTCATTCATTGGCAACTGATGATTCTTCTCGGCAGCAACTGCGTTCGCTACGGCCAACCAGGAATGCTGCAAATCACATAAATAGTTGTCTAATGAGATTCTTTTCTAGAAAGTCCGCAAGATTAAGGTAATGCTTCCGTAATAGTTGTTAGCTCATCGGTCATTTTGAATTATATTAAGAATTCAAAAACCAAATACAAATTATGTTACTCGCTGAAGAAATAAAGTCACCGTCATGTCTATGAATCCGGCTAAATTGGATACTCATTACTTACGTATGCTCTTATTGTAAGCATATAAATTACGATTATTCGGCAAATAAGACGCTACTTTGAAGCTTTTTTTTTTGAAGTGGTCGTGAATTCGTCGTAATGATGGTGCTTATTACCACCACTGATCGTAGCGATACTAACTAGGATGAATTGAATGAAGTAATCAAAAATCACTGCGAAACCACGACAGAATTATTTTGCATTTCAGAATCAACTCTTTTTCTAAAGTTTCTGTAGTTGCCAAATTATGCAAATTGAGTAGGGTACAAAACATGTACGCTACAAATGGATACCATATTATATATTTTCATGAATTTTGGTGAAACGTAGGAAGTTATAAAATATTTTCTTAGAATATGAACAAATCCATGTAAGTGTCCCTACCCTAATACTATTCAACCAAAATTCAAAATGCCGTGTGGTCTATCGAGATTTATTTGTATGCTACCCCAGACGGCATACAGAATTACTTAATTTTCAGATGAATTCAAAGATATGAATACTATATAGTGCGGCCATAACCTAGAACTTGAGCTAAAAAGGTGTTACATCAGCATATCAAAAGGCATTAAACTTTCTTATCTACGCATTGTAAACAAATTCTTAGCTTGTTCTGAGTGAAGTGAACATTGCGCTTGCCTTATGTATGCACTAAATTTACTTCACACTATATCCACATATACATTAAATTAGATCTCAATTCAGTATATGACACTGAGATTGTTGTATAAATATAAATTAATGTACTATGTTTAAGTTTGAGATTATTTTAATAGTTCCTTTCTATTTTGGAGAATATTTTGATAAGTGAAAAAAATGTAATTTCACCTTGTGTTGTAATAAAAAGGCAAACTCTTCCACCCTCAAGCCATAATATTTTGAAGCAAAAAGTTGCGTAAAATTACATATATTATTTACATTTTGTATCAATATTATTAATTAAAAGCAAGCTATCGCTGTTTTGTAGCAAGTAACTTGCTTCACGCTCGAGTTCCGTCATAAGTAGTAACTAAGCTGTGAAGGAATTAGTCACGTCCATTCAATATACAGCGCAGCGTTGTTGGTTGGTGTTTACCTTATCTACTCTTGAGTGTAAAGTGTGTAATTGTCTACAAGCATATTGCATGCGTATTCATTCAAGACTTGTTTCAGACTTACCTTCACCACCATCCTATGTATCTCTCATATGTGAGTGTTTTAACAACGTAAAGTTCGAAGAACACATGTCTATAAACAAAAATATGGCACTACTGCTCTAATGTTTCACGCTAAATAATGCAATGGTTCGGTGGATGTGGGTCTCAGGTTTCTTTTACAAAACATTTTCTTCTGTAGGCAACACATTTTATCCCATTGTCAATCGGGTATCCCGCTTGGACGTATTGTTCACAATGTCGTTCATGTTTCAAACCACTGTTTAGACAAATGTTGATATTACTGACTTAGTTTCTTTTCAAAGCTTTACGTAAGATGGGATAGGTTTCTTTTGATTAGCTAGGATTGGCATCCTTACACTTCACTTTTGAAATTCCAATTACGCTTTGGCATATTTACATATTATAGTATGTAAACGGAGCTTATAGGGTATGCTAATCTCGCTCATGAATTGCATCGCTTTAGTAAATCCACAAACTCTACAACCACCAAGTACGCAGCCTTGATCCTCCTTTAAGAACAAAAATTGTATCAACGTGGATTTGCATTGCATTAGCTCATCACAAAATGACTTTTGCGAAAATAGTACAGCAGTTAGGAAACGGGAAATCATTTTGATTTGAATACTATTCTTCAAGATCACCTTCTGTGTCAGCTTTATAATTAAAACATTCAGATTTGTTGAAAGCTCTACTACTGCTACTACCTTTTGCTAAAATCTACATTCACACACAAGATGTGTCGGTGTTTAAATTCAATATGAAATGTCGAGAAATGATGTGCCTGTGCGAATGCATGTAACTTTGAAAACATTTTATTACTGTAAACTATAGTATAGCAAATAATTAATCAACATCAACGCCCAGCGTGATGTTCAGAGTCGGATGATCAAGAGTTTTAACTCTACAGTTATTAAATGCGTGTGTGTAAGCAATTTGTAGGAAGGCTTTTTCTGTTTGTCTTTCCATCTTTATATAGGGTTTACAGTATTGCTGTAGTTTAAGATTCCAGTCTGTCTTAAACAATAATACCATTCTTTCACTCCCTCGGCAGCATTTTTAAGAAAAAGTGGTGCATGTAAACCAATATGTGCGACACATACATCAGTTTTTATTGAAAATTACTTGCACAATGCATGATGTGTAGAGTGTAAACACTAGACAGTGAAATGCAACATGAAAATTGCAATTTTATTTGCAGAAATATTATGTACTACCATCATATCCTATGTTAAAAGTTTAACAATACAAACCAAAATCAGATCACCAACCGTCAAGGATAACGGTGAAAAGCTTTGGACTGAAAAGTTGATGATGAATGGTTGCTTGATTCTTGGCCATTTTTCGGCTTTTGTATGTTGATTTTCAGTGTAAGCGTACGGGCAAGTGGACGAGGTTAAATAATAGAACGAAAACACTCAATGTAAGTATGCAAAAAAAATAGTCATATTTTCACGGGGCATTCTTTCTGAAAGACGAAGTACATATTGCAGACGTATACATTTAATGAGCAAAACGTTGACTTGATTACCGATTCGTTCGAGGCTCTTTGAAATCATAATGCATGATAAAATTGATGATACGAACCGAGCGTACGTACCATTACGATGTGATTTTCTGTTATTTGCCTTTCCATGCTCCGTTGGTATGTGTGGTGAAGAGAGCAAAGGTATGATGGGTGAAGAAGGACTGGAATTGGATGTTTTTATATGCAGTGTGCTCAAGATGTTATTTTTTCAGCTGAAAGCGTCATGAATGCATGACACCGTACTTATACGCTCAGGCTCAGTATAATGAGTGCGAGCAAGACGAAAAAGGAAATGCAATTTTATCGTTTTTATTGCAAAGTCAGTCATAGCCCAGAAAATAATTTATTTATTGTGGTAAATCGCTTTATACAAAAAACGATGGGAAAGTCTAATCCGGAAGTTAATAAGTAGGGAAGATGGAAAGGTTATTTTAACAGTATTGTGGGCATCAAAATCTCAACAGCCTGTATGCCACCATTAAACAAATTTTCGAAATAATATAGTCTTTGAAACGAATGGAATTCGAATGTGCGGCATTTTGTATCATTAAAAGTGGCAGTAAATTTCATCGGTATGATTTTTGTCTCACTCAACCACTAACCACATAGTATATACGGGTATCATCATGGTCGAATAAGCTAAATAGTAAAAAAAATGAGTCTGCTTAGGTGCATCAGTTATATGTACATCATAAAAAAACTTATTTTATTCCTTTCCTCGCTCAACAGAGAAAATTAGGATTTTTCTATCATTTTTGTGCGGTTCAATGCCAGCATCTTACATTGACTGACATTGAACATCAAAAAGTTACGTAGAATCGACGGGTCAATTCTGAATTAAGTAATATGCACATGCTGAGTGCTCCGATTATATATATATGTAGCACCTATCAACAACAGTTTCATGTTGCGCATTGCTGAAGTTTTAGATGATGTATATTAGATAAAGTAATTTATATATCTGTGTACTTTACATTTTTGCTTTGTCTTTGCCTTGTTTCATTAATGGAATAATGTTAAAAAGTGTGATGCGGGATTTATGTTTTTATGTTTCATAACCTAACTTTATCTGGAGGAACTTTGTAGTAGGCATGTATCTATTATAGTAATGTCGTGTTTTGGGGGGAACTGTAAGACTTTTGGTTCTGTTACTTCACCACATTATTGTAAAGTCCATTTACACCACATTACTTATATTCGGTCGACGCTCTTTTCATGTTTCATATGTGTGTATGTGCAGCAGGCGTTTTAGAAATATGAACAGATCATCAGATTGGAATGAATGAGGAACTGCAATTCAATTGTCGAAATGCTCATAAGAAACAACTGTGAATGTGTCGTCTGATTTTATTACAATTTCACCTTTGTGTGAGAAAGGAGCAAAATCGCATTTCTTCAATCTTTGGCTGAATGATCATAATAATACTTGTGACAAATGCGAATATTTTTTATGCGTGAAATGAGGTTTTGAGAGTCACCAACTCTTATAACTGCACACACAGTAACCCTTTCTCATTCATTGTACTAGATTATTCCTGCTTCGGCAGTCAGTACATTTTTATAAGGGTGTATAGCAAAACTTATAATAATAATTCGACATCAAATGGCAATGTAATAGACATTGCTGCTAAAAATAAGTCTATTTTAGTGTGAAGGAAGTTAATATTTACAGTTGTCACTATTGTCAAATACGTTCTATGGATCCATCCAACCAGTCTAGCAGTATTAATACCATTATCACGGTTAAGACCTTTTCAAGGTAAAGAAGATAGGCAAATAGTTGATACTATCTATCTATGCATGTGTATATATGTTAAGCAATTCAGCCACATCATGGTGGATCAACTCGTTTGATATTTTTCGGGGTTAATAATAAGTTACGCACAACGTTACCTCTCTGTCAAGTATACACAAATAGAACTGAAAAGGGTTTGATGGGAATTGTATAAGGTGCTTTCTTGAGTTTAATGCGTTCATGGCGGCCACTAAATTATGATCTTCGTTCAAAAAGTGGCGCAGTAGTGTAACTGTAACCGAAATGTCATCAGTCATTCTTAAGATTTTAGCAGTTCCGTGGACACTTTCAAATATAATAGTGCTAGTCATAAAGTCACGAACATTTGCATGTCGTTCTATATTTTTTACTAGACTAAAACTGCATAGATTCTTTAATTGGTTTTTGTTCTGAAATTTCATGCCTATTAAAAGTCCAGCAATACATTCCCTACTTACCAACTGTAAGTTTTGTTATGATGACAGGGTTGTCATAATTTCAATGTTAAACCAAGTCTTATGTTATAAAATTTTATGAATCACTTTTCTTGAAGATTATCATTCTACCCGTGATGATGTTGAGAAATTATGATGAATGGATATAGCTAAAATAGTTTTACTGCATATTAGATATTACAACTCGTAGTAGGCATGTTGAAATTTTCTTACTAGTTCAAGCGTTGTAGCATTAGACTATTTGGGAATTTATTAGACCTTTACTGCATGTGTTGTTTGTTACCATCATCTTCCGTGTGTAATAATACCGAAGGAGTTTAGAAGAACGATAATAATACGATCTTTAATACTGCATACAATCATAAATTAGTGTGTGAAAGAAAAACTTCAGTTGTGTCAAAGCCAATGTCTGCTCGCTCAGAATATGCAAACGCAGCAGCTTTAAAAAAAATCAAAGCCCATCGGTTTAATTTTCTGTGTTGCATACGGCTTAACCGTGAAGTACAAACGAATGATGATGCAGTAGTAAAACTCCCTGCCTTCCTATTGGCGACACAGTAATTTCCAAGTCCCGTGAAATTATATGGTATTACAGGACAAGTCGTGAGGATGAAAAAAACCGTGGACAAGCGACAGTTGTCTTTCTACGGTGCTAGATTAAGTACCATTTCATTATTACGAATTCAGTTTTTTGAAAGATACGATGAACTGTAGATGCGGTTGTTCAATTACGAACGTGATATATATGCTTTATTTGCTATGAGGTAATTTATTTTTCAAAGCTAATCCACGACTCAACTCTTTACTGATGAAATTGGTTACTTTATATTCATTTCTTTTACGATGGTAGATGTCTGATGTGGATTTCCACTTATGTAAGGATTATCGGAACATGGTTTTTTAAGTATCCTTGTTTTTTTTAAGAGTTCTGCTGTAATTGTTATGCATTTAGTATTATATGTGGTATCGTAATCTCAGGAACTTCTAGGCGCTGTAAAATGAAACGTGTCTCGGAAAATTAATGTTATGCCACAATCGTTTGATTTGAAGTATGCAGAGTGTTATTTTCACTGTCTTATTAAAATATATGACGTACTATGTATGTCCCATTAAATCCCCAATCTAAAACAGATACCTTTAATATGAGTAGTTTTATTCTCATATTCCGGTAGTTGAGATTGTAACGTTCACATGTCATCGTTTGATAATTTAACACATCACAGTAGTAAATTAAATTATGCAGCTTACCTGGCCATGAGCCTGAGCCCCAGTGAGTTTGGATTTAGAAAAGAACTGGCTTCGGGATCCACGATATGAAGCTTTACCTTTCCCAGTTCTCTTTGTTGGTGGTTTGGTTGTTGATGGTAAATTGACTGTCGTAGATTCTTCTTCTTCCCGATATGATGCTTTACCTTTCCCAGTTCTCTTTGTTATTGATTTGGTTGTTGATGGTAAATTGACTGTCGTAGATTCTTCTGCTTCCAGATACGATGCTTTACCTTTCCCATTTCTCTTTGCTATTGATTTGGTTGTTGATGGTAAATTGACTGTAGTAGATTCTTCTACTTCTAGACTTCCATGCAGACTATTTTTTCTGCTCCCCTCACTAAAACTCTTTTGCTTTGAGCGTTTACTTTTAGCATCTGTAGTTGTCACTAAGTTTAGCAATATGATCCCAATTGTCACTAATAGGAGTGCTTGGATTTTATGTGATTTCTTTAGGAAAAGCATGTTAAATGAACACAGCCTAGTGCTTTTCTTGCTCATCCTGACACTCTTTTTTATGTCTTTTGACACAACACTAATTAGGAACGGAAGAAGTGATTTTACACACGTGCGTACTTAGCTTTAATTTGTATTCACCTCACTACACATACAAATTTGCTCCTACATGAGCTGGGAAAGTGGTCTTAAGCTTTCTGCCATCATTTCCTTTTAAATGACCGTTCAATGTTTTCTTTCAAAAACTAAAAATTCCTAACAACAAAAAAAACTTTGTTTTTTATTCAAATTAAATGACATCCGGACACTACGACTTGTTGCGACAGCAAGTACTGCAGACACAGTCACAGAAGAGTTGGTGAGCAGCTCCAGGTATTGAAGTGTGTATTTGATCAGTTTGTTTATTACTGCAGTTATGCTGCATTGAAAAGCAGTTTATACGTTCATTTCAGTTGTAGAAATCGTTAGCTGTATATTCGTTCTGTTGTATCTTTGCTTGCGATTGAGAGCTTTCATCAAAAGATGTTGTGAACGAGAGGCACAACCTAATGAGCTCGATGCCAAGGGCCGTCTGTAGGTATAAGTGTTGTAGCGGAAGGGTTTTGTTTCTAAGTCCTCATGATATTTGCTATATATGATGGAATTGCAATGCCTATGTTAAAGGAGAGTGTAAGATGAAGTAAGCAGATGCCTTGCTCAAAGATCTGATGCTGTAGTAGAGGAGCGATGAGCAATAATGCTGCAGCGCTTTTTTTTATTGTATCTCGTTGAAAGGAGTGTTCGAGCCGTTAACTAAAGAAATGCTACTGAGTTTTGCCCGATGTTGTTATTTTATTGCAAGACATGTGCTATATGGTCCAATGATCACGGCTTTTATTAGCGTCCTTATCTTATGCAGTGTACATGTGTATATGGATGGATGAGTATATAATATGCAAGTAGTAGTATATTATGATCCTTTGTACAATATTCATTCTGTGTTCCCGTCTGTCTGTCTAATCTATTGTATTATTATTATAATGCATAAAGGGATGTGACGATGATGTTCATTATTTGTTCTGATGCCTTTATATAGTTCATACATACAAACTTACTAGTGATTAGTCCAACCAAGGTTTTGAGTTTGAAGTTCGAAATATTATGCATGTTTCAAAAGCAGCTACTACTATGAATAACATGTAGGAAGAATTCATGGGAATATACATATAGATGATCGCTTCTGATTTGTTTCTTTAATTACTCATTACTTCGTTATCTGTTATCTCACCCTCTTCTATACGTCATATTTCTTTGAGTCTTCTTGACTTCAGAAAAGGGGAATTGATCAGAATATATAGGTAACAAAGATTAAAAACAATTTTGGTCAGTTCTGTATAGTTGAATTTATGCTGTTAATCGCCTTATGGCTACAATATGCCTGCTTTGTGGATATCATGAATCATGAATATCATATCATATATCAAATATTCAATAAAGTATGTGAACCTGATGAACTTTAGTTTCCGCTAACTTATTAACGTTTGTTACATATGCATACATTGATCATTTATTCAGAGTATTTTTAATAGGACATTAGGGTTTTTTATCATAATCGTGTCGGAACTCCACACGCCCCTTTTACAAAAAAAACACACTTGCTCTGCAATCAAGCAGTCAAAGTGTATTTATAGTGTAGTTTGTTGTGTGATAGTGTAGACACGGGTCACGAAATTTCTTGCTGTCAATCATTATGTAGCTTTCTTCATCTTATGAATAATGAAGACTCTAATCGGAATATCTAAAGTCCTTATTGAAGTGTGAGGTGACAGTCGTAAGATATATCTTATACCGTCGTTCTATATTGAGCTTGTACAACTCATGAAATTTACTACATATCATAAAGCTATGAAACTTTGTACCCATCATCATGCTATAAAAAGGTTGTGGTGAATTGGATACACTTGGAATTTGAAATATGATCAAACTCAGACTATGTATCATCAGCTATGGTATTATTGAAAAGGAAAGTTGGTTTGTCACTAACTACAAATAAGTCCTGAAGAAAGTTAAATGACAAAGACATTAATCTTCGTTCTAATGTAACCTTTTAAATCGCACGTGTACTTGCATATATTATAGGTATTAATCGTACTAATGGATTAGTGTTTGAATTGAGATTACTCTAGTGGCTTAGCTACTTCCGTATTATTTTCCTTCCGTCGATGTTATATTAGATCATGTTGGAATTTGGGCTCACAATCTACAATCAGGGTGATAATTGCTTTTACATATGTTCGTACAAGCATTTCGTTTTCCATATCCTGCCCTACCGCACTTCTTTATCGAATACATAATTAGTAAAGTTTCAAGAATCAATGGAAGTGTGACCGGATAAACTACACATTAGTTTGATGTATCATCACAGGAGAAATTTCTCATCATATTTTGCACATCTCACGAGTGACAGATTGAGCAATGAACGAAAGTTACAAGGATGAGTTATGTGGAAATGTAAAGAATACGGTAATGGTAAAAAAAGAGGAGCAATCACAGAAAAAATGCTCCACCCAATAAATAAGAGGATGCTTGGTTATGCCATCACAACATTAGTACTTACTACATGCAAGAATGCATATTATATATGTACATCTTGTTTTTTTAATACAGGGTGCACTTAGCTGCGCGTCTATGCATGTATAAGTTTAAGTGTTACACACACACTTATAAGATTTTATATTTGTATTAGAAAATCAAAAAAAAAGTTATATATGTGTATATGTAATAATAATAATAGTAATATGCATGCACATAATATGTGTGATTGCTGCACATGTTAATTGTTTTTACAGCTGAAGCATCGATAATAGTATTACAGCATGAGAACCGCCCGTAATCTTCATGTTAGAAAGTTCTTAATCATGCAATTTTTGTTGCTAATCGCTTGGAACTTCCCTTTGATATCAGTTACAGAATTTCTCCTTATATTGCAAAGAGTATCATCTTAATCTCAGATTGGAAGCGTGTGTGGCTGTGGTGCAGGCTATTATTATTTATTTTTGTTTTCAGTTTTTGTTTGATTAGTCCTAGATGCTTTCAATAGTATCAAGTTTCAAACATTCAACTATTCCCCACAGGCATTATTATTAACTAAATTTGAAATTGTGTGTAGTATAATAATATGTATGTATGCGTACTATGTGCGCTTGAATTCTACACAAATGTACAGATAGGTACATAATAATAAGGCATTCCGGATGGCTTTTCTTTTCATTCACGTACTATATATTATTATGTTTTTGTGTGGTATTATAAGGTCAAGGTAGCGCGGAATTGAGCTATTCGTACGTGGTTTAGCGTCAAGTTCCGTTGTTACTTCTTCTGTTCATTACCATCATATTCTCATCGCTCAGCCACACTTTTGTTATTATAATTTGCGAATTTCAGGATATGTATTTTAAAGGCGAGTGAACAGACTTGGACCAATTTCTTCATGTCGTGTGTACGAAACTGAGGTTTTGAATGAAGGTTTCATAACATGGTTTTTTACAACATGTTAAATCATATTTGTGATTCAAATGTAGCGTGAATATTTATTATTGTTGTGGTTTTCATATTGGCGGAGTAATAACATTGATAAAAGGATACTCACACAGTCACACGTAGGAGATATACTTTTGATTGTTATTGTTGTGAAGATGTTAATTTAAGCTCCGCAATCTTGTACTAATACTTTGTACTATACGTACAAAGTTTCTAGTTAGCAATAATACAATTTTGGACAGTCAAGAGTATGTAATGTGCGACCTGACATGACGCGGATCCCCGTGTTTTATGCATGTAATTACAATGTCCCTGCTCATTGTTTATATTTATTCACTACGTGTGGTACTTCTCATCATCATCACTGGTGGACACTTTTACTTTCTCAGCCGCGTTTGCGAGAAATAGAGGAAGTAGATTGATTACGTTAAATGTTGATAGACTTGCAAGAAATTCACCCGAGTTTTATCGTTATCATTACCATGTACATACTTTCAATGTTGTTGGAGTACACTCTATATGTGCTTATAGAGCTTATCCTTGCCTTGTAATGAAGCAATTGTTTTGATGACAATCTTTATATCCGTCTCACGTCGGCGTTCTATTTCGTGCGATGCAAAGTTTCCTTTTTTTCATATCTATTCTGTACCATAGAATAGTCGTTCTTAATTAAGAGTGATAAATACCTCGTTGACGGTTGTATTTTTCTGGCTGTATAAACAAAAGGAAAATGTCTTCCGTTTCTCCTTCTTTATATATTAATTTGTCAAAAAAAGTACAAGGAAAATTTAGATTGAACTAACATGGGATTGCATTACTGATGATTTTCTCCTTTTAGATCATGATAATGATACTGTTTTTCTTGAGATTGTATTATTATCAACTTTTGCATTGCATTGGTCATCGATGCGTGAAATTTATTTTAACGCTGCACTTTTTAAAATTTGAAAATTCCAATAAATTGACATGCCGTACTCAAAAGTCCAAAGTGGATATGGGATGCAATGGTGAAATTGGTGAATATAAGGTAAAATGATACGAATTATGACATTATGTGGTTTTCAGGTTTCATTTTTATCCTAAGGGGACATAAAATAGAGAACTGCGTTGATGAAGCCACTCAAATGACTTTCTCTGCAATTTAATTTAATAGAATAGTGTACTTTTTGGCTTTTAGTCATTTTTTTGAAGATGTTACACGCATACATAAATACTAACCCGATACTTATTTGCATGCATGTAGATGATAATAATTTTCAAAGAAATGTAGATATTATGGTAATGTTATGTTGACTTACGAAAGAATAAAGGTGAAGAACCTTTTGGTGAATATTATACAAAAAGTTTTTATGACATCGATTTTCGAATATTTTTATGCATTCGATATTGTAATTCGTGTGAAAATGGCTTATTTAATAGTTAAACATACATTCTGTGGGAGATATAGTGAAACCACATTTTTAAATCTCTCACGTTACGTTTCGTTTTGGGATAGGGACATTTACAACTCCTGCAGATGCGATGCATGGGGTACGTCGAGAGTTCACCATCATTGCTTCTTCTTACAACTCGAGAAGATAAGTACTGCACACGTCACAGCAGTAGTGCTATATCAATATTATATAGTAAATTGTGTGCGTATGTTCAATTAGGAATTGAAATTGTTTGGCATGGCTCAAAACTTGATGTTCTCATGTAATACAATTTTGACGTAATGGTGTTGTAGCAGACGCTGTTGTGTGTGATGTTATGTTATTATCTAATTTTCTCAGCCGGCACTCGTTACAGCAAAATGATCTTCAGAGAACGTTGATGCTAAACTAATAATGTTAGCTAATCAACAACCATATAAGCAAGTTAAAGGTCGAATAGGCTAACTTTCTTCATCCATTTTGTTTTCTATTTAAAAGGCGGAACCTCTCAGTAAACAAGTTGTGCTATTATATTTATTAATTATGAAGATGTCTAGTTGGTTATGGTATATGGTACTAGCCCTGATTTAATTCGTGCATTAAAGCTTAATTGCATTATTATTCGTATATTAACGCTAGAAAAAGGACAGAGTAATTTGTACAAAATTACGCACACCTTCAATAAAGTACTTCCCTTTCAATATTAGAAATGTGGCTAACAGTAATGATGTTGATCCTTTTTGGTTTTAATTAAAGTACAAAGGGTGTGTTGTGTAGTAGTAAAGATGGTGATGATGATGATGATGAGTTGAGTACTGTCAGTTTTCTTACCAAAGGATAACATATAATAATATATGTCTATCGCATGTATGGATGATTTCCAACAACTAGTATATCGTTATGCGGATTGTGCATGTGCAAAAAATATAAAAAAAAATCTTATGCCTTTGTTTGCCGTTTTCATTTTCGTATATGGTTGCCAGTTCTTCTTCTGTATTATCGATTTTCATGTTTCCGTTTTACTACCAACTGCGTTTTCTTCTTCTTCTTTGGGTTGGAGTGACTTTCAGTAGTTTAGCAGTCAGTCAGAAAATTGCTGTCACTTTGCCACTGCATTTTGTTGAAGTTCATTAAAAAGTGACATGTCGATTTCTTCCAATCGTTGATGTTTGAATACAGTAATAAAGCACGAAGAACATGGCATCAGCAATTGACATTGATTATTCAGCATATTTATGCTTGGGTTGGTTTCTACTTTTTCTTATACACAATGCCTCTCATGAATTAGAACGATTTAGTCGTGAAAGATTTTTTTGTGAAGAAAGTGTTGTATGTAGGTTTTATTTAGATCACTGATTCTTTACGTTGGTTCACTTGTTAGTGTTATTGAGCAAAAATGTTCATATCATGTTGAATTAGAACTAGTAGCTACCATATAATAGAAGATATGTATTTGAGAGTGTTTATGGATCCAGTAATCACAAGAAAAAACATATTGTCGGGAGTCAACAACAGTATCCTCTCCTTCTTCTCCCCTTGTAGAACAATAAGCATGCACTGTTGTCATTAAATGCAATTATGAACTCATATACTTGCTTCAGTAGTCGTTGAAGAAAAATCATGCGTTGCGTTGTTCTGAATAAGTATTCGCATGACGGTGCGTTGTTTTGCCACAATTAAGGTTGCATGCATTCTATTTTCTACAGTTAGAAATCTTCTGAATTTGTACTTTTACAACAACGTTAGTGTTAATGTATAAAGGTTTTATAATTCGACTTTTTCTATAGATGCACATTCTTCGACATTTTTTTTACAAAAAAAGAACGATATAATGTGACGTTGCAGGGAGGGAATATGATCCTATGAAATTTTATCCCATCCCAAAGGCATAACATGATTATGGTGTACGGCTTGCGTCGAAGAGTGAGCCTCTTCGAATCATATGTATCATCCTCAAACTTAGGAATCTAATATTTTTGCTGAAAGTAATTCATTTGGGGGCATTAATTTTACTGCAGGAAAACTAAACTGGGGCTAGGGTTGCTGCTGTATAGCATAGCTGTTTTCACGAAATATTTATGACTGCAAGTGAATGCGTTTGGGTAGTGTACTTTCTTAATTAGTTCATTAGGAAATAATTCAGGACGAACGATAAAGTCATATTCATTACTCGCCTAAAGATGTGGACTCTTGATTCGTTAGTTAATGAAAGAAACGACAGCGCAAGTGTGGATGAATTGGGAATCGAAAAGTAGAAGCAAATTCCTCTGGAAAGTCCACCCTGTAGAATCCTCTGTTAATATGTTACAAATTGCAAGTAGTTGTACTGCTATAATTACTTTTAGCTGTAATCAAAAAAATGAAGGAAATTGTTACAGCAAAGGCGAAAAGGTTTAGCCTAGTTAGGCGTAAAAAGATGATGATGACGACGAAAGGTATTTGAATTTGCCTTTAAGAATCAGTTTTCACTCAGTCGTTCTCTTCCACCAGCCATTCTAAAAAAGTGTTTCAATGTCGGTCGACTGACTGACAGAGCGCAACTTAAGGCTACAAATATTTTCAATATATCTAACGATAAGTAGATGTTGATACTTTTACCTATAGACTGTTGGACTACTACTACTGTGTAGGGTATTATAGAGAACTATACTCATGCAATGACGATTATTACTTTTACTTTACCAGTAATATTAGCTATAGTCATAGCTCCATTGTTTCTTTTTATAATACCTGACTAATTAGGCTCTGTAATAACAGTCACGTCTTAAATGCGCAAACGGCGTGAGTTAATGTAGTTTACTCACATGCGTGGCCCCAATATATACGACACGAATCACACTCGTTTGCTTTAGGAGTAAATGATTGTCATTTTAGTGATCTGAGTAACTTTTGAATTAAATACAAGAGTTACTTTCAAAAGGACGTTTTATTTTTGGATTTTTACTGCAAATGGATGGATGATAAGGTGTATGTAGTGAAATTTACACACGTAACACTTCTCCACGTATGTATATGCATATATGCTCCTGTATGCTGTTCAATATAATTTTGATTCGTTTTTTCATGTTCTATGTCAAGTTCTTGTAATATTACCATTTTAACGGTTGTTGTTGGACGCGGTTGCACCCTAATAATTTCCATTGAATCATGATGGTGAATGGATGGCGGAAACTTACACATTAGCTCAGCAACTATGCTAACTTACTCTCTCCTGTAGTTGATCATTTACTGCATTGTTCATGGCGCTCGCTAATAATACTTTCTAGAGGAATATTTTTACATTGTACAGCGACATAAACATAGATATATAAGTAGATATAGTAGGTGTAGTGTGACTTGTAGTTCATGAATTTGTACAGGAAAGTTGATTTATTTACTCAATTTTACTGGAAAAAGCATACATTGAATTATGAATTTTATACCATTTAAACAAATTATTTTGTGCATGTTTATGTGGCTGTTTACCTTACTCAAGATTTTGCTATCCGGAAGTGTCAAATTTCTTTATAAATTGGATCTGCTGTTAATTTGATTATTAACAATTTCTCTGTTGGCTATGGTCAATGGTTATGTTATGATTTTTCTATGAAAGTGTAAATGCGCCCCTTAAAATTAATAACCAAAAATCGAAACTTTCTTTGTGGGCTGATGATGATAGAAAAACTTTCGGTCATCATCAGTAGTTAGTAATGTAGTAATTGGAATGTACATTTATTGGAGTTTGAATAATAATCATTGTTTGGGTGAATTCCAATAAGTGTTGGTTGGACATGTCATTATAAAATACACGTGACGTGTCCATTTCAAATTTTTCAATCGCTTCCGCAAAAAATTCTGATTGTATAATATGTATCTAACCATCATGCATCATGATAATAAGGTAATGATCAATCATGTCACATTTCAGATACACGTATAACACGTGGCTTTGTGGTTCTCACAAGACGAGTGTCTCAGTCAGTTCATTTTAAATTTTATGTATTGATGTCATTGATCATGCATTCCCATATTACACAAGTAACCACATTCTTAAGCTATTTTATAGATTATGTAAACAAACTGTCATTTCTACTCCCTCATTTTTTATTAACTTGATTTATACTATTAAAATCTCATAATTACTAGTAAAAGTTATTTAATTAGTTGTGAACTAAGGATACTGTCAGAAGTCAAGTTTTTATACGCGACTCCCCGGCGCTCTCATGTCAATTTAAATAGATATAAGCGCAAGGTGTAAGAAATCATTAACAGCTCGATGCTGTTGCTCAAGCTCGTGTTTGATGTTGATGTATTTTTTTTGAAAAAAGTGGTATTTAATGTGGTAAACGTGCCGCATAGCGTTGATTAAGTTTTGATCCCATAATGCAGGCATTCACTTTCTTCAACTTTGAATCAATAAGCGACGGATGTGCGTTTGTTAGTTGTTACGTCACTACTGGTTATGCATGTTCTGTCCAGTTGGACTACCAAATGTCTAGCATTGGAGATAATAATTAAATTATAATTTAATGATTGAAATGACAAAAGCCTTTCGTTTAATCGATGAAAACAATGCAAGCTCATGTATCTCGGCATTTGGAAGCATGTCAACATGAACATTATTATCTATGTACCAGTTTTGAATTTGATAGATGTCATAAAGTATCATTTTTTTTAAATAAGTTGTAATGCATGAAATTCAATGCGAATCCAATGGCAAGTCAAAAGTTAATTCTCCAACTGCAATTAGAACTGACTCTCCTTATTGTTGTCATTAAGTTGCGTTTCTAAAGGGTTGGTGTTGTCAAAAAGCAAACTCAATAACATGGTTTTTTTTACAATGCTGAAAGTGAAATTGTGAATAATTGATGCAATGAAAACCGTCAAAAATGTCGCGGAACGTCATACCCCATTAAAAGTCATTATATAATTGGTAGTGTCAGCACCTCTAACCCTTATGGCCATTTTATGCCTTACTGTGAAGCTGTTTTCTCTCGTTTTAAACAGTTGTAAATGTATTGAGCAGTTTAATATTCTTGCAGTAGCCATACATATCTACTTTATTTGAAAGAAATTCATAGTAAACTGTGAAGTCAAAAACCTAGTTGCTTCTATTATCTGAAAGGCTTCCCAGTTTGAAAACCAAGCATTTTTATCGTTTAATTCTATTTTTTTCACACGCCTAAGTTTTGAAATCGAAAACAAGTGGCTCGAAAATGACTGATTTTGGTTTTGACACATATGAAGCTACTTTTTTCCCGAAGCATGACCATTGTGTTCCAGAACACAGAAGACGCATGTACAAATGCGTGGATCGCTTCCACAGTAGGATGTCTGTCATTGTGTCATTTCATTAATGCATCGTGATTTCGAGGAACAAAAAGGGTAAATTGCTTTCCTCTAGATGGACGACCATATTATGATGAATCGAGATATTCTTGTCGAATTGCGTTGTACATCACGACCAGTATTCCCTTAAAATTTTATAATGACATGCTTGACGATAGAGTGTGATTTGGTAGCACGAATTATTAACTAGAATAGGCTCCTTTTGTGCCAAGTCAAACGTGTAAAGTAGTTTAGTATGTGTATTCGTCTTTTATTATTTGAGTGTAGTAGCAGCAGAGACCCTACCCTTCATGTATGCTCATTACTGATTTAGATGTAACGTCTATTAGTCATCGAAGTTTTTGGAATTACATTCTCTGTATCTTGACTGATTGCTGACTGTAACTTTCGCAGAGATCAATGTCTCGTCATTTCTTCCTTTGGGAAAAATGATAATAAACTATAATCTCTGAATGTAATTGTATGATTGCACCTTCTTTAAGTACTTGTGCTACATAACTTTCATTTTAAGATCAGCGTGTCCATCTTAATTTAACTTAAGTTTTGACTCACGTCCGTTCCTTCCTGATAATATGACTATGCGTGTGCTAAGTGATTATCACAATTAAAACACTTTTCTTTCAAATCTTAGCTACAGGAACACATCACCGGATCCCTGTCCAATTAATAAGATTTTAAAGATGAGAAAGATAAACTTGTTATTGTTATATCTAGCCTTACTCAATAGTTTTTGTAGTATAGCTACTCACATATAAAATCTAAGGGAATATTGATGATAAGGATAATGTTTATTTTGTATCTACCTCGATCTGCCATCTGACTATTCGGATTCAATTTACTGATAACAAACTAAATATTCATATTATTTTAAAGTTTGTAAAATGTATATATAAACTATTCAAAGAGCTGCTGCATGTATTTTAGCTTGATCCACCTTGCATGGTGACAACTGACAACCTTTAATCACGAAAGTCTTTGGACTCCAGAGCAAGCGTATAGTTAAAAAGGAAATGGAATTTAAATGAATAGCAAGAGTGAGTTGTGTATGATGAAGCGAAGTGAACAGTTTTGAATTGTTGCATCCGTGCATGGTGTAGGTGTATACAAGACTCCTCTGTTAGATGCACAATGAATTCCATTGTTACTCTTAGTTTGAAGCTGGCGTACTTTGCTGCTGGCACGGTTAGATGGTGTGATAAATGCAAACAAGTTTTTAAAAGTGTTGAATAAGCCCCAGCATAAAAATTGAACTCTTTAAAATTTCATTTTATTTGTGTTCTTTGTTCGTGATAAATTGGAACCATCTAACTGAATAATCCATATACATACGTACACCTACATATATATGCTCTATGGAATAATCACATTTTTATTATTTTTAGCAGTTTTATAGGTATTGGTAATAAGTTACAGGCCTTGTAAAGCTGCTCATTAAGGACTACATATTTCTTGCATTTTGTTTGATTGTCTTGGTCAGCCTTTAAAAAAAGTATAACTAACCACTAACCCATAGGAATGACTTGATGTTCTGAAACCTAAATTAATAATACATAAATTGCATCAGTTGATTACTTAACTTACTTCTAAAAATCATAATATTCACAGTATATATTGTACATCGATTTGATACTATTAAGTACACGTGTTTACACATCATACATATGTATATGATCTTTAGCAGCTGCAGGAAAGTTTTGTAGTACTCCTGATATACTTTACTCATATTCTTATTATTAGTAGTAGTACATAGAATAGAATGGGTCTGCAACTAAAAATTTCGTCTTTATATAATATTTATTTTTTAGTTATGTACTTTAAATTATTCTAAATACCCTTCTTTTTGTTTGGATGTTATCGGTTGATTGAGCTTTTTTTTGATTTGTCTGTTTTCTCTTTGATCTGTCTTTTAACAAGCCGTAGCATGATTCTCTTTCGCTTTACATATGTATAAACCATACTTTAAAATCATTTCGTTTAAGTCAGTAAAACTTGATTGTACTTTTTAGTTGCGTTTTAATAGTGCTTACAAAGTAAGTAGTATAGTGATTATCTGGATGCATTTTTTGTGACAATTTCCTCCGGTTCCTTCCAAAATTACTTGGCTAAGGCTAAAAAACTACTGTTGAAGAAGAGTAAAATTAAAAACCATACAACTCTCCCTTGCCTTCTAAAAACCATACGGATACGTATGGGGCAAGAAAAATCTCTAAAGCAAGCTGTAAGCCACTTACTTGCGTGTGTATGTATGGATATCGTTCATACACAAGATTTAGGTTGTGAAGTAAAGTTCTGTGTTTAAAATATCCTGTCAAATAGTCCCTAAAACTTACGTCCCTCGTGAGTTTGGAAGAAAGATAGCTTAGATATCCAGGTGTGTGTGTGTACTTGAGCTCCAGATCTTTTTGGATAATATTTTTTTTTAAAGTTGGACCTTGAGACCTTCTATTACTCACATTACGCACGCTTGGTTTGGTGTACAGCTTTGAACCATTTAAGTATGGTTCAGGTCCATATGTTGTCTCAATGCTCAGCTACATGGGTTGCGTAAGTTTTGTTTTTTTGTGTTATACACAATACCCTGAGAAAGTTCGAAGCATGTTTTCAGGGTAAAACTTTCCTGATATAACACCTGGATCTGTGTGATGACTTGGACATTGAAAACCACGCGGACATTGACATAACGTGCTTGTATTAACTTCTGTCACACTCGTTCTTCTTTTGACTGTAAATAGTCTACAGGGTTCTTTTCGTTGACACAGAACTCTCTGAGGAAAACAAAATTGAAATGAGTCGATTAACTTCATTTTCATACGCAACAACACACACTAAAAATGGGTTTCAATAATTATTATTGTTGATTTTCTACTTACACTTTGGGGCGAACATGCAAACGAGTATTTGAATCCAACTTCATTATCATCGGTCGTGTATGCTTGTCTCTTTATCATATACGCAACAGCATCTTTTGGACAAACACAATTTACAATTTGCTGTGTCAAGTTGTCCCCTTTCGTAACAAGCGTCCACGTAATATCTCGGAAATACCGACATTTTGGTAATTTTCTGACAGGTTCGCATAACTATAATTCAAAAAATATTTATGCTTATTTTTGTCGTTTTTTTGAAGTTGCAAGAATACATATTGTAAATTCATTCATAAGACTCATACCTTATAATGTCGTGTTTTATCTGTAATTGTATGGCCATCATTTGAAAGTATGGAATTTGAGCATTCTCCAGCATGTTCGGGACACCTGCACTGTTTTTCTACCCAGGGTTTGTCATAAGTGTCAATTTTACTACATACGGAATATGTTGTGCATTCAGGCAACGTTGTTTCATTCATCTGGAAAAAAATCAAGAAGGAAAAATTATTGGCCTGTAACCAAATGGGTTCTCTTACGCTCCATTTGGAGACGTGTAAGAAAAATAATAGAAGCATTATATATAAAGCGTCATAGTCGTGGTAAATGATAATGGACGACTTTTTCATCGTTATAATAAATTGTATTATTACTATTATTACTCTTGGTTGTTAAATGCGAATGTGTATGACGTGACAGTGTAATGAAGAAACCTTTTCATTGTTCCCTCAAATGTATTTCGAAATGTGTCTACATGCCTCAAAATGTTTCAGTAAAAGAAGCTACGGTTTGGCCTATTATAATGCATGCTCAAAAGATTTGTTTGCCTGAAGAGAGGTGAATTGCAATATTGTAGACTGTGCATCGTGTGGAATGAGTAAATGACGAGGACGGAATGAATGAATGAATGAACGAACGCTAGCAAATGAATGAATGGGTGAAATGAATGAATGACGAAGCTGCAGTACAGCTAACAAACAGCAAGAATCATTAAGGAAGCATACACGCTACACACATTTAAGGTATAATATCTACGTATTCTGTTCGGTATAATAGTAGTATATACTTGTAGTCCATGTAGTAGTAGTATTCTTAAGAGGAATGAAAAATATATATATGCTTTGTATGCAACATAGGCCTGTTTATGATTGTGAGATAGTGTTAGCTGAGGCAAGGAGTGTTTTTGCATTTCTACAGGTTTGAATTCATCCCTATGAAATTTGAAGATGTCCTGTCGGAGCAACTATTTTAACGGCTGTAAAGTATTCTGAACCTAATGTAATGAGAGTGTGTCATATATTTTTTTATTCTTACTGTTTTTTCTGGCTATTCTGTATATTTAAAAAATCGCAGGTTTACCATATTGCATGCAATCGTTTTCTCAGCTAAGTACATAGAATTTCGAAGATGATGATGCAATGAAGTTAATTGCTCCACGTGTGGTTTAGGAATTTGCTTTTTTAATTCACTGCTACTTCAAGATTTAACGGCAAATCTATAATAAAAACTACGTACCATTCTTCATGTAACCAGTCGCTTGTCTTGTACAAATACACACATACTTGTGTTGTAGTTGTAACTAAACACTCTATGCATTGTATTAAGCCGGTGGTAATTGACGAAGAGGTACTACTTTAACTGATTCACAATCAACATTGTGGTTATGAAACCAAAAAAAAAAAAATACAATGTGAGTAATTTGAAGCCAACTTGTTAGACAAGTGTTGTCATATTTCCAGGAAATTAAAAGGTGGGACGATTGCCAATAACTAAATTGTTAAAACCATGCAGTCTACTGGTCTGACTCACATTGCCCCCACACGTTGATGAAGCAAAGCAAGGTGCAGTTTCTTATTAAAAGTGGTGAACAAATAATAGCACTTCTCATCTTTTTTAAACAGTTCCACAATTATTACTAAACTAGCGATTAAAGAGGTTTACAAGTATTATTTAATGAACTTACCCCGTTCGCGTATAATATCTTATATGGCAAATTAACTCCTCCTGCAGCAGCAGCGTTGTTATTTTGTGAAATATGAAATGCGGAACTGGCTTTTAGATATGGTTGAAATTGTAGAATTAGCGTTAAAATGAATGTTGGTAGTAATTTTTGAGTCTTGAAAGTCACCATACAAAAATGAGGGTTCATCTTGGATTCATTCTTTTTTACAGTATAGTTCAAAATGTATGTTCCTCTCGTGTTATAATGTTGTTGGCACAATAAAGTTTTATTAACGAATGGCAATGGCACTAATAACTAATAATATTCACTCTTAATGGTTTTTGCCTACGGACGGAGGTTCCAGTCACACACTTTATAAGCAAGCACTAGTGTTTAGTCCGATGAAAACGAAACTAAGTTGCACTGTCTGTTTTGAGTTGAGGTATATGGCCGTTCTACCTGGCATGTGATTATCTGCCATCAATCGAACAACGTGGTGCTTTTCTTAGGAAAAGCCAACAGTAAACGAGGGCCCAAAGAATCACAATGGAAAAACAATGTTGGCGCACGACGAGACGAGTGTACTACAATCACGTTTTGTACACGGCACCCAATATTTTTCTCCGCACGGTCAGGAAGCAAGCAATGTCTTTTCTTAATGTTGATTGTTCTCCTTTAGTAAGCTAATAGAAGTACCTAGGGTGCGAGTGAGAGAAGAAGATCCAGGATGACTTGGTAGTCTTGTCCACTTGTTCAAGTGAATGACAGAAAACGATGTTTACAATTATAGGGAAGTAAACAGTATTTAGGGAGCGAAGCGAACAGGAAGGGGAAAATACTCAAGGCAATTCAAGGTAAAGGTAGTAGGAGTAGTAGTGGTATAGCACTTAGAAGGGATGTTTGATGGCTTGTTGGTTTGCTAGATGCTTAATGTTGATTCTTAATGGGTAATAGTTTTCATTTGAGCTTTTCTGAAATGAAAAAAAGAAGATAAAGAATAAATTGTCTGTTCGTAAGGTTTTCCGTTCTTCAATAGGTCAGACAAGGAGATGCAGTCTAGTTAGAAGTCAAAACGGAACGAGAAGGGTACCTTTTATGCTTTTCCCTTTTTAGGTGGTTCCTTAGTTGTTGTTGATATTGCATAGAAAAAAAGGTATATACTCACTCTAGGTATTATTATTACTACTTCCTTTTTCTTCTGGAGGGAAACGTGATGTTCATTCTTAAAGGTTTTCAAAACTTGTACTATTGTACACTGTTAGATAGAGTATTGTGTAAAAATTTGTATTTTCAGTTGTTGGCTTTGTACTGTTGACTGCAGTGAAATGTTTTTCTTTGATCTATTATTGAATGAGTATTGTCCAGAGATTTTTCTGTATGTACGCATTTAACTACACATATTGCGTACATACGTGTATTTATATATATAGATATATATTCGGACTGCGAACAAATTGTGAACAAACTAAAATTCTCTCAGGTTGAATGAGTTTCGTGGAGTGTAGAGAGCTAACTAAACGAGTAAAAGATGTTCAGACTCAGTTTTGGTCGTTTTGGTTCACGTTCACCTTCTTACTCTCTCGAAGACGATGTTGTTTGGTTTAGTTATGCTTGCACGAAGCAGCAACTGTGATGGGCGAGTAATACATTTTACAAAGAGTACCTGTAAGTAACTGGCAAACTTGGAGGATGGCTATTGTAATATTTATGAATGAAATGAAAAAGGTCCGATCACATGTTTATTGTGCTTCATCCAGTGTAGATTTTTTCTCATAAGCTTGAAGAGTTATTGGATTCTTAGATAGCACACTGTTGTTGAAGCAGCAACAGCAGCAAGCAAGCTCACCGCTTCTCCTTCTTTCAGCTTCATTTATTTCTAACACTTTTGTCCCTACCCTGTGATGATGATGATGTTGATTACATATTACAGTCCTCAGTAATGGTAAAGGCAGTGGTTTTACGAACAAGTGTTGTTTCATGATTCATAATATGTGCTGGCTTGCAACCTGCTGCGTTAAGGAACTTTTTTCTTACTTGTTGAATAGAAAGGGCTTTTGCTTTGTGGCTATATTCGTTTCTGCCAGCTTTCATTGCATAGTAGTAAAGGTTTGGTTTATTATGTATATATATACATACATATGTACATTTTCGTGAACTTCAGCAGAAGGCATCATGTTTCGTACCACTCTCTGTACCCATGCTCAATGCTCTAGTAGTAAGAAGCAAGGTAAATGTGGTCATCATAATTTTCATCATGGTCCAGATGTTACAAAAAAGTAGGACTGAAGAGATTTTGTTCTTTAAACTCGTATATTCTTCTAAGGTAACTCGTCTCTCAAGATCCAGGACATCTGGAAGAAAGATGATGATGCTATCGGTCACGGGGCATTAAGAGACTATATCTGATTTGCTTCCTGCGAATTCAAGTATTAGTTGGAGATATTATTATTGTCCGTCAGATTTTTAAGCATGATGTTGTTGTACTTTGATTGTTTTTCCTAATATCGATTATAGAGTTTATGATGATTATGAAAGAATATAGAAAATCCTCCACTTCTAGTTGTTAGCTTCACACCTTGTGCAAATGCCGTCTTTAGATGTGACCCGTAATCTGTTTTATTTTTCCGTGTCAACAGTGCTTGCTAATTTGATCCTCCAACATATTTCTTCTGCAACAAGTTTCTAGCGTGTAAAAGTATTATTTTGCTGAGTTGAATCTTGTAGCCCTGTAGTAACTTTATCATGCATAAATTAGAGAGTTTGTTGGGTAGGGCAGATAATATAGTTAGCTTTAGCAGTAGCGTATTTTACTCGTACTCGAAATGTCACAAAATGGAAGGCTTGGAGTAGTAGTAGTAGATGTAGAGTTTGCGCAGCAGAAGATATCTTTGCAGAGGTATAGAGACTAATATGTCGGTTGATTGAAGTTACCTGTTAAGATTGAAGAAAAGGGTTCAAGAAGAACCAGTAGTTCTTTATTTTTCTCTTTGAACGTAGTCAGCATTCTCTGATGTTATGCATACCAAGAGTTTGTTTTTTCAATGAATGAATGAATGAGCGAGGGAGTTGAAGGTTCGCATGCAGTGTAATGGTGATTTGAGAAGGTGTAGAGAAAGAAAAAGTGTGTTTAGTTATATGATGATAGTTAGGTACGTAGATATAGATAGATAGAGGAGCAGCAATATAGGAAGTTATGCATTACGTAAATTGGCTAATCGACCAGATTGGTCCCATTTCCAAGGCAAATCAGTACGAAGACCTATACTACTACTCACTTGCATACATACATATCCGACAATTTGATCGTACCTGTTACATGTGAACATGATATTTTTGCATACTCGTGTATATTATTATTCTGTCACTTGTTAATTTTCACGATACAATGTAGTAGTAGTTGTATGCAGTCAACATTTGATGTACACGTATTTGCAAATGAAGAGAGGGAGCAGGTGTAATACGATTTGCATTAACTGACTCTGACGTGAGTATAAATATATCTATTGTACTTGCAGATTAGGTTAATGTTGATTTAAAATTTTCACCAAAAAGTGCATCGCAGTTGCACCTTCCTTCAACATTAAATACTGACTTGTACAGTATATCGAAGGATTGAGATGAGCTTCCTAATGTTTACAATTGACAATGAAAATAAAACTAGAATCATATATTTTTAGTATTGCTAATAAAACTGCGTTTGTATTTGTACAAAAATGGGCGACTTTTTTTTAAGATAAGCAAATAAATTATCATCAAATCGAACTATCGAAGCATATCTAACTCGTAAATTTAAGCTTTCTCATTAACGATAAGCTCAAAGTTATTTCGCGTTATTATTGCATATGAAACTTCTTTGTCCAGGGGAATCCATGTCGTTTCTTCGTTTTTTGTAGTTGTTCACCAGTTTTATTAATGTATTTTTTCACTGTAATATACATTTTATGTTTGCTCCACTTGTTCGTATTTAATCTTCATACATCTCTAACTAGAATTTCCGTATAATCCTACAACAACACATAGATATATGACAGTCTTGATAGGCAAGACGCTTTTTTCATCAACTTGAATCCTGTTTTCTCCCCCCTCTTTATTGAATCTTTTTCACTCGACTGTTCGTAACACAGTAGCTCTTATTTTTTATGATAGAGACCTAGAGATTTATAATAGCTATTTCGAAGATAAGTTTAATCTTTACCTCAACTCACGTCAGAATACTCCTCCTTCCCACCTGTTGCCAATTGGTTTTGTACTGAAATCAAGATGACTTGAAAAGCTACACACACAGTAGCAGAAAGCGCACTGCTCTACCTTTCTAAGCCAGGCGTAGTAGTAATAATAATAATATAATGTTGAATGTATTCCGGCTACTACTACACTTGCACCGGTTTACCTCTTGGGTATTATCTTTGCTACTTCTCTCAACTTGCTTTATAGTCAATTTATAGACTAATCATAACAAACGTTGTATTCAATAGTCACTAGTGAGATACATGTACCTACTTACATTGCAGCCTAATTTTGTTCCCGTATTTCCCGTTTTGTGAGACCGAATGCTAACCCGTGCATATAGATAAATACGTCATTTCACTATACTGTTATTGAAGATGTTTTTATGCTTTGTAATTTACTAAAACCTATGTCACACTCATCGTTTAGTTGCAGTTGCATACATACAAATATATATGTATTTAAAATGAATTTGTTAGAAAGCCAGTGTTGCAAATCTTTCAAGTAAATATCAATTGTAAACCTACGTAATATTATGTAGTTTTCTTGTGGAAGTGAATTTCTACTATTCCGCAATGCAATATTGGAGGATGAATATATAAGTTGAATCGTTTTATAGATAGCCACTGATTTAATTTCATATCTTAATCTCAAAATGCATCTAATTCCATTTTCGTTATCGCTGACAAAAACACAAATCGATATTGGATGTTGAGTTGAGTTTTGAGCAGCATGTCGGTTGTGTGATAAGCAATTACAGTACATT
Source organism: Orchesella flavescens (assembly GCA_964034955.1). NCBI lineage: Eukaryota > Metazoa > Arthropoda > Collembola > Entomobryomorpha > Orchesellidae > Orchesella > Orchesella flavescens. Next base: position 38,344,810 of record OZ035956.1, on the reverse strand, counting down.
TACCTCCCGTTTATGAACCAATCTTTTTTGGATACTAAGTATATAGATGAATGTAATTTGTATTTGTTGGAGATTTTTTTGTTGTAAATGTTCATTCTCCTCGTCAGATTCTAATGTCTTTTCAAGTTCTCAACCCTGTTTGATCACATGATAATTTGCTGCTGATTAATGTCTTTTTGTAACTGAAAAAAGCTGGATAATTAGTATGTATCTCACTGTCGATTATTTCACCAAAGCATCCAACGCAGGTTTAACCAATACAAAATTTCCACTCCTAGCGAAGTCAAGTTTGGACCTGGTATATATATATATATAATATGGTGGTTTTGGTTTAGGAGCTATAAAGATTTATAACACTTCGTGAAGAGGGAGTGTAAACAAGAAAAAAAAGATCTTGCATGAGTTCCCCCAAAGGCAGAGATCTATCTCGCACTCGTAGTTTGCCAGTCACAAAGCGAGAAAGTTAATGGCCATCATCCATCGCACGTACTTGTAGTATGTCCCTTAAGGTCTTGACGTAACGTAACATCTGATGAAATGAAGCGTAATTTGGTAGCCAGGATCATGAGGATGATGTTAATAAGAGTACAATGATTGCACTGGAGTGGGAAAAACGTGATGTACTTTTATCAAGGTATAACATCCCCTTTTTATGTTATGGTGAGGAGTAGAATAGTATACTTATATATATCTTTCCTATTCGTAATTTACATCCTGGTTTTTGCTCTTCTTGTATGAGAAGGGTACTTTTTCCCTGCTCAAGCCACAATGAAATATTGGATAGGGAAATAATAATAAAAGCATCATAGTCAGTTGTATGTTTTATGTATTTGTACATTTTCAAATGGATTGTATGCAGGTATATAAATATATACCATCATGATGATATAATCCCATCACATCGTATTCGGTCTTGTCGAATTATTAGATTTTACTATAATCGTAAATTCAGTTTTTTTCTCCCCTGATGTTGTCTCGTTTTTTTAACTTCGCATTAAGTACTTGGTTTGTACGCTTTCTATCTTAATTTTATCAAGGAAGTAGCAGTAAAGCTGAGAGTACAAGTACAGCCTAGTTGCTCCAAGCAAAGTTGATGAAGGGAACATGGTATGAAATGCCCGTTGAAATAGCTCTACGGCTTATAAATAGCTGATTATGGTTTCTTTGTCCCACTGTGTTACGCGTAGAATCGGACTTAACTGACTGAGGTTTTTTTGTACACAATAAACCTCAGTGAGGCAGACAGTTCTGGTTTGTGTGTGTAACCGTAACCCTTCATGATTTGGGTAATAAAAGCTACTTTAAGAGATGGTAGTAGAGTTGCAGGTGTCTGGAAACTTTGTACATTATCATTTCATGATATAGAGGAAAGCAGCCAAAAAAGACTCGGCACAGGCACACAACACAGCTAAAGTAGTAATAACTTAAGTGTAATGTGCGTTTGATGTTCATCAAGAAGAAAATCTCACCCCATGAAGGTATTGTTGTTGTTGGGACAGTGGTGGTGGTGGTGGTGGAAGAAGGGGATGTCAAAAATGAAGAGAGAAGCCTCTGAATCTCATTACTATTATTTTTCCAGATACAAGTGGGGGGAAATGAACCAGTCATTGGATGACAAAAATGATGATGATGACGGTCTGAAGAGTTGCTTGGCTTGGCTTGCTTTATGTAAAATGTTAACATGTTCAAAGATCATAAAATACCTATGTATCTAGCATGTTTGCTTTTCACCATCAAGCAACTTATCGACACGTGATTTCAATAACTAGACCATTCGTTGTGATTTATCACACTTGTTATTTGGTGATCCAAAAATTGACCTTTCAGAAGTATTGTCTTATAGTAAGAAGGTGTTGAGAATTCAAGACAAGTGGAAGTAGTAGTGGTAGTCGAATGAAGCAGCTTTCTTTTTGACTTTTTGAGACAGCCTGGCTAAATTACCTTGCTGGCGTCAGTCCGTGTTTTCCTTTTAGCAAGAACATTCTGTCATGTCTACTACAATGAGCATCATCGTCTTACAATAAAACAAATTACATTCGCAGTATCCATCCAAAAACTTAAGCATAATGTTGTATCCCATTGTGTTTTTGTGTGTGAAGTAATATTATTCCTTTACTTCAGTTTTACAACTGCATACACATGTCAATCGTCTAACTAAATGCACGCATATATCTACTTAAATTTGGAAAGTCTAAACTAAATGTTGTTAATGCATGTACATTTGTGTAAGATTCATCTTAGATTCCCCTAATCTAGTTCTAGTGTGGTATGCACATATATAAACTAAGTATCATAAAAGACAGGCATGTTCATAAGGCAAATAATATGCAAGATGATGATTTTTTGATGCGGTGAAAATGTTTGCTTATATATATACACACATTCTTTGCTGTGAACATATACAAACGAACTCAGCTTTGTGGGATAATGTATGCATGTTATATGCAGTAGACTTTTTCAAGACGCTAATGTTGTATGAATCTTTTTTAATAATTTTTGCAGGAAAACTGTATGCTGTTCTTGGAAAGCGTGGTGGACGAATTCTACACGGAGATTTGAGAGAAGGCTCGACAAATTTTGAGGTCACTGCTCAGCTACCTGTCGTTGAAAGTTTTGATTTCGCGAATGAAGTACGGCGACAAACATCAGGATTGGCTTTACCCCAATTGGTATTTAGTGGCTGGGAGGTAAGCAGTATTTAGTTATATACTTTTAATAATGGTTTATTGCTAGTAGAGCATATGAAGCAGGTTGATTTCAATAAAAAAGAAGTTCTTGTACATGTATATTTGAAACGCAATGGAGGTTATGAATGGTTGGTTGAGTTAAGGTGATATTGATTGATTAATAATAATGGAATGAGTCGTCTGGTTGAATATGTTATCATGATTTAAAGAGTGAGAAAGCTTAAGTTATAATGCATGTATACAACGAGGAGAGCTCATTCAACAATATTATCTGTTTACAGTAAGACCATCTAAAGTATAACAAATGGTATCACTAGTAAATATTGGATTTGATTGGAGTAAAGTTTCGTGGTTGTAAGAAGTATGAAAATGGCAGGATATTACATTTGTAACAAACTAGAACATGTTTTAGTTGAGAGTAGATTGACGCCTGAATGTCTGAAATTTGACCCTGTACGCTGGCCACAGAGAATTGTAATAGTTATAATGGCTTCAGTTCAGAGTAATTTAAAAAAGAGTTCATTTGAGCTCCTCAGTGAGTTGGACAGTTGGACCCGTTACTGCATATTTATATTGCATTTACATTATCCTCTCTTATATATTTGCACCTCTTCTTCACTGCACTGCCTTTTCTTACATCTTATTTATAACAATCAATTTAATACATTGTATAGTGAAAGAGAGAAGTTGAAGAGTAACTAGATATTCTATGTATGTAAATGTCTTGAGTCTTGAACATTCAATTTGGTGACAATTGGTACTTGGTACCAATTTTTTCACTACTCGAAGCCCTCATTTGGGAATTTAAAAAGAAATTTTCACCTGGAGAGATTTTCAGAAAAAATTAAAAGCAACTTATTTTAAAACTCAGGATTAGAAATGAGCGATATATGAACTTCGGAGGTGATAAGAGTACAGAAAGACGTGCTTCGTCAAAGATATTCTGAATTTTTTTGAGCCTCATGATGATCCCAAACATTGCAAACGCAATAATTAAAGAGAAACACAGTAGTTGCTGTCTTTGAAAGCTAAATAAGAAAGTAATAAATTGAATGAAGTGTTTCTCAAAAAGATTTCAAACCGTTGGGACTCTTGGGACCCTGATTGTATTGGTTTCTAATGTGTTTTTTGTAAAGACTGCTGCTACCAATACTTTTACTCAAACAATCTAGAAATTAGCCCTATTTGTTTTTGTCGTTGGCAGAATTGGACAGTTAGGTTTGTAAAGCTTCACATTTTTATTCTATCTTATATTATGTACATAAATATGAGTGAAACTATGAAAGTTGAAGCGATACAAACATGATGCTGAATTCCATTCTATATTAAGGGTCGAATACATAATGTTGTTGTATACAATACAAAAATACAGATGCCGGTCTCGAACATGCCGTGATTGTTATTGCATGTTTAAGAAAAATCTGTGTAAAAAGTAGTAGAAGTTGCGGTTTAGCCACTTCATTCAACGACTGCTCTGGCGCCTCGATGCTTATTCTGAGAGATTTTGTAGGATTTTTATGCAAGTCGATAGACTTCATTTTTCATTAGCCATCAACATGGCTATATTTTTATTTATGTATATGATCATGTTCTTCTTACAGTTTGTCGAATCAGTTCACTATTTGAAGAAGAGTTGTACTTGGCTGATTTTTCATTTTCACTTTGTAACAAATAATAATGGTTAGGCGTGTTTCCTACATGATGTCCTGATTGGCAAAGTCTAAGCCTAATATTTGTTTTCAGGTGATTAAAGTATTTACCAGAGGACATTCAAGATTTTTAGTATATCGAACATGAACTGAAAAACTAGTAACACTTTGTCCTTTCGCATGTAATTATAAGTCTAAATTTGCATTTGGACCAACTATGTAGTAGTAGTAGCTCTTGCAGTATAGTCGCAGTGGTATGCTAGTGAGTGAAAAGCTTTTCGGATTTGGGCCAATGACAATGAAAATAATATCGAGAATGATGATGCGCAAGTAAACTTTTACATGCGTCACACAACTTTGAAGTGAACTTATATATTGTATCAATTTTAATTTAATTGCAATTTGTCGCATATTATTTTGATTTTTGATGGCCTGTCCCTGTTTAAGCAAAGTATAAATATATATCAAAAGCATACATTGCTGAAACGAACGAATGTGTTATTGCTTATTTTGAAGAGCTAGACGTATGTTACTGTAATTGAACAATGTAACATAACAATTTAGTATGGTTTGTGTTATAAATATGATGAAGTGTCTACGGTTAATTGCTTTGGTTCGGTTTAGCTGCTTTATTTGTCTGCATGATCATGAGTTATTTGTTATGTATAATTACGGGTTGCTAAAATTTCATAAATGATCGATGATGAAGTTATATTTACATGCACTCCCTTCCTGATTCATTCTGAATCACAGGACATTGCTCGAAGAGTATTAAACTTTGTAATATTTTAACTGTATCAAAAAGGCTGCGAAACACTATGATGTGTGTAAAGATGTGCACATTGTTACTGTAGTCATGTACATTGTACTTATCTTACGGCAGTCTTAACTCTTCATCCAACTTTCGTGTCCTTCTTTTTCTATTCATATTTTATCCTCTCAAGTATTTTCCCTAATTAACTACAAAAATACATTTGAAACGTTTGGTGGAGGGAGATGGAATGGAATGCAATGATATGCGTGAACTAATGTACATTTGTATGCTTTTTTTTGCCTGTCAGCAACTATGTAAGTTGCAAGGAGTGGAGATGATAATCTCTTGTACGAAAGATGGTGAATGGAATGTAATGAAAAACATGGTAGAAAAGAAAGTGCTATCTTTTGTATGTAGGCAATTGTTTCGGGAATGTGATGGAATGTGTAAAATGATGTGGCATGCGATGGAATTTGTTAGAGCGTGAGTATGATGTTTTATAGAGTTCACGCAATCTTTCTATACTCTCTTCTATAAGATGATAATGTCAGTAAAGTGGGCATAATATGCAGTCTAGTCGCCCCAGCTAAAGTTTTTTCTTTCTTTTTTTAAAGATAAATCGTATTATTACTCTTCACCACTGTGAATGTATGTATACCTTATTTTACTTTATTTATCATATTTTTCTTTCTTATACTTTTGACTCCACAATGGAATTTTCTCTCGAGACATTTTCTTCCTTTTGACGTATGTAAAAGGGGTGAAGACTCGCGGTATGTGTGTAATATGGCAATTTAGGCGTATTCTTGATACTTGATGCATTGACTAATTTCATATTTTATGCCAAGACAAAAGTGGCATTCTTGTATGTATATTCAATTTGGTACGGTACAAATTCTTTTTAATTAAGTAGGCACGTTTAATTAGTACCAATTTTAGCCAACATCTGAAAAATTCTAACCTAATAATCATAGGTAATGCTAATCACTTTGCAGTCTGTCACATATTTCATACTCTCTATTGTAAAGGCTAGGCCTAAAAAGTTAGCATCCACCTGGAAAATATAGAATGGAACTGCGTGATGTGTGTCAAGTCATCATGATCTTGTATGACTGTTGTTAGTCTTACGATAAATTACATAAGAAAGAATGTTGTTATCGCTTGCTTATCGCAATATATACAACATTATGAATGGAAAGAAAAAATAATGCTGACGGTTGTAAGTATGTAGAAATAATACATATGAATGAGAGAATCGGAATGAATGAATAGAAATTAGGGTTCTTTTTAAGGCGCGGTACAAGTTACTTGATTGCTGTTATTCATCACTACGATAATACTACTACTACTCATATATCTATCTATCTATCTCTACCAAGCAGCTTTTACAACCAAAGTAAAAATCTACGCTGCTTACAATACTCTGAGTGTATGGAGAGAACAATCGGATTACATTGTGTTAACAATAAGCATGCAGAAACTTTAGTATGCATGCATGCATGAATCGAGGGTTTGTAGACTGTGGGCTCTCGCAGTTTTTCTAGTTGGCAGAAATTTAATACTGAGACATGTATCATTCACGTTCTATTTAATTCTCTCTACCTGGATATCTGTGCTAATGACAATGACAGTCATCTGTATTAAATTTAAAAAACTATGCATTAATATTTCATTCATTTTTTTTTGCGTTTCTTGTAATGAAGAGTTGTAGTAGTCAGTAGTTGGTGGAGGAACAAGATTCTCCCATTCATGCACCCTATTTCTTTTCTTTTTTTTTCTCTCACACACCCTCTCTATATTGTGTGGAATGTTTTAAGCAGACGCAGACCCACTACTGCTGCTGCTGCTGACTCTTGACTGCTAAGGTTTTTTATCATCATCATCATCACATGAATCCGATGCATTTGAGAAAAAAAATAGTTCTTATTAGAAATATTAAGTACAAATGTATGAAGCTACAGAGAACAGTATACTACAAACATCTAAATGTAGCTTATGTTGTTGATTCATCTAGCTAAACCTGTATGATTCTTCATTTTAAGTACTCACATAAAAACTGGTGGCTCCTGCTAAATTATAGCTTCACGGAATGTGAAATTTGTTCATCACTCTTTTTTTCATCTGTAGGTGCGGGTGTAATTTCACAGGTAATTTACTTATCTCGTCCTGTTCACTTTTCTTGAGGAAAATCAAATGGGATTGTGATTTTTTTTCTAGTCAAATTTGTGTTCTTCAATGTATTGGCCATTGATGCATGAGCGAATAGAAACTGCCAATCTATTGCTAAATTACTATATGCCAATATAATTCATGGAAAGAATTGGGTCCTTTATTAGTTTCAATCAAATTTGAATTTTGGCTAATGCATCATGCATATTCCTTTGGGTTAAAACAATGGAGGTTAGTTTTTAGTATAAATGTCTTTATGAGTGTATAGCATTCTTTGTAGACGTTCTGATTATGATACCTTCGAATTTAACCATTCTGTCCGACACCCCCATTAATTAGTGCAAAAATATGTGCAAAAGTTATTCCATTTCTTTCACCAGTTATTGATAAGAGTCATAAGAGACATCCCATCAAGTTAAAGTCAAAACGAGGCATGGTTTCTACTTTGGTGACAATTGGTCGTTTAGGAAGATGTAAAATAATATCTTTTAGGAAGGGTGGGTCAGGCCAGGCAGGTACGTCTGCTACAGGTTGTTGTGTCGTCTCAAGCCTTTTTATTACCATCATCAGACTCAAAGTCATTATGTTACGTTGTATTATGGTTGTCTAATGGGAAGATATTTCCAATTCAAAGGATGAAGGAGGATTATTATTACTCACTTTCAGTACATGCTATGCTTTGGGTGAAAGACTCATTCATAGTTAATAGAATTTGGTTCTAGAATTTTGCTGGCTTTATCCGATCTTTCTCTTGAGGATGAGGATGGCATGGCAGTTTTTCTATATTATGTAGTCCATAATAATGTGATTGTTAAAAGAAGTAGTAGTAGTGTCAGTTGTCTAACTTCACAGAAGCCTTTCGTCAAATCATGCGGTTAGTCAAACTCAAACTAAGGTAGGGTAAGGTAAGGTAACGTGATATTTGTTGCGTAAAATAAGAATCATTCCCTGCAGATAAAATGAATGACTCGGAATGTGAATGTAGGAATGCTGATGTTGATGTTGTTGATAATGATGATGATGGGATAGCATCATCCATTCATTAAATGTGTACCTATGCTGTACAATGGTGTGTTGCTTATAGTTTTACAAATAAAGTTGGAGGGGGAGATCGTGAATATGGGCTTGTCCGTTTTCATTTTCATTCATAAAATAACAAGCCTTGACGATTATGATGATGACGTGCAAAATCACGTCAGGTAGTACATATGCTGCTAGAATGCATTATATATTATATCTATACTATAGTGGGCTTGATACATATATATTATTTATATATTTATTGTCTTACATTGTTATCTCGTTGCTGGAGATTTGCTTACCTTGCTTGTCAAATGAACGTGACGCGATCTTCCATTCAAAAGGACACTTGCTGGCTGCCAAAAAAACTACCATTAAAATTGTTGTTATGTATTAAACAATCAGTTTCATTTTACTCTTAGCCTTCTCCGTTATCGTTTGTCTTTTGGTATAGAAATTGCTTATATACATTATGCTACATACCTGGATCGAGTTTTTGGGTTTTTTGCTGCCCTAAATTAATTTTCTAAAACAAGTACGTTTTCGAGTGAGGAAGAAGAATTCGTTACTTGTCATCTTCTTAGAGATCAGTTAGCAAAAAAATTGAATTATAAGGTAGTCATCAATGAATCATGTTTACACTTTTGCAACTTCTGTTTTTTGCGCAGTTGTAAATACGTACGTAAGCTTAAATAATGCGTTTTCTAGGAACAGATTTACTGATTTTCTGAAAGATATGTTGTTTTGATTTTCAGCATTTTTTGTTGATAATGATGCTTCTAATCTGATATCCCAAGTAGTAAAAAGAGTCATTTCACTAATCTGCGTATGTTGCTTGCTGATTAACTTCATTAGGTAGGTAGTTGAAACAAGGTAGGGATTTATTACAATATACTACCGCTTGTATGTGTTTACATTCTACGTAGTCCACGTTTCTAGATTTTTCCGTTGATCTTATGAATCGAAAGCTTAGAGTGTGTCATTAAGAAATCTGTGGCAAATATTTGTTGTGAGGTAGTTTACATGAGGAATTTATTTATGTTATGATGTCATTCAGAACCGAAACCTGCTAGATTATGTATATAATTGAATCGAAGAATTCTGATGAAAGGGTTTTTCTTTCCAATTTGTGTGTATTGTGTACTTTTCGCCCCAGAAATGCTTAATAGAAATTTAGTTACAGCATTGAGAAATGGACAAGGAACAAAAACAAGGACGAAAGGTGTTAAAAATTAAGATGGATTTGATCAGGCTTCGATGCTTTATTCTGTTATCACGGTTGACAATAAAATGTAAGACGAGTTAGCCATGAATTCAAACTATGAACCTTTTGCTCGTATTGGTTGTACAAAAGTGTAGTTATGATTTAGTTTTAGATTTTCTGTTACATAAGAATGCTTGCATGACATAAGGTTTGAAATATGAGATGAGGAAGGATATGAAATGCGTGAATATGGGCTTGGCGTTTGATGTAGTCAACTCAACTGCACCCTTCCAGAGTCATGTAATCTATGCGTCTCATCTTCGTTTGATGGCTAGTTCTATTAGCATACGACTGCTTTTTTTCCATTATTTAGCATAGAAGTTTTTGAGAAACCCAATCTTATTGTAATATTAGAAGTCAACTGTTTCATTATTTCAGGTTAGCTGGTCACTAAAAACATAATAATATGATTCATACAAAAGTGAGAGTCAAAATGAATGTAGACAGAGTGGCACAACGTCGTAAGAAAGCACGATTCTTAAAGTAATCAACACACTGCATTGCTATTAGTGCGAGTTTCTGTATTTAACAGCTAACAATTACAGGCCAATTAATGTTAGTGAAGAATGGGAACTAAAATACCAACAATCGTGTACATAAAAGTTTATTGAAGCAAATACATGATATTTTTAAGTGTCAAAACGGTTTGAGATAAAGGTTTTCTCATCGCATTTACCAATCGTTAAAAAAATATTATTTAATGTCCTTAAACAAATCGCTGCTATCTTTAACATGTATGCATTTTAAAAATTTTAATTTGTAAATTTCAGGTATTGGAAATCGACCCGTTTTGGCAGCCAACAACAGAAGAAGAATACCTTCATTTCGGGGAGAAAGCAGATACAGAAAATCGAGCCAGAAAGTACATGAATACTGTTCGTAAAAGGAAAGGATTGCGAGTTGAAGAGAAAATCGTCGAGTTTGCTGAAAAACAAAGAACTTTAACCAGAAATAAATAAATTGCTATCCATATATTATGTCCACCATACCATACAAATCATACTGTAACAGAGATTAAATGTCATAGGTGTGGGGTTATGTGTGATATTTGAGGAGATTAAAATGAATATGATTCTTGGAGTGTTTAATGCTATGAATGTATCTAATATAAGAATTAACGCACTATCAATAATGCGAATAAGATTTACGATAATATTATTATTATCATACGTCCACTTTTCAAAATAAAATCTGTTAAAATTAAATATTCCATATTCTACAATAATGGGTTAATCTTTTAATGCTAACCTGATCTGTATAATGTATAGCAATTTACTCAAATCACATACTCATTCTCAAGTGTCGTGTCATAATCACAATATGCTAGTAATTTATACTACTTTTATGATCCAACAATTTAACTTGCCGTGATTATTCTATGCAGACACACACAATACATCAAGCGTAGTTTTCTGATTCTATTGGCGTGACCTTGTATATGCATGCAAAGTATGATCGCTTGACGTAGGCACGTAGGTATAGCGCATTTAGATCAATTCATTTTTCTATATATAGCCTAGCTTGATGCAGGCATTTAGTTTACATTAAAAGATGCATATGGTGCTAATGGATAGCCTCGTGTTGGACACTGTAACCACAATATGGGAGTACAGATTGCGTGTTTCAAGCCAACACTGATTCTGCTGCATTAGAAAGATTGGCTCCTGTAATGCATGGTTAAGCTTAGAACGAATGGTTCACATTGAAGGTTGAGAATCATTAAATTTTCTTATTTACGGAAAAAAATCTACGCTGTAAGCAACTGAAGGATAGGAACAATCAATTAAGGTTGTACGGTATAACGTAGAAAGAATGAATCTCTTGTGAATACATGACTGCCTCTCTCTCTCAAAGACTCAACACTTCAATCACTATCATAATAATATTTGAAGTATTATTGGTATGTACATGCTTATATGAAACTGATAAGTAACTGCATTATACACACTATACCATACTATAATAGCATGCTTCCTGATCGTTTTTACGTGTTTTGTACTATCAAAATGTTTATGTATACTCATTGAAGATCAAAGTTCTTTACTCCAGATAGTGTTTAGACTATATGGCCAAAAAAATGCAGTGGCATTCAGGAAACAGTCACGGCACCTGTTCTTGGAGAAGAGTGTGACTGTAGCTTATGTAAGAAGGTTGGCCGTTTGTGATTTATTTATTGGATCTACATCTTTTTTTGAAGAGACCATCATCAACAATCATGGAGACTGCTTTCTGGAATGGATATGTTTTGCAAGATTTTGTAATTAGGGATCTAAATATCAATTCCATTGAAGGTACTATTGAATAGCTAACAAAATTCTTAATGATATGAAAATGTAAAGTTCGTATTTTAACTTTGTACATCTTTTTTCCCTAATTAACAGAGCTTATTGGACTATGTGTTGTAACATCAGCTATAGCTTTTTTGTTGGAAGGGATAAAAACTCTTAGAGACTGGTCCTATCTCAAGTTTTTAAATCAAAAGAATTCTCATGGCACGCTGGTGATAGGAGATGGCTCGAATATAATTCTACAAGAGGTGAAACCAAGTCAAAATGGTGGCAGTAATAACGGCGGAGGCGAAACAAATGGAAGAGAACGATCTGAACAAAATGGCAATCATTTGACTGAATCATCAAATCATCCTGAAAATGGTTCCAGCACCGTAGTGGTGTCAGGGACGCCAGTCATGTCTGCTGGAACTGTGACAAGCGTGAAAGGGAAAAATCGTCAACGACCAAAGTTCTACGTTGGCTTACCAAATCTAATGTTTTCTACTGTACTTCACATGTGCCAAGTTTGTTTGGGTTATCTACTCATGCTGTTTGTAATGACTTTTAATGTTTGGATATTTGTCGCCCTTATAGTAGGGATAGGAATAGGATTTTTCGTTTTTGATGGTTTCAATAAGAAGATCCATGCACTGAAAATTAATTTTAGCAAGTAGCAATACAATACAATACACCAAGGAAATAAGTACACTTTTTAAGAAACTTGTACATTCAATTCAAGACAGAAAAGACTACATTTTAATGCTTTTTCGAGTATTAGATATACTGAAAATAATCTTATTCCGATTTTTGTGTACAGTAATTATTAATTATTTTATCATAATTAACTCAAATATGTTTTATGTACTTTTTGAAAGAATGAAGACCCTCTTTTAACTATTATTACTAACAACCTATTCCCTCTCCCAACGTCTCCTCCGGAAAACTTATTAACCAAACATTGGAAAACTTATTCATTCCGAAATATATTGTGCTATAAAACCAAGTACATACATATAATAATATATAACATAATAATTATATGAAAAACATTATGCGTATATATTTTTGCAAAATAAATTGATCAGTACGGACAATTTTACATCTTTTGTTTAGGGGTTAAACTTAAGGTTTTCGGAGTCAACCTCTTATTATAGAAATATAATGTGGATATATTTTACATACACTCTAGAGATTATAATGTAGATTTACTTATGTATGTATGTATACATTTTTATTTAGTGAGGTTCATAAGGTTTGACTTTGACTGTTCAGGATATAATGACAACGTTAAACGTGGCAAGTAATATATCATGGAGATTTTATTTCCGATTCCAACTCCCAACCACTAAAATAATCTGTAAAATTCGAACTCATGACTAAAACCATACTATTATTACAGAGAGAGAGCACTCTTTTTCGCTATACATTTTTACATATGTATGGAAATCTGGTCAGGCTTATAGATTCACAAAGCATATATATTTTTTTCTCGCAACGTTTATATAACAAGAAACGGTTCGGGTAAAAAGCTAAAAATGTTATAAAACAATATTTTTAACCTATGGTTTAAGTAACTGACATTGAGTTTGTATTTTGAAAGGTTACACCAACAATGTTTTGTTAAATTGCATTTTTTAGGTATGTAATTATACACACGTGTATGTATGTATATATCCTTGTCCATAATGATAGTAATATGGACAGAAAATTTATATGAGATTTGACTTCATGTTCTTGACACATCCATTTCATTGACATTATCACAAATCGCCATTTTCGATGGCCTTGTTAATTTCATTCACCATCTGAATCATAATTTCATTTTGCGGTGTTCCTTGTTTGAATGCTGCATCAAGCAATGCTGGATCTCTGAGTTGGTTGGCCACGGATTGTACACGGCTTACTGATTTATCTGTCAGATGGTTTTTAATTAGGAGCTTGAGCTGGGTCTCACAATCATTCACGGTTTTTATAAGAACATTTCGATCATAACTGAAATCCACCTGTGAATTACAAATAAAAATGATAAATTAAATGAAAACCCATATAAAATGTCATTCTAGAGAGATTTATTGCAATTTTGTATAAAAGAGTTGAACCTTGAACCAATGTTTTTTTACCTCAATGAAACTGGCAATAGTCATTGCAGTATTTCGGAACATATCTGCAAATTTATTTGCGATGCGAACTTCATCTTGTGAGAATTGATCATTTTGTGCTAGCACTCCTATTTTGATTGAAAGTTTTATAATGTTTTTCACAAATTTTTCTGCTACTTTTTTGTCCTGAGTCTGCAAATAAAGGAAATATACCGGATGAGTTATTATTATTATGACGTGATAACATGCATCAATTTGTGAAATGGCAGTAGCAGTAATTTTTTTATATTATATGGTGAAAGCTTGAAAGCACAAGGTTTCTCCATTTTCAGTTGAACTTACATGGGATTTAATCAGTTGATACAAAAGATCCAGCAACGTTGCAAGGTTTTCGTTGATGAATACCTTTGCTGCTTTTCTGCTGGAAAATTGGCCCAGAATCTTTTTCTGTGCACGAACAGCAAAGTCTTTGGACTTGAAGTTAGCCTCGGTACTCATTGTGAAAGGATGGGAAGATCCTGTGGAAAATCGAGAAGAAAGGGTATTATTAGGTTTTTTTACAAAGAAAATACATTTTCGGAAGTACCATATTCTACAATTATTTTTTAGCTGCATAGAATCATCAAATGTGCCATGATAAAAGTTTATGTATTTGTATGCTACGTATTTCTTTTCGAATCCTGTTCCCAACAGAATTCGAGGGTCTATGAATTCAAGGGAGAATACGATTATATGAAATCAGTGTAGGTTGTGGTGGGTATGTGTAAAATAACCGAGAAACATCACATTCCCTTCTTTCTTTGACGGTGAAAGTTTTTGGTGAATTATTCTGGTCTACCTGAGGTGCCCACACGCTTCCTACATGAATAACCCTTTTCAATGAATTCTTAGACTGACGTACCGACAGTTTCAGGGAAATGCCATAAAAGGGAACAAACGAAACGGAAGATTAGAACGTTTCTTTTGACTACTTTATTTCTCGGAGAACTCAATCTGAAACCATGAGCACATTTTCTTCACGCCGTTTCTTGAAGAATTTCCATAGGCACGAGGATAGGACGTGGGATTGAAAAACTGCTGGCATGGAATGGAAACTGCAATCTGAACCACAAGATTTAATGATATGTGCTGCTGATGGTGCGTGACAGGAATGGAATGATACATTCCCTTTGTGTAAAGGATAGTCGCTTGTGAAGTGAACAAGTATGATTTGATATGATCCTTTACATTTTCCATGGTTTGGTTTGATTACATCTACCTACGTACTTACTTAGTCTCATTCACCTGAAAAAAGATTAGGAAAGTGTTGAATGCTAAATCTTATGAAAGGAAAAAGTCCGCGTCAAAACTATGGCTTCTGGAATATAAATTGAAATTAAGTCGGGATTCCAAATTCCAACTTCCTCTCAATAAATAGACTTACTTTTATCTAACTCTTTTTAAGACTTTCACAAGAGGACTTAATTCGGTAATCATCTTCAAAATATTTCATGGGAAGCAAAACACCCGCTGCCTGTCACATTTTAACTTCAACTTCCTCAACTACTTTCTTCCATTTTTTTTACTTCGGTGAGAGAAAACACTTGGCATTTGTTTCATACTAATAAAATTGAATCAGCCTTGAATTTTCAGCAAATTCTCAAAAAAATTCTATTATGCAAATGAAGCACAAAATCAGTTTTTTCGGATGATTGCTTTACAGGTTTGAAGGTTATTTGACGGTACATAGTCAATAACCTGAGACTGAGGAGATACAAATGTAATTTTCGTCCGATCTATCTATGTGTTTCTGTGCTCTGATTCTATAATATAGATTTGTTGAGTTGGAAAAGGGTGCCAATAATTCCACCATGCACCATGGCCCTCATCTCATCCTAAATCCCTGAGATGCACGCTATTGTACAATAGTGCAGCGCAATACAACCATTTTTTATGTATGAGTAGTACGTGTAGAGGAGGTTACGTTGCGAATTTAAATCGTCCAATTTCTTTCACTTTCAGTTGTGTTAGTGCAAATGTGCGATTCTTTTCAGATCAAATTCAATTTATTATTTCCAGCTTGTCCCAATGTGATTTAAACACGTTGGGAATTCAATGCTAGCACCTAGCACTATACTTTAAAGAAAGTTTATTCCATATAATATTGCCCTACGAATTGCTACTATTAAAGTATATTATTCTATTTTGCTAAAATGTTTCCAGCTTTGATACACAAATGCATACAAGTTTTGGAATGGGGCTACGAACACGAACTAGTAGAATTAGTCATCAACTTCATTGAAAGTAATGTTGTTAACGAATGCAAAGGATCCATCTGCAACAGCTTCCTCCAAAAAAAATACAGTAGTCCATTAAATTACATTGGAACTCTATTTATAAGTAGATTCCTCATGTGAATTGTGTAACAATACCACCACGCAGTAAGCCCAGTGCGGTGTTGCTGGTGTCGATGTCGACGCAGTGGCATGAGTTTGCCCTCTAAATTTTCATAAAACTTGCAGTCACTTCCGTGATAATGTAAAATCCATGAACATTTTACATTCATTTAGTTGAAAAGGGCAGTGGTTGAACATTTTATAGCATGTTCAAGGGAAAATCTGTACCTCATTGTATTAGTGAGTGTCAATATATAGTGTTTTCGTCTTTCAGGCATCAGAAAAACCAACTGTAAGCAAGCCTTTATTTATACCACATGCAATGTTTGGGATAGTATACAATACACAAGGGGGGGAAATAGGTATGAAGTTTATGAAGGCTTCTATAAGTTTCCAGCGCCTTTCCGACTCGGTTAGCTATTAAGAGGAAAGCATGTATAAAAAAAATTTACGCAATGCAGTAAAGATCTCTGTTGTATACGATCTCTTGAGCACATTCAATACGAACTTCTAGATATGTATGTTTTTTAGTTAGATGTTTCTCTTCTTAAGTGTTTTCCTCTTTTAAGCTTTCCATGCTTGTGCTGATAGGTACAAACACAGAAAACCCCTTTGCACATACATACAAGCTACTGAAAACACCATATTTTCTTTTCTAGCACTCTTTTCTTTTTCTCCACTCAACTTTAACACAACCCAAGGGAAAATATTTGAAGCTTGGAATGACTGAAAGTGAAAATTTTCTTTGTTTTCAAACAAAAGTTGGAAACTCTGGCAATTTTAAAGTATAGGAGATTCCAAGAGCGTGGAATAAAAATAGAATGCCCATTAGTCTACTGAAATCCGTAGACCCTGCAGTCAAAACTTGAAGATATATATATATATGGCAGTGTAAGTAAAGTAAATAAAGATTCCTATATGAAAACTGGTAGATAAAGAGGGATTGATTCTTCAGTGAAACAATTCAAGGTTATTGAATGACGATGGTTTACTCAAAATGAGCTTACTGCTCCATTGGAATGGGGGAATAACCAGAAAATACCCTGGCTCTGGCCTGTTTTATGTTCAAGCAATATTATTATATCATTTGAATTTCATTAGCCTTTCCACCCAAAAGCAGTTAAGTGGCCACCACAATGTATTTTAGTGTTTCACAAAAAGCCCAAATAAAAGGCCAGGGGATTACTAACAATTAAGCCTAGTCTAGCTAAAACCAAAAATGAGTTCAAGTTCAGCCAAAAGCCCCTGCAAATCCCTCCCAACTGCTGTACTTTCACTTTGTAGTTTCCTACTTTAGCTAGCTAAACTCATGAATATTTTATGCAATGAAAACTTTTAGAGAAATCAATTAAACTGTTGTCCTTGCTAACGTTTTACCCCACATACCAAAACCAAAAAAAATCCATGACCGTAATTTATTATGCAATCCGGAAAAGGAATCATAGGATCATCTTGAATGAACTCTTCTCTCAAAACAAGTTCACTAATTTGCATTGCAGACATAAAAATGCACGCCTCTTTTTGCTTTTGGTCGCTTCCTAGTTTCATTTAGCTTGAAACTCATTCACACACCCTAAGAAATTTAAAGCATTCTTTTTTGTTACACTATATGTATACATTATGCAATACGTTATCAACAAGTCAAAAGTCAATTTAATAATACTTAAGGGCATGTTCAATTTTCGAATATACCCATGCATTATCGCATCATCCTTATACCTTGGTTGGATGCTTGACTCAATTAATAATATTTCTATGCAAGGAACTGCGAGACCGAGGCGTGATAACGGAGAATATTTGAATTATATATGGCAATACTGAAAGCTGAAATAGGGATCGCTGCAAGAGACAGGGCACTTTAAGAACATAATTCAAGAATTTTAAAACGTATTTGTGAAGTTACACCTTCACACATATTATTTCTATGCAAGGCTTTCTCTAACATTAATCGAAACAGTTATAAATCATAAATAAAGTTGTTAAGAAATACTTAGAAACTTTTTGTGATTGCTTTCCTATTCAATGGAAAACATGCTTGAAAGCAAAACAAAATTTTGTGTACATAAAATTCTACATCACTTGCAGTCGTTTCTATTCTTAACTGGAGCATGGCCATGATTATTTGCATAGCATTATTATTCTCATCTGAATAAATGGCTTTTACTCAGTTTTGAAGTATATTGGATAGAAAGTTAACTACGGTTGAAATGTTCTTTCAGTACTTCAATGCTACATTACATTAGCATTACCCCTACTCATGCTGAATGTTACTGAAGGGCCTGGAGAAAATTGTTTTTATCACAGAAAATGTAGCTAAACATAGATATTGAATGTAACACATGTGTCGAGTAGCTACTAGACGTGTGCATTGAAGTTTATTCTTTCTTTTCCCATCATGAATCCCACATTTTGACAATAAATGAGACAAGACAAGGACATGTATACACTCTGGATTTTCTTTCTGCTCCAAAATTCTATTGGAGTTGAAGGGATTACAGTATAGAACGTAGTATAAAATAAGATTGTGTGTATATATATTTTAGATTTTGTATATTATATTATCATCCGAAACAAAATTGTGGGGGCAAAGGCTAAATCAACCAACCCAGTTCCATATACATCAAACATATTTTTTTTCATCTCTTACGTGCTCAAGTGAACCAGCAGAATAATTTAACTACCAACACCATCACATCACCATCAACCCGACTACTTTTGAAACGTTCCCATGCTTGAATGAGGAAGTAAAATCGAAGTACCCATCCATGTGCATATCCATTATTCACAACATGACGAAAAAAACCATACACACAACTGTCTGATCTTTCATCTTCTTATGTGATGGGGTACAAGGGAAAGACAGAAAAATACTTTTCCATTACATCATTTTTCTTCCTTCCTCTTCTCTCTATTCTTCCACTACAAAGATAAATATCCACGTTTTTCGTTAGTTGATGCTGAGTGACTCTTTCATACTTTGGGAATAAAACACATAGGTTCTCTGCATACTACGACTGAAGAGAGAGAGAGGTCGGAGAAATAAATGGCAGCTGCAACTTGCTTCCTCTCTCCACACTCTAAGGACCAGAAGGCAGAAGGTATTACCCTTCAGAGGTTTTCCCTCTTTCTTAATATCCCTTCTGGCTCCCTTATCCTCGCTCGGAGATGAAATGCAAAGACCGTTTTAGAATTACTCTCTGATCCCTTGAATTGAAAAGAAGAAATTACAAAGGTGTGTTGGTTGGATGATGGAGGAAGACTGAAATAGAATAATATGCGCATCCTATATTACATGATGTTTTACGATGTTGTGCTCCGATTATGTACATCCATAATATATGAGAATATATTTCATACTCCGTATTGTTTTGTTGCAGTAAATGGAAGTGACCGTTATTTTATTTTATTACTACAATACACTCTATTTCTATGAATAAACCATCAAGTGGGCTACTTTTATAAAGTTTTCAGGAATAAAATCTATAAATTTAAAAAAAAAGTGTAGTTTTTTACTGATAAACAGCCACTTTGCCACTGCCACCCACACTTTTCATTTATTAATGCAAAGGGAAGAAACACACATGAATATTTTACACGTATTCTACCGCAGTAGCTACTCATTTTCATCCTTATATGGGCAAGCTATAATTGTCATTAATGTTTATGATCACACTAAAGTGTATCCCCATTTGGCAATTTTATATGAGAACAGCCCTCACTCTCAAGACGCACAAGCGAATACTACTGTACGATTAAGATCATAGTACCATGCCCCAAAAATTCAGCCGTCAGACGCAACATGAGGTGATGAGATGAGACACTTGGGATATAGCATACAAGAAACTTCTCATCAACAACCCTAATCTTGTGCCTTGCTGTCTGGTGGAAAAAGTTTTTCATCCGTCTATTTTAATAATGTCCCAATAGACCATAAATATATAGATTTCTAGCTAGTTAGAACGTTAAGCATTGTGAATAGAAAATCTACAAAGAAACAAGCATTATTATCACCCGCCTTAAGGCTACCGTTTCAGTAAGATGATAATATCCTGTTCTTAAAGTACATTTTTAATCTACCTCCAAACTCATCTACTCATATATTGGCACTCAATTCATTTGGTACCAGTAGCCAAACACTCTTATGATAAGCTTTTAGTGTTAGTAGCCTGTAAACACCAAACGATGAGAGGCGAGCTTAATTTTCAGCAAGTTTTACTTGGACTATTTAAGTTTCTCTGAGATTCTCCTGAAAATGTAATGCTACGTACGTGAATCCCTTGTGGATGTGCATGTACTTACGACAAAGAGTATCCATATTTTGCAGAGATTTTCTCCACAATATTACAAATGATCATCATCATCACCCAAAGGTTTTTGCAACAACTAACAACCTTTCGTTTCCATCATCAGTAGGTTCCATTGTCTATTTGTCTAAAACTCAATCCCACACAGAAAAAGTACCTGGTTATCTTCGCAGAATGAGATCCAATGTTGAACAACACACATAACATATAATACAATATGCAATCTCTTAATGTGTTATTTACACACAACTAAAAGTTCTCTGATGGTGTAAGCCCCTTGCACACTGGCATTGCATTGTGTTACCTAAGCTGATCTAAGCCCAGTTCTACATACTCTCATGATATCATATAATCTTCATCATCATCACATCCACCGACACACTATATATATACTGACAACTGGTTTACTATGCAAATGAATCAGTCATTTGGAGTACCTCTCTGGTATTTCGCCCAGTAAATAGATGTAAGTAAAACTGATCCGCAGAAAGACCAGGACTCTGAGCAAAATCAGACTTTTCTTATTCATAGAATTGCTAGATTATTTTCCACTCAACAAAATGAACCTCTAATAATGAATTTATAGAAGAGGGAGAAGATAGAAAGGACCTAATTGCCAAATCATATTACAAACAAATATGCATGCAAACTACATGCGGGAATGTAGACCCATAATATAAAGTACATTTCACATTTCTCATGTGCAACGGTTGAAAATAAACGTTTTCCACCTTACAAAAGTTATCTCTAGCACACTATATAAGCTTCTTCAGGTTGCAAACAGACAGACATACACGAATAGATGATGTATGTATGTATGTATACATATTATATATTCTTATTCACATTCTACAATTCTTTTGTGATAGCTAATGAAGTGGAAGGATGTTTTTTTGGTATAAACATTAGTGAAAGAATTCCATACAATGAGCATCAACAGGAACGAAACACGTTTGATGGCTCATCACTTCATAGCAAGTCATCTTCATCCTTCGTTATTATATCATCACACCAACCAGCAGCATCAGCCTTTCAGCTTGCAAAAAAGGCAAATCCTATTGCTATCAATAGATAATAACAAAAGGTCTAGCAATGCATTGCATTACCTACCCCATAAAACTTTGCTCCCTATATCTTGAAGCACTTTGTGAATAACAATAGTTGCATGATATGATGATGTAATGAAGTTTGGTATGTATCTATATATGAATGATCGGTGGCAGTTTTCTCAAAAAACATGCAACTCATCTTCCCTTATGTTCATGTTACTTATCAAAGGATGTTACATGCGTGAGCGTGAGCTTATCAAACAAGTAGAAAAGCCCGTAACGAATTTCCTGTCGGTTA
This sequence comes from Orchesella flavescens, assembly GCA_964034955.1. Classification (NCBI taxonomy): domain Eukaryota; kingdom Metazoa; phylum Arthropoda; class Collembola; order Entomobryomorpha; family Orchesellidae; genus Orchesella; species Orchesella flavescens. The sequence continues at coordinate 38,322,872 of OZ035956.1, read as the reverse complement.
CATATACAGTCCGTACATGGACTGGGCTATATAGTTTTGGAAAAGTAACACAAGTTTGCCCTTAATGATGGCATGAAATGAAGGTAAAATACGCATTAAAAATATATTTGAACATCTGACAAACGAGGAGAAATAGAGATGGGTATTGGTTTTCTGTCCCATTTTATTTGCACTGTAAACAAAAATCCTTTGTTTTCCAGCCGACTAGAGTACATACATAATTGGGACTGTTTAGGTATTATATGAGAATTTTGTTGAATTTGTATTTACTATGGACTAAACCCATAATATGCGTTGACATCCCTTGTCATATCCTTTAGCAAACATTGCCTTTTTAAAAATACATTGGGGAATGTCAAGATTACTGTCAATTCGCGAAAAAAACCATGGCCAATATTTGGTAAACATTTGTACAGCTTACGCAAAACATTTTTTACCAATTAGGTAGAACAGGAGGACTCGACGACTCGACATTCACTGACATTTCTAACGAACGAACAAGCTATTAATATCAAATGCAATTCATAAGTCATAATTAGTATCTCAGAAAAATGTTTAGCATCTTTTGTTGACCATGTACACAAATCAGAATGATATGATATTATAAAGCAGTTTACCACGAAAATAACCAAAAAAGGAAAATCATTGCTTTACATTTTCTAGCAGCCATAGATCACTTCACATTTCTATTCTAACCCACAACATAACACAACATAATGGTCAGTACTCAAATGAATTATTACATTCACATCACATTGCCAAAGTGCCATAATATTTCTTGCTAAAGCTACTTAACATTAAAAAAATGTACAAGCTTATGCTTATCCCAGAGCTTATCGTTCAACTACTTCTTTAGAGGTAGAAAAAAAGGAGAAAAAATGTAGTCCCATAATATTTTATGCAAATATTCTTTTATATGAGGAGTTGCGACTATTTTTCAACCTTTTTTTCTATATACTTTTTTTTATGTTGACGAGATCTAATCTGATAAGCCTTCAAGAATACTTACGATAAAGAAAAAAGGTAATTGGTTTTATTGCCCTGAATCTTTCTTTGGTTGATAAACTTACGTGACGTGACGTGGGGCTAGGTGACTGCTGCAAAATGGTATTACAAGTTGACTTTTAGGAGGTATCATATAAGGAAGTCCACATGAATACGTACACTATGCACTCACTACTTTTCTATCTTTGTATCACACGTTGTGTTTTTTGCCTTGTCTTATGTCGTACATAAACGGACACTTGTACTACCAACCAGCATCAGCAACTGCAACCGCTCTTAATAGACACAACATAACACTTGGTTAATTACTATCCCCAATGATAGGCTAAAGAATTACTGTAGTTTAAACCCGGTAGGATGTTGAATGTGTTTGTAAATTTATTAGTTTAGTGCGGAAATGCAGAAAATATAGAGCTTATTTGTACTTGTCTCACAGATTTTTCCCAAGATAAAAACTTATATTGTAAATTGTAAGAGAAACTTGATTGGCACACGGCATGGGAGCAATATACTACTTGGACTTGTTTGTATATTGAATGCTGCTGTTGCTCTACTACCAAAGCCAAAGACACACCAACACCAACAGCCAACCTCTTTTTCTCACATGCGGACACTGAGAGTTTTACTCCAAAGTTTCCACTGTTTTTATCTCCTACAAGCTTAGTAATTCGGATTCCAACTTTTCATAAAAAAATCTCTTTTTCTTTTTGCAGTGGGCCAAATGTTGAATTGAATCTTGAATATACACAAAACCAACACACTGTTCCACAATGATCCAAATCCAACCTCCTTTTATTTTTGGAATAAACAATTTTCCACAGTCAGTAGTTCCTTATGTAATGCAATCCTATGCTGCTAAAATCATTTGACACGTAGAATAATTTGTTTGAAAGTGAGGTACATATATACTTAATCCCAAATATTTTTTTATGCATAAATTTTCATTTTTTTTCACAAACCTTTTCGGAAATGACACAAGCCAAAAAGCCAAAGCCAAAGCCAACGTGCTGCTATAGAATGAATGTCTCAGCAAGTTCGTGTGTGTAGCAATGATGGAAATGTAGAAAGCTACGGGGAGTTTTGCTACGAACTTAGCAAGCGACAATGCAACGTGATGAGATGATACTACTACACTACTACTGAGTAAGTAAAAAGTATTGAGGATTCATCCAGCAATGGATATGAAGCTTTTGGCTTGTGCTTCGTTGTGAGCTTATTTGCGTGTGTCTATCTGTATAATACTTCTGTTTATTTCAGCGTGCTTCAAGCTACAATCACTTTCAGTCTCAAATAGTATGACCATGTACAATGCTGCAATGACTAGGTTGACGTCCCATTATAACCATCATTACGAGCCGATATCTTGTTAATGACTTAAAGGATAAGATAAATAGATTATTTGCCCACAGAGAGTCAGTTCAGTCGGGGCTAAACCAAATAACCAGAGAGAAATAAAAAATAAATGTGGTTGTATTTATCTGTGATCTATAAATTTGCAATGTCAACACAAAAATAGGTTCCTCCTGGCATTGGTATTACGTGTTGTTTTTTATTTTATTTTGTGTGTTGGATTGGATTGGATTTAGGATATTATTGTGTGATGATTATATGGTTCCACGCACGTTTGCTACACTTTCATAAAGGATGGCTTTGTCTTCACAATTTATTTGCATGTGGGCCACTCACTACTGCAATGACACTGGGTATTGGTTTGGTTTGGTTTGATAGTATTAGTTAGCATGTTGTGTGCATTCTACTTAGTTTTTCTGCAATGTTTATTTTTTGCAGGATTTTACACACAAGACAAGAGTGTTTTATTATGAGCGGTAGACAGAGAGATATAGAGATTCACTAGCAAAAACAGACGGTTATGCGATGTGATGATAATATGATGATGATGATGCTGATGTTGATACCACTGGTGGTGATGATTGTGAGAGAAACAGAATTCGCAAAGTAGAAAAGGACCGAGAACACACACACCAACGTTTATTTGTAGTCAAGCAAAGACTGTTGTAGTCTGTTCTTTTGCTGAACTGGGAAAATTTTTCAGGAAAATGTGTCTGCTCGATTTCGCTTACTATCAAGGAATACACCCCAAAGGACGAGCGAGTGTAATGGTCTCCTTTGCCTTGCTTGGCATCACTTCAGCAAAACTTTACGTCTTTCCGTCTTGTGTAAAAAGCAAGTCAAGTCAAGTCAGCATATATCAGCAGCAGCAACCAGCGGCTCTTAGTTAGAATATAGAACGTGTAATACCAATACCCATTTTATCTAGCTTCGCATACAATCCCCACTCTTTTGTGTTGGATTCCTTGCTTTAAGAAGCACACATTTAACATTATATTTTATGCACAAAACGAAACGTATGCCTTCTCTTAAAGTTTTCTGCACTAGCACTACTACTACCGCACTGTTGGCTTTGGCTTCAATACCCTGAGAGTTTCACTTCATTCACAGTCAGTGGCCGCTTCTTTGCTGGCTGTCCCACAGGTCCCATCGTTCCTTATGTGGATATCTGAGCATCATCATCATCATCGTCATCGTCAGAATGAGCAAAAGTTATTAGAAATATGTAATGCATATTGTTTTTAGAAAATATTTTGCCCTCTCTATCTTTTGACTCTGTCATCCATATATTTTAAGTTTTATATTTATCGCTGCTTTGTAACAAACGACTATTTTGCATGTTATCATCCACTCAATTCTACTACACTATACTACCACCAGCATTCTATTCTGAAATTTGTATATTTTTGTTTGACCACAGCTTATATAGAACCCAGTCCGATATACTATACTAAAACCCAACCAAACCAATGCATTGGAAATTAGGACTGAGACCAAGACCAAGCCATGCAGTCTCAACTCAACTGCAAAAGTTGGTTTATTTCTTTAACGTATTTATAGTTGTTGCAAATGAATTATCATAATTTGATTGCGGTTGCAAGTACTTCCGTTATCATTCTTTTTTTGGCGAAACAGCAAAACAAGTTCAACTTAACTTAATGACGCATCATCCCATGTGAAGTGTAACTTACTGCTTGGAGGAGGAAAAAAATTGGATTAAAACCACCAAAAAAAAGTTTTCTTTGAAGAGTGGATTGCATTGCACATTTCAACAGAAATGTTCTTTTTAGCTTGTAAGTTTTTTTGGGTAGTAGCATACTATTATTTCTTTGCCACAGGTAATATAAGACGGGTGGTACTGCTAAAGTAGTAAAATTAGCTACGCCTTATCATCAGCTCACATGAATTATGCATGGGACATGATTAGCTCGCTCCTTCAAAGCAGTTTGAAAGGTAGTCCGTGTGTAAAATGACACTAGGATGGTCTGGTCACACACTGTGCCATAACGAAAGCCAACAACAATGACAATGCTGCTCATCTCAGCAACTGCTGGTGTTTTGCTAATTTGAGAAAGTTTTTGAAGATGAAAGCAAATGAATATAATCCTCTGTCCCAGTCCTTTCTCCAACTTTATATTACAAATGAGGTTTCTGAAAGGAGGAATGTTGAATGTCGTGTTAGATTATTATACCAAATATGCTGCTGGTTGAGACAGCTTGAAATTTACAATGCCCTCATTTTCTTGATTTCATTTATCCCATTTCCCTTCTGGTTCGGGTGGACGTTTATAAGTATGATAGTATAAATTGTAAATCATATTAAACGAGTTCTTTATTCCTTGTTCCTTGAAGATGATGATGGAGACAAGCAGACACAATTAGATGACCCCTTCTTAATCTTTTGTAGTTGCTGAAGAAGAAACCGGGTAATATTATTATATTATTATCCATATTTTTGTTGGATCTTGGATCCCAAAAAATTCACAATTAAGTGTAATCATAAAAGTCAGCAATGCAAAACAAAACAGTTAGTTTAGATGATATATACTGAAGATAATGACTTTCATCTCGCGTTTCTCAAGAAATACTTTGGGCTCGCTGAACTCAGCAGGACGCCTGTTATTATTGCTAAAAACAGTAAAAGTAACAAAGAGACTTCGTCACATAAAGAAGACATATATACATATAATAATATTGTGAGAGAAGAAGAGAAGTCATTGCCGAAATATTTTGATTTAGACCTTGAGAGCGACAACACAACAAAGTCTTATGGTACGTGTGTAATCACTCGTTTTTTGGAGAACAAAACAAGTTTTAGCAACACAAGTGGTTTCTTAAGCGTTTTTAGCTCTCATCTTGCTCTCTGTCTTATTGTAGTAATGAAAGTAATAAAGTACTTTTGTTTATCGTTTTATATGACCTAATGACTCATTTATAATTCGTGTGATGACTTTACGTTGTTTCCTTTCTCTCTACAACTAACAATATCCACTCTACGCAAAGCCAAGCCTACTGCAGAACATGTTCTTTCTTTAGTCAGACTTGGAATCTCAAGGTGTTAGTTGCATACATATTTTTATAACGTATTAATGGATTATATGTGTGTATATGAACATTAATTTGTTCTCCAAATTACAAAAGAAAGAGTACTTACGCTTGAAGTAGGTATTTTTGGTACAAAATTCATGCTTCTTGGTAATACTTGTACTCAAGTGAATTCAGGATGGTGTTGTTCAAAATCCTTTGGAGAGCGAGTAATGTAATAATGTGCTGTCAGAGTTGTGACTATTGTGTGAAAGATAGTTATTGCAATATGCAACAGACAGACATTGCTTGCCTGGTTCGTTGGTAGTATCTGACATGACTGGATGGCCCGTACATTTCTTTATCTTTTTTCCTGACCTTAGACATGACGTCAAGCTCAGGAGTTTTCTGTCAGAAAAAACTATTCTGGTAGTGAATGGCCGATATGTAAGGTACATAATAAAGGACGCACGGTGAAGCTACATTGCCCCAGAACAGAAGCTCTTTTTCCTAAGTTACTTTGTTACAACCGTACAACTTGCAGCGTAATATTTGCTAGCGTCCTTTATTAATAAGTTACCAGCTGAGTTTTCTAAGCCACTCTACCTGATATGAATTTTAGTAGTTTTAAGTACTTCTGAAAAAGTATTCTGTCTTTTTCGGTTTGTTTATATGTATAATACATATTAATATTATCATTTCTTATTATCCTCCACTCTTTTTATCGTTGAATAACGGCCACATAAGTAGTACCTCATCCACGGTTGCACACCGGTCCGAAATGTTTGATGTATTTTATATGAGTATGCATAGGAAACATCTCTTCTGCACAAAATTCTCTTGAGCTCAATCAGTGGAAGGTTTCAGACAAAACGAACTCTATAATTTATCTTGTGGTTAGAATATGAAAGAAGGCTGAGTTGGAATATATGACCACTTTTGAATAATTCAACTTCACTTCAACTCCAACACACTTATATAGCTAGTATAATATTGCGTTTCAAACTTTCGAAAGTTCTAAAAATAATATTAATGCTTCATTATAAACAAGTTTTTATGAAAAATTTGTACTTTTCTTTCACAGACCGGAATACTTCATTTGAGTTGACACTTGACACCTAACTTTTTCCAAAAGGTAACATAATGCCATAATTACATTTGCATTTTTATGTTAAACATCAAGATTTCCAACCAACTAAAATGTTTCAATCCTGATTAACTTTAACTTTTTTATGTATTTGTATGCGCTTAATTTATTCCGATTTATTTTTCTGTTCGATAAGTACAATGCAAACTCAAAAGTTTACCAATCCCCATTCAATGCAATACAACTTCGTCTCGACTTAATAGCATCAATTATCACTAAAACGTGTAATGGATTTAGACTACAAACCAACCTAGATGCAGGGATAAATTGATTTCGGCCTAATATTTTATTTAGGGATACGCTTACTTAAGCAAATTACCACAAACTTTTTTTTGTGTAATAGGGTTTCTGCTTTTATGAAATCGCATCAAATCACTCACTCTTCGACCTACCGAGTCTATTTATCAAATTTTAAATACTGTACAAACACATAAAAATCGAAAATTGGTTAGTTTTGTGACTCCCAAATGTGACATTGACACGTCATATTTCAAACTACAATTTGTTAGTAGAGCCATGTGGAGATTTTCTCTTGACAAATGCCAAAGATAAAGTCAGAATGCGATATTGTCAAATGTATTTTGTGTCATGAATCATGATTATCACTCATAACTTTTGATTTCATTCTACATGAAATATTACACGAAGCATACCTATACGGCAAATAAGGGCGTAAATTCCGTTTCAGTCCCATTCCCATGAGCCCTAAAATGGTTAGGATCGTCAAAAGCACTGTCTTTTGGGTGAAAAGTTGAAGCATTTTTCTGGTAGACGGGTAAACGCTTTGGGAAATCACACGAAGAAATCACATTTTTATGCTTGAAATGACCTCGTTGAGTAGGCTTTGTATATTACGATGTAATAAATGATAGATTGGGGTTGTTTACAACTTTGAGAAAAAGTTTTCAAGAATTTGACGACCAGCACCGTCCGAGGAAAAAAGCAGTAAAAGACGCACATCAGTAAGACAATGGAAAGAACGAGAGAAAATCGATAGCTCTACTTTTATGTAATATAAGAACGTAGTATATATGAAATACATACATATGCCGTGTATATAACTTACACAAGAAATAAAAGTATTATGGGAGAAAGTAGCACCATGCATTCAAGCATATAACCTTACGATTAGCCTATTCCAAAACATTCCAAACATGTGTAAGATTGTTTCTTGGAACAACTTGCAAACTACAAACAAAGTCTTTATTTCCGATATCATTAGATGTCAAACATTCAGAGAATTTTTTTTCACCGGAAAGAAATCACTGATTGAGTTCCATTTTCCATTTTCTAGGCAGGAAATAACTTTGAAAACTGTATTTAATTCTCTGAGAAAGGCCACATACTTATTAGTATCAGGGAAATAATACGTTTTCGATTTACACGCGGAGATTGTGGTGCCCTTCCTCATTTCACATTATTTAGTAAATGACTTCAATTGGGGATTAAGCGTGGGAGCTATAAACGATGGCTCCACATTTTCATGAACGACGACATAACTGTTTGTTTGATTTTCTTGTTATTCTCTCTATGTGTTTTTACCTTCCCACGGGCGAAGTAGAAATTGTTAAATTATTTCTCTTTAGGATCTCCCTTAGTCAATACAGTTGGGGAGAATTGGAAACAGAAGTCAAAATCCCTTTTATCTTTGCTCATGAATGAATAATAGAATAATGAATGAAAGGGATGCGTTAGGACACGATGTTTACATTCAATTAAAGTCAAATGAAGGCTTTATTTACATCAAGTGAAAGGACCGTGAAGAAATTGCGTATTACAAGTAAGTTTGTCAATGTAGTAAAGTAAGTAAGAAGATTATAGACAGAACCAACGGATTTAATTACGTGTAATCAATTATTCAAATGATTGAAAACTGCATACTTTATACAAGTATATTTAATATTTATTAATATGATCGTATATATTATTACGTTTGTAGAATATAGTAAGTATAAGTATATTTGGTATACTTAGTGTTTAGGTGAAAGTCCATGTGTGTCTTGTCTTGTTATAAAATAAATTGTGGACTTATGTATTTCTGGTTTCCAAAAGCCATAACACCACAGCTATAGCAAGAGAACCGATAAGAACGTAGAATACTCCAGCCAACTCGCTCACGTTTAGTTGATCAAAATCATCCTGAAATTATCAATATTCATAAGCTTGAAACATCAACTCAACATCAATGACGTATGTATGTAGGAAATCAAGTGGACTTGAAAATTTTATTGTTTACCGCATCAGCATCACCACCATCATCATCGTTGTCGTCATCACCAGCACAAGCCCCATCGTTCCACCATTTCTCAATTAACTCTTCCAGCTCACCGTTTTCTTTCAGTTCCAATACGGCAAGGTTTACTCGATCACTATATGATGTGGTTGGTGAATTGCAAATAAATTTATGTCAGAAAATCACCACTCCGAAATACCCCAAACTCTAATGAGTCCATGATTTAGTCACAAGAATTGAGGAACTAAAACTTACCTCCATGGCGAATCCTTTGCGGTGGCAATACCATAGCCTTTAAAATACAAATGACATATTATGCATATTTACTAGGTTCATTAGATTTGGTTCGGCAATTTCGCAGCTTTAGATTTTAAACCCTTGAATGTATACCTTTAGTGGGTCCAAAATCGTCAGTTGCAACTATGAGATTGCAAGGTTCTTTGGAAAGTTGAAATTCAGCAGCAGGAGATTCCATAATGAAAGCAAACTCAACTGAAAGTTTCATAAATAAATTTGTTATACTCCAAACACACAGGGAGGGTATAGTGAGAATAGCTGCTAGCTGATGCTGATGTCAGTGAAAATATTATCTTTGTTGCAATTACCGTCATCCCCGCTACCTTCCTCGTCGCTATCAACAGCTTCCTCATCATCATCGTCATCAGCATCTTTTCCCCTGACCCTGGCTACGCCCTCAGCATAATTTCCAACGGTTGTATTTTTTAAGTTCATAAACTCATACATTTGCTTGTACAACGGATTGTCAGAGCGCTAGAAAGCATATCAGTTGAGATAAAAGTAGCTCATATGTATACAAAGAAAAGAAAATCGATGCATATACAAAAACTCCATCCGAGCATACCATGAAATATTGTTCGGTTGATCCACCTTCAATAACTCCATAGTGGATATCATCAGTAGCCTCAACAAGATCTTCCACGCTGTCAATTTCTGCGGTAACATGTTCCTCAGAGTCTGCAATTCTTTGAGCAGCAAAGCTTGCGGCATAAGCTGAGACAATGATGAAGATAAAGGACCAAAAGATAACACGGATCAGCTTTCCAGCAAGCGACCTGTTTTACATTTTCAAATAGATTGCTGACTCATTCATATATTATACTTTCTCTGCATTTTATACGCAGCAGCAAGTCAAGCACATCCAACTGGAAGAAATACTGGGAAATATGTAATTGACATTTTGTATTTCTTATAAGCTCCTTACTCAGGACTGGTAATGGATTCCTGTCGAAGGAAATTGATAACTCCAACTGGTTTGTTTTCGGGTTTTTTGTATCCGCTTTCAACGACTAATGAGACAACCCATATGAGAGCCGTTGCACCAATGACGGAAAGCCAAACGTAAGTATGAAAGGGATAGAGAAACGTGTACGTAGAATCAGACTCATCTTCTTCCTCTGGTGGTTCTTTCATAAGGATGGAAAGCTGGAACTCTTGGAATGGAGTTGTAAAGTCGACAACTTTGGCTCGTGCGGCTGTAATTGTTACCGGTGCGATAGCCAAGTCAGCTTCCTACGCATTAAAAACGAGAGAAGGTTTAAGGAGTCACTTGAGTAATGTAATATACAATTAGGCAAACGCAAAGGAAGGCATAATTATATTTGCAACGTGCATATATACATATGCATGAACATCCTTTGCATTAGCATTCATTATGTTTCTTTTTATCTTTGAAGTTTTATGTAGCTGATACTAAACACGTGACCTTCGATCTCGGGTTTTGTATATAAGATATCAAAAACGTTGATACAGCATCATGTTTCGCAAGCAAACCAAGTATAATGTAAAGCAAGGATTCACGGATTCACAAAATTCTTACGAACATTATTCAACAGTTCTCCGATCATTCCATTCCATCCACTTGGATTTGAAGGATCTGGGGTTCCGAATCTTCCATCCTTAACAACTTGGATTTCATCTATAAAGGATTAGGTTTCAATTAGTGTTGAATGAGAAGTCTTATAGAAACCATACTAAAAATAGACTTGCTGACAGTATATCATGGACGATGAATTTCATGATCATTCTCATATATACATACATATATATACACTTTCACATGTAAAGATAATCTACATATATTTACAAGTGTTAGACGGAACCAAATAAAATATCCAATGCAAAAACTTCTGTATCATCAAAGCAAGTGTCTATTTCCTTTTTTCTGATAGTATTTGAGCTTAATGTCTGATGATAATAAAAAAAATGGACCTACGCTCGGCATCCATAATGTTGGAAATTTTTTCAGAAAGATCTTCACAAAATCCAATAAGTTTGTCCTCGTCTCCATCATCTCCTTTCATCAGATACGGCTCGGTCTGTTGTGGCATGTAGCAAAAAAAATGATGGACATGAGAAGAAAAATATCAGTATAATTTTATCAGCATGAATTTCAATGGAGTGTGCATGAATTGGATTTGCTCATGTTTGAACAGCACTTATTGTGCTTTCTCTCTTATTTTCTCTTGATAAAAAAGGTTTTGTGTTACTAGATACTAGATTCTTCTGGGATATTTTTTGCTTACCAGAATGCTAGTGACACGCAACTTCTGTTCCTGAGCTGCAACATGATGAATGTTTACACAGAGGAGGAGTGCGATGCCGCATAGCGGCAGGAACTTTGTTGACAACATGTTTGTCGCACGCTTGGATACCTTCACATGTCATAATATACACGATTAAACCTGACATATTCCAACAAATTTCACAAGAAATATGTAGACCATGCACTTGAAACCCCCCACGCATAATATTATTATCAGTATCGAATAGCACACGCACGTTTTTACAACAACAAAAAATGAATTTCCTGAGAGCCTGTCTCAATAACTTTCACCACCTTCACTATCCTTATATATCTTATCCCAATTTCGGATATTTTGCAATCAACCGTGTAATATATCAATGCGCAGTTGGTTGGTAAGGTGGAATGGAATAGATATAATGTTATGTTTTGGGGAGTTGATGTATGTTCAACCTGTCCCAATTTTTTTCTCAGCTTAAGACTTCTATCTCATATTATGTAATAAAGTATGCCTGGCTCCACCAAACTAGACAACACACACTTGGGGGGACAAATCAGAAGTTGAATATAATTTTAAAACGGTGAAGCAATAATAAAAAATGCGCTTACCACCACCAGAACCACAGCTACTCCTTTTGCTTAATGATTCCAAGCCAAGAAGAATTTGTGGTTGTGTGGAGATAACCACAACTGAGGCGGAATCTGTAAAAATGAAACTGGTTATCTTTGTAAGTTTTAGGGATTGGGACGCATATATTTGTGAATTTCTTGTATGTTTCGATTCTCAAGAAAAAAAATAAATAGGCATCAACTATCAAGTCTTTAGGGAAAGTATGGGGTGTGAGTGTACAATAAACATTTCATTTTGTCTTCGTATGTTGCAAGGTGGTATCAAAATAACAATTTCAAAGCTATTACCCGTCCCAAGGAATGGAAACAACTAGAGTGACACTATATAGGCATAACAAACGGATCTGTGGAGCGTATCGCATGCACGATTTGTGTGACATTGCATAAAGCACACAAACATGAACTTGGTTTAAGAAAGTAGATAAAATGATTTCCCGTTGTAGAAGTAGTAAAAGTAGTAGCTAAAAAGTCTAAATATAATCCGGCCAATCACAAGTTTCCACTTCTAAGAACATGGAACGCTATAATATCCTGTAATATGGAGTAGTAGATGCATTTTATATAAAGTATCTGGCCTGCATTTTCTTCATTTATGATAAATCAGAGTGTGTCTGGCCTGGCATTTTATGGGATGACGATGTACAGCAAAATTTTAAGAGATATATATATATATAAATATGTATAGTGCTAAGAAGGTTTTGAGAACTAAGTAATACAATGATCCAGATTGTGACAAAGGATGTATACGCAGAGAGTCACAGTTGTTTCCCTTCATTATTGCATAGCTGTGATGTGACCGTACTGAGAAATCGATTGACTGCGAACATTTTTACAAGTGGAAGTCACAAATAAAATGACTTTGTGTTCAGAAGATTCGCGCATGTTAGAAAACTACGATGAAGATAAAAGCTGTAATTGGGATTTCATATCTCTTATAGAAATCTGCCGTAACATCTTGTGGATCCTTGAATTTACAATGAGAATGCGGAGACAGCGAAGATGCTGCGATGCAATGGTATGATTAACAGGAGTATAAATTAAAAGCGACTTATATGACAGTTTACAATCCGTTACGCTCATTCTTTAAGCATTTTGACTGAAAGCGTGAGTGTATATGACGCACAAAGCCAAATCACATTTTAAATTGCACATTTTTACATAAGTAGTTCTCGTTAATCATTAAACAAAGATGCGTTGGTGAATACTATATGTGTAATTGGCTATTTTTATTTTTTTTGTTGATGCAACGCCAGAAAGAACACAAGAGAATATAGCAGCAACATCCATCCGGATCTTGAAACTTTGATAACAATCTTTGTTTGCTTTCAGCTTGAGTGGCACGAATTGGAACTATCAACTATTGGGAGAAGTGTGTGGAAAGTGGAAGAAAAGAGCTAGATCTTGAGATTTTGCACATACACACTGCACTTTACATGCAAAATGCATGTGGAAGGGGAAACGATGTAAACCAGTATAAAATATCCATATAGAAGCCCATACATACTATATACATACAACAATTAGAACTGATGTTTAGTCCGTCCATTATGATCAACTCCAACATTAAAAAAATGGAGAAAGTAAGTTAGTGTTAAATTGATTTTAAGTTGAAACATCATTGTTGAGGTAGCATAAGCATAGCACGATTTTATTGATTCATCTTGAAAAATTATATCAACACAAATCTGTGCATCAAAATATGCATACCTATGAGATTCTGCGTTTCAAATTAGCATGAAGTGGACAATTTTAATTTAACTGCAGCATAAACTCTTGCAATCCATACTATTTGTATTCATTCATCATAAGAAATATAACTATGCAAGTCAAGCAAAATCTTATTGGATTGAAAACGTTTGGACAAAAAAATCTCTTTCTCCGTTCTCTGTGAACTTAACTCATCTCCTGTGAGTGTAAATGCGTACGATACGAACTACTGCCAATAAACCGACTGTGATGCGAATACACAAGCAATACATATAGTTTTGATAACGTACTTTTTTTCAATCCGAAGCAGCACTATGTATAATGGTTTATATAACTTAAAAATACCTAATGACAACTTTAGTTCGAGTAATACTCTCTCCCATTTCAATGCATGTCCGTTCCTCGCATCAAAGAGTGAATTTTTTTGTATACTTATGCGCGAAGGAAGGTGTCCGACGTCCTCAAAAGGTGCATTGAGAAAGAGATCTCAAAAATATACACAAAAAGATACACATACCCATCATATCATTCTTATATACAATTTTACAAGAGTAAAATCCTTTTGTCTCCTATTTCCATGCTGCTGGCTGGCTTATGTATTTAATCAACAAACATCAACCTGTTTAGTTCACTCATTATTCATGTCAAAAATATTTGTATAAATAAAAATGATTTTACTAATAGATTAACTATATCAGACGTGTTGTATCATGTTGGCCAAAAAATTGTACATAATATAGAATTTGACTAGAACTTGGGTTTCCGGAAGCTAAAGATTGTCATCTGTCTTCTAACATATTTTTATCTTTTGTGACCACCGTGTCTTCAGCTTTTCTTTTGTCTTCCTATTGTGATGTATTGACAATTGACCTGTTTTAATGTTAAATAAAGACTGTTGACTAGTTGACTGTGACCACTGTGACTGTGTAATGTTTAAAGCTAAACATTAAAGTGGGACGGATATGCAGAATTAAATTATTTTAATGAAGTGACCTGAAGTCTGGGAGGAACCTGCTGCCATCAGCCATAATAGCCATCATGGAGGAACACGGATCTCAAAAGGATAAGGATGGGTCTGCTGAAGAATTTAAGAGTGTTTCCCAGCAATCTGGAACGGACCGGCGAAGCAGTTTATGTAGTAGTATATTTTCCAGAGCTATGCTTTCTCAGCGTATTGTTAACATTGAGCATTACATGGCTGCTCCTGTTAAGGAATTTGACAACACGTATTCCGACTTCCGGAACAGTTCAGTTAAACGAGTGCCTGTTATTAGGATATTTGGCGCAACTCCTGCTGGTAAGTAATATATCAAAAGTGTTCAAAACACTGTTTTAACTTGGGTAGTAGAGTTATGTAACTTATGTTCTGATGTTGTGTTTTGATATTGTGTGACAGGTCAGAAGATGTGCGCAAATATTCACGGTGTCTATCCATATATTTCCGTTTTGGATGATGAAACAGTTGAGGGCTTTGAGTATCGAATAGCTTCAGCTTTAGACAATGCCATTAACGATTCAGTAAATGTGAATAAGTTTGGAAATGCTGCTGGAAATTTTACTCCTGCGCAGCATGTCTTCAAAGTAATACGAGTTATTGGAAGGTAAAGTCTCCTTTGCACATTTTAGGACTAGTATCTGTCGCTAATCATTTTGTTTTAATGTGGCAGGAGATTGTGATTATGATGCAGTTTGCAGTAATTTTCCTTAATTTCTTTCAGGACATTTTATGGATATCGGTCCAACAACGAAGTATTCCTGCGAATATTCTTTTACAATCCTCTCATTTTAAAGAAAGCTGTCGATTTACTGCAGGTAAATTAAATAACTTTCTTGATCCGTTGATCACCTCTTACTTTTGGTTAGTGCGTCAAGTTTTCATGCTTGGATGTAACATTTCTGTTTCAGAGTGGCAGTATTCTAGGACGAAGATTTCAGCCGTACGAGGCACACATTTCCTACTCCTTGCAGTTTATGATTGATTACTGCTTATATGGGATGAATTTTGTTCATTATTCTAATGTCAAGTTTCGTAGAAATACAAGAAGCCTGTATACAACAAATAAGTCTGACTTGCCTGGCTCCCAAAGTAGTATCACTTCGGTAGGAGATTTTTTCGATCCGAACAATTTAGACGAATCTCTGTTAGGGCCTCGTTCACTTGAAAAAATGACTCTGAGTGAGCTGGAGGTGGATGTGATTGCTAGTGATATTGTAATTGACAACAACAGATCAGGTAATTTTTTGATGCATGGAACCATTCGAGTTTGAGAAAATTTAGATTAAAAATTTGAGAGTTTATAAAAATTTGTGTGTGTATTCATGTTTTTAGGCAAAGCAAAGTCAGTAAATCCTGGAATAGACTGTATTTGGAAAGATGAAATGGAAAGACGACGGCAGCATGGGGTTGACAGTGCTTCTCAAATTACAATTCCTGATAGCCAAGATAGATTGCAGCCCTCATTGGTTCACGCAGCTGAAGAAAAGTACCAAGAGATACTTTGGGATAAAGTCAATTTCAATTTCGTCCATGACGTATGTGATTTTTAAATTCTTTGTAATAATAGTATTATTATTATTATGAATTTGATTTTTTTCCTATAGTATATCAATTCAAAAATTGATGGAATGCCTGCGTTGATTTCTTACAGGACAGCGTTTTAGAAAAATCATTTTCACAAAGTTTATTGGAGGAAGATATTTTGCAATCTTCCCAAGTCCTAGACCACCTGTCAGCAGAAACTTCCGAGAGAGAAAAGTCTGAAATAAACAACGAATTGACACAAGAGGAAGGTGCATTTTTAAAATTATTAGAAGAAATGGCAGCTGAAGTTGAAGATGAAGTTGAAGCTGCTGAGTATTCTGAAACGAACGATGTAGATGAAATGCAGAATCTCGAGGAAGATGACAATCTTGTCGATTTGGATGTATGGAACGACTCATTTAGTGCATCGATACTTGAAGCAGTTATTGATACAGAAGAAAGCAATGACGAATCACCGGAATCACATAGTATTATACAATGTGATGGACAGGCGAATGACTCTGATATCAGTTCTGGCTCGGAAGATTTACCTCTAGCCACTCGGCTGTCCAAAAGGATTAGCACCAGAAAATCCGTGCAGAATAGTAATGAAGAGGCTAGTTCAATTCATAAAGGCAAACTCAAGTCCGTTAAGATTGCTGACGTAGTTCAAAGCCCTGGTAGTCGTTTGTCATTAACAATGCGACGAAAATCCAGATCGCATGATTTAGCTATGAAAGGTGAGCCAATTCCCAGTACATCAAAAAACGCTACAAATCAATTAGTTATAAAAACTGAAACCAGTGAGCCTGGTCTTGAAATAAAGCCGCGTCAAAACAGAAAATCTCTTGCAAAGATCCCTTCGTTCTGTCCTGATGACAAATCCACCACCACCACACGATTAACAAGAAGAAGGAGCGAGCTAAAACTTGGCTCATTGTCAGAAATTGATTCAACAGCTTCAATGAAGGCTACATCCAGGAGATCAACAGTAAGTACAGCATTTCAAGCTAAATCACATGAATCTGAACAGAACGCTTCCAAGACAGAAGAATCCGATAACAATACAGGATTGAACAAAACAGAATTGGAAAAGAAAATGGTACCCTTTGTTTCATTACAGAAAATTGATGTCTCTGCATACCTTAATTCTTCACCATTGAAGACGAGAAAGGCCCAGCATGAACATGGACTTAAAAAAGAAGTATGTCATCAACCGGAAAGAAAAACTGATGCCATTGTGCAGGAAAAGTCCGAATCCATTGAAAAGCCTTTAGAATTGCCTGTTATAAGAAGTAAACGAATCGCTTCCAGAAAAAGGAAACAGGCTGAGAAAGATGCAAAAATACAATCAACAAGTGAGTTGGATAGTTTGGTTGATAATAAGATTCAATCCAGGTCAGAAGAAGTTAAAATTGTGAGAAAGCACCTCGGTATAGTTAGGAAAAAGGCAACAACAAGACAAACTTCCAATGAGGTAAATACACCGCAAAGAAACGTTACGACAGAGTCTGACTCAAAGTTGGAAAAAATGAAAGTTAATGCGGTGGGTAGCACAGTTGAAAGTGACACGAAAACATCTAAAGAGAGTAATGATGAAAAGACAATAAGTACGAAATTATCTGACCAAGAGAATGTAGAAACTAAATCTGCATCATCATCATCCGTGGAGGTTAATTCAGACTCGGAGACGGATGTTGATGAGGGACCACCAAAGAATGCACCAGGGCAAGACATCCATACAAAGGGGAGAAAGATAGGTCGCCCAAAAAAAATTAATGGAAAGGAAACTTCATTAGAAAAGTCGGAAGCTGTTAATCATAAATCGCAATCTGAAAATGATATCAAGGAAAGTGAAAGCTGTGAAACGATAGAGCAGTCAATTGCAGAAGAAGTTCTAGAATGTAGTCAACTTGATGACTTGTTTCAGACCTTTGCGAAATCTACGCATAAAAAGCAGTCAGAAGATATGAAAGATGTAAATGAAGTAGTTCAGAACGAATCTGAAGATGAGGATTTTAAAGCTGTAGCAAAGGGTAAAAATAAAAAAACTAATCAGTGCCAAAATGATAATGCAAGGAAACCAACTGCGGAGGCGCCAATGACTTTAGCTACAGGTGTGGTCGTGGACAAATCTAAGGATGTTAAAAAGAAGAAGAAAATTCAACGCTTGGTAGACAATGCAAAAATAAAGGATGGCAAGAAGAGTTTGTTTAAAAAAGTCAAACGGGAAAAGGAAGTCGCAGGGGGAGAGAAAAAAACAAAGAAAGTACGCTTAGAATCGTTAAAAGATGAAATTCATAAGGAATTACAGACTCAAGTGGGAGGAAACAATCTTACAAAGGGACTTGAAACCACAAAGTCTTCTAGCAGCCAATTGGTGAAAGCATCTACAACTGAAAATAATACTATTTCTAATGAAGTTCCAAAAGTCAATGCGGTGACAGAAGAAAGCTCTGCAGAAGAAATTCCAGCTTCATCTCACAATAGCCACAGAGTAGTTGAAAATCATATACAAAAGGTTGATGCAGAAGTGATGTGTAAACCGTCATCAGTTACAAAAGAATTACAAACGGATAAATTATTAACATTAGAAATTTCTGTACAAGCTTCACCAGCGTCTGCTGATAAAAATTTACAAACTCTCCAAAACTCAATAAATGTGATGACACAAACACAGACTGATATGATATCTGTTGAAACACAAACAGATAATGTTCCATCGCTTTGCCTGTGCCAGTGCTCATGTGTTTATAAAGAACAATCAGACAAAGGTATTGATGTGCAAAATGATCTTAAGCCTGTTATGGAAAGTAAAAGAATACAAGTAGACAACGTTGATATGATCACAAAAGCACGCTCTGTGTGGTATACAACCCCTCAAAACAAAACTAGAAATGCTACACCGTTACGTAGTCCGGATAAACGACGGTCTGTAACAGAGAGTCCCAGAAGAAGGCATGTAACTACTCCAACTTCTTCCCGTTACTTATCTGCACTTCTTCTTAAAACTCCCACAAGCCATCATAAGTCAGCCAGATCGTTTAGAGAAAGCCCTTCAACCCCAACGGAATGTAACGGGAATCTTCCGAATGCAACTCCTCCATCACGCGAATCAAAAGAAGGATATTTAATACATTCCATCAAAACATCTTCTGTCTCACCAAGAAGACGAATTATACCTGTCAGACCTAAATCTCTGATTGTAGAATCACATGACGAAGATGTGTTTAAATCGCCCATGGAAAATTGGACTACTAATCCTACTAATGAGTTGCAATCCGAAATAATTTCATCTCCTGTAGTAGTAGAAAGTACTGTATCTACGGAATCTACAGAATGTGACTTATCTGTAAATAGCATTTATGAATACGAGGATGATGTACCATCGCCATCAGTAGAGATTGTTAGCGCAGTGTCCGAACAGGACGACCCCCCAAAGCAAACTTCATCATCACTGCCTCCGTCTGCTTCACTGACATGGTTTCAGAGAAAGCGTATCCTCTCAAAGCATAGAAGCAAAATTAGACTTGAGAAACGAAAGTTTGCAAATCTAGAAGCGAATCGAGCTATTCCAGATATATTTGAAATAGAATATGAGCCCTTGAAAATACCGGCATCTTATAAATCTACAATGAAATGGCTTGACGCTGACAAGCATCGAATTAGTGGAGTCACTTCACTTACAACAACTGAAAAAGCAATTGTACTTGCTGAAGATGGAATAGATTATTCGAGTGATGAAGAAGCTCCACCAGTTGTAAAACTTTTTGGTGGGGGTAATATGTCAGATGACGAAGATGATGATTCTTGTTTACCAAGTAGTAGCGTCTCCGTTGAGAATGACAAGGATGAAGTAGTGCAGCCTTTTACTCCAGAGTTCAAATTGTTAAGCTGTCCTGAGATATTTAGCCAAGTTAGCAGTATTAATAGTAATGATACTACGCCTAGATCTATTCTTCGACAAAAAGGAACTTCAAGAAGGCAAAGTGCTGCGGTGATGAAACGCAAAATACGTTGGGAAGATGAGGAACCTTCCAAGAGAATTAAAATGGAGGTAGAGGGTGACTGTGATATGCCAATTTTAACTAATGAAACATTAAATAAAACTGCTGACACAAGCGAGTTAGATGGCCCTTCTTTCAAAAATGCACTTGGACTGGAGAATAGTATGTCAAATTTTCAAGATGCTAAAGCACTGCATCAGGTAATATAAATACGGTTTATGTGAGATCAAGGATACGTATCTAATAACTAAACTAATATAGCTTATGATTTTGTTAAATTCATTTAAAGAGTCAATTTTTAACCTCAATGTGCGTTGAGGTGCATTGCTCGTCAAGAAAGGGTCTTTCACCAGATCCTGCGTTTGATCCAGTATTGGCTGTCTTTGTTCTTGTATCCAGTGACTATCCAGAAAATTTTCGGAAGCCTAAAGAGTTTTTGAGTAAGATCTAATAGATGTGAACTATAATGAAATAGCTATGTCATAATGTCATTTAGCAGAACGAAATGATATAAATATTATTATACATATTTTACTTTTTTACAGCTGTATTAATTGTAGAAGATGCTATAGACAGTGGAATAGATGTTGAGGGAAGTCAAAGCATTAAGACATATGCGAACGAAATTGCAATGTTGGAAGATTTTATAAATTTGGTTCGCTTCTGGGACCCTGATGTATTAGTTGGATTTGAGGTAGGTATATTCATATTATATGCATTAAGTTTGAATTCGAAAGTTGGTTTTCTCATCTTGTATTATGAACTAGCATTAATTTAAAACATGCGTTTTTATTTTTGTTCAGGTGGAGAAATCCTCATTTGGGTACTTAATTCAAAGAGGAACGCAGCTTGGGAAAGATATGGCTCAAGAACTATCACGTTTGATACCTTTTAATAAAAAAGACAAATATTTCCGAACGAAAGATGAATGGAATGGAACCATAAACGGAAGAATTGTTTTGAACCTTTGGCGTTTACTTCGACACGAGGTAACGTAACAATACAATAGGCGTTTCACTTGCATTTTTTAGATTTATGTATGTAGCATGCATTTGTTCTGGTTTTGTAGATAACTGTACAGAGTTATACATTTGAAAATGCAGCTTATCATATTCTGCGTCGACGTGTGTACAAGTTTTCGTATGAGAGACTTAACACATTTTGGTTCCAAAAAGTCAACAGGTAAAATTATTTGACTTCTGTAAACTGTTTTTAATTTGAAAATATTAGTAACGAAAATTGTGCCCTTTATTATCACATTTTTATTACTGTCATTACAGATTTAAAGTCATACAGTATTTTTCAATCCGAATCAGAGGTACGATTCAAATTATGGAGAAGCTTGACCTAATTAACAGAACATCTGAACTTGCACGCCTGTTTGGCATTCAGTTTTATGAAGTCCTTTCGCGTGGATCTCAAGTAAGCTCACAGATAGGTCATATAAATTCTGAACTCGCGTGAATGGTTAGTAACTGTAAATGTCATCTTATTTTGTGTGACAGTTTCGTGTAGAATCCATGATGCTTAGAGCTACCAAACCTCTCGACTACATTGCTCCTTCTCCTACAGTCATGCAGCGTGCTAAAATGAGAGCCCCAGAGTATCTGCCATTAATTTTGGAACCTCGATCAAAGTTAGTGCATAAATGCAAGAATGTTTTAAAATATCTTTTTATACATAAAACTCAACTTGTTTAATTCTCATAATATGCAGTTACTACACTGATCCGGTCGCAGTGTTGGATTTTCAATCCCTGTATCCTTCCATGATGATTGCGTATAACTATGATTATGCTTCAGTTTTAGGAAGGGTTGAGCACTTAGGATGGTAAGTTTTAATGATTATGTTTTGACCTTGATTTCTTTAATTTTTCTTCCGCTTTTACCTTACTTATACATTCTTATACGTGTTGTCTAGTTTGGAACGATTCTCCCTTGGCTGCCTTGATCACCAGATTTCAACCTCCGAATTACAGAGCCTAAAGAAGTTTATTCACATATCTCCTGCTGGTGTTGCTTTCCTGAATAAATCAGTTTGCAAAGGCGTAGTTCCGGAAATGTTGGAACAAATTTTGGATACAAGACAGATGGTTAAAAGAGCAATGAAACGCTGGAAAGGTGAGGGTGCATCCCTTCATAAAGTTCTGGATTCTAGGCAGTTGGGACTTAAATTAATTGCAAATGTAACATATGGATATACTTCCGCTAATTTCTCTGGAAGAATGCCATGCGTTGAGGTACAGTAAATTTTTTATTGAATGCGTTCTAGTCTTTATTTTGGTTCATCTAAACCTTTTGTAATGCCACAATGATCCATTCTCTGTTGCTCATGTAGATTGCAGACAGCATTGTTAGCAAAGGCAGAGAAACGTTGCAACGTGCAATCGACCACGTTAAATCCAATTTTAATCGATGGGGAGGTGAAGTTATCTACGGTGACACTGATTCACTGTTTGTCCTTTTTCGTGGGAAAAGTCGAGAGGATGCTTTTAAGTTAGCTTATGAAATAGCAGACGAAGTTACACAAGCAAATCCTAAGCCTGTTAAGTTAAAATTCGAAAAGATCTATCAACCCTGTATATTGCAATCTAAAAAGCGATATGTTGGATATGCATACGAAACTCCAGACCAGAAAAAGCCAGTGTATGATGCAAAGGGAATAGAAACTGTGCGTAGAGATGGTTGTCCAGCAGTTAAGAAGGTAATGATAATGAAATGCTATCTTTACATCAAAGTATAAACTTGTCAGCTCTTTATCTTTTGAAAATATGATTCTTGTTAGATACTGGAGAAAACCCTACATGTACTATTCACTTCAGACAACCGAGCCAAAGTTGAAGACTACATCAAACTTCAATTCGAGAAATTGTGTAAAGGTCGTGTCAGCATGCAGGACTATATATTTGCACGTGAATATAGAGGAAGAGCAGGATACAAACCCACAGCATGTGTCCCAGCTCTTGAAATTGCCAAGTAAGAAGGTTTAATGATACACTTGGCTATATGTACAAGACAGAAAATCAAGGAATGTTTAACTTAAATGTGTCTTTACTGTACAGGAAACTAGTGAAACACGACCCTAGAGCAGAGCCTCTTGTGTCAGAAAGAGTTCCTTACGTTGTAATATATGGAAATTCAACTCTTCCACTCATTAAGCTGGTTAGGACACCAGAAGAGTTTCTTCAGAATCCCGAAATGCGACTGAATGCTCATTATTATATTGAAAAAGCTATTATACCAGCCCTCAACAGGTGTTTAAAACTGGCTGGAATGGATGCTTTCAAATGGTATTCACAAATGCCCAGGAAGTATCTCAGAAACATTTTGGATCAGAAACCCAAAGGCCAAGGTCAAGGTACGCTGGATGGATACGTACTTCATCAGAATTGTTTTAAGTGTGGTGGGAGAGCCGAGCGTGGGCTGTGTAGCAGTTGTCTGGCGGATCAACCTGCTACAGTGATACACTTACAAGAGACCGTCAGAAATTCAAAATCAAAACTAAATGGGTGTATTGAGGTACTGTACTGACTTACTTTTTTTTGTCTTAACGTATGCTAATTGAACTTTTATGTTATTCTAATCAATGAATTTTGTACTTAACATTCCTTAGATTTGTACAAACTGTTCTGGGGAGCCTCGTCAATGCATTAGCATTGATTGTCCAGTGTTACATAAACTTACTAGATATCAGAGGGACCAAGTTTACATAAATAACGTTGAGCGTGAATTGTTACACTTGGAGTGGTGAACAGATTGAGAGTTTGAAGATAAATTGTGATTATGATTTTTACGTGTTGTCAGAGATGTTTTATTTATAAATATTTGTTCCGCAAAAGAAGTATATTTTATATCAATGTGCCTGTGTATTTAACGTTTTTATCATGAGCCTATGTGCGGTTAAGCTTTTAAATAAAACATGAAATAAAAGAATAACTTTTATGTGTCAAAATAACTGATCCGACAAATTCATTTCGACCTATTTTAATGGTTACGTTGAAAATTATCATATTCCATAATCAAATTTTAAATCCAGTATGATTATTTCCATATTATTCACAGAATACCAAAATGGAATAAAAAAATTTATGCATTTTTACACGAATAAAATTACGTGCTGTACAGTCTTTCAGAGGGAAGCTGTTAGCCAGCATATAAAACTACAATTAACTTGAAATCTAAGAAGGCGTTTAGTGATGGAATCATGCGTGTTAAAAGTCATCACGAGAACCTTTTTTGTTGTAAGAAATGCTTGACAGATTAGAAAAAAACGTCCATTAGTCATGTTCATACTCATTCATCATAACAATACTCCCATACTCCCATTATTATGTACCTGCCTAAACCCACAGCGCTTCAAAATTTCAAATAGACATGCAGTACGCTAGCTTTGTAAACTTACTTGATTGAACATACTCATTGAACCTTGCTACTCTGTCAAAGGTGTAAAATGTGAAATGTAGAACTCACGGTAAAAAGTGGACTTTTACAGCATTTACTCCCTGGTAGAAATTCTTCAAAGAACATTTCAATGGAATACTAGTCATTTTTATTAACATTTTACTACAGAAGTTAGTTGGATTTACGTCTTCCTTTGGAGTAGAAAAAACCAAATTCTCAACTTCAGTGTTTTTGGAGTGCACTGCAACTGACAGTGACAAGTTAGAAAAGGATTTGCATTAATAGCCATGCAAATAATATTTACTGACGAAGTTTATGCTCAAATAACCTTCACTATCTCTGTATACCGTACCATTCCTCAGCGCATCAATAATCTACTTGTGTCCAACTTTTTGTTTGCATGCGGATGGTAATGGATTTGACTATATAGCAAACTTTTGCTGTACTAAACCATTAAGCCTCATCTATTTGATCTATTGTATATGTCTGGTTGTTCCAACTGTACTTAATGAAATAGCATATACAGCATACAAGGGTGAGACTTACCTTTTTCATTCTCATGAATGTAATAATTATTTTGGTCACTTATATAAAAATCCATGTGCCTTTAATACGAGTTTTTTTTCAAGTTACAATTTCATGAGTCTGGCTCTCTGTCTGCGGCTATGACAGTTTAGGTACATGGACTACGCAGCATTTCACTGTGAAAGTAATTATTGTTTTGCGATGCATTACTTTTATAGTTTTGCTTCTGTTAGCTCAGTAGCATTTAGTGCGTCAAACGTTGCTGAGCTTGCCGCAAGTTCGTAGAAGTCGTTACCTACTTCTCTTTCAGTGATATTTCTTTGTATAAACCTAATAAAATTTTACGAAGTAAAGTGGAACTAGAAGTGCATGATTTTATAGATAAGTTTTCCTTATTGCCATTTTTTGTATTGCTAGAAATTCGATTCGCGTTTGCATACAAAAATGGTCAAAGGGTGAGTAATGAAAAAACCAACTTCTAGTTATATTAGTTATGCCTTTTGTACAATAAAATTAACGCGTGGATTGATTTCAGAGAGTCAGGATCTCCCGTGGTATTCCACATTAACGGTCAAAAGCATTCAGGTATTATTTATCCTACAATTTCCCTTAATGTCTATCTTAAAATATTCGAATCCCTATGAAATCTTTGAACTGTCGTAATTTATCACTTTAAGTGGATGCAACATCAAACATTGGACCAACGACAGCGCTAGTGGATTACATCCGAGATGTCGCTAATCTTAAGGGGACAAAAGTTATGTGTAGGGAGGGTGGATGCGGGGCATGTACAGTTACTGCAAAAGTTATTGATCCGGCAACGGGAGCTGAAGTTCATAAGAGTGTTAATTCGGTATGCATTCATATTCATATGCAAAAGCAAACTAAAGTCATATTATGCACGGTTTGCGCAATTAGTAAAATTTCATGAATAAATGATGAAAATCATAATATAATGCCCACGCTTACTGTTTTTCTGGTCATTCCCAGTGCTTGACTCCCGTTCTAAGCTGTGATGGCTGGGACATTTCGACAGTTGAAAGTCTTGGAAATAAGCAGGAAGGTTATCATGTTATCCAGAACCGACTTGTGAATTTTCATGGAACACAGGTATTTTTTTACCCTGAGCTGATGAAACATTTGTCATGTCATACCCGAACAAGAATAATATATTGAAAAATGATTGAATTTTTAGTGTGGTTACTGTACCCCTGGAATGGTTATGAATATGTATGGGTAAGTCAACAACAACATGCAGTTAAGCGATATAAATTACAATTATGCTTCCATTTGAAATAATTATGCAATTTTCATATGGGAAGTTTATAATGAATGTTTTTGAAGTGAAGTCATAATGATTTTCTAACAAGCTGCGAATGTGTTGAGCTGCTCATTGCTTATTATTAGTCTGTTTAAAATTTCTTTATGTGCTTTTTAATTGCTTTACTGCATTTCAATTGATGAACCCTATCACCTATCTACCTATACATGTTGTATGTAGACTCCACAACACGATCATCAGTTATAATAATGATGTGTCATGAGTTTGTAGCACAACTTTTTGTTATTTTCCTCCATAATAACAGAATACAATATCCTCTGCCTACGAACAAAAAATGCATGTTTTTTCCTTAATCTTATCAAACTTCAGGTGTTGAGCAATATTATACACAGTATTATAATACATTACGTATAATTTGTGCCACTTATAGCTTACTCGGGGCAAAAAAAGACCTTCAAATGGAAGATATAGAAAAAAACTTGGATGGTAATATTTGCCGATGTACAGGCTACAGACCCATTTTGGATGCTTTTAAATCTCTTGCAAAGGATGCTTCAATTGAGTTGCAGCAGAAATGTTCTGACATTGAGGTTTGTTTTTGCACCACTTGTCTGAAATACTACATAATATATAATCATCTTCAAAAGCAATTTTCATCTGCAATCATCACGAACAGCGAGCTTGACTCTTTTTCTGTACATGTACATTATATAAAACTGTATGTCATTGTGTACGTACTTATTACGTGACCATGAATTGCATGAAATGGTATGAAATGAGAGGATGAGAGGAAGACATTATTTGAAAAGACTAACCTTTTCATCCTTTTATGTTTAAAATGCAAAGGATTGCGCAACTTGTCCTATGAAGAAAGCTAATGGCGTTACGTGCAGTGGAAAGGCACAGGCTTCTTCACAAAACTCGCTTAAACTGCCTTCTGGGGAAGAGTGGGTCACAGCTAAAAACTTGGAGAGTGCACTATTAGCTGCACATCAATGCAAGAGTAATGGTGCCGAGTACCGATTTGTTGCTGGGAATACTAGCACTGGTACTTAGCCCAGATCTAAACCATTTATGTTGAATGATGTAAATAATATCAAAGATAGTTTATGAGATGATTTAACCCTTACTTACCTTATTCAGGAATTTTTAAGAATGAAGGCCCATACAAAACATTCATTGATATCAATGGAATCCCTGATTTAAAGGAAACGAATGTTAATAAAAATGGAATAATTCTAGGTATGCTTTAATTTATTAAGAAACTTCTTGTGAATTTAAAAAAAATAATTGAGATTTCGTTCTGTATTAATTTAAACACTCGTCTGCCTTGTGTAGGTGGTGGTACTACATTGACCGAAACAATAAATTTACTACGAGAATCATCCAAGCTTCCAGGACTTGAGTATGGAAAACGTGCGGCAACTCATTTGGAGCGTGTTGCAAATGCTTCCGTCCGAAATGTATGAAAATATTTAAACTTATTTTTTTGCTAGCTAAGTAAATGCAAATTGGTAATCTAACATCCGCATCCTACTAACTGTCTTAAATAGAACGGAACCGTTGCTGGAAACTTGATGATAAAACATGGACATAAAGACTTCCCATCTGACGTCTTTGTTATTTTGGAGACATTAGGAGCGACAATAACCATCGGTACTGGAACTACAAAGGATTATGATGAAACTGTTACAGAAATTGCTAATTGTAATTGTGTGCTTCCATATAGCTTCGTTAAAAACCCAGAAATGTGGACTGGGGCGAACTGAGAAGGTTGTCATTGATGCTCCCAAAACCGTTACTTTAACTGAATTTTTGGAAACGGATATGCATGCCAAACTTGTCATATCTTTGCATCTACCAAAACGAGAAGGGTACCATTACAGAAGTTTCAAGGTAACGCCACCGTTGAACGACTTTAGAAAGTTGCAAGCGAAACAATTTGGTAGCCAAATGGGTAGATATATGGCCAGCATTAATGGATTTTATTACGTAGATAACGCGAAGATATCAAAACGCTCATGCTTATGTCAACGCAGGATTTTTATTCAAAGTGAATAAGGGTACCAGTGTCACAGTAGCTGAAAAACCGAGAATTGTATACGGAGGAATATCTGCAGCATTTGTAAGCTTTAAAATGACATAACGCATACTATATCATTTGGGCAAGGTCAGAAATGCAAGGTGTCAGAACTGAATGGTATGCTTTATTGTATGCAGATTCATGCTACATCCGCCGAACAATGTCTTCAAGGAAAGGATTTGACTGATGAAAAGACCCTACGTGATGCCCTTCAAGCTTTGGAGAAGGAGGTTAGACCAGATGTTGGACCTCTGGAGTCTTCTCCATATTACAGGATTCAGTTGGCCAAAACTTTGTTGTACAAGGTTAGAAATACAAATCGATCTAATTCTCTAACATGCTTGCCTAAAATTTCTAATTCGTCATCTCATAAATATTAAATCTAGACAATATTAGAGATCATTGGGGAAAAGGCCGCAGAAAAACTCCGTTCTGGATCATCAGATCTTGTCAGAATCTTAACAAAAGGGAAGCAAACTTATGATGTTAGTAAAACTGACACTACCCTTTACAAATCTGTACCAAAATCTGAGGGTAGCATTCAAGCTTCAGGTATGACTTTAATTAGGCATCAGTAACAATATTATAATTATTCTTTAATTCTAATTTCCAATGTGAATTGTATCAGGTGAGGCTGAGTACACTGCAGACATACCCATACAAACAAATGAGTTATTTGGAGCTTTTGTTCTTACCACTGTGCCTAATGGAAACATCAAGGACATTGATCCTTCCGAAGCATTGGTAATTTGTAAAATCTTTTGATTCACTACCTGCTTTTTACTATGTAACATTGTAACATAATCAATTTGGGATTCCAGAAAGTTCCAGGCGTGGAGCGTTTCATTTCTGCAAAAGACATTCCGGGAATAAATGATGTTACAAAGTTTCACTTCTTTCCTAATACGACTCCAGAGCCGGTAACAAATTCTATATGAATATAAATTAAGTCATTCGTGATAGATCTCTTGGCATTTTCACAAGGCATTTTAATGTGTATATTAACGTGATTAACATGTAGGTTTTCGCTAGTGACAAGGTAGCAAACCATGGTCAAGCTTTAGGCCTTATCCTTGCCACCTCAAAAGATGTTGCTAACAAAGCGGCGAGCCTTGTAAATGTCAAGTATGAAAATGTTACAAAGCCGGTTGTTAACATTGAAGAAGCTGTAGCTAAAGCCAAGGAAGACGGGAGTTTGGAGAAACAAAAGTTTGGTACTTTTGCATTACCACCAGCCGAGGATGCCAAAGTTGTCAATACCCTTAAGGGCACCCTTAAATTCGGATCCCAATACCATTTCTTTATGGAAACCATTTGTACTGTTTGCCATCCGAGGGAAGATGGCATAGACATTTATTGCAATTCTCAAGTAACTTTTGGTTAAAAATACATTGATATGGCATAAAAACAATAACTATCTAGGGACAATCTTTAACCTCTATAATTCCAATATTTGTTGTAGTGGATGAATATGATTCAGAATGCCGTATCCCTGATTCTAAACATTCCTACAAACAGCATTAATGTGCAAGTTCGTAGACTGGGAGGTGGCTTTGGAGGAAAGGCTACGCGTACCACATTTGTGGCAGCGGCTTGCGCTGTGGCGACTTGGGTGACTGGGCGTCCATGTCGAATCGTTTTGGATTTGGACACAAATATGAGCATGTTAGGAAAACGGCTTCCTTATCACATTCCTTACGAAGTAATTTGATAAGTTTTTGTAACCCTAATGTAAAATGTAATTATACAGATTTTAATTAGCGCAGTAATAGTACTAATGCAACTTTGTAAAATTTGATCATTTTATAGGTAGGGTTCGATGAAAATGGAAAAATAGGAAGCTTAAAGACAGATTTGATTTCCGACACTGGCTCCTCTGCCAACGAATGCTCATCTCTTACAGCAGCCATCCACATACAAAACGTTTACAATGCTGCAGGTTGGGAAGTCACTCCACGGTTTGTTTTGACAAACACTCCATCTAACACTCCTTGCAGAGCCCCTGGTGAGATAAATGTCATAAACTTTTACGCATCAGTTTTACATGTAGTGGTTTAGACAGAGAGTTAAATGTTTGAATGAAAATTTAGGAAGTGTCCAGGCGGTTGCTGCTATTGAATGGATCATGGACCACATTGCTAATCATTTGAAGAAAGATCCTTTAGAGGTTCGCAAAGTGAACCTACTGGCTACTGGTGATAAGATTCTGTTCACGTTTTTCCATGGACAACCTGATTTTGATAGACAAAATTTGATTCCCGATATGATTGAGCATATGAAAACAACAGCGGATTATGACGCTCGGCTGCAGTTTATTGAAAAATTCAACCAGGTTAGTCCCAACAAAATAAAAGGCAATTACCTGCTGGTAAAAGTCGGGATAATAATAAGTAATTTTTATTATCTAATCTATAGCAAAATAGATGGAAAAAACGTGGGTTGGCTGCTATACCCGTTAGGTATGGTATTGATTACTTTGGGACAAATTTTCCGGTATGATTAGTTTTAATTATTCAATCTTAATTTGGCACAAATATAGTGTGATAATAATACTATAATTTTAATTTAATAGGTTACAATTGCAATTTATCATTTTGATGGTCACGTTGCAGTTTCCCATGGGGGGTAAGCACC
Organism: Orchesella flavescens; assembly: GCA_964034955.1. Taxonomy (NCBI): domain Eukaryota; kingdom Metazoa; phylum Arthropoda; class Collembola; order Entomobryomorpha; family Orchesellidae; genus Orchesella; species Orchesella flavescens. The sequence continues at coordinate 38,291,782 of OZ035956.1, read as the reverse complement.
ACAACCCAAAAACTCAAAAACCACTAATCTAAAAGAAATTAAATCAACCATAACATCTAATTTTAAAATTAAATAATCAAAATAATATATTTTTTTAGGATTGAAATGGGTCAGGGCATGAACACTAAGGTAAATTACAATAATTTTATTAGGTTATTTAAGCTTATTCCAATGATAAACGAAGCTATGTGGAAGTGGGGCAAAGTAAGACTGTTGATTTATAAATCAATCCTTATCCCCAATTGGTAAATTTTCTCTCAGGTTATACAAACTGTAGCAAAAGCCCTTCAAATACCTATGGATCGCATTAAAGTTAAACCTTCAAACAGTTTTGTGGGAGCAAACGCTCTTGTTACTGGTGGATCTACTGGAAGTGAGCTCACTTGCTACGTAAGCTTAACACTACATCAGTTTTCATTATCCTCGAGTTTTTACTACGAAGCAGTGATTCACTAATGAAATTTGCTATTTACAAATGAATAGTCAGCGATGAAAGCATGTGAAGAAATTCGAGAGAATTTGCGACCCATTTTGGAAAAGCTTGAGAATCCAAGTTGGGATAAACTCATTCAGGATGCTCATGCTGCTAAAGTGAAATTAACAGCTAGTTACACGTATGCTTTTTTTACTCTCAAAATTTGGTAAATTCTATTGAAAAAAGATTCTAAATTCTAATTGTCGGATTTTACTTAAATTACTTTATTAGACCCGATGCTAAGGATGACCTCAAAGGTTACTATTACTGAATAAACAAATTGATGTTTAGATTTACTCGGAAGTTTGATAGAAATAAAATTTAACCTTTTATATTTCTTTAGGTTATGACGTTTGGGTGTTAAGTGCTGCTGAGGTGGAAATTGATATTTTGACGGGTGAATATAAGGTAAAAAACTCATTCATCTTGGACCTATAAAAATTAAACCTTGCATGTAGTTGAAACCTTTTAAATCGAATGCTTTAACCTAGATTCTTCGAACGGACCTGTATGAGGATGTAGGAAGAAGCTTGAGTCCAGGTATTGATATCGGGCAGATTGAAGGAAGTTATATTTTTGGTCAAGGGTATTGGACCACAGAAAAAATCGTTCACGATGAAATTACAGGAAAGCTACTCACAAATGGCACTTGGGTTAGTTACTATAATAAAACTGTCGCATCATGAAAAGATATTATCCAGACTGGAGTGAAATGCAAGTTATTTGGAGATTGACAAACCACGGCTTCATTTTATATACAGGATTATAAACCTCCCGAGTGCAAGGATATTCCAGAAGATTTCCGTGTTGAACTGCTAAGCAATGTACCTAATCCGAATGGCATTTTAAGATCTAAGGGTAAGCATTATTCACAGAATAAATTTTTGAAGAAAATTATCATGATAAACCTATTAAATTATTGCTCTCATTCATCGTTAAAGCCACCGGGGAACCTGCTGTAGATTCAGCATTTTGCGTGATTTTGGCTATGAGAAACGCAATAGCATCTGCACGTGCTGATGCTGGAAATACAGATTGGTTTGAAATGAGTAAGTGATGACATCAAATTATTAACATTATGGTTTTTCACCAAAAGTTTAATGTTTTAATTCTTTGCCCGTTTTAGATGCACCTGTTAGTCCTGAGGACATTGCCATGTTGTGTCTTACGAAGACAACACATCTTACACTTTAATAATTCTGTTTAGTGGTGCATTAAATTTTCAACTTTTAAACTAACATTGTTATCTGTCATCCAAAACTCCACAACCAACTCTTTATGACAACATACATTTCTATGTATAATTCAACTCTTCACAGGTTCATGTTTCATATTATGCGAAAGCAAAACACAAGCTCCCGAATGTGCGGAGATTATGGAGTGTGAAGTGGCAGGGAGTTGTTATCTGTGAGTACTAATATACCGGTATTAATGTACATTAGCTTACGAAATATCAAAAATTATATAAATGGGTTGTTAAGTAGGTGCTTAAATCATGGGGAACATAAATAAATACATTACGCAATGTTAAGTGACGCCGGTGACAGTGCAATTTTATTGCTTCAAATTTATCATGAGCATTAGTTCAAAAAGTCACAACTTTTGTCTGCATTGCATCCTCAACTCATGTAATTCATGTCCTTGGATTTTCGTCCAGTGAGTGAACCAATGTGTTATTATGTTGTATGAATCATATACTGTCTCTTCCATGCATGCATGCTGAATTTTTCCTCCATCCATTAAACCTAACTTATACATAGTTTTTGTTTTCTGCAGCAGGCTGTAAGCATGCAATTTAATTAAGCATGTATTAATTTGGTACATTGGATCCAATTCACATGTAGCTAACCTTGATGCACATTGGTCGCATTCGTTTTCATAAATTCAAATGTGACCATAATCTTGTAGACAAGCTTGTTTAGGACCAGTCTAGCCGAAGCCACAAAATTATTGGAATCAAGGCTAAATTTTGGCTTAACTGTTAACTAATTAGTAAATGCAATTGCAATTTAGGCAGGTCAGTACAGTTCAAACATTGGCCTTTATTACTGTTTCCTTGTATTTCCTTCCTCAGGTGTATATTTAGTAACTTGTATTAAGACAAGGAGGAAAACTCGTAAAATTTGTTAACTCTTACTACACCACAAACTGCTAAAAAATAAATTAAGCATCTTTAATTGCAAAACATTTAAAACTAAATGTTGCTTGAACATACGATAAGGATTTGCATAATATGTAAATAAAATATTATGAAAAGGACATGGCTTGTTAAAAACTATTCAGAAGAGTTTGACATAGCTCCACAGTTAGCATTTTGAAGTACATACATCATCTCTTAACTTCTTAACAATCTCTTTCTGACAAGACTAAAGTACATAAAGATAATTTTTTCATGTTGCAGTTCATCTAGTAACACCAATATGAGAATGCACCGATGATGACGCGGTGTTTGGTTACACTTTATCTATAAGCCCATCATCCATCAGTATGTTTAAAATGATTTCTTCAAAACAAATTTGAACCATGAATAAATACAATCAGAATGATAAAAAATTCCTGACGTATTCTTGGTTTAAGTACATCGACAGAGGTTCCATATAGTGCCAAAACCCACAAGTGCAATTTACACCATGCTACCATGCATGCTTTACAATTCAGTTCAGGATTTCAACCTTGGCTGTAGACTACTATTGACAGTTCTTAGTTGTGCATTTCTATTCAGTATTCTAAATATTTTTTATCTGTAAAATATGCTACTGTATAAGGTTTTTACTTTAAAGGCTCCTATACATGAATACGACTGTATAAACTAAAAAAATGTTACATGATATTCCATTCCATTAGAGACACTTATATTCACATTCACACCATCCACCAGACTAGAAGTTAAAATTGCTCCTGCATTTCATGTGATGGATCGGTGTGTATATAAAAAGAGTCTTCTTCACTTCATGAGAATAATTAAGCATTCAGCCATTCACAGAATCCTCACATCAAATACAACGCAATTTTTGTGAACACAAACTTTATCTATATCACACATCCAGCAGTACCATATGAAGGTTCCTTTTATGCATGCACTTAATAATATAGCTCAGAGCAGATGCATGGAGAGTTCGTGATTAATTTCACACAAAAGGGTGAGGAGCCGTTTTAGTCAAAAGATATAGAGAATATATATTATATATGTACGCTTGGTTTTTATCGGACGAAAAAAATAAACTGAAGCTTGTTGTTAAGTGGAGGAGCTACCAGACAGACAGATATACATTCTTTCAGAATGGTGAAAGCGTAAGTTGTTTAAATTTCAAATATTAATGTCAATGTCAATGGACTTTTTGTTAACCCTTTGAACGTTTATTAACTTATCAGGGAAGTGATTTCAAATTCACCTGTGGTATTCCACATCAATGGTGAAAAGCATTCAGGTAAATTAAAAATCCAAATACTTCAAGCACAGGCTTGTAAAGCAATAACGAATTCTGATATCTAAATTATTTCACGTGCCTCATAGTCGACGCCGGCTCAAACGTCAGTGCCCGAGCCGTTTTAGCAGACTACATTCGAGATGTGGCCAACCTTAAAGGGACAAAGGTCATGTGTCGAGAGGGTGGATGTGGGGCTTGTACTGTAACAGCCAAAGTAATAGACCCAGCAACAGGCTCTGAAGTGATAAAGAGTATCAACTCGGTAAGTCTCGGCATGGTCCATAAGTACAGAAAAAGCAACTATGCATATAAACCTGATAGTTTAAACTTGAAATTAAAATTTTCAAACTTCTAAAGTGTTTGACGCCTGTTCTAAGCTGCGATGGCTGGGATATATCAACAATTGAAAGTCTTGGAAATAAACACGAAGGGTATCATGTTCTCCAAAACAGAATTGTGAACTTTCATGGAACCCAGGTGTGAAGCATTATATTGCAACTTATTTCATACGTAAAATATATACTTCATTAAATATATTGTTTTGTAAGAAAACAATAACATTTATTCTTTGCTTTTCAAATCTAGTGTGGGTACTGCACTCCAGGGATGATCATGAATATGCACAGGTACTTCACAAAAGTTTAACTAACTATATAGACTATAAGCATATGCATGTATGCGTTCGTGATATGGTTCAGATCATTCAGCATTTAGTAGGAGAATGTATGTGATGTGGCCAAACCATTAATTAAATTAATTATCGAAATTGTTTGGCTGTTTGCTCTGTAGAATAATTTTCGCTTTGTTTGTATTATTTTTGCCGTTTTCCTTTTTCGTGACTTTTATATATTGGATCTTATAGCACGCATATGCATAAACAAGGAAACAGCAAAGCGAAACATTAATGTGTATATATGTATACTCAACTTTATCTGGAATTTCAGCTTGATTGGGGCAAAAAAAGACATTCAAATGGAAGATGTTGAGAAAAATCTGGATGGAAATATTTGCCGATGTACAGGCTACAGACCAATTGTGGATGCTTTTAAATCTCTTGCAAAGGATGCTTCAATTGAGTTGCAGCAGAAATGTTCTGACATAGAGGTTTGATATTAATATTGATAAGCAGGAATGAATTATGCTATCAAAAAATTGTCCCATAATGACTTTATAAATTTTTGGGGGCGAAATCATGTAAATTGGTTTTACTTTGATTCTTTTCTTTTATATAACGATACAAAATCCTTCACCATTTCCTTTATCGAAAACCTTGGGAAATTATGAAATATTCATGCTAATAAGAATTGCTATATTAACATATTTTAAGGATTGCGCAACGTGTCCTATGAAGCAAGCAAATGGCAATGGTGTATGTGGAGGAAAGGCCCGGCCAGCGACACAAAACACTCTAAAATTATCGTCTGGCGAGGACTGGGTTATTGCTAACACTTTGGAAAGTGCTTTGACGGCTGCTTCTCAATCTAACAGTAACGGAACTGGTTATCGATTTGTAGCTGGAAACACCAGCACTGGTGAGCCAAATTATGGGCATTGAATTCAATATTTAAGCTTTGAATTAAAAGATGACAAATCTATATGGTGCTGGCATATTTTAGGAATTTACAAGGATGAAGGTCCATATCAAACATTTATTGACGTCAATGGGATCCCTGAGCTAAGGAAAACTGTCGTGGATGACAGTGGGATTACAATTGGTATGAAGTATTTGAAATTCATATAAGCTTTCTGATACTAAGGCTGTATTCAAGATCAAAAATTAAACTTTCCGTATAATTAGGTGGTGGTGTATCACTTACTGAAATCATAAATCTGGTTCAAGAAGCCAGCAAAACTGCTGGCCTTGAATATGGCAAGAGAATTGCTACCCATTTGGAGCGAGTTGCTAATGTCTCTGTTAGAAATGTAAGCAAATTATTGAATGATAAAATGCACAATCTCACAATTTTGTAGGGAACATTTCATGAATTCATATTGTTAATTTTTTGAATATTCCAAAATACCAGAATGGAACAATTGCTGGAAATCTTATGATCAAGCATGCTCATCCCGACTTTCCATCGGATGTTTTTGTGATTCTAGAAGCCATCGGAGCGACCTTAAAGATAGGTATTTGTTTACGTATTTACATACATGTACTGGCAAAAGCCATTATAGCGATAAATCTTCTTGTGTAGGCTATGCTACAGCATTTTTTTTTATATAAAACTGCAGCTTCATTGAAGTCCAAAATATTCGGGATTGGCAAAAAAGTTGGCGAGGAATTGAAGCCAGTTTCAATGACGGATTTTCTCGGAACGGATATGAAATGCAAATTAATTCTGTCTGTCCATTTGCCAAAACTTGAAGGATATCATTTTCGAAGTTTCAAGGTAAACTTTGGACGACTTTGGTGCACGATTAAGTGCAAAGAAAGATTCAATAAGAATTCAATGAATTTGTTTCTAAAATTTCTAGATAACTCGAAGGTATCAAAATGCTCACGCGTATGTAAACGCAGGGTTTTTATTCAAAGTGAACAAAGCTGCCAACTTTACCGTTGAGGAGAAACCCCGGATTGTATACGGAGGCATATCATCTTTATGCGTAAAACTCAATTTGAAAAAAAAAAATTTTTGCATGAAATTGAATATGTTATATTTTGAAATTAAATCCATTTTTCATAAAGATTCGGGCTTCAAAAGTAGAAGCAGCTTTAGAATGCAAAAGTTTAGTAGAGGAAAAAACACTTCAAGATGTCTTGCAAGCATTGGAGGAAGACGTTAAGCCCGAAGGAGGACCTTTAGAGGCATCACCAGAATACCGTATCAAACTAGCAAAGACGCTGCTATACAAGGTAAAAAAACAAATCAATCAGATTTTTAAAAAACACGGCAAAATAACGATATAATTTATTATTATGGTAAACTTCAAGACAATCCTGGAAATCGTTGGAGAAAAGGCTGGGGATAAGCTTCGCACAGGAGCAACTGATATCGTGAGAACTATTACAACAGCACAACAAAACTATGAGACTAGTGAATCCGAAACAAACTTGTACAAAGCTGTACCGAAATATGAGGGCGCTATTCAAGCATCTGGTAACATAATCAATTAACAAAAACTGTAGTTGATTGTAGGTTGCGTTCATATATCATATATAGTAATTATGCAATAAGCTTATATAAATTATGTCGTTTTACATGCATAGGGGAAGCCGAATATACTGGAGACATACCCGTTCAGCCAAACGAATTATTTGGTGCATTTGTTCAGAGTACTGTTGCTGTTGCAGATATCAAAGAAGTTGATGCATCTGAAGCTCTGGTTGGATTTTCACTCATAAATTATACAATACATTATCTCAACTTAAAACCTACATATACATGAAACAGCTAAAGAGAAATAATTGTATCATTATATTTTTTTCAAGAAAATTTCTGGAGTCGTTCGATATGTAACAGCCAAAGACGTTCCCGGTGAAAACAATAACATGAAGTTTAACTTTTGGCCTTCCAAAATGGTTGAACCGGTACGTTACTTTATATGTATGTAAGAAATTAAAGTGAAGTGTTGATAGTTTTGGAATGAATGACTCATCTTTTTTTACTGTAAGGTTTTTACTGCCGACAAGGTTTCATACTACGGTCAAGCTTTAGGTCTTATTTTAGCCACAAATCAAGCTGCTGCTGTCCGTGCTGCAAAGCTGGTGAAAGTCACTTACGAGAACATCACGAAACCAATTGTGAAGATCGAAGAAGCTATAGAAAAAGCAAAGGCAGAAGGGACGTTAGCTCAAAATACATTTGGAACATTCAGCAGTAAGCCAGTGGATGATATCCAGGTAGCCCATACACTTTCGGGGAAAATGCGTTTTGGGGCACAATACCATTTCTATATGGAAACTCAAAGTGTTGTTTGTCATCCACGAGAGGATGGAATCGATGTGCATTGTTGTACTCAGGTAGGCTAGGCTTACTTTAAGAATGCAGAAATTATCTAGCACATTGACGTATAAAACAATTATTATTTTTTTCCTTTTTAAATAGTGGATTGATCATACTCAAAACACAATAGCTGTAGTTTTGAACATTCCAACAAACAGCATTAACATGCAAGTCCGCAGAGTAGGTGGTGGTTTTGGAGGTAAGATATCCCGAACGACTTTTGTTGCCACTGCTTGCGCTGTTGCGACATGGGTTACTGGTCGTCCCTGTCGTATCGTTTTGGATTTGGAAACCAACATGAGCATGCTTGGCAAGCGCCTTCCTTATCAAATTCCCTATGAGGTAATTTTTTATTTTCATACATCTGCATCAGTTCCACATTTATTGCTCGGCATTTATGAATATTCTTACTGCAAATAGGTTGGATTTGATGAAAACGGAAGAATCGGTAGCCTGAAAGTCGACCTGATTTGTGATACAGGTTATTCTGTTAATGACCCAGATAGTTTTGTTGCATTGATGCATATTCAAAACGTTTACAAATCTGCTGGATGGGAAGTTGTCACATCATATGTTCCGACTAATACTCCATCTAACACCGCCTGTAGAGCTCCAGGTATAGAATTAAAGTTATTTACGACACATATCATGATTTAAAGTTTCCTTGAAGCCAAATTAAAGGTAATTTATGCATTAAATGAATTGTAGGAAGTGTTGCAGCAGTTGCATTAATGGAATGGATAATGGACAGAATTGCATATACACTTAAAAAGGATCCAATTGAAGTTCGTCAAGCTAATCTTCTTTCTACTGGCGATCCCCTGCTTTTTGGTGCGCCCATCTACGAACGAGAAAATTTGATTCCAGCCATGATTGAGAATATGAAAACCGAATCCGAGTATGAAGCTAGAAAAGCTTTCGTGAAGCAATTTAATCAGGTATATTTAACTAACTATTCGTGTCTTGTTTTTTTCGTTAAGTAAGTTATGATATTAACAGAATAATTTTTTTTATAGGAAAATCGTTTTAAAAAGCGAGGATTATCTGTAGTACCCGTAAGGTATCCCATTGACTATTTTGCCACGAATCTGCCTGCTTCGGTTGCAATTTATCATTTGGACGGCTATGTTGCTGTGTCACACGCGGGGATAGAAATGGGACAGGGATTGAATACTAAGGTATTAAATTGGCCCTTAACGTTAATTTAGTTCTGGGGCAATGTGATAAAAGTAATATTATCTTCACGTTTAGGTGCTACAAACAGTAGCTCACGCTCTTCAAGTTCCAATGGATCGTATTAAAATTAAACCCACAAACAACTTCATTGGTTGTAATGCTTTCCCATCTGGAGGATCAATCGCTAGTGAAATTGTGTGCTACGTGAGTGTGATTCTGTTGATACCTTTTGTTTAAAATCTTTAAAGGTCATGTCGTGAACTAAAAATGGCATCATTGCTTTTTTGTTGTAGTCTGTTATGCGTGCCTGTGAGGAAATTCGAGAAAATCTTCGACCAATATTGGAGAAACTTGAGAATCCAAATTGGGAGAAACTAATCACAGAAGCACATGCTGCAAAGGTGAAACTGACTGCCAGTTACACGTAAGCGTTTTGAAACCTAAAAATATGTATGTTGAAAGTTTCAAATGTTCTAATGGTCGGTTTTTAATCAAATTACTTTACTAGACCCACTGCCAAGGACGATATTAAGGGATATGACGTTTGGGTAAGTATGGCTGAAAAGAACTATACTGCTACACATACTTAGTCTACTTGACGAACCATATTCAAATTTCATATTTTTTTAACAAATAAATGTACTTTTTATTGACTAAGTATTTCTTTCCTCGTTTTGACAGGTATTGAATGTTACAGAGGTGGAAATTGATGCTCTAACTGGAGAGTATAAGGTTTGTCAGCGTTTCTGTTTTAAATCTTTAATAATACATAGGGTTCCTACATATTTAGTCATTCTAATGCATCATGTTTAGATTCTTCGAACGGATATCTACGAAGATGTGGGAAAGAGTATGAGCCCAGGAGTTGACATTGGTCAAATTGAAGGAGGTTACATGATGGGACAAGGACTCTGGACCACAGAGAAAATTATTCATGATGAGGAGACTGGCAAACTCCTCACTAATGGAACTTGGGTAAATAAATATAGCAAATAACCAGCAGAACCTGGTGTAGCTAAATAATTAAAATCCTAAACAATGTATTCACAGGATTATAAACCCCCTGAATGCAAGGATGTCCCTGAGGACTTCCGTATCACGCTTTTAAGAAATACGCCAAATCCACATGGTGTCTTAAGATCAAAAGGTATAATAAAATATGGATGGATCCTACAAATTCTTACTGTCTCATTTAAGCTAAATGATAAGAGAGTACTAATTTTTAATGCATAAAAAGCTACCGGTGAACCAAGTGTGGATTCAGCATTTGCTGTGGTTCTGGCGATGAGGAATGCAATCGCTGCTGCCAGAGCTGATGTGGGAGAAACGGATTGGTTTGACATTGGTATGAAATCTGAAGCCTAATTTTCTGAATGTTGGAAATATATTTAGCATGCTTTGATAATAACTTCTTGAAATCGAAATTTTATTACTATTTTTAGAATGTCCAGTTTCACCTGAAGACATTTCCCGGTTGTGCCTTACTACTGATGCACATCTTACCTTATAAAATGGTTTGTTTACAACACACGGGATGTTGTATCCATATTTAGTTAAGTATCAAGATTTAGTAGCATTTATGGAATGAAAACAGTAATTAAAACAAATATTATTAATGCACATAAATGGTATCCACTCTGTAATTAGATTTTCACGCCTATGCGATCTGCTGTGAATGAGAAAGAAACCAAGCAACAATAAATAATTATGGCAAATTCCACAATACCACAAGCTCATTTATTTTGCCAATTAAACACACGAAACCATTAGTACATGATAAGTGAAAAATTTAACTTGTGACTTTAAACAGCAAAATATTTTTTGTATTAAACAAGGTTTTTAAGCAAAATGCATTATTACTTTCACTGCCATGTACATGGTTGGGCCATATCCAGCTGCAAATGCCAAAAATCTGGCAGGCTGTGGAATAACAAAGACAGCATACACTAAAGTATGCAATATTCTTCCTCCAGCAACAATTTTAAATAGAAGATTTGCAGTTGTGGGATCAGGATGAGTAAAGCAGTACAAAAGTCCAATTACGAAAAATGGCAGAATATTTTCTAGATCATTTTGATGAGCTCTGTTGAATGAAATGAAATTATTAATACGTTAATAAAAATTAAAAATGTTATATTTAGTGGTACTTTTATGAAATTGAAAAAACATTGTACTGCAAATGGAAAGCAGATTAGTTATAAATCATTAAATCACATACCTACGAACTCTTTCAACATCGTCATCCTGGTAGGATACCTTTGCTTTCTTGTCATGTTTCACATCCTCTGGATTAGCGAAAACCTGATAACCCAGAACAAAAAATTAGAACCTTCAGTCAGCGTAACTGTGGGTTAAAAAGTACAATTTACAAAATTAAATTTACCCTTTTAGAAAATCTTTGCCTTGCAGTCAGCAAGGACATGATCATTATTTTCACAACCAAAATTGCTGAGAAAAATGCATAAGATTGAAAAACGGAATCTGCAATTTCAAGCTTCATGTTGAATTGTTTGTGGTTTTCGTTAGTGTGAAATAATCAGAATTATAGGAATCCAAACAGAGCTGCAAGCAAGTTCTTCTCCAAATGAAAGTCTATCGGCTTCTAGACGTTGATCTGCAAAGAGTGAAATAATTGACTTGATTGAATGTTATCCTCGGAATTATTTTTCCACTGTTCCTTTTGTATATGTAAGGGAAATTCTTTAGTCAGTTTAGACTCTGCTTGTGTTCCAGCATTCAGCGTATGAAAAAAGTGTTGTGCAATATACCACTTGATCCTTGATACACGTGTGTATATAATAGCATTTATGTTTCAATGCAACAGCTTGGGTATTCTAAATTGCTTGATGAATCAAATTATTTTTACTTGCAATGTTAAATATGAATACCAAAAGACCTAAAGAACTCCTTGATGCTGCATGCTGATAATAATATACTCGTATGTCCAATGTCCACGTATGTATAAGTTCTCATGTAAAACCCTTAGCTAGTAATGAGAAGTTACTTACTGTCCTTTCAGTAATGATGAATTTAATGACAAGCAACATGGACTGTGGGACTGAAGTGAGTGAAATTGAAAATTTATTTATCCCACGCTATACATCTACGTTAGCACTTGTGTATTAAGCATGTATTGTCCAGCTCTTGTGGGACAGTAAGATTCAAGGTCATGCGTAAAAACAGTTTAAACAAAACTCATTCCCCTTCATACAAAAACTTACTTTTTCATGGGTCTACACAGTCATGATAGAAACCTGAAACCTGGAGATGAGCTGTGTTTGTTACGCAATGCAAACTAAGAATGCTGTTACATGGAAATGGAGAAGCAACGTACGGGCCGGGCCATAGTTCGTAAAGATGTTGGATGTTCTACAGGCAGTTTGTATGTAAATATGTATCTCGGCCAATAGTACAGAACTGAAAGACTGTAAGCTTTCTGACAAGATGACAGGAAAACAAGGGATACATTTTTTGACATTGTATTTCTTAGTTTATCTAATCACCTCGCATTCACCTCGAAAATTTCAAGTAAACGAAATGCCCATTTATCCAACTTTCATCATTAATAAAGCTTCATCAAACAAAATGTGTTCCATAAATGATGATTTTCTGAGGTTGCCCCATGTAAACTAAAGTAGATTTAATGCATAATCGCCATAATATGTCATTATTTTCATAAGGTTAAGTTAAGGATAATATAAAGAAGTAAAGGGAAAGTTTAGGCTAAGATTGATTAGGTAATGAAAATACCAGAAAATACATACATTAGTTAATTAATAATCATCTTAATTCTTTATATTGGTTGTATGTTGTAACACGATATAATCTTTTGAACTTTGTTGTGTTGTGCTATGAATATTGAACACTTTCTCAGAAAAGCAAAAGAAATGCACAGTTTCTCCTTATACCCCAATATATTACATCCCGTTTGTGCCAAATGTGTATGACTATTTACATTACATGTCATCATAACACCATCCTTGCCCATATTTTGTTCTTTATCCGTTTATGCACCTCTTCTGTGTGGGATCATAGCTCTTGTAATGTATTTGTGTTTTATATGTGCACCCAAACCTTCCTTTAAGTAAATTGTTACAAGATGTTCATTTAGTTGTAGAGTCAAGAGTATAACTTTTTGAATTCGGACAATAACAAGTTAGTCAAGTGAACACTTTTCTACATTTAAACCTTTAAACCGCTAGCTCAGTCAACTATTCCAATTTGAAAAGCATATATTCCAAGCTGGATATATTTTTCTACTGGGTGGGACTCTGAGAATCTGTGACAGCCTGATACTTTTCCTGCTATTTGTATTACGTAGAAGAGATTTTCCATCACGATCCAGATCACCCGAACTCGAACTTACCTTCAACCTTCTTTTTGATAATGATTGTCAATTGTTAATGGTTAGAAATTATGATTATTATGATTTATGGAACAACTTTGTTGGCAAATTGTCAATTATGGTTATAAAATTATGCTCTTGATTCATTTGTTTGATTTCAGAATGATGAAGACTATAGAGACTCGGCACTGGAGACCCAATCAAAATTAAGAATGAAATTTTTATGAAGCCTGCCAACATCTTCACCTTCCAGCAACGAAGTATATAGCATACACACGCTTTATTCAAAGGAAACTACAATTGACGATGGCATCGAATTAAATTCGGAACGCATCAACTCATTTCAGATTCAGACAAGGTTACTCACTTCACTTAATTGCCATTTTAATTTTGAGCAACGTGACAGCTATAACGCTGTTCTATATGCTGTAAATGAGATAGTTGTTGTATGATTTATTAGTAGATAGATAGAAATCAAATCACAATTGGAGAAGGTTGAGTCGATTAAGTTTTATTTTCCGTAATCCAATCATTAGAGAATTTTGGTTAATTTCAATAATGGCTGCATCAATTCCATTTCAACTTTCCTCGAATGAAACGTCATTTGAGCTTCAACTTAATTCGTATATCAAGCAGTTCAAAAGGTATGAGGATAAGTCAAGCCAATTACAGGCTCTTGCAATTGTTCCTTTAGAGGACTTGAAAGCCATTGCTCAAGCAAAATATGACAGCAGTGACAAGCCACCAGAAGCATTGTTTTCTAATGTCAGTCCCTCAAGTGTCGTTAAAGACATGTTGTTGTTGGAGCTAATGGATTGGTTCAAAAATGATTTTTTTACGTGGATGAATTCTCCACAATGTCCTAGATGCAAACAGCCAACTAAGGGTATAGGATCTGGTGTTCCAACTTCAATAGAACTGGCTTCATCTGCTAGTCGAGTGGAAATTTACACTTGTACTGCTTGCTTTACAGACAATAGGGAAGTTGCTCGCTTTCCAAGATATAATGATCCCACAGTTTTGCTTAGAACACGAACTGGGCGCTGTGGAGAATGGGCCAATTGTTTTGCCTTGATATGTCGTGCTGCAGGGTTTGAAGTGCGACATGTACATGATCACACTGATCATGTATGGGTTGAAGTTTTTTCTTCCAGCATGTTGCCAAACCGTTGGGTTCATGCAGACCCTTGCGAGAATTCTTATGATAATCCTCTTTTGTATGAAGTTGGGTGGGGCAAGAAGTTAACTTATATCTTAGCTGTTTCTCAAGATGATATTCAGGATGTCACACCTAGATATTCAAAAGATTTCACCAAAGTTTTGCCTCGGCGAAATTTAGTTAGGGAAGATTGGTTGGTCAGTGCCATTGTTAAAAGTAGGAAGCAAATGCAGGCTTCTCTGACTGAGAGTCGTAGAGCAGAGTTACTGCAGCGTTGGATTCAAGAGATTGTGGAATTGGTGACTCCCAAAAAATCCAATGATATTAAGAACTCTGAAAAGATTGGGAGGGAATCTGGGTCACTGGCATGGCGTTTGGCTAGGCAGGAAACGGATGGACCGCTAGCATCAGTAGTATCTGCTGCTTCTCAAGATTTTACTTGGAAAATAGGAGACGAGTCTGTAGTTGATGGATCATTTCAGTTGCTGTACGATAGTGACCTAGATGCTTATGCTATCAAAAATGGTACCATAGCTAAAAGGGGTTGGCAGAATGGAGTATTTTCATGTAGTGACGTCTTTAGAAAGGAAGAGCGTGACTGGAAAATGGTATATTTGTCCCCTCAAGGTAATAATGTCCGCAATGGTTCCTATATTATAATATATATTCTGCATAAGGTCCGTAAAGATTTTTCACATTCCGTCTTCTGTTATATTTTAGAGAATTCGAAACCCAGAAATTCTAAAATTTGTTGGAAGTTTACCCTTGACCCCGAGTTTTCCATAGAAGACGTGAATGTATGCATCAAATATAGTATATTCCAGTCCGAGGCCCGCTTCCGCCTAGAGTTTACGACAGAGCAAATGGAAATGAAAACCTTATTAGGTAATTTAGCAACAATGAAAATAGTTTTCTTTGCGATTCTAAAACTCGCATTTAATAAAACAACGTTAGTAAGCTTTCGAGAATAATCCGAATATAACTATAACATATTATGTGTACATGTAAAAATGGAACCGTATTTTGCATACTTTTTCAGAAACAAATGCGGGCGACCGAGTATTTGCATGGAATTCTAAGAGCTCGACTGATAGCGAATTTCTTACCAAACTAAAGAAAAGTAAATCTTTTTCCATAGTGTGTGAACTTATAAGTGGTTCAGGGAACGATGGTTGGCAAAAGGTGCAGCTTTTTCGTCAGAAAATCACAGGCGAATATTCGTTGTTGACTCAAAACAGTACATTTAAAATTGAATGCAAAGTCAAGAAAATAAATTGATTCTCTGAAGTCTCTTAACTAAATTTGTGTAAAAGCACATTATATAGTGTAAATAAATAGTGCATTGATTATCATATTGGACCTGAATTATTACATACGATTTTCAATCTCATGAAGATCGCCAACAATTTTTGAAAATGTAGGCCGATCCATTGGATTTAGTTGCCAGCAAGAGAGCATTAAAATTGAGTATACGGCAGGTGGGCAAAACTCTGGGCATGTGAGACGGACTCCTTTTGTTAGAAGATTAAAAATTTCATCCACTTCTACATCTTGACCTGACAGTCCAGGTAGATTAGGTTCTTGACCAAGTGAGAATATTTCATACAAGGTAACGGCGTACGACCATACGTCCGACTGTTCTGAGAATTTTTGGTATTGTAAACTCTCTGGTGGATACCTGAAAAAAAGACAATAAATTTTTAAAGTTGTCCATTGAAAAACAGTTATGTGGAAACTTGGTTTCCACATAACGTGGTTGTAATTATTAATATACACACCATTTGATTGGAAGTTTCCTATCTGTACGGAAAGTGTAGCAATTATCATTGCCAGTAAATCTTGCCAAGCCAAAATCAGATATTTTCACAAGGTTTTCACTTGATACCAATATGTTTCGAGCTAAAATTGAGATAATATACATCAGCAATTAGAAATATTTGATAAAATAACAAACTTCAGTGGTAGTTATCTCCGTAATTAGAAAATTACCAGCGAGGTCACGGTGAACAATATTGTTGGCACTAAGATATTCCATTCCCTGAAGAAAAACATTTTTTTATTAGGAATTCCAATACCAGTAGGTTAATGGCATTCAGGTTAGAATTTAAAAAAAGTCATTTGATTGTTACATCTGCAACATCCTGGGCAAACTTCATCAATTCACGTAGTGTTGGTTTAGTAAGGGATACTCTGAAGTAATCTAATAATGATCCCATGGGTAGATATTCCATTATTAACAGCAGGCCAGGATCATTGACGACTCCTTTTACTTCAACTATATTTTGGTGGCATAAGCTCTGTAAATTTTAATATTCATCTAACTTTATGGTCTGTTGTTTTTACAACTCGTAGATAATCTTATCCAGAAACATTATAATTGTAGGATTTGCTTTTCTACTAGTGTCTACCTGTAGAATCTCAAATTCCTGCTGAAAATCTAACTGATCTTTCTCAGGAATAGCTTCCTTATCTTTCATCATTTTGACTGCAACATTCTCTGATGAGCCGTCACTTCGTACCAATTCGCCAAGATATACAGCGCCGTAACACCCCTGATAGTAAAATGAGTAGAATGTTAGGCAATTTTCATTGTAATAGTCGAATATAGATTAAACATACAAATTGCAATACTCGTACCTGTCCTATCATTCTTCCAAGAGTAATTTGATCCTTTCCAAATACATAAATTCCTTGTGCTGATCCCGTTGAGTAAATGGTCCCAACACTCCCATTTGTATATACACCAGAAAATCCTGATATTAAATCTGGAGATGGGGATATCTGTAATAAAATAAATAGAAATTCATAAAGATATTCGTAGACTTTACTTAGGGAAAAAGTTAAGTCATCAAGTCTAAGACTAATATATACCGTAGGGTTGAACAACCAAGTACATTGTGTACTGTTACTTTGATGTGAACCACCAGAATGATGAGATACTTCCTGCAAAAACGTGCTGATAGTTCCACCTGATAAGTCACCAACTACATTAGGATCGGATCCAAATGTAGTCCAGTTCAAGTCACTGGATACATCAAAGGCTCCGTTTATGCTGGACGTTGGTGTTATGCTTTCATAAGCATGAGCTCGTTTAGCACCAATGACTGCAATTTAAAGATGTGTCATTAAAGCACTGATGTTAACTTGCATTTAAAATATTATACGTTTGAAAACTTACGGTGATATAGAATTTGGTGAATATCTCGAACCATCGCTTGTGGTTGCTTTCTAGAGTCTGGGGCTTTTAACCAACATTCAAACATGATCCGGTAAATTTCAGGTGGGCATTTATTGGGTCGAGGCAATTTCCATCCGGTCAAATATTTCTAAATTGTAAGCCTTTGTTAGAAATATTGGTTTAGTAAAAGGAGTAGATGAAATCCATGCTTTAAACATACTGTTTTGTAAGTTGTAAAGGGTAGGTCAGTGGGTGGTTTATCTCCCATAGAAAATGCTTCCCATAACGTAGTTCCAACAGCGTAAACATCTGCCGTCACATGCGTTTTGCAGAGACTCGGAATCTCAAAAAATTCCGGAGGTATCCAATGAAGCCTAAATTTAAAAAAAAATGAATCGAATCCATTGTAGAGAAAACGCATTTTTAAAAAGGGAATCGAAAGCAATGGCATTTTGTAAAGCTTACTCGTGAGAAGAATGATCTGTTATGCTAGGATCTGCTAATTTTACGTTGAACGCTGTATCGCTGTGTTCAGAGACTAGGATATTATGGCATCTAATATTTCCATGAACTATACCGTGGTCCTCCTATAAAATCAGGAATGAAATAAATTATTTTGTTCAAGGCTCTCTGTATATGTATGAAGTAATAGTTCTCTAAACTTTCGCACCAGAAACCAGAGAGCTTTTGCAATGTGACTAGCAGCTTCAATCAGTTCTACACTTTCCACATGTAAGCAATTCTCTTTGAGGTAAATATCTAGCGGCCCAAGGGGCATCCAATCCAGAACTAACGCTTGAGGATTTCCAAGGACAATTCCACGAAGGTTGATTAGCGAATCGCATTGCCACAAAATACATTTATCGGCCATTTCAAAGAATTCCTAGACGCATAAATACAAGTTTGAGTAAACACATTCCAAAACGCTCCACTAATTTAGTTTTTGGTGTTCTACTAACCTTCATTTTCTTTTCATCGCTTTGATTTTTTAAAAACTTGATGGCAACGTCTACATTAGTAGTTTTGTTGGGCTTCCAAATTCCTTTATATACGTTACAATTTTTACCTTCGTACTCGAATCTTTTTCCTCTAAAAATTTGCAAAGTTCTTGCTGAAATGCATTGAGGTGCAGAAGAAACAGGCTCGTCTGATCTCAGAGAAGTCTTCAAATTTCTTACATCAATAATATTAGATTTCCGACAAAGTAACAGCGGCGAGCGATCTATAGTTTCAAAGAGCAACATATTTATCATTACGATCAGTAATAGGAATATATGCATAAAAAGAATGGTTTGAATCTTTCTGAATAATTACCATATTCTGAAGGTGGCAAACATTCTTTAATAGGAAACTCGGGCAAGTATTTTGTAAGAAAGAAGGAAATAAGCTCAGATGTGGTTTCAAATTCTTCTTTAGCAATGTCCACCTTATACTTTCCGTCATTAGTTTGCATAACCGTTTTGGTCATTGGTCGTTGTCTGTAATCATAGAGGTTCAATCAGTTTCAATTGAATATTATGCAAAAATAGAGTGATGGATTAAGGTAGTAGATAAAATGTATTTTACTTGTTAGTAGTTATGTAGTCAATGCAGTATTCATCAAAAGTGTTTGAGCTTAAGCGCAGGATGAAAGAGCCAGGTACACTATTAGGATGTGTGGATAATTTCTGATGTGCAAATTTCTCCCTGAAACATAAAAATATGATAAGTTAGCCCCACAAAAAGACATTTATTTAGACACTACATATGACTATAATTAAAATCTCTTACCCTATAGGCCCATGACATTTTAAAAATCTCAGTTTTTCTAACGAAGGGCTTGGAAGATCTTTACACAAGTTGAATGTCCATTTTTCTGTCAAACGATAGTATCCATCAAGTAGAGACACAAAGGAATGAACTTGTTCCAAAGACTTAAATTTGAAGCATATAGGAATCCCATTTTTTCTAGAAATCTCTGCCGTACAGTCTTCCCGCATAGACACAAAACATAAGTCTTCAATTGTGCATAGATGTTCCCACTAGAAAATATGTCGAAAATTTATACTTTCAAATTGTAAATACTTAAGATACTAATAGAGCAAGCCTTGCAGAGCCAAGGATATAATAACTTTGCTTACATTTGCTTTCCCAATATATGTCATTGAAACGCCAGGGTGCTCACTATGATAGGCATCCACTCGTACTGTGGCTGGATATTCATCTTGCTTAAATGTCATCGCATGGAATTCTTCAGCTAAATAACTAGGTGCAATTTCCTCTAAATGACTTATGTATTGTTCCTTGATAAATCTCGTATTGGTGTGATATCCTTGTGCTTGGCTCACGAGTCGAGTCAAGTTTTCATGGATTCGTTTTTTGAGAAAGAATGGGGGATATTTATAGATGAATTTAGGAATATATTGACGGTAGTTGTTCTCAACATAACTTTGTGCCACTCCATCTTCTAAAATTGTTCTTAACATATCTGTGACACACAGCCCTAGCGCTTCAGATTTCCTCTGCTCCTGTAGAATTTCTGGAATGTCTCCATGAAGTACGTCATGACTATGACATGAAAAAATAGATTACACATACATTACAGCTATTATTGAGCATCAGGTAGATCAGGAGTAAATAGTACTGAAATATGCATATAGAATGTACTTACCGTATCTGGTGGAACGTGTAGTCGAAAGCGTTGGGATCTTGCCGACTCAGATCTGTTAAAGATGGTACTTTGTGACGTAGTCGAAACTCTACTTTGTACCCACGAGATCCATCGAATCTGTAGCATGGCGGAAGCCATATCCCCGAAGTCTTTGTTACACATAGGCTGAACAAAGTTAAACTTACGGGTCGAAATTTCAGAAACTTGGCTACTGATTTGCAAACATCTTCCGCTGTCAAGTTTTCAGTTACTGGGACCTCAAAGTTCTTATCACCTTTATACAAGAAGACAACCACGCTGTTTGTATCCATCAGCGTGTACCTAAAAATATTTAAAAAATGTTTTCAATTAAGTAGCTGCTGTGTACTTTGATATGTGAAGCAAAAGTATAAAAAATTCAACATAAGTCATTAACATAATAGATTCATCTTTTCATGCTTTGCAGGTTGTTCAACATAATATAAAGGCTCATGACGCTACAAATTAAGGAATACAAGAGTGACCAGTGGATTAGAAAGATGGCCCAACAACTATCCGGATTTACTTTAATACTTATTATATTTGGAGGCTTTGTACTCTTTTGGCTTCTATTTATTTTTGCAAAACGTCAAATCATGCGATTTACGTTAAGATCTCATCGTGGACCCCATGCCCCTATTGGGATGGATGCAAAGAAGGTAAGCATCTTTGTCTTTATTCAGGATACAATGACATTCTATTATTCAATCAATTTTGTAGTATTGTTTTGTATTTTTTATTATAACTATAATTAAATTTTACCCTCTTGTAGTCTCTCCGAAGAGAAATTCTTCGAAGAATTGAGGCATTACCAAAGATCACGTATGAGCCACACGTTCTGAGAGATGATATAGACCAAAAATTTTCTCAAGAAGGTGCTACCAAACCGTGTCACTACTACCGAATGAAAGCAGTAGATGATGCAAAGCATTTAGGTAAATTATCTATTGAACAATTGAACTTTTTGCGTTTCTTTTTTTCAACAAAAACAGATTCCTAGCTAGTAACAAATCCAGCCAAATCATGAATATTTTATTATGTTAATTTTATCATATCTTGTTTTTTAATCAGAGATCAGCATGTTGAAAAGGAAGTTGAGCAAGAGACACTCTTTCGAAAGCTTGCGATCATACTTTATTGTCATTCTGACTCCACAAGTAGATCCGCGAGTTGTACACCAATTTTGTGATCTCTACGAAGCTGCACGATATAACCCAAAATCTTTTGGAGAAGAAGAGTACAAAGCCTTCACCCTTCTTCTTAAGCAGCTTCGAAGCGCGTTAGCAAACTTAATATTGATACCAATCGTCATTGACTTTATGTAAAGTAAGAAGTCAAACATTAAACGATATTCTTTCTTTTTTTGCTTAAAACAGAGTCATCACCTTACAACCAAAGAGCAGCATACGCAGTCCTGCTAAAAGCAAAGCTTCATCATCAGCCACTCAAAGTTCCTCCAATTCTACAGTAAATGACGATAAAAATTCTGCAGCATTGTCGGTTCCATATATAAGAAGATTATCAAAGAAAAAATGGAATACAGCAGACAGTGATGAAGAAACAGCTCTTTGCCATTCCAGTGCCCTACATGAAGTGTCGATAATATCTTCAGAAAAAGACGAGTCTACAGTAGTTTGAGAACAAAGTTACTATCTAGAGAAATTGCCATACTACACACACTTATAAATAATGTACTTTACTAATAATGTGATTTCTTCCTCTTTCAAATTCGTCGAATCGAGTATTGAGTTTATGTCTAATATTAAGTCATTTTTATTCTACAAAGTATTCTTATTTATGTTATCACTGTATTTTTCCTTTTCTTGTTAGTTGCGTTGTAAGTAAGTTGTAACTCTTCATCGTCCTTTTTTAAGCAACAATACAACAAAGCGCTACTTACTGCTCCTAATTTATCATTGTTTGATGTACGCTTTGTTTGTTCATCTAATTTTAACTTTCTTTGCAATCATCCTTTGCATTTTTTGTACATCCGGAATCAATACACTGCTAACATCAAGCCAACAAGCAAAAATAGAATATGAGTAGGGGTTGGTACTGTTGCACAACCATTCAGCATATAATAGGCCTAAAGAAGTTATTATGCTACGACCTACAAATAAACAGAATGCAATCAAATACCTTAAAAGTTGAATGTATATCCAGTCAGTTTTTCAGTACCCTTCACGTAGCCCCAGAGAGTGCATTTATTGTGCCGTATCCCAAAGTTGGTAGCATTCATTCATTTAGTTGTGTGCAATGTAGTTGAGTAGTAGTAGTTATGCAAAAGGTTTACAAAAGAGTTGTCACATGAAGGTGCATATTATTTATAGGTTAACTCTTTTGGCTTTCCCAACTTTCTCATAATTTTGTTTGTCCCGTCTCATACAAGACCAATACCAGTTGCTGTGCAAGTTGTATTATTCTCAATCCAAAAGACATCATGCAGAAACTGAAAGGTATAGGTGACACTTGATTTTAATAATTAATTTTCCAATCACTTTCACCAAGGTTGAATGTGCTGTTTGCAATAATTGCTACACCATATATCATGGTAACTTCTTCATCGCACCGCAAAATAACACACACACATGCATTTAAACCCCAGCTACCTGTTAGCATTATCCAATCACCAATTGCAATCAAACAAACGTCTTTGTTTTTGTTGTCATTCTAATCACCACAAAATATCCTGTCGATCACAAAAACATGACAGCATTTACATGCTGTTTTTCTAAGAACTCCTCTTTACAGTGAATTATTTCCATATGATTCCTTATATATAAAGTAGTGCTCCCACACAAGGAGTCAAGGAGCCTCTCTCCATACACATAATATACATATCCCAGTAAATTTCCACTTCTGAAGCAAAACATAAGTACTATGCATATACATATGCATAACGCGTCCCAGTTGAATGTCTCATACATTTAAAAATACATAAGGATATAGAGATGATAGATATACAATCGAGGCCATAAATATACAGAATTTATACTTGCATTATTTGACACTGTTATTTAAGACAATTAATTTCCGAGTTTCTACATGATCTGAGATGATAAACATTCCTCATTTAATGGGCTTCCAGATGACGTGCCTCTTGGCCCATCAACTAAAGACGCGCCAGCAAAAAAAGCATAAACATTGCATGACTTCAAAATTTAGGTGGTCAAAAATATACAGAATTTTGGAGTAAATTAATTTTACAACAAAATTTTAATATTTTGTGTGATATCCATTAGCTGCAATTACTGCCTAGAGTCTTCGGAGCATTGAGAAGACTAGTACTTGCTTTATATCAGCTCCAATTACATTCCATTCTTTTTTAGGGCTCCTTAAAGTTCACTCAGGTTGCGTGGGTGGACGGATTTGTTCTCTAACCTCTATGCCTGAAATATTCCACGGATACTCATTGGAGTTCATGTAGGCTCAGAATGCCAATCCAGAACATCTACCTTCTACTTCCGGAACAATTCCTACAGCAGTTTTGACACCTACTTGGAATCTTTGTACTGGTTGAAGGTAACCCCTTTCTCCAGACCCAGTTTTCATGCAGATACATGCAAATTTTGCTCACAAATGTCCAGATAGGTGAATCTACCCATCGTTGTCGGAATGAGCGAAAGATTTCCTACACAGGTAGGTGTCATAAACCCCCACATCATGATTTTCCTTGTAGTTTGGCACCAAGTCATAGGTACCATGCTGAGCAAATTTTTGCCAATTTTAGGCCTATCAACTAATCCCACCCGTGCTTCACGATTTTGGAAGAAACTTTGGTTTTTTACCACTACCGATGCTCAAAGTGTATGAGGAAGCCGTGAGAACCATTTAAATCTAAATGTGTAGTGCAAACAGTAAAGCACGGGTGCGTCAGTTGGTAGGGTTAAAATTGACAAAAATCCTCTCAACATGGTACTTATGACTTGGTGTCTAACTTCAAGGAAAATCATGATGTGGGGGTTTATGACACCTACCTGTGTAGGAAATCTTTCGCTCATTCCGACAACGATGGGTAGATTCACCTATCTGGACATTTGTGAGCAAAATTTGCATGTATCTGCAAGAAAACAGGGTCTGGAGAAAGGGGTTTACCTTTCCCCAGAACAAAGATTCCAGGTATACTCATAAACTGCTGCAGGGATTGTTCCAAAAATATTCTGGATGGACTTCCCAGCCCCCAGACACGAACTTCCTTGAACATCTTTAGAATATTCTTGACATTAAGGTTCAAGACCAAGCCCCTCCACCCACGCAAACTCACCAGACTTTAGGGAGCCTTAAAAGAAGATTGGATGTGATTGGAACTGATATAAAGCAAGTACTAGTCTTCTCAATGCTCCGAAGACTCTAGGCAGTAATTGCAGCTAATGGATATCACACAAAATATTAAAATTTTGTTGTAAAATTAATTTACTCCAAAATTCTGTATATTTTTGACCACCTAAATTTTGAAGTCATGCAATGTTTATGCTTTTTTTGCTGGCGCGTCTTTAGTTGATGGGCCAAGAGGCACGTCATCTGGAAGCCCATTAAATGAGGAATGTTTATCATCTCAGATCATGTAGAAACTCGGAAATTAATTGTCTTAAATAACAGTGTCAAATAATGCAAGTATAAATTCTGTATATTTATGGCCTCGATTGTATACCGAAGATTATTATCTATTTTTTTATAACTGTCTTATGGGTATCCTTTCAATATTCATGTAAATCAGTTGTTCGTATCTCCCTCAAATATGAAATGTCCCTAATTTTACTTGCTGCACTCAGGGTGGTAAGGAAATAAGTTGGTTAGGGATAAAAATGTGGATGGGAATACATTTTCAGACCGTACACCAAAATAAGGATATTCTTTGCCTAGCTGCCTTAAAAGATCCGAGCACGGCACATACGGAGCATAGCTTTTGCTCAAGAGTTCCACTTTGCATGCTTTTATAAAGGACGGATATCTCTTATGTACAAAATTTGTTTCATCCGTATCCTCAACAGTTGACTTGTGTATTTTTTGTATGTTGGGTGGTGAACAAGAGGAAAATATATATATGGGTATACCTTCTTCATGCATAGAACTTTGTTGTAACGGTCAAAAAACTTATTCCCTTCCAGCAGATTATCCGTCTACAGAATTTTGTTGACAAAAGGAAAAAAGGGACATGAAACATTGCATTGGGCATAATGTAGAAGTTGGTGTGCCTTGGCCTTTGGATTTTAGTTACATTTAAAAGATTTTTTCATTAAACATTTAACATTTAGATTTAATTACGAGTTGGAATTGGATCGGGAAGGATATCACCCATGTATTATTAATTAAGGTAAGGCTAAAGAATTTACCAAATGCAAAGTAATCTAAGCATTTCTTAGCTCGTTGTGCTATGCTAATTCTGTAAAAGTTTTTTTTACGTTGCATGAATGATTTAAGTTGAGTGGTTGCTCTGTGGCAGCTTCGATGCAAGTTTCTGTGAATGAAATTTTAAGATTGGGTAGAATTCATGAATTCATTTGGAAAGTAATAGTGTATGAAAAACTAAATGAAGTGTGTGCTGTGTGGTGTGAATATTCAGTATTTAAGTTTTGTGATTAATCACGGCTTGTGTGCAATCTAAATTGTTATAGAGTCGTGTATAAATTGTGATGATGATGTAAAAAATGAGTAATCTTTGTCATTGAAATTTTAGAGAACGCCCGCAGGCAGCACAGCAGACTACAATCAATGGAACCGAATTCCACAGCTTTTGCTCTTCAACCTTCGTCATATGGAATCGGAATTCAAGTCATCTGATTAGTCTATTTATTTACATTCCTCAACTGTTAACTCGCCACTAATCGCAATCGCATACCATCATCACCATCGAAAAGGTCAATTATAGAATTCATTTTATTCAAACGGACTCGGGCTGATTGACTCATCATTCCTAATTAGTACTTTTGGACAGTTTGCTTTCTTCCATCATCTATTCTCCTCAAAGAATTAGACATCACATCAAAGTAAGAAAGAGTTTTTATTTTTCTTATTCATTCATGCTTTAGTGTGGTTATGATTTTGGCATGATAATTTATACTCTCTACTAAGCTAGCAAACACTATGCATAAATAACTATTATGGAAACGGAGAGGGTTATTAGCAATTAGTGCTGCAGTCCAGGTGAAAGTATGACATATTTATGGCTCTCAATATTTTTTTAATAGGTGAAGAAAAATCTTTCTGGTAGGATAATCGTACAAGTACAGGTACAAAAGTTTACTGAAAAATGTACAGCTCTAACTGTTATAGGTTTATATTATTAGTATCTTAAGATTTACATATACTAAGACATGACAAAAGGTGCCATTCATAAGCATAAGCGTTAATAGGTTGCTTGCGTTATTGCACCTAAATTCGCATTAAATCATGGTATGCAAAACAGGAGGGATGTAAAATGTAATAAGGACCGGGTCTGATTTTACTATATTCAATGCATTTCTTTGCAGAAGAGCTGTGTTCAGTTACAGTTCATCTCAATTAGAAAGCGCGTTAAGATATTCATGATAAATATGTATTTCGTATTAGTTGAGCTAGAGGACGAGAGTATAATTTCTGCAGGTTTTTTATCTATGCTTGCTCTTTTATATCACCACCACCACTGCCCTCAGCATATAATATAGAAGATCGGTTTATTTTTTGCCATGCTCAAGCTCAAGCTACTTCAATGATTTGCATAGGGAGGGATTGGGGTGTAGGGGTCTTTGTGGTATACCTTACCTTTGTGTAGTTTCCATAGATAAGTTCTCCGGTATAAATGTTAGCATTTGTGTAGCTGGTATGCAAACAATCAAGCATGCATTTTCATATGAATCTAAAGTCTAGCTGAACGTCCACTATTACCGCTTCTCGAATTCCATATTTGAAGAAAGTTCAGAACTCCAACTTGCATGTAACTAATTTAACTTGAAGTTATAAGAAAAGAAGGTAAATCTTTATTTAGAAAAGTAGTACATGTAGGATACTTATACCCGAAATGATTTTTGGAATTTTAGTCGTTAGCATATAAATTCATTTTTCATTTAGTTTGACCTTACTAATGTAAATATTTTTTTGTTTAACAGCAAGCAAGCAATCATTAAACTGCAGTGTTTTGAAAGGAAGCAATACAAAAATGGCTACATTTCTGAGAACCAACTCTTCATCCTCAGTAAGTTTAATTTATTTTATGAAAATTTTGTACATTATCCTGAGACAGTGGTCGAAAGTGTATGTAATAATATTACTTTCTTATAAAAATTATTTTAGATATCCAGTTTATCCAGTGTAGGTTCTGATAATGCCGAAGTCATTGGTAAAGGAGGAAAAAACGCCCAAGTAGGAGGTAGAAATCTTGTTCAACGCACAAGAGACGCTCTTGGGGACATTGGTAATCGTCTCAAGAAAAACCCAGTTGCCGTTGGAGGAAAAGCCCCGGCGATTAAGAAAGCAACAGTAGGAGCAAAGAAGGAGTTTGCGGTTCCTACGAACCGACCACCTCGTGCTGTTCCAAAGATCAAAGGACAGGCTGGAACAACAAAAACTCTTACCAAATCTGTATCAAAAGCAAAAAAAGAAACCTCTTTGCCTGGGGTTGATTCTTCTGAGACCGAAAAAGAAAATACCAAAACTGTGTCAGTTTTGAAATTGGATGCCAATTTAAAGACTGAAAAAAATACTAAACAAATCCTTGCTGCTAAAACTGAAGATAAGGAAAATATACCAATCCGATGTGTGGAACCGGAAGTTGTGAATTCTACATCAAGTAAACAGCTTGAGGAGCCGGTAGAAGTAGTAAACGAATACAACCCAAAACTAAGTACTGATTTGGCTGTTGAAGCGTTTTCTTCTGATCGGCTGGACATTGTGAATATTGATGCGGATGAGTGGAACCCACTGCTGGTGCAAGTTTACATTAAGGAGATATACGATTACGTGTTTGAGTTAGAGGTAAGAATATGCAGCATTAAAAATTCTAGTACTTTTAATACACAAACAACTTCCAAGTTTTAAGGATTAATGTAAACAATTTGAATGTACTTTTGTGTTGTAGAAAAAGTATCCGATTCGCATACGCTATCTTGAAGGTCGTCTTATTAACTCACGTATGCGTGCAGTACTTTTGGACTGGCTGATTGAAGTTCACACGCAGTTTGGTTTTATGCCAGAAACTTTATACTTGGCCGCTAAAATAATGGATCGTTATTTGCAAGTAATTAGTTTACATTTATAAACTGCGATAGATTGGCAATTTAATGATTACTTACTGTTAGTAATATTTTAATTGTTTTTTAGGCGGACCGAAATGTAACTCGCAAACAGCTTCAGCTAGTTGGAGTGACTGCTATGTACATTGCTGCTAAATATGAGGAAGTTTGTACACCAGCCGTGCAAGATTTTGCAGCTGTCAGTGATAATGCTTTTACTATTGGAGACGTTAAAAAGATGGAGCAGGACATGCTCAAAACTCTTTCGTTTGATCTAGCGTTTCCACCTGCAGTCTTGTTTCTTCGGCGCTTCTCAAAAGCAGCAAATGTAAAGCTATGATCATAATAATGATAAATTTTCGTAGCAGACTTATTGTAAGTTAAATTGTCTGGTCATCTTAATAATCTTGAATATCTTTATGTGTAAATTTTAGGCAAATATGCCCATTCATTCTATGGCAAAGTTTATTATGGAGCTCAGTCTCGTCGATTATGCTTCATGTCATTTGTATCCATCTGAGAAGGCGGCTGGCTCTTTGGCCCTCGCTCTTCTGTAAGACTATCAATTATATATATATTACTTTTAAAATACTTAAATAACATCATTATGACCATTTGTGTATTTTTACTTTACTATTTTAAACCGCAGTATTTTAGAAAACAAGAGCTTGTCCGAACTTTGGAATCCAACACTACAGCATTACTCTCGGTATTCTTTAGAATCTATTAAACCTTTAGTGTCCCTCCTCGCAGGCGTCGTGTCACGAGCTCAAGAAGAAAATCAAAAGCTGAAAGTAAGTTAAAGTGATAATGAATTATGAATTTGGTGGATCAATGATCAATGCGATGATTTAAAGATTTGTTAAAAACTAATTTTGTTTTTTATTCTGTAGGCTGTTCATAGCAAGTACACCAAGAAACGTCTCAGTTATGCAAGCTTGGCTCCAGAACTGGAGGTTGAATTGTGGAGAAATCGAGTTTTGAGGGAAGTATTGTAAAGTTAATGAATGGACTGAAAATTATATACAACGTAATGCCCCTTACATCGGAATATTATGATGACAAATGGAACATTTGTAGTTTTTAACGAGTTGATTACAGAATGGTAAAGTCGAGTTTATGTTTCTTTCAACCTATTTTAATCTGTCCAAATTTGGATTTCAATTGTGACCAGGTGTGTGTTTTATAAATTTTAATGCTAAATGGTGAATGATTTTAATACTATTCTAATCGTGATTAAAGAAAAGTGTAGTTACGCTCTTAATGCCTGCCATTTTTAATATTTAATATCTTATCTGTCGATCAGATAGGCAAATTACGTATTCACTATTAAGGCGTAGTTGTAGTTATCTAAATGTGAAAAGGTCAAACGTATAAGTTTACGATGTGTCTACTACTATATTATATTTTAGGTTAATACAGTGCCGTATTGGTTTTTATCTTTTTAACTTGCTAAAGTGCTAGCAGTTGTTGTTATGCCCTAATTATGCATGGAAGTAACTTCTTACAAGTACATTATATTGGCTTATGTCAGTTAAGATTTTTACAGCAAATTCTTATAAAGAAGTTCTTGCGTATTTTTAATTAATGGAACAGATAATAATAAAAACGTCAACTATTGTATATAAAAAATGTTTGGAAAAGTTTATTTCATACTTATTTACTCATGCTTTGATTGGGGTAGTATCTGCTCATTAAAATGGTATCGTAACCCTTAACTTAACGTTTTCAATCTGATTGAACGCATTGTTGATTACATATGTATACCTTGTTTTAGCATAAACCTGCAAACAAAGAAATGTAAAGCTGTCATGCACTTAGGTAGTTGTCGAAGAGGACAAAAGAGAGTGTTTAATTCGTAGAAAAGAAAAGGCTGGAAGCACATAACGTGCAAGTCGAGAAATCGATCTACTTCAGTAAGTTTGCAGTGTTTCTCACGTCTATTACTTTAACAATTATTACCATCATTGGTCCATGATGACTAGACGCTTGTGAGGCTTTTTCATGAAACTTTTTTCCAACAATACATATTGCGAGAACCCTCGCTCAATTGAAATGGATCCAATCCGGATTCACATAACAAGCTTGATAAAGCTTATATGAAACAAGAAACAACACAGTGTTATTGGTATCAAAAGATCTAAATTATGTAGGTCCTATGATCTAATGAAACCACGGATGGGAATAAAAAAAAAAGGGTTGATGCTTGGCAAATTGATATTGTGGCTCAGCTTTCTACGCACCAAGTTCCTCCCTTCCTACCGCAATCCAATGAAAAGGGTGCTGGGCGTTGCTGGAGAAATTTTATCGTCATATCAAATGATACACTCTCAATTCATCGCATCGTCCAGTAATCAAGTTTACATTTGATACGAACTTTTTGGACTCCGTGAATGCATGCATGCGCATACTGCATACTACTCTTATTATTCCATACCATTTTACAGGATCACACGATCATCAGTCCGTACTTATACTAAGCATATTATAGGAGATTGGTTAGAACATTAATGCTCAGCAGACTATATTGTGAGATTCCACGATAGTCTGTTTCTGTGTGACTCGACCGTATATCGCATGTCCAGCAATTTTATACGTTTTGTTTCATTGGCTCGCTTTGGATTACGAGTCGTAAATGTATATATCTTTAGTTAGCATCATTGGGATCCCGTTGCATTTGATAGCAAGCAGAAATATAAAAGCATTCATTTGACAATTCATGAACACTTAGGCATTAAAAAACTTCCTCTGGTATGATTGTATAATGCATTCATAGTTTACGGTTCAAGTTTAAGGAGAAAGCAAAGCAAAGTCAATAATATTTATTTTTCAACGATAAGCCTTGATCAAGGAAAAAATTACCACGAATTTAGGATTTATTCATAGCATTCAGTATTTTAAGCTGTCTTTGGCATACCTTTGACTAGACGCTCATTATTGTTTCAAATTTATACATGGCCAAGTCAAAATTAGAAGGGATAAAATCGTTGTTTTTAATGCTTAAAATATATTAATCCTTCTGGGTGAGGTGAGTTTAAAACAAGACATTTCTTTCATTCCCATTTCTTGATGCGATGGTCTTTTAATAGGAAAAATAAAATGATAAACACACACCATTTCAATATATACACTTACTTTATGAATATTATAAAATCAGAATGACAGGTTCTTCATTCACTAACTACCAGCAACATTGACTGACTCAACAATGTCGATCCTCCTCTGCGGATTATGTCTATTCTTTCTCAACAACCTTTTTTCTTCTTCATATATATCGTTTACCAAGTGATACTTTAATGCCCCAGCCCAGTAGCCCCAAACTAAAGCAGGCTTTGGTTAATGTGCACGCAATGTATTCTCGCATTTTGTCTTGATGCCAGAGTCTCTTTAGCTGGATAAATCCTTCGTACCTTTTTACTTCATTCAAGCTCCCACATCAATCGTATCAGTACGATGAATTCATGTTACTTGAGCGTACGTACTTTTCAATGCATACATACTAAGCACGCAGCACAAGAACACATTATTTGTACAGCAGCCCTGCAATATATACACTCATTTAGCTGTGTAGTGGATGAAGAACTAATGGAGTATGAGCATACATGAAACCTTTGTTCATAAGTTGATGATGCCTTCTCCTCTCCCAGAAAATGTGTATATTTTGTATGTGGATCTCTCTCTCGTTTGGTTTTTGGTCTCTGCAGCAAAAAGAACTCCTCGGTTTGTTGGGATCACGTTCATCAAGCTTTCTTGTCCACATTTGTTCTCACACCTCGGTCAAGTACACACGTATATGTTGAAGGTACTCTGCACATCATTTTTCCAACGCAGCTTTCTAAAGGGCATTTTCCTTACAAACAAAGTTTGTTTTGTTGTAGTAGCAGAAGCACCTTATTCTGCATTGTGTATAATATTCAGAGCAAACAAATAAATAGTTAGCCAGTTCTTCATTTGAATTTTAACTCATTCATTCTCAATTTTTTGATCTGCTATATAAGAGCTCCAAAGAAGGGCTCAATAAGATATTTCAGTTTTTTGGACAAAGCTTCCTTTTGAATGAATTATTTTATTGACATTATTTTTAATCATTGCACATGTCAATGTATTTTTAACAACTACCAAATTTTTAATTCATACATAAGTAACTGACCTCTTGAAAGATTCATGAGGGTATAAAGAGAGAGAGAAAGTATTTGCATACAGTAGGAATTCACTGAATATCAAGATCCCCCAATTTGGTAGGATTTTGATACATTCTTCTTTACATCTATCTAGTTCTTATCTACAGAGAAGTTATGCAAATTTCTGGTGTTGATTTGACTTGATATTCATGATTCTTTCATCTTGACAAAAAAATAAGCTGTTTTAAAAATAAAGAGGATAAAATAAACAAATTTGTTGACAAGCTGTTCACAACGTCTACATAAAAAACGCATGTTTTTGATGATAGCTCATCATTTCAATACCAAGTGTTAGTTACTCGCAGTATTTGATGAAAAGGAACCTTCGGGACATTAATCCACCGCCAGCTTCATTTTCATTAACGTGTGGAAGTGACAAATTTATATCAGTTCAATTTGAATTTGTTCACTTGTATAAAAGTGGTGATCAATATTGAATATTAACCAAGTTCAAGCGAGTCGTTGACATTGACTGTTTGATCATTGATATCCCGGAAGAATTTTTGGAATCCAATCTTGGATGTATTAGAATTCGATTGTTGTAGACAGCAGATAAAATACAAGGATTCTGAACGCAAATTACGTGAATTAAAAACAGTGAATATTACAAGTGATTCGTTTTAATAGAGCATTGATCTCTGCTCCTTAACGTAACATAAATTTTTAACTGATATTAACGGGTGTCAGCCCATAAACGTTTTCAAAATTCGGAAGAAAAATCGAGACCCGGTTCCCTGCTATCCAGAGATGGACACCCACGAGAGTGACAATGAAGGATCAGTGGTGGTAAGAAATTTTATCAATATTTTTTTTAGCTTATCCCGATTGTTGTCACACCTTTCGCATTGCATAGCATAAACCATACCTATAAAAGATCCAGGTGGAAAAGTGATCGATTTCTTTAAGAAATAATTATTGATGTTGACAAAATTAAATATTCGAGCACGCATAAAACCTTTCTTTATGTTACCGATGATGTGTTATGACTGAAATTCAAATGCAGGCTTCCACCGTTGAACTTTAACATGATACACGACGTAAAAAGCTCAGGTTCTATACGTGTTGTGTGTATTGCGTTTTAAATTCTAACGACTGCGTCATCATTTGAGGTTGAAATTAAAAATTCAAATCTTAATGGCAAGATTGTGAAACAGAGAATGGGAGATCATATCATGGTGCAAATTAATTAGCACTTTAATATTATGGTGTCAACTTAATAGCATATTATTAGTCAAGCGAAGTATCCACATCTTCATGATAACATATTTATATTTATAAAGAATCATCCTACGGTTTAATACCGGCATGTGTGTATGCTTCATACACATTTAGGAATTTCTTACAAGAACTGCAAACGGCCAAGAAAACACGTGAGAATGAATGAATCATGTAGAATTACTTATGAGTTATCGGACGGAATCGCATAATTCATGTATCACATCACATTAGAAGGATTTGTTGAATTGTATTAGATACATTAAGATAAAAAACATAGCTTCATTCCATCCAAATCCAATCTTACTCTTCTTACCCATTCTCATCTTGTCAACATGTGTGCTCTGCCAGAACAAGAGCTATATAATGTTAAAAAATGCCTGATTCTGCCCACGTCACAGACTCATACTCAGGCATGATGATTATGGGATTGGGATGTACTACAGGTGAATGAGCAATCGACGTTGGTAGCTTTGTACATCTTCTTATAGCTTAGCACGAGAGCATATGCGAGGAAGGAATCCCCTTTTCCTGTTTTATTGAGCACATGTGAAATGTGAGAATTACAACGTTCTGTTGTAAACTAGTACTCTCAAGGTTAGTCATATCACACTTGATTCAAGGAATTAATCAAATTATTATGTACCATATCAGTCAACAACTCTCAAGAGATGCGGCTTTTATTTGGCGACGGTGGCATCCGTGTATATTACTACATCTTTACATCCCATGTGGCTGCTGGTGCTAGTGCTAGCTAACTGATCTGACTCATCATTAATAGCACACAAGTCAAGTCATTTCTTGTAAAAGATCAGCATCTTGTGAAGACAGGCTACTCATTATTGATATGAAATGACTATGTAGCTTGGCACATGGCACAAACAAATTTTCATATCAGATCGGATCACATCATCATCATTGCCTAAATTGCTGTGAAAAAATCTTGAGCAAAATGATAAATTTGTGAATGTTTTTCATACGTATTGGCGTCAACAAAGCCAACGCATTGGATTAAGATGTAAGTAGGTAGAATCATAAAAATCCCAGTTATATTAGCAAGCCCATTGAAAAGCTTATTCTGAATCATTAGATTAGACGTGGATTTTGAATTGTGCATCGTCTAGAAGCTTTGAGATTTTTGAGCTAATCTCAACTCAAATGGCTGTTCTGGGATTGTTGTGCAGGCGAGGTGGCGTCAGTCTTCGATAAATATATAAGTAGATCATTAATGGCTTATAAAGAAAATATAGAGGCAATTATAACGCAATAATATGCCCATTATTAATGATCTCTGGAAACTAGGCACGTCATCCAGATATCTGGAGCCATAATGAGATTGAAATAAATAACAATAATTACATTAACGCTCAAATAAATGGTACAGGAAATCTTAAAAGCAATATGAGACATTTGTGCCAATGACCCACACAAATGCGTAGTTTCTTTTGTTATAAACAGACTTGCTTTCATTTTCATTTTTTATATTCAATATTATTCGTTATTTTTATGGCTAATAGAATTTTAATGTTTTTTGACCTATCAACCCCACGCCCCGACATTATGAGGAAAGAAGGGGCTCAAGAAAATGTTAAATCGAGATTGAGAGTGTGATAATACGCAGATTTGTGAGTCACATAATGTGATATATAAATGATAAAAAAAATATGTTAATATTAATCGCTTTACAATTGTGAATCAACATTAAGTGTCAAGTTTGAGGTCATGAAAATGTTGTTTTTTTGTAGTACAATCTGTTTATCGAGTAGGTACATTTTGTGTTGTCTCACAAAAATAACAAATAATATCACATTTTTAGTACGCGTATAAATGCACACTTAATTTGGGTAATATAAGATTTATACCGAGCTTATGTATTTTATATCACTGGATTATTATATAAAATGACTTTACTATATCCTGTTATTACTGGAATTGCTGTAAAAGTGTCATGTAGAAAGGGCTGTTACATCACGATTACTTGGTATGATTAATTCTATTGAATTATTGCCAACTGCTGAATCCAGTTTTTAATAGTCTCTCCTGACATCATTTATCCACATGCATTTCTCTCACCACCACCACCAAACCAGCATCATTTTTTTCTGATCAGCATCTTTAGTCGGAATAATTCATTCCGTATGTTCTCAAGTAATTCGAGAACAGAATTTATTTAGGGTTATGCCATGCTCTTCTCTCGGTAGTTATCATCAAGTACATACATGACATGACGTAGCTTATAAAACCGGGCGTAATACGCAACATAATGCCCGATTGCACGCAAGATTTCCTAGAAAAAAGTGCGGAGCGTTTCATTACTCATGGCATCACATTTATCACCATTCATTTCTTCACTTTTTCATATGAGATTTACATGCAGTTGATCACAGCAGATCATGTAAATTCCCAAAGCTTGTGTTTTGTAAATAAAGCTATTGGTATTGGTACACACAGGCGGATATCATAAGGAAATAATTTTAATATGTTGATTCATGTTCTTATAATCCAAAGAGCTTAGCGGTAGGAGAAGTTTGTCATCATTCAACTTTGTAAAATATAAAAAGGCAATACAAACCGACTGGTAATCATTTATATTGCAAGCATCATTTCAAATCTTTTTACACAAACGTTACGCTTGGAAATCGATGTACTGCTCCTTCTGCAAACTATCAAAAATGTAGATGAATGAGTTTGAGGTACTTTAATATCTAAATATGAGTAAGACTTTTGATCTTCTAGAGCAGATTTTGACAGTTTTCCTTTTTTTATCATTTTAATATTTAAGTACACATGTCTGAATACATGTTTAATGTCCAAGTTCAAAAGTCTGAGCTAATGAAAATAAATTGATATTTCTCAAGTATGCAAAGAGGATCATTTTATATGGAATAGATATTTAATAATGTTCAATGTTTGACAATAGCCCACGAATGGGTGTCTTATAAGATAAGATGGTGGGGATTGATGATGAATTTGCAACTCAGAGTTCGAAGCACCATCATTGTCAATCGCTCTATATAAATCTCATTTACTAATAGCCACAATTTGAACTATGAAGTCGCCACATATTCAGATAAGGATCAAGATCCGTCTGTGAACCCAGCTATAGAAATCATATATAATTTTAAAATTCATAATTCTAATCACTCTGGCCATGCCAAACCAATACACTCCCAATGATTCGTTGGAAATTCTCATAAAAAAGTTGACGTTGTGTTCCAGATCATTAACATATAAATGAACACAGAAGCAAGCAGATTAGAATTCCACATAAACCAACCTCCTGTCCTTGCATAGTTATTGAAGTCGAGCAGTACGAATAAAAAATAGTTTGCATATTTTGTAAAAACCAGACTTACATCGAATTCATAAAATTAAGTTCACAAGAAGAATAGAGCTTCGATCCACTTCATGGGTACATGATCGGGCGTTCCTTTGAATAGAATTAAAAAGTAAGAGGAATTTTATATAGAAAGTGAATGAATACATTTTCAGTTTGGTTTTCAATAAAAAGAACTAGCTTTGTGAGTAAATATGCTAATAAACGGGCATTCTCTCTCCATTCCTCGGAAGAGGATGAATATGATGACGTTGTGGAGCCTGGGTTTTAGATGGGAGAGAAGAACAGGTACGCCAAGAAAAGTGGTGTGTGTATTCATCTAGAGTTTCTTGGGTTTTGCACGTAGCGGCAGGCAACACTAGGACAAGATAATGATAGCCCACTCGTTGCCAATTGCTGTATTTTAAAGAGGCGTAAGTGAGCAAAGCAATCATGTTCACCTGTTTTATTCGATATGAATCATAAAAAGTGCATGAAGCATGTGTGTAAATGTAAATGCATCATTGCTAAGCTTGATGACAATGTTGAGAGAGAGAAAGAGAATGATTAATATTCTTATAATCGAACGTAAACGTTTATATCAAAATTGAGCTGTGAGGGTGGCTGACCATTTTCAGAATCATGATCGTGTTTGTACTTGAATTACTCATCGTCCTTCTTTCCCGCAGGACTTTTTAATCGAGGATAATTATCTGGCAGACGTACCTCCAAACAGATATTATCTAAAAGATACCTATACACTATTCACCTGACGTCATGTAACTAAACAAGCATTAGCTTGAAAGTAAACAAAGGAGCGCCGGATGAAGAATCCGTATAAATTGTTTAGGGATACGATACGATGCCTAAGAGCTCGATCGTATATATCCCTATCAAGCCATGAATTAAAGATGAACCTCGGATTTCATAGAAGCTGTCATGTTTTTTTCGCCATCTCGGATCGTGCACTAACCCTTTCTTTTGATATCAGAAATTACGGGTGGTGGATTAGTAAGTATGTGTTGAGATTAGGGCTTTAAGCAAGAAAATTGCTCTTATCTAGTTTGTTATTTGGCTGCCACCAAAAACAGTAGCTAGCTCGATTAAGGTAAATTATTATTGTAGTTGAATTGGGTCATTCATAGAAGGCAACAAACGAAAGGCACATTTGGACAAGGTTAGGTACTTTTGGAATGGTAGCAATAACCAGCAGCATAGTAGAATCTATTAAATCAATTTCACAGAAAACAGGTAGATGTTGTAGTGAAGTTTCATTGAGGACGAACCACGAAAACAATTACAAGCGAAGTAGCCACCAACATGATTATGATTGCAACGGATAAAGTCATGATGAAGATGATACCAATGAAATCTTCAAATAACACACAATAATTTTCAAGAGCCGGTGTATTTCGTGGAACCAACATCATAGTGACCAAGACCTACACAAGATTCATGCATGCAATAATATTTTTAACCAAAGTTAGAAGGAATACAAGTGGCTATCGTGATCATTTTGAGTGGAATTTTTGCTCTTTTCCATTTTTGCATTAGGATAAAATGATATGGCTCCAGCCCAGTATAAGGTTGAATCCAAGAGTGTTTGTCTAGCCATCCTTGACATGGCGTGTGTATAATTTTCTTTCATTCAGTGATACTCTGAACTGAACTTGTACAGTATGCATATACGGGGTGCGGGTGTTCTTTTTTTTAAAGTGAACAAAGAAAGCAAAATTGAACTATTACCGTCTTTGGTCTTTGTCTCTTCTCAATATCATATTATGTGATGTGAGTAAATGTACTTACTTCCATTGCTTGTCGAATGGTTTAGCGTTTGCTCACTTGAGTCATAGGTAAACAAGTCCATCATCTCATTGATAATGGTTGATATGATCTTATGAGACCGGTGATCCGTTCTCTCCATCAGGAATGATGATTAATCAAAATTTCCGTGACTTTACTTAATGAAACCGTCTGACCCTTTGGGTGTAATGTCTCTTCACATTATCCCCCTTTGTTTTGCCGACACAGGAAGAATGAAATTATTTTTGACTGGGAAAAAACGTTCTTTGTGAAATATGCTTTTGGGAACTCGTCTTGTTTGTGTGTGCATTTTGACGGGGAAGTGTGATACTTTTATTCTAAATTTTGTATGAACCAATCCAACCGGAATCATACCAACATTTATTTATACTTATGAAATTTCAAAGTTTATTGTGACATTTTGGATGGTAGACATCCCTATGTTAGGTTAGGTTACATCCCTATTTTATATAAAATCGATGGCACCAACATATATTTTTTGATATGGAAATTTTATGTTACACACTAATACTGAAATGTATTTGTTATTGAGATTATCTTACCTTCATTCAGCCTTCTTGAGAGGTCTTTTGCATGATGATATGGCTCTAATAAACTGTGACATGACATTTTATAGGTACATAACAAATGACAGGATAAATATGAGGGAATTCATTTGGAAGAAATGAACATATTGTATGTGCATAGGCTACTACTATCCATCATTCATGCTCCTGTTTATATCTTTTCAATGTATAAACTATATCCTGCTGGTCGGAATGAAAGCAGAATCATTGTTTGGTAAAATCGTGCACATTCTTGCCGGAGGGAATTTATGGCGACATTATTGTCCTCAATGCTTTAAATCGTCAATTCAGAGAAAAATGTCGGTAAAGTTTCTCCGCTTGATAGGTAGATTCGACTGATAGTGGAAAATTATATGCATTTCCAAAGGGCCAATGTATTTATGTACATAAATATGAAAAGAGCTCACTTAAATGTGTTTTGATGAAACGTGAATAATTTTTCATTTCCAGCTTCCCATCACGAAATGAATATTCATGATTCTATTCCATATTTTGTAAAAACTTTATGCATGTAAATACAGGGTCAGCCGTGTATGACACATTTTAATTTCTAATCCATAAGGATAATCGGAAAATGATGAGAATGATTGTGTCCAACGTTGTGTGTTGCAAGATATACCCTTTCTTTGTGGTGTAGGGAGGTTTGCGTTTGCCACGTTGCGTTATTACCCAGATTGCCACACACTTTTCTCTAATAAATCATACAAGACCTAGCATACTACAATCCCACTCACTACTACGAGA
The DNA here is from genome assembly GCA_964034955.1 of Orchesella flavescens. Taxonomy (NCBI): domain Eukaryota; kingdom Metazoa; phylum Arthropoda; class Collembola; order Entomobryomorpha; family Orchesellidae; genus Orchesella; species Orchesella flavescens. The sequence goes on along the minus strand of OZ035956.1, from coordinate 38,251,356 downwards.
AAGGTTAATTTTATTGTACTGTTATGTAGGTTGTTGTGTTCTGTATGTATTGGACATTGTGCAAAGTCACGCTGTTTCTTGTTACATGCGTACATACTTGTATTAAGAATGAATACAGTATAGCAGCACAAGAAGATTGGGCTGTTGACCTTAGCGGCATAATATCCGACAGAGCCTTAAGTACCTCTATCCAAATTGTTGGGAAAAAGATTGAGATGGATGAGTACTTGATAGGGCTTATATAAGCTGAACAATTCAGCCATACATCACATCACAGGCTTGCACAGCACACATAACCTTAATAGATACTACCGGCTCAGTTTTTGAAGGAAAAGGACTCGAGGACAAATGGTGATATTTTGATGATGGTGATGCTGTTGATGATAATGAAAAAAAAATGTTTGAGTTTGAGTCTAACCTTTAATGCATTTATACAGCTTGATATTATTTTTTGTTTGCTCCTTCCCATATTTCTTCCAAGTATTCTGAAACGATTTTTTTCTTTGATTTCTTTCCTCAAAAATGTAATGATGGTGAAATTCATATCGATGAGGTACTTAAGGCGACAGACAATTGTTGCCGTATGTTCCTTCAAACTTTATGAATGCACACACAATAAAGCTTATTAAATTTTATGGATTCGAACTACTCTCAACAAAACAAACCAAGTCGATCGACAATCGACCTCTCCCTTAAAGTGATTATCAGAAAATCCCTTTGGTTTGGTATTTTTTATTTATAAAAAACGAACCGCGCATATTCCTTTTGCTGTACTGGGTATTGTAAAGGAAGACAAAAACAACAAAGTTGGGCATTTTCTTGACATTTTATTGTAACCATTCTTGGGTTGAATTATTCTCTTCCTGATATTAAAAAAAGTGATGGAAATTGGCATCTAAATATGTTGCTAGTATAGAATTAACCATTTGATGGCATCGATCATAGAATGATTGAAGGCATATGCGTTTTTTATAGTGCCATTTTGCCACAAAAGTATTTCCATCCTAAGTAACATCAACATATCAAGCACCAAACCTTATTATGTAAGATGCTTCCATTTATTGTTCCTCCCATTCAATGTTCTTTTCGTTATCTTGTAAAAAATATAGGTTTTCTTTTCATATATGGATGTGACCTGCAAATCATTTTTTCTTCCTTCTTTTGATGATTCCAGGAAATTTAAAGTTTAATGATAAACAAGAGAAAAGGGATGCTCAAACAGAGAAGCACATGCCCATCCGTTGTTGTATTTTTTAAATTTATATTGACTGTTGTAAATCCTTCGGTTGTTGTAGTCGACTGGATTTTTAAGTGATAAAAACTTCTCTTCAAGTTCAAGGCTCTTGTTTTTTCAATCTTACTCTCCATTTTTTTTCTACCGCTTTTGTATAAACTTCCTTCAATTTCTCTATCGTTTGAATGGAAATCAATGCCAATGTCGAGTTCAAGTGGGTTTCTCGCGTATTGATTTTATTTGGTTGAAAGTTACGATATGAATTTCAATCCAATCGTTCATCTTTTTATGTCGTTCACAAGTAATAAAAGAATAACATTTATCTGGGAAAGGTGTATCAGAATATGCACGTACATACGTGTTAAGCTAACCTATAAATATTTACATGCCTCCAGATTTTTGCGTGGGTCTCAAAATCCTAATCTGAAAATATGGGTTTGTAATGGATCTGCAGATTTTACGACACTCTTTCAAACTTTTTGAATGTCATTATTACCTGAGCCAGCATCTATTGTTAGTAATTGTTTTCGTATATAATATTTTATTTTGTGTTGTGAGCCCGCGTGTTTTGTTGAGTAATATATTAGGTAATGCATTCGAGCCTAGACTGCAATAAAATTCACCGACGCTAAGTGGATGTTACGCCATCCACCAATTCAAAATTCTCAGCGTTTCTCTTTGTTTGCTAAAAAGTGTAGATCCGCAAAAAACACTATAAAAAAGGACAGTGAATCACATTCGAATACATTAAAAACGATTGTAATCCTAGTCCTCCCCTCCCATATGTTGTACATTACAGATGCAGGACATACTTTCAATCTCATCTTAGCTTACTATTACAGCTTAAACTAAAAATCCAAGTCGCCAGTGTTTTAGCAGAGCTTGAGAGGTAGAAAAGAGAAAAGGAACAGAGACCAAGTATAAATTAAAAAGATATAAAATGTCAGGTGTGTTGTTTCCAAAAGTAATATGATGATGATGTACCTTAGGGTTTTTTCCCAAGTCACCCACACTCACTATATATCCAAGAGGTTGTAATATAGTACAGCCCCACTCAGATCCTATCAAAGTTTTAATAAGCAAACATCAAACAATGAACATGTATATAACATGCATACACACATACAACATATCCATACTTCATAAAAATTCCAGGTTGGGGTCTTTTTATGAGCTGGAATTTAATATTTTATTATTAGCTATTATGATTCTTATTCTCATCGCCATCGCGGTATTATTTATAGCGTAATGCAAACATTTTCATGAGCCGGCCGGTTATGTTCGTGCTAAACCTCTACAAGATTTTTGTACGGAGGAGTACGTATATGTGGCTTTGTGTAAAATGCTTTTCCCTATATGTTATTTCAATTCCCTTTGTGTTATTGTGGTGGTGGTGGTGGTGGAGGTTGAGGTGGCTGATTCCATTCCAAAATTTAATTTCCTAAATTCCGACTTCTGTTTCTACTGCATAAAGAGAGAGTAAGGCTCAATAGAGAAAACAAAGCACAGACGAAGGTTGAAGGTCTTAATGGCTATTAAATCCATTCGTCTTGTTTTATGGTTTGCATCCATCTCTCTCTCTTTGAACCTTTGTAATCGTACGAAAATGATGTATAGGAATTGAGGAGAACAAAGAGATTATGTACCATCCGTACAGGACGCAATGCAATACAACGTAAAAATATTTTACCTTTGAAACTCAAAGCGCTCTATGTATACGTATACCAGCTTACAAATCATTAATGCATTACACCAAAGGAGGTAAAGTAAAGGTGTGGGTAGCTCAAAGAAAAATACAAAACAGTCTTCAATACTAATGTTTTTCATGTCGATTCGTTTTTGTTAAAAATATATTGTGATTAACAGTTTTCTTATGTAATGTAATATCGCAATCTCAATCCAAGATGAAAGCATCATCATCAATGTGTAAAAATCATAAATATTCTTATCAAGCTATCCATTTCTGCTTGCATATCTAATAATCAAGATTCAAGTGTCGAGACAGTCTTCTTCCATTGCACTCCGTGTGTATACACACACAATGATACCAAAAAATGCTTGAGAAAGTTTCATTAGCGATCAAGTGCTAATTTAATATTACTTCCTAAGGTTTGGACTTGTCCATATTATATTTTCATGTGGCAGATAAAATTGGTGTACTCTATAAAAAGATGAAAGAGGTATATGATGATGAAAGATTGTAAAACTGCTCGAATGAAAATTTACATCGTACAATATTATTATTATTATCATTCATTCAATTTATTCATGCAGAGGCATACAAACAACATTCTTCTTAATACGAATAATAAAAAGTATCAGGGGATCAAGAGATTTGTATATTGCGATTTTGTTTGTGATATTTATTATTGTTATTGATGTCCTGAGCAAATGCGCCCTAATATCAACGACCGGGCACTCAACAACCATGTATTAATTTTATTTGTCAATATAGTCTTCAGCCAGTGTATTTGATCGATGCATTTTAGTTTTTAGAACAATAAGTTTGGCATACAAACGTGGATCATGATGTTTCATTCCACTGAATATCATAAACGTTTTATTACTGCGCGTTAGTAGTTTTCTGAATGGTCTTGAGTCAGTCTTAAAAATTCCAGAAATTCTTGGTATGTAGCAGGTATTTCCAGAAGTTACTGGGAATTGAAATGAGGGTTTGTTTTTTTGATGAGCGCAGGTGAAAGGAAGAAAGCAAATTGATTTCGAATTTTGAACCCTTGATAAATTCAAAACTGATTGCCTTGCCTCAATCCAAAGATATTTGGTGTTGATGCTATGGATGTAAAGTTAAACTTTAAAAGAGTAATAACTGGTGAAGATAGCATCCATCCTTCAATATCTGTCCGCCCCTTTTATACCCTTCTTGTGATGTTTTTTCCAAGAAAAATGTTTTGATAATGTAGGTCAGGGTAGTATTAAATCTGGCAGATTTTAATTTAGTTGGGATATCCAATGCTGGAAAATATTGAAGGGTCTATCTGTGTATGGACACGGAAGGTAGGTGGGGCAACGTCATATCAAAACGTGGACCTTTCTTAACTTTTCATAGATAGATAGTAGTATATAATACAGAGACCATTATTATATGGAAGCTTTGATGTAAAGAGGTTGTGCTTAAAAGCTGGTGGTGGTTATTAGTCGATCGAAAATCCTTGATTCTTCAATAACAACGTGGTAGTAAAATCCTTGTGCCTTCACATTATAGCTCTGACTAGTTCCACTTAATATTATTGTTCCTGTTGGTTGATATTGATAGTCATTTAATGCATATAACTTTAAAGATTTTTTTTCTATCATCATTAGATTTTATGCTTATGGATAGGGGTGGGATCCGTGCTAAATTAACTGTCATATTTTATGTATCTAGCCAGCCACATAATAAAATGCATACTTAAAGTAAAGTCAGCAGACCTTATAAAAGTTTTATATCTATCCACAAATATTTGTACAATATGAGCAAATGTACAGTCTCTGCCCTCTGCTTGGGAATGAATCGAATCCGTAAATGTTGATTCTTACCCAACTGTCACTCACACTTAATGTGACCCGTCATTACAAAAATCTTATTGTTGAAATTATGTCCAGACTTGGCCTTCCTTTTTCATATTATTATTGTTATTGTTGAAGGAGTCCCTTGATGTTGATGGTTACAAGAGATATTAGAGATTCACTCATTTCCTGAAAGCGATGAATTAAGCTGAAGTTGATGTTGATAGCTCATCGCCAGAGTTGATTTGATGGGACTTTCGACTTTTCTTTAATTCATACTGTTCAACAATTGGAGTGACTTTGTCCTCGAAGGGAAATAAATGAATACTCTCATTGTACATACTTTTGTTCTACAGCCACAACTACTTAAATTGTGGAAAGTTATGCTGAATTTTTGTGGTTACATTAATAATCCACATTGTCTAAGCATGAACTCCATTTGAGACGTTTCAGTTTGAGCATTTTTTTGGAGGACATGAGGACATGCATAATCCATTTTAGTTATAAATCTGGTCTTGGTCTGATCACAGAAGAAAATCTTACAATTAGATCTTGAAGGATCAATCGATATTGTGTATAGAAATAGTTATAAAAGGAACAGAAAAACAAAAATGAGTGGATTCATTACTGACGACCATATTCATAACAGCCATCATCAGCTCTCGAATTTTGAATTAACTGTCTTCTTAACGCATCCCTTTTCCGCTACTTTTCAATACAAACGAAAACACTTAAGTGTTGTGTGTGGTATAGTACAATGCCCAAATGTTCTGGTTTTGATGCTCCTTTTGTTCCTTTAAAGGGGGTGTTTAAAAAAAAGGATGGCACGGGACAGAATTATCGTTTCAATGTCAAGAATGAGGGAAATGTACATGTGGTATGAAGAAAAAAAGGATTTATTGGAAGAATGTTTCTTATTAAGGATGTAGATGATGAGCTCCGTTTTTTTTCTCCAAAAAATTTCCTTTGCCCCAACAAGCTTATTTTTGTAATGTTTTAAAAATGAAGAAGGTTATGCATGCAGTCATAGTCATGCCGAGTTATAATGTACATTTGTTGTGTGCCGTTTTTTCAAGATTAACGTTTTCCTCTGAGGCGTCCGTTTTGCCTTTCTGAAGATTTTTGTTGTTTTGGAGGAAAAAAGGCATATAGCATCAAGCATCTGGTCCGTTACTTGAGACGTCCAGCCATATGTTTCCTCAAAGTCATCATCATCTTCATCATATTATAAAAGTTAAGCTTAACTTCTTGCCATGTGTACATTAAAGTAGGGAAACAGTCAACACAATTTCCCCCGATTCTTTCAAAAAGGAAAACTTTTAATTTTAAAGGAATCATCCATGATATAGTATACTTTCGTATCTAAATAATGTCAAGGCGTAGATTTTGTTTTTAAAACAGAATTATGTTAAAATATGGTTGATGCATTTTTCACGTTTCATGGAATTTGATATTTTGAGTCCGTCTTGAGCACTGCAACACACATTTTAAATCTGAAAATATAGGGAAGAAATTATGATACTCCGCAGCTTTGCTTCGCTACGCAAATGGAACTAATCCAAACGAATAAAATCAATGTGGACTTTTTTTCACAGAATGTTGAACACTCCTCTGTATGATTTTTGATCCAGCTGGTTATTCCATTTTTATTGAGATTTTAAGATTACAGACTTCTCTTTTCCCTTGTTCCCTTCATTTGTTGGTATGTTCCCTATATTTCCCCCTAAAAATCCTAGAATTTGACAGTTTCTACTCTTTTCATCAATAAAAATATAATTTTATATCAGAAATCAGAATTATGCCTGTTGTAAAGGCTCCTCTTTAGGATGATGATGATGATGATGCCACATATTCTTCCGGGTTCAGGGCCCCATTCAAATTAAAATATGTATATGTCTTTGAATAAAATGAAGCAAAAAAGTGAAAATTGCCAGGCGTGAACGATGTGAGTATTATAAAGTACAATCACAATAATCATCAACATTTTTTGGGGCATCATTATCCTAACAACTAGTAGTGGTACATGGTGCTTGGCAATCCCTTTCTTTAGTCACAAAAAAAGAGGACACATAATATATAGAAAGCATACAAAACAGACTTTTGTGTATGATGTTCACAACACGTACTCAAAGCGGAGTTGTGATCAGCACTCAAGTACAAGAGTGTGTAACTACCCCTGCTGTTGGCTGTCGCTGTCATTCAAAGACCTGCTTTTGCTTTCTCTCCCAGTCTGGTAGGTAAAACAGCAGCAGCAGTCACTTCTTCATATATTATTTTTCCAAGTCTCATTGTTAAAAAAAATTACACCGAACGTAACGTTCGTTCCTTCCTGGTTTGGTTGGTAAATGGAGGAAGGGCATGCATATGTATATATGATGATATGAAAAATGGGTGAATATTTTATCAGTTTTTTATCGATTAAGGTCGTTTTTTGTTGTTATTATTATTATTATGTGAGCGCATACTATAGCATTATATGGATTTTTTATTTCCCTATTTGCGGAAAGGTGAATAAATGATTGAATAGAATAGCTGAATGAACACTTTTTTATAACGAATGTCTGTATATTTATATCTTTTATTCTCAATCTGTTTGGGTTATATTTATGCTGATGTCTAAGGGAAGTGAATGTACGTATTTCGATTTTTGGTTTTTTGTTTCCTTTTTGATAACTATGATTGTTGTTTCATTTGCATTAACCTGATCTTGTATGATGATGATGTGCATTAAAAATATACAAATGTGGCATATATTCCGAAAGTTGGATTTGAAATATTTGGATGAGGCGAAGGTGCATGACAAAATGTTGATTAACCATGACAGGCCCTTTTATTATGCAAGGGAATCGCAGATGCAGAGATTCTTTTCTTTTCGTAGTTTTCAATGTGGAAATTGTAGAGATTTTTGTGATCAGGATTCAAGTGATTTTGACTGGTTTTTGGAAAATACATTGGGATATGTATCTTTGCTGCAGGGATCTGAATCTTTTATTTATACAAGTTAACCAAACCGTACCGACATTGGTACAGAACTGCTGCTGCTGATGCCATTCTTTATGGCATCAGTTTCATGCATTTCGGAAGGGTGGAAATTAATGCTGATTTCGTATTTGAGAAAGGAAGCAAAATATGTAAAATATCAAAATCAAGTATTATGTAGAACTGTGATACGGATGGCATTGATGCACATCATGCTTTTTAGCTCTTTTGTGAATAATCAAAAAAACTCTTTTTCTATCCCAAAAACCTGTATGTAAAATATAAACCAGAAACAGCAGTCCTCTTCTCGGTGGCGGGCGGATTAATGTTTCCAGAGGAGTATGATTCCACTCTCGTGCTATGATTGTGATACACGTAAAAAGCAGTTGCATTTACCCAAGAATCTTTATTGCCATTACGGTAATATATTATTATGAAGGATTATCCAAGGACTAAAAAGAAAATTGATGCTAGGGTTATGGTATGCTACATAATATCAATCTTTGTATAAAACATTGAGTTTTGAATACAACCGTTTCAAACTTCTCTATTTTCAGAAAGAGTTGGTTCATATCATGTACATTATTCAACATTCTGCATTATTATATTGCTTGTGCACACGTTGCACATACTCTTAAGTTGTAAGTGGTGAATCCTGCAAGAATACATCACCCGATGCATAATGACATTTGTTTGATAATTGTCGATACGATGTGTTGTATTACTTGATGGATTTTTTTGGGGAAGCATCAGGCAGCTGAAAGTTTTGGGAAAAGGGTAAAACTAACAAGGAAGCGAAACATTTTCTAAACATATGCAAGCATGCGTACGGCCAAACGAATACAAACCCAATTTCGTCACGGCCACCATACACATGCATAGGTAAATTTTTGAGCTGTAAATTATGTCTTCTTGGCCTTTTGCTGTTGCTCACTTTTCGATTAATAAAGGGTTTAAAAGTACCTTATCAGGCATTACTGGCATTAGGTGGCCAAAACAAGCATGTGATATCATGAATTGAATACATTTTGAAAGAAAAAGGGGATTCATCGCAAACATACAACTTGGTACACTCAACAAGCCATGTGTGAAGAAGATGCTGCTGCTTCTGTTCGTTCGAATGTAAATGAACCTGTACATTACATTACCCAACCAGTGAGTCGTACATGAATAAATGTCACTTTGAACAAATCATTAAGACTTTTAAAGCTTTAATTGATACTGCACACATATGACATATTATCTTGTGAGGAGTGGTACTTTTTGTGTTGAAGCTTGTAATGTAGGAGTGTAGGAGCACAAGATTTGATTTAAATCCAGCTGAAATAATGACATGACGCACTAAGAATTACTTTCATAGAACTGATCCCTAAAGGAAGTTGAAATCAGAAGAGTGCATATAATGACTGAGTAAAGTTACTATACCCCGAAGAGTTTTCAAGTACTTCTTCGTAAGATGTATGCTATGCGTGATCTCCTACTCATATACTCTTATTATTGCTTGTCTAGTTGATCATGTTATTTTAGCTCCTAATTAGAAATGGGAGTGCTTGTCGCATAAGGAAATGGATGACTTGTGCTTGCACTCCTACCCCTTTTCCTTTAATTATTATTGGTGATATCAGAAAGTAAAATATGATGTTGGAAGGAACAGCCCTGTTTTTGAAAGCGGAGGATGATGATAACATATGATAACTAGCGTAGTTTTAAATCTGCTACTGTTACGTTACGCTACTCATCATTCTATAACATTTTTCATAGTTTATTTATCCGTCTCTGTAAATTTTGGACAATAGAGTAGCATCATCATCACAGCATCCGAGTTAAATATAAAACAATGTGACAGATATGTTTGCGATGTGATTAGAATGAGGTTAATGCGATTTTAATGGCTATAGAAAAATTCCAAAAACACAGTGTGCAGTGAGAGGAGTGCTCATACCGTATGGATTAGAATGGGACAGCAAAAAAAATTTGAAACTTGATTTGAAGAGAAGTGACTTGTGAGAGACGCATTTCTCTTGTCATGGATGATGATGATGATTGTTCCCGTCTTGATGATGATCGTAATGTCAGTTGAGAAAGTAGATGAGATTTCGTAAGTATGCAGGGTATATATTGTTAGGTATATGTGTACTCTGTGTTAATTTCAATTTAGAGATCCAATAATTATTTATTTGTGTATGTTTCTTCCTCTTTCTGAGGCGGAGCAGAATAGTCATTAATGCATCTTATATCAAACCCGTGTGTAATATGTAATGTAATACACAAGATGATGATTTCTAAGGATGCATTTATATTGAGCAAACGCAAAAATAGATGTCTGTCACGCAATATTTTCTTTCTAGTAATAATTCATCTTAACAGGAATGAGCCAAATATTTTGTGGCATCCATAAACATTCGCATTTCATTAACGGCACTTTGTTGTATGTACGGTGGTGGTGTGGTGAAGACGGAAATAATCAAGTCGTATTCGTATTGAGTCATCGTCATCATCATTTTTTTGAGAACATGTATTTATGAGTGAACTAGATACATGTTTGTATTACTTATAGCAGGCAGCAGACTCATGAAAAAATTAGGGAGAAATGGGCAAGCAAAAAGGAAGATGATTTAAGAGAAAGACACATTATTCTTCTTCATCCAAATTTTTTTTTTGAAACGAGATGTAATGTATTGGAGGCTGTACTTACTACGTGAGAGTTAAATCGTAGCACATGTGTCTGATAGATGTTGATAAAAGCTGTTGTATACATACATACCTTTAGTTCAAAAGCATTGTGAGTGAGTGAATACAATAGATGAGGTGGAAGGAACTCTTGTTGCTCGTGTGTGTTGAGTTGATGGCTTGGCTTTGGTTCTTCTGTAGTTATGGTGTGGTGTATGAGTCGTCGATGTAGATTGATGAGTTTGTTGGCGTCATTTCAAGGAATGCAGTCATCTTATGATTTCTTCCACTCAATTTGATTCATTATCGCGTGTGTGGATTCTCAATATGTGTGTATTATCATCCTGCCACTGTTTATGAGTTAAGGGAAGGACGAAAAGAATAGAATAGATAATGGAATACACAATAGATTTCTCTTTTGTTAATCATTTGTATCGTAGATATGTATGTATATGAGGTTCAATAGACAGGCAGATTTTTTTGAATCAGGCTTCCCCATCAACAATAAGCTTTTTCGTTTAGTTTCGTTGAGTCTAGTCTTCGTGTCATCCGTTTTGGCTGTACCTGGTTAGCAATTTAGAACGTACACATATGTATATGCATATATATCTGACACCTCGATTGTTCTTATACGAGATACCTACATTTATTCACATATCAGAGCATGTTTTTCATATAATTTTGCACTAAAATTCCTAGCTTTAATGCACAATTGTGGAAATTTTGGGTTTTTTATTCCCAACTTCAATTCCAAATTTCAAGGCGTTACGTAAAGTTGCATTGTGTTAATTTTTGCCGATGTCGCCGCGGAAGTAAGAGACAAGTACTCGCATTGTAGTAGCATTATTTGTTTAAGTATTGTACACACGAACAGTTCATATATCAAATCATTTTGAACAAAATATATATCTTATGATCTTGCTCCCTCAAGTAAGATGATGATTTAGATCATCTTAGGTGGCCGAAGGAGAACACGTTGGCTTGAGAAAGGAGAGGAGATTGATTTGGCTTTGGTTCTTGGCTCCTGCTGATGATATGCAATCAGTTGTCAGTTGAATATCAACTATCCCTGTACGATGGAGACATTTCATATTATGTACTTTATGTAGACAAACATAATTTACCAATGTAGTTTATAGCTGTCATTAGGTATAATTAGCAGGACTCGAGTTAGTAGTCCTTGCGTAACTGTATGAAGAGCTATTGGAATTGAGGGCAACATTTAATATACAAATGTAATTATCGAATTTTATCATATTGCTAAATATGTTGTTATTTATGACTGTGTATAATTTATTTTTTAATTTTTCAGTTAGACTAAACCTTCTTTCAGTTTCATTTCAACTCGATTAGTCGATTTGATTGTCAGATGTCAAGAAAATACATTGTTCTTTTTCCTCCGCCTTTATTGGTTGGTGTTGGGTGCATGCATTGCGATCGGAAATAACTTTCTCTTGTTTTATTTGGCAAGGAAAATTTGGAGATGTTTTTAATATCTTTCTCCTGTCTATTTCTATACACACACACACATTCACATTGCAAAATTCGAAGCAGTTCAACATCGGTGGACCACTAAAGACGCAATCGATAATAACGTAAATATAGTAAAACACTTTTTTTTGTTGACGCTCGCCTTCCTTTATAACTCAGACACGTATGTAAATGAATTTGATATATTTAGTGGTGTTCAGAAAGAGCTCATTGAGAAAAAGGTCATGTAGCATATATAATTCATCATAGGGGGATTCCTTCTATATTTATGCATAGCTTTAAGTTTCATGCAGAAATGCGAGGATGGAAAAAATGGAAGCAGAAGAACTCCTCGGTAATGCTAGTCTCATGCATCATGCTCTTTCATCTCATTTCGTATGGAACTGATATTGTGGGCTCCCTTTTTGTTTCTTGACGGTAATTGAAAATTTTCCCTTCCATCCACACATCTCTCGTTCCACTTGGAAGTGAAACAGTAGAAGAATATAATGCTCACATATGTAGAGAAGAAGAGCTTTTACAAAACAAGACGATTTTTGGCCTGTTTTTATTTTTGACTCTGCATATCAACCATCAATCAATCATTGGCAATAAGGAACCCCGCGTATTGGTTGGAGATCTTGTTTCGTAGTGACATTCACTTTCTCAGTCAGATGGAACGCCTCCAAAAGACGAGCTGACGTTTTCACATTATTGTTTCACAGCCTTATGATGATGTGCTTATAGGATTTATATGGGGGTATGTGTATAGAACATCTACACAACATTCCCTTCTCTATAGTTTATTTTGCATTGAAAGGACAATGTGTTTTCTTATTTAGATTAGATTGGATAAATGCTTTGAATTCTTTTTGTCGAACTGTTGCCGATTTTTAAACAAAAAAAATAACGTCACTATGATCTGATCACCACAATTCTTTTGTCAGTGATATAACGACTTTTTACACTCATTGTTTCTAACTAGAAATTCTACTTGTCAATATGATTTTAATGAAAATTCTAACCTCAAAACCATTAGTGTAATATATCATATAGCACACGAATCACGATATTTCTAGTTTGAAAAGAGCTATAAAATGATATGCTGATGTTTGGAATGTGACGTAGTTGACTGTATTGTATATGATATAAATCTAGAAAGTTACATGATCATAATGTCCTTCAGCCTCAAATTTGATAAAATGTGTTATTATGGTTATCCTGTCGTTTACCTACCAGGTAGGTCAAATAATAAATGAGAGAGGAGTGAAGCACAGTGTCTGAAAGTGGTTTTTGGTTGTTGGATATTCACGTACCGATAGGATCCTTTATGATTCTAATGATATTTGAAGGCCCCTTTTCACTCTAGGGCGCAGTTTACTCGCGAGATTATGGAAAAATTTCAATTGAAATTAGGGATCAAATATAAAGGTAGGTTGTAAAAGGTACCACCACCGGAATGCGTGGCTGACTTCATTGAAGTATGTTCTTACATTTAACATGTGTTGTGTCTCCTGTACCCTTATGTCATTTTAAAAGATATCAGCAAATGATCCTAAAGAACCGTACTTGTCTGTAAACACGAACGTTTTTGTTAAAGAACTATATGAAGATGCATGCATTTACTTATTATTGATCACCGTTTCATCCAGTCATCAAGATGGTGGTGTTATTACAGGTCTCTATATACGAGATTGAATCTTTCATGTATATGCTTATGATGTAAAGTAAGTAAGTAATGCAAAAGGACACCAAAAGTCAACAAAAGATGATATGAGTCAGTCTTCGTTTGCCATCAATCGGTATAGAACGTGATGGGAGAGTAGGATTCAAGTATCATCATCACAGAACAAATTTTGATGTGAGAAATGACTTTTTTCTCTCCAAAGGACGATCAAGATTGTTAAGAGTTTTTGGTAAAGAAAAATAAGACCAAGGTCTGTCTTGGGCATTTCTAGGCGGAGCTTCCGTACTCAGCAATTTATGCATTCTCACTGTTTTCACTAGTAAAGTATAATGAGCCTTTTCTAAATTTTCCTCTGCTAAATTCCTCGATGAGCTTCTGAAGTTGATGATGTGATGTGTCTGCTCAAAATGTTTCTGAATGGGTAGCGGATATACGGAGATAATCATCCATATCCAAAGTATACACGGTCATCCATCCATCTATCAAAAAGTACTTATCCTTATATACAGACGTATCGGGTCTCTTTTTTTGAACTTTTGGATCTCGCAAGATTTACACATTTAAGTGAACCATATGGTGTTGTTATTGTTTAGATATCCCAGTTTATGCTTTGGTAGGAAGGAATATTCAAGTTTTACGTATCAATTCAACATGTAGGCCATCCTCTCGGGAGTGAGAAATGTCACAAGAAGAAGAAGAAGAGTCTTGTCTGATGCGCATTCGTACTTATAGAGAAATGAAAGACAATCAAACATTTCAGGTCAGAACCGTGGTACCAGAGAAAATACTTAGATATCGTTTCTACAAGGCGAGAAGAGTAAGAGAGAGATTGAAAGGAACACCTATGGCTTTATGGCGACACGATTCTTGCCTTTTTATATTTTTCTTGCTCTCTCAAAAATCCTCTGCTCAACATTATAATAAAGTTCTTGTGTGCTTCATGCTGATGTCAATAGTTTGGTAAAAGCCCTCCAAAAAAAGTGACTTACTACTATCCTTCACTTTTTTTTCATGTGCGCTTGATGTTGATATCATAAAAAGATTGGTCTTTATTTTCTTCTTTTTTTGAATGTTTTTCTGTGCCACTCATTCTTCTTCTTTGGTCGGTATAATCTTGATTATTTTTCGTTTTTATGCCCAACAAAAGTCATATCAATCAAAAAGGACGGTAACATATATATAATATAAAAAAATACACACACCCAACCACCACCCGCATCACTTTTTTATTATAATTATAAAAGTGGTACATCACATATCCCTTCGTATATAAACGAATTGTCGTTCAGTACAGTAATCGCATTTATTTTTTATAACGAGACATTACACATTATTTGTGCGTATGGAAGGTGAACAAGAACTTTATTCACCTTGATAATGTAAATGTAGCTTTAAGTACTGTACGTTCTCTGTTGTAAATACTCTGTACACATTTCGTATTTTATGTCTTTTTCAGTAACAAAGGTAGCGATAAAAGAGGACAATAAGAAGATATCTCCGAGTATTATTGCATTCAACTGAATTTGAAAGCATATAAATGATGCTCTGTCATCCTAAATGTTTGTAGCGTAAACTCAGGTGTAACATAAACATAACTACCACCTCAATCCAGATTGAAAGATGCAGCATTAAATGCGTACATTAGAAATCAACCATGAATGGTCTTAATACGACCTTAAGCACAACAATAACAAAGAGGTGATGGTGATAGTCAATAGTAGTGTACAATGGGGTTAAAAGGTATATTTTGATGCTCCTTTTAAAGGTACATGAAGAAGACGTACTTTGTACAGAAAATGCAGAGATTTGATGTGAGTGTGTGTGTATTTAAAGCATTTGTGTATTTTGGTAGTATTAAAATTCGAATTTTCATCAAAGTCTAGACAGAATTTTTGCCGTGTTTTTATTAGCTTCTTCATATGTGCGTTTGGCGTTCATAATATTATAACGAATGACTTGCGACAATGTATTACTGTGACTTCCAATCCAATAAATCGTAACTCATCTTCTTGAGACCGAGCTAAATAAGATATATACGATAGCCTGACAAAACATGACATTTGGGACATGTAGATCGTCTCAGCAAAGAAGAGCTGAATGGGTGGTTGGTTATTGGTTACGTATGAATTTGTAATTTCACAGGTCATTGCACGGTGGAAAAAACACGGTGATGAAATTTGCAAAGAGTGTATTTGGATGTAATCATCTCACCTACACGTACGTAATATTGTATATGTACATGCAACAATCTATCCACTTACTGGTGAAAGATAACATCATAAAAATCATGCAGTCTGAGTGAGTGAAGAAGAGAAGTTGTTGAAAAATGTCAAAATATTCCTACTTTTTTTTGGTATACTTTACGACAATGTTTTCCTTCAAGAAAGTAACGATCTTTTGTAACTCATGCTCAGTCATATTATAGCTCTAGCTATGCCGTAATATTAAATGTAATCCTGGCTTTTTGAATGGAAAGGAAAGGTGTGGGATGTAGGATTAATTTTTTTCTCCAGCTATAAACTAAAGTTGGCAATAACTTTATCCATTTTTTATCTCCGGTTAAAAAATATAAAAACGTTCTGATAAGAAATTATAGCTGTTTTAAACCCTTTTGCGGCAGATGCTTTGACAGTTGAGAAGATATCAGAAGGAATTATCACTGCTAATAAATTTGATGTTGGGCAACATTTAACTTTTTACCTTATTGTTACACGGACGTCATGATGGGCTAATGAGGATGTTCAGTGGTGCGAAATAGGTGTGTAGGTTTCTGCTGATTTTGAACACTTTATTGATGTTAGCTGTTAGCTGAGTAGTATATTCCTACCTGCCTCCTTTACTTTCTGTATTTTAACCCCTGTGTGAGAGGTAATAGTCTCATAATGAACTAATGCCTGGTATGTTACATGAGTCTCTTCACAGCATGTCATCTCTTCAAGGTTCATATTTTCGGCTGGATCTGTTGGATCAGTTTAGCTCAAATAATACATAATCCCTCTATCCTGACATAATTTATGAACCACTTAAATATTGAAGATGAGTCTCTTTAGTTTTTTCCCGAATGAACTTTTCATCACAGTTTGAGATAGAACTATGTGTAGTATCATCATCTCTCTTGGCGGACGAGCGTTATTGTTATATTCATGAAAATTAGTGTGTGCAATCAAGGGTCACGTCGCCTCGATTTTTGTTGAGACCCTCCTGTGGTGTTTGATGGAATATGATTGTCTTTTTCGTATAATTATCTTGCAGTAATGTTTACAGGGAAAGTAATTCAGCATGACTTTTTATGGAAGCAAAATCTTAAAACGTCAACATTTTTTCTCCACAATTTTTTGTAGCAATTTAAGACGGGAAAAGGGTTAGAAGTCAATGAGTCGTTATAGACCTTGAAAAAAAAGATTTTATGGAACGTTTCTCATGAACCAAAGGAATTTCCAATAAAAATGACTCTTCATTTAATCCTTTCGGAAAATCACGTTCTCATACTGAGATCTAATAAAAAAATTTACTGTCAAATGGTGCTATATAAAATATTACTGAAATAAGCCCGTTTTTTGAGAGGATTTGTCTCCATCATTTATATATCATGTTATATAATATGTATGTGATTCGGATCGTTAAATATGAATAAAAAATGTCATATAGGCCTGTCCCATGAGCTGAAGAACAGGCACAGATTTCCTACAATAATACAAAGTTTTTTTTGTTGGCAAAGAGAGTATCATAAAGTTGAAATGTTTTTCAGCTGGACACATTTTTATATCTCTCGTTTAATGGGTCAATTTTTTTCATACTGCCATCTCTTCATCTTAGGAAACTCAATGACTTTTTAAGGGTCTTACATCTTACAACTTCTAAGAAAAGTAAAAGGCTTTAAAATATTTTTGTTGATTTTCCATGAATTTTTCATATCCAAGAAAAATTAAAAGCTGTCCCATATTGTCACCATGTGTTCTCTTCTCATCCATCCGTCCTTCATAAGTGCTTACGGATGAGTTTTTACGTGAATCCATGAATTTTTATATGACCTAGCCTTAAGTAGCTGAATTATACTACAACAGTGTTGTAAAATAAAACGACTGGGAAGATATGAATCACTATTCATACCATCATTATTTACACGCACAGAAGTTATAATAATATAGCAAAAGTAACTCTTTTTCTCCAAGATTCGGCTTGAACTAAATGTGGCAATAAGCGGCCGTAATCTTTGCGCAGGATATATAATATAATGTGTAGTTCATGTCAAGCAACTAAAAAATGGGTGAGTTTTATGGATTGCATGTAGACAAAAATATTATTGATACTATATGGCTCATCCTATCCAAGCAGTAACTATTTTACTTCTAGAAGTAAACACAAAGCGACGAAATTCTGTATTTGTCAGCATTTGTTTGGGTCACTTACTACCAAGCATCTTATCGATAATGAGTTAAAACAGAAGTCGAGTAGTTGGGATTGCCTGTTATCTATTGTCATGCGATTGAGTCGTACCTTTCAACATGAGAAATGAAAGGGTAGAGCACATCATGGCATTAATTTACACACACACACGAGCCCGAGCCCCTTTTTACAAGCTAAGATAGGTGTAATTTAGCATTTACAGGAATCTGTTGGCAATATAAAAGGGGGTTGAAGTTGAAATTGAGAAAGAGTGTATATAATATGCTTCAAAGAGTAAAAAGACTTTTGAGGGTTGTCTTTAACTAAAGGAGTAAAAGAGAAAAGAGTAAAAAAGTGATAAAAAGGCTTCTCTCTCTCTCTGGTGAATTAACCCTTGTTGCATCTGTGTCTAAGCGTATTTTTTTTCTTTTGAGTGAGTGCATGTGCCAGACACGCGTCTCTCTATTCACGGCACATCTTATGTAACATGGATATTACATGCAATGTTGATGATGACGAGAAGGGTTACACACAATCCGTTCGTCCAGAGAGAGAGAGAGAAATTTTCTCCTTGATCCTCTTGAATAATCCAATACAACCAAAGGAATTCATCTCTCCACTACGTTAACCTTAAATAGCCCACATGTGTGTGTTTAGCAGAACAGAAGCAAAGGAAAAATGTATGTATATCTGTATTATCGCATTGGAGCCTGTACTGATGTACATATATATAAATGGGATTTTGCCTTTGATGATGGTATAACATGACCATGGTTTTATATCGCTCAATCGTTTATAACACGCTGCAAATGCATTGAGTCAATGGAAACCTCTTTTCAAACTAACTCATTGGAACGGGGTAGATCTGTCGGAAGTCGCCTTTATTGTGAATCCATGAAAGCCAAAAGCATGTACACACACAAAAAAATACATGTACATTAATTTTAAGGGCATCTGGATTTGTTTGGGTGTTGGTGGATATCTGAGAAGGGGTTTCAATTGATTGAATATAAGAAAAGTGCGAGGGAGTAATAAAAGAGTGAAAATTTTTATATTACCCAAAAACCAAGTAAACATTGGAAAAAAAGGTTATGTTGCTTTTCAAACTGTACACCGTCCTATAAAATGTGTTCAATAGCGGCTTTTCATAATTTTGGAAAAAGAAGGAGAGATGAAAAAAAAATTAATGGAACTTTTCAATTCTTCAGATATTTTATTTCGGTTCTTGTATACTTACGCACAAGCGCAGAACACACCATATTATACACATGTGTTCATTTTCATCAATAGATCCTGAATTAGTGGAATGTGAAAGGATACTTGTATGTTATAGTGGACTGGGGAGAGATAGGTCATAGGATCAGAATTTATTGTACACATTCATTTCATTTTGACTTACTTGCAGATGTTCAAATAATAATTACACTTTGTACTTGTAAATACATGCTTCATATTTCATATATTACCTATGTATATGTTGTACTTTCTATAGTATACGGGGCCATGTATCATGTACATAATATTTTGATAAAGATGAAGCATTTAATATGGCTTCCTTTCTTTCAAAATTTTTCATAAAATCACTTTTGTTTCTTTAATATATAGTCCGCACAAGAGAACGATATGAGCGAAGAGGAGGACGATGACTCCCGGATGTCGAATGGATCCCGGAATGAACAACCAATCAAACCGTCACCCATCGATCCTGATGTTCTTGCTAGACTGAAACAGGTAACGTTGAAAAGAATGCACTGAAACTTGTTCGACAGCTTTTGGCACACGCTAAAAATGTTTCTGCCTTCTCTTACATACCTTTCAAAGAAAGGTAAAAGTTGCTATCATTTCTTTATACTCGTCCATATTTGGTTTATATGTAACCAATTACCACTTTACCACCCTGGTTGACTTTCCGATAAAATTTTGCATGTCCAACAAAACCTTAGCATTGTTACATATAAATCAACCAAGCTATACGTGTATGATATCTAGTATGCTCCGATTTAATAATAAAATTCATTTTATGTAGCATCGGCGTTTGACAATGAAATGATTAAATTTGATCAGTTTTTCTAAAAAATATAGAAAATTTCACGTTTTCTGCTTTTGATAATAATGTGTGCATTTAAATTTGTCTAGCATGGACTCCCAGCCTTCAGTCAAGAGGACTTGGGACCCCTTCAGTATTTCCTACCACCCCACATGGTGGCATCACACTTGGCAGCAGCTGCAGCTGTGGCCAACAACAATAAAGAAAAGGACATTCACAAAGTAAGAACAGTGCTTCTGACTCCTCACCAAATTAACTATACACTTGTTCCAAATTAAGAGCACATGATAATCATTCTGTAAATAGATTCCTTTCTCTGAGTCTCCCCAGGACAGATCTCCCATCCATCGATATCAAGGTGACGAAACGTTAGCGTTAGGCGAAAAGCAGGCACTGCCCTCAGATTCCTCTACCTCATCCACATCCAGTCAACAGACATGGAGTTTTGAGGAGCAGTTCAAACAGGTTAGAATAAACTTTTTTTTATTCTTCTTCAAAGTTTGGATCACTCTCAGCAATTGTAATGCAATGTAGTGATATGATTATAGCCTTGAACTCACCTTTGCTTCGTAAATGCAATCATACATGACTTTTTTATGCTTTTTGGTTTCGTTTCGTCTATAATATATAATAATATGCAATGCGTTGCGATGTCTCTCGAGAAGAATCATAATAATCATAATAACATGCTTCATTTCTAAATGCTCGCACATCACCTGCATGTCTGCATTCATATTAGTTTAGTACCGTAGACACACACACACACAAACTTGCATGTCTTCTTGATATGCATACAAGGCAAGATGATATAAAAGAGGATTTACTTTTTTTTCAAAGTTGAATCGTTGAATAAAATAAAAAATCCTTGCCTTACACATCTAGACGAATGAATAAAGCGGAGGGAGTGTTGTGTAGGCTGTGATAATCTTCTTGCATGCTCAGTTATGTAGGCTTTTATAGTACTGTGATTATAGACTGATAGGGAAAAAAGCAATTTGCTCGTTCTTTCGTTCGTTCCTTCTTTTGCTTCGGAAAACTTGTGGCTATAATCATAATCATAGCCACTTGTAATAGTCAGATTGTAAAAAAGGTATAATCTTATAATTTATGTGGACTAGTTTGCTCACTAGCTCAAAATGATGAGGTGGTGGTGTGGTGGTGGTTGTGTAGTAGTGGAAATGATATTAGAGAAAAAAGAGAGGGGAAAGCCATGATCGTATGAATATGATATAAAAATTAATTATATGTTTAGTGGACAAGTGAGCAAGCGTGTTGGTTTTTGCCCCAAGTTGAAGAAAAAATATATATATTATGCCTTTTGGATAAAACTTATAGAAATATGGTTGCATTGCATTGCTGCTGCATATCTTTTAGTTCTTTAAACATGCTTTTAACGTGTTAAGAGAGAAACCAGATTCAGGACGATTATGCTATCAACATCGTCATCAGTACGTTATAATAACACGATATCATAGCTCTATCATGCCTTCATCAAGTGTAGCAGTCAGTAGCATTTTTGCTCAAGACGAGTTTCATCATATTATTATTATTATCATCATCATCATCATCATGCCGGATGGGAAATGGCGATGATTATTACGAAGCCTGTTTTCCACATGAGGTCTGCTCTTTGAGCAACTTTATACACAAACGTTTCTCTGCCTTTTTCCCGATGATTATTATTTCGAAGCTAATTTGATCCATTAAGGGAACGATGTAAGTGATACTGATAGGGACTTCCGCTGCTGGTCTTGAACACACGCTCACACTAACAACATGCACCAAATGAAATGAAATAACTCTCTGACTTTTTCTCTGAAAAGGGCTTGGGCTAGAAGAATAATAAATATTATCAAATGTGTGTGTGTGTGCTGGTTTGTAAGATATGTACATTAAAACTTTACATATCATATATACCCTGCCGTGTTAATACATCACATTACTTTTGTTTTATATTAACTTTGTAATAATTTCTTATAAGTTGCTGTATTTATAATACCATAACTAATCATTCACGTGTGTGTGTATGTTTCAGATGCCTGGCAAAAGGCAGACGTGCATGTTACATGGTTGAAGGCAGATTAAAAACATGCATGCATGAAAAAATTCTGGTGCAAGCAAGTGCACATGGCACTAGCACCCTGTATTTAATCGTCATATATTATCCAACTACTTGATCTTAGACGAGTTAAGGTTATTTAGTCGATTAGATAACGCGGCTCATTTACTTCGGCCATTGAGGGAAAAACACAAAGCAAGGAAATTATATATCATTGTGATATGCTTCACCAAACGACAACCACGTACGTCATATGGACACATTAACACAGCTTTCTTATAGGGAGCAATTTATAGAAGCGAACATTTCATTTCATAAGTTAGTATTTACTTGCAAACATGTTGCTTACATCATGATCATGATATCTACTCATACAAACTGGCATTTGTGAGTTTATTAAATCATTCATGTCACTGCAATGCGGTAATCTCACTTATCATTTTTATTCTCACTCGGAGAAAGTTATTAGCAGACTCAAGCTGTGTGAGATGTGACTTTTGATAGCGAAATTTAACTCTGAAACCAAATGAAAAATGACAATGATGTTGTGGTTTCTTTCGCTTCTGTTTGCCAAAACCTTTTTTTGGAAGAGCTTGTTAAGTAAGGGGAAAGGAAAGTATTTAGTTTTCTGAGCAAGCCTTTTATTGTTCCAAAAATTTGGATGGCGACGGCATCCCATAAAAAATACTTCGTTTTTTATGTTCGTTTCCCGTTAAGAGAGAATGGTGAAGGGAAGCAAAACAATATCGTTTCCAAAACATGTCAATGTTGTTTTGGTATTTTTTCCAGGAAAGAAAAGGGGCATTAAGAGCACAAAATGTATTAAACTTTGTTGGAGAACACGTCTGATTTCCCAAGGTTTGATGTAGTCGCGGGTAGTAGTAGTTGAGATAAGATGGATGGATGGAATGTCGAGGTCCGTTTAGATTATTAAAGTGAAGGAGTGAGTCAGGCTAGAGGGCTGGTGAAAAAATGTGGAGGAACCCCGAGAAAAAAAGAGAAAGAAAGAAAGAATGAATGAATGAATGAATACTTTTGCCATGCTAAATTTCTCGGTTACTTGTTTCCTTTTCATGTATTATTGTAAATTGTAGTATACTCTGCAATACACACATGATGGATACGTGTGTAGTTGTAGTATATGTATTTCGGTCCATATAGTAATAGGTTGATGTTAAATGAATGTGAAGGAGTGCAAGTTGATGGCTAGAGGAAATTAAAATTCTCCCGTTTCAACTGGGCTCAATTTATCTCACATTTCTCGACAGTGGAATGAGAGTTTTTCGCTTTTGCAATTCATCAACTCTCTCCTTCTCTAGATTCCCACCATACATCTCCCAGATCATCAATCCACACTCACACTGATCATTTCGTAGGATCCATATATACCACATACCTTTCTTTTTCAAGAAAGTTTCTTATATAAAAGGATGTGCTCTCTTATAGCAAATTGTCAGCCGCGGATTCCATGATATTCTACATTTCTTGTAAATGATATGTATCCTCGTAGAAATTGACGAAGTACATATCAGAACTGGAACAGTTTTCTCCATTTAGTCTACTATATAGTAGTTGTGTTTTAGTCTTAGGTCGTAGTAGTTAGTTTGGTGTTCAACAGAAGAACGCTATTCAAGTTTACGACTTACATCACTTCCATTCTAAATGGCGTGACCTGAACGCATTTCCACTACAAAATCGAATTACTTGCATCTCTTCCTCTGTGCCATTTTTCATAGTCTTTTTTCTTCCATTGAGTCTACACATACAGGGAACACTTTAGATGTGAGAGAGAAAGAGAGATGATAAAGTTGTAAAATGCGTTCCATCTTTAATCTTCACAAATGACCGTTCGCCTAACATCAAATTATTTTTACCCCTAGCATTCAACTAATAATGTGCCCATACAATAATACATACATTCCTATTTTCTCTATAGTACAAATTCTGACGGGAAGTAAAAAAAAGAAATTTACTCTTAAAATTCACTCCTTAATCATTCTCAACATTTCTTTCTCGTCTTGCCAATTCTTTACCAACATTGCTAGCCGTGTCAGCGTAATGATGAAGTAATTTAGTTACTATCAATCAGCAAAGAAGAAGCACGGATGGTTGGTTAGTGAAAGATATAAATGATTTGCGTATGTTTTTCTTATAGTAGTTCTTATATCCAGCAATAACTTTTTAGTTATAAATCAGCTCAAACTTACGATTGGATATCCAAAGCATAGGTATAGACTAGTGTGCGTCCAAATTATTGATAAATCATCAATATTCACGAGAGCAATAAATACGTCCAGCAAACGTACTTCTGTCTGTACTTTTCCTGGTTACATCGTACATGGCTGAAATGTTGATATCTTTTCTTAGGATAGCTGCATAAAACCTTTTGAAAGTTTCTAATATTACTTCGTACCAAGTAGTTCTTCTTCTGCGTTGTTTGGAATTGAGTCATCATTAGTTTCTTATCCTTAAAGCTAGCACACGAACATCTTTGTCACTTATTAACTTGTTGAGATGTTGGTTCATCCACAATAATTATATTCATCACATTAAATGATATGACGAAATATATTTTTAAGCTTGGCATAATAAGTGATGATGAATAATAATGGTAATAATCGCTAATTACACAAAAAGGATGGTGTGCATGAAAGGAAAGTAGTGTAATATCCATGCATGAAAGATATATAAGGTAATTGCGTGTGTTCGTTGTTTGGTAGAGATGATGATGAATCCTTGATGATGAGGACATGACTCTTTGACGTTTCCTCTCACATGATACAGTATATAATATATAATTTCGTGTATTCATAAGATTTCAAGGTATTTGCGTGCTATTAGGAAATCACGTCGAAATATGGTGATGCTGAATCACACAAGTTTGTGTAATGTAACGTGTAACAAAATTGCCTACTGCAACTCATATTATACTTAACTTATTACATTATATTTTGAGTCATTGATGAAATAAATTAGGATCGGAATCTCTTGCTTATGTATAAGTGATGTCAAATAAATGTTAATGGATTTTGCTGTTGAATATGAATCACATTAAAAGCAGCATCTCTTCTTCTCAATCAACCAAAGAGCTCAGGTACCTTTCCTTCCATCCTAATTATGTGTACACGTCAATGAGAATAAATACAGTGATGAATGTGCACAGGGATTCTCGTTTTTATAATGTAATACCATATTGTCAATGAATGAGTACTGCACTGCATATAAATGTATATATATACTCATTATGTGCCTATAAAATATTTATAGGACTACATAATTGCCAAGGCTTGCCATGTTTGATGTGCAATTAATACAAATTATCACGTTGAAATGGACCACATTATTGTGAATTATATGAGCGTGCTCATAAAATTCAATGATACTCCTGTTTCGTATCTTCATCCATTCCGTTTCCAGCTCATCTATTATGATTGCATTTTTGTTTGCGACTTTGACAATTAATTCTGTTTATTTCACACGCAATGAAAGAACTTGCTTTTCATTAGGATGCTCATTTTTTTTGTCCTAAATACATTTAGCGTATCTCCCTATTATTTGAGAACTTTGGAAAGTACGCAGTACACTTTTGTGAAGCTCTGCAATTCCTGGCGTTTACGATTTTGAGATGAGATGAGTTGAAAACAAGCATCATATATATTATTGTGCACGCATGATCCTGCAATTGCAATTGCTCCACCTCTAATGAACTAATTAAGAGCTCAGCCCGTACAATTCCATATATACATATATATATACTTCTCGTTATGGCGTATTCCGCACGAAGGTATAGACAATCAGCAGAAAACATTGTCAATTTGTCCGTAAGCATGTTACTCTATGAAAAGGATGATCATAATCGTAAGAGGAACAATGGGATCGAGGAAAAATGAGTACTGCTCCGAGCTCTGAGCGATCATTTCCTGTTTTTCTACGTGAGCACTGCACCATACCCTGTGAGACAGCCCATTTATAGTAGAAAAAAGGGAGTGAAAAGGAGAGGCTCTGTGTGTATGTTTGTATAACTGCTTTTGCTCTTTCTATTAATAGAGATGTTTGGTGAGTGAGACCTCTCTCTCTCTCACCGTGGGATTCCACCATCAGTGTGGGTCATTTGAGTCCGAATTTTATGAGTAAGCAAGTTGGCTCAAATTGATTAAGATTTGATTTTCTCATCCCGTTTCAACCAAATTGAGTTGTATTCCATGAAATTGTTTGAGTCCATGAAAACCAAATAAAGAATTTTGGATGCTGTTTTTGGTACATGTACACATTGTGTGTTCCTTGATGCTTACATATCTTGCGAGGTTTCATCAGATCATACATATGTATGTATTTTTACCACGGAAAACACGAAGTTTATTTTCCAGTAGGAAATTTATTTAGGGATTCCTTATTATAAAGGCTTCGTTTGTGTTCAATTGTCTGTTGATGACGATGATGATGAACAAGTTTCAGATCAGTTGTAAATGTGTGTGAATTCTACTAGTCACATCCAGATTACACAAATACAGTTGTGCAGATACTTTAGTGGCCATGTTGCTCTTGCTCCTCTATTTTTTCGTGCGGTAGGGCAAACTTGTGAATCGACACCAACAGTTGATGATAGTCTATTAAATTAAAGGATTATTACCCCTCAGGTTGTGTAATGTAGACTAATATCATTAACAAGGGAATTCCAATTCGGCTTGCAAGTGGTATGCTATGACATAACACGCTTCATTATACTTTCTCTGTTCCGCATTTAAAGCCGCGACTCCAACTCTGGTAAATAAAAGCAAGTTTTTCTTCTTGCTTGTGTTCCATGAATGCGTATAGCTCCTAAAGCACTAAACCAAACTCTTGTGTAAAACATCAATAAGAAAGCATGTACGACAGAGATATTTCTTGATTCTTATATATTGGGATTATAGCTTGAGATAGGAATGCATATCCACGTTCACTTCACAAGCACAAAGTTTCGGAAGCATTACAAGTCCGCATATAATATAAAACATTGTGGATAGTGGATCAACACCATCACTTCATCTGTTGTGCAGACGTGAGGAATGAAAGCAAGCCGCAATAGATAAATTGGATCGTTAGGTTTTATTAGTAATTTGAGCAGGGAGGATGATGATGAGCTAGGCGATTGGGCCAATTGGGCCGGGAAATGATATGACAGTGATATATCCTTCCATTAAAAACACATCTTGCCAAACCTCATCCTCCAAAACTTTCATATAAAAAACTTCCCTCTGCTTTTGTATGTATATGAGAGGAGTGGTGAAAAGTGATTAAATGCTTGTGTTACGGCTTAAGCATACAATCCAGATTTGCCATTTGAAATAACAAGAATTCATCATGCGATATGAGCTGGGTACACAAACGTTCAGATGGGAGGATATCACATTGTTAGTAGGCAAAGCGTTGGATTCCTTTATGGAATTCTTTGATTTATATTTGCATCAACTCAATTTTATAGACTTGGCATTTGTGTGAGGGAACTATAGACAGATAAATGATCATCTGAATACATTGGTTTGGTTGAATCATATCACATCACATATCCCTCGTCATAAAACGACAATTAAGTTGTTGAGAATTTGGTGTGATAACTCAATGCAAATGAATATTAAAAAGTGAGGATGGATAATAATGTATATGCTTATTATGGTTATGTGTATTTAAATTATAATTATTATTATAAATAAAATATTTTCACATAATCGCATTTACATGTGAAACCTACCTCATGTCAATAATGACGGCAATGATTGTGCATATACTTGTTAATTCATTGGGTTGCGTGATAGGAGGATGCGATTGAATATTAAAATAATAATGTCTTTGTTTGCATTCACGGTGTAGATTTCAGTTTGATGAGTAGTGCAAACAAAAAGAGTGGAAAAATCGAGAAAGGAAATCTCTCAAGTTCAAACAGAATTTTTGTCGGAAATCAATAAGCTGTATCAAAATATTTGCATTCACCCATCAAATATCACATTGCATGATATATAATGGATTCGAGAAAGACATGATGTGAAATGATGATACCTCATACATTTCTGATATACAGTTTATTTTCTGCCTCAAGTGTGGGGTTGTCAAAGTCAACAAAATTTATTTGTCGGGAGTGACTGCTCAAACTATCATCCTATGTGTTATGTGGTGTGGTTGTATTATACTATAACATCATACAATCTGATGTGATGCGATGCGATGCATTAACCGGGCATAAAAAAGAAGCAGGGGACTGAATGTCTGTGATGCGTGAATTATGAACTATCATAATTTCTATTATGGCTTCATCGGATTAGGCATGTTTTATATCTAGCAGAGCTTACTTAATGTATGGGTATCACATTCTCATCGCGATTCCTTGTGTAAGCAAATGCTTTTTTTCACATTTTTTTTGCGTTGTAATAAGGTTTCATCGATCTGTTAGGAATTAGTCACTACACTCATCATTTTGTTTGTTTTTAGCGTATTCGTCATGAAATCGGATATTGATACAACATATTAGTAGTATAACATTTAAAAGCTTTTATACGACTCATCATCAAAGTCTTTTATCAAAGAAACCTATCCTGTTGGAAAGATAGATATTTTTAGATAGGGCAGGTGTATAACGTGTTATTTGATAAAAATTCAACATGATGACGAAGAAATACATGAACAAACACACATTTTATTGTCTGTCCTCTCGTAAAAGTTTCCATCCTACCTGAATCATACTTTTAATAGCATATTATCACAGGGATCGCATGAAATATTGTTTGCAACTTATTTTGGTATACTTTTCTCCTGTAATTTGCTTCAATGTTTTATACCTTTTCACCCCAGACAGATGTTTGTAAATTAATTAAAAAATTGACGTCGTATAAAATATTCCTTTCATTTAAGCTAGCCCAGCCTGCTTTCATGTATGCATAATAGCTTTCTTTGTATTATTTGAAGGATTTACAAACCAGAAATTTTCCATCATTTATTTACCTACTCACTCATAATATAATTAACGGAAGATAAAGCCACGATTATTGTTATTTTGCTAATTATCATGACTATCGGAATAATAATAGTGCCGCATTGCATGCAGAGAAATAAAGGTTCAATATGCTGAATATGCTGATGTGATGACGATGATGATGATGTTGAACTAAGCCTTTGCCGTGTTCATATTATATTAATTCCTTTAAGCATTGAAAGCATACCACAAAATATAACTGTTGTTCTTGTGAGATATTGAATACTGCTTCGACGACCTATTTGCAACAGAAGCCATACAACACAACTCATTATTTGAATATATTCTTTAAGATTATTAACATAATCTCAGAATTTTTACGCTCATACTTGGCTAGCCTATATCGCATCGCTCGTCTATGAAGGGTTTACTCATACACGTATTATTTTCTGCAGTGAGTAGAGTAAGTGAGTTAATCAAAAATACGTTTGGCTGATGCCGTGTGATGACTTTACTACCATTTTCTCTCTCATGGCAAAGTATATTAAGTATAACTACAGTTTTATCTACTATTATAATTTTTTAACATTTATTTTGGTCTCTATAAGTTATAATGCATGTGTGTATATACTTTGTAGGCTTGATGAGTAAACACAGTCAAAAGCTGTCGATATTGCTTCATGGTTCTAGATTTTGTTTTCCGTCTATTGCCATTGCCGTAAATTTAGAAAACATTTGCATTAATTGATGATGGTAAACTGTTATTATGTTGTTGTTTTTTCCCTTTGTAATGTGAGTTCAAGAAAGGAGGAAACGGCTATAGACATTTCGTAGCAATTGTTCTTCAAGAGCAGAGACAGAAGGCGCATGTTCCTTAAACACATTTAATATAATGTGCTTCAAGATAAAAATGCCTAGTAGGTAGTATTATTGTTGCATATCACATCACATTTGGCATACATACTATTTGTTTCATCCATCCAAATCCTTACATGTCTGTGTCAATCCTGTGTTGAGCAACCCCCGTTCGTATAATGGCACTCAATTCTTTGAGTGAAGAAAACAGTATCAGACTAATAATTAAGGGTCATTTCATGAAATATTTATAACTTGACTTGAAAAGGTTCAAGAAGATATCACAATATGAAGATGATTATTATGATGAGGCTGATGTCAATGCAAGAAAGTGGATGATGATGATATGATGATGCGATGCGATGTGATGCCATGTTAGCTAAACTGAGCACAAGTCGGCTACGGTCTTCTATAGTCCCTCGTGTTATGGGCATACAAAGATAATTGTTGATTTGGACTCAATTCTTAATCGCGCTTTATTCAGTTCAATGTTATTTCTTCCCCTTTGAGTCTACTGCTATGCATAATTTTTTGTTTGGAAACTGAGAATTGAGATGCTGAACCGAATAAACTCCACTTTTCTAGTTCATGATAAAACGATGATGGATACAGTTCCTCCTCCACTTTTTTAAATAGAAAGTATTATCATCATCATCATCTCATACGTAGTAGTTGGATGGTTATTCACGTTACATTCATGTTTGTTTGTGAGTAAGCAAAGAATTAATATTCTTAATGATACACATGCATACAACAAACGTATTCTTACATTCGTATGAGAATTATAATCATGCGAGTAGAAGTCATAATCATAATAATAATCATAATGATGATAATAGTCAAGTATGAGGTGGGATATGTCGTTAGTTTTAATGTGTCCGACTTCGCGTTGGCTAAGGAATAATGATGATGATTGTAACTTCAGCCAGGTATGGTGAAGGATTGTAGAATGGAATGGAAACGATATATAAATATATATATACAATATAGGTGAGAGTAAGGATGCGAAAGGAGTTTTTATTTTTGATGTACATTTTCATCATATCAACCTACAAAAATCGAAACCTTGTTCGTATACCTTTGCATATAGTATATATTATTATTTAGTACTTTCTTAGTATTCCGATTAATGCTTTGCATTCACCCATTTTAATGGTTACCTGAGTTGAGAGTTTTCTTTAACTTGGCTTGGTTGTTTGTTGAATCCATTTTTCATAATAATCGTAACATGTAGCATAAAAAATAATATTAAAATTATTCCTATTTAGATAGTATATACACATTTCCTTGCATGCTCTCTGCTCAGCTCATCCTCGCTCGTATCGTATCACATGAAGGATTTTTATGTTTCCCGTGTATCTCAAATCGTCGTCTTCATTGTCATTAAACATCATCATTATCTTTATCATCCAGGTAAAAGGCTTGCTTTGTAATGCAGCTGTTGAGAAATGGTTGGGCTCATGGGATTATAGTACTTGTTAATTTTCCCGACGCTGCATGCAAATGTTGAACTTATTGTTTGAGAGATGAAAATAAAAACAAAAGTGTCTATAAATTATGGTGTCGGGGATTCCAGATTCAAGTCGACTACTTCAAGTTTGCATCCATAAATGCTAATTGTTTTATGCCTGGCTGATTGTATTGTGGCTGATGAATTTGAATTTACAAAAAGAATCCTTTCTAGTTTTTAAAGCTCTTATAATAAATCATTTTGAGATTTATGAATTGTTTAAAATTCTTAAATTGTAACAATTTTAAAACTGAATTTTGGAGAAAGTCATTCATGTAAAATTATCAATTTTGACGTACTTTAATCAAAAAGTTGGGCGTAAACATTGATTTTTGACAGCGGAACCGTAATAATCAGTAAAATCTTTTAAACTTTAGCGACTCTCTGAAAGGGATAAGGAAAAGGAACTCTATCCCTTGCAGGGAGACATTATGATGATGTAACGAAAAAAAATCATTGAGATTGTGAAGCATAAAATTTCATCATTTTTCCCTAATGATGAACAGTTCAAAAAAATATAATACTTACCAAAAGGAAGATGTAAAGAAATAGGAATTTGTTGTTCGGAGGAAAGAAAAGGATATTAGCCTTTGAGTCATAAATTTGGTCGCAAATAAAAGATTGAAATACACGCCCCTTCTCTTGAACCTTTTCTTTATTTTTCATCTTTGTTTTATATCCCGGCTATCTTTAAGCTTAAAAACGATATGCCTGCTATACCTTGGCTTTTAGTAGGTGGCTGGTTTTTTGGTATTTCCACATCTTCCATCTTATTGAACATTTTCCGGCACCCGGATATAAAAACTGTGCAGTACCTATAGATGATGGTTCTATTCCAAAACAAAAACAAATGCATTAAATCCATACAGCTGTACAAAATCTATTATTGATGATGAGTAAATGGAAATATATTTAAGATATATAGATAGTAAATAAAGTTTTTGAAAGATTTCCTCGTACAAAAATTCTAAGAATAAAGGTTTTGGTTCTGATCTTTTATGTGGTACGCGTGGAGCAGTTCGTGTCTGCTGATCGGTTTCATTCCTTCGAATCATAATAACCCGACCTTTCTGTAGGCCATAATTTATTCTTAAACAAAGCCAAAGGATGAAATGAGCAATCAATTACAATGGCCTTTTTTCTGAGCTCAATATAAAACAAATTGGTATTTTTTCATGTTATTATCACGACTTTGGTCTGCTAAATGCATTTTTGTTTGAATACACATAATATGCAGTGAGCATTCAATAAATAAAATGAGTCTCTTGACTCAAAAGTATAGGAAGACTTAGAAGAACCTCTCTCTCGCCGTTTATATTGCGGGTGAATGTTTTAGCATAAAAAATTGATTACCTGAGAAATGAATCTGCTTAGCATTAGTAGAATGCACAACCAAATCGGTGCAATTAATCCCGCTGACATGTTCAATACGCTACACCTGCTTCATTGTTAACACATGCCAAGCTAAGGTTTATGTTCAATCAATATTAATGGTTTTGTGGGCAGCAATTATAACATGCATACACAAAAAGGATTCACATTTATGAGTAGGAAGAATCATTATCATTAGCCATCAAGTCGATTAATTTTCGTCCATATTTGAAAAGAAGATTTTGAATAGACATTCTTCCTTTAGACTGCTAATGACCCTCAATAATTAATCTTCGTGCAGATTAATCGATGAGCAATTTTGATCCGCCTTCTATGAAATAGGTGGTTAATCCAAAGGTGCAATTTATGGGAACGCTTTTTTTACGTAGACGTATTGCAGGCATGGAGGAAAATGACGTTTTCAGTTGTTGGTACTTATCACATCACAAAAGATGCAGTTGAAGGGCAACGCTTTCAATTTCAGGCTTTAATAGCACCTGTGGCTTAAACAATCCAACAATCAAAAAGCTTTAAAACTGGTTGGCGTGTTTTATGGAGTTAAAAATCATTTACGTGCAGGGATCCTATCGTATCCTAGAACATCACAACACGCTGCGGACATACCATGAGCAAATTCATTTTATCACTTAACCTGTAGGTCACACTTATTTTAGATAGTATATCAACATGATATAAAAACTGTGCCTACCTGGCCCAGTGATAAAAACGTAGCAAATTGTAGATGACGTAATGAACTAATGACATTAAATTAATGAGAATTAATCACTGTGAAATTTTTCTATTAAATCCTCCAACTGAAGGTGGAAGGCTTGTTGGAATTAGTTTAGCCCTGAAATGGGTGTTTATATATTGCGTGCCTCCATGTTCTACTACAAAAAAAGCCCTTAAAACTGAAGTGAGCATGTAATCAAGAACGATTTTGAATTCACTTTGCCTGCTTCGCCTCCACCAAAGGTAACTCTCAAAGCAAAGGAACACCTTGAAAGTTTATGCATCAGAAATTAGACTCGTATATGTAGCCCATTAAATTTAATCATCTTGTACTGAAGCCCATTCTCCTTTGAAATATTTGGACATTTTTATGTAATGTGAATCGTCTTCTTGAAATGGAAGTTGGAGAAAACGTTTGTAATGAGAAATCGTAAAAAAATTTATAACTGTTGGAAAAAAACTTTATTTGATTTCGTCTAGCCTTTTTTACGACTTTTGTTCTCTACATTTCAAACTTACATCATTTAAGGATACGTAAAGGATCATAGGAAAGAAACCCATTAAATTTTACATTTGCGCATCTGTGTCATACTCTTTTCTTCGTTCTTAAAACCCTTTGTTCCATCAGTCTTGCCTATATAGCTCTCACGAATTATAGAAAAACATTCGATATTCGATCCAATTCACAAGACAGGCACAATTCTTCACCATTTCTTAATTTTTTTAAAAGAAAATTTTATTTCAATTTAGTTATCAAAAGAGCTGCACCATTTGCAATGCGCTGAAAACTAAATGACCAAAACCAAATTCATTCCTGAAATAAAAATGCACAAACACATACGCGAGCAGGCAACATATAGAGAGTAGATAGAGACATCCAGCTAGTTCCCTGTTGAGAGTCAAATCTTTGTTGGTTTTGATTGAAAGCATCTGTACAAGCCGAGGCGAGCTTGTATATGCAGTCAAAGCCTGTGTACTTTAAAATTCTAAATTTTGGAGAAGGCAAAATCAAAACGTGATACAATGGAGTTTATTACATTCTCATATAAAACCTAACTGCTCAGCATATTCATGCATAGCTAGTAAAATTTTATCCTTTCGCTTAAATAGTGGCTCACGATGCGAGGTTGAAGATATTTTGACAGGGTACATAACAATAACTTTCCCCGTGGGTTGAGAAGATGATGATCGAATGAAAATTCCAAACTGACTTCATTACAATCGTAATAATAATGTTAGTATTGTTATTATCAGGATTCGATTCGCCTTTACTTGTAGGAGTGCATGATTTCATCACTGTATTGTAGGATAGCATAGCATTATGCTTCAACGAAGAAAGAAAAGGGGTAAAAGTTTTAAAGATGAAGTATTTTTATTGGCGAACATTATTTTGAATGTACTTTCTGGAATTTATTGATATGATTTTCCTATTATAGACTTGTTAACCTTGATACATTGTTGGATGAGGGTTTATGATGGGTATATGCATAATTTGTAAAGTACAAATAATATCAAGCCAACTTTTTTTAAGAGAAGGACTCCAACTGGTCTACGAATGGTTGTCCAATTGACTGACCATGCCTGTCTAAGGTATTGTGACGTCTCTATTAAAACAGAAATCTGCTCTCTGAGATGAGATGGTCAAAAATGGTTTGGAATAAATAAAATGCATAACCTGATTTTCTATCTTAACCGATTACCTTTTTTACACATCAGCATATTAAGGATTGTGGCTGTGACGAACGATAGCAGGTGATCGACAATTTTTGGGAACGGAAAGCACCGTTTTTTTTGTGTGTTAAGAACGTAAATATTCTTGTGTAAACTCACACTCGCACTGCTTGAGGAAAGGGACATTGACATGAAGTACTACATGATGTTCATCTTAGTAGAAGCATCATTAGGGGAACTATAAATTAGCAAAGTGTAGACTACTATAACTCAAGATTTCCATTTATATACTATACCTATGCGTTTATATGAATAATATTATGTTTAATCTTTTGCAGCGAACAGGTAGAAACAATGATGCATGATGATGAAGGCAGTAATTATAATGAATTTTCATAAAAGTTGGTTGAGCATTTTTATTGTCAATTAAATAACGCTGAATAAGAATAATCTCCTTTTGCGAGAGAGAAAAATGAAGGAATATAAAGACAAAAAAGTGTCTAATTGCTTCGTTCATTTATGTAAAAAGTTGCATTCGTGTGTGCATACTTTTTAGAATTTATTTACGTTAAGCATTTCATCCCGTTGAAATATAAATTTGTTGAGACAGCTCAACCGTCAAATTTACTCAATGCTATTCTTTCTTCTCACCCACCTGTCACCTCCATGAAGATGACGGTGGTAGACGAATTATGATGGGACAGTAAGGAAAACAGCTGGCTCTTCTTCTTCTTCTTGGTTGAAATGACGCCTCGTTTTATATCATATAAAAAAAGTTGATACATAGTATACATATTTAAGTGGAGTGGATGCATATATAAAAAACACATTGGGAACATTCTTTACACAAGCAAATTGTTATTAATGTTGACTTTTTGTACAAGTTTAATGCATCTTGACTTAAGACGTCGTCGCCTCTGTGCTAATAAATTAATGTACAGTCAGTCCCGGCCGGATGTATAGGATGATGGCATACCTCTGGGTTGGAACAAGCGGAGAAAGAAAAGAAATGATGATGATGGTTCGTTCGATACATCATCATTATCATGTTCATCATCATCATCATGACTAACTTGTTATGTGTGCTCATCAATGTACGAAATAATTTGTTTGCTATAATGACCATTAGCTCTTCTCTGAGAGTGGGATTTTTGGGATGCCTTTTCTGCCTCGTTTTTATTCTTGGCAGCTAGTCAACATAGACAATATGGTGATGGGGATGATGATGATGATGATGTTTTATATTATTTCGGTACAATATGCAATCTGTAATCCTATGTACACATTTTTATTCTCCACACCATCAAATGAACCGTTGATTGTATGTATGTACAATCGAGGCCATAAATATACAGAATTTATACTTGCATTATTTGACACTGTTATTTAAGACAATTAATTTCCGAGTTTCTACATGATCTGAGATGATAAACATTCCTCATTTAATGGGCTTCCAGATGACGTGCCTCTTGGCCCATCAACTAAAGACGCGCCAGCAAAAAAAGCATAAACATTGCATGACTTCAAAATTTAGGTGGTCAAAAATATACAGAATTTTGGAGTAAATTAATTTTACAACAAAATTTTAATATTTTGTGTGATATCCATTAGCTGCAATTACTGCCTAGAGTCTTCGGAGCATTGAGAAGACTAGTACTTGCTTTATATCAGTTCCAATCACATCCAATCTTCTTTTAAGGCTCCCTAAAGTCTGGTGAGTTTGCGTGGGTGGAGGGGCTTGGTCTTGAACCTTAATGTCAAGAATATTCTAAAGATGTTCAAGGAAGTTCGTGTCTGGGGGCTGGGAAGTCCATCCAGAATATTTTTGGAACAATCCCTGCAGCAGTTTATGAGTATACCTGGAATCTTTGTTCTGGGGAAAGGTAAACCCCTTTCTCCAGACCCTGTTTTCTTGCAGATACATGCAAATTTTGCTCACAAATGTCCAGATAGGTGAATCTACCCATCGTTGTCGGAATGAGCGAAAGATTTCCTACACAGGTAGGTGTCATAAACCCCCACATCATGATTTTCCTTGAAGTTAGACACCAAGTCATAAGTACCATGTTGAGAGGATTTTTGTCAATTTTAACCCTACCAACTGACGCACCCGTGCTTTACTGTTTGCACTACACATTTAGATTTAAATGGTTCTCACGGCTTCCTCATACACTTTGAGCATCGGTAGTGGTAAAAAACCAAAGTTTCTTCCAAAATCGTGAAGCACGGGTGGGATTAGTTGATAGGCCTAAAATTGGCAAAAATTTGCTCAGCATGGTACCTATGACTTGGTGCCAAACTACAAGGAAAATCATGATGTGGGGGTTTATGACACCTACCTGTGTAGGAAATCTTTCGCTCATTCCGACAACGATGGGTAGATTCACCTATCTGGACATTTGTGAGCAAAATTTGC
Organism: Orchesella flavescens; assembly: GCA_964034955.1. Lineage (NCBI taxonomy): Eukaryota > Metazoa > Arthropoda > Collembola > Entomobryomorpha > Orchesellidae > Orchesella > Orchesella flavescens. Next base: position 38,213,819 of record OZ035956.1, on the reverse strand, counting down.
ATGTATCTGCATGAAAACTGGGTCTGGAGAAAGGGGTTACCTTCAACCAGTACAAAGATTCCAAGTAGGTGTCAAAACTGCTGTAGGAATTGTTCCGGAAGTAGAAGGTAGATGTTCTGGATTGGCATTCTGAGCCTACATGAACTCCAATGAGTATCCGTGGAATATTTCAGGCATAGAGGTTAGAGAACAAATCCGTCCACCCACGCAACCTGAGTGAACTTTAAGGAGCCCTAAAAAAGAATGGAATGTAATTGGAGCTGATATAAAGCAAGTACTAGTCTTCTCAATGCTCCGAAGACTCTAGGCAGTAATTGCAGCTAATGGATATCACACAAAATATTAAAATTTTGTTGTAAAATTAATTTACTCCAAAATTCTGTATATTTTTGACCACCTAAATTTTGAAGTCATGCAATGTTTATGCTTTTTTTGCTGGCGCGTCTTTAGTTGATGGGCCAAGAGGCACGTCATCTGGAAGCCCATTAAATGAGGAATGTTTATCATCTCAGATCATGTAGAAACTCGGAAATTAATTGTCTTAAATAACAGTGTCAAATAATGCAAGTATAAATTCTGTATATTTATGGCCTCGATTGTATACTCATTGGTAGAGGCGTTTCTCGTTTAATATCAATATAATAACACGTTAGCCATATAAGTGTGTGGCATGAGCTCTCAGTGAGTTAACATGGGAGCGGATGACTATCTGTGTTAACGTAAATACAGTACTGACAAGGGGCACCCAACATTACGTTCATACAAAATGCAGACTTTTTAGTAATGTTTTAATTATCATTTAGTAATTGGTGCTACCATAACTACACAAATCATGCATAAAAAAACATTAAATTTTATGTAAAAAAATTATAACGTTGGATATGGATGACATTTTCCATCATCACAGCGCGAACCATTGAGTGAATCTCACAAAAGATACTGATCTCAACAAAGACATAACGTTGTCGCCTGTTTTCTTCACAACCCAACCACATTTGTTTACTTTTTTTAAAGATTGCGTGCTCAACAAAAGATCCTTCCGCATTAAAATTTAAGGTTGATTTTTTTGGATGGGAGGTGGAGGGGTATTAAATGTTGAATTTCAGGCAAAATGAAGTGTAAGTTGTTGGATGCTGAAAGCATAATTGAATGAATGAATGAATGAATAAACTTAATTGTTTCTGAGTATCAGTCATCATACAATGTTGATCGTTGTTGTGATTATGAAGTGTGGAGAAGGATAGTGAAATGTTAAATTCTATTTTTTAAACTGCCTGAGTTAGTGGTTTCATAAAATGAAATTTTTTAACTGCATTGATCAGTCTGGCGTAGTATAGGTGTTGCAACTCAATCGATTATTGGAGAAGCGATAATTTAACTACGCATTAGATGGAAAGGCGATGAATTAAAATGTTTAAGAGAACATTGATATTCACCAGGTTAGGTAACTGTTAGTTAATGGGTAGGGCGAAGAATTTTACCCACTTTGAAAACGGTGTAGTATGATACGTATCGATTAGTGGAGTTGGAAAGGAGTGCACAGGTGCAATCAATTAATGTTTTTAAGGAAAATAAAGCGTCAATTGTTGGAATAGTGATTATGTCGATTGTTGTGACGTACTTTATGTACTTAAATGTTGGTTGTTTTGAAGATACTCAAATTTTGATTGATTGTTGGAGGAAAGTAATTTAATTTGGGAATTGACATCATAAGAAAATCATACGTTCTCAATAAATGTAAATAAATTCTACATTCTAAGAGGCACACCTGTGCCACCTCAAGTGTGCCTGTTCCCTTCCGGATATTCGTCAGGTTAGGTAACTGTTAGTTAATGACAAAAATTCAACAGCCTTTGAAGTCAGGATAAGAGGAATTTAATCACGTTGAACAATGGTGGTAGGGAGAGGAATTTTACCCTTTGAAAAGCGATTAGTATGCTAGAGGAAGAGAAACTGTGAACTATATTAGTTAGCGGAGTGGGGAGGGAGTTTTTAACTCCAAGGGAGTTAACAGGCTTTTCTTGTAGGAAATAAAAGGAGGAAAAAGTAAATTTTGACATGTGATTTAATATTGGCCAAGACAAATGTAGTTTATTCAAAATGACAAAGACTGATTGCTTAGAATATACACCCCTCTCTTCATATAATGATGATAATGGTGATGTGATGATGATGATGATCATAATGATCAGCATGATGGGAAGGGGTACTGACTACTAAGGATGGGGAACAGGAACGCTTTTTCATTCCACTGGCCAAGCAGGGTCCGCACACGAAAGTAAATAATAGTTTTATTGTTGAGCTGAGCTAAACACAAAATCCGAAAATCATGTAATACTTAACCTCTACAAAAGAAGTACGTGTTGGTCTTACTTGTCCACTGGATTAGAGAGAGAGAGGAGAGAGTGTCGATGTTAACTTATTGTGATGGAGTAATGGAGTTTCCCCTTACACTAAAATTTATACCAGCTCATTTTGATGATTTGGTAAGCGCATCATTCTTGGTTAATATCTAACAAATCGTGTGTAATATCATCTGCATGAAAGGATAGCTAATAAACGGTTTTATTTCCAAACTTTTTAGTGAGGCTCAGCTCAGCCTCAAGAAGAGAAGAAGAATGATCATTTACCGTGTGTGCTTTTTTATCGTCTTTTTTTACTTTTTAATATAATATCCCATTCTCCGGCTCATTTCTCTTTTTCCCCACAGACAGCATAACCACAACCACAGCTCGTTTTTCTTTCTACTCCTTTTTTATGATTATAACAAGGTGCTTGACACCTGTGAATAATTTGCTTATTAATTCCATGCACACAGACTTTTTATTTCCTTTCAAAAGATGACAGTATAGTGTATTATATTAGGATACATACATAATACTGCGACTGTTGTGACTATACAATAATAATAATAAATACAATGGCCACAAGAATGCAATTTGACTTATTAAATCACATACGGAGGAATACGAAAAATTAATAATTTGTTCGAGATGCATACCAACCAACCTATACAATAGGAACGGCAATAACAAGAATTGTAATGATTATTAAGGAGACTTACGATTTATACCTGTTCACATTTCACAACATCCTCATCATCATCATCATTGGTGTAAAAAGCAACCAAGTCATATAATATTTTTGGTTGGTCTGACTGAGCTAATGCATTATGTATAGATTTCATTATATATTGTACATAGATAGGTGTCTTTCCTTCATGAGCAAAACTGATCAAGGCGTTTTTAACAAGATTCATTTCGTTTTGATTAGAAGCCGTATATGTATATACGCTCCAACCTCAATCCGGAGGCAAACAAAAAAGTTAATTGGAATTTTACTCCTTGAATTGCTCACTCATTCAATTTTAATATCCAATAGATTGGATTTGCGCCATGTAATACAGATTACAGTTTTACACATCCATTATATTATCGACGACTACACAAAAAATTTTATTGATGGCTTTTTGTTTACAACTCGCTCGGAACGAGCTGAAAGGATTAGCGTACACCCGTCCCTCGATTATTTTTCATCGAAGTGGTGATGGTAGTCATATAATAGTGTATTATTATTCAAAAATCTCCTGATATCTATTGTTGATGATTAAGAAACCCTGTTAGCTTTTCTTTATATTGACTCGACCCAAGGAATAAAGAAGTAGTTGCATGCAATATGCTATGCTATATCATATCATCCAAAAAGTTGTTTATGCCGTCTTGTGTCTGTCGTACTCGTGTGGGGTGGTATAAGAAGTGGTAGCCATAAACACGTGAATGAATAATGTTTATCCGATAATGATGATAATAATAATACGAAAGATCGGGCCGATTAGCAAGTTGAAGTAGTAGTCAGAAAACATGACAGGAAGGATTATTGGAGAGCTCTCCTAGGTAGGTAGGCAGGCCAGTGTATGGGCGTGAGGGAATCAAGAAGGCGGACTCGAGCAGGTCGATTCGAGTGCTTCTGAAAAAAAAACTCTTTTTTTCTTTCACAAGCCCAATAACAGTTTTATACGTGATGATGGCTAGGGAAGGTGTATAAAAAGACAGGGTGATTGTGAAAGAGAGAAAGGCCCTATCATCAAATCGATAAATTGGGCATCTTGTCAAGTTGCAACAAATGTATGGTGCTGAAAGCTCGTGAATGTTTGGCTCTGCATACAACAAGTATATAGATAGAGGATGATTGGTATAATGTTATGTTATGTTGCGTATATCATTATTATCTGGTGGACATTCTTTATTGGCTGAGTTGCTCTCAGAGGCTCGTCCGCCTGTCATATAAACTTTTGATAAAACATGATTTTACATTAGGCTCCTTTCGTTCCCTTTTCGTGTTTGTCTTTCATTTTTATTGAGAACTTGTCCTCATCAAGTTCACCGACCAAAGAAAAGTAGAAAAATATGGTAGGCATTTATATAATATGTATACGTTTGAATTAGATTCTGGGAGAGTAGCAGCAATAAATATAGAAGGGATCGTATATTATCGGTTAATGTAGCTGTTATTGATAATAATTAGAAATTATGGGATACTTTAATTGGTCACTGAGTTTTTGATGAGCTGAAAAGCTTTGGAGATATTCTTTTTTGCAACAAGTCAAAACTCAACCTCAAGACCATAATAATATAGATATTTGTTACCGTTTACAATACGCGTCTATTCAGCAGCTAGCTACAAAGTAATACCTAAAGGAATTTTTGTGTTGTCGTTTATTGGTCATTTAACTTCGTTATCTGATACGGCCGAGCTTTTCTTCATTTTTTATTAGAAATTCCTAAGTCATGTTACCTCACATTTAATGCACAAGAACAGCAGAGTGAGAAGTAAAAGGTGAGATCAGAAAGGAGGGAAGGGAAAAAAAGGCTGAATTCCAATGTATTTTAACTAAATTATCTTTTGGTGATATTGAAAAATGGAAAGGCAGGTTTGAGATCTCATCAGCTCACAAAGTTGTTGTTAGACTAAAGCTTACAACACAACGAAACATTATGTAGGATGATCAGCATACAGCAACAATTACTATTGAGCATGTTTAGATAAATGTGGTTTTTTTCACATTGTTAATGCAACCCATATTGATCGACTTGCTGCATATCACATTCTGTTAATGTTAGCAGATGAGAAGAAATGAGACATGAAATTTTTTTTCGTTGGTTATAAAAAAGAGAGTTGTTGGGTTTGATAGTAATTGGGATTTTGATTAATTATAAGCACTTGTTAATAATGACGGGGTGGATCTCACCATTCCTGATTCATTATAATCCTGCAATGCTTATGGATACTGACTGAGAGTGGCTTACAATACAAAACTGCCAAACGTGGTTTTGGTTTGGTCTTGGTCTCGTCTCGTCTGGGCATGTCCTTTTAATACGAGCTGTTCGTTTCCAACATCCACGAGTTGAATGATTTTGTGCATTTAATTTTTTTCTCCTAATATTGCATTCATTTTCTCCACCAAAGTTTAAAGCATGAACTGATGAAACAAATCAAATGGTTTAGTATTGGTACATACATTCCATATAATAAAGGACATGCACAAATTTCTATCAATAATTTTTAACTCAATGCAACCAGTCCAGAGGGGTTAACAAAGCGATAATATTATTACTTATCCCGTTTGAATTTTGATGGTGATGTGATGATGGTGGTGGTAGTTTAGTTGATGCTGCTTCATCAGGCAGGTCTGCTGGCTAGTTAATATAATGCTGTAAACTGGTGTTGCTTGTTGTGTTATTCATGTGATATTATAGATGATCATCATGATAATATACCACTACTCACTCATTGCACAAACTAAATCCGAGAGGATGATGCCTCAAGCAATAATAATTTTATATGACAAACTCATTAGTGCAGTCATAAGTTTTCCTCTTCTGCAGCCCCATCATCTCTTTTATTCCATTTAAACGTTGGCAATAAGTACAAGAGCATAATAATATTGTGTACGTTCACTTACATGAAAGAAATGAAAGATATCCTCTTCTCCCTCTCTCCCTCATAGTCAAAATATTTATTATGATATTACAAACTGCTTTCTTTTGGTATCATACATGATGATGATGCGGCTGTTGTTGTTGATGATGATGATTTTAATGATTATTCTTGTACTGTGTTGCTGCTAATGCATAAATAGTTAATGTATAATGGCTTATAAGCGTTGAAAAAAATGGGATGAATAAACGAATCCACTTGTTACTAGTTTGGGAACTTCTCTCTCTCTCTTCAGATGGGAATCTTGCTCATTAATATTATTAATATTATTATTGTGATATTGCACTCATCTAATATATTTATATGCAGCTAGTTCTTTCTCTTCTTTTTAATGGATCCGACCTGGAAGAATCCCTTTGGTGTAAAATATATTTTTTATCTAGTATTATTATTATTACTAGCTAGTTAGCTAGTGTGCAGAGATGAAACTGATTAGTTTTTTATATGATTCACCATAATGCATATTTAACACCGGCATATTAGATGTAAAGTGCAGGCAGATAGGAATAAAGTGAAAGAAGATGTTGATGATGCATTATAAAAGCAGCACGTTTATCGCGTTGGCGTGATAACAAATCTCGTGTAAGACGAAGGAGTAGAGAGAAATATAGTCAAGAAGACAGAAGACGAAGTTTAGGATAATGGTTTGTGTAGTAAAGTAAGTAATCGTTCCTCACCTGTGGTATGGAATGGATGTAGTAGTTTAGTTTGTTCCTCAACGAAAAAAAAGTGTGTAAATGTTCGAGCATGATATGTTTGTCGTGAGGACAGATACATAAGTAGATAGATGAGATTACATTGAAATCAACGTGTAATACTTATATTATTACAAATGTAATTTGTATCTAACAAGTCACATATGCTATGCGATAGTTTTTATATGTGTGAGAGAAGAATGAAGGAGAATGACAAGTTATTACTTTTATGAAAAATGTAGATCGTTGCTCCTACCTTTGATAAATAAAGTGGATGAATGAATAATATGGATTTTTTAATGTAAAAGATTCGAGGAAAATTATCACAATAAAAGATATTGGTAATAATTTTTTGTCTTCTGGCTGAAATACAAAGCAATGCCTTAAATGCTTTAAGATATGCACGTTATTAATCTTTTCCTTTCAGGTTTTTTGTTTTGTTTTACATATTATGATATGACGGTCGGGGGAACTGGTCTGGTCCTTGTGTGATTCTTTATTAAAATCCTATTAGCATTTTCTATGCATATATAAACTATAAATCTAATTATTATTACGTGTATGGACAATTGAGAGAGAGAGAAAAAGATGGTGATACTTTTTTGATAATTTATCAGTCATTAATCTCCCTTGGAACTTTTTTTCGCTTTCCGCTGACATTTCTCAAATTAACACAAGTCGTGAGATTATTTTCCCCATTTCACTGTGCTTCTTCTCCTTCTCATTCCTTTTTTTGTCTTAAACTAAACTACATCATACCAAAACCAATGCCATACAGGATCCCATATGAACACAATTTAGAAATAAGAACACGGAAGGAAAGGTGAATTACATAGAACACAAACTGTAAGAATGAATAATAGAAACTTGGTGTATAGCATGATGTTGGGAAATTATTAGGGGTGCTTACATGTAGTTTATCATCACAGTTTTAACAGATTACTCTGTGTAGTCTCTCTCTCTCGCTCGCAATGCAATGTGTGTATGGACATACATATGTGTAATCTCAAACGCAACAGTTACCTAACGAATTTTTCCCTGACACGCGATCCTTCTCCGTAGTCCGAGACCAAGAGAGAGAGAGTAGAAGCAAAAGTAGTGGTAGTAGTGGCGATGCGATGGAGAAAAGCACCAGATTGTGTTCGTAATCTTTCTTGTTATTATCCAATTTGTTTGGAATAGTTTTTTTTTCGTATTTGATCACATAAAGTGTGTATGAATGTACCCTGAAAAAAACGAGGAAATTTTCCACATGACAAGGATCTGCTTGCTTATGCTTCTCCTGTAATTTATAACTGACGCAATTTATTGTGTATATACACCGAATTGGTTACACGGAAACTTTGCCTGCGAATTGGGTGAAATGGAATCGAATGAACGAAAAAGGAAGGAAGCGCAAAAGCTTCGTGGAACGAACGATGTATCATAATATCCAATCCAATCCACATCACGAACAAATAGTTGCTAAATATTGTTGAGAATCAGCAGTGTACCGCTTTCCATATTTGTATGATTCAATCATGGCATAATAATGCGAGAGTAGAGTAGGTAATCTGTCATATACTGTAGTTTGTTGACTTTAAATCTTGTTATAAGGCGAACTCAAACACCAAACTAAGCATGTTCCGTTGGATGTACATGGGGGAAAGGTGTAATCATTTGTTCATTGTAAAAAAATACAATGTATGAGCCTGATTTTTATCTAATCAATATATTATCATCAGACCAGAATTTATATCGCAGTTTTAAATCACAGGGATATGATTCTGAATACGTAAAATGTTTTGGGCACACCACACCTGGTAGACAGTATGTTGTTTTAAACTTGAACGTTGGTTGGTTTGAAGCAAATTATTATTACCATAAACTTTAAAGCTTATACACTGCACTGCTGAATCCAGCAAGACTCAGTCTTTGATCTGTATAAGGTTATGCATTAATATTTCTATATGCTTTGTGTAGTTTATTAGTTAGATAAATTTGCAAGAGCATTAAAATACAAGCTGCTATTTTTACATGAGCAAGTTTTGATAAATGTTTACACGTTCTCAGGTATAAATTACATGGCCGTCACTGATGAATATGTTTATGTATTTTTTTTTGCAGTTGTACGAACTGAGTGATGATGTAAAACGGAAGGAGTTCCTGGACGACTTATTCTCATTCATGCAGAGGAGAGGTATGTTATTTTTTTTACCATTATAGTTCCCTACAGATTCATATCAGAAAATCAAAAAAATTTAAATTCAGAGACCGAAGCTCATCGTCAGTTTCATTTAGCTAGGCATGATGAAGACGAACTGGCGAACATCTTGAATTCCTTTAATAATGTTCGTTAGCACCCCCAAACGAATTCATTTCTGACTGCTGGTTTATGAATCAGATTTTGAAAGATATCTGAGATTTAGAATCTGTGAAAATAGAGGCTGGCACAGGAGATCATGGCTGATAGAGAATTTCGAATCTTGAATGAACTTATTGACTTTAATGTCGGTCTATATACATATAATACATGTTTAGCATTCGTGGCGTGCTCCCTATCTCTCTGTATGGAACATCTGTGCAGCTGTTATTAATGGTTGGATTCGGATAAGCAAAAGAAGTTTGCTATTATTGTAGGTGCGTAAAGTTGGGGGAGGAAAAGCCAATAAATACCTTTACGTATGGGGATATATATATAATATATAAAGCTTATTGAAGTAATGGCACTTGTATCACACCATCACATCTCATCGCATAAGGCTGGAAAATAGGGAGAAGTATTATTATTGCATCCTCAAAACATTCGCCGGTGTTATTGCTTTTACACACTCACTATACTTAGTTGGTCGTTAGAAGTCTACTGTGAACTATATAGTAGCATTCCGTTTTTAGCCCACATAAAATTCTGTAATCATTACGATGTAGAATTGATATAGGTTCGTTAACAGAGAGTGAATTTTTCCCTTTGACACTGAAGGGATTTCTGTTGATGGCTCATAATAAATGGACGGAATTTCCAATATAAGTTGTTGTGGTACATCATTTCGTATGTAACTATATCCATGTTTTTGAAAGGAAAAGGGAAGAGATCTTTGCAAGAGATGAAATTGGTCTTTTTCAATATTGAAGATTGAAGTTATACTATATTCCTATACATCTAGATGACTAACCAATTCTCTCCTCATTTAAATGTATGAAAAGGGGCTCCCTTTTAAACTCCTGTCCTGACGCCATTTTTATTTATAACTTTTTCATTGCCGTATAAAAATGGGGAGAAGGGGAGGAAGATTTTGTGTAATAAGAAAGAACACAAAAAGGAAAGGATTGAGCGTAGAAACTCTGGATCTGGATGTATGTATATGGATCAGTCGCATTACATTTTCCGTTGTGGTATGCATAGTGTCGTGAGCCTTTTCACCCACACATTCATGGAGAAGCCAGAAAAAATAAGATGCGCACAGTTGTACTTGTATTATAATGATTACAGAGAATGATGTGCAAGGGAATGTCGAGAAGTAGCACAGTAAAAGTAAAAAGGCTCGCAAAGAAGTGTTAGATTTCTTGATCTTGTTCAAAAGTCTAAAATTAGTTTCTTGTTCCTTGTGCTATCCGTAGTTGGACCCTTGTTTTTTTCTGTCGTCCCAATGATGATATGATGTTTGTGATCATTTTCTCGATCGGGCAAATATATTTAAAGTTTACTAAAAAGGGTGTCGGGGTAAGGAGTATAGCATGTGCTAACAAACATAAACTAATTGCAAGCCACCAAGTTCAATGGGTTCTATTTTGAGACTCCCAAACTCCATTCCAATTGCATCACATTTATTCAGGTGAAAAGAATACGCATACGTTTGGTTCATTTCACATGTTCTTTGCTACCGTTTTTTTCTGAAGGTTTTTTATTTGGAGTATTTCAATGGGCAAACAAGAAAAGTAAGCTTTCATAGACAACGAACAAAAAGATGAAAAGCAGGTGAATGAAGTCAGTTTACAACACCGTTTACACATGTACTACTATACACACTCTGTGGCTGACGGTGTACTTGACTGTGAATGTTTAGTAGTACATTTTATACCCCAGAAGCAGCAGTGTGGAATGATGAATAGAGGAGATATGAGGATGTGTCAAAAAGCACGCGTGGACTCGAAGGGGGTCCCACACTATTCTTCACGCTCCGTATTTTCCTCTAGAGTCGGCGATATATACTTATATGTTGCATCTTTCCTTGCGTTATCTTGTTCTTGATATTATTATTATGTGTATTTTATTTTTAACATGGTTGACTTACTCATCAAATCTGGTGTTTGATTAGGACATTGTTTTAATGGCACCTGCGGATTTATTATTTCCGTAGGTGTATTGCACTACCGCACAATACATAAAAAACATGCTTCACTTGATCTCTGGTTAATACCAAAGTATTGCTTACATTAAGTTAATCGCCGTGTTATGTTATGTTGTTTGAGTTTCGGTTGCGTACGTACGTACGTACCTTCATGTTGACTTCCACTCATAGTGCTACCTATCATCACACAACGTGGGTGTCCAATACATAACAAGTTTGTTTTTCCACAAGTTATGCCGGTTTTCTGGTTTTAGCACGGAATGATGATGACGATGATGATGATATGATGATGCTAAAAAATTTGGTATAGTACGCAAGAATGACTCTACTGGTAATCAGTTTTTAGGGTGGCCACTTGGTATGCATAACACAAACAGCGAAGAGGGAGCACGTTTGAATTAACTTTAGTTTGTATTCAAGTAAATATTTGGAGAGCTTACGACTTTAATTATTCTGATTTAGGATTTTGACATTTATTTACTTTATGCCACCATTTTTCGTTAGTCTTATTTACATAAAGTTGATTATATGCCATATCATACAAACAAATCGTGTAAGTATGTAAGATATGTTTTAAAAGTGGACAAAAAAGACATGCTTACGCAAGTTGTACGTATTTACAAGGCTTAATAGTAGACAAGTTCTGTTGTGTAGTTGTTTGGCTATTTGCTTGTTAAAAGATTAGAATGTGCCCATCGTACACTTTTGATTTAGATCGCTTTGAGGGTAGTTTGCTTCCAAAGCGCGTGCTCTCGGAAAACTTAATAATAGGCTTTCTCTAGCTCAGTTCAACTAATCCACTTGATACCAATATTTCAGAAGGTGAACCACCTATTAAAATTGAAAAAATACAATGTATTCCTCAAGAATAGCACGTTCCCCCAATAACTGATGCTTTGGTATTACCATTTTATAGGTGAAAGCAATGCGTAAGGAAGGTGTAAACAATTTCTGTAATTGAACCTGTTGAGGTTTTGCTTTTGCAACACTAGATATTTTTAAAAAATCGGATAATTCTTAGTTTTCATAAAAGACCACGAATTTGAAGAGTACAATTTACATTTATGGATGTTAGACACGTTTGTGGGCACCCAAATCTGTAAAGTTGTATGAATTGCTGTACGACTTTTTGTGCCAAGTTTTGTTTTAAGTTGCTTTTTAAACGCACAGAAAAAAACAAGTGCAAGTCTTGGTATTCGCACCGTTCCGTACCATTCCGGCAAAATATTGTAAGGGTAGGTTGTGTTTTGTATGTTGCTGTCTCTTTTTTTCTACATTGGTAAAAAACTGCTGGAAACACGCGTAATGTACTGTTTCTTGCCAAGTCAATGCCAACCTTTTATTTGCATGAGAAAGGATTATTGTGTTGGTGTATTTATGTATGTAAAAAGAATAAGAAAGACCCTCGTTGTTTTTATGTCGATCGTATTTGAATCCTCAAATCACATTCCATTAAAATTTGACCTTCAGTGAGGTTCAAAAGTAAATAAGCTTTTCTTTATCTTAGGGTTTGCCGTCCATTTCATTTTATAGAGGGCATTAAAAATGTGGAATGGAAAGCTGATGATGAGGTTTTGTTTTTGGGAAAATGAAACGGACGCCAGAAATCTAGTAATGTGTCCAAATGATAAATGCGCCTAAATGAAAGAATATGAAACGGGCTTGTGAGATTATTGGGAAAAAGGAAAATCAACTAATAAAGATTTTTTTTGGACAGTAGAGTCTTATAACTTCGACAGTCAATCCCTAAAGTCAAGGGCAGAACCAGGGTGGGTTCGGGATGAAGAGATGATCGAAGCAGGATCATTTTACACATTTCCTTCTGCAATAAAGACCATATTGCCCAAATAATGATTTCCGGTACGTAGATTCCATGCAGAGAAGGAGCGACGCTGCTGGTGTATCATATATACATTAGAACATTGATCAGATGTCTTTCTTGACACTTTTTACACACATTCATTTACAGTAGGTAGCACAAAGTGTGTATTGTATAAAGGCACGGAAACATGTAAAAATCATGTACCCTTAAGGACTTAATACATTATGAAAGTCAAGTTAAATTACAATATGCATGGGTTTAAATACACTAATTCAATGTTCATGTACCTAATCTTTGTTGCTGGTGATATCTTTGGTGGCAACAACTGGGGATTTTTGGCTCCTCAGATCGGTGATGTAAGGGGAGTAGTAATGGCCACATAGGGCGATGGCTGCTTGAAATTGGGATTGAGAGTGACCCTTAGGTCTACATCCCACCATTTCTAAATGAATGTAATGTAATCTACTGGGATCATTTAGATACATTCCCTAAATACGGCCCTTTTTGATAGAATAACACGCATTTTCTCAAGTCCCTCTCTTTCTCTTAACAGATTCGTTTGGGTATAATCTCGGTTATATCAAATGTTTTTTTTTTTGCGTGGGGGTCCATTTTCTCAACCCAACGATAAAGAAACGATTGAAGGATATATATATATATGTATATTACAATATATAGCTTGTTTAAGCTATGGAAAATTTGTGAACCTTTTTTTTCATCGGATTTTATGCGTAGATTTTTAATGTGAAAGACAGACACTCATCCAGAGTAAGGTTCCCTCATTTCCAAGTTCTTTTTTTCCTTCAACTGGCCGGCACTCCTGTGAATTTCTTAGAATTTTTAGCCATATAAAAATGGTCGTAAGCTCGAATATCTCTTTGCCTCTCTTCATCGTCATGAAAGAGAGCTCAAGACAGTTTTACAAGCCTTCAGTCAAACCATACACTTTTATTGCCTCCCGCTCCTACCCGTGAAATATCTTTGGGAAGTAGCTGTTGTAATACGAATCTGGATTTGGATTATAGTCTGGCATCTTATATGCTTATATGTAAGCTATAAGATATGCAGGAGTAATTGTACACAATATCAAATTTTATACCATCATATGGTACTTTCATTAGTTAGAAGTTGAGTAGTAGTGGAGGGTCCAGCAGTAGTAGTAGAAGGAGAGATATAGAATCTGGTACTATATAGTAAAAAGCCCGACAAGCAGGTCAAACTGAAATGGGAAAATATTATAATAGATCTGTACATATAAAAAATGCAGTTAAAAAGGTATTTTGTAGTTAAAGGCCCCAACTCAGCGAGTCAGTTAAAATGATTATACATACATATATGTATAGATCCTTCTTTCTGTAGGATCGTTATTGGCATTTGGTTTGGTAGCATGAATTCATTCCCTATATATTCCACTCCAGTCAGTAGTATCATTTATGTGTACTAAATATGAAAGGTTTAAAAAAGCAAAGGTTTTGGTTAGTATATTTAGCTCAGTTTTTATTCTCGTACATATTAAATCCTTTAGAATTTTCATGTCATAACCCCTGCCGAAATAATTATATCTTGTGAAACTATGCCTTTCATTACCTGTGCTTAGGGAAAACAATCTCACGTAATTTTCCAAATGCCAAGCATATTGTGATTTATTTGAATGATTTTTGTGGAAGCAGTTTTATGTATTTTTACCTTTGTATTACATTACATTAAATTTTATGAACTTTTTTTCGGGCTTAATCTTCTCTGTGTATATGAGAATACCGAACAATCAAAAAAACAACTAAAATCTGCTCATAAATGCCAGACATGCTAGCCATTTACATGGAAAATTATACAACTTTTGCTTGCTCGAAGAAGAAGAAGAAAAAATCATAAAATTCTTTCGGTCAGTTTCAAGATGGTATTATTGTTATATAGCAATCCATTGTTTGAACATTTTATGAAGAAATTCATTTTATACTACTTACTTATTATTGCACATATTCGTAGTCAGAATTAGAGGAGAGAGAGAAAAATGGTTCTGAGTTCTGGAGAAATTTATCATGTCTGATTTTCATAAGGAACTTTTGTAGCTCAGCACGTTTTTCATTGTATGATCAATAAAGAAGGGCTTGGCTGCTGGCCTTTCAGAGAGAAAAAAGGGGCTTGTGATTACGCAACTAAGGCGTATTGTAGCAATTGTATGGTATTGTGTATAAATGTGTGTGAGGGATTTGTTGTCGGCTACTTAATAAATACATACATTGGATACGTAACACAAGGTCCTTTTCGTACTTGTGGCTGTCAGGAAAACAAATTCATTGAGTTGCGTCTGGCATATGGCAAGAAGACGTTAAATTACGCTATCATTGTAGGATGTGATGATATGATTGCTACTGCCGGACATGTGCACAACAAACGCCGCCCGCGTAGTAGAGTAGTGTAGAAAGTAGCACAATAATAAGTACACCGTACACGCACAACCTTATTCCTTTGCTTGGTTTTCAGGATGACAATTTCATACAAGATTTTATAGGATTTCGTAGAAATCGTTAGCGTCGGAGTTGAATGTTGGATCCCATCTTTTGATGATCATACCGAATTATGCGGAGTAAAGTCACCTTTCCGTGACAGCTTTGAAAATGCACACGAAAGTTTTTGGTAGTCTTTCATTGAAGAACAACAAGTCTTTGTAATAATTGACTACTCACTTCCGCTCTTTTCATAAAATTGATCCCAGATTTTTTCTTCGAAATGAATCCAAAAGATTCGCTCATATAAAACAGCAGCTGTCCAGCAGAATTGTAAAATTTTGGCTCTTGCTTACTAGCTACATTGGCTAACCCGGTAGATTCATTCATTTTTCGTTAGATACCTTGCAAGGGTGAAAAGGTCTTGGTTCGTGTTGGTAATTGTAGTGGTACTCCCAAGTATTTGTCTTAAGCTGTAGTTCCCTGTAAAACCTAACTGTGAACGTGACAGATCAAATAATAGTCTGACTGGGGCAAGCCAGAACATTTTTTTATGTTACTAACTTATACCGTGAAATGACTCATGAGACCTCATACATTGATAAAAAAATTTAATGAGCCTGCACAAGATACATTTCCACGTAATCCCATTTCTTCTTCAAAGCCTTGTTTGTTTTTCATCGTCTTGTTTTTATGTAATGCTCTCCCACAGCATTTTATTGTCCGCATAATCAAAGAACATTTATGCCATAAGTCTCCTCCTCCTCCGACGCAGATTGGCTTTTTATAGTGATTAACTATATGACGCCCCGGATGTGGGTGTGGTACAGTTTCGCATGCTCTCTGCGGTCTCATCTCATCCCCGTATCAAGTGAAAGGCTTGAAATGTGGATGTGAGCTTGAACAATAAATGTTGATTTGATGGATACGGGATACATGAATGTTTGTATATATGTATTTATGTGATGATGATGATGAGAACGATAACTTATGATTACGTTGTTATTACAATGATAGGAATATCATTTCTATATAAGGGAGTGGTGTAATGGTAATGTACAATCAAGGCATGTAGTTAATCTCAAGCGGTTTTATTTTATTACAAAGTGAGTTTTCATACGATGACAACACCTTTATGATACTTGGATGTGATGATGAAGATGATGATGTACCATAAACTTGTTGAGACTGCAGAGAGCCTTAGCTTTACATCTTGAACTTGAAGAGGTTTCTAATAAAGCGAATAATAACAATAAAGTTGTATGGCCGGCATTAATTTACTAACAAGCATAATAAGATGCTGTAATGTAATGTGCGGGATGGAGTTTTTCTTGATGCAAAGAACATTTTCCCTTAAAAAAATACATACTTTCAGCTTGGGCAATGGGAAACGACTTAACTCACCTGTCAACCTTTGACTTTGAGAATGGCTCAATTCAAAACTGATTTGAATGAAAACCTGGAACATGAAAAGTTATTCAAATATTGTTGCATGTGTGTGTACCAATACGGTGGGAAATATTTGCTATGGACAATTATCATAAATTCTTTTCATACACAAAATCTTACAGGACAAGCTAAGTTTTAATGCAAACTTCCTTTAAGGAATTGCTACATGGGAAGAGTTGAAATTTTTATGAGTTGAGATCATGCTGCGAACTTGAAAAGGTGGAAGGGAACAAGGGAAAAAGTACAAAATTTATATGAAAGAAAGGACACTCACATTTTATTGCGTCATCACATGTGACATCAGGGCAACTGTGTACATACTTTTTACCCAAAAATCGTTGGTATGTGCCTAATACTTGTATTGCACCGAAAAAAACAGTAACGAGTTTTTTGCTCATCAAAGTGTGTATATCCATATGTCCGAACACCCTATAACAAATACATATATTATGAAAGATTTCGCTTATTAAATTTAACAACTGTCATTCCTTTCTTATATGTAATTTTCTTGAGACAGAGACACGGACACAACAAGTTTACTGCTATGCTCCTTTACTTTTCTCATCTTTTAAAACGAGCTGAAGTGTCATAATTTTTTTTGTTTATTTCAAAATGTTGAAAATGACTGTGGATTTGGTGACAGGAGGAATAATAAGATATCCTACATGGAATGAAAATACTTACGTATAAAAAATGTTCACTTCAAACTTAAAAAAGTTTATTACTGCACTCATTTCAGTTGAAAAGGATTTAATTTCCAAATCTAGCAAAAAAAACACAGATTTTACAACATGCTATTTCATTATCTAACACTTTAGATGATCCGATGTCAAAGTAAAGGATAATGTATTGTAGTCCGTCCCAGTTTGGCTTTGTCATACATACATCTGTACATTCATTTACGGAAACGAAAGAAAGGAATACAGAATGGGGACTTTTGATGTGATTTGGAGTGGTGTTTGTACGTTGGGATGGATGTGATAAACGCATGAGAGCCGATGATGATGGGTGGGTGGTATTATTGTAACACAACTACTGGGATTGTTGCTGCTGCTGGTGCTACTTTTTAGCTTTTGGTTATGAAATGGAGTATTGTTATTGTTGCGTATTGATGAAGAAATGACTTTAATATTTCCAAGAAGTCGGGGGAAAGGGACGAAGGTATGAAACAGAGCAAAGAGAACTGATTTCACAATGAGTGTTACTGTAATAATCAGAAGGAAGGGCATCTCTATGTTATTAACGAAAAATGCCTCAAGTTTATGACGCTTCCTTAGAATATAGCAAAGAGAGAGAGATGATCACATTATTCATATATATGTTTATTTGTAAAGAGTGACTAACAATGCATTGGTATTAGTAGATCTCTGCTTATTTTTTGTGGCTAATTCTCATTTTTGAATAATACATATCACTTGTGACTTGCTTTTCTTTTATGGTTCGGAAAGTAAAGCGTCGTTCTGGTACGTTCCGTCTGTAATAGTATATGTATAGTACGAGAACCAAAGGAAGAAGAAGTGAGTATGAAATAGCAATAATCATAATCATAATAATGCATACTCTCCGCGTAGAAATGAGGATGATATATAGATGAGAATATGATTGTACATTCCTGCATGTATTAGACAAGAAAGGGATGAAATGAACCGAAGAATTAACGAAAAGAGGCAAACATTCATTTTAATGTGATTTTTTATCATCCTCGTTATAAAGAAGACAATACAAGAGAAAACGAGAACTTGTGTAGAGAGAGGATATATAGGTCATAAATTAGGGTGGATTTTTTCTCTTTCTGATGGGACTACTTTGTCATAAATCAAGGATTGCCATTCTTATTTTTTCCGTATGCCAAGCCAGCTACTTTAATAGACCCATTTGCATTTAATCCATTGAATTCCACTTGTAGCTTGATTATTGTTTTCTTGTGTAAATTTTCAATGAAAAAAAATGAGTTGTACAATGCCAAATAGTGCGGGTTTAAATTGAAAGACAATGATATCTCCTATATTAATCTGCTATTAGGAACCGGAGGAAATTATTCAATAGAAAGAATATGCATGCAATATAATACAACATTCATAACTTTTGTAAGAGTTCCGATAAAGAAAGCAGGAACATCAATACTAGATTGGTTTAGAGCAAGATTTCTCAGGGCGAAAGACTTTAATGTGTTCGAGTACAACTGGAATAACTTGATTTCTTTCAACTATAATTAATGATTGAAAATAATTTAATTTCTAGAATTCAACTCATCTAATTCATTGCATGATCCATAGCACATTACGATTTCAAAGTATCGTCGCAAAAAACCTTATGCTTATTATATGCTCCGTATTTTATATTATGCCCACCATAAACAAGTTTTATAATGCGTATCAAAGGAATACGAATATAAACTTAAAATCCGCTTCAACATCTAATCAGGGTGTGTTCTTGAGATTTTCAAATCTCTTGAAATCACGGAAAAAGGAGCAGATGTGATACATAAATGTGATTTGCTGTTTCCTTCTCCAAACAAATATGTGCTGGGTTAGGTTAGCAATAAAAAGGCAGCCCCAATCCTCCGAAAAACAGTAGAGGAATGTATACTGACAAGGGAGAAAAAAATGAATCCACTTTGATTTTATGTCCTTCATTTTGAAAGCATAAACCAAGCATTTTCAAGAGGGTAAACTTGCTATATCGAAAAAGATTCATTTTGAGACGCAATGAAAAGCTTGAGTTGTTTTCGTGGTTGAAGGAAACGCTATTAAAATTAGGGATTTTTTTTCTTCAAATGTTTCAGTTGGCCAAACTTGAGTTTCCTTTCCATATTACTACTTAAAATATATGAATATATGTACTTATATATCTAAACTTCTAATGAATCCTTCTTCCCGTACGTATATATTTTTTCCATCAGCTCAAAATCTGGTAATATCGACATGATTGATTTCATTCCATGTGTTTCCTAATGACAATTTTTCCTTTGGAATAAGACGTTTTTTTGAAACTGAAGAAGTTTAGGGTAAAGTCAAAAGTTGTGTTTTTGTATGTGGTGTGGTGGGGAAGTAAAAACTTTTAATTTTAAACCCAATGAAATGAGACAAAAACAAAAAAAACATTTCTCCTTTTACTAGTTTTCGGGGAAACGAGTAGGGGAGGTAAGATGATAGCATAGCGTATCAAGGCTGTTGGCACTTCTTTGCAGACAGGATGGCAAACCCAATCACCGCAGTGAGTAGGGTATTAAGAAGCAATACATACATAAATATATATTTATATCGTATCTGCAAGGAAAAAGGATGAAAACAAAAATTTGGAATGGTTGGGTGCGAAGGATCCCGTCAAGGAGAAGATTATAATAATAACGGTGTTGGTATGTAAAGTAGTATATATCCAACTTTCACAGAGGAGGAGGATTATATAAATAGTACAAAAAGTCGCAGTCTAAGATGTTTTCCAGTACCAAAGGTTTATAAAAATACCAAAAGTGTGATGCCTCTTTTCTCCTTCATTTCTTATAAATGCCTTCTTCTTCCACAAGATACGTTACGTTGTTGTAATCAAGTTTAAATGGAAATTGTAGACGATGTACATATATATATATTCTCATTCCTTTTATACTGATAATATATTCATATACATATAGCTTATCTGTACTTAGCAGCGTGCTCTGCTCGTGTGCAATATTGAATGTACAGGAGCACAGCCTAGCGTAATATAAAGTAGGGATAAATTGTAATGGTTAGATTTATCTTTAGACTTTCCCGATGCGATATATAGCACGCTAGACTGGCTGGCATTAAGTTAGGATATGTTGTCGAGGACAGGGGATGTAAATGTGTATTTTTTTGTATTGTGTTAGTTCAACTCGTCGTCATTTCACTGTTTACGCATTTGCGTGAAGTTTATTTCGCTTGTTCCATGTCACATTTTGAGGAGATGAGCAGAGATAAATCCAAATTCGTTTCTTATAGAATGTTTGTTCTTTATATATGCGTATGTACGCATTCCGTTTACTTTTAAAGGTTAGGAACTCATCTTGAGAGAAGAGAGTAGTTATTTGGATGGATGCAGCGAGCGAGAGCGCAATATTAATGTCTAGACCTGCAAAGAACACATGCGAATCTCCTCTCTCTCTCTTTTTTTGTATTAACGACTTAAATAGAAACGTGTGTTTGAGAAAATGAGAGAGAGAAGGGCTGCTGAAGGTGTTTTTTCGAGGTTTATTCCTTTTTTTCTGTAACTTGGTTGTTTTTACGATAGAAAAGATATAGAGAAGCCCATTTATTCACTGTCAAATGCGTATGTGTGTCCCCATATGTTTCGGGAATTGAATTTTAGGGAAAAACTATGAAGGCTTTCGACCCAAAAATTGTAGTTTCCGGTCCAGATGCAGAGATTCTTTTTGAGAAAAAAAATTACTGAAATGTGTATTAAGATGTATGCTAATGTGCCTTTTCCATTTCTCAGCTTACACCTTATCTTTAATGGGTGTATACATCCCGTATCTTTTTGATCTTAAAGACTTCATGCTGTGTACGTACACACTTCCTCGGTTAAAAATTCCTTTATATGGATGCATAATATCATCCCCTTTTGATTTTGATGCAGTGTTAAAACAAAGACGCTAGAATGGAAAGAGGCATGTAATATTTTTCTCTCTTTCTTCATGTGTGCGATAGGATCGATGGGACGGATGTGATTCCAAGAAATTCGTTTTTGAAGAAATACTTATGGTTTATATCTGTTAAATAAGTATTCGTATTACGAGTAAATAATGAAGTTAAGGCATTTTCATTTGTACATTTACCGAATTCACCGATCCATATCACAAAATGAGCGATGTTGAATGGAAGATGCTCCTTGTCCCTTTCACTTTTAGTATAATTGAGCAGGACCCATGCGTATAGGGTAATAATGCATGCGTGGGTACATGCTCTCGTTGACGTGCCGAGTAAATCACTTAATGAGATTTTTTCGGTTTGTATGAACCATGTTGAAAGATTGAAACAACTGTTCATTGTATGATGATGGATTTTTTGGTACAAATGATGTACATTTAGGGAAGGAGTGGACTTTAATGAGCGAGTAAAGGCATAAGAATAAAACGGACTCGTTCGTTACTTCAACGTAATTTTTTGAAACTGTTGGTTTTAATCATAAAACTTTAAATTCTAATATATTTGTAATACAATATGCATGTTACTTTGCATGCGCCTAAAAATGCAGGTCTGTAGCATCAATATATTCTAGTGGAAGACGACCTGCGTTTATATTGAATTGTTCACATTGACTTCATTATTGAAAAACAAAGTTTTCATTCCTCTGCATTTATATGCAATGACTGAGAATAAATTATAACCATTTACATGTTCTTGACACTGATATAAAGGTGCCGTGCTTTTTATGGAAGTTCATCATGCCATATGCATCAAGTTTTTTTTCATATCAGTATTATTAAATTGGCCCTATTATTGTTTACCCAAATAGAGAGCTTAATATCGAATAATAATAATAATATTGATTCTTCTATACACACAGACAGTTTTTATAACAAGGCACCTTCCATACATAGGTGCATTTTTATATTTACCATAAAATCTTTATTTACGGCTTCGTGAAGGATAATTGATCTGTTTACCAGCACGTCATACACTTTCCTCTCTGTAATATTTTGATAGTGAAGCATAAGTACTTAATCAGCAATGTACTTACGTTTAGAATCATAAGGGATGTTTCGATTTGTTCATTACTTGCTTTGGTATAATGTTATAATCTTGATCATCAGAAGAATATGATGTGCTCATTGATTTCCAATGAGATGGGTAGGGATGTGAGTAAGAAATCAAGATAAAATATTGAACACGCACCACACGAATAGCAGCAGGTCTGCTTGTGATTCCACGTCTTATTCTTTCAAACAGGTCAATAAAACTTTAATAATGCTGGATAAGTTGCAAGAGAACAAAAAACTTTATATGCAATGGGGGATGTATGATTGTGATGGTCAGGTGTATATATATTGAGAAGGAGGTCCTCGAGCAACTCATCTCGTCATAAAAATGATAATGTAATCTATAATAAAAAGATTGGTGCATGCTCATCATCACAGAGAATTTTTACTAATAAGGTCTTGTAAAATCACGCCGTGTAACAAGTAATCACGTCATCATATAGTTTGAGAATTCAATTGATACTCTTAGGTAAGAAAAATATTATGGTCTTTAAAAAAATTGGCTACAAAACCTTTGACCATGATTTGAGACTTTGATCATTGATAAACCCATTGCAATTCATATCTATAAAAAATTTATGGTTTTCGGCTTATAGCGAATTGAATATATTTTCTAAATGGATCTCCCATACATAATAATAATATACGTGTGCATTTTTAATGCTGAGCTTCATGTCGGCGTTGCGTTGTTCATCTTGTAGTATGAGATGAAGATTGATTAAGAAATTGATGCACGGTCATGCGCCCCTATAAAACTGGTCGTCTGCATGTTTTTCCTGGTAATTGAAAACATTTTGTAAAATCTCTCTCTCGAGCTTCGGTTTCTGATTATGCTGATTGAGTAGTTTTAGAGTGTAACATACATATATATTTTAACGTTTTAAGTTGAGTACTTAAAGCCATTTACGATTTTACGATTCTTCATTACATGATCTATAAATTTATTGTACCAATTTTCACAGGGACGCCGATCAACCGGTTACCAATCATGGCAAAGCAGGTGCTGGACCTGTATGAATTGTACAATCTGGTCATTGCCCGTGGCGGTCTTGTCGATGTTATTAATAAGAAACTGTGGCAGGAGATAATCAAAGGTCTTCGACTACCATCCTCAATCACATCGGCAGCGTTTACTCTTCGTACCCAGTAAGTAGCGTTTACTGCGCTTTGTATTTATATTAATATTACGGCTACTTCATCTTCTTCCTCCTTGCTCTTTCCTCAAAAACTTTTCCCCCTTGTCTTTCGCCTCTTTAGCTTTTAAAGACGAACTTTTGACATGTTTATATGTACATTTTAGGTTAGCAAACCTTCACTTGTGTGCGTACATAAACGCTTCATGTTATGTTTTTATATAGCATCGTGCTCTGATGTTGCCATTATATTACTAGTAGAGAAAATGATGCTGAAGAGGAGGCAATGTTATGTTGTGGTATGAAAAGACTGAAAATTAGAGCTACTTATAAGCTCGCATCGTGGTGAAGCTGTTTTTTCATGCCATGTGCAACTTGTCTTGATGGTGATGCTTATCTATCTCTCACTCTCTTTCTCGTACACATTAATAGAAAGAAAAGGGTAATAAAACCAGCAGCACGTTAATGAAAGGCGAATTAAAGTGAGGAAAGTCGTTTTAAAATGTGACACGCGTCACTGTCACATATATAAATACACCATCGTAAACACACTCTGGCTGAACGTAGGTAGACAAGCTTTTATATAAATTATATATATAATATTCAGGAGCAGCCGTATATAAAGAAGAAGAATGACAATGGGTAACGAATTTTCAAGAAACTTCAGTAGTTGCATAATGAAACAAACTGAAATACATGGAATCGTTTCATATTATAAGTTATTATTACTTTTACCAAGGCATTATAGGCATTATTGGCAATATATCAAGGACATTAGAAGGAAAATTAAAAGCATCACATTACAACTTCCGGTCACTAAATATGTTTTGAATATTCGTATCCTTTTCTGGCCTTCATCCTGAGGAAGTGAAAAAAAATTCAGTGACAATTAAGTGTGTATATACATATACTTAAGTACTTTTATAAATCTAAAACAGAGACCCAACCAGAATCTTTCTTTGTCGTGAGCCAATTCCCAATACAAAAACATTTTGGGTCTTCAAGCGATTCGATTTCCTTTCTAGTGGGTGATGCAAGAAGGGAAGTAATCATTTGAGACTAAAAGGATGAGGAGATAATGAGAGCCAAAGAATTTGAATGTGAAATACTGAATCCTCTGAAACTACTAATGTGTTCTAAGAAGACAGAATCTTAAAGTCATATAAAATCGAATGAGTTATTGGTGGATGAGGTTAGCTTTAAAGAATGAATGATGAGCTGAAGTACAGTTCTATACTTCTACATACATACTACGATTTTTCGAATAACTTTAACTAAAGCCAATAAGCCACTATATGCCTATAGATTTCATCCGTTTTCCCAGCAGATAATGAAAGGCAAAAATACTTTTTTTATACAAGATCATCTATTGTTAGGATAAAAGATTGAGTGACTGTACGTAAGCTGATGATGAAGTCAAGTAAACGAGTGATATGATGAATGCTTAATGGATATCTGAGAGATGTGTGGCACTACTATAAATAACCAAAAGATTGTTCTGTTTATGTCTCCGGTTTCCAAAAAACTGCATACCATCATCAACCAAAAGCAAAAGCATGATCAATTTATGTAATAAGACAAACAAACGCTGAAGAGGTTTTTTTTATATTCTTTACGTTATAAAACCCATGTAATGTACGTAAATTCTTTACACATGCTTGGTTGTACTCTTACTTATACACACACACATTTCATCCTTAATTCATCATTCATTGGTTTACATTGATTTTTTTTGTCGTGAAGCCTAATGTTTTTGATATGAGCCTAAAGCAAAAAAATTTCTCTTTGGGGAGTGCTGCATCATATCGTATCGAGAAAGAATTTTATGTTAATTTTTTCAGCGATGAGGCAGATGCAAGCATATTACATGGTTTGGTTTCCTGTTTAATTTCTTGCCTCAAGTTTTACACCTGATATAACACAGATGACGGGTAATAACATTTGCATTCGTTTACAAATGTTAAATATATTATACGCGAGTAGTGAGTGGCTGTTGCTCCTGTTTACTGCTGCTGTGGTTTGGTTTTTGGAAACTACAGTAGCTTGTGAAGAGCGGAGGAATAATCACAACTCGATGCTAAAAAAATCATGCTCTCCATCAAACTCGTATTCCTTTATAGACACCTCTCTTTAGGTGAAAACTTTATTAATAAGCTGACGTATGTACGTCTTGAGGAAACATTGATGTAAGATCATAAAATATACATATAATGTGTGGATGATATATTTGTAAATTGTGCCCGTTCGGAAAAGGATCTCTGGCTCTCCCTCCATAAAAAAAAATCCAAATCTTTCACCGTGACGCTGACACTGACGATTGCTACATGAATTCATTATGTGTTAAACTGTCAGGCATCATGTTGATGGTGGTGATGTTGGAATCGTGTGATCATGTTGATGATGCGCCCAAATATGTTTTTCATCGTCAGATGTTTGAAAGGTTTTCCTGGTGTACTCCCCGTCTCTGCAATCTGCATGCTCCTGGCTGTGATTCAGAGTAAACTTTACATGGCAGTTTTAATATTATTATTATATTATAGTGCTCCACACATGTCAGCAGTGTACAAGTTAGTGGTGGTGGAGGAGCAGTAATAATAGAAAATATCGACTTATGTTTTACAACATATTTTTATAGGAAAATCATTCATATCTCATTTGGAATCATTTATTTCACATCCATCCATCTGTATGTAGGTTATGTTATGCAGCATAACATAACGTATGCTCTTTTATAGAACTGTTCCAAGAAAGAAGGAGAGTAAGTAGTAATCAGAAAGGAAAAAGTTTGCTTTTACATTTGCACTCGAGCAGGAACACTTTTTTTGACGTCTTTCTCTCTCCTCTTCTTCCTCTCTGATATCTCTGTGTGGAAAACAAATGATGTAAAAAGAGTGTCTTGAACCTTGTTCTTCATTATACAAGAAATTTTTACGTCTTGATCATTACTCTTTTATAGATGAGCGGAAGAAGCCACATTTTGTTCAATATTAAAATGGTTCAGTAGCAAAGAAGTGAGATTGTTTGGTGGTGGAACATATGTCAAAATCCGGGCTTGCCTTTCCCTTCCTCTGCCATTCTTTTTTTCTGATAGAAGATGATGTGATGTGATAGTGATGTGTGATGCATAAATAAATTCTCGTGTCATTATTCTATATTTATCACATACACTCACATTCGTACGCTCTCAAATGATTTAGACGGAACACATTGTGTTTCCATTCACATTTTGGAAGTGATGTGATGATGATAAAGATTATTATGACGAAAAAAAGAAAGGATTTCTCTTCCCACCCGTTGTCTTTTCTGTCTGTTAGTTCCGAAATGCTTGCTGATGATCATAACGATGCGATGCGATTTCTTTAACCTTTTCAGTGCCAAATACACCACAGTGGTGCTTTTTTACACAAAACTATTGGCTACCAATGGACACCACTGTGGTGACTACAATTAAAATTACTATACTCCCAAATGCACCACATTGATGCTTCACGTTTCCATGCCGTGAAGTCCCAATTACACCACATAGATGCTCAATCAAAATTTTCCCTTGACTCCCATTGTCACACAGTGACATCAATGTGATGTCATCTCAAATGGCTTTCCGCACATATGTAGATTCACGTATTTGCACACTGGACTGCTTGACAAATGTTTTTTACCCCCAAATCGAAAGAAAACTGCAGGAAAAGGACTACCGAAGAAGAATGTGTAGTATTTGCTTCGTTCTCATAAAATATATTTTCAATCTAAAGCAAAAATAGCATTTCTCGTCAACTTTTTTCACTCCAATCAATGTTTATATATGAAAGCTTCTCGGATACTGACGTGTCCGGCTTCTTATAAGATTAAGCTAATGTAACTGAAGCTGGGAATCCACTTCCAGACAGGTACACTCATTTCATTAAAAACTAATTTGAACGGTGGAATCTTTGTAACTATCTGTCAACTCTTTTTAGCTTCTACTTCAGGCTTCTAGTTCTGCCTTCACTTGAAAGTTTGATTTGGTTATATAATGATGAGGTTAATATTCTGACCCTGACGGCTCCGGACATCGGCTCCTTCTAGGGCGGTTAATGTTAGTGTGCACTGTTTATACTTGCCTACGCAGTTAAAAAGATGATTCTCAACAAAAAAATGTTTTACGTTGCTTTGCATATCAATCTATGTTAGGTTAACATCATAATCAGCTTAAGATTTCAAAATCTCTTCGGAAAAAAATTGGGAGCCAAGAGTCGTGGTGGCTGAATTTTCGTGGTTGTGATGGGTAATAGCATATGATAATATACTGGGCTCCAAGTGAGGTTTCATAGATATTTTATACGGTAGTCAATGAAAAGTTGAAGTCATTAAATTGGCACCGAAAAGGTTAAGATTAGCAATTGAGATGCATTCAAACATTCATACACGTAGGCATTCTTGCTGTAAAATTGACGATTATGAAGAATGGGAGCTGGTGAAAAAAAATGTGGGAATGAATGTAATGTAATCAATACATTTTTACCACTAGATCTATCTTGTTAGCTGGCAATGATGTGTACCTTACACTATTCCATTAGCGATTCTGCACGCTTGTCCCACCATTCTGTAACTAGAAGATGGAGTGCTTGGAATATACCGGCGTATTTTTATTCTTATTATACAACCGTTTCCTATGAATCGTGTTCTTTAGCATAAAAACCAACCAGGTCATGTGGAACATGTGTCATCACGCTTGCATGCGTTGAAAACATTCATGAGGATTTTGATTAATCTGAATGGTTGACAATTGACAATGATGGATATATCGTTTTATGCATAGCTGTCATTATATTATAATGTTGCATTATACGCAGCAAAATTGAAATATTCTTTGCGTATTAATAGTAATAGTATTTAAAAAGAAGTTGAAAATATTGAGTGATTGTTCACTTCCGTTTTAGTCTATCGAATCCATCCCATATTTTACCCTGTAACTATAATGTACACAGTATTTATTGCCCTTTGAAATTCACTAAACATTTTTTTTCAACTTGTTTTCACTTTGCAGATATATGAAGTACCTGTATCCCTACGAGTGCGAGACAAGACGGCTGAGTACACCAGCCGAATTGCAGGCAGCCATTGATGGAAACAGGCGAGAGGGTCGAAGAGCTTCCTACAGTCCGTATGGTCCGGAGATGGTAAGTCCTCTTATGGTGAGTGTGTGTCAATATTATATTGTTAAAACTGTTGTTTCTCGCTCTTCACTGCTTTTTCGTTTCGGTAATTATTTTGTAGCGTAGTCAGTCATCATCAATTTCTCGTTATGAAACCTTCTCAGAACCTTCATCTCCGCGTAATTTTATGTTGTTAGTAACCTTCGACTCATCGAGCATGATGTGCTAATGATAGTTTCCATATATAATTTGTGATCACAAAGAGCTAAAATGTGATGCCGTGTTTATACAAGATTACTATTTTTAGCTTTTTCAAAGAGATATAGTGTTTGTTTTAAAAAGATTAATTGATGATTCACTTTCATTGGTGGTTTTGCAAGAGGAAGAAGATTCAATGGAAACACATGCATATATGTATGTACGTGAATGTATATTATGAATTGAGAAAATCAACCTGATTTCATTTTGTAACGAGAAATATTGATTAATGATGAATTCTACGCTGCATCATTACTTTAACGTATTATATATGCTATTCTGATGAATTTTTGGAAACATTCCATATAGCCCTTACTCAATCCGCTTCATTAATCTTTTGTTTTGACAGATATCGCCACTTAGCCTCGTTGGTGGAAGACCTCAGGTGAACGGAAATGGCACGCCGAATCCAATGCATCCAGCAAGTAAGTATAAAAAGAAAATTGTTTACGTGTTCTTTCCTACTTTCTTTGTTTAATAATCTTTTGCTTCTTACCTATCAAAGTAACTTTCCAAAATGGCTTCATGCTATCCTTATGCTCTTACTACTACTACTCTTCCAATCCTGTATGTATCGCGAACATTATGATCACTTTGTTCATCCCAACGCTACGCTATATATTTCTGAGCTTTATATACATACTTTTATAGTCAGCCTCGCCAATCCTTAAACATGTACATAATAATATGTATGTACACAGCTTGGGTTTGAAAGCAGACATGTTTTTTATTTGTCTCGTAACTGCACAATAATTTCACAAGTTGGTGGCTAAAGGGGCATGTAATATAGGTCTACCGATAAGGATTAGTTTTGAGTGTACATCTATAGCATCATCTATCATAAGTATATATAAATATGTATGCACGTATATGTCTACACATGTAATTACAGAAATAAGTTTGATATCTTCCTTCGTGACTCTCATTTATACTTCAATTTTACGACTTTATTTTTGAAGGCATGTTTTTCACCAACTTTTATAGCTTCTTTCTAACCAACTTGAAATGTGAGTGCGAAGTTTGTGGGGACGACCGACCATTCGCAAGGTTTTTTTTCTTCATTTGCCATATTGTATTAAACACTTTTTTTCAATCTGTTTGAGGTATTTGGCTTATAAATGTTTGCGATTCGGATACATACACACATGTATATACTACTCACGAATTAGTACCTATATGATTGGCAGTATCCATTTAATATTTTAGAGTTTAAAATTCCTAACAACAAAAGCTTATGATTTCGGCAATCCTAAGTAGATTAGCTAGTAAAGTTTCATTTTCAATTCGTAAACAAAAATCAACAGGAGAGGGAGCGTGTAATGAAATTTCATTTGTAAACCCAACTAACTCCCGACATTAATAGCTATTGAAATTTTTGGAGTTTGAGTTGGGGTGCTGGTTTGCTCTGTAGCATGTATTTTTCTTGTAGCATGTAGGCTTCAAACATGGCGATTTTCGTGATTCTTTTCATAAATTGTATTTTTCTTCAGAGCAATGGACGGTCGAATTGTTATTTTTTATACAACGCACACCACATGCTTATTGTTTGCAATCTTGATGCCTAATCTCATCCAGTCCCCGCCCCTTCGCGTTCCATTAAGTTATAATCGTTAGATTTACGACATTTCTGTCTTAATTTTTGCTTTATTATGTTGGTGTAAGTTCTCATTGTGTTACTTTCCGTAACAAATTGCGAGACTGGTGAATAATTACTATTTAAGAAATGAATTTTACATACATATATCTTTATATTTTATATATCCGCATATCTTGAGTCAGTATCAACATCAACATCAACCTGAGAAGCTAAAAGTTAAAGTCTCTCTCTCTGGAACGACTTGACTGTGTTTTTGCTCACATATTTAATGGGTGCTTTCATGAAAAACTAGTCATTTGGTTGCACAGAAGCCATTAAATAGGAAAAGGGAGGATCGGACTGTGAAATTTTCAGTTTTTTATTAACCCTTTTTATTTCAATCTTGATTCCATGATATGTTCTCTAATAGTTTCTTGATGCTTTGCTAAAGTTTATGTGGTTCTAATATCAGACTACGGGTTGCTTTCCTTCCCGTAATTCATTTTAGTATCCAAACGTATGCATAAATGTGTATAGTAGGTATTACACAGACTTTTTTTCGCTTTCATGTTTACCTTTTCCACCAAAAGCTTTGGATGGAAGGAAGGATATATATTTTTTTTAGCAGACCTGTGTTATAAATGCTTTTTGTAATTTTTATGTTGTGAGTAATCCCAGTTTCATATATAATGGAAATGTGATGGCGATGATGTATATGCAGAGTAATTTCTACTCCTGTTTACGATGCATCAGTCCTCATGAAATGAAAATTCAGGGTAATCAACTAGGGGAAAACTAAAGGAATAAAATTATATACTCCACCTTGAGCTTGTGTGAATATATACGCTTACATGGATGTAGCCATTTGCATTGTTTGCAAAAAAAAGTGGTAGACTTTATTTTGCAGGGTTTGCATTGTATATACATTCAACATTTGCTTGTATAACGTGAGGCATGTTTTTACTTTTATGTAGGGCAGCACGAAATGAACTGTTATTTGTTTTCTATGATATAGATTTTAGTGCTTTTGTGAGCAGCAACTATTAAAATCCTGTGAGTTGCAAACAGTGAAATCGTTACTCGACACTCCAATTTTCAGTCCATCAATAAAAAGAAATAATAATGTGTTTGCTAGAAAGGAAACAACTAAACTGAGCGATGAATAATCTTAGTTGTAAAAAAAATGAGTTTTATATCACTATTTTGCACACTCTGTCGAAAGCACATGCATATGCACATATATGACCAAAATCACCGTGTATATCAATTCTCTTCGCACTGCAAATACCCATCAAATATTTGTTGTTTGTAGATTTTTACATGTACATTGTAAGTACAAACTTTACAAGCATCTCAAAACTCCTTTTCTCACCATTGTTGATTTTTGTTATTCAACTCGGTATCCGTGAAGAATTAAGAATGCTTACAACTGAAAACAGGGATGCGGGGTGGAAATGAAAACAGTTTTTTGTAATCGTGAATTCATTTTTAGGCATGCGTAATATCAAAATAAAGTTGTTATTCAAAGTCTTGCTCTGTCGCATCGTTGACACCCCAATTAGGTAGGGTAACTGAATATACGTGTGGCTGTTGCGATTTTATATTTGCAAGTTTGCAATTTATATATATATTCATATAGTTAATAGCCCATCCTGTCTGGTCGGCACCTGGGAAAGTTTTCTTCGGTGACTTATAATCATAGGGGTAAACATTGAATCATGATGATGAATTTTTTCACATCTGCACTACATTAAACTTGTTTGGATGTCGACGATGCGGAGTTTATTGAGCCTTCATAAAAATGAAATCTCATCATGTCTCTTGCTTTAGTACCTATATATACTTTTTACGCTTTTTCAGGAGACTTTAACTTTTGTTATTCGGTCATACTACTGCGTAAATTTTTTAAAAAAAGCTTGTTTTTTGTATTCAACACTAAAAAATGCCATGCTAAACGCTTGCTTTAATTTGTTTTGCAGTAGCGTCTTTTCCAAACTTTTTATTAGCTCATTCAACCAAAATCATGAAGTTTTACTTATAGTTTTTTGAATTTGTTTGTAAAGATTCCCTATTTTGTGTCGTAGGTCCAAACTCGTCACCACCAACTCAAACTTCCAACCAGAATGCTAGAGACATGGCTGCTCTGGAACTGTCCCGGCTCACAATATGGAATCATTTGTATGGCGCGGCAGTAGGTCTCACAGAGCCTGGAAAAGCACCTCCCCAGCAGGAGGCATTGAATCTTGAAGTTCCTACTAGAAGTTCGGAAGGTGCACACACGCCTAAAGTACCTTTACAGCCAAGAGACATCGTTCCAACTTCACCTAGATCCAGTATTTACACAGTAAGTGCTATTGAAATCGATTGCATTATTGATTCCTCTCGTAAAAACTGGTTGACAAAGTAATAAAATTTTGCTAATTTGCTATTTCCTCAATTTTTATAGCCGGAGAAGGAAATCAGTAAGCGACTAGATCGAGACCGTCACGAAAGGAACGATCACCATGAGCGGGACCGTAATCACAATAATCACAGTGCACCTCCACCCCCAAAACGAATAGCACTTGATGAGCCGGAAACACCAGTGAGTCGAGGTATTCCTTCCATGCCTGGAGCTCACATAAAAATCAACTCCAGAGGGGATGGTCTCGTCGTTTCAATGGAAATCAATGGTATCATGTACCAAGGTGTCCTGTTCGCGCAGAATGGTTCAACCACTCGAGTTTCTTGAGTTCTTATCCCTCCTTCTCCACATCATCTACATCATCAGTCATTTTTATCGCCAACTTTTCGTAGATAAATTTATATCAACTTAGTAATTCATATAGTAATATATTGTGTATTATAGAACGAGATATGTTTTCATTGTTGTTTTGCAATTGCAACTCCCCATTTTATACTTCATTCTTGTTTAGGTTAGAATAGTTAGTTTTAGTACTTTAATGAAAACAGAAAGCGTGCAAAAGAATCAGTAGTTTTATGTTCATATGCATTTATAGAGGTGTACCGAGTACCGATATCATGAACGGGATTCTGTCCACATATCAGAATCATGTATAAACTTTTTATCCTACTTTTTTTGATTTGATGGAGTTTTTTGTATTTATAGTTTTATATCGTGTAATATATACAAGCAACACAAACGTTTTCAAAGTCATTTAGTGGCAAAAAAACAAAAATTAAATCACACTGTTGTACATATATGTATACTCACTTAAAATGAAATACCAATACCATAATATACAATTAATATTATTATTAAATGATCCATAGTCAGTGGATTTTTTTAAATCCAACTTTATAGTGCAATCAATTTGGGATTTAAATGATTAGCTGCTAAAATAGAAACTCATGTGCAACAAGACAACATAATAGTAATCTTTAAAAACTTACAATTTAGCTAATAAAGTGTAAGCAATAATGAGGTGTTGTGTTAGTCCTTAATATTTAGATTTATAGACTCTAGTGTGTGTAACATTCACAATTTTTAATTCTGTTCGTGGAATAGTATATAATGAAATATGAATACAACCAGTATCTACATACTAATAAGAAATGTTGATAATGATATAATATGCATGCTGAGAACCATTCACATTCAGGGATAGTATTAGTAATTAAATATAGAAATAATAGGAGAGAGGATAATAATGCATAAATTCAATAATAGTTCATATGCATAGAGTTGTCAATCGATTACAAACACACTACACTTAATAATCTCAAGATTGAAAGAAGAACATTAGTTTTTGTTTTTGCATTTATATTGTTGTTGAGCATTATAAATACTTATATTGTATTAAAAAATCATTTCTACTACTTTTACCATTATTTTGATCTCTGTGTGTGTAGATACAAATAAATGCATTCATTTATTGGTGTTGTTGACTTATTCAGTTGTTGTCGGAAAGTTATATAGCCAATTTTATCTGAGAAAAGATTTGTACACACAAATAATGTTGAATGTTATATTATGAGTATTGTGGTGGAGAGACATAATGTATGTATATGTGACATTTATGCATTTAAGTAAAAAATAATAATATTATGTGTATTATTAACTGAGGTCAATAGTATTTCTGACTAATCTGAAATTCCGACATTTTAAATGTAGAGAGTAGAAGGTGTGGTACATGTATTAAATATTGCATAATATAAAATATGTAGTAGTTTTCATTCAGTATATCCCAACATACAAGATTTAAACATACTATTTAGACTGGTCTATTTATTTCGAATCTGTAGAAGTAGCTACAATCTACAATGATCTTTTTATGTAAGTGGTCTGAGGCAATATTAGCTTGTATGATTTATAGTAGAAAGGACCAGATTATAAATATGAATGTAAAATAGTAAGTTCTGCAGATTTTACGCACATGTGTAATATTATTAATAAAGGTTTCTGTTTTTTTACTTCTCTTGTGGAGCTTTGTTAAAAAAGACTGTTGTGTTATTTGTTGAAATTTTAGCATTTTTTTCTCGTGATATTGTAAAATGGTCTATATATTATGTAGTTGATTCCGGGTATGATTTCATCAAAACGATCCATTGTGCAGAACAAACGCACCCACATATTTTTGGAAAGTTTTTGGTCGATTACATCGAACATAATTGATCACGAATCACGATCCACAAGCAGTTCAGTTCAAAGCATTCATTGCTTCATTATGGTAGGAAACAAAAGAGCATTCATGACTTAAACTGCAAACGATTTTCTACTTTCAAAGTGCAGTCGGGATCGCATTTGTATCATATAGATCACAATAACAAAACCTTATAATAGGCATCACGAAAACAACAAAATTTTACTGAAACATAATTTCGCATACACCATATCACTATAAAGGAATAATTTTGGTCAGCCAGAAAGGAAGTAGGTAATTGTTTGATGCATATTATTTCAGTACTTAAATATTTTATTTCGGTCTCGGCATACAAAAACACATCTTTCTATTGTCTGATTTGCTTGTACATATTCTGGAATCTCCTCTTCGGAAGGTCTCAATAGCTGCAAAAGTTTTACATGCGTTCGAGCAACGTGTTCTGGATGGGGCAGGTCTGCAACTGAAGTTTGCAGAGGCATTTGAGATCAGCTAAATAAAATGTTTGAAAAAACACATTATATAATAAATTGAAATTTCAATATTGTGATTTCGTTGCATATAAAAACTACCTTAGTAGTCGTGCAGCCGCATACTCCAGTTTCGGGCGAACACCTTGTATTGCTATCCGGACAATATCCTTTGCACACCGAAACGTCCCCTCGTGCTCTACCAGATGCACAGAATGTGTATACATCATTTGCATCCAAAGGTCTTTGTGAAGAGCAAGTGTGAAATATTGACTGTAAAAATATTTTATTGCAAATTATTATTTTTAGCTTGTATCCCATAATCGGCAGGATAAGATTAGATCATATTTTATATGATGCATAATTATATTATATTTCACAGTCACAACATCACATCACAATCGACAGTCTTTAAAAAGTAGTTGTCATATTGAACATAGGAAGAAAACACAAATATATGAGCTTCTATACAGATAAACTTACAAACAGGAATAGTACACCAAAAGACAATATTGGGATGTGTTGGAGTCTTGTCATGATGCGGCTAACAAACAAGTGAAGCACACACTTTGGTTGGATAATATAATCCTAAATGCAAATTCGTCCGAATGTTCCAACTCACCCAAAGAACTGAGATCTATGAAATGAGACCTTTTGTGGTTCAAGTTGTCGTTGGGTTACTGATCATTACTTGGTGAAGTCGTTGTGATTTTATTAGCAGTCAACTTTTTTTTGTCAAAACAGAGCTTGCTTGCAAGGGATTCTAAAAATGTCAGAGAAGAGCCCAACAAACTTGACACTCAACAATGCACTAGGAGTGATAGTAAGCAAGATGAGAGCATTTAACAAAATCAGTAAACTTTCCTAATCCACATGCATAAACGCTGCTGCAAGAACCAGTGTCTGCCCTGCGAAATTCTCTGCTCTGATTTCACAATATTGCGTTGTAGAATTGATGAATCCTAGTATTTTGTATTTCATTGTGATATTATTTAGGATATCATCATCATCATATCATCCTATGAAATTCGACCTATTTTTACAAACCATGTGTTTGCAAGATGCAGTTGGTTTGGTGCAAGTAAAGTACTGATGATAATGTCCAATATAAAAATATGTATGAATGCAAAAAAAATATATTCACAAAGTAAATTTACGATCTTTATACATTATGCATTGGTACTTTGATTTCGTATGCATAAACATAAACATGTAAACAGCTTAACAAAGAGATGCTGCTGCTGTTAGATATTAATGCATCTTGCTTTTAGCAATATAGCCTTATATACACTGTTGATCATTGTGGCTTGCACTAAGAGGCTCTTTGGCTTTTTTGTGGACTAAAATGCATTTCCCATTCTTTCCTTTTGAGAAGAATAAGAACAACCACACGTAAATGCGTGTACTGATTTCTTGATTACATTCAAGGAAGATAACCAAACCACATTCCCAGTAGACTATAGAGAGCTTACCTGTTTTGTAGGAGGAAGGGTAATTTGAAGTGATGACAGAAGAAATTTATGTTTTTCCTTTTTGAAATCTTGTCGGTTAGGAGTCAAATCGCATTATGGAAATGCGCATTAGAGCAATGTTGCTTCAATAGATGCATTCTCTTTCGACCTGTTCATTCAGCTATTTTAATACCTATTTATGTTATGAATTACATCAGACTTAATCACTAATCAAAATTGCATAAGGAATTTTTGTTTTCAGGTAATCGATAATAAAAACAGGTACAACAACGAATTAGTGACAATAACCTGTATACCATTTTCATTCTTGTTACAGTCAACAAGTCGACTCAACAGTTTACTTTTCCAGCAAGAAATCAGGACATCTTTCCAGTTTTTTTTGTGGCCGCATTCACTTCACCTACATTAGTATTGATGCGTCTTGGGATGAAATGTTTTTTAACTTAATTTAATGTCAGCGTAAACAACAACAGCCCAGCAGCAGGAAGGACACTTCCGTAACTGGATGTAAGGGAGACACATGATAAACACAAGCATTCATAAATTAAAATTGATTAGGATGCCTACGGGTTATAGAACAAAAAGATTTATATAGCTCTCCTGCTATCATTATTGCTTCAACTTTGATTAAAAGTTACAGCAACATTACAGCTATGAGGCGTTCCAAATAATGATGACGAATGATAGAGGTCCCTTTTAATTATATCTACATTGCGTAAATAATCAATAAAGTTGCATGCACTCACACACAGCCAAATATTGGTCAGCATTATACAATCTTTCTTTTCCTGTTAGTGTAGCATCTTGTCTTGTTTCTTTACATTTAGTTATTTAGTAGCTGGTCTATTACTTGACGCCACGGACGACGCTGGCGCTCTACTGCCATAATCAATTTATACCAGTACAGGCCCTGCATATAAAATTCTATAGTATAGTAATAATATATGCAACATTTTCAAAAGTCTTAATTGCTGCAGAAGTTATGGCTCAACTTTGCAACGACTAGATCAATCCAGTCTGTCTGTATTACTATATCCAATTTTTTTTGTAGCAATAGCATAATCAATCACATTCACACACTACTGATCGATTTAATTTTGAATGAATTGGTTAAATGTCGAATCAATAAAACATAGCCATAAACTCAATATAACTAGGGTACACGTGTTTGCCTTTACGTGCAGGGGCAAACGAAGTGGATTTAAGTTTGGTCCAGAATGTGACATCCCCCAAACCAAAAAACTGCATGCATGCATTTCATACACAAGCATCCGATATCAAACTCTTCAATCCTCATCAACTGACTCATATTTGTAACTCACAGAAAACCTGTCACAATTTTTATCCATAAATCATTTCAACAAAGACAACCGGTCTGGAAGATGCGGATGGAAATGAAAGAAATATTCTAACCCATGCATTCCGTGTGTATACTCAAGTACAGTTACAGGATTACTGTAACAAAGTTAGAAAACGCATGTCCAAAGCATTATGTAGATACATCCTATTGCTCACCACTCACTTTAGGATTGGAGTTTCAAGGTCGAATGGGAACAAGTTGGAAGCTTCTGCTCACAGCCGAGTCTCATCTCTCTCCGTAAGAATAAATTGTAAGATGATATTTTCCATTTCAGCAATATATACTAAGCACTGAGCCGCCCTCGCCTCGATCATGATCCCACAACGCAACGCCAAACAAAAGAGAGAAATAGAATGCGAAGTGAATCAGAAAATGTATTGGATGAATTTTTATACAGAATAAGGATTTGGAGCTTATGACTGAAGAAGGATTCGGTTTTGTGTATGCGGATAAGTAGCTGCTGCAACTTGACAAGAAGATCCCTACATTTTACATCCATACTATGTTGTTGTACCTGTTTTGTTATTACACTGTAAAGCTTAGCATGCGGTGACGGCCGTTCCGTTTCAGTATTAATTTTGTACTGAGTTCACCTTCAGTCGTGTGAAATTCAATAGGTTTTCTTTGTTTGATTGTAGCCTGATGATAAAAGGTTTACTGTAAATAGATTTCTTTGGGGGAGTTTAGCCAGTTTTCAGATTGATTGGTTAAATCAATGTCAATTCCACTCCCCTCCACAGTATTTTTCTAGTCAGATACTACCTACACTTACGACATACGAAGAACTTAAGTTAACCTAGAGTTCCAGTTGTGAATGCACGGAGGAGGCGGAATAATTTACTTGAGAATTATTTGTGTGCACTGCCGATCATAGGAATCCGGTGACTTGACAAGCAGGTAACAGTTGAAAACAAACGTTTTATTGTTATTTTAGAATATAATATACAAATAAGCTTGAAGCGATAGAATATTTCGGGAAGTGATGTCAATGTCAAATGTGTTTTTATTTGGTGTTGGTGCTTTGCTTTTATAATCAGCGCAAATGATATCTAAAAGACAGAAAATGGGAGATATCAACAATGGATTTGCAAGAGGTAGGGGTGGAACACCTAATTCGCCTACATTATCAACGATGGTCATGGATCTTGATACTTCTAGGCACCCCAATTCTTTTGAAGGAGGGCACATGGACATGCCAGACATTTTAGTTCCTCCTTTGTCATCCAGTGATCCTGGTATTCTTGGCGGAGGTCAACAGGGAGAGCGGCCCAGAGGAAGTACTCAAGTAAATAGGGATTGTGCGTCTGACTCCAGAAGATTTTGGTACCTAAAATATTTATGTATTTCAAGCTCTTTCTTAGTTTGATTTGAAGGAAATAAAAAAATTGTTGATTTTATTTTGGAAGGAATTATTTGCGGCCCTCTAAACGATACAAAACCGAGGAACCTAAAGCTGGGCCTGTTGCATCAAGTTTCGCAAATGATGAAGCATACAATACAAATCATCCAAGAAGGGGAAGATGTTTGATTTTTAATCATCTTGTAAGTTGTCAGACTAAAATTGACAATTACACGAGACACGAAGGTTCGAAGGGGGTTTTCATTGTAATTACTGAATTAACATAACTTAACGTTTTTCTCTTTTCAGCGCTTTGATAAGATTCAACAACTGACTGAGAGAGTTGGATCAGACGTTGATGTTAAAAGTATTCAGTCTACATTCGGATATTTGGGATTTCAGTTAACTACTTATGAAGATTTAAAGTATGATCAACTAATGCAAGAACTAAAGAAAGGTTTGTTTTTTCTCCTGAGATTTAACGTAAAATTTTCAAACCTCATGATGAACTCGGTGCAATAAAAATGTTTGTCAACTCACAAATATGTATATTATGTGTATTGGAATTGGAAACTTCAGTTGCAGAAGAAGATCACTCCCAAAACGATTGTCTTTCAGTTTTTGTGCTGACACACGGGATGGCTAGTGAATTACATGCTTATGATATAGTATATAAACCGTCTTCCTTGTGGAACATGTTTACTGCGGACAAATGCGCAACGTTGGCAGGAAAGCCAAAAATGTTCTTCATTAACGTAAGTTAACACACACATTTTACCATTAAATTATACAAAAATATGATTTGTACCAAAGTTCCAAACGAATTTGCAGGCTTGCAGAGGGGATCTTTATGATGATGGAACATTCTTACAAAAAGGGCACATTTCCCAAACCCAAGTGGATGGTCCGAACAACAATGAGGTTTCGTACAGGATTCCAAATCAAGCTGATTTCTTAACGGTTTTCAGTACTTACGAAGGTATTTGAAGTAGAAATGTCCCATATTAATAGATTTGAAGTAATGACTTTCATTCCAATCTTGAGGTATTGCGTTCCGCGTATGCGGTCTGCCTCCGTTGTCTTTAGCTGAATCAAAAAGTTTACAATACATTTTTGCTTACAAAAATCGATACTCTGACGCGCTGCTTCCTTACTAACTCTGCTTTTACAGCGACGTCGGAAAATTTTGACTTGTTGACAATTACAATGCAGTATCTATCCTTAGGATTTTATTCCTGGCGTAACAGTCGAAATGGAAGTTGCTTTGTTCAAGCATTGTGCAAGATTTTGGATGAGAACGCTCATAAGCGGGACGTGTTATCTTTGTTGACCTTAGTCAATCGGCAGGTAGAGTTGAGTATAGTAGTAAGAAAAAGTTTATTTGTTTAATGTGCCTATCAGCTTTGAATATTTTGCACTTGGGTGTTTTTACAGGTTGCGCTGACTTATGAATCTCGATCAAAGGAACCCTCTCAACATATGAAGAAGCAAATTCCACATGTGTGTCACACTCTTATGCGTGACGTCTATTTATGTCCTGCGTATCAAAGCACATTGGTGTAATACGTATATAGCTTCTGGTTTTGATAATTTTTGATTACTATTTGCCGATAATAT
This sequence comes from Orchesella flavescens, assembly GCA_964034955.1. NCBI lineage: Eukaryota > Metazoa > Arthropoda > Collembola > Entomobryomorpha > Orchesellidae > Orchesella > Orchesella flavescens. Next base: position 38,172,401 of record OZ035956.1, on the reverse strand, counting down.
TGTGTTCATTCTCAGGAAAGTCAGGAGGAGTACAGTTGTGTGTGCATGTTGCACTATCTCTTCTAATCTCAATGACTAAAAAATGACAAGCAATATTGTTGCAGTGTTGTCCGTTAGTGTAGTTTTACATTTATCCAGTAATGTTTTCATATTTATGTTCACAATGTTGTCTTTAAAATATAAAAAAACATAAAATATAAATAAATATAAGTCATAATGTAAACCAGTTTATTCGTTGAGTCTTTTTTTATTGTGTATATATGTAGCTTCAAGCCAACGATCATTCAATATATATTTGCAAACGATTCAAATGACAAACTACGTGGTTTCGCTGATGCATTCCTACACATGCATAGTTTTGATAATCGAACTGATAAAAGCATTGCGTCATGTTTGGAATTATCTCTTGCATATCTCACATATTGTTGACTATCTTATTGCCCTATATTCTGACATAATATTACGAATGCATACTTTCCATTTTACGCTTGAATGTATTAGTCAATGAAACCAATTTTACAGAACAATAACTTTATATAATACCATTTACAATTTAGAAATTTTCATTTGTGGTTTCATCTTCCTTCCTTTTCTATATTTTCTGAATTACTACTTTGTGCAACTCATATAAAAATTTTAAAATGGAATCAGAAAATCAGAGCAATCAATCTGAGGATGTCGATGTCTCTAACGATCAAGTGGACGCCAAAAGCTGGTATTTGTTTCCTGGAAAAAAGAAAGTTTTCAAATACTACACTACATTTATTAGTATCAAAGTGATATTTCTAACTTTGATTTTATATTCAATGCAATATTTTGCATATTATTAAAGGACTGAAAGCATGTTGGAAAGCCTTCCATCTAAACAGAATACTGCTTTAATGCCTGTAGGAAGAGATTCGGAAGTTTATAATATGAGACATCCCAAACGAGGAAAAGCTGTAATTTTCAACCACATGGTAAAATGAAAATCCTTACGTTAAACCTTTAAAAGTTTTACGGCTGTCAATATCATGGAGATTTTAATTTGCTTTACGAATTAGAAATTTGAAAATGGTCAGTCAACTCGCCACGGAACAGACACAGACGAACAAAAATTAAAAAATTGCTTACTTGAACTTGGCTTCCAAGTAATCGTTCATCGTGATCTCAAGCGATTGGAAATTATGGATGTCATCCATGAGCGTGAGTTACATATGCAACCGGCGTAATTACCATTGAGTAGCAATTAGCTTACGCAGTAGTAAGTATATACTTGATCACATAAAAAATTTAGCCATATATTTTATTGAGCAGTACGAAAAGAAGACCATTCCGAAAGCGACTGCTTAATGATAGTAGTTCTATCCCATGGGGAGAAAAATAAAATATATAGCTCTGATTCCGACTACAAACCGGAAATGTTGTGGGACTCATTTACTGCTGATGTTTGCCCTACCCTTGCAGGGAAACCAAAAATATTATTTATTCAGGTATTATATATTTTTTACTTCAGTATAACGCTGTTGAATTTCCATAATTGGTTCGAGTTCGTGTACTGTACTATCACCCAGGCATGTCGCGGTGATCAACTGGACGCTGGAACAAAGTTAAGAAGCAGAACACAAACAGATAGTCTTCCTCAAAAAGAGAGTTTGACGTATGTTGTGCCGAACCGAGCGGATTTCTTAATTGTCTACAGCACTGTGGAAGGTAGGATAACTTGAAAATAAATCTATTTAATTACCACTAACATAATTAAATCAGAGGCAACAAGTGTAGCATGCATTCCATTTCTTAAGGATATTATTCATGGAGAAACACCAATGAAGGATCATGGTTTGTCCAATCATTAACCAAAATTTTAACCAGCTACAAAAACAAGAAGGATCTATTGTCTATGATGACAATGGTTAGCCGGGAGGTAAGCACATTCAGCATCAAAAGCTTTATGACTTCTGCAGATGGGTGTAGCAAGATATGATTGTAATGCATCATTTTCTTATACTATTGCAGGTTGCTCTGAATTTCGAATCAAATGTTCCAAACAATGCTTCCTTTGACCAGAAAAAGCAAATTCCCATGATCAACTCTACGTTGATAAGAGATATTTATTTATAGTAAACGAACAAAATTCAACCATTTCTACACTTACTTTACAGACATTACAATGTCTCATTGTAAGGCATACTTTGAATAAATTATGGCACAAATATGTATCATAATGCTTAATATGATTTAGATATAATTGCGCTTAACTTTTTTTTATCTGATTTTCCCAATCTGGCCACAACATGTCTTTCATTCTGAATCAATACGCTCTAAGATTATAAAGTTCATCTGTAATATGAAAAGCATGTAAATTAAATACCATATATATTACTAACAGTAAACAGTATTCATATAATGTAAGGAGGCACTATAGCTAATGCTAAGCTTTAACTTTAAACTACAAAGGTTTGCGCTTTACTTCATTCATCTGCAACGTTATTGTATTGTCGTGTTCATTTTTTCCACTTATGCTTCATGGCTATGCTTTTTAGGATCTTGTATGGTATAATTTTTTTACACATCATGCGGCTTTCGGCTTAATGAAGCAGATTGAATTTACAGAAAATGGGTATTAAGCTGATTGAGCTCATGTAACAGAAATTAAATCCAGGACAAAGAAACCACAAAGAACCAAAAGAGTAATTTATGAGATTTTTATCGTGTCAATTAATCTGAAAGCAATGTACCGAAACCGAAACCTAGATTCTAAAGAGGATAAGGTAGCATAACAGTGAAAGAATGAATCTGTGATTCGGTGTGTCGAAATGTATCTAAAGAATGTGTGTCAATCGCATGTACTTTCACCTCACCTAAATACTTCCGACGCTCTGTATAATTCGAATGTGAATACGTTGGTTTTATTATATTCCATTGTAATTACTTGTGCATTGTATGAATTGTGCATTTATAGTGTGTAAAAATGCAGTGTCAACTGTCAAATTCAAAACGGATATAAATTACATCTCTTCTTATATGAACATCTTTATTTGATACATCTGGGACAGATAAATTATGACGGAACGACTTTGCAATGCATTTTAATGCGAGATGCATTCACATGTGAATGCTTTCCCATCATGTGACAAATCAAGGTTAGTCCTAAAACAAAATTTTGTTTTCAGGGACATTTACATATGCGAATGGGGCTTTAAGGACTTTTAAATTATTTTTTAAGTATGCAAAAACCTTGCAAGATTTTCAACAATTAAATAGTCTAATCTAATTAACCTTTTCAATTATCATACCAGTACTAGTCAACAAGAATATCATTGTTTTCAAATGCGCTTTGGCCCAAATTACCATAATCCGTCCTCCACGAAGGAGCGACTGAATCGTATAACCAAAAGTTCTGTTTCAGTCATTGATATTCTAGAACAAAGACTGAATTGTAGTTGGCTGACATTGTGAATATTGATGAACCTCAACTGTTGACTGTTAGCCAGTCACAATAACACTGAAATCAACACAGCAATTAAAATTCATGAGAGTGAGCGAACGCACATACATAGAGATAAGGCCTGAACTACGCTCAAATGAAGTATTATTATAATCATCATCAACTTTATCCATTCATAATGGAACCAAGCCTCTTCTGCATTCACTGATAGCACTCAATGAATCATCTATAAAATTCCTAAATGAATACACCGCAAATGAATGATGAACGAGCGAAGACTATTGCCCTTGCAAATCGTTCACACATCTTTTCTACAGCTTAAGCCTAAGCTCGCGCTAATATACACTCTCATATAAAGTACCTAATTAGATTTGAGTAAGTACAAAGCTTTAAAAAATGCACAGGCAAAGCAATATCATTACCTAATTTAACGATGCAAATACTCCACATTCATAGTTTTTATGCTGTACCTATTCATAACACGCTCTAGGTCTTCCCTTTGCATCCACACGATTTCTGGCAAGCTTAGTATGAAAAAAAACCCAGAGTTATTAACGGTTGTTTATTTTTTACGTGCTGATCTAAAAGTGTAACACGCAAGTAAGTTTATAATATCGTTTCATTTCATATTACCTCCCGTATGCATCTTAGAATGTGCATTGTATAATGCTAGAGCTAACGTATGTGAAATGATGACATTTTAGATTAACTTTATTTTATATGCTGCAGTTGTGATACATAACAATGTTATAATATGATATGATTAGTCTCCGTTTTGTTTGCACAGTTGTGTTGTGTATCAATAATCCATTTATACGTATATGGTGTGATGTTTATCGCAAGTTAGACTACTTTAACTAGTTGTAACTCACAAAAAACTTGTGTTTAACGATGATCCTCTTCTTGTATAAAGGTTTTAGGTTGCAGGCGGCTTAAATAATAATTTTACTATTATGCATAAAGTACTCTCCTCCTGTGAGTGAGTACGCAATAGGGAAAAAAATGTTATGCTTCTTATTTCTTGTAACTTACTTTGTAAGGATGAGATTTTTACAAACATTTTTGTATTGTTGTAAAACTTCAAAGTGTACGCAGTAGTAAGTATGTAAGCCATGAGCCAGCAACCGGATAGTAAAGCCTGCTCAGCTACATTTGAGTTGATGTTGATGCGTTGCTTCAGATCAGGTTCTTCTTGCTTCAGAGAAGAAGAAGAAGTAACCTGTGTGTTCGAATGTTTCTTCTTACTCAGAAAAAAAAGATTCTTTGAACACTTTAAAGTGAGTATGTGGAGAGAAGAGGGGGCAGTGAAATCTCAAAAAAAGATATATTTTCCTTTGAATAAGAAACATATTATGTGAAGGCATAAATAAAATAATTCCATTATTCTGTCTCTAGTCAACCTGTCCCCACACAGTAACTGAAATAAGCACACACCTCTGCATATTTCAAGAGAAATTTCTGAAAGATGATGGTGATGTTGATGATGATATGATGGTATAGTGAGTTTATGAGTGTTGAATGAGAAATAACAACGTTTTTGTGACTGTGAGTTGCTTTTTGTGTCTCAAGATTTTATTCATTCGTTTCACGCCTGTACGGAAGAAGTGAAGGTACACCAACCTTGTCTACTTATATATATAGTGAGTGTGTAAGTGAGTAGTTGAGATGTGTCGTTCTCGTTGTTTTGGTTTTAGCGTCATCATGCCTCTCTCTAGTTGTCAATTCAGTTGGGAGATGCGTGCATTGTTTTAAAGTAGGCTATGCACCAGGTTCAATTCGCGTCACGAATCATTTTTATAGGATAATGTAAGTGAGTAAACAACCAAGCATCTACAAAAATATTTGAAGCGGATTGATTGGGTAAGGATAATTTTAATACCTATCAATCTTGATTGCTTTTACACTCATTGGCTATTAAGTAGGATGTTTACGTGTGAGATATATATGAAATTCCGGTTCGGTCTGTTGCTGGGATTTTCCATTAAACTAAAAGCTCTGCACTTTATGCTGTATGCGCCTGTTTAAACAATAATTAGTTTGGTTATGAAGTTAAATATGAGCACAGTGCTTTTATACGTAACGAATATTTTTGTTATATAAAATACAAAAATATCCTAAACCGCAGTATTGCGTTGCTCGCATTTCATCGAAAAAGTTAAAATTTTAACGGGCTCGGGAAATTCAGCTCATATTTTATAAAACTGTGGCTTGTAGCCACATTTACCTCTTGCAGTTATGTTCTGTAGCAGCAACATCCGTAAGTAAGTTCCACTTTCATGATTAAATACAAGTGCGGTGAGGCGACACCCGAACACGGACATCCTTTTGTGGTTCTATCTATAGAAGATTTTTAACTGTGCATACCACTATCAAAAGTGCTGGTAATGGTGTATAATATAATGACCTATAAAGGCAAAGGCACGTACCGTATATTGATTGATTGTGAAGTTATTAGTGAGCATTATAATAGGCATCAAATACATGGCTTTATCAATTAGTGTTTATTACTGAAAGTTGTAAATGGAACAGGATGGGGAAGCCTGATACGACAGCAAAAGATAGTAATGTGCATCTTTACACTTTACACGTGCATATATAACTTTATAAACCTAAGAGTTTTGTGTTTACTTGGATCAAGGTATGCACATGAAACTAGTGTATACATAATATTCCATCACAAGAGCCGGATTGGAAAGGTGATAGGGCTATAGAAAGAGAGACAGCAAGATAATAATGCGTTTAGTAGGTAAACATTGGAATGATAAATAAACACATCTTCATTGTGAGCGATGTAGAAAGTTTTATGACAGCGAGGGAGATGTTCGCTTGTGTTCCCTATAGTATGAATACATCAATGCAGGTAGTTTATGAGTGAGTGCGTATGTGCATTAATGAAATACAGAGAATGTTGAGAATGTCTATTTATAATCCCGTTGGACTTCAGCTTTTAATGTATGTGGTATACTTATTTAGGATTTTAAAATCCTTTTCAAAAATAACTTCACGTTGTGAAGATAGACATCTATGTGGGTCCTTTACCTATTGTTCTTTGGTTATGTGCAAGTGCAAGGCATAACTTTAGTTAGTAGATAAATCATGCGATATATGCTTGCACAGTGTAAAAGATAGGGTTTTCCTTATTGAAATCTCTACGGTATATACATATACACCCAACACATTAAATCAAAATCAAGCTGCCGGTTTTTACCTGTGATTTGCACTAACACCACCAACATAACTATATGTTTTATAGGCATTGTTGCATTATGAATCTGCAACCATATTGATGATGTCTGTGCGTCACAAGGATATTCCCTTCTTGATCAAGGAATTTCATGGGTTATTTAAGTTCAACAACGCTTCTAATGACACGGAGAATTAGATGATACTGCAGGATAATGTTAGGAATACACTTGTATTTGATTGAAGGTTGGCTGGCAATCATTAATGATTAAAAACGCTGCGCTGGCTGAAGTGTTCAGTGTTGCCTTCACTCTTAGTAGCACTCTTTGATCGAGAGAATTTTTGCTGGGAATTTGGCTGAAAAACAATCTAACAACAAAAAAAAGTGAAGGTTGTGGTGTCTAGTTTGAGTGTAATTTCTAAGCGATTTTTACTAGCAAGTATTCAAATGTTCAGGAACTAAGCGTAAATTTCTGGCAATACAAGGTAATTTCCCATGTACGTATTTTATGGAAGCGCTACTCGGCAAAGTGAAACTAGCCACAAGCATCATTTAAAAAAATACATGCATATTATTTTACGTACCTATAGGAAAACCTCAAAATTGGAATGCAAAGAATAACTTCTTTCTGGCTTTCAAAAAAGGTTGGGTTAGGCGTTATTAGCATGATGAACATTAATAAAATTAAAGCGCACATTTATTCACTCACGACCACCACGACTTTTAACTAGTTTTGGTTTGTAAAAACTGTTGACCCCAGCAAAAACTTTTATTGAGGGGCAGGCAGGGGTTGTAATTTTTGTTAAAAGCGCAGTTTGTGTGAACTTAAGTTGAATCAAACACTTGTTGCTTTTTTTCTACCGTTCATAGGAGCTTGAAGCATATAATATGCATACATATGTCGGTAATGTAGCATGAAATTATGAAATTCAAAAATACATTTATAAGTATCATCTCGCCTTGTTAATGCATAATTTTTCATTAAGAAAAGTTAGTACATAAACTTCAATCCAATAATATTGAATATACGTAGTTAATTTTTAAAGGCTTGTCCATTCCATGATGTCGATATCCTTCATATAAAGGAAGATTATTTTGATGTATTTTGTGCAAATACGTATACTTACAGGTTTAGCGTCTTCAGAAAAGGTTTCATACCAAAAAATACACTCCAACGCATACATTAGGTTTAGGTACAACGACTGACTACTCAAGCCACACATCAAGTTTACAATGATATACACACATTCTTTCTGTACATAGTAGAACCAACAGGAAAGATGACCCTCTTATCTTATTTTGAGCTCCCATTCTCGTCTACTTCTACATTAAAGCTCGACTCGTTATATCTTAATCTCATCATCTCGTATCCTGACCATCAAGATTAAAGCAAGTAGTAAGCAAGTGAGAATCTGGAAAAATAAAATGGCTCACGATGAATTTTAGAGCTTACTTACGATTAGTCTGCAATTGAACTTGAGAAAGTTAATAGTTGAAAGTTAAGTGTAGAATATTTTAATGGATTTCTGTGAATTGCTTATTAAGGAAGCTTCCAGTTAAGGAAAATCATTGTGGTTGGTAATATAGTCTCATTTAGAACTGGGGAGAATGGTTTTGAACTTAATTTGATAGAAGTGAACTTCAAAAGTGTCTCATTAACTCGGCTTCGAGAAATGTTAAATGGTGAACATTTCATGGAGAATCATGACAGACTAGAACTGTCATTGTATTATGTAATTCAGTACACGTAACTTCAGTTCAGTTTCTGAGAACATTTTGGTAAGAATTAAGCCAATAAGAGAATAGAATAATGTCTTTTCACTTTTATAAGTGTGGTGTTAGTAGCAGCAAACCTTTTGTTTTAAAACATGTATACCATAAATTAAAATGAATCCTACACAATGCAATGACGTAAGACGTAAAAGAAATATTTATGTATACAAACGACGCACACTTAAATGGTATGCGAACTGATGTCCTCTCTTCTTAAAGCAAAGGAAACACTAGACGGGCTTCTGAATTATTTCTGCGGTCTATTGCTTTGCCCACCATCAGGTCAGTCAGACTGGACTAGACGTTCATACATAAACAACACATATTTACCGTTTTCCTCATCCATATGCACGATCCCATCCATTCCTATATTGTTTCACAGCTCAATCGCTTATTCCCGTTCCGATTCGTAAATATAGCACGGAAAAGAAGAACTTTTTATTAAGTACTTGCTTACTGTCACCGGCAATAAGTCGATTTGCAAAGGCGTGAATTATTAATCAAGGTCAACCTTCCCTTTCTGACCATGCATGTCGATAAACACCTTTACTGCCCTATATGTATATGTTTTTTCCAGTTTCTACTAGCATTCAACATATATCTAGAACTAGAAGACTCTAGTTAAAACTGTGCCGCATTGTACTCATGCATATAAAATATTGTCTCACTAGAAGTTTCCCATCGTCAACAAGATTAGTACGCCTTCAGTTTTAGTAGAGGTTAGACGGAAGGAAAAGAATAAAATAATATTATGTTGGCTCTAGATAGTTACTGCTATTATATCTAAATATAATGACAAAATTATAATTATTGTAATAATGTTTGGTGGGTCATTCATTCCTATACGTTTTTTACGTACGTACTTACTTACTAGCAGAGTGATTTTTTTCAACTGCATACGTACTTCTTCTTCCGCAAAAAGTTACTGTCCATAATTGATAATGCTAACTTGAAGTGTGTCCAGCCAATTCAACATACATTAGAAGAAAAAGCTAGATTGCAATAATAAGATGAAGAAATACTGAAGGTTGCATAATATAAGTATATAGTATGCAACATGATTATTCATAAGATTTCCAAATGTGGACAAAAATTTCTCACGGATACCTAGCAAGAGCAAAAGCATTAAGCAGGTAGGCATATATTGAAACTTCACAGTCTTCATTGTGTTGTGTGTGTTGTGTAGAACAAAGGAATTGAATAGTTTTGGCTAACGTCTAACGTGCCTTGTTTTATTGTGTAGTATATTTTTATGGCATAAATATAAAATGGTTCAGATCTTCATTGCATTTTTCATTCGTGGTTGACCTTGCTTTGCGTGATTATCCTTTGAGTTAGAGACGCAATTGCAGACCAGTTTTATGCTCACATTTGCAAAGGTTTTTGAGATGTGTGGGTATGGTCGGGCTTCTTGTCTCCAGTTTTTTTGTGCGTGGATAACGTAAAACGTTACACAGCTTCATGTTTTGTTCAAGTCACATGAAATTCATGAAGACGCTACATAAGAATGCATTTTATAGCACAGATCGCAGCACAAAGCCTCATACAATATCAGTACTTATACTCAGCATCAGTGATGGATGTTCGAGCTTCATAAGCAGTAAAGCTCTATGCAGTTTAATTGGTTTGGATTGCGTAATGTGCATAAATATGCATTTATTGTGACTTTGTGTCGTTAAAATGTTCAATTTTAACTGCAAAAATTTGCATGTGAGGTTCAAGTGCTAGTAGTTGCAAACAGGGCTTGTAAATCACTGGAATCCGTGTGTAAAAGACTATAAAGCTAAATTGCCTTCTGATGAATCGAGATCAAGTATAAAGGGCGGCTGGATTCCCACGGATTGCTGGATTTAACATAATTTTTTATGGATTTATAAAGGTAATACACTTCAATAGTACGTTCAAGTAGGTCGAGGTTTTAAATAGGGTTCAATTTGTTAAGAATTGCGACATTACATATTGTGTTTGCAAATTTGATTTATTTTAATCGGACAGGGGAGCGTTTTTATCGTTATTGACATATCGAATGTGATAACGAATGTTAATACTATGTGGCATGGCACACATTTAAAAGTCAACTGTAGTTGGTGAAATCCCTGAAACTTGTTGCAGAATACTATATACACAGGCCTGCCAGATTTTCGGAAGCCCAAAGTAGTACACAAAAAATAAAAAATACATAATGTATATACATAACGTATTTGAAATTCAAAAGCAGTTCTCAATTAGTAATCACAGCTTGAAATTAGTTTTTCATCTTGTTTTCAAAACAGCGAAAGATCAGGGAATCCTAAACTGAAATTTATTTTAAATGCAAACAACAATGTCTTGTATTAATTAAACAATTAGCTTGATTTTTTTAACTGTTCCCTTAAATTTCAGCTAAAATTTCCGTTTTTGAAGTTTTTGACACTTTTATAGTTAGTATTAGTTTGAAAAGCTAAAAATCCCCAGAAATCTTCAAAACAAATGCTGCCTTAAAATTTGGATGAACGATTGAAAGTTTCAAACATAATTAATATTGACTGGACTTTATTTTCTGAAATTAAATTTAGGGACACTTAATTTGCGCGACTAAAACCGGACCTATTTAGCTAAAAAAACAATTAAATTGAAACAATACGTGTTATCATGTTTGCATATATTAATCAAATACGGTGCCAAACTGTTATTGAGGTGAACTAAACGAAGAAATTAAACGCAATACTACTCTCGTTCGTTTAAAAAATATAAATTCCCCTCTAAACAGCATCAGATAAGCAGTACACCATAGTTAATTGGAAATAAAACTACTTCAACTCTGACATAAAGAGAAAATTCAATCAAAGGTCGGCTAAATCAAATGAATAAAAATGGTTAGACTACTGAATTACCTAATTGTAAGAAATTTTTAAAGAAATTAGAAGAAAATTCTGAATTTTTTGATTATTTGGCTCAAAGTAGTACAGGTAGGACAAATTGTGCCAAAGTAGTACTGTACTACTTTTGTCTATATTTTGGGCTGAAAAGTAGTACTGTACTACTAAAATAAGTACGTCTGGCGGGCCTGTATATACATATACACCAAACTAAATGTTTGATTCGTTTCCCAATACCAATTATACCTAATTATGCACAAAGGCGTGTTTCAGCAGATGTTAAATGATGATGACGGGTAGTGATGAGGTGCGATTCAATTCAACGACTAACAGCCAACATGAATATGATTGTCAAACAAACTGGGTCTGCGTTATCAGACTTGGGATGAATGATAATAAATGCGTACTCTCGCACATCGAAATTGCGATTGGAATGAACGCAACCAGAGCAATCCAACAGAGAAAGAGATTAACATTACATTATTATTATCTAACTCTGATTTGTATTTGGGTTGCCTTTATTCGAGAATGTGCTTTAACTGAGATACGTTACGTTATAATCCACGTGTATTTCACTAGCATTTATAAAAAAGCTGTTCCAGAGGAAGCTAATAAGAAGTTTTATTACTCGTCAAATACTCATTAACTACTGCGGATGTGTACACTTGAAAAGCAATCATATAGCTTTCGTTGCAATTACGTTCTATCTAGGAAAGCTCTATTCCATCAATATACGCTCAACGTAGGTAATAGCAAATAACGTTTTTATGGTGGAGGAAGATCCATTTCAGTCTAAATTGAATTTCAGTAAAAGCTTTGTCATAAATAAATTTTCAAAGGTGCATGAACGGAAAACAAACATTAGGGATGCTAAAGTGTTTTCGATTATCGAGTTCACCGAATCGAATCTAGTTTGTAGTACACAACATTATGCAACAGTTTCTACGGCTATATCAGTTTGTATTCAAAATTCATCTGTTTGATGTACATTTTTATTTACTTGGTAAATTATATGCAGTTTTTCGTTTTTGTTATTTGTAAAGGTAAGCATTTGTGATGGAGTCAGGATTACAAAGGATCTAACAGCAACTGTGAAACATATCGAGACTACTGACTAGCATTTCAATGTGGAACAACTCAAGACAACGAGAATTTCCAGCCACAAAACCGTCAGCAAAGTGTCTGGTCCTATGCAGAACAACTTTACTACCTCGTCGATAATACAAGTAACAACGAGAAGAAGTGAGAGCGTGCGCCATGCCAATTATGAAATCTAACTACTGTTCAAGGAGCATTGTGACTGGTCAAGTTTCTAATTCAAATAACAACACTTCTGCGATCAGAACAAATGTCAGTGCTCCATCAACCCCACAAAGTTATTACAACGGCTACTCTGACTCCACGTCGCCATTTATTGTGTATAGGAGTGCAAAGTATGATGGACCTCATGCCAGAGCGCTGCAAATTTTGCGTGGCTATGCCAAGTATTACATTCTAGCACCTGTTATCCTAATTGCTAACCGGTGCAAAGATACATTTTATCAAGTATGTGGTCTACTGCTCCTACTTGTATCGTCGCCTCTTTGGATTCTGATGATTATAGGTGAGTCTCAAATCTCCCATGTTATGGCTTAAAAAGAAAATTCATGTATAATATTTTGGCTCATAATCACAATCTCGCATAATATTTATATAGTTTGTTCCTAATTAATCCATTTTACTTTGCAGGTCTATTTATCTTTAGAAGACTGAGACTTGTTTTAATTCAGAGACTTTGCCCCAATTTAGTCGAACTAGAAAATGATAATAGGTTCGTTGCCCACTTGGACAAATTTCAAATCATTTCTGTGCCCATTAAGCTTGTTCGAATATATTTAATTACTCAATTAAATTACTTTTTTAGCTATTCAACGTCTGAAGAATCGTTAGGAATTGTGAACTCCGTTATATGGACCAAAGGAAGGTTGGATGCACACACTCTTCAAAGAAAGTTTGAGCTACTTTTTATGGAGAATCTTGATCTTTCTTATATTCTTAAACTGCGACGCGTAACAAAATTTGGAGCAAAATTGTGGGAGTTTTGCAGTGATTTTGTGCTAGAAAGTCATATTGTAGAAGCCCCGTCACGATTTCATAACTGCCCTTTTGTAGACGAGCCTTTAAAGGAGTTGTACAGAACGGGCTCATCAAACAAGTCAATTCTACAAAAGTATGTTTCCTTTTGCGTGTCCTCGCCACTAGAGAACTTTGCTCCACCATGGAAGATCCACATTGTTCCATACATTTCCAGAGATGAGGGTGGCGTTCGAGAAAAAACATGTCTAGTCATAAGAATGCATGTAGCGCTGATTAAAAACGAGGAGGTTCAAAGGGCACTTCGCGAACTTTTCTTGACTTCTGCTGTTGTTGACAAGAGGGATGATGATGATTGTGAGACTGATTCAGAGATTGCTGGTGAGCGAGCATACAAAAAAATCAGCGATCATAGCGATTTAATATCTCAAAAAGTTTGCTACGATAGCATAAGGAAAAGAGTCAAAGAGGTTAGCACATGAACGTAAAACATAAAATGCTGAAAACGATGAAAAAAACATTTATTGCAAAATATTTGAACTTTTAACACACGTATTAAAAATGTTTTCCCTTTCATACAGATGATGAAACCATACCAAGAAGGATTTGAAATATGGCTAAAATTGCGAGTGAAACAATTAGACTATCACACAAGATCTGCTGTTTTGAAAATGATTTTGGTTGACACAAAAGATGTTGCGAAACGTTTTTGGAACGGATTTTCCTTGAAAGTTTTAATGTATCAAATATTGGGGATTCTCGTAAATTATGCAATCTACTATTTGACAATCATCCAAGCTCTTGCATCTATGCCTATGATTATCCTGGCCAGTTTCATGAAACGATCCCAATCCAAAAGGTTGGGATTTCAGAGAAATGAGAATAAAAACAGGAGACTGATTTCATGGTCAGATCTTATTTATGGAGATTTGGCAGAAGAGATCTGTGAAAAGACTGGAACATCATCCCCTGAAAATGTGATCATGATGGCTTGCTCCTACGCTTTATCTGATTACTATCAGCAGGTGAGTGTACCCAAAAATTACAAGGAAAAGATTTAAATATTGATTTCGTATTTTTCCAGAGGTGCTCAAAATTCAGTTTTTTTTTCAATTTCAGAATAATATGCCAAACCCACAAAAGTTGGGGTTCACGATCGGCACAGCTTCTTGCACTGTGAGACCATTAAAGGCACTAAAAGCCATTCACATTGGCTCGAATGTTAAAAGTCAACCGCAAATTGCAGCTCAAGAGTTGAAGGTAATCCCAATCTTTTCATCACCTCTACACACGTCACGTTTACGTATTTGTGAAATTGATTTTTTTCATTTATGTATTATTTCAGAATCTTGAGGAACGAATCGATAATTATCCAGTTTGGAAGATACTGGGCCTATCCTACAATCTCAGATATTTAAACTACATTTTTCCTTCATGGTTGTCCAACAAGGTTCACAGACGAATTGTATCATGCTACCCCTTCTCATTTTCTCATATAAACCTCAAGTCAGAATCCAAAACTGATAGTTACGATCTGTTACCCGTGTGTCAACTGTATGGAGAGTTGGTGGAAGATTTTACGTTCTGGCCGTTGCCTCCATTGTCTGATTTTGGTTAGTTAAACTTTTCAATAATTATTAGTTCTTCTGGAGAGGTAAAGATTATTTATGAAGCTTACTTATACCTTGATATTATCCTTTCCTTTCCAGGTGTTTCCATTACACTAGTCCAGTACACAGGAAAAACGCGACTTTTCGTCATGTCCCCTTTCCAGTCACTAGATACAGTTCTCACCCACCGTTGCAATCAGTACTTAATTAAGCTGGCTGAAGATGTTGGCGTTGAAAGGAACAAGATCCCTTATTCCCGACGAAGTTCTCCTTCATCCACTTCATGTTCCACCCCACATCCAACTTATGTCAATATGGTGGATAATCTAGCATTCAGATCAAATCTCAGGCGTTCAAACAGTCTTATCACGACAATGCGCTGAAATCATGTGGATAATGTTAGTGTTTTAGTAAGCAAGCAGTCGCAGTAACTAAAAATGCACAGAATTTATTAAAAAATGATTTTATACTGCATTATTACTATGTATTTATAAGATACTATTTATCGCATTGGCTGTGATATTTTAGATGAAATAACCAATGAACTTATAATCTGAATATATATGTATATCTCTGGAAATAGCGCTCACTCGCAAATCAAGTCGAAATAATAATAATTATTAAATGCATTTTAGGCAACGTATACGGAAGCCATCTCAGTTCAATTATTTAATTTTCAGTCATTGTTTATTGGATTAGCTTTTCTTTTCAATCTAGTTACAATGCATGTTTTTATGTATATAATATTTAGAGCAAATTATAGTTCGATCGATATGAGTTTGTATTACTGCGGATCTAATGTTCATAGCTTTTATAAATTATGTACCATATATAGTACTCTCCACGGAAAAATTAAATGGATACAATAAATCATTAAATGTCCTTGTAAATTGTTCCGATTTGGACTAAAAAAGGCAGCAGTTCAGTAAATTAATTTATTAAATATTTTGTCTCAGCCGCAGAAAGTTATTTCATATCCTGAAACAGGATTTCCTCTGCAATTTCTATCACTATCTTTATAATCATAAGCCCAAGTGTAGGCATCAGGACACTGCCTTTTAAATATTTCAGAAAACTCGGATGGTCTACATTGGTCTTCTGGAACTTGTGGGGCTGGGCAACAATACTGTGGATCCCATGTAGCCGAGCAAGCACTCTTACAAGCGACTACTTGTCCATTAGTTCCATATTCTTTGAAATTATCCGGACACACCCCAAAGTCAAAGTTGCAAGCTTGAACGCGACAATTAGGATCGTTAATTGTGCCGGATGGCCTGATGCTAATAGGAAGATTAAATCCATCCACTAAGCTAATATCATAAAAGTCCATTCCCATCCACTTATCCAAACCAAATTCTGCCAAGGTCACAGCTTGCAAAGTTGTTCTTCCACCGGGAGGTGCTTCTCCAGTCTTACATTCTCTGCCTTCAGAATTGCATCCAGTTTTACCCCAGATTCTTCCTGATGTCCAGCCTTGGATTGCAGTAAAACTTGATTGTTGGTTTGGATCTAATTTGAAGGAACCTCCTGCAGGGATGTTATCATCCCCAAATGTTCCCACCCATATTGTTTCAGAGCAGCGGTTTATAACAGTAAATGGGTGATTGCCGTGAACCAAACCTCCAAACGCAGATAATAGCAGAAGTGGTAACAACTTTTCCATATTTTTATGTAGGGCTAAGGTTGTCAATGAAAGTGATGGTGAATTTTGACTGTAAAAACTTTTTGGGGATACATTGGGCTTTTATGAAGCCCTCAAACTCGATCGAAACATATTGCTAATTGCTACAGTTTGTCAACATGTATGATTGACGACTTGATAATAATTAAATCATTACCAAGCATTATCATCGCTTTTCAAACATTAATTTTTATAATCAACAAGTCATGATCATGTAAAGAACCCGCAATTCAGATTACCACAAGAGAAGTTTATAATGCTAATGTGCAACAAATGACAACTGATTGCAATAAATATGATTGATGGAAAAGAGGTTCAGTACCTAAATACCTATTACAAAAACACGGTTCTTACTCAAGGAAACACATTTAATATGTTAGATAACATCTGCTGGATTAGTGTTAAGTACTTAACAGTTTCAGCAAAAATTGTACGAGAGAGAGACATAATATGCAGATTGATCGCTTGATTTGATGAATTATACATTCAAATATTGCCAAAATATGGTAAATAACAATTCTTGGAACATGGAATGCATTTACGAGCCAATTGTTCAGCTTGTCTGTCTTGTCTAATTCATATTGATATGATGTGGTTTATGTACTTAAAATTAGGGACATTAATATTATTGGGTTTTGGGGACAACAAGGCAGGATATACACCAAACCGGATAAAAAGTACTCTTTACACTTTTAACAACTCATATTCTTCACCTATCAATCAAACGTATTTATTCACTCATAATGAATTTATAAAAACAAATTTGAGCAATGGTTTAAAATATTTTTTTAAATAAATAATTATTATTTCCATATTATACGAATGACGAAGTACGAAGGATAGTACTTTTATTTATTGTAACGCATTAGTTTTTTCTGGTTTTCGATGATCGCATACTTTCGAACAAAAAATATAATAATAATAACAACGAGTAAAATAAACGTAAAAATAAACTAATTCTTGCGATATTACAGTCTGTTTCACTACGATTTTTTACTACTACACAACATGTACACACAGCAGCGTCGAAGAACATAAATGATTTTTCGTATCGCAAACATATCTTCACGATATACATTTATCTGAAATGGATGGTGTATTATGGTGCAATATTTTAAAGTTGTAGAATCGTGATCCTAAATTCTTATTTGCTACCGGCACAACTGATCAGTTCTGTTGAAATTAGCATGTATTACTAAATTCATCTTGTCTTCCTTTACGTTTTCACCGATGATATACAATCTGTTTTTTTTTGGTTATAGAAAAAATTTATACTTTTCACAGTCGGTAAGATCAATTTAATTTATGCATTTATGGTAAATACACATCCTACGACGCTTCCTTTAATATAAAATTGAATAATAAAATGATCATCTCTCGATGGATACTGTGGCAAGTAAAACTGTTATCTGAAATGTCAAAATGAAAAAAAAATCGATTACAACATTGTTCTACAAATAAAATAGTATAGCTTTCGAGAACACTTCATAAAATAATACAGTTGACAGTATGAAATTTGACAACTTACATCGTCAGGTTTTCCTCCTAAAGTTTTCGAAATCCAAATGAAAAATAAAATATTAGCATAAGTGAAATCAATGATTTTTTTGCCAACAAACAAGATGTATGTCAAAATATTCTTACCAACTGTATGGTATCCATAAAGTCTTGCGTTTCTTGCAAATGGTGACATGTACTTTGAGTCAAATGCAAGCGTTCTTGCCATCAATGCAATGGCATTGGCTGCGCTCTGCAATTGGAGAGGATCCTTTTGCCCCTGAATCTGTTACAGAAATAAAACGATTTAACTTTATCCTTATAACTCCATTTTAGCTTTTGGAGGCTCTACTTCAAAGCTTTTTTAACCTTTGAAAGTTCAGAGACGATGAGATAATCTGGAAGATTGTCAAAGACACCATCGGTGGCTAGTAAGATTACATCTCCATCCTTCACCGGTATTTGTGAGATGTCAGCAGACTCGGGGCTATAATGAAAATTAATCATCATTGATGAATGATTACGTTTAAAAAAGATATTCTTGTAGCAAGAAAAAGATTTGCATCAACTACGTTACCTATCTGATAAGCCTTGTTGACCAGGTGGCAGACAAGAAAGCTGGAAAGGGGTGTTGAAACAGTGAGTTTGCTCTTTGGAACGATGAACAACATTTCCATTTCTGACAACAACAAATCCTGAGTCTCCAAGATTGGCACTGTACAACATTGCTTCGGATCGACTAAGGACTAGGACACACGCTGTACTACTTCCTGTAATACAATTAAGGAATTTAGATCGAGTGTACTACCGAATTATATACCAATAAGAACTTGTATGTATAGTTACATGTACCTGTAACTCGATTTGCTTCACGAATTCTACTAAATCCATTTGCAAGAAGTCTCTCAGGTTTACATGGAGAAAACAGATCATTCTCAACCAACTTCTCGCAAGCCCTCATCAAGGAAAAAGAAAATTCTCCAGGGTCTACCCCATGATTTCTCCAACCTCCAACACCGTCAGCAACGCCTAGAAAGATAGGTTTATATAATGAAATTACCAACAAAACTATAGATATTATGTTATGAAAAATATCCATCAATCATTATATTATCCCAATTCTTACCAATAACATCCGCGCTAGTATTTCTAGCAATAAACCAAGCATCATCTCCAAACTGACCCCGTCTAAAATGTGAGGAAGCAAAATCCTTTGGAAGTCCAGATACGACTGAAACAAACCCTGCTCCCAAGTGAAAGTCATGCCACGTGTTGTGCAAAGCTTTGCACATCTGACTCGCCAAACTAATCCGGGCAACTTCTTTCTCCGTAGCTTTCTTCATCAAGTCTCCAAGTTGCTCTTCATTATTATTATTATTTGCCGAAGTTTCACTTGAAGAGGATGAGGACGAAAGGTATCGATGACCTCGAGCCATTTCTGAAGCGAAAATCTGTTCACCAAGGCTATTATGTAGCCCTGCCACAAATATTCGCGTGACGACGCGACCCAACCACGTTGCACAACTCATTGCTAGCGTAGACATGAATAAAAAAACTAAGGGCTAGATAATTGTTTCAAACAGTCTTCAAAAGTCTTTTCTTTTACTCTGATTACAATGTGACACATAACTTCTAAACAAAGGGCTCTGTCGGTGTTGCTTTGCCACACTATGTTGTCAGTCCGCATTGGATTAAAAAAACCAATTATTCCCTTGTGTTGTGAGCTATAATCCTTTTGCGTTCCTATTCATATGGACGACACAGACAACGACGCATCCCCTTTCAGATCCTTATGTGATTCCGTCCAGACGTTCAGACTTCACTACTGACTATTAATTGAAGCCCCCAGTTGAACACACTTTTTGACTTGTTAAATCCTACAACAACCCCACACAAACAACACAATGTCCAATTAATTGATTTATGACATTCTTCCAAATTGATATAAGGTTTTTAGCTACGCTAACAGGATACGCACTAAATAAAGTTAATTGATATGATCAATAGATGTTACCGTAAAGCAATTTTTTTATATTACTTTTACATACCAAGATTATAAGTACATTACCTCATGTAATATGTATGTTGTACGTAATTCCGTCTGAACTAGTCTGTATAACATGTTTCGTTTTTTAATCACTTTAAATTCTCCTAATGCCCATCAATCTTGCTTCTTGTTAAGAATGAAGATAAAATGTGTTCCAGATTAGTAATACTTTTTGGTTTTGTATCTTGCTTACATGTCTGGGATTTAAAATGCACTTTTTTTCACTTGTACAAAAAAGAAGCAAGTACTTTCTGTTTGGATTTGAGCGAATGTTCGATTATGACAAGAAGACAAGTACTAATAATATTCCCGTTGTATTTTTGTATACGTAAGGACTTTTTGAGATCAGACTTTTACGGTGCTTTTCGAGCAAAAAGCGTAGGCGTAAGATTTACTTTTGTTTCTGACTTTGCGCTAAATGTTCACAACTGCAGTACTGCTCCTACTTGTGTAGCAAATGCAGCAGCCTCGTTGTTGTTTTCTCTCTCTGTGAGGAAAATGATGGGAAATGGATGAAATGAATGAGCTGAATGGTTTCTTATTTCTAGTCAATATGGCACACCATTCCACTACCAACTGCACTGTAAAGGTTATCTTTAATGCTGTCTTTCGGCTTGGCTATATTCCAAATTCCAGCAACAAGCCGTTAGCGTTACGATTGCATCAACTATCTGTATCGAATGAAGAACAGATCCCGTTGTTGGCAACTACCGCTACCAATTGCGAATGACAAACACTGCAGATAAGAACAAAGACAATTTGTAGCCGCTCGGAAGTTTGAGGTAGCGATAATCTCTTGGACACTGCACTGAACAAGTGAAAAGAGTCTTGTCAATCAAAAGATTTTGCAACCCGTTTAAAGCTGGATTGAAATAAACCTGAGGTTATGTACCTATAAAGGTGAACATAGGTATATATGTCTATATATGGTATTGGTAAGACTGGCATAAAGTTTCTTGAAGAAATCTAGTTGAAGAGAAACAGCGGAAGAGAGATATAGAGAACGAGAAGGATGAAGAAAAGGGACTTCGTTCCCACGTTTCAATTATTAGAAAACTCGTTCGAACTTTTAAAAATTTGTTCCGAGTTTATTTAGAAATATTCAATAATAGTCCACTAAAAAATCAATTCGATCTCGTCATTCTTGTTACCCCGTAATTTGTAACTCACACACTATTTATTCGTAAGAGGTCCAAAGTCCACTATGCGGCATTGAAGAACCAGAAGACGGTGCTGAGATTCTAGGTACTGGTGAAATAGAAAGCTGCAAATTTTACTAATCATGGTTAACAGCTTTACTTTAACAAACCCATGCTACACTTGTGCTAACAATGTGACCGGCAAAGGTTTCCACATGAATATCCTTTTCCGATATTTTATGCACCAATTGATCTTTGTTTTTAAAAAAAGGGTTTAGTTTAAATATTGGTTACTACTTGATTCGTGTGCTCGTCATGCGTATATTTTTGCAGTACTGGTCTGCTAATACAACCCTACAAGCTGATTTCTGACCCAGTTCCTTCTTATGTATAAAAAAAGTGGTGGTTATAGACTGATGATAACTTATTACCACTACTACAGAATAATATTATACTAGTCTGCTCAAGTACGTAAATGTACTATAAAACCACAACCACACAGACTTGCAAACTAAAGCATACAGTATACATACAACATACACGTAACAATAACACTTTTTGGTGTTATTCAATACTTGATACTAGCAAAAAAAATGAAGATTTCTCATGTTGAGTGGAATATAATAGCAGAGCACATGTGTATTTATCTTGGGACTGCGACCCCCTAGTTTGTGAGTATGTATATATATATCGCATGCCAATATATTCTAATAGTAGTAGCAAGTAGCAGCAGTCCGAAAAGACTCTCATAAATGTGAAAGGCCATATACGGAGCGTTCACAAGTCTTCATTTTAACTGAAACAGGCACAAAGGGGCGAACTGAAAATTACTGAAAATTCATACTGGATAATATTATGAAGAATATAATTCCACATTCACAGACTACAAAGACAAGTTAAAGAGACTAAAAGATATTTCCATTTTAACCTTTCCAGCGTAGCTCTTCGCCATGTAGATATCCTATATTTTATTATATACCTTTATGTGCAATATTCATATAAGATTGTGCTTATGCTTCATGCTTATAGATAGGAGGCCTTGCAAAAGGCATATATATCTAACCAGAACTAGATACCAAAGGAATATATATCTCTCTTGTGTTCTATCATGCCGTTGTAAAGAAAGAAATGAATATCCACATACATATACATTGTAGTTCCCTACCGCATGGCATGACTTGATGTGTATGGGATACGCAGTTCAGAAGACAAATGTTGTTTCAAAGTTGTTCATATCAAAATACGGTCTTATAGGTATATACGTCATATGTATATGACAAAAAGAATAAATTTAAAACTGGATACAGTCGGTTGCTGTATACTACTTTTATGGGTGCATATAATGAAAAAGGAAATGTGTCAGACAACAAAGGCATAAAAACTCAACCTCGTGTTCTCTATGTTTTTTTTTATAAATATGTATGAACCCAATGAAACTTTTGCCATTCCATGCGAAAGAGTCATTATGGGGTAAAACGCATTCTTAATAAAAATGTTTTGAATGCTAAGTTCTATTCGTTGAATGTTGAGAGTCAAGATTGTGAAGAGTTCATCCACAATCCACAACAGAGCAAATACTAAAGCACATAAATGCACAGTTGTAATGTAAATTCTGGTTATTTCTGGTAACGAGCATATATATTGCGAAACCGACTTTTGGCGTTCGTACAGGAGAACTTGTGTGTAGAGAATGGGAATATGAAACGGAATGGAATCAAAAGACAGACTTTACAAAGCGTCAATGACAAATATGAAAAATACAGACAAAGAAACAGAGCCATCACGTTATGAATTTCCATAATTACAAAATGGACATTTCAAGCTTCATTATAAATATGTAGTTATTATGTAGATGTATAATATGACTACATTTTTATCTTTTTGAGGGAAAGTTTGGCAAGAGAACTAACCGAAGCTCTAAAAAAATTGTATCAAGATATTCTTCGATATAAATTAACAACCGACAAACCTACTGCACCGATCTTCATTTAAAATAATTTAAAAATATCTGTCTAGGTTTAGACCGATATGATAAAGTAGCGTCTATTTTTATCTCACGAACCCAAGCGTATCGCTTATCGTTAATGGTTGTTTTCAAATCTAGTTTCAATCAAAGCACACTGTTGTGGCGGATGTTAGTATTTGACAAAAGATAAAAGATAATATATAAGCATGACAAATACATCCCCGAAGCAAGGGGTAGGTGAAGCTAATTTGAAGGTACAAAAGCCAACAATATATTCCATCAAATCCACCAATGCAATGTTGAATGTACAATTTTACTTGACTTACAGAATGACCTTTTTGATTAAAAGTGAATTTGAATGGAAATGTTCTAAATTTTTCTCAATTTAAGTAATAAGCATATTATTCCTAAAAATCTGCGTAAGCAAATCGCTTCTTTCTACCTCTCGTAATAAAGTACTTACAGTATAGAATGGTAGCAGCGATTTCTGTGTGGTCCATGGGTGGCGGTAAGCGGCTAAAGATTTGGAGTAGATGACTTCTTCAGCAGCAATCTGTCTTATGAACATTTCTTGTTCATCGTTCATGCACGTATGCATGCATTTACACACTTTTTACTCACTCTCTTCAATCCTCTTGAGTGTCTTCTTGAGTCATGTCGTGAATCTGAGGACTGACGACGGGTGAACTTAAACGTGGATTAACTAAACGAAACTGTATTTGTAACCGACACAAATATTTAATAAGAAATAGCTGCCAGTTTGGAGCATATTAAGGATGTAGCACCGGAGAAAAAATACGATTGTTTTGTATCATTTCCTTGAGTTGTGTTTTGTCTTTTCGTAAATTAGGGTAAGTCTGATCAATAAAAGAAAGATCCGCTTCCTTTACATTGTTTACATCGTGTATTTGTACTTCAATACTGAAAGTTGTGCGTCGTGTGTTCACTTTCCTTGGGAGAAAATGTCACCAAACCACAATAGACCAAGCAATTTTCTTGCAAATTAAGTTGCAGCTTTTGATGTGTGAAAATGTTTTTTTTTTGCAGATTCGTGCCTTGCAAGTGATCAATAGGCAACTTACTGTTAACAACTTACACTGAAGGGCCAACGTTTAAACTGCCATGGATGGTGATCAAGCAATGTTGGGAGCTGGTGATGCCTTTTCTGAAGTGATGGAACACCAACCTTCCTCAAGCACCTCGCCGGCTCATGAGAATTTCTTGGTAAATTCGGAACACCCGCTTGTGAAAGCACTGCAGCTTGACTTGGTAAAAATCTTATGTACTCTTTTTGCACATGGACAGGGAGATAGGTAGCTGGCAAACTTTGCCAGGCAAAGTTGTCATTTGTTGATGATTGTTGTATGTATTTTATTTTCAGGTTGCGGATAAATTGATGTCATTCCTCAACTTCGAGGACATGAAAGCATTAAGTGCCGTATCGCATTATTCTCTCACAGCTGTTCGGAATACAAAGAAGTTTGCAGACTCCGCCAAGCTAGTTATTAACAACGATGTTATTGACTCAAAAATCCTTGAAGATAGTACATATCTGTGGAAGCACGTCACGCTGAACCTTAGTATGCCCAATGAGCTTGTTGGACTAGTTAAGGATATTTTGGAAACAGCAGAGTCACTTTCCCTTACTTTGCCGTCCCCCAAGGAGGATGCGGAAGTTGCAAGCTTTCTTGGAGAGATTTTTAAGCATTCAAAGAATTTGAAAAGTCTTACAATCGATGTTTTAATAATGAACAAGATTTTGCATGATGTGCTTTCGAATGTAGAGATCCAAAAGAAGCTATGCAAACTTGAAACGTTGATAATTCAAGGATTTGAAATCCGAATGAATTCAACTTGCTATATAGATGCTTTGGAAGATGATGGGGAGACGCCGTTTCAAAGAAATTTCTTTCAGCTTTCAATGTTGCCCCTTAACTTAAAGAAGTTTGTGTTCGGGAAAGTCTCTCCAATATCCGGTTACGCAGGCTCTGAGTCTCAGCATGTCAAGTTTATTCCAAAAATAGTGGAAGCCACAAAGGAAACATTGGAAGAGCTCGCATTGCATCTGAAAGTCTGGAGTTTTGATGACATGAAAGGAATTCGCTGCCCCAAGTTAAAGCGTCTTACCATTTCAGCTAGCGGCGGGGAAAATGACAAGAAAATTGTTGAAACCTTTCTGAAGAACCAGCCTCCCCTCGAAGAGCTTTCTCTAGAAATTAACGATGGATTCCCTGTTAGCATCTTCGGAACATTACAAGGAATGCTTAGCAGACTTAAAAAGCTTCATTTGAAGACTGCAAAGTTCGCTGGGACCACTGGTGCTGTAGACTGGACGTTTCTAGAATCAATGGGAGAACTCAGGGATTTTTGTATCAGGAAGACATTTAGTCTGAGAGGTCAATTTGGATCAGTAACGTATGGATACGGAGAAGATATTTTGTCAAAGCTTCCGGCTACTACAGAAAAGATTTCGTTGATGGGATTCGATCCGTTTTGGCGAGAGGACGATCGTCCACCTCTTGATCATGTGGAGAATATTGGTCTGATGCTACAGCGTTTCGAAAATTTGAAGGAACTGAATTTACTGCGAAGTAATGGGTCAATGACTGATGCAGGGCTTCAGTCCATGATACAAACATGTCCTAAACTAGTCTCCTTAGTATTTTCCCACTGTTACGAACTGACTGGAGAGGGATTAACTGGCAGACTTGAACTTGAGGGAGAAGAAACTGAAGATTCTGGGATTTCCTTGAAAAACCTCCAAGGTAATTATTATTTATTAGTAATGGTCAGTCTTCAGAGGGCGGCACTCTCAATTTTACTGCTATCGTTATTGCGTAGGATTATGCTACATCGCTTAACTGATTTTTATTTCAGGGTTGACTCGTCTCACAATTCGTTCCTGTCCAAATGTATCCCCTGAAGACATTCTTAGCATTGCAGCATTCCCACATCTTCGATCATTTGACTACTATCGAAATGTTGATGTGAGTTATCTAATTTAATTTATAAAAAAATGCTTCCTTTTTCAATTATATGTTTCCGAGAGAAAAAATGAGACTCGTTTACTGGTTGCGTTTATGTCTACCTATATTATTCGTTTACTAGGTTTCAAAAGAAACGCTCCTACAAATAGTTAGACAAAATCCTTGCTTGGAAGAGCTGTCATTGAATACTAGAAGGTATGACAGTGAGTACACTAATGCATTGAAGAAGGAGGTGAGAGAGATAAGCCCACGTGTTCATAAGGTGCAGATTTTGGTAAGCATTTCAATAGTCATAGGTTCTAAAGCATTAAGTAGTTTGTCAACACTAAACATTACAACACCGAGCAGGGTACCTGATAAAACCCTTTCTTTTCGTATTATAGGAACAGTCTAATTGGGAAGAGGAAGACAGTAATAGTGACGCAAGTTCTCTTCCTGGAGACGGAGGAGACAGCGATTTTAGTGGAGGTGGCTATAATCACAATGCTTACGATGATGACTTTGATGATTATGATTATGATGATTCGCCAGTCGACTACTTCAACAGTGATGAAGATGACGAAGATCCTTATGACTTTTGATAAACAACGGAGCCAGGCATTGGTGCTTCAGTTTTATGGATCTTCATTACATTTGATCTGTTCAAATATTTATTACTGGTTTCTAGTCTAACCAGTCTAGTTACTAGTTTACTAGATTATTCCATCCAGCTCTGCTGTATTATAAGAAGAATAATATGTGTGATACTGCAGGTTGTGATGTAATTATAATATACTTTTGTTCAAATAATTAATTAACTAAATGTATCGGTCTCGCTACATATTTACATATGTGTAACTAATGAGTGGTTTCAACTTTTATAAAGTGGAGAAACTTTTCCTCTCCAGATACGGTAACTTATTGAATTCCTCAGAACTGATAATGGTATTCTCTCCTCAAAGATATTTTACTTATGAATTTGTAATGTATTTTGATATCACACGAAGAAAGAAGAACGCGAATATTTTAATACGATAATTTATACTGTTACGTTAGAAGTACATATATTTATATGGACATTGAGAGGATTAAGTACTAACGATGAGATTTGTATGCATCTGTTCTACTAATTATGTTCATCTGCTTATGTACTTTAATAACTCGAACAATTGTATGAAATTTATTGCCGATAATAAATTTAGTCTATATGTGAAGCGATCGGTGCTGCTCTGCATTAATTTCTTCATCTATGTAGCATTTCCGTTTCATATAGAATGACCTTAGAATTGTAGTAGTAAAGCTCAAAGCTGACTGCAACTGTTAAATCGATGAAATACGTAGGTGGTGGTCTTTCAACCTTGTATTTAATTCTCTTTTCATATCTTCTTAGGGATATACGAATGTAGTGTCTGATGAAGGTGAAATTACAAAAGGCAATGATATGAAGACGGCTAATGGGATTGGTGGAAGTGAAAGTTTAGATTTGGGAGTTTTTGGACTTACAACAATCCCTATTTCATAGGCAAATTAATGCTAGCATTAAGAACTTAAACTTTGATTACTGGCAGTGGCAGAAACAATCGGATTTTCCAGGTATGGTATTATTCCAATATTTTTTGTAGTGTGTAGTTAGCTCATACTTCGTAGCATCCCAAAAATATTGTATTCTAAAGACATCTAATCTTGCACGACTCATAAAGCATTGATATATATACATTTATGCTTTAACCAAATGATATTCAAGAGTGTTTATGTACCTAACACTAAAGACTCCATACTGTGCCATTATGTTTTCGTCTTAATGAAATGGATCAGGAACAATTTTAAGGGAACTATAATTTTAATAATAGGATCAAGTAAAATACATATATATATACCTAGGATTTCGTTTGCGCTTTGCATGTATTAATGTGTCCCAATCAGTTTTTTTTTCAGGAAAAAGTGAAAAAATGAGTAAGAAAAATAATAATGCACAGAGCTGAGTGAAAGGTATACTTTTTCACTGGAATTGCTGGATTAAGTGATACAAAATATCATTTTCGTCTTGGTCGAAACGCATCGAAATGGTGGAAATTGGAAGTTCTGAAACTTCAGAGACTGTAGTTCTTGATTGCATCATCGAATGACTACTGTTTATTTTGGGAAGGTATACATATATTTACCATTTCTGAAAAGTGAAAGGTCTTTCTCTCTCTCTGTCAAAGTGCTAGCAAATAAAATCCATGTCCATGCACCGTAAAAGCTCTGCGAACACAATTCTACAAATATATATTGTAGCAATCGTTCTTGATAAATTATAACCATTATTCATAAATGTACGACTTCATGATGAACTCATAATGATCATCATTTTTTCCCTTCGTTGGCCGTTCTTCTTTCTCACAACATTACATGCAATTTGATGGTCCTCTTCTATATACACGCCTGCCTGACATATATACTCTGTACATAAATATTATATTTTTACTGATTTTCACCACGGAAAAAGACCATTCTCCTTCTATTGTGTAGTCTGCTCCCTGTCGATAGTTTTTTAAGTTTATGAAAGCAAGCTTTAGCTTAGCCCTAACCATTACATTTTTTATATACAAATACAATATTAATACTACTACCCCATCTCATCTTTCTTTGTTTGTACAATGTAAAAAGTGCTTTGTATACTACGCACCCAACCACGCTTTCACGCTACACACACAACGATTATTACAACAACAAATCTCTTTCACTGCCTTTCACCACACGCAGAGTTTTTGACATCAGAAACAGTGAAATGATTTGGATTTGGTAGACAAGAAAAATGTGATGGATGCCAAATAAAAAAAACTCTTTTCTTCTCACTTACGTACTAACAACATACATAAAGTTTTTTTTATTGCTTGAAGGGAATGGCATGAAGTGGATAGCCATTAAAGTAATAAGTATGTGAGCGCCCATGAAGCTAGCATTGCTTAGTCTCCTGTTTGTTTGAAAAGTATAAATATCAGGTTTGGAAAGTTGAAAGACCAGACTCATCGATGTGATTGCACGAAGGGCAAAGATAAAGTTTGAGCAATCATTATCAAGTACAAATTTGTGCATAAAAGTATTATTGACAAAAAGAAAGTAAATTTTGAAATAATGCAAAGTACCATCTAGCCAGCCTCCGTATGTTTTCTCAGCACGAAACATTGATTTTCACAGGAAAAATCATTAGATACACCTGTATCATCATCATAACCATAATTTAATATTTCTTTCTCTACCATACACAATCACAAAATCCGTGAGCAAGTATCATTGGGATTGGGAGTGGGAGGAGAATATCAAAGTGATAAACTTTTGTGGATATAATAGCGGCTTTTTGTCTTTGTTGTCAAATGACTGTTTGACTGATGACCAATTTTCATTTTGGCAAAAGCTAATCTAAAAAAAAGTTAACACAAGAAAAAACTAGATATTATCCGTGAGACGGTACCCATTCATGGCTCAAAAGCCTCGCGTACGTCTTCGGACGGTGACGGAATCGAAAATGTTCTCCAAAAAAATGCATCGGTTGGTGAAGAAGATACAGGATAAACCTGTAGATTCTTTAGATCTTTTGAGTGATGTAAAAAGAAGATAGAGAATTTTTTTTTGAGATTTTTTATTTAAATGTTTTTGAAGTGAACTAGTAAAAATGGTATTTGACTTGTGGTTTATAGATGGCAAGGAAAAAAGGGGATAATTTATCAATCCCAATCGAAGTCGACAATGAGACGCAATGGACCACCCTTTTGAAACGGGAGGGATTGATAGTTGTTGACGTTTTCTCGGGTTGGAGTGGTCCTTGCACGAGCATGTTCAGTATATTACGAAAACTTAAGCTGGACACGAATGACGATAGGTTGACAATGGCTGCTGCAAACGCAGATAACATTGCTCAACTCGCTCCATTTAGAAATCAGAGTGAGCCGTGTTGGCTTTTTATGGGGGTAGGTGAAAGTATTGCCTTTTCTTTGCAATAAATAAACAATAATTAGTCAATGTACCTCATTTGAAAAACATAGGGAGGAAAACCTGTAAATGTCATGAGAGGGTCGAATGCCCCAAAGTTGGTAAGGACTATTAAATCAGAACTTCAACATGAAATTGATTGCATTGAGGGGAAAGCAAAAAGAACATTAGTAAGTTTGTGGCACATGTTAATTATTGGTACATTTTTTGCTAAATGAATCACTATAGCCAGAGTATTGTATAGCAAGAAGCTAACAATAAAGCAATAAAAATGTTCTAGATTTCAATCAAATTTGAATCTGGTCGACGGGAAATGGCTGTAAGTGAAGCTATAACTCTAAATGAGTTGATGATCTTGGAGGAGGAAGAAAAGAAAGCGAAAGAACAAGAACTACTAAAGTCTCCATCCCCAGAACCAAACGAGGATGAAAATGAAAGTTACAGTGAAATGCCTGAAAAAGGTTTGTACTCAAGATCTCATAAAAATAATATTCAAGGAGGTACTATAAAAATTACTTAATAAATGTCAGAAAAATCTCCCGAGCTTGTGACTCAAGAAGAGGAACATCAAGAAAACGATGAGGATGAGGAAATACAAGAGGAAAAAGAAGAGGTTGTTGTTCCAGCAGAGCCTGTAATTGATGAGGCTTTTCTGGAAAGGCGAAGACAAATGGAAGAATCTAACAAAAGATTAAAGTACACTCTGCGACCATACACAGTAATAGCCATTCAATCATACTTGATTGAGACTGGTGCAGTCACTGAAATTAAAGATCATTTGGCTGAAGAATTCAATGTACGAATTAAAAATTAAATTACGAAAACCGCAGGCATTCAGCATTGGCAATGTTTTACATGGATTGCTTTCATGTAAGAGCTTTTAATGTGTTTGGATGTTTGCAGTTGGTAAGAGAAAGATACATTAATTTGAATGATGACGGTGCACGAAAGCTTTTTGGGATCCCAGCCGCAGTTCCAGATCCGAATCCTCCTCAATTCAAGGAAGAAATTTCGGAAATGGAAGAGACTGGGGATGGTACAGTGGAAGGGGATGAAAATGTAGATATATCTGGGGCAGTGTCACCATCACCAAATACATGCGAGGTTGACAAGAAAGTTGAGGCAAGTGATGTCAAAGAGGATGGAGCAAGTGAGGCAGAGACTAACGCCGAGCATGACGATGAGAATGAGACGGAGGAAAACAATGCAATAACTAAAAAGACAAAGATAACTATTCCAATGATTCCTGTACCCATCCCAGAGCTCATAGTTGGTGACACATTGATTCTACTTTTGGAATGTACAAAGGTGAAGCCCATGGAACATAAAATTGATCAAGAGAAAGAAGAAGGCCAAGAGGGGGAAGATGAGACGGAAGTAGTTGATGAGAATGCTGATCATTTTATTGTGCAACGAACTGGATCCGCAGATTATGAAACAGCAATAGAGACACAACCCGAATCGTAAGGAATTAATTAATTCCAATATATAATGCCCATTTTGTAGACCTTTTTAACAAGCATCCAAATATTAAGAAAAAAAATCCACATAAATTTAGATTACTCGCTATGTACGGTAAAGAAAAGTACATTGCTGGCGTCTGGTGCCCAAGATCTTATGAGCAAAAGCGATTCGTGATGCTCAACTATTTTCCACAATTTGTGACGGAAATGTTGATGCCCACAACCCCCGAGCCCCCGAAGTATCATATTTTCGTATTTTCTGCGTTGTTTTCTTCTGAAATCTTGGAACATCCAGAGGTTTACTTTTTTATGCTAATAAAAATTATATTTCTTACTTAATTGAACAAAACAGTGACACAGAAGCTAAGCTACAAGAACATGAAGACGAAGAAGGGCAGCAACTACAGCAAACACAAAAGTAATCTACTAACATGTTGCATGAATTCACAATATTGTGATGACTATGAATAGTACCCACCTACCTAGTGACATAAATAAATGACTCTACGCATGAATATTATATAGTGCATGATGAATGATGAATATTTGTAGACTTCCTAGATTTAAGAGACGTCGTGTGTAGTGGGATGTGACGTTTCAAATACTTTTTCAACAAACAATTCTTTGGACATCCTAATATACATACACTTAAATAGCGTAGCCTAGAAGCTAGTGCCATGTAAGGTCAGGCATATTTGCAGTAATTAATTTTTTTACTGCAATGTGCCTGGTCTGGTTGAACTAATGAATTTTTAGAATAATTATTATTCTATAGTCAGATTTATCTAGACTTATATCTAGTGCATATCATAGATAGACTGGACGTATTGAAACAAATTATTATACTTAAGACCAGGTTGGGTTGATGATAACATAGAAAGATACATTGATATAATAATAATATATTCTGGAAATTATGTGTATTAATTTAATCTCGTATTTTCATGCTTTAAAACTTTATTTGCATGCAGTAATCCAAAGTATTCCAAAGTACAAGAAATGCACCTAAAACCAATAACTGACGTTTGCGTTTTCCTTTTCACTATAAATTCGACACTCACCACTACTGATTTTTACACACACCACCACCAATCATTTTCAATTCATACCTTACGTAATATACACATTATAAAAATACTCAGTCGAATTATGACAAAACTGAGTGAAAATGAAATGTTGACTTTTCAATTTTCTCAAACTTTTCGCTTTTCTGCTGTTGGACTTTGGGATGGGAAAACCTTGGAAAACATTCGGATAACTTTTATACTATAAAAAATCCGGCCATCTCTGTGTAATAATGCTAATAATTTGCATAAACTGCCACACTGTCACATACAATCACGTACGCCATCAGTATATCAAAGGGAAGAAGGATATCGTAGCTGAGAAACGACTACGTATATCACACGCCATTGCAGAGAAAATGCTACTTTCTTCCAAGCGAGAAGGAGATTATCTAAAAGCTCTTAAATGGGCACTAACAGGGTAACAAGAAAGAAGTCCCAGAAATTACAATGCATTATTTGAAGCTGAACAAAAATAAATTTGTGTGGCGACTTTGTTTTTAAATTTAGGACGGATGTCCTTGCTGTGAGTGCAAATGGGAAAAACGGAGATTTAATTCAGATTCTGAATTGCTTCGATCCCATTTTTGCAACCAAGGATGTTTTGGAAGCTGGCTATTTTACAGCAAAACTCTTTCCAGATGTTGAGGTGCTTATAGATGAAGATCCGTTTCCGGATGAAGAGGTGGAAGCATGTGGCCTAGCTAATTTAGTTAACAAATTTTCTGAAGCTCTACAGGATGAAAATACAGATACGGCTACTGCACAAGATAGAAAAAAATCAAACGCAGTTATTACGCAAGATGAAAATGCAGACATATCTACTGTTACTGAGCAGGATACAAATGTATGTAACTGTAATTGATTTTATAGTACACGACAAGGATATACAGATGCAACTATTGCTCATTTACAGGAAAATAAGTGCAATGAAAACGATGACGATGACGAAAATGGAAATGATGATGAGGCTGCTACAAGGATAAATCAAGCTGACAAGGCAGATTCGCAATTGGAATTAGAAAAGGAAGATTCATAGACATAATTTTATTTCAAGAATAGCTTGGTTGGTTAGGTTAGGTTTCGTCGTCAGTGTTCTTCATTCAATAAAGCAGAGTTGGGCTTGAGATTGGAAGTTCATTGTTTGTACAATATTTTATTCTATCGTGTGCATAGCATCAAAATTTCATAAAAACAACATAACAATGCAGTAGAAAGTTGAGCCTCAAGTTATTGAACTGTTGTATGGCGAATCTCATTATAATCGTGCAATCATTTTTCTGTAAGTCTGGTGATCGAATGTGTTTTAGTGCTCCTGGGTTTTCCAGGGTTTTGGTAATTTGCTGTTGCTCTGATTTTTCGCACGATCATCATCGTTTCTTCATCAAGGAAAAATTGATTTTATTCAGTGTATGGTGCATTTATTGCGTTCTATAAGCTTGTTCTGTATTAACTGCTCATTTTCCTAGTGCATATAGCTTCACAACCGCAACATTTTGTTCGCATGTAGCTTGCAACGGGAAACCAAGAATATATATTTTTTGAGCTTCATATATCATTTATATGTGATCCAAAGGAATGCAAACGGCTACTAAGCAAACAAAAACGCAATGCGTTATAGACTTGTTTGCAAGTCATACATACTACGTCAATGCCAGCTTTCTGCATATGAAATTCTTCTCCGTACATCAGCTGAAGTCCAGGTGGTCTTCTAATAGAGTCAATGTATTATTACTTATAGAGTTCTGCTCTAAACTTGTATATAGAATTTCCAGCTGGGTTAAACAAATTTCGATAGTTGAATTTAATCGCTTCTCTAGTCATTTAAACATCTTTGCAGACGGGATCTGCTTTTATAGTGTACAGACATTTTTACTATATTATGCAATAAGTAAAAGTGCATTATGCATAACTGTAACCTTGTAGAAAAATCGATTTCTTATAACGGTGATACGGTATTTGTTTAACTACTGGACATTGAACCAGAGATGCACACTTACACACAATAAGTTAAATACCAAGAACCAGCATCGTGAATGGTCCAATGGATAACAAATCTCGAAATTCTTGTACTTCGCTTCGTGAGCATTACTGCAGAAGTTACAGGATATAATTAGTGAAAATACTGAAAATATAAAGAGAATAGAGACGTTGAGTCAAGTACGTACACAAATGATTACACCTCTACCGCTGATTTGATTACACCCACGCTTTTACCAACAGCAAAGTATATAGCTGGACGAGTATTAAGTAATTGTGGATTTAAATGTATGTATTTTATTGAATACAACAAGCGTTGACCATTTCCATTACTCAAATAAACCAAATGTATGCTCTTTCCCAAACTGGACACAATAATAACTGGGCATTCATGAACAGTTGCATGAGTCAGAGTCAAGCAATTCACTTTTCATTAATCATAAGTTGTTAGTGCTGGAAAAAACTTTATAACCACAATCTGACATTACCACCACACTCAAGAGTCCACGCTCTAGTTTTTACATACAAACAAGTTCTCTTTCTCTAATAATTCGTTTCTATTTCTGGTGTGACTGTGACTGTATTAAGGAACGCATTCAAAAAGGACAAACAAAGAGTAATTATAGCTCTCAACTCTTCAATTACAATGTGAAAGAGTAACTCATCATGTTTGTTATCCAATATCACATAAGTAAATAAATTTTTATATCCTTTACGCGATATGAGTATGTAAAAGTTTGTTCGTTTTTGTCTTTGCTCATAAAGACTACGGCTGAGTAAACTTTTAACAACTTTCCAGAACTACTTAAATCCTAAAAAAGAAAGGTACATCGACGCAATTTATTGTGTGCTCGTATTGGTTTTTGGTATCATATCAATCATGAGATGACTCGTCTCGTCCTTTCCAGAGAGGATTTCGCAATAACTGTTTTGATGTAATAATTTATTTACAACGAAGCTTGTTTAATTCACGATAGACTAATAGTTTTTAAGTGTTTTGCAAAAGGACACAACAAGTCATACGATACAGCTTCCAGTAGTCCAGTGTTGTTGCAACTTGCAACTTAGTGAATGTATAAAAAACTTTAAAGAGTATGTGTGTGACGTGACGCGTGACGCTTCTTTCTTTTTAGTCAAAGATCATCTTACAACTTGAGCAGAAGACAAAGCAACGTCAAGCTATTAGCATCTCGGCTTGTAGTAAATCAATCAGCACCAACAAGCTTCATTGAAAACGAAATAAAGTAATTAAAGTTAATGGTTTTGCATTCAGTATGCAAAAATTCAATTGAAGTGCGGGTGGGTTTGAGAGATTATAGAGTTCATTTACTGTGCAATTTTTATCAGTCGTCTGATAACGCATAAGAGGGCAAGAACCATCATGTTATGGAACGCAGTTGTTGGAGTCGTGCTATTTTTGTTGTTATCCGAGTGCTCTCACTCAGCCAATGGTTTACATCCTGTAATTCTAGGTATTATAGTACTAATAAATTTAATAGAATAAATAAAAAGAGATTTCAGTTTAACTCAGAATTCAATCAAAATGTAGTTAGATATGTTAAATATGTATATCTAACATGTGGTAATGAATTCATGTCACTGTTTTAGTTCCGGGTGATGGAGGAAGTCAAGTAGAAGCAAAACTAGATAAGCCTGCGACTGTGCACTATGTTTGTACTAAAAAAACAGACATATACTTTAGTCTTTGGCTTAATCTGGAACTTTTGGTACCTATCGTCATTGATTGCTGGGTATGACTACATATTCATTCAAATAACTTTTTACTGCAAAATGCAACTAATTTATGAATGAGCTTTACTGTATCGAATCAAAATGCAAACGAGCGCCAACATATATTTCACCTTATCTTGTATTGGGTATAAAATGCAGGTTGATAACATGCGTCTCATCTATAATTTCACAACACGGGGCACTGAGAACAGTGCTGGAGTTGTAATCAGCGTTCCAGGGTTTGGAAACACGACCACTGTTGAACTACTAGACCCATCGGGTGCAAGTCCTGGAGTGTATTTTAAAAATATAGGTAAAACATTTAAAAAATATATGAGCGCAGCACACTTGTATTTACCAAGCATGTGTACGAATATTTGATCAAATTCATTTGTTCAAAAATAGTTGAACAGTCGCTAATTCCCTTGGGCTACGTACGAGATGAAAACATACGCGGGGCTCCATACGACTTCAGGAAAGGACCCCATGAACTCGCATATTGGTTTACAGATTTTAAAACAATGATTGAGGAAGCTTATCAGAAAAATGGAAATGCTTCAGTTATCCTTCTAAGTCATTCAATGGGTGGACCCATGTCACTTCTTTTCCTTCATCGCATGACGCAAAGCTGGAAGAATAAATACATTAAGGTACTTTTTTCGTCCATTTACTTAAGCTTTAATTTCTTGCTTCATTGACATAGCTTGTTATGTATACATTAAGAAGAAAAACAAATCTAGACTGAGTAGTTGAACTGTAGTCAACAGTTAACAGACATCAGGCCATAATAATATAAGGTCATTTATGGAATGTCTTGATTTGATGCGATGTCTGGCTCTTTTCCAAATTACATTGAATATGTACAAAATGATACATTAATGATTAATGTGCAATTCGCAGTCACACTGGTTGACTGGGGTGATGTGACCTTGTTTAAATCGACAAGTGTTTTATAAGCTTCCAAGCGAATTAGCATTTAAACACGCTTCACATCTTTCATTAATCATCTTACGCAACCAGACGCACTGTGTGACCTTTTTTTTGCATTTCTTTATCTAGGCCTTGGTAAGCCTTGCAGCACCATGGGGTGGGTCAGTCAAAGCATGGAAGGTTTTTGCAGCTGGTGATGATTTGGGCGCATACGTTTTACCAGCCCATACATTACGAGGTGCCCAACGTACTTATCCTTCAACGGCATGGCTGCTTCCTTCAAAGAACTTTTGGGGTCCCGAGGAAACCCTTGTTTCTTGCCCAGAGAAAGGGAATTACACAGTATTGGATTTCGAAAGATTTTTCAAGGACATGAATTATCAGGCTGGCTATGAAATGTGGAAAGATACTGAAGCCCTATTGGGAGATCTTGCTGCTCCTGGAATTGAAGTTCATTGTCTACATGGCATTGGTGTTAGCACT
Source organism: Orchesella flavescens (assembly GCA_964034955.1). NCBI lineage: Eukaryota > Metazoa > Arthropoda > Collembola > Entomobryomorpha > Orchesellidae > Orchesella > Orchesella flavescens. The sequence goes on along the minus strand of OZ035956.1, from coordinate 38,134,557 downwards.
ATTGATAGGTGAGCTATATTAAGGATACAATCAATGAAAGATTATTTCGAGAAAGGATTTCATTTAATCTTGTTTGCATTGTATTTATGTGTTCTTATCTTGTCATTTATTTTCAGCTTTACCTACACAAATGGTAAATATTTCCCAGAGAAACCCTCTCTTGTTTACGGTAATGGAGATGGAACAGTGAACATGAGGAGTTTACGTGGTTGCCTTAGATGGGCTTCAGCACGTGAAGAGAAGTTGAAAAATGATAGCAAAGTTGTGAAAACAAAGACTCATCGCTTTGTAGGGAACTGGAGAAAGAAACACTTCAGTGCTCCAGAATCTTCACCACAAATTTTCCATCAGGAGTTCCCTGGAGTAGATCACATGGAAATTTTAAGGGACAAGGGTGTGTATGATTATGTAAGAGAAGTTGTAGGCAAAATGAACAAAGTCTAAAAATTATTGATAAGCTCAAAAAGCTTTTAAACTGAAAACTTTTGGCTTTAAAAGCGTGCGTGGAGTTGTTGAGTGGAGCGAAAACGAATTTAACTCTACAAGATGCATTTCAGTGGTATTGCATTTATCTATTTATTCATTAAAGTTAGGACGAAAAATAAACAAATATTATAATAACTAAAATAGAAGCCCTGCATATTATACTCACTTAAGTTAGCAGTCACTCAAAGCTTCATTATTGAGTGACTATATATACTAAGCTACACTTCATGTTTGAATCGCAAAGCTGTAAAAAATTTAATTAATGTTAAAAATGGATGAAAATGAAAGTAGTCAAGTAATAATAGTATTGAAAGACCCGTCACAAACCATAATTACTGTACTTATAGCAGTCAGCATAGCAGTAGCAGTTTATGTACCTTGTTTTTTTTAGTTACAAAAGCCAAATGCATTTGTTAAAATTATTGTTTTACATGTTTTAAATATTTTTTGTTAAGATATTTTAATGATTTGCTCAAACCTAAAACACCGTTTTATTCAACCCTTCCTATATGTGTATGTATATTTACACAGGAAGTTTGTCGAACACAAAAAATAGTGTTTGTTAATCCATTATATGTGGTTTAAATAAAAGTTGTCAGTTGCGTTAATCCAACTGGATTAGAAAGCAAGAATCATTTATTGGTGATAACCTTCTAAGCTAAAAACGAAAGTCACTGATTTCTTGAAACAATAAGATACATTGCTGATGCTAAAGAACCGCTATCTGTTGTCATCTCCGTGCTGTGTATGCATAATTTAATCAATAACCATTATTTTAATATGCCATTTTTTATATATAAAAAGATAATTCTAATCTTGCTTGCAGTTGCATGCATAATATGTATTTCTTCGAAAGCAAAAATGGAGACTTTACTTTCTTTCGAGCTTCATTGCACCAACGCTGAACAAAGGAGCACCCTAACATTATCATTTTATCTCAAAGAACCCAACAAACAGGCGCGACGAAGGTGTTTATATGCATAACGTGGAGTAAATGCACCCTCAACGTAGTAGTGATGTTGTACACAAACACATGCATGCTTCTTACTTCGATCTTGTAGTTTGGTGAATTTACTGACTGATGTAAGAACATTTAATTTTTAATTAAAGTTTTTTAGTGTCAGTGGTATTCTACAGTTTGTGTATCGATTTTGAAAGTTTTTTTTAGCTAGTTACCCGTTTATTAGCCATGAGTGGCATAGGAGGAAAATTGAGCAGACATGTGCTTGGTATGAAGGTATGTCCTTGCAATGCAATGCAATTCAATGTTCAAATCTTTAAATCACTGAACATTATTATTGCATTAAAGTTAAAAATATTCATAAATGAAAATCTCTTTTTTGCAGTTTATGAGAAAAACTAAGGAACAAATAGATAAAGACCGAGTTGAGAAAGTTCATCGTGAACACTTTTCACCTGCCGAGTCCGATATTTCCGCATCTGTTAAGGCTGAAGCTGTGTCCAGTGGAATGTAAGGTTTTAAATTTGTTGAAGTACATTATTAAGCTTTTAAACTGCTTTGCTAATAAATGAATCGATACTAGGTAGACTTGGTAAAATTTGGTACGATGGTACTATGCGTTTAAGAAAATTCTAAATAGTTTATGGGAAGGGTTTTAGCATTTCTTTTAAGTATTCAAAATTAGGCCAAAAAGAGTTCATGAAGCCATGAGAATTAGGCCAATCAATTTTTTGCCCTCCTGTACAAAGGGTGAAAAATTAATGAGATTATATTTTGTGTGGTGTCAAGTTTGTAGTGTATATTTAGTTAGAACTGTTACCTTATAATCCGACATGATAATCATTGATAAATGATAACCCAACCGCTTTGCTTTGGGTTTATCTGACCTCAGAAGTTAAAAGACAACTGGTATTCCTTCCAGAAAAAATGAGCCCACAACATCAAACTCATCTCTGACTGTTGAAGAATTATGGAGTTACAATCAGTGTGAGCGTTACATCTTTGGGAGGCAGTCGTTTGGAGGATTTAACCCGGTCGTTGAGAACAACGTGAGGAAGGGAATATGGAAGCCATTCTATTTGGAGGAATCCGAGTATCCTCAAGATGATTCAGAAGAAGAGGAAGCTGTCAAGAAGAATCAATCTGATGTGGACGTATCTGACGAAGAAATGTCAAAGACATACGGCAGCTTGATTGGAACATTGGCAAAGCGTTTCACAAGAAAAAACAAACAAGGAGGTGGAGGTAGAGGAGGAAAGAACAACAGAGGAGGCCTTTCTGATAATTCAGGAAATAAGGGCAAGAAACAGAACAAAAAAGGTAGATTCCGAAATAAAAATCATGGTAATCCGAATTCTCATCAAAGTCCACGCCAAGACCAGCAGAATAAAGGATGGGGATCGAAAGGAAGTAAAAAACGTCAGCGTGAGTCAACTGGTTCAACAAATTATGAATATCAAGAAGAACGAAACCCCCGACCAAAACGAAGAAATGAGGATCAAGATCAAGCGATCCCACAAAAGAAAAGAAAGTTCCTGAAGCCGTCGGATGATTAGTTATATCATGGATATGAATTATTATTATTACTAATTTTTAAACTACTAGAGTTAGAGATCGAAATAATTTTTCAATAATCAAATGCAGGAAGTGATTTTCTCATCGACAAATTTTTATTTTCATGGATGAAGGTATCCTTATATGGTTCTGAATGTACGATACCTACATGGCGTGTACTACTACGTATATTTTAAGCAAATTTTTGTTTCTTACTGATGAAATAAATTGGAGTTTAATATTCCAAGTTATGATAATTTTGATGCGCACAATAATGGTTGATTTACATTTACAAAAAACTTAATGCACACTATGATATGAAGGCAATTTTGTTAGGCAAGTACTTCATAACATCATCATCCCTTTGTACGAATTCCAGAGTTGCTTCATTGCCTTTGCTTTTGTTATTTAATTTTTCGGTTCTAATAATAATTCTTATTCAAATGTTTTTGAACTTACAGATTACTGTTGTAATTCAGGAATTTTTCAGTTTCCTACTGGCAGTGAACAAGTGAAGTGCATTTTACTAATCAAAATATATACGTATTCGCCAGAGGCAAAAAATTTAATTTCTGCTAGTTAGACTATCAAAAAAACCTCGAAACAATGAAGTCGTGTAGTACCAACGAAGTGAAGGTTTATAACCTTAGTGCAGGAAAGTCCCTTCCTGACGTAAGTACTAAATGAAAAATGCTATTGTGTAATGAACAGTACATATTATATGTTGTTTTAATGCATCGTCGAATATACTGCTAATTTATTCTTGTTAATGTTTTTTAGTGGTTATCAGAGAAGAAGCGAAGGAATTTGCAAAAAACTGATGTGGATGTTCGTCGGAGGATAGAGTTGATTCAAGATTTTGATATGCCAGGCGTCAGTACAAACATTCAAATGTCCCCTGATGGTGAATACATTCTTGCTACCGGAATCTATAAGCCCCGAATACGCTGCTACGATGTCAAAAACTTGTCCATGAAATTTGAACGATGTTTTGACTCGGAAGTTGTTAGGTTTCAGATATTATCCCCAGACTACTCAAAGTTAGTGTTTCTACAATGTGATCGTTACATTGAATTTCATGCGCAATACGGACGCTATTTTAGACTTCGAATCCCAAAGTTTGGAAGGGATTTGGCGTACCACACGCCATCCTGCGACTTATATGTGGCTGGTGCTACCAGTGAAGTGTACAGATTAAATTTAGAGTTGGGTAGATTTATGACACCACTGCAGACGGAAGCCAGTTGTATTAATAGATGTGTGGTGAATCCAGTTCATCAATTGATGGTATTTGGAACTGAAGAAGGAAGAGTTGAAGCTTGGGATCCGAGGTCTTCCCAGAAAGCTGGGTCATTGGATGCCGCATTTGATGCATTTACAGATGATACAGAGTAAAATAAAAAGACTTTGATTGTTATAATTTCCATTGGCGCATTTGAAAATGCAAATAAAACTCTGTAGATAAGATTATGCCTAAATTATTGTTGGTCTTAATCTTTAGCGTATCTGGAATCCCTTCTGTGACATCTTTAGCCTTCAAGGATGGTCTTACATTGGGTGTCGGAACTGCAACTGGACAAGTAATGATATACGATATTAGGTCGTCAAAACCTTTGTTTGTAAAAGACCACTACAACTCCCTTCCGATTAAGGACTTGAAATTCTTCCCATCTGAGAACATGGTATTTTCCATGGATGAAAAAATAGTCAAGATTTGGAATCAAGATTCCGTGAGTTTGTTGAAAGATCTAATACAAGAATAGTTTATTTTTGCAAATTCTAAATTATAAAATACAGTAACTGATTCATTATAAATTCAGGGAGAACCATTCACTTCAGTAGAGGGCGAAGCGAAATTCAACGATCTCTGTATCGCTCCAAACACTGGCATGTTCTTTGTGGCCAATGAAGATAAAAAGATGCAGTCTTACTATATTCCAGTAAGAATTGACACATAAATTTTTTACCAATGTATAGACAAAAGATCCTAAAGTTTGTTACTTTCCGTTTTTAGTCATTGGGCCCTGCACCACGATGGTGTTCTTTCTTGGATAATCTTACTGAAGAGCTGGAAGAGTCTGATGTTCTTGCAGTTTATGATGATTACAAATTTGTGACTGAAAGAGAACTACATGATATTGGATTGTCACATCTTATCGGAACAAACTTGCTGAGAGCTTACATGCACGGATATTTCATGGACATGCGCTTATTCAGAAAGGCTAAAGCATTGGTCCAACCCTTTATATTTGAAGACTTTAAAAAGAAGAAAATTAAAGAAAAATTGCAAGAAGAGAGATCAAGTCGACTTAAGCTCAACGTAAGTTTATTTGTACAGTGAGTATAGTCTCATTCATCTTTTGAAGTGGTCAGTTTAAATTTGTGATAACAAAATTTTTATTATTTATATTACAGACTCTTCCACAAGTTAATAGAGATCTTGCTATTAAACTTATGAGCCAACCAGCAAAGAAATATGGAAGTTTGGCTGAAGATGACCGTTTCAAGAAAATGTTTGAAAACCCGGATTATGAGATTGATAAAGGTGCCGACGAGTTTAGGTGAGATTAACGCCTAACGGTCAACCTACTAAATTGGAGTTTCATGTCTAAATTGTAAAAACTAATCCAACATTCCTAAATTTTCAGGCTGCTGAATCCAGTCATTTCAAAACACGATAAGAAAAAGACAAAGAAAATGGAAGCAATGTTTAGTGCTGTAGATGAAGATGACGAAATTGAAGGTAAAGGCAGTTCCGATGAAGACGATGAGAGTTCGTCAGATGATGACAAAGAGTGGGTTAAGGAGGTAAGGGAGGAACGTCGGAAAATAAATAATGAGCAGAGAATGCGGCAAAGGAACGATGACACAAGAGCAACCCTGCAGCCCAAATTCTATGAAATCAAGGGTGGAGAAGATTTCAAAGTCTCCGATCTTAATTCAAGTGAAAAACGGAAGAGCTCAAGGTACTGTTTACTATATTGTATGTAATGGCTTTGTGTGCATTCTTGTAGAATAAATCTATTATTAAAACAATTCATTTGATTTGTAGGATAAGCTTAGGAGAACGTTTAGGTAAGGATGATGGCACTGTAATTAAAAGTAGAGGCCCATTAGGAAATCGAGAAATGACGTTTCAATTGAGATCGGTAAGCATCATCATATTAAACACAAGGAAAAGAATTGTGTCTTTAGTAATGTGATTTAGTAAACAATTATAATTGTTTTGCATGTGTATTGCAGAAAAAGAACAAAGAAAGCTTTGGGGAACAAGCTAAAGAACACCACGAAGAGAGGCGTAAAATCCGAAGGTCCGCAGGAGGACTAAAAAATAAACGGCAAGCCTGGAGAAAATGAAAAAATATGATCATTGCAAGCAAAATGCGTTTTTACTATTCAAAATCTAAATTTTGTGAGTTGACCTTTATATTTAATACATATATTTAGCTAGATTTATTGCCAACATATTGAATAAAACGTTCGCGACAATACTTTTTATATAGAAATTAAAGGTTTCTAATTTGGTTACAATTGGGCATCAGACAGACATGAAAGCATATAGCATGAAAAAATTTCATAGTCAACATTTCATACCATAAAAATTGCATGCACAGGAGATGGCTTCGCGAAGCACGTTTGCGTTGCATACTTTTATATGCATACTATACTTTTATACCTTATAACATGCATGTACGTATGTACCAATATGTGTTTGTAGAAATCCAAAACACAAACATATGAGAGTGGAAACTAAAAAGTGTGTGTTCTCTCATTAATCAGAAAACTTTCATTACTAATTTTTATTAAATTAAATTCCCATCTTAGCATGGCGTTGCGACAAAGTTTGAGTAGGATTCCGGGGTTAAGTAGAGGTCTCCTCAATAGTACTGGAGTTCGTTCATTAGTAACTTCAACAGGACTAAACGCTCCTTCGAAGGATACTCCGACCCACACCGGACAAGTAAGTGTTTGTTCTAAACTACTTAAGGAAGTTAAAAGCATTTGAGGCATATGTACGATTTCTATTACACATGACTTGAGTAACAACGAGTAAAAGATTTAATTTATAAAACATTCATTTTGCTTGCAGCAATATGAAGAGGATGACTATCGTCTCGTGCGGTTCATCGATAAGTCGAAACAAGTTAACCAGAAGTTTGCTATTGACCTGATTGCTGAAGTTCCTCCGGAAGCAAAGGAGAGCAGGGTTGTGTGGTGTGATGGTGGTGGTGGACCAACTGGTCACCCAAGAGTATACATTAATTTGGTAAGACATTTTATTTGAATTAGTTTATTTTTTTTTTGGATGTGTGGCTAATAAAATATAAACACTGCTACTTGTGGATTTTCTAGGATAAACCCGGAAATCACACGTGTGGATATTGTGGACTGCGATTCGTTAAGAAAGACCATCATCATTAATTTAGTAAAAAAAGAAACTCTTTATTCTCCACGAAATGGATGTAGATATGGTTGATGGTTAGCGTGATGAGTTGTGGCTAAGTTTAAAATTTAAAAATGAACATGAATGTTAATGCAAGGACACAACGCATCACATGTAAAATTGTACAATATTAATTTCATTAAAAGTAGTCATTATTACATAACTTTCCCCCTGATGCGATTGGTTTATTTCTTTTTCTGGTATTAACGGAATGGGCGATTGTTGCAAAATTAAAAGACTTTCTTGTCTATATGTTTCTTGACTTTTGGCTACTTACATATTTTTAACTGAAAAAGCCCCTGAGAGTTCTGGCTTCATTTTATGCTGAAGACTCAAAAAAATTAACCCCAATTCCATTTATGTCATTAATCATTATCATACTTCATCTTTTCTTTAATTCGGTCAGTTTGTTGTAATGATAATTTCCAACATCAAAATGAATGGAAGTCGTACCGTCGATGGGACCTACTTTTACCTACGCCTAAACGAAAATTTTATATTCATGAGATTTTTTAGGCACTTGCAAAAGTCTCAATACTATCCATGTATTCTGGTAATAACTATAACACGTGCCCTTTGATGAGAAATGAACGTAAAACAATAAGCTCCTCTTGTCTCCGAAAAGGGCTTTCTCATTCATTTTCTCCGTACTTTCACTTTACAGCCTTTCAACCTTTGATATTGCTAAAATGCTAAATAATATTGAGTTGAGAATGGCAATGCATGACACGATTTTACCCATTTTTTTTATGAAAGTATCTGGCTTGAAAAGCTTTTCAACATGCTAAAAACCACAAAAGTGGACTTTTAGTGCCATTACTATAATGATTTTTCATATTTTTAGCAGCGTCCCAGACAGTGTCGGGTTATTGGTAGTAGAATAGAACTACTGACCTTAAAATAATGATGCTTTATGTATTCTTCTACATACCCATGTCATGTCTACCCCAGTTGAGACAATTCGTTAATTATTTAGGTTGAAGGTATTTAGAAGCGGAACAAGTTTAAAAGTACTGGATCACTGGGCGAATGCAAAAAATGGAAAGGAGATATGTAGGGGTCATTTTCTGGCTTTGGATTTCAGTCTTTCCTTAGAAATGTGACTTATCAGTAATCTTTTCACAGGAATCTGCTTTAATAACTTTGCATTAATCCTTAAGGGAGAATCTTTAGATATCGTATTTTGGTGTAAAACATATAAGATCATCATTAAAATGTCGAAATCAAATCTTTTAGATCTATTTCAAGCCTCTATGAAACAACCGATAAGATTGTTAGATCTTTCGAATGTAAAAATTAATAGCGATGCTGAGTTTAACAAGTACATGGATAAGGTTCCGGAGATGAAGCTTCGGCCAGATATCGTAAGTTGTTATAATTTAGAAGAAATTATCTTTTCCTCTTCTAACTAGGCTGCTTGAAATGTCAATACGGGGCAAAGAAAGATAACGGTCATGTTTATACATAGGTGCGACGTGAAGAGATTCAAATTATAACGGATTTCAGCTTCGCAACTCCAATCAAGGCGCAGCAGGAGTCAAGTTCTACCACAGGGTCATCAGGACCAAAGTCCAAAAAAAGCTCTGCTTACGAGGATCCCGTGCCGGTTTGCATGCGTACAACCAGATTGGAGGAATTGTGGGCATTGGATATTCATTGGAAAATGTTGACGAGTGACCGTCCATCAAATAAGGTGGAGGGTTTCTTTTTCGAGCGAATAGTTGAGCTGGGAAGGCTTGCTTTAGCAGCTAGAAAGTTGGAACAAGGTACAATCAAAGCGATAATGAGTTCGGTAATTGGAACACCTGCACAAACTTATCTGATAGCCGTGGGCTTCATCACAAGTAGATCCAAACGGGGAGCAATAGAAACAAAGTTGAAAATGTGTAAAAATTGTGGCCTTGAGTTGTGTACCGGGGCATTCTGCAAAGTGTATCATTACGAAGGGTACACTAGAATGCTTTTGGATGAGGATGAGTTAGAAAATCAAGGACAAGACAAAGACGAACTCGCATTTTTGAAACAGGTTTCAGGGGCTTCAACAACTGCTGGGGGTTCAGGAGGTGCGTCGGGAAAGAAGGCATCAGGACCGAAGAGTTTGCAAGGGACGAAATTAAAAATGCAAATTAAAAAGACTAAAAAAAAGAAAAAGAAGAAGAAGAAAGCAAAGGAGAATTTGGAGCCTGTTTCTGCTCCAGAATAAAATATTCCGCCCTCGATCAACTTCAACTTGTTTTTAGTCTATAGTTTAAAGGCTGGAAATGATTTATCCTTGGTTTTAGTGATTTTGGTTCGCGGTGTTGGTAGATGTATACAAATTAATATTATTTGCCAACGTCATATTATCAAGATAATACTTTGATGGTGATGGCTGTCAAATTAGCAAGCAAAATGGAAGCAAAGGCCCGCATCGAATACAATAACAACTCACCAATATTATTATAATGCCATCAATCATCATCCCGACCGACTATCATCAATTTCAATTAGATTGTATCCCATTGGTTTAATGATAATTTTTCCGCACAAAACTAACATGGGGACAAAAGGGAAAAATGGAAATGAGCAATAGGTGATGGTGGATGTCGGAGGTACATAGAGGAGCAATAATAAATATTAAGCATGCAACCAATAAAATTTTGTATTCATGAAACCTTTTTAGGCACGTGCAAGCAATAACCTATATACTACGAGATGAAGCATACAAAAAGAAATTCGTGTCATGAGTCATCATAACACATATTTTCTAGTTCTTACAAATGCTATAATTTTTTCAAACTTATACTCCTCTTTCAACTCGTTTTTTCTTCTTTGATCTTTCCATTATCATGAAAATGAGCTTTTAATGTGATAACTAGTTGATGGTGATGGTATTATTGTGATTGAAGACCTGGAATGGCGTGGCACGACTTTTTACAAATGGTATAGTAATGACGATAACCTAAAAACGTTTAGTTCCGTATTGTAAACCTCAAAATGGGAGTTTTATGACAATTACTATAATATGACTGCCATTATTGTCCATTGTCCCATTCAGCGATGAGGCGTTTTAATAAAACTGCCAAAGCGCTTCTGAACTTATTGATGCTCCATATATCTTATGGGCTTCTTATAAAAACCCGTATTCAGGTGGAATATATTTAGATGCGTTTTTTTAGGAAAGCAAGAATGAACAAAGAAGTATTTTGTAAAGTTATAAAAACATTCGATTATGACTAGTTGAAAGAAGATTTACAGTAGTCATATTATGGTTTCGGATCCCAGTCTTTATTTGGAAATGTGACCTATCAGTTTTATATCTTATTGTTCTGCATCCTAACTCATCTATCCCACATTTCTTTGGACATTTTGGGGAAAATTTTCAAGAAACATATTTAAAGCTAGTTTTGAAAATGGCGAAACTGGACGATCTCTTTTCAGCTTCCATGAAGCAGCCAAAGAAATTACTGGATTTGTCACTAATAAAAATCGATAACGACAATGACTTTTTCAAATACATGGAAAGAGTTCCAGACATGAAACTCCGCCCGGATAAAGTAAGTTATTTAAGTTATCATTGGTATTTCATACCGTTAAATTGGCCAAGATAAGACTACATAAACACTTGCAATTGCAAACATTTTACATATGTAGGTGGAGCCGGAAGACATTCAAATTCTTACGGATTTCAGCTTCACGGCACCAACAAAGCAGCAGCAAGACCCACCTTCGGCTTCAACAGTTAAGAATTCAAAAAAGTACTCTTACGGAGATCCCCTACCTCCTAGCATGCGTTCCACTAGACTGGAAGACCTATGGGCTTTAGATATTCATTGGAAAATGTTGACAAGCGATCGTCCACCCAACCGATTGGAGGAGTTTTATTTTGAAAGGTTGGTTGAGCTCGGAAGATTTTCATTGACAGCTAGAAGAGTAGAGCAAGCCACAATCAAAACGATAATGAGCTCTTTTGTTGGAACCCCTGCAACAACTTACCTCATAGCTTTGGGCTTCATCACAAGTAGATCTAAACGTGGAGCAATGGAAACAAAATTAAAGGCGTGCAAAAACTGTGGCCTTGAGCTGTGTACCGGGACATTTTGCAAAGTGTTTCATTATGAAGGCTTCACCAGAATGATAATGGATAAGGATGAGCTAGAAAATCAAGAGGAAGAAGAACTCGCATTTTTGAAACAAGTTTCCGGAGCTGCTGCTTCTGCTTCAGCATCGTCTGGTGGGGCTCCTTCATCCGGCAAGAAAAAAGGGAAAGGATCGAAAAAGAGTGCACAAGGGAAGAAATTGAAAATGCAAATCAAAAAAACGAAAAGGAAGAAAAAGAAGAAGAAAGCAAAGGAAAATTTGGAACCTGTCTTCGCCAATGATGAATAAATAATATATTATATAGCCCAAATATTTCGGAGCGTATGGCAATCTTTTGTTTGAGAATAGTATTGGGAAACGATAAAACAACTAAAAGCTTAGCCTAAAAAACATACACTAACACACCTGTCCAACACCTCTAGCTCAGTAAGGAGAACGTAGCTGAACATATTATGAAGTCCAGGCCCAAAAAATGCCCATTATACGTAAAAGGCAATCCAACAAATGCTGTTTTCCCATAATATAATATAAATTCAATTCAATACACAACATAACAGTAGGCGTCTTTGACATGCCATCAATGCGGTGAAAGCAATAAATGATAGAAAACAAAAAGTTATTTTCCTCAAAATAAAATCATTTCAAAGTTATTGAGCAGTATTAATCATACATTATAGGTTTATATATTAGGCTAGTTGAATGTTCCATATATGATGTTACAGAATTGAAACTACAAAGTTATAAAAGCGTCAATCCAACTTTCACTTATATCGTGATGTTTTGTATTGTTGTAGTAATGCTAATAATAGGATAGGTTGCTTTTCCTTTCAAGCTATAATTTGCAAAGCGAAATTCTCGGTCTCTGATTGATGAAAAAGAAATAGAAAGTTTAGGCACTGACCGACAAAATGAATACGTTGTGTTGTTGTTAGAGTTTGCACAACATGATGTTGTCAACATCCCATTACACCTCATCAATATACTAATGGTAATTGCCTTTGTAAACTATATGATGACAGGTTACACATACAGATGACAAATGGGATTTTCACTTGGTTTGACAGGCCAAGGCAAGGTTTTGACAAACCTTTCATTATCATTTCTCATTTGTTTGAATGAGTTTTGTGTGTCTTGATAAGTCAACAGAGAGATGAGTTTTTGCCATTACTTTTTATTTGTTCGATAAAATCCCAGTTCTTTGGAAATTGGAACACTGATATTTTCGAGTCATGCCATGTATTATGCATGTGTACTAGGTACATTTACTCGCTTTATATATTATGCATGCTACGCGTGTATGTTGTTGTATTTGATTTCTCCAGAAAGAAAGAGCAAAATGTTAACACATGGACAAAGAAGAACGGCCGTCCTATTGAATACGATTTGTTTCAGTCTTGAATGGAAAAATGTTGATATTATAGTATTAATTCAAGTAAATGTAGCAGTGAAACGACATGCGTCACGTTTATGTGTTTACAATGTGATATAAAATAACACAATACAAATCGTTTTCTTTAGTTGATTTGATTCCAAACAGTGAAAGTTATGATGGAGAAAGTTCCGCTTCAAGATTATAAGTTTACACGAACCCTTTATTCTAAATTATTGAGCATTTATTGCTTATCTTTATCACGGACAAGAAAGAGTTTTACTGTAGCAGTGAAAGCTGTCATAATATCGTCTAGTCCTTCTTCTCTGCGAAACGAGTTTTTGCTGTTCCCAAATCCCAAAATGTGATTAAATCCTTATAAGCTAGCTAATCATTGCTTCGTCACCATTGCTTCTCCAGTACGGGATGCGTTAACGTGGCTTCTGAAAACAGAGTCAAGTGAAAGCTCCGAAAGTTTGATTTTTGAGGCTTGGATTTTTAGTCAGAATTTCACATACAACGTATTTAGCATTGGTGAAAGTTAAAAATTTGCTTTCAACAAGCCACCCTTGACCTTCTGAATGGCTCTCAAACTAGATGACTTGCTCAGTAAAAAGAAGGATCCACATTCTCAGATTCTTGACTTATCAAAAGTGCGAATCAGGAATCGGGAAGAGTTTGAAAAGTACTTTGATAAAATCCCCGAGTATAAAATTCGCCCTGAAAAGGTAAGTATCGTACAGACTTCATCAAACCAAAACTTAATTTATTTAATCACTCAACTGATTTAATTTTGATGATATGCAATGTTTCAGGTTAGACAAGAAGATATTCGGATAAGAGAAACAGATTTCTCTTTTCGTTACACAAAGAAAGAAGCAAAGTATATAGCAAAGCATACTTTTAGTTATGCTGACCCAGTACCTGCAAGTATGAAAACTGTCCGATTGGATGACTTGGCTGCTGTAGATATCTCATGGCGTATGCTAACAATGCTGCGACCCAAGAATCGTCTTGAAGAAGAAATTTTCAGTCGTTTGGTGGAACTTGGAAAATTACGATTAGCAACTAGAAAATTCGAAGCCAAATTACTGGAAGCAGCGACAAGTGGGGCACCTGGTTCGCAACAACACGCGATAATGGCTAGTATGGGGATCATTATCATGAAAACAAAACGTGGAGGGACCGAAACGAGAATTAAAACATGCAAAGAGTGTGGAGATGAACTCTGCACAGGTGCTTTATGTAAAGAATTTCCTTACGAGTCTTACACTAGGATGATTTTGGATAAAGATGAATTGGAAAGACAGGAAGCAGAAGAAGCGAGACTTGCTGGGGTTAGCAGTAGGAGGGGTTCAAAAAATAAGGCAGGACATAATGGGAATCCTAAACAAGCTCAAGGAAAGGCTGCTAAGAATCCAACTGGAGGAAAATTGAAGGGTTCAAAGCTCAAAAGAAAAAAGAAGAAGAAAGGGAAAAAGGGAAAGGCTACAAAGGGATCAAGTGAAAGTAATTCAGATGCTGAATAAAAATATACTTCAAATTCTCTAATATATTGCCTTTTAATTAATTTTTATTATAAAAAACAATCGAAATACATAAATACACCTTAATTCAGTAGGATGTATTCCACTAGGCATATCCATTTTCAGGAATGTCGCTTTAACCAAAAATTAGGTGTAGATTTCTGTGCTAAGTTAGATCACACATTTTCATACCAAAATTCATAGATATTTAATTAATAATTCTAGCAAAATATCCAACTACATAAAACAGCCTGAATTCACTAACTTGTAATCCAATGTTATAACAAATGTTCAAAATGTCGCTTGAACCATAATATAGTTTTCAAGTTAGAGTAACTCAGTCGAACAGTTTCAATAGATGTTTACTTTACTACCTAAAATAAAACTAATCTAACAGAATTCGAAACACGGAAATTATCGCCGAACTCTCGTAGTTCTTCTCATTATTCATAAATGATTCAAATTGAAGATAAATAAAAGATTAAATTTAAAGTCGTATAGTCGTGGTTCAACGTTTAATTAAACGAAGTGCATAGGAAACTTTCCGATGAATCCTTGGTGCCGCTGAAGCATCGAGTTCAAGAACTCGTCGGTGGGCTCTCTATTTCCTTTTGACCTGCAATGGAATCAAGGGGAAACAGTATTTAAAACATATGCAAATAAACTGAATTTTAAAATAAAACCCATAAAATAACTCACTCAAATCCTTCACAAAGTTTCTTGGCACGATCTACAATTACACAGAAATCACAAGATTAGAAGATGCTCCTAGTACTGTAATATAGTGTTTTAGAAGCCAATTGAAAGCAATAAATAAATTATTACCTGCAGCAAGATGGGCATAGTAGGTGCATGATGGCATTTTTACGCTCTTGGTACATCTGACATACATATAACAAAGCGTGTAGGCCAATGACTGCAACTCATCTTGACTGAAATCACTGTCATCCCAAAGTACATGATAGCGTGATGGCCTACTAGTTCCCTAGATAAGAAAAAAAATACAATTTTAAAATAACAGATTTGCAAATACGAGAAATAAACATTATATTTTTATAAAATATAATGTTTATAATATATATTTATAATAAAAATATTATATTAAGCTAAGCTATAGTACCATCATTCCTTTGTGCGAAAGCAAGTAAAAATCAGTCTCAGATGAATGAACAATCTCTTTGTCAATAACAGTTCCTGCTGGAGCATTTTCGATTCTCTGTAAAGAACATTCACTCAATTATGGAAACCTGTAATCACTTTGAAAAGCAAATTCAAAATAATATCAAACAAGTCTTACCCCGGGTGAAGCATGGTAGAATATTCGAGTTTTATGGCGCTACAACAAAGGCATTTTATTAGTTATTTATACAAGTTGATACTAATAGAGAAATTAGACAGTAAATATTCAGGGAACTATACCTTTTGAACGGTGATGAACGTAATTTTTGGCTGATAAGTTGCACTAAGCTTAGCACAAGCTTTCCTCATCGCAGTCATTTCTACGTGTAGCACCTAACGAACAACACAACAGATCGTCATGTCATAATTTTCATGTACAATAATGTTGCACGACAAATACGATTCACTTTTGTTTGCCAGTGCTAATAACAATCTAGAGATATAAATATAAACAGTAAAGTATATTTCTTTCTATGTCGATACCTCAGGAAATTGACCTTCACCAACGCCATCTCGAAAATATATAATTTTCTGCGGAATGACGCCACCAGATTTAGCTCTAAAGGTTCGCAACATATTAATCACAATATTTTCCAAATCCATGATAACTTCAGCTGCCCCAGCGTTGGGTTTTCGCTGCGCACGAACTTCCGTCATGTAGGGCATACAAGTTTTGTCGATACTCCCTACACACACCAAAAAAGCATTAATTTACGATTAAATAAATAATGAAAACAAATACAAAGAAAGCCGGAATATTAATACTTCATACTAATCTTACCAGTAACTGCTGCATAACTGGGCATAATAAATTCTTGTCCGTTTACCTATATCAAAAGATACAATAATTAAAAACTAAACACTCTTGTAACATTTGCAATCTGCTGTGCAAGTATATGAATTCATCGCAGTAGTAGTACTTACAGATTTCTTGGATCCAGGTGGAGCGTGCGTAACATCAGCTCCCATACTGTAAAAATATAAAAATCGTACTAGAAATAAATATAACAAACCATATAGAAGTTAATCTCATTCAATCAAATAACAGTGTTATAATCACATCAACATTGGACAATCCATCAACAAACTGGCAAACATGGACGCCTTCTGCCTGTCAAACGGTGCTACAGTGACATGATTAATTCCACCAAGCTTGCTGTTTATCTTCAATAGAATGTTTTGCACAGTGGCATCTTTACAGAATGGCAAAACATTTCTTTCTGCGACGCATTGGGTCAATAAACCGACTTCAACTTCCGCTGCATGTTTCACGTGCCCGTAAAGTGGATCACCCTTTGCAGGAAATACCACTACCAACAGCTGAACGTCTTTGAAGTTGTTAGTCATCGCGTTTTTAATGAGCCTTAAGTTGTCTTCCGGCGCATTGCCCCGTCTGCATCCACTTTCCACAACTATGTTGCTGGGCCCTTTGAGGAAAGTGACACCTTTCATTGCTCCATT
The DNA here is from genome assembly GCA_964034955.1 of Orchesella flavescens. Taxonomy (NCBI): domain Eukaryota; kingdom Metazoa; phylum Arthropoda; class Collembola; order Entomobryomorpha; family Orchesellidae; genus Orchesella; species Orchesella flavescens. The sequence goes on along the minus strand of OZ035956.1, from coordinate 38,117,497 downwards.
GCTCATTAAGCAGTCACAAAACTTGCTGTTGGTCATAAAAAGGCACAAATTAATCAACGAATACATTTAATGCAAGAATTTTTCTATCATATACAAACGGTTCACTTACTTCAGTGCATCATCATTTGGTCCACGAATTCTTTGAGAACCGACAACCAACACACCCCATTTGTCCACTTTCACAGGCTTGTAAAAGTTAAATTCGTGCGACCATATTTCCCAGGTACCATCTTCAGGGCACATGTGAGCTACCTGACCTGAGCGCTGTAGATACACATTAGACATAAGTTTAAATGTTCATTAGTAATCATTTATAGGATGGGACTGAATTTTAAAAATGTTACATTAGATCCATAACGCAAGGCAGGGGGGACAAGTACTCGAGCTTCCAGCTGAAGCATTTGGTCAGGAAGTTGGAGTCCAAACCCACGAAGAGTCGCATTCTCCTTTAATTGCATTGCTTTAACCTTTAAATTCAAGAGTCGTTATTTTCATTGAACATAAAACATATGAACATGCATAGCGTGCATTGCCAACCGACATGTAAAACACAAAATTCAAGGAATTATTTACCTTAGATAAGATATCACCATGCAAGTCCATAGGATCACGTTTAGCAAATGAAAGCATTTGAGTTGTTTGTTGACCATCTAACTTCCGGTTATAGCTTTGACCTTTCTTGATGGTGCACAGCTTTAAAATATAAACAAATACAACTATAATCAACCACGTCTCATTAATCAGTTGAATCAGTTCTTTAAATAAAGCTTTATTGTTCTTTCTTACCTCAGCAGGAACTAAAGCTGTACTTCGAATTTTTAATATCGGGCCGTTCGTGTGCTTTAGCGTCATCCCATACCGTTCTCGGTAATAATCGTAAACAGAAATGTCCTTTTTCTTTTCTTCCCAACGAAATTTTGCGTTGATTGCGCTCTGGGTGTGCACATCCCTAATAGGCCCTCCAAGCTTCCTGCCATCAACAATGTAGCTTATTTTGCAAGCTGTGTAAAGAAAGCACATATTAATTACACAATCCTGAGGCGATCTCATAATGTATAAAAACAACTATTGTCACCCACTTCGGAGAAATGATTTTGCGTCCTCCACCTCGTTTCTTTTCCAAGCATCAAAGTTTTCTGGGGCGGCATAAATAACTTCACGAAGAACATCCAGCACAGGCTTATCAAGTACGAAAGCACAGTTTGCAACTGAAAGAATCGCAATTAACATAATTAACTTTAAAATACAAAGTGCACATTTTTAACGTTACAAGTTTTTAATGGGAGCTTACTGTCAACATTGAGATATGGTTTCCAACCCATTGCAATGTTGGCTGACTGTAAAATAAATATAAAAGAATATCTAGAGATTCACCAACATTCATCCTCATTTAATTAATAAAAAAAGGCTAAAAATCTTTCATAAAACATACCAAGCCCCTCCATGCAGTAATTCCTCCTCCTAATGCCAACGTAGCCCTTGAATCTTGATTGCATGGAACCATTGTAGAGCGACCAACAGAGAAATACTGAAAGTTTGGCATGCTTCTAACAATCGCATTACACGCGGCCTCAAGCGTCTGTCTAACTTCAGCAGAAAATGAGTACCCTTGTAGTGTGGCATTTGCTTGAAAATATTTTGCGATGGCATTAGTGTCGATAGTGTGGATTTTTCCCGTAGATTTATCGATAGTCCTTTCAAACATGATCTTCACAGTGGCGTTGTCGTCTTCATCCATGAGACCCTCCTTTTTTAAGTCAATGAATGCAACCTCATGCTGAGGTGGAATTCCAACGGTTTCAAGTAGCTGTGTGGAATACATATTGAAGCTTCCATCTGTCGCTAGACCATTGTGAGAGTAATCTCGCCTTAACTTTGGAATCAAGTAGGCCAGGATGACATTTGTCAAATACTTTGGTAATTTCTTGGCAGGTGGTTTAGCTCCCTTCTTCTTGCCATCGAGATCAGTCTCTTCCAACTGTCGTGTCACGCTGTCAACAGAAGCCTCACTTCCAGCAACCGATTCATTGCTGTTTTTGCGCTTTCTTTTTCCTTTGGATGCTGCAGGCTTTGGCTCGGGCTTTTCTTTGTCATCTTTCCTTTTGCGCTCTATCTCAAAACTTATGTCATAATGATACAGCGTAGGAATAGAAAATGTTTTTGGACCCTTTGAGGAAGTCACTAAAAAGTGATTCACTGAAGCGCTTATCTTGCGAGATGACCACTCGGGAGGTTTTCCTTGATATCTCTGAATCACAACGTCTTCCTTCTTCTGAAAATCATACGGTTTCCAGCCATTTATCTGAACTTTCTTTTGCACCTCAGTATATGCCATACTATATGGATCAGGACATTGGCCAGGATCCACATACTTTGGAGGAGGGCCACTGAAAAGAACCGTGATTTTTTAATTTATATTTTTGTTACATCCAGTTACTGTTCTTGTGCAAATATTTACCGTCCTCGTCCTCCTCGTCCACCACCTCCTCCTCCCCGTCCACCGCCACGATCTTGATAGCCACCTCCCCGACCACCGCCACGGTCTTGATAGCCACCACCTTGACCTCCTCGTCCACCGCCACGATCTTGATAGCCACCTCCCCGTCCACCGCCACGGTCTTGATATCCACCACCTTGACCTCCTCGTCCACCGCCACGATCTTGATAACCACCTCCCTGTCCACCGCCACGGTCTTGACCACCACCTTGACCTCCTCGTCCACCGCCACGATCTTGATAGCCACCTCCCCGACCACCGCCACGGTCTTGATATCCACCACCTTGACCTCCTCGTCCACCGCCACGGTCTTGACCTCTTCCTCCACCACGACCTTCAGGAAAACAACACATTTATACCTGCATTATCCTTAACACTAACGATTAACAAAATATGGGCGATGTGAGGGTGAAGATGTAGTGCCCCCCTCTTTGTACTTTACAAAAATCACTTCTTCCCCCCTTGCCCATATAAATATGTGAGTGAGTTTCAGGATTTATTGATAATAGAACAATAATAATTATTATTTTATCATTGATATCAGCAACAAATCCATCATTCATGTCATATTTTTTTTGTAAAAGCACTGTTTCCACGAAATTATAAAAAATGCAAATGAAATGAAAAATTTGAGTTTCCATCCAGCTTCAACTTTCAAAGAATAAATTAAGGCATTACCACCCCTTCCTCCACCTCTATCCATAGTTATTTTTTTGAACTACACAGTTCGAATACTTTAATTAATGCTTTTAAAACATCAATGAAACGCGAATAATAGAACACTCAATAATACTCAATAGAACTTCCGAAGCACAGCACAGAGCACAAAAGCTTAAAAAGTTCCAACGCGGAGGTGCATTTATGATATGAGTGATCGGAAGAATCTATTTTTAAATTGTGAATAAAACGGATGGAGAACGTAAAAAACGTTTTTGGTTTAATTCTCATGCTTATACAGACAGATACAGAGTACAGGCAGATACCCAGATGTTGAAGAACATAAAAACAACACATTTGACTTGGTGGTGGTGTCTTACATATCTTCAATGCACTATGCTTGTACATGTATGACAGTATGACTTCAAGATATACGGTATCACTTTCCCCCCATCCATCAACAACCATTACACCAATATCATACTCATACATACTCTCTGTTTTGTGATGAATCCATCAATCCACCATAAGCACGTTGTTTTTATATTTACATTATAGTGCTTTTAGAATTGCAGAATTAGTCAGTGGTTGAGTGGTAGTTTAGTAAATTAATTGAACCAATTATAGAAGCAGAACATTGTGTCATTACTACACAGCGCAGTGGCTGCATAAACAGCATATACCTCAACCTCATTGATTTGGCTTCTCACTATCTAACTCGCTCTAACTGAAATGGATACAAAAACTACTCATGCTTCTTCGGTAACTGTAGATGAACAGTTATTCAAGCAAGGTGCAGAAGCCCGTTTATTCACGGGTTCCTTCTTCGGGAGGAAGACGGTAATCAAAGAACGGTTTAGTAAAAAATACAGGCATCCTGACCTGGATGAGAGGTTGACAAAGGAAAGGATGCGTGCGGAACTGAAAGGATTGATGCGGTGTAAAAGTATTGGTGAGTTAAAAGTAATTAACAAGTGTTGTGTTGGTGCTCGTCATTTAATTGTCGTGACTGTTTCAAAGCAATTTGTTGCATCATGTTTCAGGGATATGGACACCAGCGGTGTACTTTGTCGAATCCAAATCAAACACTGTGCATATGGAACTCTTGGAAAATGTGGATACTGTGAACATTTACATTGGAAAGCTGCTAACGGTATGTTATCAGACAATTAAACGATTCATTCCGAACCTATAATTCTTCACTATTATTAGCTAAAGCTAATTGCGGCATTGTTTTGAATCTTATGGTTTATCCAGGGTTGTAAAGAAGGAAGTTGTGATGTTCAGTGCACCACCAAACTAAAACAATTAGCAGAAGAAGTTGGAATCACAGTTGGGAAAATGCATTCAGCTGGGATAATTCATGGCGATTTGACAACTTCAAATATTCTGATTGACAGTACACAAGTAGACAATGAATCGACCAAGCCCAGATTAGCACTAATTGATTTTGGACTGAGCCATATGGACAACTCTGCAGAGGACAAAGGGGTTGACCTGTACGTTTTGGAGAGAGCCTTGACTAGCACATTTTCCAATATCCCATGGTTCTTTGACATTATCTTAGCTACTTACAGGGGTACATATACGGAGGGCGGTGAAGAAGTGTATAAAAAGTTGGAAGAAATTAGGTTGCGTGGAAGAAAGCGTACAATGGTAGGCTAGTAGTTAAATTACTTAATAAAATCTGTTTATTTGTGATCAATTAAAGTATTTAAGTGTATGAGCACCCGTGATTTCAATTTATCAGTATAATGTCATGATATCGAAAGTTCGGTTTGTATCACAATTTCTTTGTAATTACAATCTGGAAGGCTGGCCACCTAAAAGTGAAAGTTAAAAAATTAATGGCATGTTCCAAAATAGTCCTACATAGTTTCAGCATGCATATATTTAACTTGCCTGCAGCAATGAAAGTCTCGCCCGTTACATAAGAGGCATCATCACTAACTAAGAATGAAACAAGTCCAGCAATTTCATCTGGTTCCCCTACCCTTCCAAGTGGGACGCTTTCCATCATTTTGTCAAGAATGGCTGGGTTTTCTGTTAGCTGCAAAACGATTACCAATCATTATTACCTAATTATTGATTTTCTTTGCTTTGCTAGTTCTGTTTGTTATAATCATTCATCTATAGCTTACCGCAGAACTGAAGCGTGTCCTAATAACTCCCGGTGCCACACAATTAACCCGAATGTTATCTGGACCGAGTTCTTGAGCGACAACTTTAGTTAGTCCCAATAACGCCGTTTTACTAACTGAATATGCTCCCAGTACCTGTACAAGTGTGGAGATATTGTCATAATGAAATATTACTTTACCGGTAAAGCTGTATAACATAAAAAAAACTTTCATTTCATACTGCAAAAGGTTGAAATCCAGCAATGGATGATACATATACAATATTGCTTCCTTTCCGCTTGGAAAGGTGTGGGACAAGCTCCTTGGTCAAAAGAAAAGCAGCTTTGACGTTAATTTCAAATATCTTATCCCATGCTTCCGCAGAACACTAACAACAACAAAATCAAAATCTACAAACTTGGAATAAAGTCTCGTTTATAAAAATATATACATTTTCATTTCAATTGAACAATTGATTATCATTACATCCAAAACGGATCCCATGTGCGGGTTTGTTGCTGCATTTGAAACTAAGATATCAACCCCACCAAAGTTGCTTAGGGTGGCATCAATAAGCTTTTCACGATCTACTTGATTTCCAACATGACAAACGACTCCTTTCACTTGGTCTGGAGAAAGGCCGGTGCTACGCAATTCTTCTAGGGCTCTTTGAACATTCTTTTCCTTTCGGCTACTGATCATTACCTTGGCCCCATCGTTAGCAAGCCGCTTTGCAATTGCAAGACCGATTCTTTAAATGAAGTTGACATTGTAATAGCTCTCTACGTCTACGTTTCAACACTTTAATTAATAATATTTTCTTATTTAATTCCTACCCATCAGTTGAAGCTGTAACAATCGCTACTTTATCCTTCAAGTCACTGCGGATGCTTGATGCCATATTTCTATGCAAAGATAGAGAAAGTGAATTTCCTCCTGTAATTTGGCTGATTCGATGGAAAGCTTGACGGAGCATTGTATCGAGATACTTTTTTGTAATAAAAAATGGATGCTAATGTATAAGCAGCTGAACAGAAAATAAGATGTTACAATTATAAATATACTTCATTTATTGATTTAACTGTTATACAGTGACATTACCATTCACAATTCGTAATCTCTCCACGTCTCACTGTTCTTGAAGATATGAAAATGTTGATGTCTATATCTCTACTGTTTATGCTTTTGATGTGATGATGTTATGAAAATGAAGCTGACAAGCCAATTCAGCTGGAATACATTTAGGTACATGCATGTGCATACACTCAAGGAAAGAAGCAATATATTGTAGCGAAGAGCCACTTGTGCCCGTCCACATATCTCATATTGCTGATGCTGACAGTGCAGTAGGAGAAAGTTTATATGAGAAGTTAAAAAAACATGCTAGATTTCCAGCGTTTCTGTCCTAAACATGCGTCAAGTGCATGCAATGTTGAATGTAGTTATTTTGCGTGATCTGAATGTTTATCTGCATACTTACACTTAAGTTTAATTTAAACAAGCATTTCTTAAATCATACTTTATGTAACATGCATTTCCTAGCATGAAGTTAACTTTAAAAAATAATTTTACTGCAACTTGTTCCCTACTCTTTCAACCATCACATTGATCACATCCAACATGATATCCAAAGGTTGGAATTGAGACCAAGGTCATAGCAGATCCAATTCGCATCGAAATGTTGTTGCTGCTGCTACATACAATTGGAAAATTTGCAAATTTTTCGCATGAATTTATCTGCAGATGACCATCTACAGCTTCATTCAACTACATAATTAAGCATCCATCTACTCTGATTGCCAGCCAAAGAAAAAATCTTCATGACATGCTATGAGTTTCATATTACCCACATCGATTCGATATCATTAATCCTGTACATTTACATGAATGAACATTCTGCAAGCAGCTATAGCTAACTATCAGCTACATCACAAGTTATACTACCATTACAAGAACAATCATTTATCATGTATCTTCTGTATTTGTCAGGCGTTCATGTCGATATGACTAGTCATTCTTGTCTTTTTTTTTTGCAATCTTTGATTCATATAGCACACACATAAAATGCGACTGACACACCATGACATAATGGTCAACATAAGCCAGTCGCCAGTCCTTCACAAAAGCAATCGTGCAGGTATAGTGAAAGCATATTACTTACATATTATGAAATGCAACACAAGCTCAAGTTAAGTAATTTATATAGTACAATGTAATGTTGAATGTGGCTACTATGAAGAATGTCTAATCCATAACCAAACCACATGCCATATTATAGCCTTCCCGTTCTTTTCGTTCAACACGGTTCGATACTCAATCTCTTGATACAAAAATTTTCCCTATTGTACTATTCACTTCACGTTTTGTACAAGACATAAAAGACGTCCAGAAATGTACATTATACTTATACTTTATACATGCATACATTTTAAATCCAAACCAAAAGCCAATCCTATTAAGAATATATATACTTATATGTGTTAAGAATATACATAATATGCCTACCTTTATATCTTTCTACTACGGACTCTTATGCACTCTTGTGCAGATGGAAAAACATTTAGTATGTATGTTATGCCATCCACTTACTCTAACCATAAAATACCGTACCTACTTCTATCAAATCTCACTTAAATCCATCCACGTACCATACTTTTTACACCTTACTCACCTTTATAATATACCTTACATCATTCAACATCGTACTTCATTTCATTGTCAGTGGAAAATTTATGTATGAATGATCCACATCACATCATCATCATAAAAAAATGTTCGATTGAAACAAGTCAAGTCAACCCTATCCCTAATAATCCCTTGTGTTATGTATTAGTGGAGAATGGATGCATGGATGGAGGATGTGTATGTGGAAATCTGATAATATGTGATGTGTCCTTTTCTCAACTTGGTGTGTTTTTTCTCCAATCAAAAAGTACACATACGATTCTCAGTATTGATTCAATAAAACAGTGTATACCTTTTGGGCATTTTAATAACATTTTTTTTGTGTCACTGTATTAATCAAATATTACAGCTGGTGGAGATATTGATATTTATATAAGTAGTAGGAGTGGATAATTGGAAATATTTACAATTTAATTAAAACTGATAGGCCAAAGGAGATAGTAATATAAAATGTATCTCAAATACAATATTATATAGCATCACCAATAATCAACTGAATTGTTTATTGTTATCTTACAACTTGTCCTGCTCTTGTGTGTAAGGAAATGTGTATTGCATCACTGGATAATCAAATGTGAGTCAGATATTATATCATTGAACATCAAAATTAAATGTGAATGTGACTATGGACTATGCAGTTTTGTTTGTTTTGATGTTTGATTGGAAAATCAAATTATTATGAACTGTTTTGTGTGTATGCTGGACTTGAAGAAAAAAGCATGAAAGAATGATGAGACTGTATTTGGTGTTCGTGAATCGAATGTCGGATCAATGATCAAGTTCTGGAGAACCTAATAATAACATAACAATTATTAATTATTATTGATTTGCAGAATACCTTTCATAAATACTATTAAACAATGGAGTACCAGGTTGGATTTCTTGGAGTCAATTAAAATGTTTTCTCATATAAATGGCACTCCTTCGGATGGCGATTGTAGTATTTTAGTGAGAACATCATAAATGATCATGGTCTGCGGGGTCTTTTCCACCAAAGAAATGTTTATAATTCGGGCCTTAGAGAAGATCCTTAGTGATCGCGAGATCAAGCGGTCGCATCATGCACAGCTTAAGCGAGCTTGTGAAGCTGCTCTTGGTAATTGTCAAACATTTTATGGTTTTAAAATTTAAAATGGATTAATGATTAGAAATTTCAGCTCATGCTTTGTGTTTCAAATTTCCAGAGGATATCAAATCAGCGCTTCAAGCTATCCAAGCGACATCTCCGACAGCGGATCAAGGAATACCCAACGACAATGCATCTGCAGCTCTGCCACTTCCCAAGTCAGAGACTTCAATTCCGATAGACTCTGAGAAATACTTTGTACCTTTTGAGTTGGCGTGTCAAAGTAAAACTCCAAGAATAGTAGTAACTGCTCTAGATTGTCTGCAGGTAAGACTTTATAAAAAACTGTTTTGGGCAATCATTGTTATTCTGTGGATTTTCAAATTTTCTTTGTGTGATGTTTATCCAGAAACTAATTGCATATGGTCATCTAACTGGGAACTGTTCAGATTCAACAACACCTAACAGGAAACTGATGGACCGTATTGTAGAAACTATATGTGGGTGCTTCATTGGCCCAACAACAGATGAAGGTGTTCAGCTACAAATTATAAAGGTACATAATATGCACATCAAGAATATGATGCTTTAAGAAATCAAAGAATGACAATATTCATGCTTTTATGCCTAACTTATCATTTTAATCCATTTCCTACAGGCATTGCTCACAGTTGTTACGTCGCAGCATGTTGAAATTCATGAAGGAACAGTACTTTTAACCGTTCGGACGTGTTATAACATATATCTAGCTAGTAAGAACTTAATAAATCAAACAACAGCTAGAGCAACACTGACTCAAATGTTAAATGTGATTTTTTCCCGAATGGAAAATCAACATGCTTTAAGTCGACATTCTGTTAGTGATACAAGTGTTGGTAGTGCATCAAACTTTGCTTGCAAAGAATCTGGTGGTCAGGAAGAGTGTAATGGCAATGAGGACTCTTCTGAAAAAGACAACGAAACCGACCCTGCTCCAGAGTTGACGCCCACCGTGGAGAAGGATATTGGAGAAGAAGTTGGTAGTGAAAAAAATAATCATGATCCTGTTGTTAACAATGAAATTATTAGTGAATCATCAGAAGAGGCGGAAAGGTCGAATGAAAACAGCAACGTGCTCGCAGAAAATAATAATAGTGACAGTGTCTCCTCCAAAGTAATAAATGGGTCTGGTAGTGACCAGCCGGAAGGCAGGTCTGCTGTTGATGATGAGAGTGAAAACAAACTCGATGAAGCTCAAGAGCAAGTTGAAAATATCAAGGAAGAACAACAAGCAGTAGTGCTGGAATCTGCCTTAGTCAATGGAGATGAAGAAAACCACAGTAATCCGTCTGGGGATGACGAAGACCGCCCTAATGTAGAAGTAGTAGAAAAGGATACAAATCCTCAAAGTCCACATCCAGAAATACAAATTCAAGAACCTTCCCCTCATGAAATTGCAGAGAACCTGCTGGAAGATTTGTTAGAAAAAATGGGTAATTTTGAGTTTGAGATGTTAAAAAAGTATAGAATGAATACGTTCTTTGTTAATGTGCGTCACATTACGACTATTTAACCATAATGTCAATTTCCTCAGATGAATCGTCACTGCAACCAAGAAAAACCGATTCCCCTACTCCGTCTGCAGTGTCTGAAGATTCTGTTGCACCAAGCAATATGGTATCCTCTCCGACAACTCCTACAATAACCAGAGTGCCTTCACAGGTATTTAGATATTATAAGTAGTCTATATGAAAAATTTGATAATCTCATTAGTAGATTTAAAAAATAATATTACCGTATTTACTTTATACTTGACTATCCAGTATTTGCGAATAATGATGGATGTAAAGGTGAACAAGTTTTACTTTCTTATACACATTCTTGCACTTTTTCTCAGACCATCCACTCTAAAGTTGCATATTGTTCATTTCACCTGATTTTTAAAAATTTTCTTTGTGCTTGCATGTTTTAGCACTGTCTAACATTAAGCGTATTGAAGTAAATGTTTCGTCATTCACTGGAAATCGATTTGATTAAGCAATAATAATTTGCACAATTTGATTTAAGATTTTCCTGCATGACATGACAATTGATTTTTCACATTTTTAGTTTTCATATTTATAAACTAATTTAATGTAAACTGTTTCTGGAATATAGGAAAGTATGGACGCATCGGCGGACAATGATAGTGCCTCAGCTCACTTTGTGCATATTCTACAAAAAGATGCATTTCTAGTTTTTCGAGCTTTGTGCAAGCTCTCAATGAAACCTTTGCCGGAAGGAGTTCCTGACCCAAAGTAAAAATTATATTCAATGTTCATCAATGTTCTTGTGGATTTTTATGCTCGTAAAATATTAATAATACATTAACAGAGCCTACTTAATGTTTGTTAATTCCAGGTCTCATGAGTTACGGTCCAAAATATTGTCGTTGCAATTACTATTGTCTATTGTACAGAATGCCGGCGAGGTGTTCAAATCTAATCCAGTTTTCATTACGGCAATAAGACAGTACTTGTGTGTGGCTTTATCCAAAAACGGAGTGTCATCCGTCCCAGAGGTCTTTCAACTAGCTTTGGCAATCTTCCTTGCTCTTTTAGCTAACTTCAAGACCCACTTGAAGATGCAAATAGAGGTAAGTACTGATTACATTATTTGCTTGGGGTGGTGTAAGTTGCAAACAAAACACGTATTGTTCTCTTGTAATAATAATTTTGCTTTTTTTAATCTAGGTTTTTTTCAAGGAGATACTTTTGCCACTAGTTGAAGCTCCAGGATCTTCCTTTGAACACAAGTGGCTTGCTGTGCAAGCGTTAACTAGAATCTGTGGAGATGCACAGTGTATTGTTGATTTATATGTCAACTACGATTGTGATTTGTCAGCTGCAAATATTTTTGAAAGACTTGTCAACGATTTGAGTAAAATTGCTCAAGGAAGGCAAGGGATTGATTTAGTAGGTAGTAACGCAGTTCAAGAGAAGGCTATGAGGGTGAAGGGAATTGAAGGTCTTGTCGCAATTCTTCAGTGCATGGTGGAATGGAGTCAGTCTTTGTATGTCAGTACCAATAGTCAGTCTAACTTAGGTAAAAAGACGCCGACGCTGGATTCTGACTTTGTGAATCCATTATGGAATTCAGAGGATCAGAACATGTATTGTGTAATTAAAGGTTCTGAAAGAGAAAGAAACGCGATTATCAATGAGGAAGAACTTGAAGTCAAGAAAATGGAATCTGAATATAATCCAGAACAATTTGAACAAATTAAGCTTCAAAAAGACATTTGGGAGCATGGAATCGAGCTGTATGTAGAACCACCACCAGAATATATTATATCCAAAAATTATAAGTTTTCCGTTTTTTTTATTGTGTTTTTACTTTTATTATGCAGGTTTAACCGTAAACCTAAACGTGGTATAACTTTCTTACACGAAAGAAAGCTTCTAGGTGAAACTGCTGACGAAGTTGCTTATTTCTTCCATACTGACGAGCGACTTGATAAAACAGTGATTGGAGAATTCTTGGGAGACCCGGATAAATTTAATAAACAAGTAATTAGCTTCAAAATTATGTCAATTTCTGCTTTCTCTTGTGAAATATCTTAAAGTGTTTGGGAATTACTATTATTATTATTGCGCATTATTGTGATTGTTTTAATTATTGCATAGGTTATGTACGCTTATGTGGATCAAATGGATTTTAAAGATAAAGATTTTGTCACTGGACTTCGACTATTTTTGGAAGGCTTCCGCTTACCTGGTGAAGCTCAGAAAATTGATAGGCTGATGGAAAAATTTGCAAGCAGATTTTGTGAATGTAACCCCACGTATGTTTGTAAACTTTATGTATCGCTAATCTTCATTTTTTTGTGTGTGATGGGGACGGGAATGACGGGCTGTAATATGTATTAAACGCATTATTGTCTGTTTGTTTTGTAGGAACGGGGTTTTTGCCAGTGCTGATACTGCTTACGTGTTAGCATACTCCATTATTATGTTAACTACAGATTTGCATAGCCCCCAGGTCTGACTTTTATAGATACAATCTTGATGAGAAATGGTTTTAAATGAAATTAAAGGTGGACTTAAGATATGCTTGTCTTTTCAGGTAAAACACAAAATGACAAAGGAGCAATATATAAAAATGAATCGTGGTATTAACGACAGTAGAGATCTGCCAGAGGAATATCTTTCTCAAATATACGACGAGATTGCAGGCAATGAAATCAAAATGAAAGGGACCTCTAAACTGGGAAAGCAATGTATGTGAAGTGTTTTTGATAATAACTCACAAGTTAATTTTTGATTGTGACATTGTGCCTTCCGCTCATTTGAACTTTTTATTTATTTGAAGCCAACTTACCAAATGATAAAAGACGGCGCTTGTTGTGGAATATGGAATTGGAAGAGCTGGCAGCAACTGCAAAGAGCCTGATGGAGTCTGTCAGCCATTGTCAAGCATCGTTTACATCCGCAAAGCATTTGGAACATGTAAAGCCCATGTTCAAGGTGCGTTTTTAAAAATTTTTAATCACTCTATTGATCCGATGATAGAACTGAACGTTTCACGATATAGTACTTTATAATTTGAAACTTGCAGCTCGCATGGACACCATTTTTGGCTGCGTTTAGTGTAGGACTGCAAGACTGTGATGATCCAGAAATCTCAAACTTATGCCTGGATGGAATGCGATGTGCTATTCATATCGCATGTATATTTCATATGAGGGTATTGCAGAATTATACTTTTCATGTCTCATAATCATCATTGTTATTAAGTTATTATGAGTAAAAGTCTACAACCTAATATTATGTTTAATGTTTTTAGCTGGAGCGTGATGCTTATGTTCAGGCATTGGCTCGTTTCACTTTGCTAACCGCTAGTAACTGTCAACTGGTGGAAATGAAAAGCAAGAATATAAACACAATTAAAACATTGATCACTGTTGCTCAAACTGAGGGTAAGAGAAAATTAAAATATTCAAGTCTAATCGTCATTCCTCTCCCCGTTAAGTCAATAGTTCAGTTTTATCATATCTCTATTATATTTCCTATTTTCAGGAAATTACCTCGGTTCTGCCTGGTTGGATATTTTAAAATGTATTTCACAGCTAGAATTAGCCCAGCTTGCTGGTTCTGGTCATCGAACTGGTAAAGAAGTTTCAAAAAGTGCTCTTACTTGGGCGGCATTGGGAGGTTCATCAGTGGAAAATTCAAATGATCCAATGTCATTAAACTTAAACTTGTTGGATCGTAAGTTTCTCATTATTAGCCTCACTCAACAGTATCAAATTAGTTGTGTGGTGTTTTGTGATAATACAAGGTGTTATTATTGTTGTATTTAATAGCAAGCGTGAAAGAGTCAATTGGTGAAACAAGCTCGCAGAGTGTGGTGGTTGCCGTTGATCGAATATTCACTGGCTCAACACGACTGGACGGAGATGCCGTGGTTGATTTTGTAAAAGCCTTGTGCCAGGTGTCGACGGACGAACTGACCAATCCACATCATCCAAGGATGTTCAGTTTACAAAAGATTGTTGAAATATCTTACTACAACATGGGTCGTATTAGGTTGCAGTGGTCAAGAATTTGGGAGGTTCTAGGAGAACATTTTAATCGAGTTGGTTGTTCAGCTAACGAGGAAGTATCGTTTTTTGCGATCGATTCGCTTCGTCAACTGTCCATGAAATTTATAGAGAAAGGAGAGTTTGCAAATTTCCGCTTTCAAAAGGATTTCTTACGTCCTTTCGAAGTTATAATGAAGAAAAATTTGTGAGCAAATATTATTATTGTAACTTATAAATTAAATTAAGATTTGTATTGTATCAATGTTTCAAATATTTACATTTTAGATCCCCCAGTATTCGTGATATGGTTGTCCGTTGCATTACACAAATGGTGAATTCACAGTCGTCAAAAATTAGATCAGGCTGGAAAAATATATTTAGTGTCTTCCACCTTGCTGCAGCAGATATCGATGCCAACATTGTGGACATGGCTTTTCAAACAACGAATAAAATTATTGGTACGCATGATGCGGCATGATGATGCATTACGAAACTGTCAAAAAACCAGTTCGCCAGTATTGCTTTGTAACGCGTTTATTTTCTATTTTATTATAGGAGAACTATATGATAAAAGTTTAGTCACACTTGTGGACTCTTTCCAAGATGCTGTAAAGTGCCTATCTGAATTCGCCTGCAATGCTGCTTTTCCTGATGTCAGTATGGAAGCGATAAGGCTGATAAGACATTGTGCCAAATATGTTCATGAGAAACCACAGGTATTGTTTCCACCACACTTTCAAATTATTATTACTGATCTTAAAGCAATAGCTATAGTACAACTTGTGGAACTTTCTGATAAAGTATATGTTTGTTTTTTGTGGTTTATTATAGCTGTTGGTAGAGCACAGCATGGATGAAATCACTGTTGCAGAGGAAGATCGTATTTGGGTTCGAGGCTGGTTCCCGATTTTATTTGAGCTGTCATGCATCGTCAATAGGTGTAAACTGGATGTCCGAACAAGGGGATTAACTGTAAGTTTTCACATTTGATATCCTATTGCGTATAAATACATATTTCGAATGAGTTGTTACAATCTTGTCATGGAACGCTTATAAACATCTTTAGGTCATGTTCGAGGTTATAAAAACATACGGCGAGAACTTCCAGTCGCACTGGTGGAAGGATTTGTTTCAAATTCTTTTCCGTATATTTGATAACATGAAACTACCCGAGCAGCACCAAGAGGTGAGGGTATGAATCATTCCACATTTTTTAATAATAATTATTGTTCATTCCAGTTATAGTCACTTTCAGCTTGTAGAAATTAATTCTTATTGAGTGTTTTTTCGACATTTTTCAGAAAGCGGAATGGATGACAACAACATGCAATCATGCACTTTTTGCGATTGTAGATGTATTTACACAATACTACGAATCTTTAGGTCCACTTTTAATGGATGACATATTTACACAGCTCAGTTGGTGTGTTCAGCAAGGTATGCTATTCTATTTTTTTCAATTTTACTCAACAAAATTATTGTTCACAAGTTACATGCGTTAATATTCCCATTACTCGACAGATCACGAACAACTGGCAAGAACGGGTACACACTGTTTCGAGCATTTAGTCATTTCTAGTGGGTCAAAGTTTTCTCAAGTCGCCTGGAACTCTACTTGCAACTTTATTAAAACCGTTTTTAAAGCAACTCAACCTCAAAAACTCTTATCTTATAAACCAACCGAAAGTGTAAGTAGTGTGTGCAATTGAAGCAAAATCTTAGATATTTGTGTATCTAAATTTAGTAGCAATAATTTGTGGTCTGAATACTTGTAGAATCATCTTGATGAAATCTCCAGACGAGGAAGCATAACTTCAACTGATGCATTGAATTCGCCATTACCGGTGCGAGAAACACGCATTAATTTCAATAAACTTTAAAATATCAAAAGATTAAAGCATCTAAACTTTAAAATGTCACGTTTACATTTTTCAGGAGCAGGAAAGAATATTTTCAGTTTTGTTAATCAAATGTGTCGTCCAGTTGGAACTCATTCAAACTGTTGACAATATAGTGTTTTTCCCAGCGACTTCGAAAAAAGAAGATGCTGAAAATTTAGCACTCGCTCAGGTATTAAAATTTTAGCTGTTGTAATGTTGTTTTTCTGGTGCTAGAATCATGGAATTAATGTCGAGTTTGTTTTTGCACAGGCTGACATAGATAAGCTGAGTGGGTTTGATCAGCAGAAAGAAGAGCAAGGAATGTACACTTTTCTTAGTAATGCAAATTTGTTCCTACTATTAGATTGTTTAAGTGAAGCTCATCGGTTTGCAACAGTTTTTAATTTAGATAATGAGCAGGTAATAATAATAATGACAGTTTTACTGCTTTGCAGTGTTTATATGCGCATCGGATTGAGTCATGAATTAAACCAATGATTACTTTCGATTTTGTAGAGAAATATGCTGTGGAAAGCAGGGTTCAAGGGACAAACAAAGCCCAATCTTATTCCACAAGAGACTCAAAGTTTAGCAACGTCGCTTCGAATCCTTTTTCGTATGTATCTTGATGAATCCAGGACAGAGTCATTTGAGGAAATCGAGAAGCGTTTGATTTTAACTTGTAAAGGAGCACTGGAGTACTTTCTTTTAATACCATCCAACTCACATAGAGATACTTGGACTAATCTTTTACTCTTGTGCCTGACGAAAGTTTTGAAATTGCCTGAAGAGAGAGTAAGCTTTTTACTATTATTGGAGTCCTCGGACATGTAAAAACCTGAGTGATTGATCAATAATAATTAATTTAATAACGTTATTTATTGAATTTTCAGTTCAAAACACACACCCATCACTATTATCCGTATTTATGCGAACTGGTTTGTATTGAATTAAAGGCCGAGTTGAAAGCCGTCCTTCGTAAATATTTTATGCGTATTGGGCCTGCGTTCGGCATTTGTAACGCTATTCCACAATGTCTTACTCCAAGTGCCAATTCTGGAAATCCAAGTATATCATCTATTGGCAGCAGTAATGGTCAGCACAATTGACCGTCGACTATTTCTTCAGTGTTCTCATACATCCCTCTCAGAAAGATAGACCTACTTACTTGCGTCTGACAATTATATCAGTAGTGATATTTAAATTGTTGACTTATCGTCGTGGGTGTTACGTAACAATGAATTAAAAAAACTAGATTAGCCAACATTCACACATAGTCTAGAGACAACAAACGCTTTAAATCCGTCGGAAGATTTCCTGAAATATATAATCATAGTTATAATTAATCTTTTTTATAGTTTTAGGGAAATAGCTCCCAGGAAAGTATTTTAGAATGCATCAAAATAAGAAATGTCTGAGCATTTAATATTAGTTACTTGATTCACAAGTACTTTATCTTCTCAAGTAGTTTAGTTTAGTTAATGAGTTGATTCAAATGTAGCAAATATAATGTGATGCTAAATATTCCATAGAATCATATTATGCAGACACCTTTAATCAGTAAAAATTGGTGCTCTACATTCCTATACATTTTGGAGAGAAGCAGGAAGTAGTAGGTCAAGAAGAGCTCCTGTAGAATGAAACAATAATTATTTACTGTAAATAACATGTCTGAAAATAGTAATAAGATTTTGAAGCGGTCATTGCATTTTATTGTAGTTGATAGATACATGGGAATGGATTGTTGGCCATTATTATAGCTATTTTTAGCCAAAAAAATAAGAATCCAAAGATTTTTATTCAATGTATTTATTTGATGATTTGTTTTAGATTTTAAAAATCTGATCTTGATGGTAGTCATTCAAACTTGAGATGCATTTATTTATTGAATCTTTATTTAGTATATGGCCATGAAAATGCACTCTTTAAAATTAAAAGTATTTTGTATAATTCACACATCAACTACAGACGTCAATGGTCATAATTGATTTCTGAGGTCCACATGGAATGGACTGGATTTTATGTATATGCACGATAATTTGATGCTTGAATTATATGCTAAGCTGATGTAATGTGGTGCTTGCTTAATTTATACACGAATGTGTAAATATACATGAAGTTTAACTGAACTAAAAAAGAATAAAGCTAATAATTATTGCCTTATTTTCATCCTCATTTAACTGTGATAATATAATTTATTTTGATATTAACGGTATGGCAGAATATACTACTATTCATTTCTAGAATAATTATTTTAATAATAAAATGTTAGACCATTTCGATCTACAGCGAGTGACAGGTGGTCGGTCAATAAATTGAAGAGCTACTAGTAGTATCCCTCAATAGTACTTAAAACGTCTAGTACGATATACACGATTATAATCTATTAGACAGAATAGCTTAGTACATATTACAATCATAATATTCGGTTTAATATTAGGAAAAAGAAAACAAGAAAAGAGAGTATCAGTACGGGGAAGAATTTCGAGTAGTAAAAACTTTACTACTTTTATAAGGTAATGGGGAAGTAATTAAATCATTGAACAGCTTCGTTACATTTTAGTTTCAGACTTGTAAAACGACCATCTCGATGCAAAATACGTTGTTATTCAAAAAATAATAATGTCTGCATTATAACCTACATTTTAGATAACCAAGTTTTGAATCGCAGATGTTTTTTGCAGCAATTTTAAACTCATCTTTGCTGGAATAAGTTTTCATTTTCATATAATGTATGAGATGTGAGAGGTTGGTTGGTTAAAAAACTATCAAGTGTACATCATTTCTGCCATAGGACTCATCTTTTTTGGAATATATACGAACTCATCTAAATAACTGGCAAGCTCATTAATTGTGATGTCATCATTCATAGTTTCCATTAATGCCTGCTGTGAGCAACTTGATGGGGATCCATCGATATTTTGTGCAGCTCCGGAAGTACTGTTTGATGGTAGAGTTTCTTCGTTATTATTAGCAGGTCCGAAAGTTTGTTCATCAGAATCTTCAGGGATTGTAGGAAGCACTGATCGAAGATCTGTTAAGCTGAGCTTCAGTCTTCTCTTCCATTTCATAGACTTGGGGTGCCGTCGGAAATTCAAGGTAGAAGTAGATGTAGTGGAGAACTTCACCCTACCAGAACCACGAAGAGAAACTTCTGTCAATGACAAGGTTGCAAAGTTTGGAAGGTTTGCTGTAGTTTCACTGAAGACCGATTTATTACGACTGCATGGTGTAGTTGACCAGCTACAATCAGAGGAAATTCCGATAGGTAAAATTGTACTAGGATTTGTTTCAGTTCCGTTTTTCAATTGCTGTGAAGTGGGGTCGTTATTAGTAGATCCGGAGATGGATTTGCTCTTACTTTCAACAGCAGCAATATATTTTAACGCAGAGGGAGCTAAAATACTACCATCTTTTTTGCGCTTTGACCAACTTTTATTCTTTTGAATTGCACTGTTTTGGGTTCGTCGCCAGAAATAAGGGTATGCTGCTGATTCTTTGGATTTTCTTTTAGATGTACATTTACAAACGTTTTCACATGAAGAACAGGATGAGCCAAGGGATAGATTCTTCATGTTAACAATTTCCGCAGGAAGTGTAGAAACTTCCTCGACTTTTAGATTCTGAGATGATGATATTATATTTATTGCGCCAGGTCCTAGCTCACTGCTGGACATGATTACCTGCAAACGAAATTTAATATATTACATTAGCCTAATAAAACAAACTACAAAAATGCTACAGATTCAAATTTTAAAAAACTGATTTCTTTACGTCACGTCTAGCGATGGCTAATGGCCCCTTTAGACCTAAACAACTGTCAGCATAAATGCACCCAACACGCCAAAATCTGTAAACCGACGAACGCTGAAAGAGCAAACAAAAAATTTTAAAAATTAAAAACCATCGCTTGTAGCATGAAATGCATTTTTGGTGGATTGACATTAGCAAAAATCAAAAGCATTTTCTTGGAAACCCAAAATAAAATCTCATTGTCTCTAGGCTTCAAAATGCTTCAAAATGACAAAACTGACCTAGAGTATCAGTAAAATTGCTGATGTAGTGGAAAATAACAAAACCACTTGATCCCTCGGTCACTTTAAGTTGATTATTTTGTAGTAAGTACGTTTTTCGAATTTATTAGAATAGTGCGAGCAAATAAAAATAATAGCATAATCTTAATCAACACTTCATAATCTTTATCTTGTACCTTTATCTTAATTTCTCAATAATGTTCCTCTTCTTATACAACACTCATGAATGAATGAGCAATATTATTAAAAGGTTAATTAGCTAATTTGCATTATACACACAAGTAGCAGATACTTTTCGTCATTTCTTATAGGTCGACACAACGTCGCACGTTTGTTGTACCTTGTACCAAATATACCCATAAGCACAAATAGTTGTATATAAACAACGAAAAAAAAAGAAACGAACGAACCAAATACCAAATGTAGTAATAACACGTATACTTTACGCTTGTACTTAAAATCAGCTAGTCATCATGTGAAAATCTATATATACCTAAAGTAGTGTATACGAAAATATTCCAACACACTTTTATTATATTGCATACGTGTGTGCTGTGCGCTATGCTTAAAAGCATTTTGGATGATAAAAAGCAGTGTTGAATGAATATGAACATGAACTGTTTTTCGTTGTACTTTTAAGTTGCATCAAGTCATCGCATATTTTTCTAGAAAAATGTTCATACATACATACATCTCTACGTTATATTCTGACTGTAAGAACATTCAACTATAAGTATATATATGTATGTATTGGTAGAGTACAAAAATGTATACAAGGAGCAGAATTCATATAAGGATAAAGGACCACCAAGTGCGAAAAATTGTGAGACGGACGGACATACTCTGCACAATTCTTAGAATGCCCCAATTTAAAAAAGGATATTTAGGTATACCGACTCGGTATACTTTACGTGTTCCTGATTTAGGTTAGGTTATGTATTCTGATCGGATCCTTTCGTAAATTGTGTATAAGCAGCGCTAGCTACCAGCTGATGCTATAATTATCTATGTGGTCAGAAGAATATGAAGTGAAGACCAATAGAGGAGCTTTTACAAGCTCATGCAACTCGATTCAAATACAGGATAAAAAGTCAAGATTTTAGTCTTATGCATACAGCGAAATACATATTATTTGAGTGACATCTAAGCATCCGTAATCAATCGTTTGGAACTTATTCCGTTTCCGAACTCAATAATTAAAAATACGTAAAAAATAATGACAACCATTTAGTTTCCAGACCTAATATCACTCGTGTGTATTTTCCATCAATCCGTAGTTGTAAGAGATTTTATAATTCATTATTCATAAAACATAAATGGTTGCCGAAAAATGTGCATTTATCAAACATATGACGTTCTTTGGTGTTAATATGATGAGTATTTTTTGTTTGTTATTGCAGCAAACCTTCATCATGGCAGGAATGGGATCAAGGAAAGGTGCTTCACCAAGTTTTTATAGTAGTCCAGCTGGAGGAGGTGGAGGTGGCTATGCTGGAGAATTTTCGTCGTATTCTTTTGGCGGAGAAGCCGATCCTGTAGCGTCAGAACAAGGTTTTGAATCGTTTGACTATGGCAGCCAGGCTCCACAAGCGACTGGTGATGCAGGATATTATGACCCAGCAAAAGCAGGTTTGTGAAGATAAATCAGAATTAAAGGGCATAGAATAAGTTACTGTGGATGGTAGGAAAATTAGAGCTCTACGTCTGTTTGTTTTTGCAGCTCCACAGTACTTTGTACCAACTCAACAAGCTCCACCAGGTGCTGCAGCCTCAGAATTCGAATCAAACTTTGAAGAAGAGCCTCCACTTTTGGAAGAGCTAGGCATAAATCCGGGTCACATCATTGAGAAAACGCGATCCGTCTTAAATCCTTTGAGAACAACTGATGCAACCATTCTTCAAGACACCGACTTGGCAGGGCCCATCGTGTTCTGTGTTATGTTCGGCTTTATTCTCCTGCTTTCTGGAAAAGTTCAATTCGGCTATATTTATGGAATTGGTTTAATTGGATGCTTAGGAATGTATTTTCTACTTAACATGATGTCAGTTTCCGGTGTCTCGCTTGGGGTGATTGTTTCAGTTCTTGGGTATTGCCTACTTCCAATGGTTGGATTAGCAGGCGTTAATCTCCTTCTTTCCCTCCAAGGCATTGTTGGAACGGTGCTCACTGGTTTGGCAGTTTTGTGGTGTAGCTTATCTGCATCAAAACTTTTTGTTACTGCATTGGCCATGCAACATCAGCAACCACTTGTGGCATATCCGTGTGCACTGGTTTATGGTGTTTTTGCACTTCTTGCTGTCTTTTAAAAAATAGTCTTTAGTCTTTTTGTGACTTATCGCTCCGTCATAATTCCTCATTCATAGAATTATGAAGCAGTTTTTGTAGAACGGTATTTGCAAATCAAATTGTTTGAGTGTGTGAAATAAAATCAAAGCAAGCATAATGTACGAATACGAATGTTAAACGTTATAACGTGTAGCTACTAAATAAATCATTTAACTTTTTACAAATGTGATGATCCGATACACTGTTGTAATTATATATTTGAAAGCCGTTATGGTTAATAGTATTTAAGTACGTTTTAATAAAATGCATATATATGGTGTTTTGGAGGTTACTAAAAACTAGGCGATTAGTTTATCTACATCTTCGATCTGCATCAACTGACGATGAGTGTGTGTTTAAGTGTGTGTGAAAACGCATACTAATTAATTTCTTTGTTCCGTCTTTTTTAGCTCTCGTCTCCATAAACAATTTCATGGTCATTATCAGTTGCATCGCCTGATAAAAGTTTGCGGCTTTAAAATTCATAGACTGGCAGTTGCGTTGTGAGTTAACAGCAGTTACTTTTCAGGTCATCATCGTTTCCTACATCTTGTGCCATGCAAGCAACTGGACTGCTGATTCTGCATTTTTCCTTATGGTTCAGAAAGGTCATTAATGAAAACCTTAAAAATTGCAGAGTTTGCAATGTAATTTTTCATATCATATTTTGCAAGTAAACTTTCGGGTGACGGATTACAGTTCAGAGTCGAAGCTAGAAACACTACTATAAAGAGTAGTAGTGAAAGCAGCATAATACGAAGCTCATCTCTGAATGGTACTAATTGCGGATGTTCATTGCATTTGAATTGCAGACTTTTTCAAGAGTAAATCCATAAATCAGCATTTATTGAATGAAAAGTTCATGAAAGATAGCATGAGATCAAT
Source organism: Orchesella flavescens (assembly GCA_964034955.1). NCBI lineage: Eukaryota > Metazoa > Arthropoda > Collembola > Entomobryomorpha > Orchesellidae > Orchesella > Orchesella flavescens. Next base: position 38,093,805 of record OZ035956.1, on the reverse strand, counting down.
TTGTTAAAAGTAGAGGACAGTGCAGTAAAGTCAACTCAAGGTAATGATGCAAAGTCAATTAACAGCAGACCTCATCTTCATCCAGAAATTGAAAGATTTTTTACGTTCAATTTTCATTTCATGAAAACGTGTGCATTACACATTTCATTTTGCGTTCCAAGGCCAAAAGTTAATGTGCGTGTAATGCAGTTAAATATGAATCTCATATATATGCTAAACCATTTATAGAAATTGTACGTAGGGTAATTAATATAATAATAAAATTCTTTCGTAATTAAACATATAAATGATATGCACACCTTATGCCGGATAATTTTGACAGCTGCTGGCTCTTGAGTTGCATGTATTTTAACGAGCTATGAGCCAAGAAGGAATATTACGAGTTAGCTAATAAAAGTATGATGATCTACAACCTGCAATTTTAAATGCTATTCTTAGGTGATGTGTTAGAAGATGAGATCCTGTAAAAAAAAATGTGAATCTGTGAATGCAAGTCTGCACTTGCTACATGCATGTAAAAAGTACTTTTACATGCTTTGCCATGCAGGAAGACGAAGATGAGCATGGGTATTTTTCGTTTTAGCTTTTGCTTTGCTGCAAATCTTACCTACAAGTTTTTTGATAGATAGATACGGATGATGATGATATATCATGACAATATGTTGGTAATGCCAATGTTAATGATTTGTCTTTAAATCTTATGCATATTCCTTGCCTTGCTTATATGTGGATCCGTCATATCCCCGTCATTCAAAGCTACACCACACCGAAAGAAATTCAAGGCATGGGCATAATATTATATGCAGAACACACACGGACATGTTCTCATGTTCAATAGTCTAACTCTAGGAAAGGGATGTTGTGGTTGTGAGAGCATTTCCCTACCATATGGCAACTTGAGTATTATTTTCTTTTCCAAAGTGTTTGGATGTATACACAAATTCTCGGTTCAGTCAGTCCATTTTTTACAACATTGATTTTTTTTGCAACAGGTTTCCAGTGTGTTGTTTTTTAAATAATCAAGAAACGCTTCAAAGGTTAGTTACTATTTTCAATCAGTATCAATAATAATAATTCTTCAGAAATTCTAAAAGGTATAAAAATCCTTTATTGTGCGTGTGCACAAACCGAGATTACTAATCAACTGTGTGTGCGTGTGCATATTACGTACAGTCAGAAGAACAGGTGATAAATGTGATCCTCTGTTTGTAATCAATTCAAATTTGAGCACACCTCACAAGCTAGATTGGAGTTTTAGGAGGTATTCAGGTATTTAGTGTGTATTCAGCGGATGTGGTTTGTATTCACTCACACTCAGAATCGAAGGTGTTTAAAAAAGTAGTTGCTTTACCTAACCATATTTTGTATTTACATAAATGAGAAAGAGCATCATTCGAACAAATCGTTACAAGTGAAAGAAGCAAATGTTGGAATCAAGGGTTTGTGACAGTTGAATCTGAATCTTACAAAAGTTTCAACCAGCAAATTGACATCCAGGTACGTGTTCCAGCCCACTTCTGTTTTCTTTTTCTGTCTTTTTTTAGCAAGTATTGCACGTAAATCTATCAATAATGACTGTCAATCACAGTTATTGTCAATGTAGTTGAGCTATATGGTCATGTCGTTTTGATGTCTGAAGGTCAGCATGCTTATATTGCCCCTAAAACTTTAGAATATTTATGCAAAATTGAAAGAGTCGAAACCTATGTTGGTTTTCCTTTTTATGGTGCATGAGGAAACATCTAGGTAGAATCAGGAATCATGATCTGATATTTTGATTGAATTGTTGTGAAAGATGTAACGAACACAGGGCCGGCATTTTTACAATCTGTATCCATCCATCATAGATGATCCATTTCATACTTCTTCAAGGTTTTTGATTTGCATTAGAATTTGTAGGCGAAGCATTTGTCAATCGTCAATCTCATATTGTTGATTCTATTTGTGATTTGGATTGCAACGAATTTAGTATTAAAAATTGGCAGCCAAATCTTATTAATATGAAATCAAGTGTGAGTAAAAATTTATAACAAAACAACCAGGATGTTCTGGTGCGTTAATATGTCAAACTGGTGGCTTCCCCATAATAAGTAAAATGGTATAGGAAAATATCCAGATTGGCACGTTGCGTTGTTTACTTGCCAGGTTGATTTGCATACAACGTTTCTGTTTGTACGAATATTGACACGGAATGTAAAATTGTAGTGATAACACTTAACAGCAACTCATGTATATAGGATATGTTTTTCCAACTTAATGAGTTTGCCATTACCCATGCGGGATCCTCGTGTCATGATCCATGCAGTCGCATATTTATAAAGCGATAAGTAGATGTCGAATCTGTAAAACTATGTGAAAAATGTCCTGAATTCTGATATGATTGATCTGGAAATTGGGATGGGATGAAACATTAAGCATAGTGTAATGCAGAACAGCATATTATTTTTATTACAATGTTTTAGCGTTAGCGAACCGGGTTAATAAACACGTATGCATATTTTTTGGACGTTCTACTGAACTAACAGATTATGGGACTATCTATAGGGGCTTTCTACGATTCTGCTTGATTAAAGGTTTTTAAAGCCATTTCGCATTGAAATTATTGACTCCATCATCCAAATAAGATTTCCTGTATTTTCGCTGTCATTCGCAGCTTAGCTCAACCTTCACCTCTTTCGCTATCTTTGAGGCATCGTATTCCTCAAATGTACTGATGATAGATGTACATGCATTTGATAAGGCAGACTTAGTTACGAAATTGTACTTAAGATAAGATAGCAGCAGCAGCATGGTACGGTCAACTCAGCAAACCTATATATATACATTCAACCTTAGTCTTTAATTGAATATGCATTGAATTGAAGAGTACAAGGTTTACGATGCAATAATGCAAAATCTTTAATAGGTGATAATGAGAAACTAGGTACAGGCTTAGGCAACACATAATTATGCAGGTTTATAATAACTATTCTTCAAGGCTAGAACGGTATAGAATAATCAAAATAGCTTTTTAATAGGTCGTAAATAACCCATGATATCATATACATATAAACACTTGTTATTCATTGAAAATAGGTAGGTTATGCATGCGTCTGAATTTGTAACCAGATCTGTTCTTTTTTTTGCATTGATTTTGATTCTATATGATTCCTTTACTGGTCCCGAGGCAATTTAAAAATATGAAAGTGAAGGTAAGGGGAGCAAGCAGTAGAAAGCAACCCAAAGCTAGATGGAATTGCTAAGAATTTTAAAGAGTTGCATTTTTCAAATGGATAGAAGCATTACACGCATGCATAATCATAAAACAGAATATAACACAAACCCCGTCCACTTTTTTACATCTACTATCGATCTGTATCTGTATAGTCCATTGTTGTTTTATCATTTCGTTTCAAGAGTTCTTCTTACGTAGGTATGTTATATTTTCATCCAGTAGAAGTTAGAGGCTTAAGAAGAGGATGATGATTGTTTCTACCTTTTTTTACCAAGTCTGTGCAAACTGTATGATGCCACGACTGCTGTCAATGATCTGGCAGTCGGCATAATATTATATACCTGCAAACAAGCACAGCAAGGCAAGTCTTTTTTTTTTGCAGTGTTGTTGAACACGCCACAGGTTTTCATTCCTTCATCATTGCAACTTTTCTCTCCCATTTCAATCACTTCATCCACTCATAATCGAATGGCTTAGCAAGCGTTTACGTTCCATGAAATGTTTTATGGTTTTGGTATGCAATGCATGCATGCTGCATATATATGCGTTACTTTCATTTTATACATGTATATTTTATGCATAAAAGCTTTTTGATTGTCCAATGAGACCAAGCAACCGAATAACCTGTTTGAGTGTATGAAACAGGTACACTGGCTTTATAATATGCGATGTACATTGAGCAGGGGAAGGTTGAAGTGGTTTAGGATTTGTTAAAGACTGACAGAGCAGCAAGAAGGCAGGTGGATTTTTCTGATAGTCATTAGTCAAGGAAAAACATTTTTTAGCCAGCCACCACGGAATCTTCTCAGGTTCAAGTTCTCTTCTGCTGAATAAAGTACATTCACATATTTTTATTACCTTTCCGTAGCCCTTTCGAGATTTAAGACGACTGGGTATGTTGTTGGGTATATAATACATCTAATTGTAAGTGTAGGTATGTACTGTGTGCATGGTATTAGTCCGGCTTTTTAGTTGCGTACCTATTCACTGTATAAATGAAGTATATATATAACATTATTACTTACATATGCATAAACATGTTGTAAGGATAAGGTATGCATAAAGTGCTTACGTCGACCGTCATCATTAGTCCATCTTCTCTATCCGTCAACTTCATACTATATCTTAATCACATAGCTCAATTTGAAAAAGATTTAGAAATCAATTTCCTGTTTTTGTTATTCCAAACGCCGTAGTTAAACCCAACTTTAATTGTTTCAGAGGTGAGATGCTAAAAAAATTTCTACTTTTGGTCCTAATTAAGCGTTTATCAGACCAACAGCATCAGAAAAAAGCTAGTATCAGAATAGTAGGAGGAAGGGATAGGTGATTTGTATAGGCATTCTGCTCCTTGAGCTTGTGGCATGAGTCGATTCATGAAAAAGCTAGGATGCTGGAGTTTGCTTTGTACTTTGTGTTCCATATGTCACAAGTTGCGTCTCAGCTTCTGAGCTGCAAAGCTATCCAGTAGGAAGAAAACATATGGAAGTGCTATGATAAAAGTAAAGTGTTGAGAAATATATGACTGAGTTGATATTTTTTTGTCTTTTAAGGTTTTGGGATGTATCAATGAACTCCAGTTTATAGATCTGGGGATCTCCCAAGGAGCCCTTTCACCGTTACTCCTTCATTTGGATGAACTTTTCACTCCAAACTTTCTTTTGTAAAACTATTTGTGGACTTTAAGCTTTTAAACAAAAGTGTTGATATTACAACATGGATTACTTGGCAGCATCTGGTTTGGAGCCACAACTGGCTATTCCAGTGATAGTGGTTGTGGTTGGAGCTCTACTTGTATACGTTTTTGGATTTCAAAAGTCTGAAGAGCCAAGTCTGGAACATTTAGCTGTGCTTCAATCCACATCTTCATATAAAGCTAGATCTGTATCGAATTCAAAACCAAAAAGTAACGGCGTGCCGAACAAGAATAGAGAGAAACCGGCACAGAATGGTCATGTAGTTCAAGAGAAAACCCGGCCTGTTGAGAAGAAGAAGGAGGTGCCTGCTGCAAATAACAAGGAGAACAAGCCACCAAAGGTGACCCAGACTACTTCCAAGAAAGTGAATAAGGAAGCAGTACGTCAGAAACCAGAAGACTTTGACTCTGGTATGAATAACTTATGTTGTTAAAAATTTAATTTATGTGTCAGTAGTCAGTATTTTTGTGTTATAATAATTCATTTTAAAATAATACCATTTTGTACTAAAGGTGATTGGATTCAGGCAACCTCCCGCAAGGATAAGAAAAAACAAGTTGTTGTTAAGAAGGACGAGCCCAAAGAAATTCCAAGCAGCCCTGAGAAGCCTAGAAACACTGAAAAGCCGAAAGAAACTGTACGTGAAGAAACTATACTTCAAGAAGAAGCTCAGGTTCAAGTCCAGAGTCAAACAACTCAAACTACTCCAAAAGTAAGCCCTGAGAAGAAAGCCAAGAAGGGGGCAAAGGATGCATCTACCACAACTGCATCTTCTATCCCATCATCCAAAGAAGCCTCACCAACAAAACAAAAGGCAAAGGAACCTGAAAGCCCTAAACAGCAAGAAAAGAAAGCCCCTGAAGTTATAGCTGTAAACGGAGTGTCTGACGAATCTGAAGGAAGTCCAGATGCATCTCCTGCAAAAAAATTATCTACATCGGAAGACTCACCAGCTACTGAGCCTAAAAAGGGAGTAGTCGCCTTTGATGAAATGGGTGGTAAGTTTGTTCAGTAGTAATAATATCGTGGGTGACCTACAAATACATATTTGTAGCTAAAATACTAATACTCATTTTTAAAAAAAATCATAGATAACGTAGACGCCTGGGAAGAAGCCAAATCAAGAGGAAACAAGAAACGACGAGCAAGGAAGGACTAACGAAGAGTAATGCGTCGTGAGTGGCTGCTTCGCTTCCAAGTGAAGATATTTGTAATCATCTCTTACTCTTCATCTTCAACTTAACGTAACCTTTCTCTTCTCTACTCAAATACGCATGAATTAGGGGATCATTCTAAGATTAGTTTGAGGAAAATGTCCTTTGGCCCAGTTCAAATAGTTTGAAAGTGTCAGGGAAAATCATAATTTTATGTAAAAGACTGTTTACTCAAATCACACGGATTAAAAAGCCAAAATTCGACAAAAATACTAGAAAATATTCAGAACAGAAACATTGAAAATTAAACCGACTATAAATAACTTAATTAGAAATGATCCTCTTTTCACACAAGAATACATTCCTGTAGACTAAAATATAAGATTTCATATTCTTAAAACCAAAGTTTAGTTGGGAATAATACCACAGAGTTTCAGGGGTGTGTTATGCTAGTTAGACTTTGGTTTGGTTTCAACCAAATTATACATTTTTTTGTTTTGTTTTAATCAGCCACCCGTTGTATATGGATTAACAACGAACTTCAGTCTTTGAAAGATTGATATAGTTAGACCCTCGCTTATTCAGTCCATAATTTTTTGAGCCACTCTCAAATCTAAAATAGACAAAAACATGCATAAATGCCTTATCATAATAGAAATATGTGTAAGTTTTTGAATCGGGTTCTTTCTGGCACATAGTCTTTACTTTAATTTAAAAATTGAGTTTGTTTTTCATTCAATAATTTTGCTATTTGTTAAAATACTTGCATCACATTGAAATCTCGGGAAAAGTTTAGAGGAACTATTCAAATGACTGTGCCATTGGATAGAGAGACATGACTATGATATTAACATGATCATAAGAATATGATCTCATTTATAAACCATAAAATTTCCTCTTCATTAGTCTTCATTCATTCGTGTAAACGTATTGCCACTCAACGCTCATTTTCCGTTAGATTGAAAGGGGATATAATTGCATTGCATATACACTGAAGAAAGTCTGTGTAAAACGAGATTAGTAGGGAAGGATCTATTTTCTAAAAGCGCATATCTGTAATTCAAAAAAAATGGTGAATGAAGTTTGAGAAATTAGCTTTCTGGAAAATATTTTGATGAATTGTACCCTCTGAACGAAGTAACAATGTACAGTGTACAGAGCCTTAGAGAATCGACATTACTTCCAATAAGCATCATATTATGTGTACTCCTACTGATTCAAAATTGTATGGATAAAATATCTAGCCAGCCAGGTTTTTTTGTTTATCATAATTTTTAAATGATAAACTTTGCAAATTCTTGCAAACAAATTAATGTCTTCCTCTTAGATGCAGCCCTAAAGCAGAACGTAACAGAGCATAATATACGTGGTTTTAGGACACATTCTCCAGTTCTGTCTTTGCAATCAAATTTTGTTTCCTCTCAAAATCAAAGAAAATTCTCCATCCCAGCTAACTACTTTTTTCTACGAGTACTAACAACAATCTTTAATATTCATATACCAATAATAAGGAGAATTGTAAAATGTATTCTGCAAGTTAATCGAGAATACTTTTTCTTTTTTTTGTACATTTCTGCTGTGATATTTGTAGATTATACACATGATATGATTATAATATAACAATACAATTATTATTTGGCAACTGACAGCATATTATGTAGGTCGGAACCACTTGACGAATGAAAGGTTTTATATGCTCTGTTTCATTTTATTCCATTACAAATATTGAATATTATGCCATCATGGTTTTTAGGAATACATGAAAGTAAAGACAGTTCTTAAAATTCTTAGAACATGGCAATTGTTCCACACGTAATTCAGCCCATATATAATTTAGCTCACTAAATAGATGTTGAACTTAAATTTTCTTTGTTTTCCCTTATTGTTGTTTTCTTTAGTTGTAGCAGTCAGCATTGGTTCGTGTGTATATAATAGACAGTAAATATTAATGCAATCGAAGTCTCGTCAAAAGTCAAACATTAAATATGATATCCTATATCTAGAAAATTATCTTTTCAGGAAGGTAATCGAGTATAAGACTTTTCAGATGATTGATGAAAGATTGTAGTTTGAATTGAATGTAATCATCATGTATGTGCATCACCGATTGACTGCGTTTGAATGTATGATTGATTTTATGGTCTATAGTGTGTATGAAAGTTTAGAAACTATTTAATACTTTAAAAGTTACAATTTATAATACCAGCTATATTATTATTATTATTAGTTATGTTATTTAACTTAATATTTTTAGCCAAGTACCACAAGTACCCGAGCAAAATACGCGTACTCATGTACCTTACAGGGACAGAAATAGTGAAAGTTATACAATGAACGGTTTCATAATAGTGAATGCGAAGGTCAGAGACCTAAGAGAATTGAGCCAGGATGTAGTGTGTAATTTATTCATTTAACATAGTTTACATAAATATTAAGTTTTTGTTTACAAAAAAATGATCCTTGGTGGGCCAAGACATGGGGGAATTTATCTATTCGTAATTTTTGTTTGTCTCCAAAAACTAGATGTATTGATTAATTATTATGATAAATTGTTAAGTTGCATGTCTCCAAATATTTGGTGGCTGCATACGAAATCTGAACTCAGCATGGTGCTAACTGTGTAGAAAACTTGTCCAGACTGCTGTTTGTGAAAAAATATTTAAAAATTTACACATTCAATCTCAGAGCTGGCTAGTAATTGTAGTCATATTTATTGTGTTTAAAAATACAAAATCCTTCGGTCTGGGCTTACCGATGCGGCTTATTATTCAATAAATTTGAAGTAAAGTAATTTTTGCCTAATTTTACTGTTTAACAAAAGGGTTTGGTGATATGTAAAGACACAATCAGTGATTATTTGTAATAAATAGCTAAAGCACTATCGTCAATTATTGTATAAAGGAGCTTTCTCGAAGGGTCCGTGGGCTTTACTATGTATTTGGGGGAACGTGGGATATAAATGTAACCAATTTAGTGTGAGGTCATTGCTAAGTAAGAAAAATAACAAAATCAACATTATATCCAGGTTAAAGACAATTTTGAAGTGTTATGCATGTTTAAAAACGTATTTTCCCGTGTGTTGATGTTGATTAAATGTGGTGGGACGATGTGCAATTGAATGAAAATTATGCTATATAATGATGATCACGATACATACTTTGAATTGTATTCCATCATCTTATTAGTGATTCTCTAAATGTAAATGATGTTATAAAATATGCTTCTCAAACGTAATTTCTAAGTTGGTTGGGATCTGTTCTTAATAACGATAAAGTAATTAAGTTTGACAAGGGGAATTGGGATATTAAAACTGAATTGAAAATAGTTACTCAAGTATAAATTTTTTTGTAGTAAATCACTTAGAAAAGAATATTTTGTGGACGTAATCAATCAACTTATGGGAATTAATGTGAAAGCTGTACTGCCAAAAACATAAAACATATTCAATTGAGTAGTGATTATTATACAAGAGTGTGTAACGCTGCGATTTTGGAAATGAAGTCTATCTGTGTAACAATCAAAATGTTAATCTTGAAGTGATGCCAACATACAAAAGAATATGAATAGTTTAAATAATCCAAAGAACGCATATGAACCAATTTTGTCAGAGGAAAAGCTTTATTCATTTGGAAAAGTTTACATTACTAAAAAATAGGCCAATAACAAATTTTTGTAACTATTGTGGAGAAAATGACAGTGAGTAGTATATATAATAATAATAATAATAATAATTTTTGGTAGAAAATCGATGCGAGCGTTGAAGAAGAATGTTTGTATGACACGTAATATTTGCGTTTTACAAAGTCATATATGTCGTGAGTATGCACAATGGTTGTGGTTGTGCAAAATGTTTTTTTTTAGAAACAAAGACGATATGCTCATTTAATATGCTCTACTGGATATGATCATTGTATGATAGTTGAAGACAATTTCCTTCGTCTTTGTTACAAACGAATAGTGTTTCCTATGTATGTCTGGTCTGTATGACTTTGACTTGTATGAAAGTGGATACTTTGTTTATGAATAGTTTTATGAATTCACATCTTTTTTCATTATTACAATTTCTAAATGATAAATAACTTTAATTTCAGAGTAGAGTAGGAAATCTTTTCTCTTTTTGTGAATCAGTATCTTATGATAGTGGGATTATATCAATAAATGATTACACCTTAATCCTCAACAGACTCACTCAATAGAGAAAACAACCAAGAATGAAAAATATTATCAAGGAATAATATTGTAAGATTATCACTTTTATATTAATTAATTATTATCCATTGTTGTTAAAAATGATAATTAGTCATGATTATGTTATCATTATTGAGAGAAATAGCTCATATATTTTAGCTTTCCAGTGAGTGTAGTTCACGTTACGTTATATAATAATATTAATCTAATACAAGTTCAATGACTACTACATGAGTGAGTTTGTCTTAGTTTTCAAAAAAATAACATGATATCTATACAACTCTACAAAATTATTCTTGATGGTGGGAATTTGATCTTGGTGATGGCTATAATCATAAGTTCGAATACGTAATTTAACATTAGTAATGTATTTAGTGATTTGAAAAATACTACACAAGATCGTCAATTAAGGTTTAAAATGCAGAAGAAAAATAAGAAAAGTTGATTAAACAAATTATGTAATATGTATTATGGTAAGTAGGTACTTTATCTTATAATCAATAAAAAAGGCTTTATATATACCCAATCCAACTACTTTTCTTCAAATAGAAAATTATTTTCATACAATCCATCGACATCATATTCTTTACAGAATACAGAACTTAAAGTAACTTTATAAACTCCATATAACTTACAATTTATCGGATATAATCTGTAAGTCCTATATAACATTGCCACATTGCGTATTTAAATACTTATTGATGAGAACAATATGTGCCAGGTTTCTTTAAAATGTTAACATATTGGTTCATAAACGTATATGGTTTAGTAGTGTTAATGGAGTCGTCTTTTTTTTATATACAAGGTTGGGAATACTTTCAGACAGTGAAGAGTTCTCACATTTACATCATACAACGTAAATATACTTATAATAGGAAACCAAAAACATTATCGAATATACCCACAGCCCGATACCGGAAACTTTTTAGGTACATACATTTATAACGACTTGAATCACTGGAAATTTCTGTAACTTATACAACCTTTAGTCTAATATTTCGCTGTCTGACGTTCTATTCCAAATTGCAAAGCTATTCCGTATCAGAATTGCCAACTTTCCATTCCTGTTGTTGCAGCGCAATACCCTGTAAAAAGCAAGCAATCATGAAGTTTTCGTTACCGTCCATGATTGAATTTTTTATAGAATTTAATTGTGTAATTACTACTGACCTTCTTCAGGCTAGCTAAATTGGTCAATATTGCCTGCTTTTGGGGCAAGTTTTGTCCTCCGTATAACCACTGTGCTGTGTGACGCCGCCTTTCTGTTAGCAATGGATCTCTGTACTCATCTACTTGGTCTCCATCCCCAGATGCAGAAGTGGATGGCAAACGTATACTAAACTCTATGATTCCTTTCTCTGACAGTTCACTTTCTCTCGCAGAGAGTTGGTCTTTGACCTCTTTCCTGCTTAAAATGCTGGCTATGAAAGCTCCATGCTTTGCAGCAAGATCTTCATCTCTTGCAGAAACGGGTGGTGGTCTACGAGGAGTTACCTCAATCGGATGAGATCTAATGCTTAAACGCGCACTTGTAGGAATCTCAATTTCTGTCTTTTCAACTCCATTTGGATCTCTACTTGGATATAACATTACCGGCTCGAGGTTAATTGAAATGCTTCCTACATCTGCCTCAAACGATGTTCTCGACCTTGCAGAGTCACTATCCTGAGAATTACTATTATTCGATTCCAATATAGCATTTAGTTGGCGTTGTTTTATTCTCTCTTCTGCAGCTTGAAACAGTTTCATTATCTCTGGATTACCACGTGGAGTAACAGCAATATCAATATCAATTCTACTACACGAAGACGAAGCAGCGCTAGATAAGCGACTTGGGTTAGGGCTCATCATTGCTCCAATAGGTATTGTTGGCAGAGGTGTTAGAATATCTGGAAATTCTGTGGGGAGGCTACTCATCCTTCCACTTTCATCCGGCTGAAGACCCATTTGTAGTTTTTTAAAGAGAGCAGGTACAGGTGGGGATGTTAGGCGAGGGGATTGGGGAATTTCAGGCAAGTTTAGATTCTCATCGCCATTATTATCAATAGTCATTCTTCTTTCAGCTACAGCTATACCCGCCTCACGTTTACTTTTTTCACACACAGACTTTTTTACTTTCACCGGAGATGACTTTCTCTTGGGTGATATGGATTGATTTCTTTGTTTCGCTGCAAATCCAGACGGCTTTCTACTTCGGGGCATTGCCGGATTCTCTACAACATCGGGATTTACGGTATGTGCAGTGTTAAAGGAATTATTTTTTGCTAGTTCTTCTTCATTGAAACTTGTGCTTCTAGAAGGTTTAATAGGTATTTCATCGAATTCCCGTTGGTGAATAAACCCTTTTTGTGTGCTTGAAAACTCGCTAGAAATAATATCAGTGTTGTTGTTGATGTTGATCTTTTTGTTACCACTGCTGACATCGTTTCTATTCACCTTAACAAGGGGATGGGAGTCTCTACCACTTGTGATTCTTGAAAAAATTTGGTCTTCTCTCGTAGATTTACTCGCTTGATACGTGTGATATGCCATATCTGGTGATTGAACTCCACTTCCACTCCCCGTAGTTCCACTTCCAGTGGAGCCACTACCCAACTCTCTTCTTGCTAAGAAGGGTGTAGAAAACCCACTACTTTCTTCACTTGTGCCTGAAATATTAACTCCGGCAACGCTGCCAAAGTTTCTATCAATAATTTCAGCAGTTTTCTGCTTATTTAGTTGTGTCTCACTCTTTGAATTTTTCATAGTCGAATGTGAATAAGAAGCATCATGATGCGCTCTCATTGATCTAGGTGGTCTTCCTTCTTCAAGACTTTCTTCTTGCTGCTGGCTACTACTAGAGCAGCTCTTTAAAATCATCTCATCCTTTTCAGTCTTTGTTAAATGTGTAGCCTTCATTGGTGCAATGCCTCTACTTCGACGCTGAGGGCTGGGCTCAGTTCTCCTCTGTCGTATTCTATGAAACGGTATACTAACGTCTTCTGACTCTGTCCCTGTGTCACCACGAACAGATCTCTCATCTTCCATTCGCTTCAATCTATCTTGTCTCCGCTTCATGCGAAACACGTAGTTTGGATCTTTCTCAGACTGTTTGACATACTGTTTTTTCACTGGATTGCTACCCCATCGAGGTCGCTCCTCAGCCTTTTTCTCTAGTTTCACTTTCTCCTTTTCTTTCTTTTTATCTAAAAGAGAGTTATGGGAGCGACACATGTCATTGTTTTTACCACTACCACGTAAACTACCACTACTACTGCTAGTACTACTACCATCAGAAAGTTCCGTTTGAGTTCCAAATTCACGGCTAGAACGACACAAACTTAGACTACGACTTCGTTGCATGGAAGGGGTTAGAGTACGCTCATACATGGTATCACTCAAGTCTGTCATCACACTTTGATCTTGGCGACTGAGACGGTGTTGATGGTGGTGATGATGATGATGATGCGATTTACTGTTTGCACTACCTTCTTCTGTAGTTGTAGTTTTCCCCTCCTCTTCAGTGGAAGGAGCTGTTGCAGTTACAACCATTACGCTTTGCCGTTGTACTATTTCAATATCTTTTTGTTCGTCCGAGTCATGAATTGAAATATTGGAGCGTTCCAACATTGCTAACATCTTCCCTGATATGGGATCAGATGACATATCAACCTGGGGATGTTCCGTTGTGGTGTTTTCCTGTATGTACATAAGTAGATGTCATTTGATTATAAACTCGTTGCATAATAAGAGAGCTTATAGAATCATCTACACAGATTTGGCCTTCTTTTCTTACTTCAATGCAGTTTGGCATGTCACCAATTACAGGAGCCTTTCCTCGCTTCTCCATTTCCAGTCTTTTTAACTCAATTTCACGCTGTCGAGCAATGCGCTGCTCATGTTCCCGATCCTCTTGTAGTTGACGCTCTTTCTCTTCTTGCTGCTGTTTTTGCTTATCCTCAATCTACCAAAATAAATCAAAGTACTCATCATTAGTTTTTATTACTCTTGAAGTGCTTTCACTGGTCGTAAGCTAACTGGTACACACATAATAGTTCTATAGGCTGGATGATTTATGAGGAGAATTTTTTATGCCTCAAGCATTCATTTTTTTATTGATTCCCCTCATTAATACATAGCACAAAATATATACCATACAAGTAAAAGTCAAAGAGGCACATAAATTGCTAGTTTACTGCATCTGTCATCATCATCATCATCATCATTATTCATCAAGATGAAGTGCAATTTTTGTACGATCAGGTCGGATGTAATATATAATAAAAATGGTAATGTACACAGCATACAAAAAAGGCATACCTGTTTTTTGAGTGCTTCCAAATGTACCTGATTAGCCAATCGTTTTTTCTCCATTTCAGTATATGCATCGAGGTCAATTGGCACATTCTGACCTCGAAAAGCTCTGCAAGAAAGAATTCATATATGTAACTTTTACATTCACTTATACTGCATCAACAAGGTGATATACCTATTGGTAAATACTACATAGACTGCGATGTATTTTAAGCTTTACTGAAATAAATGGTCAAAAGCTAAAAGACTAGCAAACTTGAGGTGAGCACAAGCTTTTTCTGACGCATGCAAAATCCATAACAGTAGCATGGCTTTGTTTCTGTACGTTTAGTTCTTAACCTATAAATTCATATATTCTTAAAGTTTTAGCTTTCTTTCTCCACGTCCGTTCATCAGCAAAGCATTCTTCGTAAGCGGAAACTATTGCAATATTCAGTTGACGGTCAGACATGCAATGAAACCATTATGTATACTTTTTCTGTGCTAATCAATGACTGTCACGATGTGGGCATTTGTCACCCAAAGGTTTTATATTGCTCAGATTTACTTGCGGGTGGGAATTATTTCTTTTGGATTTTCCTCTATAGCCTCCATTGATTTTACATTCGTAAATTGTAAAAATTGGCTTAGTTGTGATAGTAAGCTATTATACTAAATTTTAAAAATAAAAATACATTTGTTTTTAAGAAAAGTATGCAAGTTCCACTTTCACAGTATAAAAAATGTATGCAGGGCTAGTGAAAGTCAATTAAAAGCTTTGGCACCAGAATCGTGTGGACAGTGACCCCATTCGTGCTTACAGCAATATTCTAATCAATTTTTCATGCTGTCATCGTGTCGGACCATTACTTATATATTGCTATTTCCATTCCATTGCACATGAATATCTGGTGATGTGAGAAAAATATTGATACGTTTTTCTGGGTCTCATAATACCTACCTGTCTGATTGAGGATCACCAGTTGGAGAATTATAGCCTACGACGTTCCTTAAATCTATCGCGCTATGATTTAAGGATCGGCTTGAGTTCATATTGTTGTTATTTAGTCCTCCACTTTCCTCTGCACCGACATATACACGATCCAAATCATGAATAAATTCTGGATCATGCAGACAGGGTTGGGATTTACTGCTTTGCATTCTCGTCAAATTTTTCTCAAGCCATGCTGGAGGTGTATGACTTTGCCCCGGATGGTGAGTAGAATAGATTTCACCATCCCCGTTCATATCTTCACCTCCTCGGGGTGACGGAGCTAATAGAGCACCCTTACCTCGAGAAGATTGTGGAGGTGCGGGTAGGTGAGAATTCTCTGAATCGGATGGCTCCCAAAAGTGACCCACTCCGATTCCACGATCACCCCATCTAAATTGAATTGAATATATTTTAAGAATAAAATATATGTTTGAAAGGCATTGTAAAAAATGTCTTGTACTATTATATTGTACCTTGGCCGTCTCTCTTCTTTCTCCATCATTTTACGCAGTCTTTGTTCTTCCCTTTGTTTCTCCAGTTCCATCAGCCATTGTTCTTTCTCCTAGTTAATACACGCAATTTTAAGCAATACTGATTATGATTACATACTTCAATGTGTAAAGTTGCATATCCATATCATTTTACCCTTCTATCAATTTCACCGTATGCGTCAACAGTTCTTGCATCAACTCCAATCGTTAACGAACTTCGCATGGCATGATTCCTTGGTAAATTCCCACCTGGGCTCCGACTACTCTCATAATGATGATTACTGTAATCACCCAACCTAGAGTTTCCATCTGCTCTTCCAGAAGAATTTGACATAACCAAGCTGTTCACTACCATTTCATGGCTACCTTCTTGCTCCGCTATTACTTCCCCATTCTGAGCATAAATTTTGTGCACAATCACTCTAGGCGAAGCGTTGTGTTCTCCTCTAAGGGAAACTGCTTTCTGAACCGTTATCTCCTCTTGGTAAGACCTTTCTCTACTTGTGGGTTTCAACAAAAGTTCTTTGCAAGCTTGCCCATTTTGCTCATCCCCGTTATTATTGTTCTCGCTGTAATAGCCGGAAGTGAAAGCGTCTTCGTCCATAGACGAAGCACGCAAATTAGAATTACTATTGTAAACGCCCTCATCCAATTTACCATGTTGCTGAAGAACCATTTGTTGATGATGATAATTATTACCATTGTGGTATCCATCACCACTTTCAAACATGTAATTTGGCAAACTTGCTTTCCTAGCTTGAAGGGCGCTTCGAGTCGGCTGATGATGGTGCTGACCATTGTCATTTTCATATCGGTAATCCTCAGGTTGAAAATCTGCATTCCAAACTTTGGCTTTTTGACGAGGTTGTTGGGCAATGGTTGAGTTAATTGGTGGTAAATAGCATTCACTAAACAAAAGTGAAAGCATATTATTAAAAAAAATAATATATTCTCTAGTAGTCCAAGAATAAAGTTTCTTTCACACCAGCTTATCAAAAGTTTACAACCGTTGATGACATCGTATGCATATTCTGTGTTATTTTTTATTGGCGAGCGAAAAGTAGATAACTGGGTGATAGTGACTGGTACTTATACAGCAACGTGTAAGTATGCATGTATCTACATATTTGCTCGAACTAAGGGGAGAAAGTAATAATCTCCTTCTAACACCTGACCATCTATTAGACATTAATAATAGCGGGCGTTTGAGACGAAAATTGCAGCATAAGAGTTGTTCCACATGTAACGAAACGAAATGCCTTTTTTATGTTCAATACATGAATATTATCTCAAGTTATCCAAACGGCGACCATATTGCATACCTCGTTAAATACCTACTTTCCTTAATAAAAACCTCATGTTGTTCTCAGATGTGTGTCAGTGATAAGCTTCCCAACGTAGAAAAGTTGGATACGTTTTGAAATAATATTTTTTTTCAATAAACTCAAAACGAAGACTATAGCTGAAATTACCAAAGCATACAGAAAAATGCTGGTACACTAGAATATAGTATGTGTATTTTTTGGTGACTGGCTATTTTGTTTGTGTATTTATTCCACTTACTGCTCACAACTAGCTTCCTTCATATTTCTCCACGCCGTCGCACGCACTTTAGAATGCATACAAATGTACGACGATATCAGCTAAAACTGAATTTCAGCTTACACCAACTATTGTGCCCAATTCTGAACAAGGCATTATAGAGCAGAGGACAACAACCTTTTGACACACATTCTTAGATTGATGCTACACGTTCCAAAGGAGGAATACTCGTGCTGGGTGCTTGTATATAACATACAATTATTGAAAGCAGGAAATTGCAAGCTGTTTCAATAATGGGAAAGTGAAAGTTGGTTTGAAAAGAACGGGTGAAAGACAAATAATATGTGTCTAAAGTGTTTGTTGTCAATTCGTAATAAGGTTGTTTACGTATCTTATAAGGAAAACATTTATGGTATTGTAAATGTCTAGCATCCTCGCTTTCACTGTCAAAAAGGAATGAATTGCTGTCATAACTGGAATGAATAGGAGGCGTGTCGTGTGGGCATGAAGAATAGAGTCTTTTGTATCAAACTAAAACAGACAAGAACTAGTGCAAACTTCAGCTTTAGCGTGAAACGTTACTCGATTGTATTGTCAGTTTTTTGGTTGCATAAATTGTATGGTTGTTTTGCTTCGTATACTCAATAGAAAGTAACCTAACCGTGTTCGTAAATGAACAATACATGGATTTTTCGTTTCACCTACACAGTCATTATATTACATTATAATTGATGATGAGGTGCACGATATTGGAATGAAATACTTTGTTTTCTATTTGAATTGATGATACTTGTTTTTCACTATGTGTACATATTTTACAAGTATGTCATGTCAAAATTTGCATGCAACATTCGACGAATGGCACACGCTGAACTCTAGTGACTAAGGCTTTTCGTTTCCGCGTTTACTCCGTCGTACATAAATATTGTTGTCTGTACTTTCACTCATTTTTTAAAGACAATTTTGATGTATTGTATGATGAACCTGGAAGTATCCTTTCGCATTCAGGCTTAGAATATGCGGAAGTGATTTACCGTGAACTCACGATGAACTATTGAAAAATGGACATTGAGCAATCTAATGATAATAAGTCCAAGTGTGCACGCACATCTATCTATTGTAAAACTTTACTACCAAATTCTAAGGATATCATGTACCGTAACATGCGTATGTATTAACATTTCCAGAAGTATGGAATTATTAGGTTACGAAGTAAACTTTCTTCGACTTACCTGTGTGATGGGGATGGCGAGTACGCTGCAGGCCCTATGCCCAAATTTGCAACGTAAGAGGAGGTCACCACGTTTGTTGGGGAAGGATATGACACTTGTACTTGCATAGCAGCAGGACTTAGGCTACTCGATGAGTCTGGTTGACGACCCCAAGGACTCCATAAGCCGTTTTGCTCCTCTAAATTAAACAGTATAAACCAAAAGAAGATTTAAATTTATTGGAGCACTCACTCTATTTCAATGATAGCCAAACTTTTGATTTCTATAATCTTGAATTTAGTTGCAAATGTGAAAACTCTAAAGTATCTATCTAATATCTCTCAATTTACTCTGAATCCTTCCACATCGCAAAATGCAGTCAACGAGGTGAAGTACGAAATGCTTCTACCGTTACCGATTCAAAGAGTTTTAAGTAATCCCAATTTCCTATCACCTCCTGCCCTACATACTTTCAATTTCAATTGTACGTTTTGATGTACACAAACAAGTATTTTCAATTAACTATTGATGACGAAAAATAGGGCAAACTTCAAAACGG
Source organism: Orchesella flavescens (assembly GCA_964034955.1). NCBI lineage: Eukaryota > Metazoa > Arthropoda > Collembola > Entomobryomorpha > Orchesellidae > Orchesella > Orchesella flavescens. The sequence continues at coordinate 38,074,483 of OZ035956.1, read as the reverse complement.
ATTAAATATTCATACTAGTTAATGCACAATTCAAGAGATTAGCCCACATACCATGACTATTTCTAGCAAGACAAGTAGGACTACTTTCACTTTCACTGACCATTATGAAATGAGACGTAAATGAAAGCGTAACAACCATGCAAAAGAAGACCAGCTATTACTAAATGAAAAAATTATTACCTACTGACTGTTCCACATTTCTTACCATAAACAGTATTTTTGTATTTGCTCCAATGCTCATATCCGAGCTTCTACATTCTGTAATTCGTGTTCGTGTCTTGCAATTTACCTTTTACCTTTGTTCGTTCTACTGTTCGATACAAAAAAAACAACATGCTGCGTTAAAAAATATGAATGAAACAATAATTTTTTTTGCATATACTTGGAAAAGAAACAATGTTGGTGTTAATTCATACTCATAATCCAAACACTACGGAAAAATCCGTATTTACTACCATTTCTTACGAATTATTTAATCATTTTCCCTCATCTAACCGTGCAGTAAATATAATATAGAGTTGGTGCAGCATGTACTACAAAAAGTTCATCGGTCTAGCTCTGACTTAGCCTAAAGTGTTGAATTTTTAAGATGCTATAGCTGTAGAAGAAAGTATTACATAAGCACTACCGAATTTGCTTGTAAAAGCACTATATTTAAGAAACTACCTTGTGACATTACCGGTAAAATTATGCCTAAATAATTCTCACCTAAATGATTTGACATAACACGCCAATTGTAGCTGCGCCACCAAAACCAAAATCATAATAAACATTGCATGTTAAAAGAAAGCTGATCTTTATGAAATGATATCGTTATCAGTTATCACGAAATGATTACAACTACAAGTTTCTACATCATGTACCCATTTAAATTATAAAATAAGATTAATATGAGCATTTAAAGGTTGGATTATATCTTACCTCGCTCCTTCGCCCATTGTAACTTTTTTTGTTCCAAAAGTGAAAGCTCGGAACGTGATGTTTTCATTTTACCACTTTCATAATTACCCTTCTTATTTTCATGCCGTTCGTTTGTCCAACTATTTACTTCACTGATTCCACCACTAACTTTTCTCACTGACGAAGGTTTAGGGATTTGGGAAGGTCGAACACTATTCCAAGACGCTGACCTGCCAGCGGTTTGAGGGTGGTGATGATGATGATGTTGCTGATTATATGTATTTACCCTTTGACTTCTTTTAGGCTGCTCACTATTACTTTTGCTAAAAGATTGTTTCGTTTCGCTCAAGAAAACACTGGAGTTTCTCAGGTTTTCTAAAGTTGCGTAAGGTGATGTAGACTTAAACCTGGGTGCTTTCTTTGGAGGATCTGTAATCAAAAAGTATTACTCACATAAATATATACTGCTGAATAGGCAGAGGGGAACAAGAAACTGAGCAAAATTTGCGGAGAATATCTGCACAACACAATGCCTGGATAGTAACTGAGTTGTAGATAAGGGAAAGTGTAAGATTTTCACTAGAAAACAAACAGGCCTGTACAAAAAACTTGTTTGTTATATTTTGTGGAAGAAAGTAGCATATATTGGGAGCAATCGATGTTTTTCATATAAAGTACTATATGCCAAATGCGTGCCCCTTATAAGTTCAATCATCATCAATACCTGGTTGTGTAGTCAGGGAGTGAAGTGAACAACAAAACAGTTCTAAAACACTGAACTGTAAAGCACAATGCTTTCATTCTACAGCCTTTGTCCCATTTTGTTCTCAATACGCAACGCACACCACCCCTTTGCTTGTTCTTGGGCATAATAATGTACAAGAAAGCAACATAATGCTTTGCTTTTTATTCTGACAATCAAGGATTTTCAAACTCAAACCTACCCTTTTTCATTCAACAATCTTAATTATTGTGAGGAGGAGGGGATGTTGGATGCAGATAAAAAGTCAATTATACGTTACGTCAATTATGAATTCCTTTCGTAGGTGAAAAAAAGGCAAAGGAAAAGTATGAAACATAAACTTATATGCATAACAGTTATTATTATTCTCTATGCAATTTGTGACAGCGCAAGTTCCACATTCATTATCTTGTAATCAACGAAGCGATTGCGCTTGCATAGAAATTTTGGTTTGTAAAGTTTAAGTTGGATTATTGGACAGTTATTTGCTTTTAAGAATTTTCAGATTTTCATTGCTTAAGAACAAGCCCCTGTGTCCAGTGTAGAAAGAAGGAAAGCAAAGCAAAAACTGTAAGAAAGCAGCAGAAGCTATTTATAGTCATATCTTATTCAAGCATAAAGCACACGGTTTGCTTATATTTTGGTGTGCTATTCGCTGAATTTTCATCTTGAACCAATTTGTTTCTTTTTTCGTTACATAACATTTTTATATAACCACCAAACCAAATTAAGGTGAACATCATGGGAAAAACTCCTCGACCTAGCTAAAGTATCGTATGTAACGAGAGGAGAGTTATGATGTTCATCCTAAAAACGAGGAGAGTTACTTTGTTACTACTTCTGCCACCACCATTACGGATAATCTAGCTTCAGCAGCATTACTTGATTGCGACCTAATTTGTTACATTATATTGCGTGCCTCCACTCTCATAAGCATAATGACGGCAGTGCAGCAGAGCAAGTTCAAGGTCATTTCAAAAGTAGGCTACCCAGTTAGCAACTGAATAGAAGTGATATGATGGAGCAAGATGAATATGGCATCTGGCATATATATAGCATGGCAGTTTGCGTTTATGTAATCGTGATCTCAAGGACATTAAAACTATGTATGCATATGCATAATTTGTCCATGTTATGCTCCTCTATAATCAAAAAGATGCTCTAGAATTTCAACTGGATAAAGTACGAAAGATGATTTTCATGCACCTCCCTCTACTAATTTGGTAGTCTGTCGACTACATGTGTAAACCCCATTATTCTATTTAAAAATTTCTAGAACACCCAACATAATGTTTCCAATGTCTGTTCTGTGTCATAGTCATCCAAAAAAAAGTTGCCTATATTGTTGTCAAGTAGCAAGTAGTAGCTCAAATTAGATACAGCCGTAGTCATTGCATAATGCAAAACCGGATGGGTACATTCATAGTATGTACATTACCAACATCTATAAAAAATTCGGCTATATATGCCTATGTATTTCATATAAAGAAGGTAAAGAGTACAAAAGCGTTTATATACTTTGTACTTTCACACGGTATGTTATATAGGTGCATGCACATGTAATAGACATGACATCCTCTTCGTCTGTAAATAAGCTTACGTACTTAAATGCATGTACGAAGTCAGTCAAAAGAACAAGCACAAGTGTATGGACTGGACAATCCAGTTCATGCAGAAGAAGTAGAGGAGACTCGTAAAAAATGGTAATGCACAATGCAAAAGCACTCTTATTATACACATTTCTCAACGTGTGTACATTATGTACATGTTTGTTTTTTTGTATTGAAATGTAAACTAGATCTTTTTGAGTACGACCGATATTATTAGTATTAGTGTACCTGAAATGCAAAGGAAAGGGTTAAAAAATATTCCTGTTTGGATATTTAAGGGCCAAGAATAAAAGTCATTAGGTTATCAAATACAGTTAACGTGACACGCGTCATGTCATCCTGATATATATAGGTTTGAACGATTAGCAGCAATAAGCCAATAGCTAACGAGAGTTTGTCTGAATGAAACTTGAGTGTTTTGTACTTTGTTTGACTTGTTATCAAATGATGCCAAATCTCACAGAAGAGTGAAATCAGATTCAAGTGATGTGATTGAATAATTTTGCAAGTACCAAATATAAACCAATTGACAGATCTGCAAAGTTATGCACGAGTTGAGATCTTCTTTACCAACTAAACTAGCAACTAATTATAATCATCAAAGCTCGTATTAGAGAAATTTTAAGGGATACCTTTGTTGATGGTAAGTGGTGGACGATCTTTGACATCCGGGAAACTGGATGCATTTGCAGATTTCCGACTGCTTGAAAAGTATTGCCATTCTCTTGTATTTATAGGACCATAATTATTTGTTGCAGGTCTTTTTGGAAGGTGAAGGGACATTTCGGATTTAGCTGCGGCGGTTACAGGTGGCATATACCTCCTGGTTGTTGTTTTCCCAGTCGTGTCAAAAACTGTGGTTGTTGAGAGAAGAGGAGGTTTTGAACGACTTAAGGTTGTAGAAGCTCGACTTGACCTTGCAGGACCACCGGTGACAAGTTTTTGGGGTTGGCCATTGCCACTTGACTTGGTTGCAGTTGCAAATGTTGGACCAGTTAATGAAATGGCCTTCCGAAGAGGAATCATGTCAGCCGGGGTATCAAGTGGCTTATGAGAAGTGGAAGAGGAAATGGTCCATTTTGTACGAGTTTTCATACTGCCAGTAGTAGGTTTGTAGTTTATTTTCAAATAATAGTCGGTGACGATATAAGATTAGTTGTTACCCTCGTAAAATGATTTGGTTTTGATTTTAGAATTTGTAAAACGAAGGGATTTTTACACTTCGATGACACCAAATAAGTACTCGTCAGTTGTTACATAACATGGTGGTAGAAAAACACAATGGAAAACCCATATCCTCCACTTCTAAATCGCTTGGAAGTAAATACGCAGTTGAAATTGGAAATAGTCAAAGTCGACAGAAGGTTAATATGAAGGATATTTCATCACCAGTTGGGATCTATGTTTCCCTGGAGCCTGATCCACGCAACGATGGAGGAAAAAGTGATGACGATGACGACATCAACCTGGAGGATATATGTGAAGTTGTTTTGTCCCTGAAGTGCAAGCACTGCGAGTTTCTCTGCAATGATAGATCCAAGCTGTCACTTCATGTGAAACAAACCCATGTCGCAGTTTCAAAGAAAAGGTCAAGTTCAAAGTTAAATGCCAAACAAGATTGCAATGGAAATAAACCAAATAAAATCACTCAGGAAAGGAAATCTGTACCGGTACAACAGCCAGTAACAACTCAGCCATGCAATAATGGCAATGGGTTGTCTACGGCACTCTGCATTGAATCTGAAAATGAATCATCAAAGAAATCAACTAAAAGTACAAATAGCTCTACTCTGCTTACCAACGATATTGAAAAGGAAGGAAGTAGTGAATCTAATCTAATGATTTTGGCTACAGCTGCCACAACGGAAAACTCGAAAACGTTTAATGTGTCTTCTGCTTCTATTGAAGGCTTATCGGATGAGTCGGTAGAAGATGTATTTTTGTGCGCAGAATGTGACATTGTGTTCTCGTCAAGGGAAATGTGCTGCTCTCACATGCATAAGGTTCATGGCCTCAAGCAATTTAGTGCTGACTTTATTCAAGAAGAGATTATTTCAAAGCCGAAAGATGACCAGCCTCAACACTCTGGAAGTAGAAAGGTAAATTTTATATACAAGCCTTTCATTATTGGGCATTGGGAGAGGGATTCTGTTTTACTTTTAGTCATTAATGTTGATTTGATAGACAAAACTTCCAAAAGAATTCACGACTGAGGCTGGCACGGTAGTTCCAAAGAGGTATCGAGTAACAAAGAACGTCTTCTACACCTGCTCGAGATGTCCAGTCAAATTTGATAGCGTTGAGGTAATGATGTTTCATGAACAGTGTCATTTAACCACTGAAACAGACAAAATTCCTCGAGCTAGTAATAATACATCCCAAAATGGAAGGGATAAGCAGCGAATTGGAACAATTGCCGAAAATGAAATTAAACCACTTAAAGGATTTCGTTGTCCTGTTTGCAAGAGTAAAGGCTCTGACACACAGCTTTTCCCAAAATGGAGTGCATGCTCCTGGCATTTATGGAAAGAGCATAGAATAGACTGTGAGTTACATACGTGCTCAATTTGTAAGGTAAGTTAACATTTTTTTAAACTATATAGGTAAAACTGAAAGAGACAATAACGACTTAAAAACAAAATCTAAATCATTTATATGTAGCAATTTAAAAGCCATTTGATTGGACGTGTCAAGGATCATGAACAGCTTCACTCTACAAAGGCCAGTTACAAGTGCAAAACTTGTAACAAAACTTTCAAGCAGTTGAAACAAGTATTTACATAAATGCGTCGTTTTTAAATACTTTTTTAACTTAATGCGTAGACTTTAATTATTGTTATATATTTTATAGCTACGCTGTCACGAAAAGTATCACAAGGACAACTCTACTAAACTTCCACCTCCCTCGGATTCAAGGTGGTATACCCCTAAGGAATGTCCAATTTGCAAAAGAATTCTATCTGACTCAAAATGCTTAAAGAAACACATTTCTGCTGTTCATAACAAACTGAAACCTTATGTCTGCAACATATGTGGTCACACAAGTGCTCGAAAAGCTGAATTGCAGGTATGGGACACGGACACGGTTATAAACAACGCACAAGTTGATACAATACAAAGTAATTGGTGAAAGTTTAACTAAGCATGTGGAATGTTATTCTTTAATTGTAGCTTCATATGAGGCAGCATACAGGAGAGAAACCCTACAAGTGCCCAATTTGTTCATATCAAACTGGTGACCATAACTCTTTAAGGAAGCACAAGCTTCGACACAGTGACGAACGTCCGTATGCGTGAGTAATTATTGCAAATAAAAAATTAAAAAATAAAATGGAAAATTAACTGATGAGCTTTCACTGTAATATTTGTTTTCATCTTTACAGCTGCCCTTATTGTGACTATCGATGTATTCAGTCGTGTGCGTTTAAAAAACATATTATATCCTGCCACCCTGGCCAAGAAGTGGTATATATATGCCAGCTTTGCTCTCACAAATCCGTGAATGAAACATTATTTGCTGCACATCAAAAAGACCATGCAGAAGGTCGTATTACGACAGATAACCCTGAAGGTACTATTATTATGGTATTTCTAAAGTCGAATATACTACCATATCAAATTACTGTTTGGGAATATTTTTTTTTAATGTGTGTGTGTATATTTAGAGATGCTTTCTGCCGGCTCCTCAGAACAGATTTTATCGCGAAACCAGCCAAAAACCAGCTCTTCCAATACAATATCAGAAGATGGGTCAGTAACGAATTATTGGTCTGAAGATGACAATGAAAGCATAGATATAATTGACAATGGTGGGGTGACAATACCAGCTTCACCACCAAGCAGCGACGGAAGCAACGGTGCAGGTGATGCTGAAGTCAATACCACCATGGATGTAAAAACTGGCCAACCTACGAATTTAGTTGCACAGCAAGAGTCTCATACACTGCCAAATGTTTGTGCTGAGAAATTGACAGTTGTGAAGCTGGAAGGTGGATCTCTTCTGCGTTTAGGGGCTCCTTCCACCGAATTTGTAGCTACCAAACCTTTAGAAAAGAACGCAAGAGTCCCAGACTCAAATAAAGTTAAACCAGTAGTAGCTCAAATTCTTCACCCTTCTTCCATTATCACAACGCCCGTAACTGCTTCTCTCCAATCAATATCTTCACCTCGTCATCCAGCAAATAATGGGGTTCCAGTAAATGCTGCTCCACAGCAACATCAAGATATTCGAGGAAATGAGGATACTGAAAGTACATCTGAAGTTATCACGAATCCACACAAGCTCATTGAGAATATCCAGTTGACTCCACTAGATCTGACTGATATTATTGCATGTAGTGAACAGTCCAATGATGATGGAATGTTACAGAGACTGCTTGATATGTCAGGTGTGTAAAATATTGTAATGTGTTACTTCCAGTATTTTGGATAGATCAAATTCTATCATTTACAGTTTAGGTAGGTAGACATGATGCGTACAAGCTTTCATGTTCTACTCTCTAGTCTTGTAAAGTCTCTCATTAAGTTACAATGAATGAAAGAAACATGTTTGTTATGACGTATGCTATATGCTGTTGAATTCTAGTAGTTGCATTAAAAGTACAATGTATAAGTTAAGGATTGGTGCAGAATGTTTTGCAAGTCAAAGTTTGCTATGTTTGTGCTTTTAGTATTACGCTTGCAAAGGTTATAGTGGTGTTAGTCAAATCAAAAATCTTTTCAATGTTGAATATGTTTGCATCATGTAAGATCTTTTACATATCACCTTGCAGATTGATTAGCTTGATTCGAATCTAGTTAACTTTTACCGTTGGTGCAATGTGAAAGTACACCGTTTTGTTATTTAGCTTTAACTTTATTCTTCGTGAAATCGTTTAAACAGTATATAATAATCTTCATGTCACATTGTTATGAAATACACAGATAGATAGAGATATATCTCTGTTAGTTTTAAGTGAATATGAATGTCAAAGGACTTTTTGGTTTCACGCATAGGCTTAGGCAATTATATCACTAATTGAGTAAATACATCATGCCTTTTGTATGAAACTGAGTAAGAGAAATCTATAGATGATAGGCACAACATTCGCTTCTCAAGGCGAATCTAATGAAGTAAGATGTTATTTCTTCCTTATCATGTTATCATTATAGCGTACGATTATAATCAATAGACTGATATCATGACTGCAAAAAGAGTTAAGTACACAGTTCGAAATGTAAAGTCGGTTCACCGTAACCTGTAAATATTTTTGGAGAGTTCTCATAGGTATAAACGAAATATGAACATTTTGTGGCTATTTTATGTACAATTTCAATAAATATGAATGTATAAAAGTTACCAACAAATTAAAGTTTTAAATTGAAAAAAATAAGATTACTATATAATGCCTTATATATTGCAGTGATTAGCTTGTAAATATCTAGTTGCAAAATAAATTTCCATTTAACGAACGAGAAAATTTGCCTGTGTTAATAAGGATGCGTTCATTATTGCATCCAGTAATCATAATCCAAAAGAGACGGTATATGATGACGATAGCAGAACAAAAAATCAACTATAAATATAAGTATAAACCTATAATGATTAATTATTATTTTATTACGGACTACAATAGAAATTACAAGTTTAGAAAGTATATTTTAATAAGGGCGTTTAGGACATTGCATGGCATGAGTTAAAATTCGTTGATTGGTCCAATACGCCGGCTTCAAAATTGCTTTGTGTCGCTGATGAGTTTTGCAAAGGTTCCACAAATGGCCATTTATCCACGTCATGAAACAGTCCTTACACCTTCGCTTAACCCTTCCCTTATATTTCAGTCCTCTTGATTGGATATACGTTCCAGCCACAAATTTACTATCCCCTTCCCCATTACAGATGTTTCCAAATAGAGGCATGCCCAAGGTGGATGATAAAATGGAACATGTTTTCCAACTAGTAAGTGAAGTTGAATTCAAAGGTCGCATGGTTGTGTAATTTCGCGTAAAAACGCTAGGGATGACGTTCTAAAAAATAAATAAAACAAGCTTATGAATAAAAGACTTGTAACTGTTTGTTGGAATGGAATCATTATAAAAATCTTCCCTAATTCTCACCTGCGCTATTAATGCATCACTGCCATTAGTGCAACGACAAGTGAGCTGCGGTAATGCCCTTGATATGGCACCTGCTGGAACTGGGTTACTAATGAGTCTATTGATTCCAGCTGAAAGGTCCTTGGATAAAATCCTGGAGATGGAGAAATTCCAAGGAATGGTCCACATTTTTATTAACGGCTAAGCAGGTTCAGCTGCTTTACTAGTTATTGAACCTTGTTCCACCACTATTCTTTGCTTAAGAAATCTTCACCAGAATACAGAATATGTAACTAACCGGTAGCTTTATTAATTAACTGAAAATCTCAACTTCCTACCACTACAGAACTTTGGTATTGTAACAAAAATGCAAAACAGCATAGCAGGCTTAACAAACATGTTGTGTTGATACTAGGAGTTTTCGGTATCCTAATGTTTGTATCTGTTGGGCTTCCCTCTGTATACATTGGTGTGGGTGAAATGCATAAATAGCCAGAGTTCACAACACAACAAAGATGAAAGCATTTTTTGCAAGCTGCACTAATGACTAACACATTTAGAGATGCATGCGATAAAATTTGTAAGAATACTCAATATTATGCTATTGTAGGTCTTAACATATTTAAATCAGTTTATTAAACATACACACAATATGTAACTAGTCAATACTAACTAACATTGCTTTAAGAATACAATACAACTAACGATAAGTTAATACATAGGTATTTTACAAAAAATACTTTACAGATAATATACAATGCTAAATTTGGAAAATGCAAATCAGTAAGACATTTCCAAATCATTTAACCAAATCTCGATGAACAAAATCCTTCGTAAAAAATCTTCTAGAAGGGGCGACTTGACTATTCTACTATTTAACTTGATTGTTCGTACGTCAAAATCAACGAAACTACATATTTTTTTCTCATTACACTTTCGGAAATTGCCAAATACACTATCAACTATAATCCTAATAAAAAGTTATAATTATAATCTAATAATACAGTAATTTACTTAATAAGTATTGTTTACCTTGTGCACATTGCACACTACTCACTATCAGAAATCTTTAAACTCACTGGCTGATATACGTATACAATCTTACGAATTAAAATAATTTTTGTTATAACATACAAAATACAATATCAACTGTTAAAACTTGGGAAATCAACTCTCGAATTGATTCTTTACTCGCCTGTCCCGCACAATGTATTCATTGTGGTATTGAAGAGCTCCATTTGCGTGGACCTTTGAAAAGCAATCGTGGCAATAGTATTGCAGACAATCATCATTTTTGCAGAATATGGTGGCATGGTAAACACTACAGCAGCAGCATTTATTCCCCTCAATATAGGGCTCAAGTTGCAAGTACCTATGATTCACTTCCTTCGTCTCCACAATCAATTTCTTTGTTTTGACAGCAAAGACAAAAGTCTGGAAACTTGTAAAGACCACTTTAGCAAAGCCAGTTGGATAATTTAATTTGTCGGTTGTGATATCTTAAAATAAGGAGAATAACACCAGTTAAAAGTTTAATGAGAAGAAAAAATACTTAAATGGAATTAGAAATATATTCTAAAATAAGTAGATTGTTGAATCAACTTACGAACAGATTTTACATCTATAAATCCTTGGTCGATGAACATTTTTGCCAATTCCTGAGCAGTAATTAATCCGTGAAGGTTTCCAACAAAGACGCTGTATTTTTCATCGTAAAGTTGACCTGCTTCAATGCGGTCATTAAAGTATGTGCCCTGTTGTGTATCCCACAAAATAATGTCGACTTTAATACTCCGACCGCAGTATGGCATGTCATATTGCAGCTTTCGACCTTTACAAACTGCATTTTCGCTTCCCACTGGTCTACACGCATGAATAAGCCGTTCCACCTATAATTAAATATTTTTTAAAAAAAATATTTTAAACTTGTATACTGCAAAATAAATTTGGTTTGCATCACTTCGAAACGGAAGTGATGATGTGTTAATAAAAATTGAATTTTGAAACGAATAATTCATCCAAAATTGCTTCCACACCTGGTGTTTCCCATGTAAAGTGACGTAAGCGCAACCATGAATTAACCCACTTTCACGAGAGCACCATGCCACTTCAACCACTTCAAATTTTTGAAAGCCCTTCCGTAAATCACTTTTAGTAATCTCGGGCTGTAGCCCACCAATAAAGATCTAAGTATAAAAATCAGTCATACGTAAAAATATTATACTGTACAATTTCTGGATGAATAAAGAAAGCAATGTTAAACGCATACCTTTTCTGAGTAACATGGTTGTTGACTACAAGGTTGTGATTGCAATGTTCCACCACCCCAAGCAACTGGTTTCACTGAAAAACAAAAGTAGAGTGAGCATCTTTCGCTTTAAAATTATGTGATAATGATTTTGAAGTAACTTTGAACATATCTAAACGAGTATTAAACTACCTGAACGACGATTACGGAAACCTTGACCATTAGACTTAAAGTCATTTGCGGATCTCAGTTTCTTTGGGTAGTAGTGACGATTCATTCCAGTAGCGGGGAAATTGCCATTAGCATTCCTTCCAACACTTTCCTGGAATGAGTATTAAGAAATAGCCAAGTATTAATGATTTGATGATGTTAAAATATAACTAATAAAAACCCTATTCAATAAAAAATGAGGACTTACTCCACTTTTCTGGTACCCCACAACTTCTTGAGTGACTTTTTTTTGTTGGTTCATTGGCAGGCTATCTCCAATTCCTAATGCTGACATGACACTTTTCCAAGTTCTTTCCTGTTCCGGATCGAACTTGGTCTTAATTTGATTTTGAGCTTGATACTGGTTATTATTGTTCACATGGTTGATCCCATTCGTCAACGCCTGACGACTTCTTCCGTTCACCATGTTTGCATTGCTGATTTCTGATGGCATAGCTGCATAGTTATAATTTGGTAGCATTGATGATGTAGATCCACGAGATGCCGTGTTGTAAATCTGATGTATCCGTGGAGTACAAGATCCATTTAACCCATTTCTGTTCCCATTCAAACTAACTTGGGTGTTAAACGTGTTGCATAAATTGATTTCCGTGTTATTATTGGTGGAATACGTAGACAAATCCCAAGGCTGATGTTGAGCAAGTTCATTGGAGTACGGCCAAAGTTGTGGATCTTGGAGCTGATCATAACTATAATCGGACAAAATCAAAGGATGAGTCACGGAACTACCATTTTTTTAACTAGATCATGAAGTATTTGTTGACCTACCTATCAAATAATGCATTTGTCGACTGCGTCATAAGACTAGTATCTGGCACGAACCAAAGTTGATAGACCCCTCCCTTTGACTTCTGATTGAAATAGCGATCACACATCTCAACATCATACATGTTATTAAGACATTGCGACTCCGTTTGAGTGCTCGAAGAAACAGTGGCTAGTTTCGCAGGAGCAATGGTGACCGAATTGAAATGCTGATTTACAGCAAATTGAGCAAGTGAGTGATGATGATGATGCGGGCTTCCAGTTGTTGGTTCATTATGCTTCAACGGTGGTGAATAAACATATTGACCTTGACCGGTGGCATGACTCTGAAATGGCATTGAGTTTCCAAGGCTCACTCGTGGCATAGGACGCCCGTTTCCAACCGCACGTCTTTCCATATTCAGATCAACCACACGATTATTGCCTCCTCTCCCGTTCACTCCAGGAATTGCTTCTTGACTTTTCATAGTTGAATTAATGCCAGCAACACTTTTACTACAGTAGTTGAATGCATCTGAATTGCTGGAAACTTGTCCAAGCGGACGAGGAATGAAAATGTTTTGATCAAATTTCTGATATAAGCTGAGTCCTCCTTTCATTTCTGCGTAAATATATTGATGCACAACATGTGAAGCTGGGCTTGAGCTACCGCTTGATGCTAATAACTTTGATACATCGTCATTCATGATGTGCTGAACGTTTCTTCTGGTTCCCCCACCTGAAAACGTTTCCTTTGACTGAACCCCACCACCACCACTCTGTCCCAGTCCTCTAATAATTTTCTGAGGTTCCGGCAAAGGTGGGAAGTTTCTGGCGTCCAACGCAAAGTCTCCGTTCATGCTGTTATTACGACGATAGAATTCCGAAATTTCAAACGACCCAGTCGACTTAGGAGTATCTAAACACGATTGGTATTGATGGTCAACGGCAGAATTGGCAGTTGATAGAAAATGAGACATCACCCTTCAAACCGACTTACTTGTTTTCTTGCCTTAACAAATCAACTCATTAGAACCTGATGAACAGCATTCCCATCAGATAATTCACAATTAAATACACTTTCTTACCTGTCCTTTCGACTTCGATTTTACTAATTTTAAATTAAATTTTAAAAGCACTGTTATCTTTGCTCAAAAGCATCTAACTAAAGATATTATTTGGTCGTCCGTTCGTAGATGATAGATATCCCTTTAGGAAAGGATGTGATTGAAAGCTTTTTGTTGTGTATTTCTCAATGCAAATACATGGATGCGTGTGTATATGAATGCAGCAAAAGCATCTTTTTTTCGTGAACAAAACAAAGCAACTCGCTCGCTGGATATCGTATTCCTGACGTGAAAACGACGTAATATGCAAAACCAACTTTTAGTACGAGCTTTCAGAAGCCTCCCTTGCTTTGCTTTACACTACAAAAATTTGCATGGTGGAACTTTACGTAATGATATTCAAATTTGAATGCATTTTCATTAAATCAGGTTACAGTTTATAGACAGATGTCAATTATAATGCCTACCAAACCGAGACATTGTCAATTACATTTTATTACGATTTTCTTTGCTACAATTAAAGTTTGCTTGAATTAAGAAAGTTTAGGTATCGTGTAGATTACATAATTTACGTAGAATGCTTATCATTTAACTACAACAATAACAACATAGTACAGAAACAGACCCCTCTAAACAGAAACAGACTCGTCTAAATTAAATATATTACCCTTGCCTTTGCCTTAATTAAGTCATATCAATCATTGTAAAAAAAATTAACATAAAAATGAAAAGCTTGTGATGATGATAATAATAATACTGTCAACTGTAGTAGGTTAACTAAAATCCGAATGATAACTGAAAGCGTCCGATTTACATACAGAAATTAAACATTTATTTAAATACAAACTGGATTTAAATGCATATCATTATTATTACCTTTTTAGATTTTAGAGAATTAATATTAGTAATATCAAATTGATAATAATAAGTAATCACTTAATGAAACGTGAATAATTTACAACCTCGTAGCTTAGTGGTATATTTATATTTGAACTTGTACATTACAAAAATGCATTTCTATATGATATACTTACATGTACTATAAAATTAATCTTAGTGATAAAATTCAAAAGAAAACAAACCATAATTAATTATGTATTACTGCCCGTTCTGTTACTGGACTGTTTAGCTAAAGTAAAAAGTTGAAGATCCAAGACCATCCAAGATCCAAGGGCATGTGCATACTGATGATGATCTAATCAGAGAACTCGTCACTGTCAAACACATACTTCGCAAGGTTCTTGCTTCTTGGCTCCGGTTCGGCTTCCCTTTGCATCGCTTTCTGCCTGATGAAGTCGAAGCTGTTGTTTCCTTCATCCTCCATTTCAAAATCAGAGTCGTCAGTCTTTTTATTCCCGTTTTGCTAAAAAAAACAAGAAAGAAGAATAAATTATTAAATATAGATAATATAGCTTAAGGTAAAATATAAGTAGAGTATGTCTTAAAATAGTAAACATCTCATTTCTTATCTTGTGTTAAGTTTACCTTAGCTTTAGGGGCTGCTTTAGGTTTTGCAGCAGGCTTTGCCCTTGGTTTGGCTGGTGCTTTAGCCTTTTTTGGTTTCGGTGCATCATCGTAGTCACTTTCAGAGTCGGAAATAGCTTTGGATTTAGCAGCCGGCTTTTTCTTTTTTGCAGCAGCAGGCTCATCCTCAAATTCACTACCCTCTGAGTCGGAATACTTGGGCTTTGATGGAGCAACCTTTTTCTTTTTAGCAACAGGCTCATCTACATCACTCTCTGGTCCAGAAGGTGGTGTCCGAGATCGACGCCCATTCTTGTTTATGATGTCAGAGTCAGATGGGTTTCCAGAACCACCGCCGTCTGAGTCGGATTTAAAAGGTTCATCATCATCTTCATCATCAATATAAATTTTCTTGATGGAGGCAGCAGCTCGTTGAGACCTAGCACGAGCAGGCTCAGCCCGTGGCTTGGGTGGTGGAGCGTCGTCAAAATCCATATCACTTCCAGAGAATTCTGAAATTTCGTCCTCACTCTCACTTCCTTTCTTTCCTCTTCCCTTCTTCTTGGGACTCTGTTTCTTTTCCCCTTTGTTGAAAGCTAACTTTGTCTGTTTCAATCCATCACCTTTCTTTCTTCCACCACCAGATCCGGCTCCCCGTTTTGCAGGAGCTTTCTTAGGAGAACCATCTGGGCTCATTTTGTCATGCAAGGAAGTGTCACAATCATCCGCCAACATGTCAAACTCATCTTTCTCTTCTTTGACAGATACTTTTTCTTCCTTCTTCTTTGCACCTCGTTTGCCTTTGTTTTCCTTGCTTTTGGCAACCGCATCTGCCTTCTTAATCATGTCATCGACATTTGGTGCTACTTTCCTTCCGGCAGGGGACGGAGCAGCTTCCATTAAAGCTTTCCTATTCTTCACAGGAGCTTTCGCTCCCTTTGTCTTTTTTGCATCTCCAGTCCCTTCGTCATCCCTTTCAACTTGTTCTACCTTGTCCAACTCTATCATAAACTTGTCCAAATCATCTTTGTATAAATCTTCAGGAGACTTCTTTTTCAAAAGGTTTAGTTCGTGAATTTTTTCATCACGCTTTTTTAGCAGTGCTTCCTTATTTTCGAGCGTCAAACTCCAGAGATTCATGCCCAACAAATAATTGTACGGATTTTTCTTATCAGCATCTTCAACATCTTTTTTCTTTCCGGAGGATTCTTCCACATCTTCTTCCTCTTGTTGCATCTTGTTTTGTTCTTCTTTCCATTTTTGCATTGGATCTGGATCGTATTTTGCTTTTCGAAGTTCTGCAATCATGGCATCTTTCTTTTTGTTTTCCACGACAAGTTTGCCTTCACACTTTTCCAGAATGAATCTTGCTTGATTACTTAATTTAGCTGCTTCAGCTCCCAACTGGCCCAACAAAAACTGACGTCGTTTGTTATAAAACTCCAACCTCAAGTCAAAATGTTCCTTCATGATGTCCATTACCGAGTTGTATTTCCTTAAACAACCATTTCTGTCAAAGAGGACCATAGAGGTAAGGTTAAGCCCTGTTTGGAGTTTGAAAACTTTGTGGAGCCCCTCATTTTCATATTTTTGCATTTGCTCGTCCTTCATAGTCACGACAAAGCGAACAGTTGTGTCTGTGTGATACTCCTTGTAGTCTGAAATCATGGCTGGTTGCTTCTCTGATCCTTGAAGATAAGCTTCCATCACACCTTCTTTGTAGGCCTGAGTCCATGTTGCAATTGGAAGCTCAGTAATTTCTATTCTCGTGTCGTTCAATAAGCTAACGACTCCATTGCAAGCATACTTTTGTGGGCTGATTTCCATGATGTCTCCATTAAAATTTTTGTACCATGGCATCATGGGTACAGGGTCGTCTCCGGCAAGCAGTCGCCTAATGTTACTAACAAGTTCACGGGGATTGAAGTTTGGAATTTTTGTCATCCATCCCGTTCCAATACCGTCAGCTCCGTTGACAAGAACCATGGGTATAAGGGGAACATACCATTCTGGCTCAATTTTTTGGTTGTCATCAAACAAGTATTTCAGAATAGGATCATCCTTTTCATCAAAAATGAATCTTGTGAGAGTGCTCAGCATTGTGAAGATGTATCTGGGGGAAGCGGAGTCTTTACCACCTTGTAGTCGAGTTCCAAATTGACCAATTGGTTGCAGCAAATTGATGTTATTTGAGCCCACAAAGTTTTGTGCCAGACCAATAATGGTAGACATGAGAGACTGTTCACCGTGATGGTATGCGGAATGTTCGGCGACGGAACCAGCTAGCTGGGCTACTTTAACTTCACGTTTGTCATTCCTTTTCATGCAGGTGTACAACACTTTTCGTTGACCAGGCTTCAATCCATCCACCAAACTGGGAATGGATCGCTCATTATCCAAGTTGCTGAACAAGATCAATTCTTTATTGATAAAGTCTGAATAGGTTATTGCTCGCACGTCTTTACTATATATGATGTCTTCCGCCATTCCCATCTCCTTCCGAGCCTTGATACCTTCCATCCACTGGGTAAGCCAATCCTTTCTCTGGTCAATACATTTCTTACTAAACGCCATTGTGATTTGATCATCGTCTCTGGAACCCGCATACTTGAATTTGATTCGATGACGTTGCATATCAGAGAAATATTCCTTTGCTTCCTTTGATGTGGAAGTACCCAACCCCTTGTAGTACTTTACTTTCCATGATTTCCAGCCTGGTTCTGACTTCATCCACTCTTCCATTTCAGGGATTGAATAAAATGATATCGTCTTGTTAGCTTTGGAAACTTTTACGATGGGTGTAATAAACTCCTCCATGAAATTCATTTTCAAAAGACTGGGCCAGTTGTGATGAATAAAGTTGATGATAAGTCCTTTGATATGAGAACCATCGTGATCCTGATCAGTCATGATCATAAGTTTTCCGTATCGGAGGGATTTCATGTCATCCATGGACTCATACTTGTGTTTGTATTTCAATCCAATGATCTTTACTAGAGCGTTGATTTCAGCGTTTTCCAAAATCTAAGAAACATTTTCCAATTTACTATACACTTTTGTCAAAATTGTTAATAAATTACTTTGAGATAATAAAAGTTATTAAATCAAGATACCTGTTTGTGTGAAGCTTCACGAACGTTGAGTAGTTTACCCCTGAGTGGAAATACGCCGTAACGATCTCTACCCACAACACCTAACCCAGCAACAGCTAACGTTTTGGCTGAGTCTCCCTCCGTTAAGATCAAGGTACACTCCAAAGAATTTCTACCCCCGGCGTCGTTGGCATCCTCTAGCTTTGGTATTCCTTTTAACTTGTTGGTTTTCTTTCCGGATTGTTTTTTATCCAAAATATTCTCAGCTTTGAACTTTGCCCACGTCAACACGTTTTCTACAATTCCAGATTTTAGAACCTTTCCAAAGAATGCATCAGTTGGTTGACATTTCGAACTGGAACAAAAAGTAATATTTCATTCATATTTAATACAGTTTAATACAATTATCTACCAGCAATTTCAACTATCAATACCACGTTAACTGTTGATAACACCATACAACATTGTATTGGTTAAGACTTACCCAAAAGCCTTAGCTTGCGTAGTCATTTGTTCTTTAGTTTGTGAATCAAAAGTTGGATTCTCAATCAAGCAATTGACGAAAACCCAAAGGTGATTCTTGATTTGAGCATTTTTCAATGTCAAACCATTTTTATTCTTCTTTTTAATAGCTTCTACTAGGTGCTTGATCAATAAGTCAGCGATGTACTCCACGTGACGCCCACCTTTTGTGGTAGCAATACTATTGACGAAAGAGATCTGTTGAAAGCCATTGTCGGATGGACATACTGCAATTTCCCATCGGTCATTACACTTCTCATACTGGAATTTGATTGGATTTCCAGCTTCATCTTCTCGTTCTTTTAAAAACAGGTCGACGTAATCCTTGAAGTTTTTAATCTACGTAACACAAGAGACCATCATTTCATAATAAATTTCATTTCTTATGGAAAAACGATTTAACTAATAATAATAATTTTTATGAACAGACCGCTAGACGCTTGCCGTTAAGGAAAACTTTGATCCCACCGGATGCAGCAACGTCATACGCTCGACGTTGAAATATAGCAACAATGTCATTGTCCAAAGTCTCCATCTTGAACTTGGCAAGATCTGGCTGGAAGGTAACCCGTGTGTAGTCGTCTCCTGAGAAATCTTTTATTTTAGGCGCCTGTGCTTTACTCATGTTATTCTCCCATGTCTAAGATAACATATACAAATATATCCACAATGATTTCATATTTGTCATGAACAAAAATTAATATGTCCTTACATTAACTATATTACCTGTTTAAAAGCTCGTTTGTACTTCTTAGCAGCTGTTTCAACGACAAACTTTTTACTGAACACATTACACAACTTTGCTCCATATCCGTTACGACCACCAGTAACCTTCCGCTCGTCATCATTGAAGTTAGAAGAGGTGAGCAAGTGACCAAAAATCATTGTTGGTACATACATTTTCTCGTCTTCATGGTGCACCACAGGTATTCCTTGACCGTTGTTCCAGATGGAGACGGAATTGTTTTCCCTGAAGAAACAATTAAATTGATACTTGATACTTTACCACACAGAGACGTCTTTAATTAAACCCCATAATAGTGCCTTTTAATACTACACTTACTGATCAATGTCGATCTTAATGCAATCCATTTTCTTGTCCCTTTGCTTGTTATCAGCAGCATTTACCAAGATTTCGTCAAAGATTTTGTACAATCCAGGAACATAAGTAACCTGCCGTAAAACAGCTTTTCCATCATCAATTACCCACTGCTGCTCCGTAACAGCTTCCACGGAACCTGAGACGAGTTTAAAAGTATTTCACACAAAGGTTACTTATTGTATGAAAGATTAAGTTGTAATAATAAACGATGAAATATCTGTGTGACCTTACCAATATATGTGTCAGGACGAAGGAGAATGTGTTCCAACTGGGTCTTCTTCTGGTAAATTTCCTCAATCTTACCACCCTTCTTCCCGGAAGCACCGGTCGGTGGAGACAATACCACCGAATCATCTGCCATGGTTCTTATTGAAATCTATTATACGAATTAAGAATACAATCAACAACAATTATTATTATAACACAAGCAAATTTTCATTCAATTCGTTTCGGCAGCCAAGCTAGCATTTCTAGCCATTACTACACTCTACACTAATGCTAGTTGTATACTCATCTCATTTTACTTGAAGTTCTCCAATCTCAAAACCACAACTCGCACAAGACACAAAAACAACACAACATAACTTACAACAAACAAGGAAATATTGTTTATGCACCTGTGTAGGACCGAGTTTGGTGAATGAGGAAAATGGATTTGGCGATTTGTAAAAGGAAGGAAGATCACGTAACCTTCCAATCCTTTGCAAACCCCAAACAAGATGACTACAACGTATTGTTACAACTGCTATATCTCATCCAGCATGTATCGTGCACGCCGTGGACAGCCTTTAAATTAGATTCAAAATAACCAACCTGACTATCAACACCAACAAATTGGTAATATGACTGATTACTGTAAAGAAATTGGAAATCGAAAGAAGCATGATTGTGTGGCAAATGTAATGTAAGATTGCTAACTGCTGAATACTATATTGACTACTGAATGCAGATGCAAGTGAACAGCAGCCGGCTAGAGTACAAATACAAATAGATACCTTGATAATTAATGTAGAAAGTTTAATGAATTACCCACTGATCTTCTAGCGGTTGATGCCTGGAAGCAAATCAACCTTTCCCTGCCTGTCAGTCAGTACTGGAATGACCCAACTTAACTTCACTGTATTTCAAACTTCACCAATTTGAAAGGATTGCTTATCTGAAATCAACAGTATGAAATACATGTGACATGACGTTTTTAAAACACTTAACACTTTTATATGATATACTTTTATATAATTCTCATGTTGCATGTGGCAAATACAATGCCTGATACCTCACTATCAACTATTAACAACAATGATAGTGGGCATCTGCACGATCTATAGTGGGACATCACAATAACAACATTTGACAGTGAAAATTTTAACATTCAAACCACAACTAGCTTACTTTATTCTTATTCAACGCGTTTTTAGTGACCAACAGACTATTCTAATAGAAGATTGGTTGACAGGTCACAGATTATATTTTATGACGAATAGTATCATGCAAATCATACAACAAATAATACAAATATTTACCTCAAGTGTCAAAAATCAAATGATCCAGTCCAGTTAAGTGAAAAGCCTCAACCGATTAAAGTTTTTTTTCTTCTTCTAGCTATATAGCAGCTAGCTCAAGGGAACTGAAATGACGGATAATCAACCAAGACTGAAACTGACTCTTCCTCCACTTAAAGTACAAATGCCGATACCGAATGATATGATAGGATCTTGTATCCTTTTGTCTTCTTTCTTTTTCCTGTGTGATCCACTTAATGTACTTTTGTATCAGTATACGAATATCCTTAGATCCTCTAGATTTTTGCTAAAAGATCTATGAGAAAAAATCTCAGAATGAAATATCCGAACTTGAAAAGCAACGTCCGTGATACAAACAAGGTAGACGGCTAATGTAAAGAATATAACTTTGACTTTTTTCTTGTGAAGAACGAACGAACGGACGGAAGAGTATTTTTTGAGATGCCAACGGACTCAAGCGCCAGCCTTCATTGGGCGGACGGAAGGCGGTCCATCTGTAAATTACTCTGGGGAAATTGCGCAAAGGTGTCACCTTGCCCCAAATTCTATGATCGAGTTGGGTCTTGTTCTTATGTGTACATAAACATAAATGAATGGAAAGGAAGTGGACACAATAGTCATATGGTTTAGTATGTGGTGGGTCCAATGTTTGTTGACATTTGATGAAGTTGTTCTTGAAGAATGGATACACAATACACATACACGTCACGGATATACGCATACGGACGTGATTGGAATTTGCTTAAAAATGTCTCTTTTTAATGAGTAAATGATTATTAATGCAGTGCAATAATTGTCAATTGTGATTAGTGTAAAGTTGAAAGTAGTAGTAGTATTATCATGGACCTGATTGACTTTTCCCAAATTAAAAGCCTGCAGGATTTGGATCTGTTGGAGAAGGAACTTGATACGAAAGAGGTAAATGTCAACCGGCGCCTCATGTATGTCGCTTGATCATTGATTTCAGATGGCCTGCTTTCACCTGTATGAATATTATATCTTAATTTTTGCTGTTTTTAGGTGCAATGTGACCAGCGAATTAAGGACTTGCTGACAAATAGAAGTGAACTTGAATTTCAGCTACGATCCTTGAGTAAGAAGCTCTTAAATTTGAAACCAGTTGAAGCAGAGTCTCAACACTTTGCTGAGGTTATCAAAAGTACAGCTTTGTTAGCTGAGGATGTGAGTGCCAAAGTGAGGCTGCTTGATAAGGCCAAGGTTAGTAAATGAAGAAAGTGAACAAGTGAAGATGCATGAAGAATGTGACAAAAAAAGCAAAAATAGATGTATGAATATGCTCAAAGTTTCCATTTGGTCCCATTTTTATTACAGAATCGAGTATCAGAATGTCAGCAAAGGGTAAATGATCTACTTGATTTACAACAATGCAGTGAAGGGGTTGCCACTGCCATGCAAAATGAGGACTATGAACAAGCTGCTGCCCATGTGCATAGATTTTTAACAATGGATGAAACACTCCTTAAACATACTGCTAGAGATGTATCCGAAGGTTTGAATCATCATAATACTATATTGAGTGATATAGGCTTAGCTGATATATTATTGCTTTAAATCGCAATGCAACTTTGATCTTATAAAATAGGAAGAACAATGGACGCCTCATTTCATAGACTTCATGATGCTGAGAACCAGTTGAAGAAAGTTGTTGCTGAAAAATTTGATGAAGCTGTGAAGGACGACGATTTGGCTTCCGTAGAAAGATTCTTTAAGATTTTCCCATTGCTTAATATGCATGATGACGGCTTGCGTCGTTTTACCAATTATTTATCATCAAAGGTAATAATTTATCTAGAAAGTGCATTGATTATTTGGTGAACAACGTAGCTAAATATATTGATGTTTGAATATTTCGAAGCTAAAAGACAGCTCAACCAAGAACCTCAATGAAGCTCGTCTAACAAGAGAAACTGATAAACGGGCAAATGTAATCTTTGCTGATACTTTAACACTTTTGTTTGAAGGCATTGCACGGATTGTTGAAATTCACCAGCCCTTAATAGAGACATATTATGGTATTTACATCCTTCTCTTATGATATTTCCCTGATCTCGTCGTGACTCACGACTCGTGAGTTTGTAATATTGTCCATCTAAAATTAATTTTCATTGTTTAGGTCCTGGACGAATGCATTCAGTTATGGAATATTTTCAGAAAGAGTGTGATGCACAATCAAAACTCATTATTGAAGAATTTCGTAAGCATCGAGATTTCAATAAGAAGGTGCAAATTGTGTCAGCTTATCTGAATCAAAGATCAGAGAATAAAATTGACGCTAAAGAAGTCGACTCTGTTTTGAACGAACTAACGCTGTTAAATGCAAGAACCGAACTGTATGCTAGATTTGTACGAAGGCGTATTATAGTAAGTCAAGCAAATACTTATTGTTGGAATTATTGGGTGCTGATTTTTTTATTCATGCTTCATTTACGCAAAGTATTTTTTCTCGTTGATTTATTTAGAGTGACTTGGATATTTCAGTAACAGATGAGGCAGAGAAAGTGACAAGGCTTAAAAACGTAGACAGATTACTAAAAGATGGTGAAACATTTCGTGTGATGCAAATTTTACTCGGTCAGTACATACTTTTGGAGCAGTATTTTATGGCCCAAAGTGTACAAAAGGTAAGACTATGACTAGTCCCGTAATTCAAATTTTATGTTTGGTTGTATGCATGTAGGCATACCATTATATTTGTTTCCTTGTTGCTTTATTATATAGGCTGTGGAACTGGATAGCTTAATTGAAGCCAGTGGCGAAGATACATTTGTAGTAACAAGCGTGACTGATGATGTTTTCTTTATTGTAAAGAAGTGTATAAAACGAAGTTTGGTAAGCCAAAGTGTTGATGGTGTGTGTGCTGTAATTAACAATGCATGTGGGATTCTGGAATCTGATTTTGCCGACCTTCTTTTAAATCAACTGCGACAAGGTTAGCTGCAGAAGAAGAATGCTCTAACTAATACAGTCTTAAAAATTATTCATTTAACTGGCTCCAAAAGGTAAAAGTAATTTGGAAAGTAATGCTATATTTTTGTTTCTGTAAATTAAAGGTTTTCCCAGCGGTTATTTAGATCTAGCTCAAGCTTACAGTGTTTTACAATCTTCCCTTCAGCACGGGAAAATTCAAGGTTCTGATATAGAAAAGAATCGAACACAGTTTGTCGTACGTTTTTTTCCTAAAACACAATCGAGTTCTTATAAGTTACATGTCAACATGTCTTAACTATGAATTAGTGAACAGATATTATTATTATTTTAGGCATATCTTAATAATACGGATGTCAGCATGGAATACGTGGCAGCCCTGAAAAATTCACTAGAGAAATCCATAACAGATGCATTTGGGAATAATTTAACTCCTTATGAAAAGGATAAGATTACCAATTGTCTGTCTGGACTCAGTTCTGTCAACATTCGATTGAAGTCTGTTTCTGAGTTTGGATTTTCACAATTAAAATCTAGTGCAGTTAAGCCCAGAGTTAAGCCATGGTTGGATGCCTTCTTCCATAGTGTATGGTTCAATTATAATATAACTTATTATAGAATATTTTTGTCTGTGTAAAAACATAAAACATGTTTATGATTCCTTATCATTTTAGTACTCTCTATATTAATTGTATTGTTTTCCATTTAAACAGAGAACATCTTATGAAGTGGAGGAAGACGAGTTCCAAGATGATAGTGAATCGATGCAGACTCTCATATCCAATCTAGATGCATTCTTCAAATCTTTCAAAGTCTGTCTCTCCCCTACAACACATGGTACATTTGTACAAATGGCTGTGACTGAAATAGCACTGCAGATGGAGAAAGTGCTACTGAAAGTTAAATTCAACAGAGTAAGTTTTACCAATTTCTTAAACTTTCGTCCCTGTCTAGGAATATCATTCTATTGTTTTTTTGCTGAATAGATTGGAGGGCTACAGTATGATAAAGAATTGAGAACTTTAATGGGTTACCTTACAAGTTCAACAACATGGTCAGTTCGAGATAAGTTTGCCCGTTTAACTCAAATTGCAATTTTGTTGACACTCGAAAAAGTTTCGGAGGTAGCGGATTTTTGGGGCAAAGGACCTGTAGCATGGAGGCTGACTGCCCAAGAGGTGCGTCAGGTTTTAGGAATGAGGTGAGTTATAATTAAAATCCTAGATTAGAAACACTGGTAGTAAAACTATAATCTATTATACAGACTGACAAGTACATAAATGCATTATTTGTAGGACCGATTTTCGACAGGAAGATATCCGACGTCTCAAGCTTTAATTTATTTTAAGTATTTATTTGGTGAAAACTTGCAAATGTATGGATGTATTGTACATGCACCCAGTATTTACGGTGTAACAATAAAAGCGTTAAAATGTAAACCAATAAAAATGGATTAAAATGTACAGATAGTTGTTACAATCACGGATAGTTTTTCGCACTGCATGTTAATAGTTTTTAAATAGGAATACCAAATTAACATTGCAAAAATATTTTCACCCAAAAAATAACACATTTTTAAGCATTACTGAATTTCTTTAGATACTTGGTCCCAAACTCTATTAGGGTGATCTGCAAGATTGGGTCTCAGCTCATAATTAGTTATCAAAATCTCGGAACGCTGAGGTGCAGTCCATTCGCCTCGTAATCCAATATAGCACAAACGAGTCTTGTCATTTCCGTAGTTTGTTGGGATGTGAATAGTCAAGTGACTCACTGATGAGAAACTCACCACTCTGCAAAAGACATAAAATTCAAATTAGAAACAGACAAAAAGTTGAACCATAAGAGTCCATTTGATAATCGGTATTGGTTGTCACTTTAACTTACTTTGCTGGATATTCCAAGCAGCCCGTAGGATCTCGATGAAGTTCAAATTCTTGCAATGCCTCTCCACTGGTATCGTCAAATGTCATATGAGGACGATTCTTAAACCTTATAAGAATTATAGATACTTACTTCAACAACTCACTTTCATTTCAGAAAGAACGTTGCGGAACTACAATACAATAATTGCATAAATAAAAATGATTTATCATAAGCATACTTACAGACGAACCCTCGCAGGATGGCTCTCGTCATCAGGTGCACAAACGATGATCCCTTTTAGTTTTACATTTCCAGTAAACCTTCAATTCAAGATAAAAGCCAACTGTTAGCAGAACATCAACCTCGCTGATAAAACACAGCATATTATTTGACATATCACATATTGGCAAAAAATTGTTTATTCTCATACTCACGGAATATTAAAGAGTAGTTCCTCATCAACATCACTTTCTACAAACTGCAAATGTGAAAAACCAATTAAATGAGTAATCTAATCATTGGTCATTATCGTAAGTAATCCAATAAATATATTTTAGTTATCTCTGTTTCTGTACTGTTTCAAAATTCAGTCGTTCCTCCCAGGGTTTAAAAACTAATTTAGCAGAACCATCCACAGTTTCATTGAGACACGTTAGATTTTCTTTATCAATCTTGGTGTACAAACTGTACTCAATCCCCATCTCAGGGGAGTCATCTTTAAGCGAATGGTCTGCTGCTTCGTGGCAGCATCCACCGCAACCACTGTGATTATGCATGGTTAGTCTAGGCAGTGTTAAAATTAACAAAGGAAAACCAGAAAATATATTAAAAATTCGAAACACATACAAACATTTACATAAATGAAATACTCTTGAAGACGAAGACACGAAACGATACGCTAAATGAAATAAATCAAATGACCATTACAATAACATTTCAACAACTTACCGTACGTACTTCTTTGTAGTTTTGCAAAGGTCACGATTAGGATAACAAGACTGAATCGTTCAGAACAGGCTGCAGAATACACACTTTTCACCCTCTTACAAATTATCGGATATTTGTTAGGACTGATTGAAGTAAATTATAAAACTGATAGGTAAAGGTGAATAAACAAGCATTTGATGATGAGGATCAATTATTACGGATTTGCAGAATCATGTTTTGTTGTGAAGTGCGAAGTCACCAAAGCAGAGTCAGGAGTCAGCCTTTTATTTCGCGCTGTACACAATAAGTGAGACAACTCAATGTGATTCGATACATAACACTCACGTTAAAATGAAAAAGTGTTTTTACTTTCACCCAGGAGTAAAAGCATTTAATACTTGCCGAAGAAGTTGAAGCTTTGATTTACGTCGTGCATTAAAACGAGGATGAGAGTGAAAATGTACAATTTAAAATGTCGAATATGAAATGTTTTTATGCAAGAAATGAACTTCGGGTAATCCGTGAAAATGTTACCCTTTAATAAACCAAGAATACCAGTTCAAAAACAGTGAATTATACCAAAGCAGAAGTGTGAAACAACCAAATAAATAACGGTAACATCATAAAATGGAAAGACTCATTTGATCTATATATATACGCAGTGCTTAACTTGATATTAGCATTAAGCTTCATTAACAATATATAGTAGCTCATTTCCCAATTCAATTTCGCTTTGCTTTCCATTCTCTTTTGAGACTAATTTCAACACTGGAGACTCTTCCACAAACGTGAAGATGTCATTGTCTTGAACTCCCACCAACCGTCCAGTACTTAGTATATCAGGAACTGGAATTTTTCTTGGTCCAAGGATGGGATCTTTATAACGATATAAGTTCACATTTTTTCCTAAAGAATTAACAATACAAATATTATTAGTTGTGACTGTTCCAAACGCAATGCTAATCGGGTTTATGTTTTAGTAACACACCTTGAAGATGACGTTCTTTTGTGAGTCTCTCCTTCAATTTCCCAACGCTCTCATCGTTTAAAACGTACGTGTCCAAAGATATCAATCCAGAAAGAGGCTGAGGGTTTGCGAGTTTTACAAACTTTCTTGGGGAATATCCGAATGTTATGTATGGAGTCCCGGGACAACATTCCTGCTTAATTTTGTCATCCTCAGTACTTTCTGTCGCTAATATGCTGAGACGCTCAATCTAATATGATAAATAGTAAAAGGTATATTGAGATAACAGTTTATAATACGATGTGGCTAAAACAGCACAAGTACCAGAGTTTGTTTGTACCTCCAAAGTAGAGCTTAGATAACTAGCGTTGCTATTCAAACAGACAATTTCATCAAATTCTAAAGTTTGTTGAAGTCCCTTTTCTGCACCAACTACTCCAACTCTGGATTTCACTTGTTGGACGAATGGCATGACTTTCTTCTGATACTTTTTCAACTCTGGAATTTTCGCAAAATGAGCAGCTAGCTTGTTGTTCTCTGGGACATTTCCACCCTTATACTCAGTTGCTAAATGATTTAAAATTATTGTCTGCCATTCAGGATAACTCTTTGCAACCCAAATGATTGCATTCGTAGGAGGCTCTACGGCTGGCTGCTTCCCTTTCTTTGTAGATGAAGTCATAAATTGGGTTAATCTAGACCGGAACATTTTTACAGTGTCAAAAAAGTAATCCGCTGACTTCAACATTGTAACATCCATTTTCAGTTTATTAGGCCATCTCATCGCTTTAATTCCTCCATTCTATTTGTAAACATTGAAATGTAAATTGATATCAATCAAAATAATCACATATTTGTAGCTCAAGCACAAGTCTTTTTAAACTCACCAACTTAAGTATATTTGTCCAAATATAATCCGCCATGTGTGGGCATACCGGAGAGATCAAGATTGCCTGCAACTTGATATATTCTATAAGTAGATTATACTTCATTCTAGACTCTCCGCCACAAATTTCTCGATATTGGTCGCGAGCGATAAGCATCTCAAAGAATCCCGTTTTCACTGCTTCTTTAAACAGAATTTGCTCGTAGTTACTTTCAGTTTCATCCGTTAGTTGTATCATTTTACTACAAAAAAGAGGTTAGTAAGTTGTAGCTTTTTTATTTGAAAAATAACACGTCCTCCAGTGTATATAGGATAGGAGCTGAGAGTTAAAAATTTGTTTTTACTTTTCAAAATACGAATCTTGAAACTTCAAATCCGTATCAGCAGTTGTTCTGTATGTGTCCTTCGTCTCAATGAGTTTCTTGGCCCATTCCAAGAACGTGTACAATCGGAGAATAGTAGAGTCAGCAACGGTAACTACAAAATTTGCATCGTCAACTGAATCTCCTGAATCAGCGAGAGCAAACCTCATTGCGTCAGCTCCAAATCTGTCAATTGACTCTGTTAAGGTCATAAAATTTCCAGTAGATTTTGACATCTAGAAAAAATAAAATTATCATCACGCACATCATTCTGGCAACGCAAAGATATTGGGTTTGAATTTTTTTGACATACTTTTTCAGAGTTTAGTAGCAAGTGTCCATTTGCTCTAATTCCTTGAGGCCACTTATCTGGTTGGGTATCCCAAACTGCGCAATGATTGTAGATGTAGTACGTCAAATGATTCGGGACCAAGTCTTTGCCAGACACTCTCAAGTCAACTGGATACCAATATTGAAATTCCCTTCGACATCTGTTCAAAACTTTTTGGTCAATTCCACATTTTTCTGGAAGTGGTGTATCCAGAAAAAATATATAGCTCCAGACTTCATCAGTAAGAAGCTTTGGACTAAAAATTAGCAAATGTCAAAATAAGTGAATGCAAAAGGTTATGGTGTCAAGGAATAAATAGAAAATCATACTCAATAGCAAGTTTTCCAGGAATGTAGGGTAAGCCTTCCAGAATGTGTTTTATGGTATAGTAGGCCATGTATATGGTCGAATCAGATAAAGATTCAATGAGCCATTGCGGATCCCATGGGAGTTTTGTACCCAATCCATATGTTCGAGAACAAGCATGCTCTTGAAGCCAGTCCAAAGTTGCTTCAAAATTTCTTCGTACCTCATCATGATAAAGGTTCATTTTTGTTAAAGCGTTTCGAGCAATGCCTTTCCAACCTTCATCCCCATATGTTAAGAACCACTGGTTACACAACGCGACGACGCATTCATCCGCACTCCTTAAATAATAAAGGAAATGGGCGCAGGTAGAATTTAGAAACGTAAATTCGGATAGTTGTGAATTTTTAAGGCATGAAAAATAAATAATAATATGGATGTTTACCTAGAGATAACTTCTTTCTCTGGCTCCATATACTTTACGCCATTGCCGTCATTAATTATAGTGGTTTGAATAGCTTTCTTCACATCCTGCACTTTGGATCCCTTATGCTCGCCCACAGACATTCGTGCCTCATAAAAACCCTTTAAATACACCTTCTCCTTTGCTATTCTTAGCCGCTCTTTGTCATTCGGACTTGTAATGCCCATCTCATCACAAACTTTAACTGCTGGAAATTCTCCAAAGTCCTCATTGGTACACATTGCTACAGGTTGAAATTTTTCAACGTTCTCCACCGGAATACTAAATCTGTCCCGAAGAGCCTTATTATTTACTAAATCTTTCCAAGCCACATAGTCATCAGGGGCTTCAGCAGGCACGGACGTAACTACACCAGTGCCTTTATCTTCTTTTATGGAAAACAACGGAAGAACGTAAAATTTTGGGTAGTGACTCAGAGCAGAGGACACTGCACAACCAATCAATTCATCTCCTCGGATTGTTGCAATGGGTTCAACCTTATCAGAAGCCAAAATATCTTGATATGCCATATTTCTTGCGCTTCGCCTGGTACATACAAAGATTCCATTCTGCTTGGTTTGAACAAGGATGTATTCAATATCAGGATGTATCCAGCAGTTTGTTTGTCCATACCTGACACAATTCATCATGCGAAAGATTATTAATAACCACGTACAATAATAATAATAACAATAAAATGCACTACAATGTAAAGAAATCTCAACTTGACTTCTTACATTGTTTCTGGACGAAGAGTGGCAGGAACTAAATACACCTGATCTTTCAGCTTCAATTTTGCCAACGTTTTTGGATAAGGTTGTTCCAATTTCAATTTCACAAGAGTGTATTCTTGTGGGGCAACACCTTCCCCCGTTGATCGGTCGTGGTCCATACATGGCTGGTTATCTTTAGGACTGAAAATACAATACCTTTTTCCGTATTGAATCTTTTGCTTTTTGTACAGCAAGTTAAATTGCCATCGTATGAAGCTATCATAAACTGGATTCACTTCAGTGGTAATGAAAGATCGACGCCAATCCACCTGCATTCAATCAATTTTTTGTTGTTGTAAAAAAACAAGGACAAAAAGTTTAAAACCCATTCAAATTGATAAGTAAAAAGACATCTTACATAAAGACCCATCTTTTTCAAGTCATCAACTGCATGGTGTGGGAAAAAGTTAAGCCAGTATTTGTCCTCTGCAAATTTTGGAATAAGGTCTTCCGAAATGCCCAAGCTCAACATGATATCCCACTGCCACTTGGCGGAACCTTGCTTTGCAACTGCTTTACTTTTCTTGCCTTTGGACTTATCCTGTCCAAGCTTCAATTCTGCTGGTTCCTCTTCCTGCTTCGCGTCCCCGGCTTCATCTTCATCTGGAAACACTGGAGGATTCCCGTAAAGCTCAATTTCACGCTTTAGTTTGTCCGCACAAGCTTTAATTGGCATTCCAGTGCAATGAAAACCAAATGGAAACAACACATTGTAGCCCTGAAGTAGCTTGTAGCGAGCTGTAAATTCACATTTCGACAAGGAAAATGTATGCCCCAAGTGAAGTCTTCCATTCATGTAGGGATAAGGGAAACAACAGAAAAATTTCTTCTTATCATCCCCAAACACAGGAATACTTTCAGCGGACGGAGTGGTTGCCGGTGGTTGACCAGAACTTTTCTTTCGCTTGTTTTTCTTGGAACTTTTCGTTTCAGCTTGGGGAGGAGACTGGGTTGCCAAAGGCTCTGGGGCATTGGCTTGGCCTAGATTTTCCTCATCCCATCTCTTCTGTACCTCCACCTCAATCTTTTTCAAATAATCCAACTTTGCAGTACTCATTGTGGTAGCCTATGATCTGTCAGTTTGTGATTTAGGAAACAAAAGAGAAAACGAAACTATTCAATGATAACAATCTTGAGTTACAGAACACATACATATAGGATTGATCATTATTTAAATAGACTACTTTTTTACCTATTCCAAATTCAATATCCAGATGTTGCTTCAATTCAGCAAGCCATATGCTGAATGCTGCCGCATACAAAACACCAATTCCCTATAAACCTTAACACTTACGCAACACAAATTAACAGTTATTGTGAAGCACGTTAACATTTGCCGGTGTGTACTTTACAGTCAATTAGTGTGGAACAGGATAGAATATTTTAGACAGGAAGCTTCACAGACACATCTAATCCGCCGATGATTTGATACATAAAATGTGGTGATGCAATAATATGCAATATACTTCAAGTTCTCAAAAAAAGCATGCAATGCAGTGTAAAAGTGTAATACATGGTGAAGGGTTTTCATGTGCATACAAAAAGGAAACAGGTAAACCTTATAAGTGGGGCATTAGAAGAATTCATGCCGATGTGTTATAGTAAGTGAAAGGACACAATTAAGGACTAAAAAGGATTAATTATTGGATGTGCTATTAGTTGTTAACTTAAAGTAAAAAAGGTTAATGCACATTGAAAAATATTACATCTCATTTGATATCTTTCTAATGTTTGATTATTTTTATTGAGGTATTTACTAAATACATAAATGCACCGAGAAGAAACAATTTGTAAAACCAAAAGTCAATTTATGTTCAGAAATTCCTATTTATATTAAACATGAATCTGTCATAATTAAAGAAAGATGCAAGAATTATATTACTGTTGGAGCTCTATAGTATTGAATAAATTACATCAACATTTTTCGCTGTTTCTGGCATGAAATCCCGAATTTGTATCGTTGTATCCCTCATCATTCTGCAAAAGCGTCCACCTTTTTTTATTTGTTTCAAATTGATACAGATCACATAAAAGTTCAAAAGTGCAAACCATAAATGAATGCATATTATTTTTAAATATCAAGAACCAATATATTTTGAAGACTATTGACTGACGTGACTCATTGCTGAGAAGATTAAAATTGTTTTTGATGCATTATTATAATTTTAGGCTACATGCTTATTTAAATGTATTCATGTTATGATTATCATTCCAACGAAGAAACGAACGCCCAACAACGGGATGAAAAGCATTTTGAAAGTCGCAGTTTACCCACATGTATAGTTTATACCTAAAAAATTACCAGCAAAAGCCAACACGTACAATACTTTATAGTCTCCTTGTATAGTAAACAGTTCAACACTCTTTGTTTTTCAACTATGCAAATACATATTGCTCTCTCAACTAAATGCACAAACGACTAGCTAATGATTTCGGAAGAAAATAACAAGCCTTGTAGACTGAAAAACAGAGTTCGAAATTTTGTTTCCTTTCTTCTAGGAAGTTGAAATCATTTATGCATACAACAAATTCGACATCTTTATGCATTTTAATCCGTCAAATTGGAGTATCCGATAACCATACACAATTGTATCAATATCATAAATACTATCATTCTTGCATTTTACCAGTTGTCAATTTGCTATTCTCTTCTCCAAAATTATTGTAATTTATTGATGAGTGAGGTCAATACAGTGTCAACTCTTATCACATCTAAACTCTTCCACTTTAGAGAGAGACTGTATAGTGAAGTTTTCTCGAATGACTACATGATAAACTTATGTGATAATGCGATTATCATATTATAATTTCATCGTTCTTTAAGCAGAGGCAATACATGTACATCCTGTCCCTGTGTAATACACGTTGCTTCATATTTATCAAGATGACACTATACTTTCAACTTCCCTTGTCTGAAACCTCATACATATTTATGGAGTGTGGCGTGGACGATTTAGAGTTATGTTGACAAAGAGGAGAGAGAGAGAGAGAGAAGTGAAGAGCTCATGGCTTCATGTCATTTTCATATCGATTTCCTCTCATCTCATATACCGATGATGAAGAGGATACCTATCATTTCAAGCTACATCAGGCAATAAATAATGCATAAATACAAAATATTAAACAGAAACCATATTTGATTGTTTTTCGTAGCAAGACAATGGAATTGGACTTTCCCCAGTTGCTCAATCTCACAAAAGATTCAAAACAAGATTAAAATATTTGGAGCCAGCCATCTGCTCGTCTTCTTTAACAGTTGGTTTTTTTGTATGAAAGATGAAACCTTGTCACTTGTCATTCATTTCATTCATACAACTTTTCTCCTTGGAAGATTTAGCAACAAATATGAGCACAAAATATC
Source organism: Orchesella flavescens (assembly GCA_964034955.1). Taxonomy (NCBI): domain Eukaryota; kingdom Metazoa; phylum Arthropoda; class Collembola; order Entomobryomorpha; family Orchesellidae; genus Orchesella; species Orchesella flavescens. The sequence continues at coordinate 38,039,978 of OZ035956.1, read as the reverse complement.
GCATGAACAATGTTTTTAAGCAAAAGATTTTGATCTTATCATTAATTTTATTACAAGTATAAAATCTGGAATAATCATTTTCCTTCAATCCTTCTTGTTTTCATGCCATAAACGTTTGAAATATTTGAAAGTGTAGCAATCCTAATGAGAACTATAGAGCAGCAAGCATAAGCAGCAATAAGCAGCATCGATTTAAGTAAAGTTATCATCTACATCATCTCTATTAGCTCAATGGCATTGGCGTTGCCTTCCTTTTCGTTGGACTTTCTTCGTGAACTCATGCAGTCAGCTCTCGCCAAAGTAAGGCAAATGTCCTGCATACTAAAAAATAGAAAATCGGTCGTTGGGTAGGTAGAAAGAGAATTTCTTTGCAATGGGAATGAGAGGCAAAACGAAGAAAGGTCTGGTGTTGGGTATAGTATATCGCATGCTAAAAGGGAAGCGCAACAGCACGATCGATTGGGATTCTAACTTTACGAACGTATCCAGGACACCAGTCATCATCACATCACATATCAGCCACCACCACCGACCGACCAACTAGAGCACAAAAGCTCTATTCCATTTCATCATCACCAGCCTCGTATAAAAGGGGCCTTCTTGGTTACCAGGCTGGGTTATTTGCCAAAATGTAGCAAAAACTGGTGCACCTCTCGCTCTCGACTCTTCTTTTTCTTTTTTTGTTAAAAGATCTTGTTTTTCAAAAAATTATTTTTAAGTTTCTGAAATAATGGGGAATCTGTTTAAAATTTGTATAAGTTCAATTTTTTCTAAATTCGTTGTTTTATAAAATCTACTTTTCGTCGGTTTTTGCACATTTGAAAAAGTAAAGCTAGTACAGTGAAAGCAATTTGGGGTTGTTCAATTGATTCCCATACTTTTTGTTTTCACAGTCAAGACGTATTTATTGCAACTACAAGATTTGAAATAACCGTCCTTTTTATCAGATTCTTTGCCTTAAATTTGAAAAGATTTAAAAAAAATTCTTTACATCGAAACAAATTTTTCATTTCAACATCACATTAAGGGAAACAGAAATTGCAGTATCAATGTTTCCCAATCCTAAATATATTCCATCGTTTGAAAAACTATCAGGGACAAAGCAACTTTTTGTTTAAATTCGACCCTTTAGTTAAAACGATCAAAATAAAAAAAGTGAAAGTGCGTTTCACCAACTTTATCATTCTGCCCCAAAGACCAACTAAGGAATTCGAGCTTGAGCTGCATTTGCTTGATTCTTCAGGTGAGAAAATTTGACCTTATCAATGTCAAACTTTTTAAATTCTAAAAGGGTTTTTACATAATGTTTTCTTTATCCAGCCCATTTAAGTTAAAAATTCAGTAGAGATAAAAAAGAAAGCATACACTAGTCTTGCTTCGTAATATACTGATTCAGATAATTTTCACTCATAACGAATCGAATACGACATTTTATTTTAATGATGGGAGTGACTGGCTACAACAAACGACAAAAAAGTAAAGTAACAAGGAAAGGAGACAGACACATCCTCCTACAGAAACACATTATTTGTTGGCCTAGAAAGCGTAACAGAATCAGAGGATGATGAGAGGAGGATTTTTTCTTTCGTCGTGTTTCTTGTCTCGTGTAACGATTTTTCTAATGTGCGTTTTTCTGCCTTTCTTTCTTTTTTTTGGTATTCATCCATACATCCCTACACCACAAGTAGAGCCTGTATTGTACCGTACACATACCTACTCCAAGTGCGAGTGAAAGCAGCAAGAAGACGTGTATTTTCCGTTTGGTTCAATAAAACTGGCCTGTTCCGCTACCATTTTTTCGTTTTCGTAACAGCTGCTTCAGCAGCCAAGCCATCGGTCCCGTGCTTTAATCTCTGTTCGTTTATCTGTGAAGGAAGAAGGAACCAGCTCACATCATTCCTTGATACTTTTTTTTACATTACTCTTGTGTTGTACTCTCCGTACTGTACTCCTGTCATTTTATGGGTTAGTCTTCTCGTTCTCATCACATCTCATCTCTTTCCTGTTGATATTCACCTTTGCTGATTTACTATTATCAACATTTTGATAGAAGACAACAGCCGATATATGCTATGGTATGATTTAAATTTTCTTAACGAAACATCAGATTATAGCAGCGGAAGCTGTGAAAGTGACTTTAACTTTCTTTGCAGAGAACTAAAGAAACAGGCCGAGCGATGGACTATTGATGGATAGCATGCTGAGCATGCATAAATAACAAGAGAAAGTAAACGTTTATGTTATTCTTCCCTATAATTCTATATCTGGTCTGATACTTTAACTTTACATCGATGCATTCAATGACTCGTCAAATCATTTAAAATGTTGAGTATGAAAAAGAAAGGTGGTTAACACATAAAACTAGAAAAAGCCTTGTAAACTACTTGTACACATATTCATATATACTCTGAACACAACATTCCACTACGTGCTATAAACAGTACCGAATGAAAAAGAAAAGAAAAACTTTCTTTTTGATGCCTTGTTGAACCAAAATACATACTACATACATACTATAGTATAGTATATATTAGATGTATTCAAAATCCACACAAACAGTGGTAAAATGTGCATTTACAATTTCACTAAAAGAATCATCGTGGCTCAGTTACAAAACGTTACATCACTAATCATTACTATTATTATCATATTATGAACCACTCCTATTTTGTCGGTGAATATTTAACACGAAAAAAGTGAAAGAAGAGAGCCTTGTCGAGTTTGATTGAATTATCACTTCTTTTACGTATGTAACTTTCTCTCCTCTTCTTTAGACATTTCCTTACGCAAGATCTGAACGCATGTATTACAGGTAAATTGTAAATTCATCTTCGTCATGTTGTGCGAGATATATTATAATAACTATTCGAAACTGGAACAGAGTTGAGCTCGTTCCGACAAAATAATAAATTATAGATTATTTCTTGATGAACTCAGATCACCATATCGTACCGATACACATACATGTGTATGTGTGTTTTATATAGTATGAAAGGACTTAATAGGATTCTACTAAAATGAAAACGAGAACAATGAATAACCCAACTAATAATACACTTATCTTTTCTCCTGATTCGTTTCGTACCCCCAAAATCTTAGTGTACGTAGGTATACTACAAGATTTGCACGTTGAACGTTGGTGCTATAATCAAATGTACTCGTTTAATTTTATCTCAATTTCAATACAATCACAACAATCAACAACATAATAATGTAATACCTATATTTCACACAATTGCCTAACTTTTACCAGTCGGTTTTTTTGGTCATTTGAGTTGGTTTGGTTAGATTGTGAATACGAACAAAAAAATAATGTCTTTTGAAAAGTTTCTGATAAAGTCCACATGCATCGTTTGAGTCTGTAATCACGAAACAAGATGAAAAGTAGAATTTAGTAGAAACTCGTAAAAAAATGAGCTAAAAATCGAATCATTAATAGGTTACAGATCTAAACTCAAGTATACTAATTACTTCAATTAAATTTACAATATTATTATTAACTACATACATACATAGTACGAGCAGTAATACTTATAGGTAGTACAAAAAGAACTATGGAATTGGAGGGTTGACTAAAAATGCACGTCAAATAACAATGACATTCAGTTTGAACTTTGCGTACAAAAATATAAAATTTGTCATCATTGGGACATGAGCCGGAAGTTATTACGGTCCGGAGCAGTTGGCGACAATTTTTGTTGGAAAATTCTTCGATTTGACTGCAAAAAAGTGCTTTCACAAAAAAAAGAGAAAATAATGGGGTATATTGAGAATCGGCAAAATAATAACAATCTTTGTCTCAGTAGTTTAAGGGCCACTTTTCTGTCTGGTAATTTAAAATTAATGTAATTAAATTTTCAACTTTAAGTTTATTAGACTTTGGTTTTTTCTCTCAATTCACATATTTGTAAACTCTCATAGGGTAACTTTAACATTAAAGAAAGAATGACAGGATAATGGATAGAGATAGAGAACATGCAGTTAGAATAATATTCATAGTCTTTTTGATGTATTTGACTTTTTGCTACTGGCTACAATATGATAAAAATGTAGTTATCATACCTGTTAGATTAACATAAGTTTAGCTACAATTAGTCCATACATAAACTAATCTAATCTTTATCCATTTCGGAGAACAACGCGAGATCATCCTAGACAATTTAACTTTCCTTCAGCTTTCACTATGTGATTGACTTTTGGGAAAATGTTGAATTATTGGGTGACCCGTGAAGCTTCGATGGTGCCATATGTAATGCAAATACAATTTACATTTAAATGTATAATATTCCATAACCCAATATACCATAAGCTGATATTACATACTTTGTAAAATACAAATTAAAAATTTTAAATTATGACTAGCTTTAAATAGTGATCTCATATACCTTTCCATTTGAGTATGTATGGTTTAAATTTGTATGGAATGGACTTTGGTGTTGTTAAAGACTTAATTTTCATTTTAAAAACTTTCTAATAACATTCCAGATTCTCAGACTTAGTTTTGATCTTGAAAGTAGGTTACTGAGATATCTTGCTGGTACCACTCCTGATTGAATTAGGGCGTGCCTGTGGCTGATCTCTTAGTTTGAAATATTACGAAGCAAGATTGTTTTCATTGAATAGTTCATAGTTTGCTATTACTGTAGCTAATAAACCTTAGAGCGTTTTATGTTATATGATATTTGTACAAGAATATATATATAGTTTATAACATATTGTTATATGAGTATAAGGTAAAAACAAACGTTGATCGTCAATCCAATGATGATGAGTCTCATCAAAGCAAGGGGCGTGATATTCCACTAAATTAGAGAATATACATGCTCTATGTACTTTTTATGAATGTGTGTGTCATGGGTGAAAGTTGACTTTTGATTTTTATGACTAAACACTCCTATGAATCCTTTGTTTCATTGCTAGAAAGTATCTAAAACTACTATACTGATAATGTGGTGCTTGCTTAATGCAGATGGAATTCAAAAGCATGAATGATCTGGTTGACAGTTGATTGATGATTGACAGCTAAAATAAAAGTGTAAGTAAATTGTAAGAGTTTTAAATAGGGCATAGCCGGTATGAATGGATGAATGTCGTCAGTAGAGAAAATATATAGCATTATTAAGTGAATGTAAATGTAATATTACATAAATATAAATTGAGCAGTTTACTGGTACACTACGCCATGTGGTGAGTGTTTGGTACAGGCCACCAAGTGAGTGAAAAACTTATTGTACAGATTACAGCTAAAATCGTATATAATAGTATGCATTATGGTATGCAATTAGGTGTATAGGTTAGCTAAAGTTGTCTCAAGACAATCAAAGAAAATCCTTTTAAATTGTACGTTAAATTCATTTTACAAATTTGTTGTTTCAACATATTTTAATTTTAATTTTCCTTTCATTTTAAATTTAAGTATGTTATGGATGGCTTACTAAACACTGAGAGTTATGAAAATGAAATCCGAACAAATCATCACGAAACCATTATACCGCTTAAAAACTGTCTGTCACCTAATATGGTAAGTGTGTGCAAGTCAAAATCGTTAAGAAATTGGCTAAAAACTTTTGCCGTTATATGGACGATCATATCAACTGATGGAAAATCACAATAAATATATTACGCCATTGTCATGTCTCTAAATATCGTATTGTGCTGTTGGTTCAAAGCATTTTTATTACTTCTTACGTAGCATTACTCGTCATACAAATTCAAATACACATACATAATATTAACCATACTGTCATCTTAACTAATATAACACAATATCAATATTCGCTTGCATAGTTTCATCAAACATAAAATAACTTATTAATAGAACATTCAAGGAGTAAACAAAAATAAACTGGATAATAATACAATTAGCTTGTACCTGGATAAAGACAAAGAGGAAGAGAGTAAACAATCAATCATGCTATTACATACGGATTAGCATCATAATCACTCGTTTTCAAAGTAAACATTCAAAGTCATCACAAAGCCATCGCGCATCATAATCCTACAATGTCTCACTGTTAAGTTATGTAATAATGACTTAGAACATCCCGTCGTTGATACCAATAGGTACTAGTACAAGAAGAAATAGGCACACGTTCCTCAGAGCTTTCCTCCAATCCTCCGGAACTGCATAAGGCAATAACACTTCGGTACACTTTCTCACCTCGTGCGCAGCACAGGCAAATACCAAAGCAGTAAGCAGTACATTTCCGACCTGACATAAATTCAATTTTAATAACCTTTATTTCTTAATATTATTGGGGGGCACTAATGGGATTGTTTTTAATCTTACCGGATACGCTGGAACCAATACCAACACACCGTGACCATCGGCCCCTTGCCTATGGAATTGATAAATTATTCTTATATTTTTTACAATTATTATTTTTTATAAAAGCAAATTATCAATGTAAATGCACGACAATCTTACCATATATGATACTGTCCCACCAATAATTCCACCCATATTTGTCCAAACCAAGCAAAGAAAGTTGAGAATCTGGTACGTAGCATCCCCGATACATTTCTCAGCAGAATGTAGCTTGTGATCTGTAAAATTCAAAAAAAATTATCATAATTACAACATATCTTATAGTATAGTGGTCATATTTGTTTACAACACATCATACCGGAATAAATGTGACATACGAATGTATTTCCACACATTCGAGTTGGTTTCTACATAGCAGGGAGAAAACTCCATATCCACTTATTCCCAGTATGGAGAAAAGGACTGCACTTAAGGACACTCTTGTTGAAAACAAATTTCCATGATTATCGTCTTCTAAAACTTTATACTTTCTTCCCAGATGATACGCCAAAGCTAAAACCATTCCACAAGGCATGCTGTACCGATCTATTTTCCATCTTGTCCACCATTCTCGAATGTCATCGTCTGTTGTGACAAAAAGAGCTTTCCATGGTCTTGTAACAAAAACCTTTTCGAAAAACACCTGAAATAATACAAACCATGCATTATTTGAACACGAACGATGACAATGTTGCTTTATATAATATTTTCTCATATCATGAATACAGTCAATAACGTAAGTCAGTTTTAATTTTTGGGGTACCTCCGATATATAGAGAATTGTTGTAAAACTGAAGATTCCTACTAGTTTGAGTATGAGATATAAATAATTGAGGGAATTTGTCTCGCACGTAGTCCATGTTATTCTTGGAGGAATGCTGAGACTCACGTAAACCACAAATGTCCAAAATGAAATTAGAGGAATCTGAAAGTTTTCACAAAAGTCTTCCAGTTTTCCTTGTTTGTGCTTTCAACTTGATTGCTTGGCTTACGTTACTTACAAATTCGTAGAATTGGTACGGTCGATTCATACATAAACAGAGTAAAACTGCCATCACATTTAGGCGAAATAAGTCTTGAAGAAATCTAACTACTCCATAGTCACCTCGTTGTAAATATGCAATAAACTGACTCCAACCATGAAGAAATAGGAAGGCAGAGTACAATATCTTCACAAACATGTAGATGGGAACAACCTGGCTTGCTCCCATCATGTTATAAACTAAAATCAGCAACACCATCCAACCTGTCAAATAAAAGCATGTCGCAGTAATTAAATGTCTATATAGATGCACATATTAATTATTTAAAAAAAAATATAACCGTAATACCTTTAGTTTCATTATCTTGATCATAATGCATCACTTTAGTGTAAGTACTGTCTTCAGTGAAAAATATACCAAGGACTAGAATGTAAATGACTGGTAACCAAAAGTTGGTTTGAGTAAAGTACTTGTTTTCTTTCATAAACATAGTGGTTCTAAAAGTTATAATACATATATAATAAATCTTTTATCACATTTTCCAATTAAATGTAACGTGATTGAAACATTTCCTCTACCTGTCACAAATGAAGAAAAATCCCATAATTAACGCTAGTTTAGCCAAAGATGTAAATGCCTGATACTGTCCATCCGTAAAATTATCATTCGGTTCATAATGTCCATAACCATTTTGCCGTAAGCTTTGATAGCTAGCAAATTTCGACCCATGGGCTCTTTTCCAAATCTTGTGACAAAACGCTGCGGCTGCAAAAATGAAGCTATAATAAAACCATTCATCGCATTAAATTTCATTCAAATCGTTTAACTGACTAGTTAGTAAATATTTGAAGCTTCTGATTTTTATGATTACCTGAGCGTCAGAATCGTAAAGGTGACTATCTGCAGTTTACTGACCTTCTCAGAACTACTACAACACGTTGCATCATTGTAGTTCATATTATCATTGCAATACATATTCAACAATATCTGAAACCGTGAGTTAATAAATGTTTCATCTTTTAATATTTAGAATACTACCCTCAAATTCAAATTTACCATTTGAAGAGAAATGTTAGTATAAATGGTATATTACCTGTGAATCATGAAACAAAGTTTTATGACCTAGATGATAACCATCTGGTGTTTCATCAATGTTTTCAGCTGCGACTAGTCTCCCACTAGCCCACACAAGTGCTTTTGAGTATCGAAGAATCTATAAAAAAATCCTTGCATTTAGATTTAGATCCAATTAATTATCCATTTTATAATTTAAGAAACGCCAAATTAACCAAATTTACCTTTAACGCGTTATTATTATAAGCATCAATTTTTTCATTCGTCATTGCTATCCACTCATTATTTTTACTAAGTTTTTCTGGATTCACGGGATCCGTAAGAGCCCAAATTACTTTAGCTCCCTTTTCTACTAGTTTATCAATGCTCTGAAAAACAATATTTACTCTATGAGTTGCGTCCAAAAAATTGTGTGAATACATGCGTTAGTGAAGACAAAATTAATACTATAATTTTATTTTTCTTTACCACTACAAGATGCGTTATACTTGCTGTGAACTCTTCTACATCATTCATATCCAATGCATTTAAATCCTTCATGGGCCATCCACCAACACCAACTACGATAACACTAGGCCAATCATCGGATTGCTGAAATCGCAAATCCAAAAACAAATTTGCTAACTACCATCTTTAAAGTTTTACTTGTTACTATTCATGTTATTAAGAATAAATAGGCCTACCCTCCAAGCTTGCAATGCAGAAATCAGTGATTTATTAGGGTAAGTATACCAGATGTACTGTACTCGTAAGCCTAATTGTGAGTCGTTGTAAGACAAATTGCTGGCAACAAGATTTCTTGGGCTATTGAAATCTATGTCTTCCATGGATGCTGAAATAAAAGGGTCTGCCGCGGAACCACCAGTGGTCATAGGACCCCATCGATAAGCCTCAGATACTTGCCGATTAAATGAATGGTATAACTGTTGCATTCGAGAATCGCCAATGAACGCAAAGTAATTTTTGCCTCCCCAATATTCCATGTATCGAAGGCATCTTCTGGCATCCCTACAAAAAAATTAAACAACGAATTGCATTTAGCTCATTGAATGAGAATTAAGAATACTTGTCATGTCACAATTATTAATATGGATTTTTTACACATGTGAGTAATGATGCATCATGCATCCGTACGGCTGCCACACTGCGTCTCTAAAGTTTCCGTCACTCAAAAGCCACTGACATGAGTCTATTCCTAAAATTCAAGATTCAATATTACAATATTCTCGATGTCATTGTGCATTGATAAAAGCATAAATCATTTCATCTCTTACCATGAGTTAACCTCAGGACCGTGTGGTAAATGATAAATCCGGCAACAATACAGCACGCTATTAATTTTGCATTCTTGGAGTTGAAATGGTGAACAAACTCATTTTTAGCAGCATCCTTCCGCAAAGCGGATGGGCTGCCAGGTATAAGTTGTTGCATTGTATCACTGCTATAATTTAAATATTTCTCCTACTGACTCTCTTTTAGTTCTCAATTCACACGAATCCATCGTATCTCGGAAGAAATACGAAGAAAGTATAATATATTCTCAAAAGGATTTCACTTCTGCTAACTTCATGGTTGCAACGCTTAAAGTTAATTTCTGCTAAAAAATCACCACAAAGTCATACGTATCCTTATTTAATTGGACTTATCCACCAGAATTCCAAAAATGAAAAAGGAAAACCGTGAAAGCAGTAACTTTTTTTTGCTCCCCGTAGAAATGCTTAAAAATGGTATCCAAAAACTATATTACTAATTCCATGAACGAATGCTGACTCTGATTCACAAGCACAGCATTATTACTGATTACAATTATTACAACATAATGGAATTTGCAATTGCAACTGAGGTACACACGCGAACCGATATGATATTGATATCCGATGAGCAAGCAATGGGCACGATCTCAATTAGCAAAATAAATACAGAAAGGATTTTTGTTTGCATTGGGTCGCATCAACAACAAAATTACTCTCACGTCCCACATAAAAAGAATCTGCCCATTTCCACCTACACTTTCCACAATTTCTTGTGGCCGGCTGAGGGGATGTCTATGAGTTTATTGCGGCTGACTGGAAGACTGGAGAAACATACACACCTTCCGTATTATAACATAACTCTTAATTCCTTTAAGGAACAAGGATATATAAAAATCACACACATACATGCTCACGCTGTGCTCTTTTACGCTACATGTACTTTCCTCTTTTGTGTGCACATTCTCATACATAACGATGCGATTTTATGTATCGCATCGCATATCACATCACCTTTTCCTATTCTCTTTCTTAGAAATAGGAACACATGCTTTTTACGCTAAAGGGAAATAACATCCTTAAACGTTTTATAAATGTGAAACCCGTCAGCCGTTCGGTCCTCTTCCTTTCCTTATATACTTTTACTCGCCTAAAAAATATTTTCCTCCTAATAAATTCCTTTTTTTTTATTCGAAACTCCTCCTTCTCTCGTAATCATCAACATATTACAGATTTTTCAACTTGTACGGTTTCATTCATTTTCTCTGCATCCGTATCGCCCTTTGAAAAAGTTAGCCATTCAATCCAACATTCAACATTGCATTGCTCTTGAATGTTTTTGCCTGCATGTTTTTATACATACGGAACGGACACACGATGCGAAGAAAGTTTAATATTGGGAAGAATAGAATCCAAAAGTAAATTGTGCTTTGAAGCCGAACTTTGAACCAGTAAAAGCAGAATAGGGTTTTTTTGTACTCAATCATTTAGATTTGATTTATGTTATGCCATATTTCAAGTTCCGGGTTGGATCAATATTATGAAACACCGGTGAAATTGCGTAATGTATTTGGTGGTTATCAAATCAATAATCAATATCACGATTGATACTGGCTTATATGTGCGTTCTATTTTCATCTTAACTTAACGCCGATCGGATATATATCATTCGTAATAATTTCAGCCTCAATGGATTTTTGTGCCTTGTTTGTGTTAATTTATTTGCCGGAAACGGACAGTGAGTCAGTCGTTGTGAACTCACAGCACAGTTGAGTTAATTATTAGTACGTTGGTTGGCGCAAGGAAAACTACTAATACATAATAGTGACTAGTGAAAGTTCAAAAAACAGTCAACAGTAAAAGTGTAAAGGTGCGAATGTATTTACTGTCGGAAAAGTGAAATAAAATAACTATGAAATGAAAAATAACTAGCTAGATAGGTACAAAAGGTTAGTTATTTATTATTGAATGTCATACTTTTAATCTCAAATCGAAGGAGTTGGCTGTCTATTACCAGAGGCTTATTTAATGACTAAATGTCACGATTTCTTGATTTCCAGGAACAGGAGCACACGTTCTTAACTAGTGTTTTATAGTTCTTGATGTCAATTGATGATTGATGCCTGACATAACTGTCAACTGTATGCTACTTATATATCACCCGTCCGAAGATAAAGTTTCGAAATTCGACTTGTTGTTGAAGTGTCATTTGACGGACTTTTAGTGGTTGGTGTTGGCGCACTAGGAGTTTATTACATATTAAGATGTCAAGTATGCCAAACAATCTTATGATCATCAATTAAAGCCAAAATCTGTGGATGAACATGGGACTCCAACCACCATCTATAATTTGAGGTGCTGCATGGACATGTTTAAATTGGAGAATGTATCAGGTATGTAGGTTCACAAGAAAATATGTAGTAAAATGTAAAATAACGAATAAGATCGTTGATCGCCAAACTTTCGGCAGAATTCTTATTTGTCATTTGTAGTTGACTAAACGCTTGAGGTTTGTGCGGGAGTGTGAGTGTATAATTTGTTCGGTGCAGACAGGTTGTTCTGAAACTATTAATTAGTCATTAGTATAGTCTTCAACAAAATTCATACATCATTCATGGCCTTTTATTTCCAAAACAATCTACAGCCATCAGTTCTGTCTGAAATATTTCAAGTCGTATTTGCTCATCACATTATCTTGGCTTGGCTTAATAATTAGTGTGGTAATACGCAGAGGTGGCTATCCGCATACGTACGATGACGGATAGGGTGTTCCAAAAAATTTGGACGGGGTAGGGTGTTTTGCGGGCGAAGCCCGAAAAACCATTTTTTCCCATATAAATTTTTTGTTACGGGACAGGGTGTTTAGGACAAAGCCCAAAAAATCATTTTTTCCCATGTAAATTTTTTTCGAAATTAGGGTTAGGGTGTTTCGCCAACTTTGGGTATAGCCACCTCTGGTAATACGCATTGGTCCAAATATGGCTGCCCTCCCAATTATCAACTATTGACTACAATCCAATATTGCCAAGCTGAATGCCATAGATAATTAAATAATTCAATTAATCCAAATCCTGCTTCGTGGGATTCTTTGCTGTGTCCTGTTATCTTTACTCTAAACCATCCAAGGATATATATTTTTCATCTTTCCACCAAACAGATCGTATATCGTAATATCATTACAAGCAATCCTGACCAATCGACAAGAATTTTTTTTTCGTTTGTGTCAGTTTTTGTTATTAATTATTATTAGCATTGATAATTAACTGTTAGTTTAGCTCTGGTTTGTGTTTTCACTTTCACTTCATGCTTTCTTTTCTTTATCTTCACCGGGAAAGACTGATCAATGTTAAACAAGTACATGATTTACATAGTAAATTGCTGCTATTATCCTAAAAAGAGTTTTTTGAACGCATTTTTGTGTAGTCAGTACGAATACAGGCTAGTAGTCCTACTGTCTAAAACTTCTAGCTCATGTCAGGGAATTTTCTGATTGTTTTATGCATTCAATGTGCAACTAAGTTTTTAAGTTCAGTATAAGTACATAGCGCCTTCTCTACTGCGTAGCCAGTACCACTTCAAGCCTTACGATGGGAAAGAACTTGGTTTTATTGTAAGTTCGCTTTCCAAGATGTAAGGTATCGTTACTCGGATAGGAATACTAAATTGTTTTACGCTACGTATTTACGTCCTAAATCCATGAGGTTGTTTCCTCAAAGGTATGAAACTACTAAACTACATATTGCCATTGCCTTTGGGCTTTGGGTATGCTAGATAAACTTCTATGCTATTGCTATACTTTGCAGAAATTTGTCTCTTGAAGACAGTATTGTAGTAAAAACCTTCAAAAGTATGAAACTACTAGAGCTTAATATTGATATAGTATGTGTATGTATGTAATGTATACATTGGTAGCTTCAAATTTAGCTTTAGACTTTAGTTAAGTAAGGCCGAGAAAACACGTTTGGAACGCATACTCATACATGCATGCATGTATGTTTAGAAATGTAAGTGAATACTGATACTGGATAAAATTGCTGAAGGTTTATCAGAATAGTCTAAAAGTTATGAAATGAGCATACTGATGTCCACCATTAATACCGTGTCGGCTGTTAGAGTTATATGATTTCACGGGTTTATAGTCTAGGTTAATGCTTGTCATTTCACTTGCAAAAAATCTCTGAAACGAAGTTGACAATAGAAGGATGTTGAGTGGAGAATTATGAGTTATCGGTTTTTATTGCAATGATCAATTAGAATCATATACTATGCATTTTCTCATGATGAACTATGAAATGAACATATTCTAGCTAATTATTTTTCATACCACTTGCTACTTGTAGGTTATATTATTATTATGTTAGTAAGTCTTATTGTTGTGTTGTAAGTCGGCATATTTCGGCTGAAAGCCATTGTCACGAATTTAGTATTTGACGCTATGTTTATGATTACACCGAAATGCACTTCCGGCAGTATTATTGTATCATGAATATTACAACACGGTTTTTAAGACAAAATACCTGTGGATCTTCCTAACAAACAACTCAAGAAACTACTCTTGAAGGTTATTATAGAATATGCAAGTTTTATGTAACACGCGAAAAGGCGAAGGAAATCATTGATGGATTAGAGATTAAATTGCGTTAAGCAATAATTTAGTTTAATAAAAATATAATTTATGCTGCTTGTCGAAGAGTTGTGCTTTGTGCTCATTAGCCCATGTAAAATTGTTGATTGAAGGAACATCGGACAGAGAACTATGTTTTAAGAAAAGGTTTTGCAGATGAGTGCATTCACATTACCCCGGTCTCTAGCCTTCATTCATTTCTAATCAGAGGTGTTTGATAATTTCAATTGTCAATATCTGAATTTTATTTATGAAAGACTTGGAAAACATTATTAGATGACAGGACCATTATCATTAGGCATTAGGTGCTAGATAGACCGAATGCCTATTACCTGTTAGGTTAATTCAACTTGACCTGCTGAAGATTGAAATCAAGTCTAGTACTGAGTACGAGTACATGACTTAGCTCTATTCTAGCAGCATGCACTTTACTTTCTACGGATGGACGGAATGAATGTGTTTCAGTGTTTCTTTGAATGCATGTGAAGAATAAAGACCCATTTACACATAGATCTTTCCAGATCATGTTTCTGAACATTCATCCCATCTATCTATGCCAGTAGACGAGACATGCATGTCGATTGGGGTAACTCACATTCACATCATAGTATTACTGATCTTGTTTAGTTATGTATGTGTTATTGTAAATATAATAATATTGAATATTATGCATGTACTTACACTCTTACTCTCACACAATATGTATATATAAATGTTTTTTTTATGTCTTGGGATATTTTGTGCTTGCTAGCAATGTATTTAGGCTACGACGCGATATTGCAATTCATTACAAGAGGTATTCAATTGCTCGTCCAGAAGACCGTCAAGAAAAAGGAATGAATAAGAATCCCATACTACTACATTTTTTCCTTTCAATTTGATTTCCTTTGCCTTCTGTAAAAACTAAGTGATGTGATAAGCCCTTGCTCATGATCATCATCACACGATGTTGTTATGTTTGTGTATATCTCTCATGGTGGCGGGTGGTGGATCATGTTTGGTGGATGAATTTAATGTAAGTACTACACTGTGCATATTCCCCAACATTCACTCCTATGTACAAGGAATGAATGTCCAATGTTGTATAGTACTTGCGTACCACTATTAACCACCACACCACGTTTTTATTCATTCCTTCCTTCTTTTTATAGGTATGCACATCGAGTTAGGTACATTTTGTTGCTTTAAGAAGAGTACATAAGTATTACGTATCACATCCACACTAGACTAGACTGACTAGACTAGATATAGAGAGAGACCCGTGCGGAGGAAGATGTACTAGGTACATTTTGTACCTTTACCTCATGGAATGGAAGTCCTCAACACGGGCCAGAATAGAAAATAGTCGGCTCACTTGCTATTCCTATTGTAAATCCTATTTCTTGTGACTTGGTCGTCGATCGGTGTTGGCCATATTTATTATCCTTTTTTTTGAGGATCGTTATATTATATAGCTCACAGATTTAATATTAAGAACAAGAATGATACCACTGAGATGGAAAAAAAATGTTGTAAAAGGTTGTATTATACTTACACTACTACTAAATTGTACTTTAGTATGAAGTAAAAGCAACAGACATCCATCATTTTAAATGATACATACACTACCTACCCACATCAATTCGAAAAATAGATGACGAAGTCATATTACTTTTGTGGTAAAGAAAAAACCAAACAGTTATTTTCGCCGTGATTGGATACACCTTAATCAGTCTACACATGCTGTGGCGAACAATATAATTATTGATTTGATAATTTACTAGTTTTCCCTAAACAATGTAGCCTTGCTTAGTTATAGTACAGTGCAGCACTAGTGCTATAATGTGAAACTACATTCAGGGGAAAATTGGTTGTGAAATTAGTTTATCAGCAAGTATGCATTAAGAAGGTTGTGCTGCTACGAGCACATACCACAGACTTAATGGCAACCATAGCCCAAGTATAACCTCTAACCGGGTAAGTAAAAAGTTACAACTAGTTAAAAATATGTGATAAAATACGTACTACTTGTCACTTAATATACCGGTGGAGATACAAACAAACAAGATGTTTAAACCCGACAGCTAAAGTGTTCCATGCAGTTATTGTGCATTAAATTTTAAACTTTTACTCTTGCATGTCATGTATGACATTGATATCAGCAGTAGCTTAATAATAAAGTATTTAAGGCAATGACGCAACAATAATTTAAAAGTTAACGCTTAGTTAATTTTATGTATAGGTAATATATTTCAGAGCACTAACTGGCTGGTGAATGGTTGCAGTTGAAGTTGCAGTTAATGAAGTTTGAGTTTGATATATAAAAATATAAATAAATGCATTTGTAAGGTGTACATGAGTATGGAGAGTGGAACTTTCTTTGAAAGGCTGCGTATTCGTGATTAGGAGGTCGAATGTGTATGTCATCGTTTTTCATGTTGCATAGGGTTGTGTTTCAAGAGTAAGCTAAGCTTATTCTATAAGATACAATAAACTATGCATTCTTTAAGCGAAGGTGCGAGTGGATGTTTGATGTTTCATTTTTTTTAAATCAGTGTAATTGTCATGTGTGAGATTAACTGAAAGGCATGGCATAAAAAATGGTTTAGAATTGAATACAGTTTTAGTTTTTTGTTATCCATTGTAGTTATTTACTTTTAAGAAATACATAATTTGTAAGTTTCTTCGTGTACGGGTTTTATAGAAGAAGAATACATAATTTGTCTAAAAAAAATACGATTATGCTGCATATAGTTGTTTGCTTGTCCTGTAAAGTGATAGAGTAGAATTATAAAATTCAAACGAGTTCAGTGTTCATGTAGGTTTTGAATACTGCTGATTGATTGGTATTTTAGCCATTAGAAAGTAAAAAGGTAAAGCAGAAGAACAAAAGAAGAGTCAGAGTCTTATAATGTTTGTCTAGTGGACCTGGACTGTACACGTTGTAGACAGGTTTAGACCGTGTCAGGTTGTTTTCGTTACCCTGGGTTTATGTAATTTCTGTTGTAATCAGTGTCTTTACATAAACAGTGTACATTCAATTAAGACGTTAACCCGTACTGAATATTATTCGGATAATTAATTATTATTAAGTTTGTAGAGATGGAGGTAGCAATGTTAATTCAACACTTTTCCCGTCAAACTTGAAGCATCAGTAGAAATAAGGTTGTAGTGACTTCTATTGACTTATGGAGAACTTTTTTTTCATTTACTTTATAGGGTCAAATAAGCCATAAGGGAAACATTTCTTAAGTTACACCTTAAAGTGACCTGAGGGTCACTAAAGCACATCATGTCGGAGTTGAGAGATGTCAAAGAGGGTAGGTAATCAATCACTTTGGTTATTCTGTAATTCTGGACTAGTAATTCAACTATACAATTTGATTTATAATTTTTTTTTCATAATGTATCTGAAATAGAAACAACTCAGAAAAGGGGTATTGTAGACTCTTTGGTGTCCGACTGTAATCGTGATGTTAAGCTGAAACAACCAGACTTATTTGGAACAAAGAAGTTTGACGGGTTTGGCGACACATTTGTTTCCGCAAACATGAATGATGTAAGCTTTTCTTGAATCAACCAATAAGAATCGGTTTGCTGTTGAATGTGTGTCAAGCATTTAAAAAAAAATATGTGTACTTTTGTGATAGGTCAAATATGGTTCATTTCCTGATGAAGGAATTGCCGGTGGAACAAGCTTTATTCCTTCACTTTCAGTCTTAAATGATAATTCACAGGTTAGTCACTTCTCATTTATCATTATTATTATATCGAGGGTAGAGTTTAATCGAATTTATTTTAAAGCTCAAATATAATGCAAGGTTGTGTTATAATTAGCATTGAATGTGAATGTATTGTTTAACATATTAGGGCCACGAACTGCGATTTTTCAATCTGGAAGGGGTCAGCCAAGCAGAGAAAGATATTCTGCAAGACATAATCCATAATTCTCAATGGTATTCAGAAAGTCTTTTCTGCTTTATGAGGAGATCTCCTAGCCCCAGTGTAGAGTCCTCAGATAGGTGCCTTACGGAGACTGGTATCGACGTTGAAGGGGATGGAATACCAGAAGTGAGTGGGGATCCAGACAGCCTTCCGGGAAATATATCGGATGATGTGTCCCATCTTCAAAATGGACCTGTGGTTGAGCTTCCTCAGCCTCATAGTAAGTATTGTAACTTGAGTTCCCTGCAACTAGCTACACAACTTAAAACGGCTACACTACTATTATGGTCTATTGTGTTTTTTTTGTAGTGGCAACTATAGACGAAGGCCTACCTAACGTAATGAATCAAGGGGTTCCTCCAACAAGCATACGACCGTTTTACCCCAGCCAAGCTCATTTAGCAGTGTCAACAACTGGTCCCGGTCAAACTATTCCCCCAACAAGTGTACAGATTCCTGTATCCGGTGGCCAGATGGTAACATAAATTTGGATTTTGTAATATTTATTTCCATGTTTTATTCTATATTGTTAAATAATAATGTGGCTGTCTGTGTTTTATATGTTCAGGTAATGTACCCCCAACAAATGCAGCAGTTAATGCAGACTGGACATGGAGGATATCCTATGCCAGTAGGCTATCCGCCGTTACATTATGGTTATCCCCAACATGGGGGACAACCCCATGTTACCTACGTAAGTCCTTCCGGGGAGCCTATTAGTCCAGAATCAGTTCACATGGGGCATCCACCCAGTCATAAAGGACACCATGATGGACATCATGGAATGCCCCATACTTCCACCTCTGGACCTGGAGGAGGTGGTGGATACGCAAAACCTCGGAATAATAGACGAGAAAATGTAAAACACCCACAGCAGCAGCAACAGCCATATTATTACCAGAGGTAAACTTTTAGAACAGTCGAAGGAATATTAAGAATACTTTCAACCATTATTTTATCCTTAATAATTACATAATGTATTATTATATGAGGATCCGCAATATATAAAAAAAATGATTTTCTTTTTAGTTACGGCTATGCTGGAATGCCATACCATAGTCATCAACAACTTGCGCAAAATGTGACAGGATCTCCAATCATTATGCAAGCACCCGGAAACCTTTACCCGTACCACCAACCACCTCACCCATCTATGTACTCTCAAAATACAACAGGTTAGTACTTTTTGTTTTACTAGAAAGTAAATAATATTAAATACAATTCTTGAAGACTGCGAATTCATCTCAGGCTGAAAATGATTATAGTGGGAAGTGACTTGGAACAACAACATCACCAATCCAACGTTGGTATGCCACAGTCTCTTGGTCACATAACTGGGGAAATACCCCAATACGCTCAACACCATCATGTACCTCATATGTACCATCACAGCCCCACACACTCAGGGAATCGTGGTGGAAGTTACCCACAGCAGCACCAACGTGGTGGGAATATCGTTCCACCTCCAGCTGAACAGCCCCCAAATGTCACAGCCGACCCACAGTCCGACGTAGATAGTGAAAAAATAGTGGAGGCGGATGTTAGTCAGTCTACTCCTATTAATGTTGTTAACCATTCACCAAGTGATGGTTGTGTGGCAGCCACTCTGGAACTTGAAAATAGTCAGAAAAAGTCATTAATCAGCGAAGCATCAGCTGAATACTCTGAAACAATACGCCAACAAGTTCCTGATGTCAATGAAATCCAAGTAGTACCCGTAATAGATAGGAATGTTGAATCGCTCACTGAACCTAATCGTGATAATGAAGTAGTAGTTGATAGTGTATTAACATTAGCATCTTCCTCCCAAATCACAGCGGACAATAATAATAAGCTGTCGAACAAAGTGAAGTCAGGTGCAATTGGTGGGAATGTTGTTAGTGTAGTTGATAGTCAAGCCAAAGGTTTTTCGTCGTCAGAAACCCAGGACAAGTTACACGAAACTCCAGTTCCTGCAGTTGTTAATGGTGAAATCAAAGATATTAAACTTAGCACGGGAAAGGGAGTCCCGCGTGATAAATCAAGTGCCGAGCCTGCTCCTGTGACTAAAAGAGATGTTGAAACAAGGCAGTCAGGGAATGTAACTGCAAAACCCATTGAATCAAAGTCAAAAACCCCTTTAAACGTTAATAATTCGCGCAGTGTGAATGTTGTCTCAAATGCTAGTTTAGTGTCTACATCTCAAAAAGATGCATCTTTAGATAAAAAGATGGAACCTGAATCCGGTGGTGGAGAGTTTCCTCAGCTCTCTCCAAATAATAGTAATAGCGTCAGTAACACTGTATCAAGTAGTAGTTCTGCAAACTTTTCTAATAATAGCAGTCGAAATGCTAATGCTGGTGGTGTTCCAGCAAAAGGTCGATCATGGGCAAGCATAGCTTCTGTAAAATCTCAGATGGCCGCTTCTGACGGTGCTAATCTAAACAATAAACGAGCCCCCTCCATACACGGACTGGATCAAGGTGGTGGAGATGGCTACAATGTGAGCGGTGGTGGTAGTAGTAGACTTTGTGGTGAACAATGTTCCACTAGCTGTGTGCCAAGCAGCCACTCTGAAAGAATTCTTGCCAAATCATCAAACATAGATTTCGTAACAAATAGTTCTGCAATTAGCGATGAAAACGATCCAGTCGCTTTGGCGTTGGGAGAATTTTTGCGCAACTACACTCTCGATCATCATTCGATTGCTCTTACTCCAAGGGGGCTGTGTAATCAAGGCAATTACTGCTACATAAACGCAACTTTACAGGTATGTAGCTAAAAGTACTTTTACAAACTAAATAATTTTACTTTATAAATATATTCCAATATTGACCCAAATTGTTTTGTTAATGTTTCAGTCCTTGCTCGCTTGTCCACCTTTAGTAAACTTGTTTAGAGCAATGGGTGAAATCCTCAATAGAAAGCCTTGCCGTGCAACTCCAATCATTCAGAATGTGTAAGTACCGAACGAAACTCTTCAGTTACATTTACTAACTGTTTTGAAATTGGTTTTTTGTTCATTTAAATAACTTCATTATTAGGTTTGAACTGGTCAGCGAATTCGAGCCTTTGTTGAGAGGCAATGCGAACAAGAAAGACAGAATGAAAGATGTTTTTAACGTTGGAGCCAATTTGGAACCGATTGGAATCCGAAAATGTTTAGGACACCTTGATGGAAGCACATTTAAAGTAGAGGGGCGTCAGGAGGACGCAGAAGAATTTCTTTCTCATCTTCTTAATGGACTTCACGATGAGATGCTTAAGGTTAGTATAAACAAGGTTAACTTTTTGTGGTTTTACAACACCCCACCCGATTAAGCCGACAGTGGTGAAAGTCAATTCTCCATTTGTGTGCTCGCGGTGGGAACAGTAAATCTAGCACTTTTGTGTGTAAGATTGTTGTTTAAATATTGTGACAGCATTCTAAGAATAAATTGCAACATTAATATTGAATATACCAAAAAGAGTATAGCGGAATGAAACATAAGACTCAATAATTTGGTTTTAGAAAACGTCCCGAACACCAAAAGTTAATAATAAAGAATACTTTTATTTTAGGTAATGAAATGGGCTGAACAAAGCAAAGAGAGGAGTAGCGGTAAGGTACCCGTTGCTTCTAACATAGTTGCCGGAGTAGGTGCTACGAATGGTGGGGATGAAGGCATAGCTGTTAGCGGTGATGAAGACGACGATCAATGGCAGGTGATGGGAGCTAAAAACAAGAGTTGTTTAACTCGGAAAACTGCTGTTAGTAAATCACCCGTCTCTGAGGCATTCTTAGGGCAAATGTGCTACTTATATCGTGTTAACAGTTCGACGACCGGCAAATCTGCCACTTTACAACCTTTTTATACACTTCAATTAGATATCCAGGTAAGCCAAAATGTTTATATGGCATAATATTAATCAACTTTGGAAATACACGAATGCATATTGTGTATAGCATGCTAAATTTACATTACAAAAATAGCATCCACATTATGTCAACTGGTACCTCCCTTTTTGGAGTTTCTATGCTGGAAACGTTCTGTTTCCAGTTTTGAAATAAAATGAGGTAGCAGTGTTACAAATGTGGTAAAGAAATGCTGGTTCCTGAGAGTTGATTATTTTCCTTTTATGAAAATTAGTCTTAGTTGTGAACCATACAAATGTTCATCAGTTATAACCAAAAAATGTAACTTAAATTCAAAATCGCCATTTTAACCTTATCACTCATTGTATTATTGTTTACCCCGACTTTCTAGAACGATGGCATACGCTCGGTGAGGGATGCTCTTGAAGCAATATCAGCCAAAGAAGAAGTATCGGGGATGCTCTCGTCTAATGGAACGGAAATTGAGGCTTGGAGGCAAACCAGTTTGGAGGAGCTTCCTGTAGTTCTCATTTTGCATTTGAAACGTTTCGTATATGAGAAAAATAAAATCCGTAAAATTGACAAAAAACTAGATTTTGGAATCGACCTTGAAATCGGGAAAGGTACGCATTAGAAACATTAATCATGTATCATTTGATACTATTACTAAAAGTAAATGTCTTCTAATAATGTATTGCTTTACTAAATTATATTGTACTTGATTCCCTAGATTTGTTATCTGTAAATGCCAAAAGTAAGTACAACCTACGGCAGCGTCAATACAAGTTGTTTGCAGGTATGTTCAATTTTTTTATTTCATATATTAATCATCTATTCGTTTAATTTGTTTTTGAAGATCCTCGTAATTGTATTTTCCACGTAATTATTATTATAGTTGTTTATCATGACGGTGAGGAAGCTCACAAGGGACACTATATTGCTGATTGCTTTCACGCTTCCGGGGGATCAATGTGGGGCCAATGTGGCTGGCTTCGCTTCGATGATACCTCGGTAAAACAAATCCCTGAAAGCCAGATGCTGAATCCTCAACCGCCTCGTGTTCCTTACCTTCTATACTACAGACGTGCAGACACCCTACTAAGTCATGTCACTCAACAGCAACACAAAAAAGATCGCCCATAGCATTAATCAATTATAGTACATGCTCTGTTTATATATAGTTAAAAGTAGTTTTTAAGGATATCATACAAGTAATTCATAAGAGTTTTTACAGCATGCGTTTTTTGTGTATAAATAATATTAATGTAGTTGTATAAATGTCGTCGTGTAATATTTTGACAATCCGATGTAAGAATATGTTATAGAAAGCGAAACAATAATATATAGACGCGATCAGGTCATGAAGGTTACCGCCGCCGACACCGCAAGGAAAAACTAGTTTTCAAGAAAAAAAAGATTGTAGACCTGTAATTTTTTTTGGAGTGTTTATTTGTTGCAATCGATTCTAAAGTATCATGAAAAAATTGCTTACGTCAAATATTGAAAATGTTTCAAAGAACTGATCAACGGCATGGTATGATGTTTATATCCCTCATCATGACTTCAACTGTTTGAATATGTTAGCAAGTTTATTATTATTATTGTAGGGTAAAGATGGTAAGGTATATGTTGTTGAAGTACTTTTTTCTCCTTTTGTTAACTTGTGTAAAAACTGAATGTAAATTCATTTATATATTATGTATAGAGAATTAATAATGAATGTTTTACATGATTTATCTCTGATATTGAATATCTATTGTTATTTAACTTGAACACCCAATGTACGGCGCTATAAGTACAGAGAGTGCGAATGATCCTATTGTTATACAATACACAGCATAAGGCAAATACAAAAGATATATATATATTGTAATTATTATTATTATTACTTTGTAAAAGTTTTAAATACACGAGCGAGGGTGAGAAAACAATAGCGTACGTGGTAAAGCCAAATGTTGTAGATCTTAGCATTGTTACTGGAAATGAATTTAATACTTAAATTATTAAGAGGGCGTGACATGTTTTAACTTCCATACCTAGTAAGCTGTTAATAATGAAAAATCCAGAAAATAGCAAACTGATTAGTAATTCTAAAATTGCTATATATATAATACAAAAATCGGTTTCCTAGAAGGAAGCCGAGTTGACTCCTATGTTGAAGAAAAAAATGAGAAAAGAATTTACGCTATAATTTTACTACGTCACCATTTTTATGAGCATTTATGAATACAATAATGTAGTAGAAAAAAACAACTAAATATCGGTTATCTTGTATTAATGTATATAATCAGTAAAAAAATTGTCATAATATACAGTATATAGTTTGCTACTGGTTCTAGATTTAACGCGTGATTTTGAACTTGGACTGAGTAGTGACAAGATAAAAAAAAATGTGGAATATATAAATAGACGTCGGTTTGTTTAACGGTGAATAATAATTACTATCCTTAACGTAGGATGTAACAAACGTATGTATGCTTTTTTGTAGCTCAAAAACTTCAATCTTTGTTAATGACTATAAGGAGAATGATGTACCGTACCTATTAATATGATTTGGCTTTAAAGATTTTTCGTAATACTAGTATTAAGTTTTCTTTGGTTATCTGAAACTGAAAATTATTGAAAACTGATAATCCTCTACATATTATTATTATTAGATTTAGATGATAGTGTAGATTTGGTTTTGCAGTGAGTTGTTGATTTTACAAATATGTAGGAAAAACTAATGCGGAAACGAATGATTGTCATTTTATAACTTTAATCGCATATCAATGAATCACTGTAGTTTTCCTTTAGTTTTTGTTTGTTTGTTTTTTTGTGTCAACGACACTTCAGATCTATAATGTGTACACACGTTGCATTTAGTAATGGTTTAAATATTTTTTGTTTTGGAGTAAGTTTACTGTACTTGTACAACTTCTATGCATCATGAATGGAATGTTGAGTTGAAAGAAAATTATGATTATTTAAACATTGAATTGTTTCAAACGAAAAATCATTATCATGAAAATGGTTCTTATAGTTAATATTACCACAATTAATTAAATATCACAACAATACTCTACCCTCCAAAAAAAATTGCGAATAAAAGAAAACTAAATCGGAAGTTTGAGGACATGAAATTATTACGGCGTTTTATTAGCAAGTTTCTGTACAGACCCCACAATTGGCTTTGGACGTTCTCGGAAACATAATTTTCTTTTGACTATTGCTTTAACTACATATTCCGTCTTATCATCTTTTCCTTCCGACTGTATACAGCGCTTTTCCAAAACTGCAAGTGGCTTTTCCAATTTTTCAGCTTTGCCCACAAGAATGTGATGGCCTATGATCAAAGTTGGAACACCCTACAAAATGACAAAAAATAACGTGTCAGACAGCTCAAAGTATGAAAAAGTAACTTTCCTCAAATATGATGTTCTTGACATTAATTACATTACATACATTATCTTTGTTGTAAAATAGGTCACCAACAAGTTTTCCTGCCAAACTGCCACATTCCTTGCTATCCAGATCACCTTGTAGCTCGATTATTCCCCATTCTTGAAGTCCGTCTTCGTTCCTGAAATGATAGTTTATGGGGTGAGTTCGATCAAAGAGGACGCACTTGGACATAGAATTTTTTTTAAGTTTTTGGTTACCCTCTTAACCATACATTTTCTTGATGCCAATCGATAGTACATCAAAATCTGAACAACTTTTACGATATGAAATTTTATCTCATATTGCCCTGTTTTCCAAATAATCGACCATTGTTGAAATACAATATGAACATAACCTAATCTAACCTAACCTTTACTATCGATTGACAGGTTAGGTTAGGTAAGGTTAACGTGTTAAACTATTAGGTTAACGTGTTAACCTATTAGGTTAATACTTTAACCCAACCTAACCAACAAAAACTTCAAAAAAAATTCTATGTCAAAGTGCGTCCTCTTTGGTCGAACTCACCCTAGTTTATGGTTGATTTTATTTTAGTAATAATTGATGACCACAACTGCCCAAGAAATGGTCTAGAAATTTACAAACATTTATGGTTGGTCAGCTCACTTACGAAAACGGTTGTATAAAAACTTGCATGCTGTTTCTATAAATTAGTAGCTCGCTAATTGAAACGGGAAGCCAAAAACTGAAATGAAGTGAAAGTCAAATATTAAAATCAATACTCAATTTATAAAAAACAACTTCAAACTTATTACAGTACGACCAAATAAATAATAATAATAATTACACACAATTTATTTCGAGCATCAAAGAGAGTAAAACGCTTACGCTTAGAAATTCATCACAACATTTATTAATTTTTTTAAACTTTCACCAACATTATAAACTCTGCCCTTGTTTGTGTCACCAACTTAAAGAAAGCGTTTGATTGATGTGAAAAGTTTTTTCTTGTTTGGGTTCTCATTGTACCACCAAAGAAGGCATCATTCCCGCAATCTTCAATATCCACAAGAAATACATGAACCTTTTTAAGTCACATGACGCAGTGTAGTGCTCAACGCCGCATGATCTCAATTCACCTCCAAGCCGGCTGCCACACCGTAAATACACTGGGTGCGTTCAGATTCAATGATTGAAATAGTTTAGCAGTGACTTTCAATTTGTCCAATAAGTAGTTTCCTTTGTCTTTTTCGATTTAAAATCGTCTGTCTTTTCAGTTTTACAGCAAAAAATATTTTCAGATTTTGCTCATTTCCAACAAGCAAAAGTATAGCACCACCGAATACTCGGAATACTCCTTCATATCTTCACTATTAAGAAAATATACATACATTCAACATTGTGCATATAAGAAATCTAACAAAAAAAAATTGTGAATTGAAGGCATATGTCAATTTTTTCTGAACATCCTATTTCAATACATAATCATCTTAATAGCGAGAGTTGGTGAAGTAAATAAGTTTTTAACCAAAGTTTAGGTAAATTAACACATCTTTAGGCGACCTCACTATCACTGTCTGATTATGGTAATTGTTGGTGTCGTCTACAAATCTAGCTTTTTTTTGTGATTTCAGCATTCTTCCAAGTCCGATAATTTATCGATTATTGCAACCGTTGTAAAGGGAAAAAGGAAACTACTAACTACTTATCTTCAAGATGGCTCTTCGTGGTAGAAGGAATGAGTTTAATTGCCCGTATGATTATGTGCAGATGGATGGTTTGGTAAGCAAAGTGCATTAAAATGTTTTAAAGTTGATATTTTGGATGAATGAATTCCTCGTATTGATGCATTGTTATTTTATTCAGGTGGTGATGAAAATCATCAAACACTGTTATGAAGAAAGGTCAAACATTGACACTCCTCGTGGAGGTCTTCTTGGATTAGTTATTGAGAACCGTTTGGAGCTGACCAACACATTCCCGTTTCCTTTCACAAAAGCTGGAGAAGAAGCTACTGATGAGGGTAAGTAAGAAGCAGAGCATTTCATTTAGTTAATCAAGTTGCATTCAATCCTCAATTGAGGTATCGTCGAGTCGAAATAAGGTCACTGCTAAGATTACCATGTTTTTTTAATCGTTTTAGAATATACATCCGCAATGATGATGCATATGAAGAAAATTAACCAAGATTATCTTCACGTTGGATGGTATCAAGCGTGTGAGTTGGGTTCTTTCGTAACGACTGAATTCGTGTTAGCTCAGCAGGGTTATCAGGACTCAATTGAAGAATCTGTTGTCGTCATTTACGGTGAGTTCGTGAGTTTTATCCTAAAATATGTTTTGGCAAAAGTTAAGTAATGCCAGTTTGTATAATCTGTAGCTTTGGATATATTTTGATATTCTATTGGTTGTGTTTGTAGATCCGCAAAAAACTGAGAAAGGATTCTTGACCATCAAAGCATACCGTTTGACTCCACAAGCACTTAAGTTATTGGCTGAAAATGAGAACACGATAACTCCAGAACTCGTAAAATCTCTTCATCTTAGCTACGAGCGTCTGTTTCATGAGGTCCCGGTAGTAATTAAAAATTCACCGTTGGCTAACGCTCTTTGTTGCACCATGTCGGAGATGAAGCCTGCCAAGGCTACTCAATTTTTGGATTTGGGAACTGCGTAAGGGCCATGAATAAATTTTGTGTTGATACCCAATCTCTTATTTTATGTATTCGGCTACTGCAACACAAAATTATTGTTTTTATTTGCAGGTCTGTAATGGAACGCCACATGCATTCTTTGTTGGAGAAGGTTGATGAGCTCCATCAAGAGGCATACAAAATGAACAAGTGGCAAATGCAAGTTTCGAAACAGCAACAAGAGAAGGCAAAATACATACATCAGCGGGTATGATTATGATTATTATTTTACAACGGAAATGTGAGATTAATTTTCCAAAGTCCAACTGTGTATGACTCCATGTATTAAATTTTGTTCAACAGAACTTGGAAAACGCTACACGACAAGCCAAAGGAGAGACAGCTCTTCCGGAAGAGGATTTGGCCAAGATATTCAGACCAATCGCACCCCCATCTCGACTTCCCCCAATGCTGGCCTCTGGTCAAATTGAAATGTCGTGTCAACAGGTCAACTCATTCTGCTCTCAAGCTCTTGCTAAGTTGTTTATCAGTGAATCCCTTCAAGAAAGTAAAACTGATGCGTAAAAAGGAATTGTAAGAACACCGTATTATCCTCTTCGTGAGGAAAAAAATAACAGGTTCAGAGTTTTTGTCTTCATATTCATTAAACTTAATTTAGGGTTTTACATGAAAAGTTTATGAAAAAAAAGATCCTCCATCGCTTCTTATGTAAATAAGCACCTTATTAAAGTAGATAGGTGTATAGTGCGGATATTGTTTGAAAGGACAAATGACTTGGAATAAAAATAATTACTTTATATTATGTTCTCAAATCTGGACTTCAGGAATTTCATAAAATTAATACCAATCAACCATTAAGCATATTAAATCATAAATGGCCATACTCATACATCATGTCATCTCCATCACATCTTCTCCAAAGTTAATAAAACTGGAGCTGGAGTAGTTTTGAGTTACGGCCGCGGGATTGTAGGAGTATGAGCATCTATATGGATGAGCCCTATTTGCCCTATGATGCATGGCACGATGCACAGCATAACATTCACATACAAGAAAAGCCTGTTAACTCCCTTGGAGTTAAAAACTCCCTCCCAACTCCGCTAACTAATATAGTTTACAGTTTCTCTTCCTCTAGCATACTAATCGCTTTTCAAAGTTGGTAAAATTCCTCTCCCTACCACCATTGTTCAACGTGATTAAATTCCTCTTATCCTGACTTCAAAGGCTGTTGAATTTTTGTCATTAACTAACAGTTACCTAACCTGACGAATATCCGGAAGGGAACAGGCACACTTGAGGTGGCACAGGTGTGCCTCTTAGAATGTAGAATTTATTTACATTTATTGAGAACGTATGATTTTCTTATGATGTCAATTCCCAAATTAAATTACTTTCCTCCAACAATCAATCAAAATTTGAGTATCTTCAAAACAACCAACATTTAAGTACATAAAGTACGTCACAACAATTGACATAATCACTATTCCAACAATTGATGCTTTATTTTCCTTAAAAACATTAATTGATTGCACCTGTGCACTCCTTTCCAACTCCACTAATCGATACGTATCATACTACACCGTTTTCAAAGTGGGTAAAATTCTTCGCCCTACCCATTAACTAACAGTTACCTAACCTGGTGAATATCAATGTTCTCTTAAACATTTTAATTCATCGCCTTTCAATCTAATGCGTAGTTAATCATCGCTTCTCCAATAATCGATTGAGTTGCAACACCTATACTACGCCAGACTGATCAATGCAGTTAAAAAATTTCATTTTATGAAACCACTAACTCAGGCAGTTTAAAAAATAGAATTTAACATTTCACTATCCTTCTCCACACTTCATAATCACAACAACGATCAACATTGTATGATGACTGATACTCAGAAACAATTAAGTTTATTCATTCATTCATTCATTCAATTATCCTTTCAGCATCCAACAACTTACACTTCATTTTGCCTGAAATTCAACATTTAATACCCCTCCACCTCCCATCCAAAAAAATCAACCTTAAATTTTAATGCGGAAGGATCTTTTGTTGAGCACGCAATCTTTAAAAAAAGTAAACAAATGTGGTTGGGTTGTGAAGAAAACAGGCGACAACGTTATGTCTTTGTTGAGATCAGTATCTTTTGTGAGATTCATTCAATGGTTCGCGCTGTGATGATGGAAAATGTCATCCATATCCAACGTTATAATTTTTTTACATAAAATTTAATGTTTTTTTATGCATGATTTGTGTAGTTATGGTAGCACCAATTACTAAATGATAATTAAAACATTACTAAAAAGTCTGCATTTTGTATGAACGTAATGTTGGGTGCCCCTTGTCAGTACTGTATTTACGTTAACACAGATAGTCATCCGCTCCCATGTTAACTCACTGAGAGCTCATGCCACACACTTATATGGCTAACGTGTTATTATATTGACAAGTTAGGCCCGTCCTTCCCATGGAAGGACCCCAAAACCATTACTCGAAAACACGATTAAACCCTTTCCTAGTCCCTGATAAACAAAATCGAAGTTTAACTATTTCCCCAATTAACATTTCTTAATACACCAAAAACAAAATTTAACGATCCACCGCTTCCTACATTTAATTATTCTCCCAAAACCAACGTTTGACATCCCGCCGACAATTAACATATAACTATCCTCCACCTCCCAGCAAACAATATAATATAAATGATATGATATAGTCCACCTCCTCCCTGCAATCAACATAATATAAATAATATAATATAATCAACGCGAATAATAAGACACGGTCTCATAGCTCAATTAAAATTTAAAAAATAACTTATAACTCTGGCTACGGATGTGGGTAGACCTACTTGAATTCGAAGTCGTTATTGGTAGTAGTTGTTCGACGCGAACGAACTCTTTTCTGAAGAATTTGTTGGTTGCCCTTATGAGTAGTTGTTCGATGCGAACCAACAAATGAGCTTCCTCACTAAAAATTCCACGAAAAATTGAATGATAAAAGGTCTGACAGCATGTTACCTGTCAAGAAAATATCTTTCAGTGGTATAGCAACGGCACTGCGGCAAGTGGCCGGAATAAAGGATGTAACCACGGAGTAGTAGTTGTTCGGTGATGCGAACGAATAAATTTGTTATTCGATGCGAACGAACGCATTTCTTATGAAGAATTTGTTGGTTGCCTTATGATCAGAAGTTGTTCGATGCGAACGAATACATTTGTTATTCGATGCGAACGAACACATTTCCTATGCAGAATTTCTCGGTTCGGTGCGAATACGTGCATACGACAATAAAAACAGGACTGTACATGATGGCAACATGCAGCAATCGAGCGCAAGGAGATGGTATAGGCATGCAAGCAACGAAGCAATGCAAGTCGATGCTTTTAAAATCAGCAAAAAATATTTCCATACGAAAGATTAGAACTCGTGACGCTATAGCTCAAGGTTGCTACGTCGACCCCTACGCCATTGACTTGCAGTTGGCAAATGCTGTGTATATAACCTTATCTGTAGTAGTGGCAACAAAATGAGAATCCGCCGTACGGATACATACGCTACACGTACTCTAGTATTTGATGTCTCACAAGTGGAGAAAGTGGAATACAAACATCATCCCAGCACAGCTGCAAAATTTAGTTGCTTCGGTAGTTTTCCTTTAGAACAAAGATCACCGCGTTTGTGCAGTTTCATACAAATGACAAAAGCATTTGATTGATGAGTGTTTGCTTGTCAAAAGGTTACAACGTTTGTTGTTAAGATTTAATGTGATTGGAATCAGATTCAAGCTCATAGTTGATTGTTTGGAGATCACAACCTGGATTTTGCAAATATTTTGTAAACTTTTTGTTAGTCAGCAATAGCAGTTCGTTCTCTTGAAACAAAGCAAGATGCATATTGCTGTGGTTGGTTGTGGACACGGTGAAATCGACAAGATTTACGATGTCATTGCAAAAATTGAAGAAAAACAAGGGATTAAAGTTAGCCTTGTCGTTTGTTGTGGAGATTTCCAGTCGGTCCGAAATATGACGGATCTCAGGTGCATGGCTTGCCCAATTAAGTACCAGCATATGCATGACTTTCACAGGTAAGCTATAACTTTAACCACCATTTTAATTTACTAACTATTGTAGCCATTAAGTTTTTAATTTTTTAAATTTTAAATTTTAGTTTGGCAATGGTATCAATATTAAGAGTTGAAAAGTAGAATAGGTGCTTTTAGCCAAAAAAAAATTGTAACAGTTGGTCATCAAACTGTTGATTTCAAATGTTTTACTGATTCTAATAATTAGAAGCAAAAAGAGATTAGCAGAGGGTAGTTTCGATCTACCGACCTCTGGGTTATGGGCCCAGCACGCTTCCACTGCGCCACTCTGCTTTGGTGAGAGTAAGGCCAGCACTTCACAATATACCTTACAAGCAAAGTGGCTGTTTGGATGTAGAAGGCAGAAATAATGCTTTCGTTTTTTCGTTTAGGGGTACTTCAGGTTTTTGGAAACCCTCCAGTCCAGAGTTAGCTCTCTGTTTTTTGCCTAGCCGTAAAATGTCCAAGGCAATGTCCATTCATCATTCATCTTCCAAAAGCAGCTATGTCCTATGCAATGCCTGTTGCCAGAAGTAGGGGCATTATTAGAAGCTTTATTTTATGCGACAGGCATACATTAAGAAAATTGCCAATGCATTATAATTTATGTTTTTAATCTCTCAAATTTTTACGATCTAGTTGCGTAAGTTTTTCAGGCAATGGCAAATCATAAAGTACCTCTTGTTTTCTTTGTCATTTGTCTTGCAGCAATGATTTATGCACCCACCCACCCACACATTTTCATAAAATAGCTTTATCTTAGCATCAACATTTACTACTGCCCGTCAAGTAAATAGATTGTAAACTACAGTTGGTTAAATTAAAAATGTTTGCTGCTGATTGTCCTATAGTCAAGACGTACATACACAATTTACAAACTCATTTTGTATAGCTTTTTAAAAGTAAAATTCATAGTATTCATATTACCACATAATATTATGTTGTTTAAATATTTTTGCATGAATGTCTTGTTCTGTCATTTGTAGGTACTACTCTGGTGAGAAACAAGCACCTGTATTGACTTTGTTTATTGGTGGAAATCATGAAGCATCCAACTTTCTCCAGGAGCTGCCTTATGGTGGTTGGGTTGCCCCAAACATTTATTACATGGGATATGTAGGCGTTGTTAAAGTTGGTCCTTTGAGAGTAGCTGGAATATCAGGAATTTATAAGGTAGATTGAGTAACCTTAAGCTTTTTCTGAGTATTGAATCCGTAAATATGTAAATAATTAAAAGGGAGACGTAATGAGGTTTCAAATTTTATTGTTAATATCTCACGTTTCAGGGACATGACTATTTGAAAGGGCGTCATGAGTTTCCACCGTACAACCAAGGAACCATTAGGAGTGTTTATCATTACAGGAATTTGGATATTTTTAGATTAAAACAGGTGAAGAGATGAAACAAGAATTTCAGACAACGAATACGCATGATGAACTTAATGAATACTGATTAAATGAATTCTATTTTCTGCAGTTGAAGCAGCATGTCGACATCGTTCTTTCTCATGACTGGCCGAAGGGTATACATCAGCATGGAGATTTTAATCGTCTTCTACGGCAGAAGCCGTTTTTTCGGTGAGCGAGCCTGTTTGTGAACATTATTTGTGTAAGGCATTAATTTTCAATTTTGCTGATTATTATTCTGTCACTGGAACAAAATATAGGGATGAAATAGAACGAAATGAGTTGGGAAGCAGGCCTTTATCAGAGATTTTGGAAGCTATTCAACCTTCATACTGGTTTTCTGCTCATATGCATGTGAAATTCGCAGCTTATATTCAACATTCGCTCAGTGTGAGTAAACAAAAGAGTAAACAAGTCCTAGAATGGGATGAGATTAATATCATTCATGTTATACTTTTAATTTAAATTTATTTTTACAAGCTACGTTTTGCTTTGTTTGCAGGATAATAGACCAACTGATGATGAAATTGAGAGTGGAGCCGAGGTAGCTGAGGATGAAGTAGCAGATTCCTCAAAGAAAGTAGCACAAGCTAGTCCTACCACAAAATTTTTGGCTTTGGATAAAATTCTGCCAAGAAGACAGTTTTTACAGGTTTGTGTCTCATGTACATCATCTTACAAGTACCATTATATTTAGAGGTGCATGTAAAATAAATGAATTTCGATTTAGATTATTGAATTTCCAACATCAAGCAACAATGAAGAAGTGACATTTGAATATGACGCTGAGTGGCTAGCAATTTTAAAATCAACAAACAACCTCGTTAGTGTTAAAGATAAACCAAGTTTTATGCCTGGTCCGGGCTATCTTCCAAGGTAAGTATTATTTTCATTCTAAAAACGAATGAATATAAAAAATCCTCCGACGTTTTATACAAATTGCGTCATTCGATTCTTAGATCCGACTTTAGTGCTACAGCTGAAGAGATGGACGAAATACTAACATTGTTTGAAGGGGACTTGAGCATAAAGAATAATTTTCAAGTGACTGCCCCTGTTTACCAGCCTGGGGAACATCCCCGTCAAGCCAAACCATGTGTGAGTGTTTTGTGTTCTCGTTAATTTTTTTTTGCGTATCCATAATTTTTCATCTCTGGTTAATTCTGCCTTATTTACCAGAAATATAGACTTTGGATATTTTAATTAATACTGAGTGCCGTATAAAATAACCACCTAATAATATCATTGTAAAATAATACTGTAGGAAAACCCCATCACTAAAGACTTTTGCTATAAGCTCGGAGTTGTTGATCCACTTAGGATGTTGGTATCGGAAGATATATTGAATGAAAGCAGCAATGCTTTTGATGAAGACTATCCTGAAGATGTGGAATCACAAATGGATCTTACCTTGAATTGTACATCCAGAACTGATGTAAGTTGATATAATATGGTAAAAATGTTTGGGTTCGGGGTAGAGTGAGATTGATGCCTTTCTCAGCTTTCTCATTTATGTAGTTTCAATTCCAATTTTATTATTCCTTTAGGACTCTTTCAACTACAATCCCGATGAGATATCTCTAGACATGGACGATGATCAAGGAGAGAGTGATCAGGACGGCAATCCTACAGATCCGTCAAAAAGTGGGGATAATTCGAGGAATTCCAGAAGTAAACTTGTTCTGCCGCCTCCTAAGAATGATGAAGATAATAGTCCCCTTTCAGCAAGAGAAGCAAAGGAGCAGGAAGACAGTCGTATCTTCAAACGTAGCACACTTGTTCTGCCGCCTCCAAAGAATTCAGGAAATGATAACTCCGATTCACCAGATTCAGAATCCACACCTCTCTTCTTTTTGGATACAGGTGGAGAACCGGATGTAAAAAGACGTCGGGATTGGATGAGCTAGTTGAGCTATTGACTGCTAAACTTTATATATTTTGTAATCATATTAAAAGAAAATAGAGCGCTGCTCTAATTTGCAATGAAAAAGTCGTAATTTTTATGCGTTTTGTGTTATTGTCGTCCTTATCGTTGAATATTACTATTTATTCCATCATACTACTCTTTGTAAGCAAAAGATTATTCTTCACGATTAAATGAACAGAAAATAAATATTTATGATGATGTTTCAATTCTTAAAAAAAGTTTGTACTCAAGTATGTTGATTCCGAAGTTTTAAAAATAGAATGACATTCATAAAGAACATGCAGTCTTGTAAACACATACCCTTTTTTCGATACATGCCACAAAGGCTTGCATAATCATGCCTTATCTTCACGGATCAACTTGAGAATCTTTGACAAAAGCTTTACTAAACAATTGAATAGGATGAATTTCATATCCAGCGAGATGCTAGGTTTTTATCAAATTATGAAACGATTTACTTATAAATCCTTTACAAACAAAAATGCGGTTCAGGAAAGCATCAATGAGTATTTTAGATCATATCAAATATACGAGCGTATACATTGCCACACATACAATTCTATTCTTCGCAAGTAGATAAACGAATCATGGGAAAAACGTGCAGCAATGCCAAGGATAGCGATGATAGCTATCTATATAGTAGTACGATTCCCAGATTTCGTCTCGTGCTCTTAATTAGATATAACATAAGTGCTTCCGAAGTAGTCAACTAATTGACAATAGAAATGTTATATATGTATTTAATATGGTCACAGCTATATTTACCGAATCGTATAAGAGAAAGTTTTTAAAAGTAAATTGTTAGGCATCGTAATATCATGATTGCATTGCCTCATCAAATTTGGGGTGGGAGTGGGGCGAATCGGTACGTGTTCCACAACTAAATACGCTAGAAGAAGATTGAATTTTATGAAAGACATAAATGAAACACTACATAAACTAGATTCTAACATATATTTAATATATAGCTCCAAGAAAGAAGGAGCATGACGATGACGAATGTTGAAATCTTTATGTGGTTATTTCACAATCTCATTTCATAAGCTTTTGTTTACACTGGACATGTAATCAGATTCTGGTTCCTTCATTACATGTAAATAAATTCATTCAAAGTTAGATTCATATTCGTAATATGGTATACAACTTTCACAAACCCTCTAATTAGGTTGAAGTAAAGTTTACTAGCCATTTACTTCGTTTCGACTAAGCAAGAACAAGTTCATATTAGTAAAATAATTATTGAGTGTGAGAAATCTTCAATTACGACTTCTACATATAAAGGTCTTGCCCACATATTCCAAATTCTAAATGCCTGAATTAGAAGTAAATCTTGTTTCAAAAATGATAAAGATCTGCTAATCGTTGGATTAATATTTGAGTTTGGTATAAGTTGGCAAGTGATGAAAACGATCGAAATTCCACAGTGAAGACATTGTAAGACGGACAAACTGAAGAGAATTTTAAGTGTCAAAATCCTAGATTTAATGTTATATGATAAAAATTTAATGAGCTTATGAATAGTGAAAGAAGGCTTCATTCATACGTATATTCATTTCAAGATTTTATGTTTTGAGCAATGTTTTTCCAGAGACACGAATGCCTCGAGTAAAAGTGTGCCAACAGGTGAAAGTAAACACTTTGCGGGAGGACTTTTGAAACTAGCTGGCGTAATAATGTAATAAAGCAATGAAGAAACTAACAAAAGCAGAAAATATGCATTACTATGTATGTAGTTTACTAGTATATTAAATAAATCCATGTGTATCTTGTAGTCTTTCCTTGAAAGTGTGAGGGAATAAAAATGCGACTGAAATAACATACAACAGCTTGTTGGTGAAAGTCACAAAAAGTACGTAGAATTACCCCCAAAAATGCATGTAGGAGGTGGTTGACAGTAAACTGATTCTGTGTTAATTTTGTTTACCACCTGCCTAGTAAATGCGTCGTAGGAGCCGTATGCCATGTCCTCTCTCTATGTAGGTTCGTTTAGGTGTGCCTTTCATTGTTTTGTTACATTTAACTTTCACCCACACCACCTACCTTTGCCGCGGCTCTCCACTTGTGGTAATAATTAGTTTGTAGTACAAGTATTGATAGACATTATTACCTCGTTTCTGAAATGGATTAGCTAGACTTTACTAGAGTGTTCGGGTTTAGTAAGCAATATCAGGAAACCCCGTGTTCTCCACTTCTAGGTACTACATATCATGGAGGTGAACCAAACTTCACAAATGGTAAGCCAATGATACGTCAACGCTGATAATAACCTGTAATTAAAAAGGAACATACTGATTCACTGATCCTTAGAGATTTTTATGCAGTATGATCTCATTTATCGCTTAATTATGGCTTCTGTATCATTGTCCGGAATGAAAAACGTAGGTCTTTCCAAAACTCCATCGCTATAATAAATCACTACCTAAGTACATAATTAAGGTGACATTTAATAGTTTGCATGCAGAGATGTGATATGATCCTATTATCAAAGCTATATATATGTATGTAATGTACAGACCCAGCAAGCAAGCATCGTTCCAAACAAAACTATTGTTCTAATAATCGTCACCACCTCGAATAAAATCTGATACATGATCACGAAGGTGTTCTTTTCTGACGCATGTCGCTTCTCAGTTAAAGGATCATTTGAAGACGGTGTCGACGGGCGTACATGATAAGGTTGTATAAAAATAACTTTTAAATTAAAACTAATAACAAACTTTTAGGATACATGAACTAAGCTACAGACATAGTACTCGGTAATATTGTTGAGTCATGTTACAATAAATCTTGAATCGGAGGATTAGTTTGTACTACTACTACTGATGGTAGGACCCTTAAACATCCGGGATATATAAACATAGACAATATAGTCAAGTTTAAAAGGGATTGGCATGCAATTCACCGGCAACAAATTATGATTATATTTTACATTGATAATGAATGATAAAATTCCTCCAAGAAACGGAAAGTGTAAGAACACGTTTGACACGCAGAAATCCAGAGATGTAATAAACTTTTTGAATACATTTTGGATCCGTTTTTCTTACCGTCTGTTGAATATGTAGCATAAACCAACAAAGAAATTAAGAAAAGGTACATTCATTGAAGACGCCTCTTTCAAGTTCCTGTTCCTAACAAGGGATAAAATAAACACACTGCACTTCACTCACCCAAAGTTGTAATATAGATAGATGTACGTACTTACACTACTGGAACTCACGTGCTTGGAAAAACTTTCCACTTTGTAAACACAAAGCTTCAAAGTTAATACTTGGATAATTGCATGGACTCCCTCCTTCTATTTCAAGCTTTCATTCCTTGTCTCTTTGAATAATCTGGAGTTGTTATAGATGGACGTGAGTGAAAATATGAGACATTTCAGAATTTCAGTTATCCTTGAAAGTTACCCACCGGAAAACTTTTTATTTCTGAGTCTACTACATATCTACAGTGCAACTGCAGTATCATTTATCTTAAAAATATGTCTGCGAATAAATCTCAACATTTTATTTTAGTGAATGAACAAGGAAAATCATAATTATAAGCAATTTATGTACGTCATCAGTATCGTGATCATCACATAATTTCTGCTTCTCATTAAACAGAGTGAGCAATTAAAAGTAATTTGGCAAGATCAGAATACAAAAAGTATTTCGAAATGGCTACACCAATGTTCAAAAAGATACATATATACATTACATTTTATATTTCCATCACTAAAACCGAAAAACACTTCTAAGTTTCGGTGTACTAAGAAAAGGGCTTGCAAAATATTTCCCGAAGATATTTATGGTACTTCCAAAAATGCATTGCAAAATTAATGGTGGTGATGTGGCAGGGGGGCAGCGCGGTGCAGTGGTATAGCGTATCAATCTATACTGCTGTTACGTGCAATAGTCGTAGGTTCGATTCCTGCGGCCTTCCTTACATCA
Organism: Orchesella flavescens; assembly: GCA_964034955.1. NCBI lineage: Eukaryota > Metazoa > Arthropoda > Collembola > Entomobryomorpha > Orchesellidae > Orchesella > Orchesella flavescens. Next base: position 38,000,598 of record OZ035956.1, on the reverse strand, counting down.
ATGTGATGCGATTGGTGTTTTCCCCATAAAGTCGTTAAGTTTCTGATACTTATCGGCAAGTATGGTTTCCACCAATGCTGGTAAGATAATCTCTATGGAACCTTGCGTAATGGCTAATATAGAGTAAAGTCTACCAGTCAATAGCGTATTCCTTTACACTGATTTCCTAGTTAGAAAAAAATCCTTACCTAACCTCTCCTTAACCTAAAAACTCCTAACTGGAATCCTTCAAGGGATAATTTCCTTACCCAAGGGCCCCTTGTCGTACTGTCCTTAATTTTTAATTTTTAATGTGATATAATATGATGAATAAATCTTTTTTTTTCAGACGCAAATAAATTCAAGTATTTACCTACATACGTGAATAGAGAGAGTCGAGAATAGTAAATATCTGCGACAGTCTAGTCTAAATGTAATGATCGGATGTAAATCAACTTTGAAGATGGCAATGAACGATTTAAAATTTACAATTCGACAGGTTTACTCTAGATCAGATTAGAGTATAGATGAAACTGCTTGGTTTATTTAAGCAAATACTTTTCCAAATAAATTCATAGGAATTAAAAAATATAAGACAAAATTTTCGACGAAGAAGACGTAACATTGTCAATCAATGGTTGGATTAAAACAGATTTAAAAAAAATATAGCTAGTTCAATGATATGATATTGGCCTCGAAGCGTTATATTCTATTTAATATCCGTGTATTTCACAAACATACATTAGCAGATCCTAAAATAGCGTGGGATTAACGGGACGTCAAAAGAACTTCATAACAAGGAGAGGTTCCAAAAAGGAATGTTTAGCATCATAAAAAAAGGTGTAGATAGTGGAGTAATCAACGCTAATATCTTCTCGCTGGTTCCTTTCTCCATGTCATGTACGAGCACAATGCCTATACTCTTACGTAGGAGGATGAGTAGGGGGTATTCTTTTTTCATAAAGTATGTATCACTTTTTCATATCATCATCGAAAAGCCAGGCGTGAAGTGGGTTTGGCTTTCACTTGACTTCACTCGGACTTCATACAGCCGTTGTCTCCGGTGTATAAAAATGTTGAAGCTTTTGACCACCAAACTCATTATCCTCTTTGGTTTGAAAGAGACAAGCTGCGTACCATAAAAGCAGATCCAGCAAATCCTTTTTGTACGGTTTAGAAGGGGTAAGATTTTGGGGCTTTCTGAAACAGCAAACTATTATTCCAACCTTTCCTGAATATTTCTAAACCATTTTTGACCTCATTGTCCTTTCATACATCTATACTAGTGAAAATTAACAACATAAATATAATCCGAGAAATTGTCAATTTTCCAATCTTCCGTTCCCTAAATTTTTCCTTTACTTCGGTTTGCATTTACATATTTTTGATTGGGAAACACTGAAGAATAGTACAAAAACTTCCGGATAATTCCAAAATTTGACAGGACTTTGAAGAAGAAAAGCTGGAACCTGCTCAGCGCATCAAGTAAGTTTTTGCCTTATTAAACGTTTGCGTTAAGTTAAGTTATATTTCTTTTGCATGTCAGTTAGTTGACTTTGATCAGTTTTTTCACAAAAGGATTTAACGTAATATAATATGGGGCAATACGCACTCGATTAAGATTATGTAAGAATTGCCGATTGTAGACTATTGAAAAATTAAAACCTCATTCAGTCTGGTTACGAATCTGTTGCATTTTTCATTTCATTTATGTGGGTGTTTATTAGTAGTCTAGCACTCCCAATAGGTTTTTGAATAGCAAAGTGAAAGTTGCTATATACTTATATGTATAATAGCCATAGACGAATGTAATCAGATAGTCTATAATAATGAAAGTACAATTTGAGAATAATGGGAAGAATCTTATCCTAATAAATGATTGCACTACATAAGTAATATGAAAAATTACCAAAGGTGACTCCCAGGTCGGTGCCTTTATCTATTAAAGTATTATTAAGTATCATCTACACTAAAAGTATTTACTGGTACATTGGGTTTATGATACCCTGGAAAGTGGTCTGTTACTCCATTAACTACCCATTTATCAACTTTTTATTGACAATTCGAAAAAAGAAAGGAATCTTGCACCTTACGCACTTTATGTGAGGATACAGAGGGCTGTTAGTTACGTTTACGTACATCTTATTGTAGAAAGTACAATACAGACTCCACTCCATTAGGAAATGATATAGAAGGTTCTTTTTGCAATTCGTTTCTGACTAGGCATTGTATTCACTTTCTCTTGTTGTAACATGGTGTGGTATTCCTGGATGTCTCATCTTGTACGGATGAGTTAAAAAGGGAAATGATGTTCCTCAAAGTAGTAAAAACTTTCCCTCCTATCAAATCACAATCTTATGTACACCTGTCTACTTTGATTCTCCGTACGTGTGCTTTTGACCAGCCAGATTTTATCCGTAGTCGAAATTATATCGCAGATTGTACCGTACTGTATGAAATGGAAACAGTATTTACCGTGCATGTAGGCTAGGAACATTTTACTATTGCTTAACCAAGAAAGAAAGTAGTGTGGGTGAACACTAAACTATTATGTATATGAACTAGTTCGGTATTCTGTGTGCTCGTGTATGCCAATTTTATGGCTGACTAAACAATTACTTTTCTTTACATTGAAACTCTTTGCATCCACTTTGGCTGTATCAAACCAAATCAAATGAACTAGGCCTTGATTGCCTTGATGAATTTTTGGTGGTCTGTGGGGCCGATGTGGTGTGGATATATGCGGGTTATTCATGTAAACATGAGTAAGACTCTCAGATATAGAAAAGCTCTCTGGGTTTCTAGACTTTAGCCTGGGGCGGGCAGTGTGCGGTTAGATTTCATGAGTAAATGCAGTCTACACTAGTCATACATGCCACCTCTAATTTTTCTATCTTACCGATGTTATGATAACACAATTGGAAATTGCATACAGATAATTATAAAAATAAACAATCACATCATATCATACCATCACCGCAATGCCATGGTCTATGCATTACTCAACTTTCTCATGTAATAATCTTCCTTTTGGCTAAACTCGTATGTGGATGATGCTAAAAAATTATGTAATTTGATTTGTTATAGGATGTCTCGAGTCTACCTTCACTTTGCCATTCTTGGACTCCTCGTAGCAATGACGGTAGCAACAGGAAGTACCGGAAACACAGGCCGTAGTGGATACCCCCGATCTAACAGAGGTTTTCGCAATTCTCAACTATCAACAGCCAGAGGGTTCGGGAAACGTGATTCGGGTAGTTTAGTCAGCAACAGCAGGCCGTCACAGGGTTTATCGCTTGCCAACTATGACGGATTTCTCCCTGTTGTCTTCGACACGAGTAGAACGTAAGGGGTTTTAATCATTTCATTATTTTTATTTCATTGTGATTTTCTATCAAATGCATATATTTTGTAGGACATGATTTAGTGAGAATTGTGAATGGGTTTATCATCAATCGTGATTTCAAACAAAATTTTAAAGAGGTTACGTAACATCCGTTTGTATAAGTTGCAATAAGTTACGAAAGTAGCAATGCAAGGAAGTATGTGTTAGAGTAAATACGCGTAGACATAGGGGTGACGCAATTTTGCTTCAAATGTATATAGTACCTCATGTTTGCATTTTTAGTGCTTGATAATGGTTTTGAATCAATTTTAGGCTTGCATAAATTGGCAATGTTTCTCACGGCCATTTTGTCTCATCCGCACGTTGCATTAATAGCTGCTGGCATCATATATCGTAACGGTTATTGGTACTGATTTGTACCAAAGAAGAATTATCCTATGGCTATATAAGTTCACTGGTTTGTACGGTAAAAAAAAATTTGGCACGATCATGTTTGCTAGAGAAAAGCATGTGAGGCTATGCTAAAAAAAATTACTTCCTGTTACCCATATTCGTGATAGTCATCAATTTATTTGCGATATGCCTTTCACCAGCGTTATGTATGAATTAGATTGTTATTCTTCGCCTTGCAGAGTGATCCTATTGCTTACTTAACGTCAGTCAATTTTGTGGATTATGATGAAAGTTTGGACATTACATCACACACAGCTTTCTCAAGGTACCCCCAATGAGAAAATTTCCTCAACATATAATGTTATGATGTCCCTTGGACCCTTGTTCACTTCATTTTTTGCATATGATCCAAAGCCAGATAAATAATTAATCAGATTTTATATGTTTTAACATTGAATTGGTTTTTCCATGCTGTGCGGTCAACCGTTGACGATCTTGTGCTTAAAATATAATATCTTTCGACAGTAAACGAGCCAAAGATCAGCTGGAGCCGCACGAAATATGTCGGATCTAATAAAACCTTTGTCTAAAATTGGTATTACTAAAGAATTCAGGAATCCAGAAAAAAATGACAACTTCCGCTGAACTAAAACGCTCTGAGCTAGGAAAAGCTCATACACAGCATGACTGCTTTCGACTTTCGTGCCTACGATCACGTCAAATTCATGTAATCACGTCATAACTTCAACGATCAAAATGCTGGGTAAACGTGTGCTGCCTGCCAGTTCAGTGACATATTTAAAATCAGGTCATGCTCATGGTTCTGAAAGGTATCCTTGAAAGTCTGTGATTATGTTGGTTACATGATCATTTATTATCATGTCTATGACAAAGAGAAAGCAGAGGCAATGGGGCATTGTGAGATCTCAGATTTCTCACAGGCAGGTACCTAAATAGTTTAACCCACTTTCTATTTCCGGCTTTCAGGAACTACCCCACGAGTTGGTTGGTGGAACTGTTGCAGAACAATCCAGAAGTTGCAAAATTCATTGTAGATCGACTAGTGGACGAGAATGGGGATGGGGAACTAACACCCACAGAATTGACCCGAAGGGCATGCTTCTACTAGTTTGCACAAGTAGATTGTTCTCTTTTAGGTTACTCTACTATTTTTTCAGAAACTATAGGTAGGCTGATGTGTCATTTTTTGTAGTATAATTAACTTCCTTATTGTTCGCAATTCCGAAACAAAAAAGTACTTGAGTTGCAGAAGATATATGATATCATAATATATGAGTAATTGCAAGTAATAATAACAATAATTTATATGTATAACAAGTACCAGGAAAGTTTATGCGTGTTTTTGGTGGATCAAGTTTAAGCTTAAATTTCTTGCGTCGCACTTTACGTAATTTGTTATGGATGTGCTTCACAAGAAAAAGGGGACTGATTCATTAACATCATGAGTAAATCTTCCATATTGTGATTATAGTTAATTAGATACATACGTACATTAATAAAACAAAGTACCTTAAGGTTCATTTCAATAACTTGTGGCAGTTGGGGAAACTTTTTTTTCGTTTATATTAATGATAACAGGCGGAAGAGAAGTGGAAGATGAAGCAATATTTCTTTCAAATCAGCTACGTTGTAAAGATTCTTGTGAGAGGTAGTTCTCGCTATCTAATGCATTCGAGACTCAAAATGGGAAACCAAATTCACAGATGCAGAAGCAAGGTCTATCCCTCACAAGGGACTCTGCGGCTTATATGGGTTTAAAGAATAATTGAGAATCTAAAGTAAACGGAAAACAACTTTTCTACAATTGTACCAGGTTATAAACTGAGACTTAAATACAATGTTTCATTTTGCCCCAATAATCTGTTACTTCAATTGTCCCAGCTGTAATAGTAATGCTAAGATAAGGTAAATATGTATCTAATTTTATGACTACAGTAGAATACTATGACGCAAGTTTTTAAGTTCTTTGTTATTTAATGAAATGAGCGTGGCCCATTGCGTGTACACGTGTATAGAAAAAATGTAATACACCTAAAACAATAAAACACACCATCTTCACGTAATCAGCATGTACACATTTATAAGCTTTCTACAGATCAAATAAAACTGTTTCCACATTGCCCCATCTTACATTTGTTAGCAAATAGATGAACTTTCTCTTGTATTTTGGGTGTACCTACCTACCTACGCAGTCATCCCTCGTATTTTGCTTTCCTTCATCCTTCAACAAGATATTGCGTCATGCATACATGTAACATAGTCATTCATGCAATAGTTCCGGTTCTAAAAATGAAGTCCGATCCGAACACTTAAGTTAAACTGAAGCAATGATAGGAATGCTTTTAAATTAAATGCTTGTCTCGTGATTAATGTTGTCGTACTGTATCATTAGGCTGTCGTCACACTTACACCTACTTGGTGTTTGCTAAGGAGTGTTGTATTCATTTTAGATATTATACACTATATATACTTTTCCTAATAACTTGTAATTCTACACGCAAAATGAAATGTCTACCATTAAAGTAATTGCAAGAATCATCCAATATTGGGTGCAAAAAAATGATTGTTAACACAGCACAAAAGCAGCAAAGTAGACTTTATGCATATAGATATCGATGAAAGCTAAAATATATGCATTTCTTTATCCTTCTGATTTTATGAAATTTTTATGAAAATGTAGAGGTATGTCTAAGTACGCTAGTTGTAAATGAAATTCTACTAATGCCAACTGTAGGTATAGTGAAAGTGTAAAAGAGCAGACACAACAGATACAAATATTTAATAAAAAATGTGAAAGTTAATGGACATTGGTCTAGACATCTGAGATAGACGTGTCAAATGATGTATTGAGATGCATGTAGGTTATAGTAAAAAGGTACGGATTGTGTGATAAATGTGGAAAAAGTTTTCCTTTTAATCGAATGTCATTTAGATAAAAATGTAAAGTTGTTAAAAAATTTCCCATGATGAATTCTCATTATGCCCTTGGATTATGCCTAATAAAGTTCCAGCAAGGTTCCAGAGTGAATTTCATGTGACTTTTTACTACATTCAGTGAGCATTACGCAAGTTATTTCATGAAACCAGAGTTGGTGAAAATATAATTGCTTTATTGGTGTGTCATTGGATATGAATACAAAGTAATATTAAAATTTCAACAACAACAAACAAACAAGGTATATGTTATTTCAAGGGAATTTGGGTGCTGTCTACATACACTTCAAATTGATAGAAAGGCTCAACTCAAGTCATCGAATTCTATTAAATACCAAGATCGTTCATACTCAAAGCACTTTAAATGGGAACTGAATTAGGTCTCATATATGATATGCTCATAACTAAATAAATCTCAACATTTAAGAGAGTGGACTTCTATCTGAATGTTCCTGGATGTACTTCGAATGCTTCTCCTTAACAAGATTTACGATTAACGACTCAATCTCGTTGTCTTCATTGGGATTGTCGATTTTAACTACTTCGCCAGTTCTTTCGACAGCTGTAACAGTCTTTTTGCGAGTTGTCAGCATGTTTGCTATTACCATCTATATTCAAAACCAACACGTTGTATATACTACCATTTAAAAGAACAAACAAATTGATTGCGATAAAGGATATAGCAGGATTTGAAAATAATTTACGTTATGTTGATATAATTTCAAAGCTTTCTCGGCTTTCTGAAGTAAAATATTAGGGTCTGTTTCCAGTTTAAAGGATATTATATACGCCTCAGGAGCCCACTCTTTGACCAGAGGACGGAGCATTTTTGGTACAAGAGAAAAGGTAATCTCAGGCTTACGATCAGACTGCATTTTGTGTTCGGGCTAAAAAGATGAAAAGTTGGAAGAATATTGATTAAAATAAATACGTTGGTTCGCATATGAGGATAATACTTCATTAATTAATGATCCATCATCCATCAAGAGTAAAACTAACCATGTCGTTCTTTGGAATATAAAAATCAGAGACCGCAGCAGCCAAATAAAGCATCCCACGGGCACCAACATTGTTTAGTTCTGTTGAAACACCTTTCAAAAACCAAAGGTAGTCTCCCAGCGATTCGTATGTTATTGCGAAACATGACGATTTGTACTTTTCATAGCGTTCCAACACTTCCTGAAGTTTTGATGCTTGACAGGATTTGACTATTATACGGAATAATAAAGATTAGACCTATTCCAGATATACATGACAATTCTTATAAGTGTTATATTTTTAGCTAAAGTCTGACCTTTCACAGGAGTCCCTTCTCCGGTTCCTCCAGCAAGCTCTAGTACATCTAATACCGAGGGAACATGCCGTGCATAGGGTTGAATACTCTTTTGTCTGGAAAGAACAATAATTTATACCACTTAAAAATTCCAGCAAACATTACAAGCGTTCATCATACATGCTTTGACTCACCTATTTAAAAATATGACTTTATAACCTTCCTCCAAAAAATACTCTGTCGAAGCAGCACCTCTAGTTCCCGAACTGAAATTGTCAACAAAGCGTACCGTCAACTGCTCCAGTGGAACCATTGTCCCACCTGAAGTCACAACCACAACCCGGTGTAGCTCTTGGCTAACATCACCAATGAATTTCTTCACTTCTCCAATAATCTCTGCATAATTGACTGGAGCCGGGACCTCATTGTAGAAATCATTCCAATGCCTTGTATTCTCTCCCGATTCACTGGCATCCTTCACAATTTGACTTTTCTTCTCCTCTGACATTTTCTCAAGTAAATCCCAAACTGTTTCTTTTCACAGCAATAGCAATCACTAGCGTCCACCTCAAGTTGCCCCCTTCCCTTGCATTAGCAACTAATTGACTATCAAACTATCATGAGATCATGACACATGAATTAGCCACATCATATTGTATCCTCAATTTTCCATGTGAAACAATGAAACAATTATCCAGCTATGTGCGTACTTTGAGGATGATTTTGCAGAAGGAAAATGCGTCACATTTTGCAACGCTCTTGCTCTTGCGCTTGCTTCATCATCCGAAGAAGGTAAATGCACATTATATGGCAAAATGAACTTGAATCTTGAATGTTTTGCTCATAACATAATTGCCAAATGCCAATGCGTAACAAACAAACTCATCATCTGCATCTGTATCCCCCTTGTGTGTTCACGTATTGGTAAGTACGTATCTCAAACAAACACCTGATTTTTACCTATTTAGGGAATAATATATCTTCAAGGCAGGACAGATACCTTGTCTTCTCTGTTGTTTTAGCTTTAGCTTCCCTTTTTGCTTTTACTTTACGTGTTCTGTGTGTACATTCAGCTTTGTTGGTTTACACATTACAATTACAATAGGCACAACATACGGATACAGATAGATAAGTACATAAAATATAAAAGTACACATACTCCCCAGTAGTGCATATATAGTGCTCAATGATTTTGTTTGGGTTTCAAACACATCTGAAAAGGTAGATAGATGCACTTAACTTTAGAGCATTTTTTAAAAATTTAACCTCAATCGCATAATCAGTTCTCAATAATTTTGATTGAAGGAAGGAACAGATCTCCTCCACCTGTCAAAACCAGAATTTGTTGATAATGGTGTGAAAAGAGTGTGAAATTACATTTACTTGCCAGCAGCTCAAAGTGCTAACTAATTAATATTTTATTTTTCAAAACGATTGATTGACGAGATCCATAGCGAATGCTTTAAATTGATAAGAGGAGCTGCTTGACTAGTTTAAATTTTAGTGTAATATTTGACAACTCATTTTGGACACGGAGACGACTTTGACTTTAACTAGTGATACAATGAGTGTAGATGTCATGTCTAACGTTGTGGATAACACCATTTCATCAATGGTAAGAAGGAGGAGTTTGGTCTGGTTAAAGTAGTTAGAATGACAAAGGTAAATATTTAGAAGTATCATTACAATTGCGTGTTATTTTTGAAAATTTTAGGAGATAGAGGAGCCACCTCAGCATGTTCAAGACTTATATTCGGATGATCCTGATAAGCTACTTGAGGCTGTCTCGTAAGACATTGATAATAATGATAATGATAAGATTTATACTTGTGGCGTTTCGTGTTGTTGATGGTTTTAAGACAATCAATGCTTTGTGTTTTTGTAGGCGACTGAAAAATATGGTAATTGGAAGTAATCGCCAAAAGTCGATTGCCATTAAACATGGTATACTCCCCAGAGTACTTACTTTGCTAGGTGATGTCCAATGGGGTGACGAAATACGAAGGGAGTCCTGTATTGTGTTGGGATCTTTAGTAAAGGGGACAGAGGAAAACGTTAGAGCTGTTGTGGACGCTTTGTCGGTTCCAGTTTTGATACGAGGTTCCATATTATTCAGTTAACATTTTTAATTCAAAAGTTGGTGAGGTGAGAATTAATCAGTTATGTTTATTTTGGGAAACCGTCTTTGTTTCTATTATAGTCCTGTCATCTGAGGATTCCGTTCTTGTGGAATATAGTTTGACTTGTTTGAAAACAGTTTTCTCTCACCGCTTCGCTCCTAAAGATGTGCTTTATAGTGACCCAGGACTGATTAGACATCTTTTGTCACTGATGAATGAATCGGTTGCAAACAAGATTTCTGTAGCATCTATTCTTAGTGATGCTTGTTCTGTAAGTCTAATTTTTAAATCATATATGCCATTACAGTACAATACTTATGACATCAACGTGAAGAATTTTTTTATCTATTAATTTTGTCAGACGGCTGATCATCAAATAACTTTGGCGAATCACGGAGTTGTGACGCATTTGGCAGCACTTCTTGTTTCTCCCAGCATTAAAGTTCAAATGCCTGCTGTCAAATGCTTAACAGAAATGTCGTATAAGAATGAGCACGTGTCCTCTGTCATAGCGGAAACTGTTTACAATGGAAAGAAGTTACCAGATTTGCTAATTTCACTGTTAAGCAGAGATAAGCCAGATAAGATGCAGTTACAAGTTGCTGCATGCTTTACTTACCTCCACCGAGCAAATGCTTTACCTCCAACAGATGATAAAGTTTGTATGAAAACTCTACCCTGCCTTGTTAGGATGTGCTCTAAAGAGCATGACACGGAGACTAGAGTTGTTGCAGCAGAAACTTTGTCATACTTGATAGAAGTTGATAAGGAACTCCAGGCAACTGCTGCCATTTCAAATCGGCTTATTTCTACACTTTCGGAATTCCTGAAGCCTCAGCAAATAGTGTTCAAACCACTGACTGGAACTACTGCTGTCATGCATAAAGCTGCCTTTAAGGTAAAAAGTCAATCAGCACCAGCTTTGTTTTAACGTGGCAGTAACAACTTTTGAACTAATAGACTGGATTTGTGTTACATAGGCCTTTGCTTCTTTGGGAGCTAATGATGAACAAATCAGAAAAAGGATCATTGAAACGGAACCACTAATGGAAAAAGTTGTGGAATGCCTTGATGAACCAAACCCTGATATTGCATTAGCTGCTGTTAGATGCTTGCACTCTTTATCTCGATCAGTGCAGCAGCTGCGAACAACTTTCAAGGTATATTTTTTACCTTATCATTATGCTTAATCAGTTTAGTTTGTCAATTTTCTTTAAATTTAATTTGAATCTGGAATTTTTGTCATGTAGGACCATTCAGTTTGGAAACCTTTGCTGAAGTTGCTTCAACACAACCGTCAAGATATCTTAGCCGTGGCTTCCTCAACACTGTGTAATTTACTTTTAGAATTTTCACCATCCAAAGAGCCCGTCCTAGAATCAGGGGCAGTTGAAGTTTTGTGTAATCTAACTCGCCACGAGGATGTTGGCTTACGATTGAATGGAATTTGGGCTTTAATGGTTAGAATGCGATAGTAATTATTGCTTTTAATAGTGTGTTTTTCGTTTACATCATGTTGATGAATTGACTTTTGATTTTTTTTGTCAGAATGTAGCATTTCAAGCCGATCAGAGATTGAAATCACAAATTCTCGTAACACTTGGAATGGATCAAATATTCAGACTGCTGTCAGATGACGAAGCAAACATTGTTATGAAAACATTAGGACTACTCCGAAATCTACTCACCAGTGCTGCTCATATAGATCACATAATGGGGCTTTATGGAAAGCAAATTATGCAAGCATCAATATTAATCCTGGAAGGCGATCACGGACCTGAGACAAAAGAACAAGCTCTTTGTATGCTTTCTAATATAGCTGATGGCTTTTCTGCAAAAGAATTTATTATGACAAATGATGACGTTTTGAAGAAAATAACAAGTTACTTGTCACACTCATCACCGAAACTCCAAACTGCGGCAGTCATGTGTGTGTCAAATTTGGCTTGGAAAGAAGAGGATGGGTCGTTAGAAAGGCAGGCGAAGCTGAAAGAGCTTGGGGTGCAAAAACTGTTGCATTCTTTAATTACAACTAGCGATCAAAATTTATTTGACCGGTAAGTTACTAAACTATTTTAAATTGTATTTTTATAGTGAAATTTCTAGAACTAAATTAAAACTTTCTTTGATTCAATAAAACAGGGTTAAAACAGCGTTGAATCAATTCTCACCAAATTAAGATAGCATATAGCGTGGTTCCGGTATTTTAAGTTCAGTTGAGTGAAAGTTTTGTTAAAGTTTATTAGATGTAATAAAGGTGTTCGGGAATCTTGACTGCAATACAATATGAACAAAGGAAATTTGCAATAATATTCAACGTTTCCACATTATATATATATACCCCCATGGGCATAGCGTAATTTCCTCATGTTTTCGTCGAGAACCCCTACTTGTGGTTGTGTAGTGTCAATGTATTTGTGTGTTATCGTGTGTTTTTTGACTTTCTTGAAACAAAGGCTTTAAGCTGTTAAATAATCAGGCTATGGGTAGCCATAAATCTCGCAGAGTCCTTTTTTATGGTAGTAGGTATCTGCCATTGTCGTTTTAAGCAAAAAAAGGCAATGTGGTTATATATATGTAAGGATAATTTGTAAAATTTGATATGATACAATGACTATGTGTAGATCTGTAAAACTATTCATGTGCTGAAATTAAATCAATCGTCTGTGTGACTTGTGACTTTTCCCCAACGTTCAACACCAAAAATACGTAGCCATAAAAAGTTTAGCATTTAATTCGGATTCGAATGATTTATAAATTCATAGTCCGTTATGTTGAATTACAATATCTTAGTTAAAAGAATTATTATATACATTCATTCATGGTTTAGCAATATCGGTTGTCGGAATCTTTTCCATCTTCAGATTTCTTATTGATAGAATCCGGATTTCCAATTGGGTCAAGATCCGCAAATAAATCATACCACGATTTCGCAGAATTGTTAGGATTAGCACTACCGGCCAAAGTTTGTTCTTTTTGGGAAGCTGGTGCATTTGGCAATGGAGTAGATGTGTCAAGGCTAAGGCTTAATAAATCAAGTTCACCTGGAAAAAAGAGGGTATATTTTGATCATTTACATCAATGATTATTCGAATTTGCAATATTTTAGACAGTAGTAGTACAGTTAGTTTTACGTACCACTTGTATCAAAGTTCAGATTCCCTAAATCAAGCAAATGTGAAGGCATAAACGTAGACGATGAATTGATACTGCTAGAGGGCTTCAAAGGATTCATAATGGAAGACGACGGCTTTGGTGCAGAATTTTCCAAGTTTGGAATTAGTGGCTCTAAAAATAAAATTAAAAATGTCTGTTGGAGGAAATGCTCGAAAGTGGAGGATTGGTGATTGGCAAATGAGTAGCTCATCAAATTTACCGTTAGTTTGGGCTGATAATAGAGGAGCTGCACTAGAAATCTCGTTCAAAAGCAATAATGTATCACTTTCCGTTTCAAATGGAATACTTTCAAAATCTTCAGAACAAAGAAGATCCATCACGTCCTTTTCTTTACCGTCTTTATCTTTGTCTTTTTTCGAGCCTGCTTGTAATTGTTGAAAAATCATTAAATTAAAAAAATTACCAAAGAAAATAAGTTTTCCTTTTAATAATGTCTATAAAAACAGACCTTGACTCTTAAAGGAACCGATATTGATAAGAGACCCAGTTGCTACACCACTACTGCTGGAAGCGCTTCCGGGTTCTTTCTCTTTCCCATCCGTGTTTCCACACAATCCTAAGCCTAAATCTAAAGTGTCATGGGCATTTTCGGTTTCCGGACTCAAGTCCATAGGCCCTCCAAGTAAATTTTCGAGTAACTGAGAAGCATTTGTTGGATCCAAGAGATCCATGTCAGAGTCTTGGTTTCGTTTAGAATCTTCTTTTGAATTATCCTTTTCCTTTGGTTTACTTTCGTCTTCTAATTCATCATTAAAGTCAAATAAGATCTGATCAGTGAGTTCTTTCCCTTTGGACCCGGTTTCTTCGGCCAGTTTTGTTGCTGGCTCTGCTAATTCCTTCACCACCGAAAATTCGTAATGTTGATATCCTGATTACATTTATAGAGAAAATAGTCAATCAATCAATCATTGCATTTCAATTGCGAGCCTAAAAGTTTTTAAAAGCGAAAATGCATAATTTTTACCTTTGCATGTCGCCGCAAGGGTATTAAAGATTTTTGCATTCTTGGAAGTAATTTTTTGCATCGAATTTTGATACTGTATTAGTGCATGAGAAAACATGTTGCATCGTGCTGCAGCAAGCAAGTCAATTTTTTGAAGGCATGCTAATTTCAACTTATCGAATTGTGCTTTGCTTCCTTTCACATGAGTCTGAACCTATATGTATATTACAACAGTATTAGTTGCATGAGTGAAAGCTGTTGAAATTTGATTACTCATAATAAAGTATATTCTGAGTTAGATTACATTTCTAAACTTATCCATTTGTTTATTCATGTCCGGGTCAAGCTCCTGGCTTACATTCTTCATCCAGTTTAGTGCAGCTCTGTATTCCGTCCGATTCTTTTCCATGTGATGGACAGTTTCCCATGTATCTTCTACGGCACGGTTTCTAAACGTCTCCACTTCCTACAAATACACAGCAGTGGCAAAGTGAAAGTCGGAGAATTTTTATAGTAACTATGTTGTAAAACATTGAAACTACAAAAGGTTCCATCTTACTTGATACAATCTCAAAAGCGGGGGCCTAAGCCCAATTTCTTGTTGGCTGCAATATATTAAGCTTTTTCCCATCTGAATCATCATTTTTCCTGCGGCTGATTTGTCTGATTTTCCAAATTCCTTCATAAATCTCCCCATCGCATTTTGCTCATGTGCCAAATCTGTTTTCCAATCATAAATAAATTAGTTCTTAATTTGTTAATTTATTATGTGTGATGCATGTTTTCCCCCGAATACTCACAGCATATTCGTTCCTGGTAGCGATCCAGCAGCTTATTCATTGCAGATGAAGTTTGCCTAATTGATTTAAAAAGTTCCAACTTTGCATCAAGCTCTGCATCCGAAGCCACGATGCACTCGTCATCTTTCTTGCCAAGCTTCCTATATACGGTTTGTTTCGTTACCCAGTACTGATGTTGAAGCTTATTTACAGTTGATCGATCCATGATGCAACTTTATTCTACTACTTCTACTCTCTTGATGAAGCACTTTTCACTAAAAGTCACTTTTAGGCTAAACTTGTAACGATTATTTACGTGAAGTTATTTATGCAAAGCTGAATTTCATCACTACACATGTACATTGCCCCAGTTTTATACTAGCAACCAGAGACGATCATATAAATGTAGGCAGTAGAACGAACGTACGAGTCCACCCACGCAAGTTGCAGGGTGAAAGTGTGACCTGAAACGTTATGAAAAATTATTAGTTTTCCCCCTTATGCTATGAATTTGATGTATTTTATCGAAATATCTATAAATGTGATTGTTTTATACAAAGATTCATAATAAAATTGTTGGACGCTGCAATAATATATTAAACAACTTACTTGCAACCTAATCGTCAGGAAATTGGGGTGCCAAAATTCTTAGAAAATTTTAGACAAAAGAGAAAGTAGTTGTGCATTGCAGAACATCAGGAAGGAGATGATGAGAAATAGAGCAGATTTTTGCGCTAGATACTTTTATGACATTCGGGAAGAAATAAGGAATGAAATTAAATATCGGATCCTGTTGTGAGTATGTGTTGTACTGATTCTATAATCTATCTATATGTATAACTGTGGACGTCGTATACAGATTATGCCATGTTTTTTCTTTAGCTCGGAAACTTAATAGCTTTGAACCAACTGTACTGTATATTTACGTATTAAGTAAGTTTACAGTGTAGGCAGATACTCTGGTAGTGGAGTGGTGGTAAGTACAGGTCAGCGTAGTAGTATCTTCATTATTATGCCGTGCCAGCTCAGCTTTCAATATGAGTATAGATGGATGCTATGGGGAAAAGACATCTGCGGAGTCGCAACAGACCTCGCAGGTGGTTCGGCAAAGTCGCTCGGCTTGCATCTGGAGAATAATGCATGGAATATTGGAAACATACTTGTTGGTACGTAGAAAGAAAGTTTGCATGGCTATAGCTGTTTGTGGTTGCTCTTTTCGTCATATCATATCAAGACATAATATTATGGATAGAATTTTGTCCGTATAGCATAGGTACAATTATTGCAAGAAGACTTTTTCATTCTTCTCAGAATTTCTACATAATATTTTCTATAACTCATATACCAATACAATAATATTTTATGTTCTAATGTACATTCCATGAAAATGTCAAGTTTTGGCTTGCAAATGGACATTGGAGTCTTTACGCGTATGTTCAGTTTTTGTATTCACAGACAGGATTGATTCACACCACAATTTGTCGTGGAGTAATTGATATGGCATAGCCCCTATGTGTATGAATTTTCCAGAAAGGAACGCCTGCTGAAATGAAAGGATAATTATAACAAAAGAGTATGCCTTTAATCCCTATCTATGAAGCTGTAGATGTAATACCATGCTTATTCCATTTATATGAATAAATGTTTGGTGTGCAAATGAGTGACCGGAAATGAAATGCGGTTGGACATTTGACATTTAACTCGATATTATGTGATACTCATGCTGCGTAGTTCTAATATGCATTAACATTGGATACTTGGTCTACAAATAAAGCTCTGAAAATTAAAAAAACATAAGAGAGATTATACGTAATAGGTTACACGCGTTGAAGTTGCAATTGCACGCGTTTTATGAATTGCAAGGAATCTCGAAATACACAAGCATGCTCATGACTTTAAAAACTTATTTTTAATTCATGTCAAATGCATTAAAATTCTACTTTGACGAGAAATGATTTTAATAAACAGTGGACTAAATCCTTATAGATTATAGCACTGTTCTTACAATGCCCCCTCCTTGCTTTTAGGTGTTATAGGCCGTGGGGATAGGATCAGTTAGTTTTTTTTTGCGATCGTCTAATAAATGTTGAAGAAAATGCCAACTAATCAGGAAACTGTAGGTGGTCACATGATCGATGATCTTAAACCTTTATGGGTGGTATTAAATCGAAGCTTGCTAACTTTGTTACAGAAAGTTGTATGGTACAGTTGTGAAACGCAATGAACTTTATTCATGTAAAGTCAAAAGTATGCAAAAGCTTAAGAGAAAAAACTGTCAAAACTGCTTTATGCCGGCATGAAGGTTGCTAGATGTAAAAAAATATAACAGTAGTAGAGAGGCCGGAGAAAGTTGGAATTTTTATTAACATAAAATTTCATTTTCAAGTCATCTTTTAAATTAAAGCATACATCATGGTACAAACTCCAATCATTGTTGATTGTTATGGTATGTATTGTACTTTACACAATAAATTTTTATTTTTGCATGCTGGAGTTATGTAGAAAGTAGACTGAAAGTATTTTGACTTTCTTCGAGAGTGGAAAAAGCTGCTTTCTTATTCGGTAAGTAATAAGCACATGCTTTTTCGTCTTCATCTTCTAAACCAACCACACATTATTATGCATGGCTCGTCTCATCCTTATCACATCTCCCATTCCGCAACCAACGAAATGCAAAAGCATCTGATAGCACACAACAAATGTTTTGGTTGCTTATATAACTTCATGCACACAAAAGTCAAAGCTTGCAAGCGAAACTGTCTCACTCAAAAGCTTTTGGAACCCAAACTCCGTTTCTGATTGAAAAACTAATGGTGAATTAAGCTGGAAAGAGTGTTTAAAGTGTGTGAATGATTGCCAATGTTAGCGTTAGTTAACTTACTAAAATTAAACAGGTATGACTTAACCGAGACCGAAATTTCTATGCCGGCCTCGAATGTAAAACTATTAATAACAATTTGAATAAGAACCAATAATAGTAAGAAAGTTGTCTCGTTAATATTTGCTAACTGAAACAATATTTTGACATGTTTGTAATTAAGACCTCATCATCACGTCTCTGTCAGAAGAAATGGCTTACGAAGACCAGTTGTCGGAGTTTTTACCTCTCTCTGAAACGGAACGGGAAGTTTGTGAAGCAGCAATAAATCATTTCTCGGAAGAAGACTTTCAAACTTCTGCCGATTTACTTGCAAACGTTGTAGCTAATAGGCCCAATGACCACCGATTCAAACATAATTTAGCCGTTGCTGAGTTTCGTCAACGATCTTGTACAGATTGGAAAAAGTTTACGGAGGATCTAACAAAAGCCTTTAGCGATGTACGTTAAATATTCCATAATCCATGTATATGAAATTCACTCATTATTGACTCAATTCACTACACAATCAAGACAATCAGACTCAATCCATTATTGGACTTTCCTTCAAACGTTAATGAATATTTGCTTTTCTATAGGCAAAATTGGACCAGGAGCCTGATGCCATCAAACAAGATGCTCTTCAGTATCCAGTCCTATGGTATAATTTAGCTGTTGTATATTTCCACCAGAGACGTACTCGAAAAGCCTTGGCTGTTTTGGAAAAGTTGTCCAAAACTTTTAGCAATGTTATGAGTAAGCTTGCAACGTAGTTTAATGAATTTGTGTTAATCCGTGTTTTCCTTGAAATTGAAAAAGCAGAATGTAGGCGTGGGTGTTGAGGATAATGTCTTTTTTATTTGCAGCACCACTTACAAAAAGAACAAAGCTACTATTGATTGACGTTCTAATACGAGTTCAACAATATGAAAGGGCGCTGAATGAAATAGAAGTATTTGAAGCTCAACTACGGCCCGACATTTCATGTGCTCCAAAGCTCAACCCGGGGTCAACTGCTGCTGCGGTGTCCCAGCCGGCATCCACACAAGCTGCAGAAACAAAAGTGAATAATTAAATGACAAATGAAAACATGATGGTTTACTGTTGGATATGTTGGAGTATGAGGAATTTTGTATTAACCTGAGCTAAGCCACAATTTTTTTCTCCATTTCAGTTTGATGCAGATGTCAGAATTAAATTGCAGCAGTATAAAACTCTTTGCCATCTATGTATGAAATCTCTAAAACTTGGTAAAAAGGAATGTAGGCAGCTATTCATGGCTACGGGCCCTTCATCTCCGGTGAGAAACTGTTATCAGTGAGCAACACTCTACCACTGGTTTAAAAATAAACTGTTTCATCATCAAAGTGTCTAATAATTTCATTTTTGTCACAGGTTACATATGTTGGAACTTGTTTAAAAGCTTATCATGACTATTTGAGGGGAAATGTCAAGAAAGCTCATAAAACTATCACTAACTTGAAACAGCCTGGAACAGAAAACGCCGAGTCGCAAGAAAACATTCTAGAGTACGTAAAAAGTTTCCTTCATTTTAGAAAGATTGTATACTTATAACAATGCGTAATTTCAAATGGCTTCTTATTTTTCATGAATTCTAGACAGTTTGGCGATCTGCTTAATGTGGTGTGTCTGAATAATGAAGCTTGTTGCGATTTTTACCTTGGAAAACCGACAATTGGAGGCATGAATTTTGTGAAGGCAGCTGCAGAATTTGATAAATACTCTGAAAGAGATCACTGTAAGAAATGATAATTTTTTTTTCTCAAGAAATATGAAATGTTTATGGAGTTTTGTTTATGCATGCGTATATGCTACTTTGTGATTTAGCAACACTTCCTATTTATGCAGCGAAAATCAACATGAAGCTGGAATTAATGTATAATTTTGGAGTGACCTTACTCAATTTAAAACGACCAGCGGAAGCATTAAAGTACTTGAACATGTGCTTGAACTTTTATTTTAACAACCCAAGACTTTGGCTACGAGTGGCTGAATGTTGTATTCAAATCGAGAAATTGGTGAGATTTACTAAGATAAAATATAACTTAACCTTCGTTTGTAGAACTGTCAAAATGTAGGGTAATCTGGGTAATATAAAAACATCAAAGTCAATGAATTCATTCACCATTAGGATCGTGAGCAACAAATCGTAGGTGACGGAAGACGTAACTTAATTAAAGATCATAATGACAGTGAAGCTTCGGGAAAACTTGTATTTGCAAACTCTTTCAACGAATATAAGCCTACTAATAACAAGTAAGTTGTGAATTCCTTGATTTAAAATACTTGTCTTCTTCGATTAAAAATTTCAAACATTTCGCTAATTAATTCACTGTTTTCGTGTATTTAGTGAGGATGCTGTAAAAGAAAATGACAAGGAGAAGCCTACTTTAGAATATGCAAATATTTGTTTAGAAAATGCTTTGAGGTTGGTAGAGTCTGACTCTATTGCAAATGAAGGTTGCCTGTACGTCAAACCTAGCACCCCCATATCCAGTATCCAAGAAATTAATAGCCTTCACGCTGCCATTTTGTGTGCTGCAGCATATGTACAGCTTAAGTTAGAAAACTACCCTTTAGCTATCAAACGATGTCACCAACTTATGTCACTACACAATATACCAGGAGCATATCAGTGAGTAGAATTCGTTTTCTTTTTACATTTTGCTTAAATATTATTAAACTTGTAAGTACGCTGATTTGAGCACTCTAAATTCTTTACTTTTACGCAGATATTTAGCAAAAATGTACCTTGGTGAAGCCTACTTCAAATATGGTCAACTTGAAAAAGCACACGAAGCACTATTTCAAGAAAATTCGTGTGACGTGAACTTTTATGTATCTCCGGAAAGCGAAGATAAAAAAGATGATGCTGGAAGTGAATGTAGTTGGCCAGGTCAACCTGCTGGAGGAACAAATGGATCGATAAATGTTAAGCCAGTCAGTGGTAGGCTACATAATAATATGCAGTTACTTAACCATATTATTATATGTTTCGGTTCTGTAACTCTTTTGGAATTAACTTGTTTTTATTTCTCAATAGAGTGGCACCCTTATGACGAGACATCTGCCAAAGCAATATTAGTATACAATCAAGCTGTGAAGTTAGCTTCTTCTGGTGAACTGGATAAAGCCTCGGAGCATTTACGAGTAAGATTTAAAGTTTATCTTTAATAATCTATGTAACATTGATGCTGTTACTAATGAATATTATTTATGCTTTATGATTAGCATTGGATATCAAAGAATGAAGGTCGTGCGTTAGCCCCAGAATTCATGAAACTAGCCATTTATCTGCACATTCGATTAGGTAAGTCTGCAAGTTCTTTTACTGAAAAATATTGGACGAATATTTTATAAAGTTTATATAAATTCTTTTGTAGGAAACATTGCAAAGGCCAAAAGTCTACTGAAAACCTCGGTAGTGAATGGCTGACTACAGTATTATAATACCATAACGTCTGTAAGCTCTGCTCTGGTTCCACATTCTTCTGATTTATTGTCTTTAAAGAAAGACATATATATTCGAAACATAATAATAATAACAAACAAAATTCGCATGTCTAAACTAGAATAAAATGTGATTGCATTTTAACAACCAACTTTAAGTGAACACTCCATAATGATTTTCACTGTATCCAGGAGGCTTCCATCCATAAGGGACCTTGCTTGCTACTCGTGTTATCTCCTTCAATTCTTGACTTTGCAAGATTTTTCTTTGCTCAGTATTTTTAGTTCCGATGACCATTGTTTCTTCGTCCTCTTCATTTTCTACCCAATAAGGATCTTTTGTCCTGCAACTTTTCTTGTCATCATCGGTTTCCGCCCACTCCCTTCCAATCTCATCAATTTCATAATCAGGCCCACTGAGAAAATGTTCCACTGTCTTGAATACAAAATACCCTCCAAGTAAGCAGATAATCATGGCTAGATCATATTTAATGGGCTTCAGCCGGATTTTTAACCAGGGTATATCAAACCAGCCTTGTACGTTTGGTATGTGTGATGGCAAAAAGAATCCTGGTGCAACAGAAGTCAGTTCTATAGGCTGAAAGTATCCACTACTGTAAGCTGGAGCATATAGTACATCTGCCAGTTCTTTCGGTGTTTCAACTGATGGTACAAGTGAACTCCCAACCATATACTCTTCTATTTGCCATAACCGAATTAGTGTACAGAGCATTGAAGAGTAGAGTGAAAGTTCCGAGAGTATCTCCCATATTATCACTCTTTCTTTCTTGAGTACATATTGATAATGATCTGGTCGTTGTCCCAGAACCCACGCAGTAATTAGATTACTGACAGGATGACGATCATCATCATACGCTTGATATTGAGATAACCGGTCATTCTTGTAAACTCGAAAATACACATAAGAATGCATGAGAGCTATTAATGAGTAGGGGGTGTATAGAAACCATGCTTTTGGATGGGCATAGGAAATGTAAAAGCCAAGCAAGCCGTAGAATATTGTGTTCTCTTGCAGGAGCCATCCATGGGAAACATAGTGAAAGTAAATATGCCCTGCCATTTCTGATTCTACAAGAATCATATCTTTTCCATCAGCCACTGCTTTCTCTATTTCCACTACGGATCTTTGCATCGGATCTATCCCGCCGATAAAGTGTGGTATTCTTGACCATAATTGAGTTTGACTAAATTGTGGTCCAGTGTAAGGCTCTAGGAAGGAACTTAAGCTTTTACTCTTCAAAGGATCATGGTCTTCGACGTCCAATGGGTCTGGAATAAGAGGTCGCAGCCACCAGTATCGCAACAATGAGAATGCTAACATTGTTTAAACAATCAATAATTGAATACAAAAGTTAAGTATGCGTTAACGAGTTACAATAAAAAAGTTCTCCGATTGTGGAGCAGGAGTAATATCGATCCCATGATGAAGCCATAATAAGTTTATTTTTTTACCTTTAATGAAAAGTAAAATTGCTTTGTACTATACTTTGTGCCCACAGGAACAGTTAACAAAACGGATGAAAAATCAATGAAAAATCGTTCCTTTAATTAACACACACTGGTTTATTCAAATTCGTCACTTACATAATACATGCAGCAGGTGAACAATCCTTTAATTTTGTTATAAGGAAAACGTAACAAGTCAATCATTACTGACTTTACAAATAAAACTTATCATGATAACTTTTTGTTAAAAATATTATAGTAGTATAAGTTCAAAAAACTCAAGCATGACAAAGGCGAATCGTGGTTTTGCCGGTGACCGTAATCATTCCTTCTTCTGTCAGATCATTCAACACATCCTCGAACATTTCCTTTGTAATTTGCTGTAAATTATAGATTACGGGATAAGTTAATATCACATATATATAATTTATAGAAAAAATAGTTCAGAGTTATCTAGAAAGTAGTTGCATACCCAAGAAGAATTTTCTCTTAGCTCTCCAAGAATTTTCTGATAGTTCACCATTTGTACTCTTCCTTTCGCATTGAGTAACCTTCTAAGTGTAGCAGCAAGTTCTGCTTGTCGTTTGCGGCTAGTGCTACTTTTACCAGTTGTGAGAATGGACACGTCAATTTTTCCAGTATGAGGATCTGTGGCCGATTGTTTTACAGCCTCTCGATGAAGTCGCCAAGCTTCCTCAACGTCAGCCACTTCAACCTTTTCGGAGAGCCTTACTTTGGCATGAGCTTCTGACAATCGAATTAACGACTCCAACTGTCGAGGATACGCAGTAATTTGTCCTCTTCCTGCACCCGCCTTTCTCATATCAACATACACTTGAATGAGACGTTGAGAAGCTTCGTCCGTCAGTTTCGGATTTACCATTTCTTTTGCATAAGTAATGTAATCCCTCAACACATTCATTTCCTGTTTCAAACAAGTCAAAGAATTATTTATCAATGCAATGAAAAGAAATAAGCACTAGCACACCAAAATCAGGAGATGATAAATTATAACCTTACCAAATCATCAGTCTCTGAGACGTCAGGAGCTCTGAAGTATAACGAAATCATGTGGCGAGCAAGTCTCCTATCATAAGCATCATTTTGTGGATCCACCAGCAGGAATATTAAATCAAATCTGGAGAAAAAATCGTAGACTTAGTTTAGGCTTGGTTTTAATAGGTAAATTATCATGTCAATGTTTGTTTTTCATTAACATTCCTCGAGTGGTAATAATTTACCTAGACAAAAGTGTATGAGGAAGATTAACATTCTCAACGATAGTTTTTCTTGAATTCCACTGAGACTCGACGGGATTTGCAGCAGCTAAAACGGATGTTCGTGCGTTCAACTGACAAATAATTCCAGCCTTGGCAATGGACAAAGTCTGTTGCCTGTTTGACAAAAAATTAATACGTACAATATGACAAATGTGTAATTTAGTCAACAATAATCACTATAAAAACTAATATGTTGTATGAAACACTCACTCCATAACTTCATGCAAAATACTTCTGGTCGACTCGTTCATTTTGTCAAACTCATCGATGCAACATACACCATTATCGGCCAACACAAGTGCCCCTCTAAAAAGTACAAGTAATCCGGATTAAATTTTAAATATTCACTTAATAAAACTTGTTACTTACAATTCTTGAATGACTTACGTCTGTAAAACCAACTGACGAGTTTCTGGATCCTTTGTAACATATGCGGTGAGACCTACAGCACTAGATCCTCTACCAGAAGTATACTGGCTGCGAGGTACAAGGTCATAGATGTATTTCAATAATTGCGATTTACTGGTTCCAGGATCTCCACACAGAAGAATGTTAACTTCAGCCCTAAAAGTTTCATATATCATTAATTAGAGGATTTCTAACAGACTTGACTCAATTTTTATTTGGTATAAGTAATAACTAAAATAATACCTAAATCTTCCCCTTCCTGTGTTGGCAAACTCTTTCTTTGTACCACCAAAGAGTTGAAGCAAAATTCCTTTCTTGACATCTTCATGTTCGTATATAGACGGAGCAATGGCTCTTGCCAGACGTTCATAAATATCCTCCTTCTTGGAAAGTTTTTTGATGTACTCAATCCTTTCTGGAGAAAGACTGAAACCCTTGCTGTTGACAAAAACACAAACGTTGCTGGTTGAAAGTTGGATTATGTTGTAAAGAATAAACAAAACTCTTAAGCAATGAACTAACCCGTCTTTCTCTTCACGGAGTCGTTTGTTGTCAACTTTTCTGTAGTGAATCACATCCACATGTGTTTTATAAACAGCACGAACAGTCCTCATACGAGGATTAACACGAAGGGGAGCTGCACGATAAATTCCCGTTACCTTGATCCGATCACCTGGCTGTACAAGATTTACTAACTCTTGATGTGCTATTAAAGCAGCCATGTACGGTGTTTCGCCAACAGGTGTATCCTCTGGAAGAAAATTGAATTTGCAATAATTATTAAAAGAAATATTACTATGAAAAAGAATTGTAATAAAAAAAGGTTTTCTATTTCAAATTGTGCATTTTAGTTATATCTTACCAAGATCTTCCTGAAGACGAATGATTTGCTTATCAGTGAATTGTGACCGATTGTGTACCAAAGTGAAAGAATGATTGGTATTACAATTTGGGCATAGCACTGGCTCAAGAATTTTACCACGATCGATTTCAGCTTGAGCTCCATACTCACAAACTGTACACTTGAAAAATCCTGACTTCATTTCAGGCATGATGTTGGAAGTACGAATCACCATTCCACTAATAGTAATGAGCTGATCAATGTCTGTGAAGGAAAAAGAAAAACAGTAAGATTATACCAACGTATGAGGCATGAGGGTAGTGTTTATCATACAAATTACAAGGAGAATTCCATAGCCAACATGGTAAACTGATTCCATCTCTAAATTTTACCTTCTGGATTTAAATATCTCATTGACTTGGTTTTATCAGCGTTGAAAGGTCGAACTTCAATTTGATGAGGCAAGCCAGAATTGGGATACTTTGTGTAAAACATGGTATTCACAACTTGATCCATGATAGGAATAACTTCTTGTGGGTAGTGGACCAGTTGAAGATAAATGTCGGCATCAAAATGTTGTAGGTGAGCGCAGTTAAGATTGAGGAAAGGCTCCAGTAACATTTCAATCTAAAGAGTAAACAAAGATTTCTTGAACAACAGTTTCAAAAACCACCATAAGCTTAGAATTGAATACGAGACCTTAAAATTAAAATCTAACCTCATCAAGCTTTTGAATATAAAACGGTTGATCATGTTCATAGTCTCCCATTGCTTCATCCTCATCTGCATTCGGCTCCTTGTACACTGATATAAACTCTTCAAACTTTTTCTTGAAGTGAGATGCGGAAACATTAGTTCCCCAAATCACGAGATTTGGACCCTCATCTTGAGACTAAACATATCCGAATATAAACAATTTAAAATCAAAAGATCATATATATAGAAAATATTCCCAGACCACACTCTGCATATAAAAAAACCAAACATACCGGAACGTTAATTTCTCGTACTACTCTGTCATTGCTAATATCAGAACGAGCCCTTTGCGGTGTTCCTACTCCCAAACCCAAACGAGATGTTCTAGGGGTTGAGAGAGATGATGGGGTACCATAGTTCAGAGGAGACTGCAAGTCAAACTGGTTGCCTACAAATTAGTAGAAAATAAAACATTTGATTGATCGAAACTCTTATCTTGCAAAATAGCTCATAATTTAGATACGTAGTACATGAATGGAAATCAATTTTCCCCTGGCTTCTTACCAATCCGCTGTCGAGGAGTACGAGGTGTTCCATTGAGCCCTGGCCTAGAAGACACTGTAGATTCAGCAACAACAGATCCAACAATACTCCCATTCCTAGCATTTCGAGGGGTTCGCGGAGTTCCATTAACTCCAAGTCTGGAAGAGGCAGCAGATTCAGCAACAACAGACCCAGCATTGCTCCCATTCCTAGCATTCCGAGGGGTTCGCGGAGTTCCATTAACTCCAGGTCCTGAAGACACAGTTGATTCAGCAGCCGCAGAAGATCCAGCCTTGCTCCCACTTGACCTCAGCGAGCGTCCCGAAACTGACGAGGAAACTGAAGACCTATTATCCGCCATAATCCTTGAATGTGTGATAAGCTTATCACAAATTATCAGTTGTCACTCAGTTCACTAGTCCAAAATATTTAATATTTGAGATGCTCTCCTGAATAAAAACATTCATGCATACTCAAAACATAATTTCAACAACAATAATGTAATATTACAAAAATCATTAATTAAAATACTTTTAAAATTGTAAAACTCACACGTTACGTTTAACGTTACTGCAATCTGCAGAATGTCAATTTTCTTTCTTCACCCGCACCCACTTTAACTTAAATTAATATTTATGGTCACTCAAAACACTTTGATAACCACCGACAATAGGCCGAAACTAAACTTGACAGAACATTCAACAGAAGACGTCCTTATCCAAATGCACAGAAAAGTTCATTGTCAATTGACAAAGGCACATACATAAACAAAGGATAAAAAGCCTTTTATACAAATAATATTGAGGTGTTAAGCTTATACACAAAAACACTTCTTCTTCTTCTTGTGTGTTCTTTCGCTCCGTCTTCAACACAATCCCGCGTCCTTATCATATCCTTTCAACTTCTCAAAATGTTCCTAATACCTTTCAGTCAAATGTCTTATGTATAAATTTCTCACATCCAACTGGTTTGTTTTGAGGTATTAAACGGAAACCAGATGGGATGTGTCTGCGTGTTTTGAATGAACAGATCTTAGGAATAAAATAATAAAATATCGTTTTTGTTGATATATAATAAAAGCATAATACAAAAGTTAAGAAAGTTAAAGTTGAAAGTTAAGGATAAATACCCAATAATTCTTTAGTTTCATAGACTATTGGACAGTTTTGTTATCCTCTTTGGAAATTGATTTCTGGTGATTTTTTGACAATAAGATTTTAAGATTTGAACTCGCTGGAAAAAGTCTTAAGGAAGTTAAAGGTAATAATAAGAATTATATTATTGTTTGGTTCTTAGTTCAGTTTCAGATGATGATAGCCTGTAATGTAAGCATAATAAATGTAAATTGATTTTAATTTGTGGACTTTAATTTTCAGTTTTTTAACCATGGGCCGAAGTAAAAGTCGCAGTCGTTCACGTTCCCCTCCAGTCAGAAGGCGACGTAGTAGAAGTCGAAGTAGGGACAACAGAGACCACAGACGCGAGCGTGATCGGGGGGAAAGGGACCGTCGAGTTAAGGAAAGGTCACGCTCTCCTAGGGATCGGCGACGAGGAGACCGTGATAAAGATCGTCCACGCAGGTAAAGAAATAATTTTTTAATGAATAAATGTATTGATTCTTTCAAAGATTCAAGCTTTGAAATTTAATTCGACTGGGACATTTGAACTAATGTGAATTTAATATTTTAGGGATCACGACCGTAGGAGATCTCGTTCACGTTCAAGATCCAGGTCAAACTCTCCTCTGCGTGGTGGTGATCGGGCAAGTCGCCGAAGGGATGAAAATGATAGGGGTAGTAAAGAGAAAAGCTCCTCGTCTACGAAGGCTAAGCCTATTGTAATAGAAATCAATGATGATGACATGGAAGGGAAGAGTGAGGAAGAAATTGAGATGATGAAGATGATGGGCTTTGCTGGCTTTGACACAACCAAGGGAAAACGTGTGGATGGAAATGATGCTGGAGCTGTGCAGCAGGTTATAAGGAGAAAGTACAGGCAATACATGAACCGAAGAGGTGGATTTAACAGACCTTTAGATTTTGTAAATTAGATTATTTTTTACTCATTTCCTATTTTAAGTGACTAGTAATTTGATCGGATATATGTAGTAGTATTTTAGTTTATAATGATATACAAGAATTAAACACTGGTTTTTTTGCGTATAAAAGCAGTTTATTTTCATTAACATACATAATACATATATATACATTATCATTTATAATCTATTTTTTTGTATGGACAACAGTTGAATTCAAGTTTAGAAAAAAAAATTCTAAGTAATAATGAACTAAGTGAAAACTACTTTTCATAAAATCAAACTATGATTTTGGTTTTCCAATCACTTCAACAATAATTTGTCACCCGTTCGTTGTCTGTATCACACATATATCATGCTACTGATAATAATCCTTCATGAAGCGCCTATATTTCGGTTGAATTTTCTTTTTAAGGAGGTGTTGCTCCTGGTCTCGCGTTAGTGGAGGCAGGTGGTGGTGCTTTAATAAGACGTATGGTTCTGTGACCTAATTGAGATGTTCCTCTTGGCGTCCCGACTCCAATTTGTCCCGTATATCCTTCTGTTGCAGCCATTGTAATAGGACGACCTAACACAAACCTACCGCGGTCCACTTGAAGTAAATTTGGTCTGGTTTGTGTATTTTGAACTGAGGATGTACTAATTCCTGTACCATAGGTAGCACCGTTTTGTGCAGTTGAAGTGACGGAGACGATTTGTGGTGTAGGGGGACTTACGGAAGATCTTGCAGGTTGAGAAGAGGCGTTGTTGGTACTTGCAACAGAAGTTCGCACAACTGAGCTCATCATTCCCAGTCCGGTAGGTCCTAAACCTACGGCAAAAGATCCAAAAGGCTGGCGAGTAGAATTAGGAGATGAGTTAGCTGCTGTAGTAAAATTCGACATGGTACCCACAGTTCGAGGAATCTTTAATATATTTATAGACATTTTTGGATTCTGTTGTAGCGTGGGAGAATTTAGCGATACAAGATGTCCACCACCATTGGGTAGTCCCACTGGAGCTCGAATGATTCCTTTTCGTCTTTCAATTTGCCTGCCAGCAACGATTGCTAATTGAGGAGCGACGTGATTCTGTATTACTGTCGGGCTAATCCTTCTAGAGTTGAAAACACAACCTTGTGGAGTGTTGGAGTTAATGTGAGTAGATGTTACAGGTGTAAAGTTGTATAAACCTGGAACGGGAGGCTTCTTGGACACCGTGGACACGGCCTGTTGTTGTTTCTGCTGAATTGGAAGAGGCATAGGTAGGCTTTGATTACCAACGCACAACATTTGTGATAAATGTTGTTTTACCATATGCTGTGCAATTTGACTTATTTTTTCTGATGTATTGTCAATGCAAACTGGGCAAGCTATCTTGAACTTGTTGGAAACTGAGCACATTTGTAATGAATGGTACTTGTACAAGTGCCGATAGAAAACATTTTTACTCTTGAAGATAGCCATACAAAAGATACATCGACGGTAGCTTTTGTTGAAGTAGCAAAGAAGGGTTTCTTCAATACTTGTATGCCTCTTAACGCATATGTCACAAAATTGAGCACTCTTTGCAAGTTCCAGCAACGTTACTTGTTTGGGTCGTTTTACTGTACAAATTGCACAGTGTCTGATTAGTGCCACGGAACTATCGAATCGACTCAAACATGAGGCACAACGAAACTCTGGATCCAAAATGATTTTTCTGCATACTTGCTTATGGTCTTGTTCAATATGCTGCTTCAATTCGTATCTACCAGAATATCTATTTGGACAGAGTCCGCACTCAAGTTTATAGAGACTGTCACCCGGAGGTTTGTCACAAATTTCGAATGCAGATTCCACGTTTGCAAACGGTAGGCACCTTACTTGATGCTCCTCAAACTTGTTGATTAGTAGAAAATTGCACCTCTTGCAACGTCGAAAATCGGTCGGCATTAATTTACTCTCTTCAAAGGGTGAAATATCGTCTTCCATAAATTCAACGTCATGACTGATGAGCATATGTTTCCTAAATCTATTGTCATCGCAAACAGGAAACGTTTCTCCACAAGTTTTACAGCCATAGAACACAGTAGATTCGTTCTTTACAGTTGAAATGGTAGTAGTACTTTCCATTTTAGTTGGCTCTTGTGGACTTGGATTGCTAGGAGCAGGAAGAGATGGAGATGCCAACGGCTCAATTGAAGATACAATATCTGTTGTGCTGCTTCGATTACTAGGTGTTTGCTTAGATTTTGCAGGTGGATATGAGATTCGGACTACAGTACTCTCCTCGTTGCTTCTAACAGGAACAATGTCAATATCCATCCCAATATCATCGATTCCAATTCCATTGTTGTCCTCTGCAGCTGTTTTGTTGATTATCGATACAACTTTCTGTGAGTTGGGGCTTCGCTTTTTATAAACAAGTTTTGGTTTTTCTTTTTCCTTCTCAGCTTTCATGTAGTCTTCCAATGAAGTCAGTCCCCTTGGTGGTGATGTCTTTTTTTCAGATGACCTTCTTTTTATTGTTGATAGTCCGGAACTACTTTGAATTGGACTCAATGCTGCGGATTTGCTTGTGGTGATGGCTGCACCAAGAATTGCTTCTTGTAAAGCATCTGCAGGAAACGAAGCTAAATCATCTGGAAGAGGAGGAACGTCTCCTTTTATAGTAGTCAACTCATACCCTGGAGGAACTCGTTCTCCTCTTCTAAGACTTAGCACCTTCTTTTGACTTGTAGAAATTTCTTGAACAAAAACAAATTGGGTATCAGAATCACTAGTCTTTCTTGCTGCTGCAGCAACTTCTCTATTTACTTTCTTCGTATCAGCTACAAATATAAAAGATTATAATTAAGATAATGATCATCTTACATTCAACTTTGAAAATACAAAAACAAAATTGGAGTTTGAAGGGTGGGTACACAATAAAAATATTATTAAATTCTATTCACCTTTATGTTTTTTAAATGATGGTTCAACATCTACTAGCTCAGCAGCATTCCCTCCACGTCTTGACTGTCCATGTGACATTGTGGACGACCCCACCACCAATTCCTTCAAGTTGTCAAGAGGTGGAATTGGGAATATATCTTTGTCGAAAATTCCACCAAAAATATCATCGTCAGGTAGTCCTGCAAGTACATTTGAGGTGTAAGGTTAAAACTTTTGATTTTTTAATTACTGTTTTAAATTTTCGTTCCATTACATTTACTCTGTCTGGTCTTTTTAAAACCATAGTGTGTGACATGACTAATAATACTAATGTACTTACTGAAATTCATTGGTCCACCACCAATGGGAAATTCCTTATGTGCCGCCAGTAATTCCGTTCGTACTAAAAGGGCAAATAATTTAGATACATTACATAAAAAAATGCTCAGCTTGTACTCAACAATTGTAACAAAACACATTGATAATTTAAATAATAATTTGGTGAAGACATTTACCCTCCGCCATGTCATCCTCGTCATATTCCTTCAACTCAGCACTGACTCTATCCCATACGTCCTCAAAGTCAAATGAGAATGGTTGGAAGAGGGTGTCATCAAGATCTGCATTGTCTGGAATAGTTTTCGAATCAGCGTCATCGCCATCCACTAGTTAAATATATATTATAATAATAATACGGGTATCTGTAGTTATGTGTGCATTCTAGAGCAGAAATATTGACACAATATATCAATACTCAGCTGCTAAATCCATTAAAATATGGATTAACCAACTTTCTTCATTCATTCTTATTTTTGAAACAACCTTCACCCGCTTTCAGTTATATACTATGTATATATAAAGATAGCTGGGTTTTATTTTAGCTGTTGATTAATGACAAAACAAAAGTAAGAATGGAAAATGATCAGGAATAAAACAAGTAGGAAATATATGCATACTTTTTTTTACAAATACAACTAAACTGAAACTGGCACAACCCACAACAACAAAAAATACGACCGATATTATCATGTCGTATTTTATATTTAGACACAGACATTATGTATCAGCCTGATGCATAATATCTGTGAACTTTCAGACCCACAAAAAAAATTATTATTTACTTACTTAAATACTATCTACTTATCTAAACAGACACCACAAACCACAACGGTTCTAGTTACTTACCCAAGAAGAACATGTTCCTATAATCTTCTTCAAACGAGTTTTTTGATGAACCAACCTTCAGTGCCCCTGTGGTGGAGGAACCTTTCTTTGGAGGTGTAGCAACTGCCCCGGCCATTTCTTGGTGCTCCACCTCCCAATCAAACTTGAATGTATTTAAACTTTGCAGTCACCTCTCACGGCCGGTTCTGATGTCTTTCTTGAATCACGAAAAAACCCCAACAGGGCTGGCTAATACTGAAAACCAAATAAACCCTCCTTTCAGTTCACAGGGAGGATCCAATTAACTACGAAAAAGAAAATAAATACAATAAATTAAGAGTACATTGCATGATATTCTGCAAACCAACAAATATTTAAAATATGTAAGTTGACCCTAATTTTGTCTTGTATTGATTGTCTACTAAATAACTCCGCCCCTAATTCCAACCCAGCTAATAAACCACTGCAGTTTTTGCAACTGCTACAACGCAACCAGCGCAAATTAATACTTTCAACCATCATGAAAAAACTAAAACAACTACAGATGAAATGCAAATACCATTCTATATTAAATATTAATAAAATTATTAAACAACTTACCGTCCAACAACAAAATATTGTCTATTGAAAATTATTGAAAATTATTGAAGACAAATCAAACACAAAAACTACAGTCAGGTAAGATTATATAACTTCAAACCCCGTCCTCCTATATAACACTTGCTCTCTAGTCAAGAAAGCTGCCGCTACTGTTCTCCAATCTAACAACAACGAAGATACCTCATTTAAAAGGCTAAATCGTATGGGAAAGGTCACAGGACAAGCATTTATAATACTGAGATTTACAAAATGTATTCCGTATAAAATATTAATGGCTGCTACTACGATTTTTCTTGTATTATTCACACACTGGCTCAAAGACTCAAAAACATGCAACTTCTTCTTCGTCCGAGATTAAGAGATTTTCTTATGGAGGTGATATGGATTATGATGGATATGAATTGTACATACATACATTGGCTGGATGCTGGATTTTGGTACTTGCATAGTAAAAACAACCTTTCAAGCTGACGCGCGAGGCAAGGGAAGTAGCCCATATACCAACTCCATACTCGCTCAGCTCTCGCTCGCTCTAATGAAGGAATGAAAATGAAGGAACATGCTCCCTATCGAAAAGTATTCATTTTTTGTCTTCTTGGATCGAAAATAGATTAGGTTTAGGTACATAACATAAAACAGGGGCATTATGAGCATTATATTTTGAAGAAGAGAAGCCATTTTGGGATGATACGACGAGTCAAAGGTATACAGTCGCATGTTTGATGAATGATTATGTTAAACTTAGCATGAATGAGCCTCCGATATAGCAATCCAACATGGTGATCCATATTTGAAGGTTGCTGGGAGCTCCATACCATAATAGTCATATGACTAGTCACTAGTTGAGATTTTAGGACGAATGCGGATGATTTAGTTTAGTGGGGGTGGGGAATAATGGGGATCTTGCTATATCTAGTATGTATTACGGATGTGGAATATCAGTATTTGTCATAAGTTTTGGAGTCCTTATGAACAAGTATTTGTTTCATTAGCATCATATAAGTCTAGTTGAAGCACCAGAAAAAGATCAAGTATGTATACCTCTGAATTCGTGAATTCCGACTCTTTGCATTTAATTTACGCTGCATTACATACATTAGGATATGATTTATGACATGAAATCATCATGAGCACATAAAGTTTATATCATGTAGAAAATATAGATGATGAATATGATGAATATGATGATAGGAAGCTTTATATGAAACAAGTGCTTTTATACGGTCTAGACGATGGTAGCTTCCATTCGGTTTTACATATATAACCAATTATGAATCTCGCCAATGAAATCTACTAGTAAGTACCAATTAACATAATCTTTGTTCTGAACTGTTTGATATGAAATGACGCAGGACGCACTGCTGGAGAGCCAAAATACCAGAACAAGCCATGTGCTTACGATGAACTTGATCGTTCTCTGATAACAGAGATTGACGGCTGTCATCCCATCCGTCCAACGTTACATTAAAATTAAATACAAAAGGCCAAACTTGGCTTTTTGACATTCTTTTGACTTCATCAAATGTAGTAATGCGTTACGTGCTAAGATGGTAAGATGCGTTCAATCTCAGTTTATAAACTGAAGTATTTACGTACACAATGTACACCTATATGCCTAAACACGCTTTTAGCTTCTACACGTATGAATCGTCAAAGGTACATAGTGCAAATGAATGTAATTAATATATTTACACTTGGTAATACTGGCATATGACTGAATAGCAACTCAGAATATGGAACAACACCTCAAATTAGCTCACGTAATCGATCTTGATATTGCATGGTATAAAATATAAAAACCTAATGCACCTGACGGTCATGGTCATCTTCATCCGAACAAAGTAAAGGACAAGTTCACGGTCAATTTTAAACGAAGAAGAGTGCAGAAATCTTCTAGCCCAAATCTTTGCCAAGAAAGAGTGCCTACTTTGGTATTAGATTCTAAAAAAAAGTTATAGTTCGTAAAATCCGATATTTTTATAGATCGTATCTATAAGTTTTATTCATGACAGTTATTGCACATCATGTTGTGTATTTCATTTTAATAGGAACAAATAGCTTCATCATTATGAACATCCTTCCAGCAACTTTTGACGACATTCCTAAAATAGTAGACCTTGTCCAAAGCTGTTACAGAGGAGACAGTTCTCGGAAAGGTTGGACACATGAAGCTGATTTACTTGATGGCACACGTTTGACTCCTCAAATGCTTCAAGATGACATGTCAAAATCTGGGGCATTAGTTTTAAAATGTGTCGACAACAGTGGGGAAATAATTGGTTGTGTCTACACCGAAAAGCAAAATGATAAGATGTACACTGGTATGCTTTGCGTATCCCCTCAAACACAAGCATGTGGCTATGGAAAGAAATTGATGACAGCAGTGGAGGATGTAGCACGGGAGCAGAATTGTTGTGCAATAAAGATGCATGTTATTTCCATAAGATCTGAGCTCATTGAATGGTATGAGAGAAGAGGATACAGAAAAACTGGTGACACTGCACCTTTCCCAATTATTGAGGGCTTTGGAAAACCTAAGGTACCTCTTGAGTTTGTAGTAATGCAAAAAGACTTTTAGAGTAATAAACTTTAACTTGACTTGATATGCATATTGATTCTATCAAGTTATTTTTATTGAAATCTTTAATTGAACACCTTTTCTTGTACAAATCTCTTGATGTAAAAGTTGTAAATATAAAAAAAACTAACAGTAAATACAATGTTTTTAATATTTTGACAATATTTACTACTATAGCTTTCATACTAGCATATACGTGGATAAATAAAGTTTACGATAAATTTCTTTCTCTGCATGATTAACTCTAACATCACAATACATACGATTATACTTTATTATTCAGTTAACAGTAAACCTATTACGATCGTCCAGATTCCTAAACCGTTGACTATGTATCGACAAATAATAAACTATAGTTCGAAAATTCTTCACAATATAAATCAGCATTTTTGTATGTCATGATAATTTAAATAAACTCTAATTGCACTGGAGTATTTCAGTTGTAGCTCTATGCTTAATCCAAACTTGAACAGCAAACATATGCATGGTGCAGCCTAAATTAAGTAATTTTTCTTGCCAAGCATTACTCTGAACTCAAACACAAATTTCTAAATTAACTTTTTACCAGAAGAAAGGTAATCTGGAGCAGAACTTCATTTATGATTATGTCCTGAAGAGAATTGTAAATAGCAGATTTGTTACCCAACAGAAAAATGGAAGTATTGCATAGCACTTTTATAGGTCTAAATCCCTAGGTGTTTCTGTTAATCGTAGCCATTTTCTTTGCAACCTCGTTCATGTCTTCTTTCATTAAAGCACTGTACAATGTTCCATATGTGGATTTGTTTGGAAACTTTTGCTTCCAATGTAGAAGCATTTGGTATGAACACTCTCTGAAACTATTTGATTTGAACAAGTTGTCAACCTCAATCAAGACAGATTCTTCCAAACCAAGCGAACGTCCGAGTGCACGCCAGTTTGGTACGTTAAGGTAGTAGGAAATGTCCCAGAGAAACATACTTTCTAGTTTGGTTTTATCGGCCCTATAATAAGAAAAATTGGAAACGACATTACTACAGATTCATAATTAGTATTGGGTACTCAAAGCG
The DNA here is from genome assembly GCA_964034955.1 of Orchesella flavescens. NCBI lineage: Eukaryota > Metazoa > Arthropoda > Collembola > Entomobryomorpha > Orchesellidae > Orchesella > Orchesella flavescens. The sequence goes on along the minus strand of OZ035956.1, from coordinate 37,963,750 downwards.
TATTATTTTGAAAGTTTGGCACTTGGCAGAGTATCATACCTGCATTGCTGTGAGTCATCCATACTAAAACAGGAACTGGGCCCAGGTACTTGTGCTTTATCTTCACTTGTGTCTGATGCAGATCCGTCAGCATCATCAGATACGAAACTTAGGTTACTCTGAGGCGGTAGACGTCTTGGCCGTTTTACTTGTTTATAGTTACTGCGGGTGCTTCCGCTATGCGTGCCACTGCCACTGCCTCTTTGATGCGAGTTAGAAGTCGATGGTTGAGATCGTTTACGTTGCTGTGGGACTCCAGAGTCTCTGGATTGTGTTCCTGCAATACAAATAATGATACCAAGATTAGTATTTCATCGAGGATCGAGGAGGACCATAACTTACTTAATTTAAAAGCGAACACGTACCAGATGTGTCAGAATCATGAGCGTCGAAAAGAATGTTGTTGCTAGAAAGAGATCCGCGTCCTGAGGAGCCATTCGAAGACTTTGACTGTTTACTTTCTGGAGAATAATTCCCGTTAACCTTAAGTGATCTATGACACTTGTACATAGCGTCAACAAATTCTTCTGGAGTACCCCCTCGACTTTTGTAGTGTTCGACGACCATTTTAAACGGATCGTCACCAGAATCCTGTAACAAGCAATAAAATAATAAATGCATCTAATCTAATCTAAAAGTAATCTAATCTCAAGTACTATAAATTAATGCTACATCAACGGCAGCTTAAACTTAAGCTATTATGAGTTGACATTATGCATACAAACTCACGTTCCAACGAATACTTCTAATTTCCTGGTGTGTCATTCCAACTTCCTTTGCAAAAAGTTTCCAATTATCCCCATCGATGATAAATAGGTTTTGCGCAAATTCATATAATGCAACATGTGACCATTCAATACAATTTGTATCTTTGGGACTTCTCGGAGGCTGAATTTCACTTTCATTGCCGTGCTACAACGAAACAAAAAAGTTTATTTTAGGCATTGCTGCTTTTTTAAATGCTAAAGAATGTATATTATTCTGTCTTATAGCAACTTACTTTTTGAAGATTAAATTCAAAAATGGGTTGCCCCTTCTGCCTTGGGGACAGGTACCGAGTGACTAAGACCTTGCCAAAGGGCCCTCTCTCAATGTTGACATTGGGTTTGAATCTACAAACAAACAAAAATTACATTATGTTTTTACTCCTCACTTCTTCAGTGAAAAATAAATGAAATAAATCTGATAAATAATAAAAACAGTATTGGTCTTACTTGCACGCAAACTGCAACCCAAACTCCCTTCCCCTAAAATCAGCTTCTTCCTTTTCCAGCTCTTCCTCGCCAGCTAGCACGTCTGGTTCAAAGTATTGAGTTTTCAGCTTAACAGTAATTTTTCCTGGCTTTACCAATTTTTCATTACTTCGGCCAACTTCATGTTTATACAAAGTATTTGGTGGCCACTGTTTCTCGGCTTGAAAAACATTTATTTCCAAGCCAAATCTTCTTTCACTGACAACTGTCTCCTTTTGTCCTGTTTCTTTACTTTCTCCGTCCTCAGAAGATTTTTCTTTCGAGTCATTTTCATTTGTTATTACTGTTCCAACAAACTCATCCATATTTGCATGGCATTTCATCGGAAAGGAAACAAAGTAGTACGTCATCCCTATCCTAGCATCGTAAAGATAGTCGGCAATTACGCTCCATACTCCCTTGAAGAAGCTGAAATGACCAACGGGAAAGCTGAGAAGCGTTACATGTTCGCTGTTGATTTTTGTGTGACTAATTTTGTAATCAACTTCAAGTTTCTCCCAGCGTGACGGTTCATTACAGGCTGTATTGCTTTGCCAGACACTCAATTTTGCTTTTGATCCCAACAAGGACATTATTTTTTCATAATCAGGGACAGGCAACGTGATAGTCACTGGCTCACCGTTGAAATTTATTCCATGTGGATCTAGTTGAATTATTGGTGTAGCAAGACAGCCCTGGAATTCATCTCCGCAGATAAGTTCGGAGACTGAGCTAAATGATGTTGTTGATCTTAATTTCAAGTCCCTTTTTGATAAAATTTCCGCAACTGATTCTTCTGTATCTAAAAAGATATGTGTAGACGCTTGGATGGTGTCATCAGCAGTAGCTTCCTTTGGAAAGTTTATTTCAACGCTGGGTAAATCATGAACTAACAACTTTCCCCCAACTCTCGCTCTAATAGTTTTACTAGCACTCAAGGGTTTTGGACGGATTATTAACACAAATATACCAAAATCATAGGTTTCTATTATTGCCCGGCCATTCCTAATACAATTTCTACCCACTTCTACTGATTTCCAAGGAATCTTTGGATGGTTGACCTCTAAATTTCCAATCAAGCTCCTAGTATACAGGCAGTAAACGTCATCACCAACTGATGGGCAAGTCGTTAAGGGAATTTGTACTATTGCTGGATACAGGCTGCAGAACTGGACATCATGAGGCTGCAAAGATATTACTGGAGATACCTGGAATATTCTAACACCCTGGCGCAGAAAATCTGGTTCTACGCAAATATCATCGTAAACTTTAATAGATAAAAGCGCTTCGAGTTGCCGACTAGGACGCTTCCTTAAATCATATCGAACTCTATCACGATATTGATTGTTGAGAGAAAATCTACTAACACATTTCTGGGGACGACGGATTTCATATCCATACAACGGAACGAGAACATTGATACCTTGGTGGGTTTTAAAATGTGTTTTCAATTGTTTAATGTCAAGGTCATTGAGATTCAAGTGATGGCCAGTTGGTTCAAGAACATCATCATCATCCCACTCACTTTCCTTCGTATCTTCCTTCTCGTGATCAGAATCCCATTGCCGCGACTCTTGAGTTGATTTATTTACGACGTCATCAATGCTAAGATTGGACAAGCAGTCATCCAAATCGCTAGCATATCCAACCGACTGACTGGAGCTCAGTTCGCTACGGCAAGGGTGGAGAAATTTTTCCCGTGCCAATGTATCAATATGTGAACTTGTGCGAAAATTGCGAAAGTACGACGAGCTGCTCTCTGAAGCAGTTCCATAGTCACTAAAGACGCTTTGTTGGTCAAAAGCAATATCTAATTTCTTATTCTCCAATATAGGGCCAAAATTACTCCCGAATTGAATTGGACTAGTGGAATCGGAAACTTGGGGAATTGGAAATTTTCTGGTTCGAAGTCTTAACGAACGCCTGTTGACTGTGGTTCCAACTCCTTCTTCAACGGGCTTTGGAGGAGCTGGACTATTCCAAAAGTCTCCCAACAGTGGAACACGTTGTTCAGAATTATTGGAAGGTCCTTGGACGGGGTTTCCTTCGTCTTCAGTATTTCTTTTTTCAGGCGATTCAAATTGTAGAGATTTTCTCGCACTGCTTCGTCGTTGATACAATAAAGAATTACGAAGTCGCGGGTGGTTATCGAGGCAAGGGCTACTGCTACTTGTCAGCCCGTCGCGCTTGAGGCGATTCCCTGGTGTACTCATTGTGAAAGCTCATTATAGACTTTTCTCCTGGTCAAATGAATCAATGCCGTTGCTGGCGAGTCGTTGTGTAAGCGAAAGAGCTCATCTGTCTGTTGGGACTACGTTATCAGTTCTAAAGAATTCAGAAAAACATATTCAATATTAGCATTCTAATATAATAAAGAAAGGAGCTGAGAAATGAATGTTTTTATTATTTCCAGGCTAACCCAACACACTAAGTTCAGCACATCTGGGACTATCCAACATCCTGCATACACTCCAGCGGCTTCAGAGAGCTATTGTCGTCGACACGATTATGTCAGCAGATCTGGAAACAAAGTTAAAGTGTTTTTATAGTTTTGTTCATGCCTTATGTATTATTTTTCTTTCTTCACAAACATGCAACTAGACTCTTAAGAAGTCAAAATAGGTGATATTTGATGAAATATTTGATACCATTGCAAACTTTCTTGATTTTTTTAAATTAAAAATTTACATCCTTTCACCATTGACCATAATATACTTTTTTACAAAATTCAAATTATAAAGATAACTTCAAACTTTGCTCTTACCATTGACCAATAAAGATCCCGATATCCGATCACTGACCTGCTGAACTTATCATCACAATAAACAAATAATCCCCACACACGTGCTTAGAACCACAGATGAACTAAACGCTCTATTTGACACTGTTCCAGTAGCGCACAATATTTACTGTCACAAACCGTATTGAGAAAGTTTCTCAATCTGTTTCCAAAAACACACTACTTCCAAACAGAATTTAAAAGCACTTTTAATGTTCTACTTAACCCGGACTTGCACAAAGTTATCCCAACTGATCAAACTAAAAATAGTTACATTATCACTATTTATTTTGATCACTGAAACAGAGACAGTTTGTTTTTACAATTCCAAATTAGCAGGATTCCCTGTAACAGTAGTGCATAACATTTACAACACACGGACCGTGTTGAGCATTTGTGGATCTATCTATATATCTATAGTCATAACATTCATCTCACGCACTTATTGTGGTGTATATCCTTTTACGTGGCAGGAATATATTCGGGTCGGTCATCGCATCGCATCGGTATTATCACTATCACTATATGTATGTACATTTTGTGTTGTGAGTGGTTTCGTCTCGCAACAATAGAATATTATGGGATAGGATTTGTACACAATGTGTATATTTTTATGCATCCTTCGGACCCATTATCCACACAAAATTTGTATCTAAGATGGTTTTTCGAGTGAGGCTCTATATAAAGAGAGAGAGAAGACGCTTCTTAGTTTTGTGCTAACAATGTACCTAAACTACACTTATAAACACATTTTGAGAGACAAGTACAGTCGTTCCGATGATATCCTTTGCTGAAAGTTGACTTGCGCATTGCGGCGGACCAAAATAACTAGATTTTTATGTATGTGTGGGGCAACAAAACGCAGTCTCTAGCAAGGTCCGTAGGAACTTGGACGATGGATTTTAGTTTCAATCCCTTTAAAACCCTTTCCTACCTTCAAATGTATTATGCTTAAAACGTTTCTAATAAATGTGTACTTCAAAATCCTTGGCTATGCTGCCTCTAAGAAAGCTGGAGCGAAGATTATTGGACTTTAGGTACAAAATACGGACAGGTTTTTACTTTGTTTTGTTAGTTTTATGAGAAGAGAAGGTATCATCAGATCATGATCATCATGTGCAGCATGAATGCGGGATGGTTGAAGAGATCTTTTTTTTTTGGTATTGAGCTATATATTGAGATGAGCGAATGCATATTTTTGGTTTGACTTACTTCCTTACTTGAATAGCGAAATTTGGTATTGGTATTGCGATGCAAAAAAATGATGATGTTAGGTTAGGATATATACAAGACGAAGGACAGGTGTGAAGGGAGATGAAGATACAGATGATATTTTTATGAGGATTTTTACAGATGTTGTTACCAACAGAATGTTTTCTTTTACAGAGAGGAAAAGTTAACTAACTGAGAATCTTTGCTTTGTGACTTTCTTTCGATCCTTATCAGTATTGCCATTTTGCGTGGCTATAATTGCTATATGAAAGTGCAGCAGCGGAAGGGAAAGTGATTGTGAAAGTTAACAATTACGAATCATAACAGCGAATTAATTTCGTATTTACGATACTAGTCGTGGCTACAACTACGTGAAATCTCGGTGAAATATGAATTGATCTGATAAAAACTTGTCACAGGCCATAGTGACAGTGTTGACGGTGAAAGCAAATAATATACTCAACAAACTTTTCAATTGTCTACAAGGAGGAAGTTTAAGTCAATCTGTAAGTTGCGGATTAGTATTCCATGTTGTTAACTATCATGAAACTTCTCACCATTGGACATGTACCATATATATCAATTTGATTTTAAAGTTTTCAATTAGACTTATGGAATTAATATTAATTCAAAAATTGTAGAGTTAGCACTTGTCATTGTAACTTGTCTTCCCAATTTGTTACTTGTGCTAACATAATTTCTTGGGAAAATGATTACTAATCGTTCTTACGTAGACTAGAAGTAGATATGAAATGCAAACAAAGAATTGCATCAATCGAATGAAGTATAGATAATTATGTAATTGTAATTCTACATGTTTATACTTTCACCTTTATCTTGGCATTGGCAAAAGCGTTCAAATCATCTTCGAATCGAACGTCACTTGTATGCTAATGCAACTTTTTTTATCTTAAATGCAAGCATGACAATGACAAGCTACATAAAAGTGAATAATGAATCTTATGACTGATCTGAAATCTGTCTGGATGCAGAATAATATCATACGTATCTACAATCAGCCATACAATCATTTTCGTGAACTGATAACGAATTAAATGGTGGTGCTTTTATATGAAATGAAATGGGGAAAGTATACTCAGTCCCTTTTTCCATGTGGTTTAACCCTGATTTGATTCGAAAATATTTTTCTTCCAAAATATTATTCATGCAATGTTTAAAAGCAATGGCTATTCGTTAGTCCGTCATCCGTATAAGAATCTTCAACTTCAACCTTTTGTATTCTTACTATTCCTATTCCTACCTGATACATCCATTAATCCATACATATATTTAGATCATAGTAGGCCCGCACTCCACAGCCGTGAAGTAACAATTTGAGCAAATTTTCAGCCCCTGTCCTGCTCTAAGAAATACTGGTGTACTGTGCAGTGCATAGGTTTGATGAACTTCAAAATCTTCATTCGTGTATGCATCAGGAGACAGGTTTGTGAATTTTTCATTCGAATCATTCGTTCATGGCTCATCCATATAGCATAGCCAATATAAAGCGACGTGTTTTCACAGAAGGTAGGTTAGGTGTTCATGAGTGTTCATGTTTTCACTTTTTCATTCAATTGGCTTGTAGCATTAATGCATAAAGTTTGAAGTAGACTTTTGATTTTGGTTATTGTTAATTAGCGTTAAGAATGTAGGTTATGCCAACTACTTATGAGTTTTGTGGGTTGGATTTAAACTACTTTGATCTTCAAATTTGATTCAATTGAGTTGCTTCATTTTTTCTGATCCATTTTAACCAAATCGATTCCTGAAACCTAGCCAAAGAAAATTATTTGCATTATTATACTATAATTGAGATAATGCGGTTTACTCTGATTTGGCCTGGATTTTTAACTCTAAGGATAGTAGCATGTTTTTGCCTTTCTACTTACTATTTCAATTATTGACTGCTTGGTATGATAAAATTCTACAAACGTAATTTTCTGGCATGTCGAAAACTTGGAAATAAATTCGTTTAAGATGCGGAAGGTTATTAGCAAGAAATGATGAATACTTATGTAGACACGAACTTTTCAGTAAGGATTGATCGTTTGAGTATTGCATAGTTTTTTTTACAGAAAAAATGGTTAATACTTTTAATAGTATTTGCATTGATGTAATTGTTTATTGTTTCTTATTGATAGCTAATGGTATATCGGGCATTATAATGATAACTATGAACTAAAAGCTCGAGCACATACATTGTATACCGTTTCGTTTAACTTTTTTTTTGTACACAGAACTGTCGTTTCTGTTTAGTTTAAAACTTTTACAGAAAAGGAAGCAGGCATACTTTTGCATTTACATACTAGACAGGAAATGGGATGATGGGCTAGTAAAAATAGTATATTTTGCCTATTTTTTAAAAGTTTTGGTGTATTTAATATTCACTTGCTAGCCCCGTGATTTAAAGAAAAAAACTATTTTGTTTGAACGTGATGCGTAACAGTAATTGAGGATGTATTGATGGTAATTTTAAGCATTACAAGTCGGTTTACGAATATTGAGGACTTTGTCCTTGAATTTTTATGTGCACATTTGCTTTTGAACTTAACTTCATATCATGTATCATAATCATGTGTAAACATACTTTTTATACTTAAAGTTAACATATACTTTTATTTATCCGTATCCGTTGTTCTTTGTGCCGGGGTTGAGATAAAAGGTTTTAGTGCACTCTAATATTATGTATGTATGACCGTCCGTGTCAGTTGTCAATCCATGCTAGAAACAGTGAAATGGGATATTAAGTTACAAAGTCTTTAATGTGGACCATGTATTATAATATTACATTACGTCAGCAAAAGCATAGTTTTGAACTAGAGATAAGGTTTTTTTCTCGTTTTACACGACAATCTTCATGCATTTGACGGTGATTTTTGGACTTTGAATCAATCTTCTATTTATTCGCATAGCACCTACAACATGCGCTCTTTGGACGTTCGGTCTCGTGCTTGTTGTTCCGATGGAACTTGCCTCTTATTATTGCCTTTGGCGTATGGTTTAACAAAGAATGAAGGTTATGCATACATCTTCTTAGATAATTCATATTTCTTCGTTTGCTCATTGTGTACAAATTGCTCATCATCTTAATCGCTTTTATCTCCAGAGATTTGGCATTTGCATGTCATTGTTCATTCAAGAACAAATGATGCAATACTTTTCAAAGATGATGGGGAAAGCACAGAAAAACACTGTCTGTGGTTTTGGTTGAATCCAGTTCACAAAACAAGAACTCTATTAGCGAAATGACTTTGAATAGTCCGAGGCTGACGTTGCAGAAACATGCATGACTCACATGTCATGTCATTATGCCAGTTGGTGCATCATTCATGCTTGTAGGAAGACTAGGTAATAGGTAATAATAATAATAGTTATATAAACCTTAATTATTTTACATTACGTGTGGGAAAACAAACGTGTACCTGCAATATTAGCAATCTTTGTACCATGTCAGCATTACCATGCAAAAAGATTGAGTTAGATGAGATGAGTAACAAACGTGAGCATCATAGTATCATACGTGCATCACACATAATTGAATGATTTGCCTTTGGATGTCCATCATAAAATATTTGCTTACGTAACATTGTGTATTTATGAATAGTATGAAACTACCAAGTTCTATAACTTAACGTGTGCATACAGGCACCTCAACTAAAATGCAACCCATCCGTCCGTCTACCATTTAATTCATGGGCTAAGGCTAAGGTGTCTATGTCTATGTAGATATGTGAAACTTTGTATGCAGTCTGGTCATATAGTTTTAGCTTTTACGAACAAGGATACTGCGTGCTGCAAAATTCCAACACATGTAGGGAAATAGTTGATTTCCTTCACTCAATATTCAACGTGTATTATGCACTTACAATCAAAATGTCAGTAAACTAAGGTATTTTATGGTTTGGTTGGTTGGTTGGTAGTAGAGTTTGATTTGATACAAAACTCATGAACCCATGTTATTCTTCTCTAATGTTTAGACTTTATGGATTAGCTTCGCTTAAAGCACAGACGTTCATGTGTAATAAAATTGAGTACGTTTGTGTGTGTGTACTTGTTTCGGTAAAATTGTACAGAAGCAAGTTGTGCTGTGTGGATGGATGGTAGAAGGTTTGCTTGGTATCTTCGTACATCTTATATTCATGCATGACTTAGGTAGTTTGAGTTTTTACTGACTTTGAGTGGCTGGAGTTACAGAGATGTAATGGACTTTATGTGTACGTAGACTTAGGATGAAGAATGGGATTATATATATTCACTTTGTATTGTTGTACTTCATTCAGTTACAAAAGGCTATTCATACTGAGAGTTACTGTCTTGGATCACTTCACTAGGTTTGGATGAGATCCACTTTTTTGTTGCTGAAAAGTTTTCTTGTGAAATCCGTAAATTGTTTGTTTTTTTAGCTTTTTGTGTTTTTAAAGGAGTATACTTTGAAGTATTTTTCAAGTTTTTATTATTTTGAAACTGAGATGAAAGTTGTAATTTCATGAGATACCGTCTCTATGATTTGTAACTAATATCATTCCTTGAGTTGTTCTTTGTGGTTTTTCTTGTAGTTCGAAGGTATACGTCTGCGGTGTTCGTGAGAATCCTTCCATCTGTGGAACCTTGATATTCTGTATTAGCCACTTTTCATAACACATCCTGGTTAATAACTTTAAAGAAAATTTTTAACTACCTAACCCAACGTGGAAAATATTGTACTAAACTTTCTCATGGCATATGACTTGGCTAATAACGTTCCAAATAATTTCAGTGCATACAGTGACATTGCCTTTGTTGCAATGTAATAGTAGTTCTGTAGTTTGCTTATATAGTGATTTGTTAAACTGTTTCCAAGTGTAGTGATTTTGTGGATAGCTCGTATGCGTTAGTGCTGCTATAAAACTTTCAAAGTTGCTGAACTCCAAAAATTTAATGATGCAGGGTCGAGAGTTAAAAGGACAACTTTCTGGTGACATCCAGGAAAGCACCAATCCAGCAGTTACGAAGCTAATGGATTCTAGAAGTCAAACGACTGGAATTATTGACACCGGTGAAGATTTTGACGAGAAAGAAGGGTAAGTTGTAACTGCCATGCAATGCAATTAATATCAATGTATCATACATCTGCTGTTGCGGCACCCGGTATGCATTCTTAAGTGATTTATGTTATAGATACATACTTAAAATACATTAAATTCCGATTTTATGGCTGGGCTGAAGGTTTAAACTTTAAACAATCGGTGGGTGAAGGTTATTTAGATGCCCTCTGTTTTCATTTTCATACATGAAGCGTGTGTGTTATCGCGTTGCTTACGTTTTCTCTAAACAAAGCTGAAAATGTACATTCGGGCCGTATACAGTTACCTCATCAAAGAAAACGTATTAGTTGCATTTTATGTATCAAATGACATGAATAATACATTTACATGCAAATTTTGCATTTTTGTTCCAGGTGGATACGGAGCTGGCTCAAGTGGTGCCCAACTTCAATGTCCTTGTTACGAGCAGCTGAAAAGCGCATTCTTTCATGTAAGTTCTACAACCCAACACCCATTGTATTGACATAATCAGTTTGTTGATATCCATTTGATTAGAATAAGGAATACAATTTAGCCTATATGTAGTTATGCTGATACTATGGCTCATGAGCCGTACGATGTATTTGAACTTTTGAACAAAGCATCCCAATTATATGCAATTGAAATGGTTTCAAATCTTTTATGCTCATTAGATTCTTGTGTCGACTCAAATTGAAGTTATACGAATATCAAAAGTTTACGTGGATTGGAGGTATCGGAAATAGTTGTGCATACTTATCATTAGTTTCCTACTGTTTTTGCTTATATATTTTCTTGGGCACCTTGTATTGTACACTCCTCGGCATATTGTAGTGTATACAAAACATAATCTACAGCACACAGAACCTGCCTCAAGATGTACAGTAGCATGATTACAGCCATAAAGCCTAAAAATTATGTCAAGGTGAACGCATTTTGCCAGTGACATGAACATGATTGACTGAAGATTGGCTGCATTATGAGTGATTGCCTGATTGCAAAAGCCTGTGAAGCATACATATATGATAGTTACTACATGCAGCATTTATATAATCTCAGATAGCATTACAGTATACTTAATTTTCTGTATTGGTGATTCTCGCCATTGCCATTGATCTTGCAATTCACATAATTGTTTGGATTGTTTATCTTGAGTTGCATGTCTATTATGTTATTAAAGGGCAGTAAGGAGGAAACACAGCGGTTCCTTAAAAACATTACAACTTTACAACTAATGCACCTTGAAAAAAGGTTATATAACGGATGTCACGCTAACTTTTACGTCAATTTTATACGTGCTAGCCATTTCCGGAAATCAGATTTGTGGATATGCTCATAATTAAATACTAAATTATTAAGCAGCCATCTCTTAAACCCGCCTTGGCTTCAAGAGTATTATTTTGCATCGCACACTCGGTTATCTTTTATTTTTTTCTTGTAGAGGATAAAAATGATCATTGTTCGATTTATCAAAATTAAATCGGTTGAAGATATTAAAAGTAAGCGTTACTGCGATGTATTTTAGTAATGGAATTTTGTTACAAGGATTGATAAGGAAGAATTACGACGCAGAAGACTCGTCTCATAATGATAAATGGCAGAAGGTCGTTTATGTGATTGGTTGAAAAAAGAGGAGTATACCTCACAGTGTTTGAAATAAGGTAGTAACATAGGCTGAAACGAGAGGATGACACGTTTTGTTATGCTTGAGTTTGTTTATCGTTCATGCGTATCTACAACGGGGACGTAAATGAACCTGAGATTTTGGACTGCTGACACAGACATGCAGAGTTGAGGTCTTGTACGAACACATATCGGTTAAAGTTGTTCCAAAAAAAGAGCCTAATATATATGCTTACGTAGAGTTGTTTAAACCTTCAACCTTAACGGATTATTGTATGTATCTTATTTCATGGGTATGCATATTAAATGGTATAGTTGTGAGTATTGTTTGTTGGTAAAAACTCGTGGCATAATATCTTCTTATGTTTGTATGCATATATTATTATGTATAAAATGCAGGTCCTCCGGTTCTCGCTTCTTCATAAGCTGCGAGTGACACAGTTTTTCGTATCTGCGCACGTGTAAAACTACCCAAACTAAAATATCACACTAGCTTGTAATAATCCTCATACTCTTTCATGTTGGCTTATGAAGAAATGGGCAGTTAAGTATAAGTAATTATAAAGACAACGAGTATAGCAGTTATGGTAGAGCATCTCCTTATAGTTGAGTCGTAGCAATAGGAAAAAATATCCAAAAAAGAACGCCAGCATCAACAGCCAATAACCCATGACTTGATAGTGTCAGTAATGGATCAGCATTAAATAATATGTATAAATAGCTGTTTCACGATTCTTCACAAACAAAAAATTACCCATGTTACTTTCCTCTCGATCTTTATAACTTATGTTTCATTTGGCAAACTTTGTTTGCTACTAATTAATAACTAAATCCCATCTTAATGCACATTTGTATAAAGCAACAAGGGTAGAAGGAAATTATTGGTGACACTGCATACATTATGTACTTGATACAGGCTGTTTGGATCTCCAGACTATGTTTCTTATTAATTATAATACATTCGTTCAACTTCCATCATATTAATCAGTATCGAAAATTAGGTCATAAGTCATAGAGTAGTTTTATTCATTGGATAATGCATTTATACATTGCATAAATACACATGTTATGTATGCTTAATACTGATACGTTTAACTAAATTATAGCTTGCATTGCAGAATATTTTTGAAATTATTTATATGGAAGGAAAGGTTTTCTGTTTGGAATGGAATGGTAGAGTACTTTAGCGTATCAGTGTTATTCATTGAGCATCGCACAGTTATAAGAAAAATTGGTTGAGTTGAGCATTTGTAGTTGATGCAACTTTTGGGTACTAAATCCGTCTTAATTTCCTTCAATTCCATGACGCATGATATAATGTTCAATGTGAGGAAAAGGTTGTTTTAATTAACGCTGTACATAAAGCATGTATGCAACGTAATATTATAACTGATGTTCATCATCAATAAATTGTTAGATCTTGTGACACCTCTCTTATCTTTGTCACTGAGAATTTGTGGACTTCAGTTTTGATTGCATTACACTTGACTCTCACCCAACTCAACAAACAGACACAAAATAGTGGTCAAATGGCTTGTTATGATGGCCTTTGTTGTGTAGTAAAGTCCATTTTCCAACACAATACTATTGACTCATTCACTGGACTCTGAACCAATTAAATTGATCACCGGAAGGCGTATAATGTTTTATGCTAGGATATTACAAACAAAGGTTATGGTTATGATCACTCATACAATTCTCATGCTTGCTATTTAGGTATGTATCGAAATCGAATCCGAATTATGGGAACTATACATATTTTCTGATAGTTTTTTGCCCTCGTACAACTATTTCTTTTTGCTTGCAATTGCACAAATTATGACTTCAAGGAGAAGCTTTCAACATAGAAATCTATGTATGCATGAATATGAATACTGAATTGTGAAATACATTTGCAAGTTTTTTATTTACTAAAATCAGAAGCCCACTTGTCAGTGTGTTGCATATATCACGGCTACTGGAAGAGTGACCTTGAAAACCAAGATTCTTTTTTTGTATGGGTAGTGTTAGTTTTGCAATTTGATTGGACTAAAAATTGGTAACCTTGATGTATTATTAACCTACAGATGTAAAGACAGCATACAAAGGACAGTATGTAAATATTGGTCCAACCGTTGGGAAGGATGAAAGCAAGATTTGGACTATATCATTGACGGAGAATAGTCCTGAGAAACTTCCTTTGGTGCTAGTTCATGGGCTGGGATCTGGGGTGGCGCTTTGGGCACTTAATCTAGACGGATTAGCGTCTGCTAGACCTGTATACGCATTCGATTTACTAGGTAAAGTATTACATTTACCAGCTACTTATGACTTGATGAAAAAATTATGCAACTAGTTTCTAAAAAAAACTAAAACATATTGGCCCCTTCACTAACTAGGTTTCGGTCGTAGTTCTCGACCCAACTTTAGTTCCGATGCTCTAGATGCTGAAAGAGAGTTAGTTCAATCTATGGAAGAATGGCGTCGAGAAATGAAGCTCGAGCGTTTTGTGTTATTGGGTCACAGTATGGGAGGATTTCTTGCAAGTTCTTATGCCATCAGATATCCTAGCAGGTACATACGATTTTTTATGTTTCACTTGATGAAACTGTGCTGCAATTTATTCATAATAAATAAACTTTATTTCAAGAAAAATGTTTAGCTGGGAATCTAACAACATTTTTGTTTTAATCTTAGAGTTTCTCATCTTATTTTGGCTGATCCATGGGTAAGTTTTTAGTTTTAAGCTTATGTAAGGTATAAGGATTGTATTTATGGAATTGTGTGCTCATTTTGCTGATTTGTATTATAGGGCTTTCCAGAAAAACCTGCCGACTTATCACAAAAGTATCCCATTCCTCTGTGGGTGAAAATGATTGCTTACTTTTTACAACCTTTGAATCCCCTTTGGGGAATACGGGTAGCTGGTCCAATGGGTAAGGATTGACTCAAACTAATCAATATCAATATTTTGATTATAATTTTTTTGGTATTTTACATAGTGTTTATTATTTTAATTCATACCAGGTCCGAAACTAATTGAAAAGGTTAGGCCAGATTTAATCAAAAAGTTTTCCATTTTAAGTGAAGATGGAGATGCAAAAATCGCCGATTACATATTTCACTGTAATGCACAAACTCCTAGGTAAACAATTTAAAAGAGTATCTTTAATAATTTATTTGCGTGGGTAAAGAAATATTCTAAATCATAATGTATTTCTATACAGCGGAGAGTCAGCATTTCACAGCCTAATGAGTTCCTTTGGATGGGCAAAGTATCCTATGATTAATAGAATTCCTTCCTTACGAAAGGATGTACCAATGACGTTGATTTACGGTTCGCGTTCATGGGTTGATCATTGCCCTGGTGCAATGATTCAACAAATGAGACCTACATCTTACGTAGACGTTCAGGTATGTTAAAGAAATCTTGCTTTGATCGTAAAGAAAACTATTTTTTGTCATTTAAAAAATCTCTTTTATCTATTTTTATTACAGATTATACAAGGTGAGAATTGGATAATGCTTATGCGCGGTGAACTAATTTAAGAAAATCCTCCTCAAGTTTCAGAATGTCGTTAATTAAATCCGAATGGGGGGTGTAAGTTGGGCAATCACTTGGTGTACTACTAAAAGTAACTAAATTTTTGTTTGTGTTTTTTTTTGTAGGTGCGGGGCATCATGTGTATGCAGATAAACGTGAGAGATTCAATGAAATAGTCCTCAAAGCTGCAGCTTTCAGTGATGAAAATGAACTAATTAGATATTCAGGGTCAGAGAAAACTCTTGAAAGTAGAAAATCAGTTGACGAAAAAGAGATTAATGTAGCTGTCAAAGGATCATCCGATTCTGAACATAATATAAGTAAAACTCCGTAGAGCACGTTGTGATTTCTTGTAGATATGTAGTTGAGAAATCGCTTTCAAATTCAATTACGTTTTAATTTTGTGATGATTGATACTAAAGGGGTATATATAAGTACCAATGAGGGGCTCAAAGAAAAAAAATTAGTTGTGTAATATTAGTACAATATAAGTTGTTTGTTAACGAGATATGTGTATTCTATAGCTTGTCACGTTATTATCCTTGTTAATTTTTTTCGAATAGGAATTATTATTATTATTATTATACCTTGTACTTATAATGTGTGCATGTGTACGTCTCAATTTTCGAATCCATTGATACCTGATCCCTGCTATTCATTTTTGAATGTGTTTGTTGAACAACAACAGTATGAATCGAAATATGTATATCCGCAATTATTCTAGTTTTTTCGACTTACAAACCATGAACCTTTTTACAAATTCATGGCACTTTCAAGCGTCAACAAATGTTGTTGTTAGCTCGCGTTGTACGATATTGATATACCATTAAGACATTTCACACAAGTAAAGCTTGATATCACTTTCATACTTGCGTCTTTCTTGCAAGTTTATACGTATGTAAACCGAAGTATAAAATTATAATATCATTAATTATGGTCTTTGTGCAGTTGCACTTTTCATGTATTCTACGTACGTAGTCAATTAGGAACGACGAAATACTTTATAGATCAAAACTATAACAATAATTATAATGTTCGAATCGGAAACATTTTCGTACATATATGCAATTTGTAATTTGTACGATAAATTGAATGAATTGAGGAAACTAATTTAATTGCTAGTGCTTTGTTATGAATGACTAAACGAGATGTGTGTCTTTAGTCCGCACAATGATTGTTTTACGACTTTGATGTTGGAGAAACCCGATAATAAAGTTTTTAACTTGTTGCTTACCATACAAACATTTTTGTTTTGTCAACAAAATTTATTTTCATGCTTTTGGTTTGTTATCGCATTTTACATTAAAAAGGACAAAAGGAACAGTGCAACGAATCTGTTGAATTAGTATATCTGCCATTTGAAAATAAGCAGCATCGATGATGACCTAAAAGATAACATGATCGTTAAGAGTGTAACAATATTGCAGTTTTATCAATAATGTTCATATTAAAAGTAAATGTAGGCAAATGCCTCGACTTGGGGTTAAGTGACTGTGCCCTTACTATATTTAAAAGTAATGTTATCACGGTGCTTTAAATTACACTATTTTAAATATCCATGTATACATTACATATAGTATAGTACATTACATTTCTAAATGACTGCATCATATCTCTGTCAACAATTTATGGATCGGTTATACAAAAGGCTCAAAACTAATTTCGCTTTGAACAGATTTATGGTGGTGAACATTATTTGGCCATACTATTTATGCAGTGTAAACTTCAGTACAAATTATCTATAATGCATGATGTCATGGACAGAATTCATTAGTTCAGCCTACCAAAAACCTTTCTTTTGGTAGTGAAGTTGACTTTATAAACGTATGTGGTACGTGCTATACAACCCTTTGGTTGTACCCATTTGTAAACCATCCTTGACTCTGCCTTCACTGAAAGAAGATTTTTTTTTATATAATATTGCATTGCGTACACGAATTACAATGTAAAATCTATCATCTATATGTATAATATGTACCTCTCTCATTAAAATCATCAATATTTTATCGTATCATATCGCATTATCCTAGTTTCATCATAGCTTCTAATTTCACAAGTTCCAATAATTAAATCGCTTCTTGGAAAAAAGGTAGACTCTAGAATTTCATATTTTTCAATCTCAAATTGGGGTTTCACTTTTGTCGAGCGTAATATACATAGCTATAGCCTATACTATATACCCTTTCTGCTTTCTCTACACGCATATTATCTTCAATAGAAAGTAAATCTAATAAGTAGACAAGGTTGTAACAATTGTACATTCGAATCCGGATATAACGTATTTTACGTAACTGTAAAAAGATTAACAGCTTAAATAATAGTTAATTGAATGTTCAGCTCCCACTTAACAGCACTATTATATGTACATATAGAAATAGAAAGAAGCGCATTGTGGTACTCAAACAGTACTTATAACAAGCAATACGAAACCACCTGTTAAGCAACTCAAACTTCACTAGTCGGAACAGAGGCTTGATCATACATAGATAATATTCATTCTACACTTCAGTATGTTATATACACTAACATTTTGTAGCTTGTAGCGAAAAACACAACATACATTAATACGTACATATTACAATACGCATGATAGTTGTGAACCGCTTTCACAATATGCTTAACATCCAACCAATATATATACTTCAACCTCTCTTTTTTTAACATAAATGCTTCAGTGGTCCATCTTGAATTTTAGGCCAAATGATGCTTCATCTTCTTAGTGATTATTATACTTTCACCATTCCGTCCAACAGTACCTCAAAAGTTTACCAGGCATCTGTGTAACGAACATCAATCTCTTTCAACGCTGGCAACTGCTTTTTCAACCGCTCAAACGTTTGCAGAGACAAGTGTGTACTGTTCAAGTTTAATTTACGGAGACTCGTCATGCCTGAAAAGAGCCAGAGGTTTTCTGTTATACATAATTTCTTTAGATAGGTAGATTATAAATTAATTTTTAAAAGCATTTTTTTCATAAAAACACTAACATGTCAAACTGAGTAGTCCTTTGTCTGTCACAGGTGTTTCACAAAGGTTCAGAACCTGAAGGTTGGGAAGATGCTCGGATATGAGTAGCAGCCCGGAATCCCCAAACTAAAAGATAAATTATAGAGTATTAAAAAAACTTTTGTTATTTCATCAGTATAGACACAAAAGCACAAAGTATTAAAAAAATAATGCATCAATCAATCAACCATTTCTCATTGTATTATTATTCCTTATTGAACTCAAACTATTGAGAGATTTTATCAGATCCCAAAAGTGAATAACGATTTTCACCTCATGCCTCCGCAGAAACCTTGAATAGAGAATGGTTTACTTGTAAATTTATTCTTGAGACCATTTACCCCGACCATTTGACAGTTCAAAAACTCTCAAGTTTTCCCATCAATCCATTTTCTTTCTGAAGACAAGTTGTGAGATTTTTTTATACTTTTCCTCTTCTTCGTCACTCCCTTGACATAATATAAATCGTGTGTGTGTATGAGTGAATATTGAGTGTAAGGAAAGAAAGTACATGACCTCATTATGAACTTTTCCCAAAGACTTTTTAAAAAGTGTTTTCTTCAACGGTAGCCCATATCTTTAAAGAGAAATTTTATGGAAATAAAGAAAAGCCTGGCACATGTGGAAATGGAAGAGCTTTTATGAAACCTATTTACATGCATATTATGAACTTTCACTTTTTCTTCAAGTCGTATATATCATATATACCTTTCCTTTCATACAATCCTACCTTGAGCCACGTTATAATGCTTAATTCTAACAATAATACATACATGTTTCTATATGGTCTGCATTTGTGAGTATATATCACCTACCGCGGATGAAAATAACAGGATTTCAGGAGCAAGTCCTACAAACTATATTAAATTATAAAATATACAATGAGTGTGTGCACATGAACTATTTTTTTTGAAGAAATGTAGAAAAGTCTGACATTTTTTTTTCTTTACGGCTTTATACGAGGAGGTTTTACCAAAGTCGCTTTTCTATGAGCAGCGTCAAACAAAATGGAAGCATACGGTTTTTTCCACTAATACGTCAAGAAAAGAAAGAGGAAAAGCCTATTGTGAATAAGAAGGTAGCGAATTTTTATGCAAGAGGCAAAATGCAAAGCTTTAAGAGTGTAAGAAGGGAGCCCAAGCAGCCAGACTGGCAAAAGGGATCATATCAAGAGATACCGTCGAGCTGACAGAGACGAATCCCATGCCATAAATCTATCAACTTTTAAACAGTCTTGTTTTGTATGCCCTTGGGTATTCCTGCCTTGTCTCATCATATCATCCATTTTAAATATTATATCTCTGCCTCTAATTCCATAAAATTCTAATGGCACATATGTAAATAGGGCTATGACAGAGTATTTAAGGAGTGTACCTGAAACCAACGTCTGAAAGCAAAGCCCAAACCCTTCTGTATAGTCAATGCACGACTTTTGGAAAACCTTTGGGCTTTGCGCTTGTGGTAACAGATACCTTTGTTAGTGTTTCAAATTTACTCTTCTCCCTCAACAATTGAAACACACTATATACTAGCCCTTGTTGCCAACTTTTCTGAGTGGTGCAAAATATATGGATACAACTTCCGATCTGTTCAAAACTGTGTAGCTGCTGCGTATATGTATTATTGTTTACACATGGGAAATTATTGTTTCTTTCACGCACTTAGGATTTAACAAGTTTCTCCTTAAAATGTCAGTTATTCCAAAGTACACATAGGTGAGCTAAGCTGAGTTGTGCAATGTTGTGCATGCAAATATTATGCACATTAAACCACGTTGAAAGTTTTTGCATTAACTGAAAAATTAAAAAAATGAAGGATGGAAAAGTCTTTGTCTTCAATACTTGCATGTTTGCATAAAATCCAGAGAAGCTATCATCATTACATGTACACGCATGAACGTTTATTTTTTTGTTAGATCCTCAGATTGTTCGTATTCCCATAAGATATTTTCTCTGTTAAAAAATAATTTGTTACATAATGTACAATATTGAATTGGGCGAACTTTTATGGCACCTGACTGAGCTCTCCATCAGAGTTCAGAGTGAGTGAAGTGAAGGGTCCGCGCACCCACACGTCCTTTCATTTCATCATTGATAAATAGTACACAGCTTTTACTCATGAAATCAAACTTTCACTTTGAAGAAACGTAGTTTGATGTTTCCTATATTGTAAACCAAGTTATGTAATTTACAAAAGTACTGAATGTAAGTTTCAAACTCATTTCTCTTCCCCCAACATTGTCGTCATACTTGCTAGAGCTCATACTCATTTTGCCTAGATACATTTCAAAGGTTTTCGTAAAGTTCAAAGTATGTATACACAAGTATATCCAATCCAAAAGGAAACTTGATTTTCGCAAAAAGAGCATGTAAGTGAAGTAAAAGAGTAAACGAGCAATCTAGGAGGAGCAGCAAAGGCATGTTAATCTTCTGACACAGAGAAGCGATTCTGAAGTTTTAGAAATTAGCCCGTCTTCTCATAGGTTGGGAACCATTTTTCAAACTTGTTTCGAAAACCGATTAAGGTCTCCTAATAACATCTTGCTGCTTCACTAGTCACTCACAAAGAGTTAAAATGGGTCAGAGACGACTACCTTTTGTTTGTAAGTCCAAAATCTATTTCACGGTTGGCTTTACACCTTAAGCCTTAACAGTCTACGTTGCTTCCTTTCTCCTTCACCCACTCACTTTCTTCAGCAGCCCATGGTCCTGTCATGCCGTAATCTTTGAGTGTAACCCAGCGCCAGTCTGCATTTCTCTACTAAGAACATATTATGAGAGTATACCTAAAAAGTGGACATGGAGAAACTATTCATTTAGCTAAGTTTACCTACTACTGACTGGGCTCTACACAGAAACAGAGAGAGAGAGAGAGATGGAAAACTATCGCAATGAAGTAGTAGTAACTTTCTCCTGTTTCAAAACTAATATTTCGTCGGTTCGCCTGGCCTAATACATAATGTACAAAATGTAATGTAGGATTTTTATAGACCGCGTGGTTCCCTACTACTTCCTCTTCCTCCTACGGAAATACATGGGAACTAGCAAACTGCGAAAAACAACTGAATGCTCTAGAGTGCGATGCATCTGTTAAAATCTTGGAAGGGCAGTTCTCCTCATCTCACTCACATCCCACTCAACAGAATCTTCTTGGTAAGTTCACTTTGGGGAATTTCCTTGCTACCCATCTCCACCACCACTACTACGGCTACGCTACCTGCGAGCGTATGTATACGCGTAGAACATCTAAAAAAAACCGAATGGTTTGTTGGTAGTCGGAGCTGCTGGAAGAGTGAAAGTTGATGATGCTAGCTTTCGGTTTACTCCAACATTCACCATTACATCACCACCACCAAGACTGGTTTATCGTTCCTAAATTTTGTATGCACGTGTGTGGCTATAATGGAAAATATAACTGGGAGGGTGGTGGTAGGTTCATGAAAAATTACCAACATCCCAGAGTTTTCACCTTTTGTATTCATTTACAACAAACTGACAAACTTTGAATGGATTTCACATACCCTTTTTTTAGCGACACATGCGTCTCAATTGGCCAGACGTGACCATACAACAGTGTAAAGTATCGTGTAACAAATATACTTAAGGATTTTAAGCACCTGCCGGAAAAACTCCATCCTACATACTTTTCAACAACTTAACAGCAAAATTCTACTCCCAGAAATTTAATGTTGCATAAAGCAGGTTGTGGTTCACTAACCAAATGTCTGTGGTATCCAATTCCTTAGCCGATAGCCGTCGATTATTTATAGCTTCATCTCAACATGGGTCATTCGAATTGAAACAATGGTCACATACATACATACTTTTATTGCTATGCTCTAGGCCAGCCTAGGTTTCTTTCAATGCCTTAACCTAACTTTTATAAGGTCCATAATCCATTCAAAGTATAAACAAGGGATATTGATTAGGAAAGTAGTGAGTAGTATAATACTAGCATAGCATCAAACCAAACGAATTGTATATAAGGGTAATTCTACGCGTAACATAAATCTCGAAATGGTTGTAGTTTATAGATGTAGTAATATGGGTACTATATGTAGTTAACTATCTGTTTGGAATATTATATCAATGCTATATAATATTATATACTTACTTGAGTGCACCACAAATTGAGGTAGCGAAGAGATGGAAGTTTGATTAATTGTTCAGAACAGGCACTGGTCACCTGAGTAAAAGCTAGACTTAAACATTCCAAATTCCCAAACGAGCCACAACTGAGAAGTTTTGCCAAATCCTTGTCTGTACTTCGACTCGGTAGAGTTAACTTTCGGGGTCCACCCTTTTGTTGCTGTGTTGAGGGTTGTTGTAAAAAAACAAAACAAAAAAATCATTTATCCTCTTTTCAAATAACGGTGCGGTAAGGTATATAAGGTAGTTGCTTACACACAAGTTTTTACGATGAATTAATACATAATGGTAGCGGTAGCAGAGCCGAACGGTAACGCTTATTTTCTTATATCTTATATGAAATTATATACGTCATAGACTTTCACTTCCATCCTTTAATGATTAGACTTTTTACCAGCCAACCAAAATATTTAGTTTTTTGTTCATGCAGTTTGTCCTTGTTTAATATAACCCTAAAACAAAGACAAAAATCTGCATTCCAGAAATCGATGGTGGAATCTTAGTAGACAAAAATAATTTGGCCATCAGTTTTGTTATTTTCATATTTTGGAAAGGCTGCGCTTGAATGAATTTTCCTTTAAAATGAGTTAAATGTAGGTATCAGAGTGTAAATTAGGTGAAAGTCTTTGAAGCGGTTGGTACTTTCGATGCACATTCTAAACGAAACTACTTCCTAACTTTCAAAGTAAAGATGAAAACTACATGCTCATAATATGCAGCAGTCTACACACACAACTAATTAAGCCTAATGAGGAAAAGTATGATGCTGGCTCACTTTGAGCTTGAAAAACTAAGTAAGTAAATTAGTAAACTAGACGCAAGTTGGCGCAAGGTAAAGTTTGTCATATTGCAGTGAATAATAGATTAACTAGATGTAGGTGTATACATTACATTCGACAAATGAAAACTCTATGAATGAATACATGTGAAATGGCATCTAAAACGCTTGAAAACTTACATCACTACGACACATTCAATGCATATGGTGAGAAGACTTGCTGCGCGTTGTCTGCCGTGACTTGTGATCATAACTTATTATAACATCCCCAATCTGTTTCGAATATACATAAGTTTACAAGGTTGTGACTACTAGAGTACATAATTCAATTAAATCTGATTTGAACTTATTTCATTTGAGCTTGTTCTGCTGATTAGTGTATTGCCAGAAGTGGAATTGGAGCTCAGCATGAAGTGTGAAGCTTTTGGCACCAGTCTTTGTCGTAATAACGCAGAACAAGCATATTTTTCATATTGGAATTTGTATGTTTTTGTACTTTTTTTCTTGTGAAATTTCATGAATGTTTAGTTTACAAATTTTACTTTAGCGGAAGTCGTAAATTTGAAGTATATATGTATATATATATATATCTTTATTTGTCCTGTCCTCTCTTTCCCCCACAATAGCAAAAAATGAGGTGAAGCGGAAGTGTCAACTCATGTACATTCTAGTTTATTGGATTTAGGAAAAGCGAGCGGTGGCAAAAGTATGACTAATTTTTTCTACGGAATACCAATGACAAATGCAAGCTTGCTGAGCATGCATAATGTGTTTATTTTAATAAGATCATATCATCCATGTGTCATGTCAATGCGAGGAATTTTGCTGCTGTTTCAGGTGGAACCAACCCATAATAATCACACGAGTACGTTCAGCAGTATCATTAGCAGCTGCCACGTCCAGGTCATGTCATGAGTTTGAAAAATTGTTTCAAGTACATTGACATCACTAGAACGGTCTGCTACAACTTAATATTCGGGTGTTGGGAAGATGCGTTGTCAAAATGGAATTTGTTTTTACCACATTCCAATTCGGCTCTGAGGCATGTACATGTCATAATATGCATGTAGCATTGCAACATCAAACATTCTACCGTTTCTGCTTGTTATACTAAGAAATAAATGAGAAATATATATATTATGTATATGAAAAATATCACGAACCAGTTCTTTGAGATGAAGTTGTCGATTGCAGAGAGCGAGATAATTGGCACTTCCGGTGGGTGTACTTTGAAGAGTAGTAGCAATTTGAACACGCTGGTCATCACTTTGAACAAGTTGCCACTCGAGGAGAAGGCAGAGAGCCTCTTGGGCTGCCGTGTTTTCACGTAGTGCCAATAACATGCTGCTTCCTAAGAGCTTTCCTCCAAGTTGTGACAAGAAGCGCTTTCTTCGGCAGCAGCAGGCTAACAGTCTACCCAGCTATTGTTCAAAAGAGCAAACAAGAAAAAGCACAATTTAGCCATGTCATATTTGATGATGTTATAGACATTATCATAAAAGCCTTTAAACCCAATACAATTCAGTTACAATGGATTATAAATGTAGCGTCTTAAAGATAAATGTTCGATGTATATGTGAATGAAATGGATGTTTTTTATTGCTGTCAAACGGAGAAAGGTCAGGACAAGAGTTTGTTGATAGCTGATATTCACTAAAAATGTTAATATCAATGAAAGTCCGAGTTCAAATGATTCAAAATGACAGACAACAGGCGTTTATTAAATATGAAGGAGCTTCGTCTCTCTTGTTGATATCAGGACATCAGGACCCTCTTTTTTTTACAATAGATTTATAGCTTTCACTAACAAATCTTTCATACATATCATAATATTTTGGTGTTGCTTCCCATTTCAGCTACTATAACTCATACAAGAAAACTTTCCATTGTGAATAATTATTATTAAGAACAGAAGAGCGCAGTTGATTCATTTTGACAATATGATAGAGCACGTAGTATAAAAAACATAATAATAATATATATGACAACATGACAGCATTATCCCTATATTTATTTTGTGCCCCTCTTATCATTAAAAGCTGGACACCATTATATTGCGCCTGATGAAAGAACGTAATTTGCACTGACAATGGAGACAACTCAACCCGTTTCCTTTCATGCACAGGACTAGTACAGTACAGCATATGCATATTGAATGGGGGAAAGTAAAAGCTGGCATTTTCCTTTTATCACATCAACAGCTATAGCAGCTCTCAATTTTATTGTGCCATGTCAGCAATAATTCTGAGATTTTAATATATCATGGATCATTTTCACTGGCGCCAAATGGTAATAGCGTTTTGTCGACATTTTGCCTTTGTGAATATTAACGAGACGAAAACACTCTTGTAGACCAGACTGGCATAACACACATTGAACTTTTGATGCTATTACATATTACATTACACTACTACTAGAAGCGGATTTGCCTCAGCGAGATTTTAATATAATATTGTTCTCTGACTATGACATCCTCTTCTTCCCTTGCTTAGTGGGAAAGGAAACGACTTGAGAATACTTGAGCACTTTGAGCAATAAAAATTACTTTACTACCACTGACGAATCGTATTATAGTGCGTCTTACGATGTCTGCCAGATAATGAAGATGATGATGATGATGGGATGGCTACTGTTATGCATACAAACGAACTGTATATCTCGATTTATGAAATTAAACGACGGCTAAATTCAATGAAAATCTCATATGCAAAAAAAGAATGGTCAGTGTTTTATATTAGATTCATTATGCTTTCTTTTCTGACCTATTTTTCAAAGATCAATTTGAGCAGGACAGAAAAATGTTAATGACATGAACATTATAGGTATATGCTATTCACCACCATCTGTGTAAAGAATGAAACTTACCATTTGACCCCATAACTCGCCATCATCAAAGCAGGCTGAATTGGATGGCGCGTATAGATGGAACCAACCTTCCTTTCCATCCCGAATCCCAAGCACCATTTGATGAACATCACAACGATGATCTGTTCCTATTCGTTTTATCACTGAAGACAAGCTTCTGCAAAAGAAAAGAAGGAAAACAACAACAACGTTATAAGATGAGTGTGCAACCTTCATTCAGCACTAAACTACATATATAAATATATAGCATCAATATAAATCTAGTATTTTTATTGGATTCCTACTAAAGTACACAACATTAGTTGGGAAACTTGCGAGTTCAATCATTCATCCCACGTGTTATGTTATTGGTCCCTTCACTTACATACGTATTGCATTAAACTTCAGCCTTGGAAATATTCACGAGTAAATGAAGCCATTACACTATTATTGTCCATTCCGTCATTCCATTCCCAATCCAAAAAAAAGTCTACGTTTCTTCATGAGTGAGCAGAAAACCTTTATTTGCCACTCGCACTTTGCTGAGGATAAATGCATACATATATATACATACTATATTTACTTGTGTAATTCCCATAAGAATTTCCTGGTTCTGTGACTGCGATGCGATGTGTGTGTGCCTTTTGTGTTAACAGCATCCTTTTGTTGTTTAACTCTAGTTTGCTTCAGTGAGTCTAGCCCCTGCTATTGCTTTAGCTTAGTTTCTAACAAAATAGGAGGCATGTACTGTACAGGGTACGGAGTGCCGTAAGCCTTCCAAATGCTTTTACAAATGTGTACTTCCTATCTCTTCCGGACAGTACACAACCCAAAATAACAAAAAAAATGTTGTTACTAATATCATCACACCCCGTAAATGTGTAGTTTTGGAAGTATATACTATACAGAAGCATCTGAAGTGAAGACATTCGATACATAGAATTTCATCTCTGCTTATGTTTTTCCACTGTTTTTGTCACAAATCCGTTGTTTTCATTGAAAACAGATTTGCACAGTTTGGGATGAGAGGGAAAGAGAACGAAAAAGCTTTTTATGGTCTATACTCTACACTTTCAACCAAATCTTTGGCTGGCTACTCATTGGGAACGCAAACGTGAAGGGGCTCAAACTGCTCACATTTATTTGACTCTAGTCAATGTCACTTTTTTCTCTACATGCTTTATCTTATCACTAAATAGAAAGCATCTTTCAGTGCCATATGGCTTACCAACTAGAAAGATAAATATTGCATTCATGTATGCTGGATGCATGCGTCAATGCGTGTTTTGTAATTGTAATTACTAATTGCCCCCCACGTATCCGGATTTATTATGTCTGCCTTTCCTATTCAATTGAAATCAATTTGAAATTGATTACTTGAAAGCACATATAGCTATAGCACAAGTAGAAATGAATACATTTTGGCAGATATGGATGTAAAAGTGAATTGTCAACGGCTTTCCATACTGCTAAACTAATGGAATAATGTTTGTTCCATTGACTTTTCATCACATTTAAAAAGTGTTAAAAAAATAAAATAAAATTTGAAAAGAGAAACATGAATTTGTAACGTATTGGAGTGTTGTGTATAGTAAAAAAACTGTTACTCAGTGAAAGTACATAGGGATTTACTTCATCTAAAATCGAAGGGGAAAGAAAACACATCGTACACACAATATACAAAAATACAATGCGGGTTCTCTTCAGCTGGTGAAAGGAAGAAATGTACTTATGTGTGATATATATGTGTCCTGTTCTTTTTTCCCTTGAAAGAAAACTCCTAACTCCAACCACCACTATCAAAGCTGAAATGAAAATATAAAGCACTCTGGGGTCTTGTTTGCTTCATTGGAAACCAGTACAAAGAAAATTCCTCTCAAGCTATAAGCTGGGCTGGTAGGTACTAGTCCACAAAAAAAGACTCGAAAGTCAAAGTTTAATATGTTGGATAATGTGGCAGAGATTAGATATCATAAAAACCTTGCACCCTTGTGATTACAAGTGAAGAAATTAAAAGTTATGTACGTAATCCTTTGATTGTTATGTGGTCAGTAGATATTTTTCCTTTGATTAATATCCTCTTGATCCAATATACTTATGTATCTTATTGATCCCAAAAGAGTTCCGAAAATGATTAGATAAACAACAGCAGCTCTCAATAATTTATTAAAAGACAGATTTAAACTTTAAGATCCGGATCCCATAAACAGGAAATTGACATATTTAGTCCCATTTCAAAGGCTCCCTTGTTCTTAATAATATTATTCTATCATTGTTCCGTTCGAAACGTAAGTAAAGGCGTAAAAAATTTAAAAAGATCAGAAGACTCAAGCAAACAGCAGCTGCGGTTTCTTGTTTGCTGTCTGACACACACATAGAGGCTAGGCTTGGAAACAAAGTTTTACCGAAGCCGATATCACATTCTGGGAAGGTCTCATTCTTTGTTGTAAAGACTCTTCTTCCTCCTATACAATAGTCACTGTAATATCCCATCCAATCTTTTTCCTATACTTCCCCAACCCAACTTTAGACAGGAAGTGAATGATATCATTTTCTTTATTTCTAAGCAATATTACTCCATAAGGAACATCATCATCCTTGAAGGAAAAAAAAGAGAAGTACTTGGACAAGGGAAAAAATTTCCTTTACATTTCCTCTACTTTCTTTTAGGATGCCTGCATCATCATCATCATCATGATCATCATCCACTGTTCTGATTATAGGAAGAGAACACAAGAGTTGGAGGAAGGCAAGAGAAAAAGAACGAAGGAAAAAATAGTGCTCAATGTTTATTGCTTTTCTTTTGAATGAGCATCCATTGATGTGAATAGGCCATTTCATGAAGAAAAGGGGGTCGGGCTGGGTTGTCTATTTATATGAAATAAAAAAGTGTGCTGGTAACTACTATAGCTAGGCCAGACCTCTTCCCATTGTTGGTTTCAACTTTGATATTGTGCTCCAATGGCTGATAGATAATGGTGGTGTGGTGTGGTGTTGTATCAGAGTGCGGTATTGAATATTACACCACAAGGTTTTTAGAAGTACCAGGGACTTTTTCTTCTTCTACCCCAAAAGCCGAAATTCTACCAGCCAGCCTCTCTCTCTTGTTCTTGTTTCTTTTTCGGGTACTAGAAAACTTTGACGGATGAATCTAAAACAACTATACTACTACTCTTCTTTTCCTATATCTAGCTTTCTTTTTACATCACATCACATACGCCATGGAATAAAATATCACCTCTTATCAGCAGCCTTGGGAAAAGTCCTCTCTCTCTTTCTCTTTCTCTCTCCCTGAAACCTATGATGTGAATCATCAGGAACCGAATAAATGATTTCTCATCTAATTAATTGCAGCCATTCCAAACAAATATATGTATACTTATCTATTCCGTTCTTGCTTCGAGACTTGGGGAGAGAGATACAATTTCAGTTAATGATGTTCTGTTGTAATTTTTTTGCTGTCCCCATTTACTCAAGTTGTGTGTACAGAGTACCGAGAGAGAAAGACTTTTTTCTTCTTCTTTTTATTATATATGTTGAGAAGGTATCCTTCAAGCGGTCCAGTTAGTCACAGTGGAGCCAGTGTCATCCGATTTGTTATTGGCTAACGAAAATCTACTAGCTGTTTTCATGCTTTCAACAATTAAATCTAAGCTGCTATACTTCTATTTATGTATATTGTGTACATATGGTTTTGTTCTATTACCCTTAAGCACACTTTTATAGATTTTGTCAATGGAATATAGCCCACATTTCCAGAAGAAGGACAGATACTCCTAGTAGTTGACGACAAACAATTGTCATCGTCTACATCTCATCGTATGTACTTACATAAAGACTCATCGTAGTGTGCCATACCATGCCCCTGCTCCACCACACCCAAAATCACGCATCACACAATAGATAGTTCACTTCACATAACAAACAAAAGTAAACGAGAAAAGAATCGCTGTGAAACAATGAGCTAAAGCCAAACCCCAGCCACTACGAGGAAAAGCCCGTATAGATATATAGCCTATATAAATATAGTTAATAGTATATAAGAGCTAGAGTATAAATAAAAACGGGAGTTCTTTCAATCTTCCTTCTTTCATTCTTCAGCTTCTTTCTCCCTCTTTCCCGAAATCTTGAGACAAGCGACATGTTTTAATGAGAAATCTTGGACCAAATTGTAGTTGGAAAAGTAGAAGAACAGTAAATGAATCTTCTCTACAGGATTAGTTCAGCTCTCCCAATAAATCCTTGTTGAAACTAAAGCCAAGAATCCGCCAAATACCGTAAGAAAAAAACCCATCATGACTAATAGATTTACAGTAAGTAAAAAGATACATATACATAAATACATTGTTCTAAAAGTATCATTATGTCCTAGTTCCCAATATAAAAATACCTAAAGACAAAATATGTACATACTTATGTTATATAATGATGATGATGATGATGATGGCGCATTGTGTACCATGTAACATAGCTTGTCTCTCCTCAATCTGTAATATTATCCCTCAGTAACATAAAGTAGAGGGAGTAGAAAGTACAAGGGAAAAGTACAGACTACAAGGAAAATACCTAAAGGAGGATTTCTACTTTTAGCTTAGTACACATCTTGACATATCCCTGTAGTATCGTCGTCGTCTTTCCTTCATTTTTTAGTAAAAGCCAACAAGGAAAGGAAAGTTCGACATCTTTTCTGATTCCATGCTTTAGTACCATGCTCATTGGTTTAATGAGTCAGCTTTCACTTTTTTTTGTTTGTCCTGCTCTCAAGAAGTGTCATCTGAAAAGATGACGCAGTCATACGTCTCTCTCATTCATTCCGTCAGTCATATGCAGGGGAATGGGATATCAACGGGAACACTATATTTTACAACTTCTCCCGTTAGCCTTAACAGCTTCTTGACATAATGCAGTATTGCATCACATCCACATCCACATCACATTTTCAGCGGCGGCAAACGCTCAGCGAAAGGAAAAACCCTATTGTCCTTCGTCCAAAATGTTGGGAGCGGAAGGCATAAGGGGAAGATGAGATATTATGGAAGACAATGCTCAAAATATAAGCAATCTCTCTGGCAGAAGAATGCTATCGGCTAAATGTTTTTTACTTTTATGTTATTCATTATAAAAGGGTAAGGCAAGGAAGTGAAGTGCTATTTCTTACTACGTATATGTCACTGTTCTTTTAGTTTTACACAATAGCTATGCTATAGTATTTAATGCTCATCTAGTAAAAGTAAGAGAGAGAGAGAAATTCCCGATTTTCTAAGGACTTTTGAGAGAAGGTCTTTAGAAAGATAGTGAGAGTAGGAAGGAGAAAGTACTCGTGTTTGTAGCACCCTCAACTCATGCATCATATATAAAAGCGAGGAAGATCATGCAAGTATTTTGATGGCTGTAGCTGTAGTGTCGTGTCGTGGCCACATATTTATCACTACTATAGGTACATACTATAATAGGTATCCATTTTAGAATGAACACAAATACAATGCACCATTCTTCGACTTCACTCATATTATACCAAAAGTTTCTCGGCTACTTTCATTTTTAGTAAAATAAGAAATAAAGGAAGTAAGAAAAGTACTCCTTCACATATAGTTCCTGTTCTTTGCATTGACGTACTTTATTTCTGTTTTATCAAATTTACTTTTACTTTGTAAGTAATTGGAACAAAAGTTGGGGTGTGGGGAGAACACATGCAATACTATAAAGTCATTGCTGCTCGTGTATGTTGTGTAAATGCGGAAGTTATTAAGATATGTCAAATACATTAGTTTTGTATTGGTTCTCAGAACTACAGATATACTTACTTTCAGTTACACCACAAGAGGCTTTTGTCTTTATGATATTTTTTTGCAGAATATATATGAATGCAATAGGTCAGAGTACACTTTAAATTTAGTACTTTTGATTGACGTAGCCAGATTCTTTAGCTAAACTAGGGATTATTGGATGAGCATTGAATTCTATGGTGTAAATGTATATTTATTTATATCTTATATCTTTTAGCTCAAAAGTGCAGAATCAGCATATTTCTGGAAGAACACTTCCAAAAGCAACCCTGCAAACCTTAAAAATATGAGACACAAGTCTGAAGTTAGCTTTCCTTTGAATAAGCTTAATCAAATCAAGTGTCAGTCTTCATAAATAGGTTCAGGTACGAACGTTATATAATATATGTCTTACAGAAGTCACACATTTAATTTTCTCTAGCCAAATTTTAATTTAATTTTCTTTCAAAGATAGAGATCGAATTAGTCAAGATTTGCAAACTGAAGCTTCTAAAATGCAAGTAAGATACGAAATGACACATGAGTAATAAAAATATTACGATGCTGAGTAAGAACTCTTAATTCAATTGAGAACCCTTTCATATTTTGTTTCAACTTGGACACGTCAAGGAGAAAATCCTTTGCATTTTATTCAGGTCCTATTCAAGCAGAAATCCAAGAATTTTCTTTGCACAAAATCACACGATCGCTAAATGATGACTGAAATCAAAGAGTGTCTCATAAGAATACATGCATACTCCATCATAGAAAGGTTTGGTTTCAAGTATATTTACCAGGTACCTAATTTTCAACTTTTATATTTGATAATCAAACCAAACATTTCGATTATAGCACTACTGACAAATAACTTATTGAGTATTATAAATTGTTCTCTTTTGTTCAAGGTTGAAAAAGTTAATCGAAGAAGTATTTTTTTTAAATTACTCGAAACACGTCAAAATATCAGCACATTCAAAGGATACGAGGAATACGATACAATTATGTCTGAGTCCATGTGTTTTCAAAGTAAATACATTCAAGAGAGGCGAATTATACTTACCAACCGCATGTCAGATATTATATTTACTATGAAATGAACTATACTAAATATATATAATATAGTATATGCGTCTGTGGAAATGCTTTCATTGAAGGTAGCAGCAGTTAGTTAGGGCTAGGCAACAGTAATTGAAACCCTTCAGTTTGCTTTCTCTTCTACCATTTCATCTATAGAAAACGCAAACGTAATCAGATTTCCTGTCTACCGAAATCTTTCACGAATTCACATGGGTTTGAAAGAAAACCAAACGCGAGAAGAAGTTCAATTTAGTGAAACCCCTCTGCTCTGTCCTGCTGATTAGCCGAAGCATTCGTTAGTCCTAAGAGCTTCACTTATGTTTAATATGCATGAAAAGATCTCTTGAGTTTGTGTAAGTGTGAAAATATCCTTTAGCATGAAAAGCATAACCTGTTGGAAACTCATTCAAAAGGGCTAAAACCTGGCTTTCTCTTCTTTTTAGTCTTCTTGGTCACTTTCCCTTCTAGAAAGCCAGAATAAGGAAAGCTAAATTGGTAGTAGGACTGTTTTCCAATTGCATTCGTAGGCTTTCTCCGAAGTTATATAAATAAGGATATATTTGACTTACTGCCTTTCATTAAATACTGCTCAGGATTTGAGTAAATGTGTAGTACAAACGCGAGAGAAAGTAAAAGCTACAAAAACAAACAGTAAATTTAATGTAGGATGGGAAGTGGGATGAACCACCCACCCCCACCTACACTTATTTATGGAGCGCCATAATGTTTCGTAGAATGAACTCCAACTTTGTACTAATTACATTGCAAGAGTAAACGCAAGCAACAATCGTAAGTTGATTCAACACGGAAAATAACATACCTGGTGAACAAAGGATTTTTTAAGGCCTCGTCTGGAAAGGGTATGGGCTGCAAAAGTTGTGCAAGGCTTGGTCTCCAGTCTTCAAATTCAGATCTGATGAGTTTTAAAATATTAGGTTAACATCAAATAAATCAGTACTTCAACATCTACATATATGTAGACATTACGTGTATAAATATTACAAATACAGAAAAGTGAAAGTTTTAAATAGAATCATCATACATGGTATCAAAAATGGCTAAATAACAGAGTAGCTGTTCATCACATGGAATCTCTTTAAGTAGAATACTTTCTGTGCTAATAGAGGCGAGTGACTTGTTAGAGTTTTTCTCAAAAAGTTGAAACATCGCTGCTAAACAGACGGAGACTAGATTGGACATGACACGAGGATGTGGACAGCTACTGGCAGGACCATGAATACTATAGGAAAAAATTAAAAGTTTCATAATATAAATATATTCAACGAGCATAAAAATAATCACGACTAAAAGTATACATGAATGCATATATATTATATACTTATGTCTCACAAGTGGGCCTTACCTTTTTACGAAGTTTCTAACAACATTGATACCATCATTATGGCAATTCAGTGCCTGAATATAATCTTGAATAAATCGTCTCATGTACGGATACTTCCCAAAATCCTGTAGAATACATTAAAGTAGAATATTAGTATCACATTCGCAAATACAATTATTATTATTATTTCTAAATGACATCCGATAAAATCGTATGCGTTGTGTTATGTTGTAAAGTAGCTCTTCACAATTTTATATAGAAATATTACTACTGACTATATACAGACATCATTATCGACATCGTTAACTTTGGATTTTCCAGAAAATACAATAACTCTTTTACTGAAAATTGGGATGCATGTGTGCCTACTCAATTGTAATAGATTTTTCCTGGTAGAGAATATTCATGCATCACGATCAACTTGAACTTATTTCTTCTACTCCTTTCCTTTGCTCATCCCAACATAATGTGCATGGAAAACGAAAGTCTTGTGTAGGATACATAATATGTTATGTTGTGAGAGTAATTCACATTCACAGAACATCTAAATTGGAACTATCGACTGGCAACTTAATGTATCGTAATGCTCAAAAAGAACAAGTCAATCAAGTATGAAGTACTTTTTCTCCCTTTTCTACAATCAGTCAGTGAAGCAGGAATACACAACTTTGATGTTCTTATCCAGACCATTTAGCTTATAATAAAAAAAATCCTTTTCCAGTGCATGACTCCCGATCCCATCATGATGGTAAAAAAGTATGCTGCTGCTACGTAAAACTTACGTACATTCTTTTACATTTAGATTTATCACAAACAAAACGTAACCATTGCATTTGGCATGAGAAAGAAATTGTACACTACTTTCTCCGCAGATGTTTAGCATTGCCCCATTATCATAAATGAGCTCTATCCTTATGATAATTTACTGTCGAATAAGGACATTGAAATAGATACTAAAGCAAGACAAGCTCGTTGGATGGCCTAGTATTTTTTGGGGTTTTCCCTTGCCGAGAAGTAATATTTGTCACTTTTTCCTACTCTCGAGTTGGAATGTTTATGGGAAATTGCGTGCCTTTTAAAAATATACAGAGCTCAAACGGGGAATTGAACAGAAAACAATTAGAAATTCAAATTGCCAAGGTCTTATTTACATAAAAGTATCGATTTCCTACTTCTCAAAGGATAGTAGAACTAAAAGTATATACAATACAAATGAAACGTGAAAAAATATAAGCTGTGTTCTTTCAGTAGGGTATTTACTTTTTCTCTGAAATACCAGTTACTGCATATAGATGTACGTCTAGAACAAAGTATACTAGATACGTAAAATACGCCAAATCGAGTTACTCGTATATTTATCCTAAACTAGGGTGAACTTCAAAGGCTTTGAGAAACACGAAAACTTTCAATATCCTTCTGCTTTTGAATTTGCGAAATAAATGACGAAGTTCTCATACAACCAAAAAAAGCCAAACTCAAGTCTATAAAGCTTAGCAAAGGATGTATGTATTGGAAGCAAAAGGTTTCAACCTTTGAATAAGTTTTTTAGCAACAAACATCCCTATTATCACAAACATCATCACAAGAGAAACACAAAACAAGTCATCAAAAGGTTTTCCCCGAATGAAGAAATTTTCATTGATTCTTTCAACCACTAAATGACAGTCAACCAGCCCGAAAATGGCCATATATAAGATATAAACTTATGCAATAAAATTGTGATACAAGGTTTACGTTGACGCTGACTGTGTCTGTGTAGCAGTTGGAGAGTGTTGGTGTTGGTGGACAGAAAGCGTGGGATCAACACACATGTGCTATATGTTTAGACGACCAAGGAAAGGACGGCAGTGGAATGGAATGATGGAAACGCAAATAAATTATGTGGTGCTTGGTGCTATTATTGTGACGAAGAGCAGCTAAGTGCTCACTCTTCTCATCTAAAAGTCTCATTAACAAAGATCAAAAGATATATATACATATAATAATATAGACAGAGGCGCATTCAGGATTGGATGCTGGAACTATTTTTCTACTGGCTAACTTTGTAAAACGATCGCAGAACAGAACTCCTTTCTGTATTTGTTTTACATTTGTTTTTGCAGCCTCTTGTATTGTGTTTTCTGTTCCCCAACTCTTCAACCTCATCATCGTCAGTGCTTTTCCTAGTAGGTTCCGTATATAAATAGGAAAATCTGAAGAACTAATTTTTCCCAACCTTTATTGCGGTTTTAATAAAACAAGTCCAATTACAAAATTGTACAAGCCACAAAATCCAGCTGCATCATCGAGAGATCGAGATCGATTACAGACTCTATTTTTTGATCTGCTCCAGCTCCCGTTTTTCTTCCATGTATAGCCGCCATTGAAAGAACGCTTGGAGTTTTAAAGGCTTCCCCATTTTTTGGGTGTTTTTGTAGAAACAGAAAGAATACTGCTCTGATCTGTTCTGACTCCAATCTCAAGCGATGACCGTAAATGCATCGGGCCGGCCAAACTCTATCGTTTTCTTCTATTTCCACCATAAAATACCAATCCGCGTGGGAAATCCTTGTACAGCCCAGTTATTTTAACCTTTGCGAGCTTTTCATAATATTCATCTTCTATTTTCAGAGAGGCTACCGCTATCAAAAATACTCTTAAAGGTTGATGAGCCACAAACACTATAAGCTCAGGGATTGCATCGGGATCGGGATTTTATAAAGAAATTAAAAAGACATGTCTTTTATGTCGACAAAATATGTACTCAAGAAAATCTATCTCCGACACCATCACATTACATCATCCATTAAATTACAGGCGTCTCTCGTATCTTCATCTTAAAACGCTTCCAAGTGTGATTCTCAGAACGCAAATAAAAAAGCAACTAAAAAAGATGATGTGTGCTTGTTTCCGGTTCATCTTTTTATATATATCCTTGATGGAAAAACTAAGCAGGGAGAAACTCAAGGATTTAGTTTTGATAGGCGGCGGACTCTCGTTAGTTGATCTACCACACCACTTTTTTCCTTGCCTTTTACAAACAACAAACTGACTATCAAAAACAAAAATGCAGGAATAAAGAAACGAGGGGAACTCTGCGACCCTCCTAAGTTATTCAGTTTCAGCCCAAGACTTTTGTATACTTAGAAGAAGAAGCAGCAGAATTCGGGCTTCTCTTTCAGATGCTATATGCTATATGGTGGCTTGGCATGGCGTGGTAAAAACATCCAACAAAAAAAAGCTCCTTCTTTATGATTATACATACCAGCGTCTGGATGAATGTTTGTAAGTTTCGCCCATAAAAACGCTCGTTATAGTCAGAAGCAAGGAGGACTATAATTTCACATGGTACTTATGTACATCTCTCTCTATATATACCTTGTTTATGTCCATGCCAGGCGTTTTGCTTCACCTTATAATGTAGTTTTCTTTAACACCCAAACAACCTAGTCATAAATCATGAGGCCAGAAGGACGAAAACGGCATCAATCATCCTTCATCAATATACTTTTTCTTCTTTTTTTTCAGCTTCCTTGTTCATCTTGGCTGATGTTGAATAGTTGGTTGGTAGAAAGCAAGATTTACTTATGCATAATATGTATGTATACATATGTATAACTAACTCAAAACGTATTTTGTAAGTTTGACTGGTGCATGAACACATTTACTCTTTTTTTGATAGGGCCATGCAAAGCCAGAGCTCACAACATGGCTCACAGACCTTTTTTTCGGAGAAAACTTTGAGTTGTGTGCTTGGGTGTTCCTCACGTACATAATATGATACACTTTACAAACGACAAAATCTATAAGAATCCTTCTTCACTCAGTCAGCTATTTTCTTTAGCTCTGTTTTATTCTTCTTCTTTCTTTCTCTCTCTCTCTTTCCCTTTAATATTTTTATCCTGTACTCTCTTTTCAAAAAGACATTTCAGAAGTGAGTAAAAAGAAAAATGTGATCAAGAGGAAATCGGGTGTAGTTTTTCACCGACTTTACTTCTTTGGGCTTCCTTACTTTACGCTCATTCCTTACGATTTCTCTTGTTACCCTTCTTGTCTTTCCGTTCCTTTTTTTCTTTTTATTTAGCCCATTATGTGATTGCTTTCACAATGTATGTACCAACGGATTCCCTTTTTCTCATACAAGAAAGACTCATCGTCGGAGAAGAGGAGATGAACGTAGAAGGAAAAAAATAGTTGGTAAAAGGACGAAAAAAGTGAACTTGGCTGGGCTTGACCGTTTTTCTCTTTAAAAAGTTTAGAGATTGTCCAGATTCCAGAGAACACATTTTTTCCTTGGACAAGAATAGTAAAGAGATGTGTGTGTGTGTAGGTAATGGCGGTGAAACGTAGTATAACCGTTGGTCATCATAATTTCCCTAGAGAGGGAGAGGAGCTTAGCAAAGATATGCTTGTTCTCCTCACAAAATGAATACATATGTCTTTTCTTTTGCTAGGTACTTTTTTATATATTGGAGCAGGTTTCTCTCGTTATTTATAAGTAGGAGTGTTCCATTCCGTTTTTGTACATATGCTCATGCTTTTGTAAATTGAATTAAAAGAGAAGCACTTTCTCCCAAGAAAGATTTTAGGTGATCATTGTTGGAGAGAAAGTGAAAAAGGAGTCCAATATTGAGGTTAGACAGTTATTAAAAATCAAACAAGAAGTTGCTACAAAGTTTCATACATTTTTTTTATTTTCTCCAGGCTTTTGGTATTTACTAGAGAAATATTAGATCCGAAACTTATTAAAGTTTTGATTTCTTATTACGTATTTTTGAATACCTACGTAATATCCAATCGCCGCTACATGATTTAACTTACTTGGGAAGGAAGGCTTTATAAATTTTGTCTTTTCTTTTTAAATCTTGTCAGAACTATAGCATGCCCAGGGGTTTATTGCTTTCATGTTGATTTGAGTAGTAAGTAATGCTTTACGGAAATTAATTTAGAAATTAGAAGCCTAAAATGGTTGCACTGACTGAGAATAAACTGAGAATGAGCAACGATTTTTGAGCTACTTTATGAAAGTGGAACATATATCCTTCTTTCTTCTTCTGAGGAAAAGGTTCTGAGCCTTTTCGCAGAGCTTTAATACTGAGAGTGTTTTTTTGTCAGTCCTAAATTTCTTTGCGATATCATCAAAGGGAAATAGATTGTATATAACAAAAGTAAATCGTTTGGCAGTCTGACTACAGCAACATTTGGCACATTTTCAAGGATAAAATGCCTACATACATGTACATTGAATACTGCGTTTGGGGGTAAGTATAAGTACCCGTATGCATGAAAAGTACATGAGAGGAGAGGCTCCTTTGGGCATGTCGACACGAGCAGGACAAGCGGAAGTCATTATAAATTATGCCGGATTAATAAACTTGTCATCTTGCTGTTTTTTCCCAGTTTTGGAATTCAATTTACTAAAGTTTACAAAGAGCGATTTATCAACATCACAAAAACAACTCATTCCGACCAATGATGATGATATGGTGTAATTCCCGCATATGAATGAAGTAACAGATTGGAAAATTGAATTTCGGACATTCCACAAACAAAATATAAAGTGGCATTCAGTCGAAAGTATTACAACATCCTAATAAATTACTTTGCCGAAAATATTTCAAAAAGAAGTATGACGTTTTCCGGCTGATTTCGAAGGAAGGCAGCAAAATTACAATCCCGAAAAATACATGTGCGTCAATATTTTCAACATTTTTAATATCTGTCGATAAAGTTCTTATTTTATAACTTTATCACGTTTTCATTCTTGAATCTTAATTTAAAACTTTTTTGCCCATCTCCGTCTAATTGATTTATGTGTTTCATTTGTAAATGCATAACACAGGAATGAAAATGAAAAGACTTTACAAAGCGCACATCAAAGGATGGGCTTGTCTACAAATAGGATTTAATTATGTTACACATTACGTAAGAAACTCGTGGGGGTATATTTGTATTTGTAAGTATAGATTTTTCATCAAAAGTTATAGTTTGCTAGTTTATACTCCCACGCTATGGAATTCTAAGTCTTTAAACATACAGTTGCTTGAGTTTCCCCCACTCATCGAAAACGTGTACATGTTTATGTATAAATATTTGCATGCATAAAAAAGTACAAATGATTTGCTCAAAACGTTTCCCAAAGGACACCTTTCTTTTGAAACTTACCCTACAATTTAAACAACTGAATATATTTAGTAAACAATATTGTCTGTGTGTTGAAGCTTCGTGCAAACACTGCCATGTGCCATCTTAGTTTGAAATCTTTAATATATGTGTGCCTCGATTGTGGGATGTAAACTCCTCGGTGTGGAGAAAGCAAAAAAAATTGAGTTTCGCCACAACTCAATTATTATTACTTATTTGTTCCACCTAAAAAGAGGAAGACTTCATCATCAAGTTTATCAGCTATTTTATTTTGCTACTACCAGTCTTCTTCAACTCAACCGTTGTTAAACTTTATGATCAATCTTCAAGTTTGAGGCTTCGTTTTCACCAACAAAATCCTTCTGTTTTCTCTCACTCAGGAGCGTAACTTGAACAACTTATTTTATACCTATTCACTCCCCACTTTTTCTGTTAGCTTTGACCTATGATGAATACATTTTCTCTTGCTTCAAAACTTTTACTAACTATTAACTGCAAGAGCCAGAGAGAGAGAGCGAACAGAAAAATGAAACTTTTTTTCCCTCCAACAAATCTCCCGTTCTACAGGGTACTTAAATGACAAAAACGGAAGTTTTTCCTCATGTAAGATTACATCATCTGGTCTCCCGCTTGAATACGCTTAACCTCCACTCTCAGAAAATTTACACGAAAAGGATTACGTTTACACTTTTAAACTGTTTGGATATGTATAAGCATACATTCAAATAAAAAAGAAGATTTTATTTCCAAGTTTAACTAAACTTTTCCTCAACTTTCAAATAATATATTTCTCTTAGAATTTTTAATAGATGACAAGTTTCATATGCTATATGCTTTTCTCTCCAAGTTTTTCATGCACTTTTGAATTTATTGATGCTAGCAGCAGAGCAGTAGCATTATCATATCATATTTTGACGCTGAATTGTTGGAAAGATTACATGCTTTTATCACAGTTTATTCACCATCCCAAATAAGAAGATGGGATAAAAGTCAAATCAATCAAGGCTGAAATCTTACCGTACCGTACATGGTTCGTTATTTAAACTTTCAATTTGAAATCCATTGTTTTTAATGGAAAGCTCAAGTTTCATTGTAAAGAAGAGAGGATGAAAGTTTCTCAAACCAATTTAATTCGAATTTTCTAACAGGTTCCAATGAGAACCACTTAAGAAAGTTTTACTTTTGAGAATTTAAACAGAATGAAAAGTTTTCCGAGGAGCTGCACTTCCATTAGAAATAGAAAATCTGGAAGAAAATACTGAGTGATATCACCTTGCACCTTAACTAACGTAGCGTAACGTTGTAGTTCTCAATTTCAATAAGTTTTCTTTAATCTTATCCTCCATTTGTATAGTATTGCAGGTATTAGTGAATTGCAATGAGATAAGTACTTTGTAATTTTATCTTCAGACCCTATTACTTAAATTAAAGCGTAAAAGTAAATGGCATTGAAGGATTTTTTATATCTAGTTCATATTATTCTGACGATTTCAAATCTCATAAAAGATTAACGTCTTGCTGAAAATAACCTATTTATTTTCTTTCAAATGAGTCACACATCCATAAAATTCGTATATCCGTGAAAAGTAAGCTATAAGTAGTTTGCACCCTATTTCATTCAATAATTCAAGAGAAACGACAAAAATTTTACAAATTGTTCTGTTCCTTTCACTACAACACAATAAAAAATCCTTAGTGAATGCCATCTCATTTAACCCCTATAGAATTCATTTCCTATTCCTTTCAAAAATTCATAGCATCATTTCATGCCTTTTCCTCCACAACACCATCATTATTATCCTCATTATTGGGCCAAAAAAATGTATTCAAACCAAAACGAAACCCTATCATTATCAGACATTATTTAGGAAAGTAATTTAGAATAAATCAGAATTGGCTGTCTCGCTAAACCATTTACACAACCTCTTTCCTGTGGCTGAAATGTGTTTATGGAAAATGTATGGCCTTTTCCATTTGCCGTAATATACCACAAAGATGGAATCGCACCGGAAATTTTGTACTATGTGTTTTCCATATGAAAATAGAAAAATCCAATAAAATTTATGACTCTACTACTCGTATAATACAGCAATGTAATATCGCTAAAAAGAGTGTGTGATGAAACAAGTAATGGAAGCAAGGGCAATGTTGTGTATAACGGACTTTTACTACATTTTTCTTCTTCATGTGTCTATATAAACTACATCCTAAATAATTTTTTGTGCAATGTATCCTCAACTCTGAAGATGATGATATTCCATTCCGTATTCTATGGATGAGCTAATATGGAACTTGCCATGCATGTTGACTTTTTCTTTCGTATTTCAGCAGAGGAGACTTTACTACTGCAGTTTGTAGTAGGGGTTTATGCATTCACAAAAAAGGAAAAAAAAGTTGAAGTAAATGTCAAGGAATCCTTGTGAAATGTGAATGTAACATTTCGTGAGAGAGAGGAAGCAGCTTTATTGTGTACACTCCCGATTGTATTACAGAGTACGTAAAATAGTTCACTGAAAATGACAAGACAATAAAATTCATGATAATAAAAGCGTATACAAAATGGATGCACCTACAATATTTATTGCGTTTTTTAGATGTCTGCCTAACATATCAAAGTATCATTGTATTTCCTCTTGATGGCAAAATTATGTATAGTTGTGCAATATCATTCCATCTAAAGCTCAGAGTCGGCTATGACGCTTATATTATCCTATCCTATATATAGGCACAACGCACATTTTTATATTAATATTATGTTCTTGCATCAGACTCAAGTTTGCGTTAAAAATATATATATATCTTGCTATATAAGATCTCAACGGGAGGAAAAAGTTTTTCTCTTGGCCAAATGTTACTTGTATGTTGTATCTTTTGCAAGTAAAAATAAAAACTCGCACCATCTTCGCGAAATTGTGTTGGTTGTTTCAAGAGGATGCATAGGAAACTTACCCAAAAACCTGTGTTTACGCAAATAACATGCAGGGTTATTGCATGTATATTCTAAAGACAAGCATATTTGAGGAGTCCTTCTTAATAAGGAATTATTGCAGAAATATTTCGTCCAATTCTATATAAATCTCTGAATTTTTCCCTTTTGTCTATGAATTGCTCTTGTTCCTCTACCACTTAGCACATTTATTTATGAGACTTTGTCTAGCGTCCTCACAAAAATGGATAAAGTTGCTGAGAAAAATGC
This sequence comes from Orchesella flavescens, assembly GCA_964034955.1. NCBI lineage: Eukaryota > Metazoa > Arthropoda > Collembola > Entomobryomorpha > Orchesellidae > Orchesella > Orchesella flavescens. The sequence goes on along the minus strand of OZ035956.1, from coordinate 37,920,021 downwards.
TTCCTAAAAGGTTTTTTTTTCGTAATGCCTACCGTGGGCAAAAAGAAGTTCCTCTTATGATGAAAGCGCTTTGGCCAAGAGAAAGTGGTGGGAGAGGAGAAAGCAGAAAAAAATGGAATGACTTTCATTTCATCATTCAACTAACAAGTTATTTTCTGTTGCAATAAGTAATAATATACAAATGGAAGAAAACAAAACAAAAAAGTGGAGCGCACGACACATTTTTTATCTTCCTTTTGTTCCCACCACCATTGATGATGTAATGTTATAGGGTGCAGTAAAACAACAGTAAAATTTACAATACCAAAGTATAATACTAACGCAGTAGCATTATTATTATTAACCATGCAACATTTATTCAGAATGAGCTATATATCTATACATGAAGCTCTCCTATAAGTATACACGCTCCACAATTTACAATCTACAACAATGTCTCACTCATTCGACTCAGAAAGCCCTTTACTTTTTTACGAGTGTCTAACGACTTCAGCGTAAAGACGCACACATTTTGTATTATGGTGTGTGTATTTTTCCTTCTATTTTTAACGTATGAAATGTGATGTTTGGCAGAGTGCGGATCTCAACTAAGGGGTTGACATTACATTATGAATTATTATGATACATAACTGTCTTCACAGATTTTTAACTCTTTTATTACTCTCCTTGTATAATCGTTTGTTTTCCTAACAAGGTAATTTACATTGCTATACACAATGTAATTCAGCGTCACACCACTTCAGATTGTACGGTGTACATGTATGGAATGGAGTTGCTATATTTAGCTGAAGAGTTCACCGACAATGCAAACACACAAAACATTACAAAGTACACAACACTCGTCGTCTCGTCTCGTTCTCAGAGTAGCATTGTTTTTGTCCATGAAAATGATGTATACCTATATGACCTAATGTTTTGTAAACCAAAAACTCGTGTAAAGTCTTTTAATGGTGATTTATACCCCATTTAGTGGGTATAACTCTCCAGGGGATAATTATGGCTGGGAAAAAGGAAGAGCATTCCACATCACTTGCATAGACATATTTTATTGCATTCACTTACTTACTATCACATTTACTTTCTTAAACTTATTTTAGTTTGCAAGAAGTAAGCCCATTTAAAGGAAAATTATTACATATGGACGGGACTGGACTATTATTATATGGAGCAAGTGAGTCAGTCTTAAATATGCGTATGTGTATTATTGGAGACTCCATTCCATGTGCATACACGAATATGTCTCTTTTAGTTTTAGATACTCCTCCCAACTCCTTGCAGGGATTAGAAAAAGGAGAGCAAGGCGAAAGCACAAAGCTCGGCCACAAAATGACAAAACTAGGAAATTACATCTTTAAGCTCATTTGCATTATGTGTACGGTTCAAAACGCAATTCCAAAATGTGGCTCAGAGCTACTAAAAGCAACTTGTTTGTGTACTGATTGTTCAACAGTGGTATGCCTCCATCCAAGTACAACCCAGACCAGCATATGACACGGGTTAGTAAACAAAACAAGCTCATCTCTTTTCTTTTACATACATCTTTGGTTGGTCTACGGTCTACGTCACTCCATGAAAAATACAGTTTAATACTGCAGGTGCAAGTTGTTTGCTACAAAAGCTATAAGGAGATGCTGGGTCCTCTTTTTTATGAAACTGTCCTCTTTCATTCTTAGTATCTTAGTATTCCCATCGTCAATATGATAACGTAACCGGGTGTACGTACCATCTAAATATAGTATGAAAGGTTGATGGTGAAGTGAATTGAAGTGGATGTTCATACATTTATATGTTTATTATTACAAAGTAGTATTCCCTCAAAAAAAGGATGCAAGATGAAGATGAGGCAGCATGTGTGTGACGGAATAGAAAAAAAGGAGAGGAGATGGTACTGGAAATAGAGAGAGAGAGAGAGGTCTCGGGTCGCATCGCAAAGCTCCTGGTAGATCTTTTGAAAAGATTTACGACAATGCTTCAACATTAAAATGCAAACACATGCCTCACATCTTATGTCATATAATGTTGCTCTCTCTCTTCCTTACAAAATAACACATGTATATTATTTCTTTGTATTTATTTACAAAATGGATGTATAGAAACATGAAGGGAAAAATGACTTTCACCAAGAAAAGGATCCTTCTATGTCTCTTTGCTTCTTTCAGAATATTTTGCGTCTTCCTCCTCTTTATTGGAGCACAGGAAATCAGAAAATACAAAATAAGGAGCCTTTGTGCCCCCCTTTCATTTCTACTTTCTACAAGATGCTTAGGCCAAAGGATGAAAAAAGAGAGTTGTTTGGTAGTAGTACGCACTTCCGATTCGCTCGTCAGTTCACCACACAACCTCTAGCCTCGGAAGGATGTTTGCCCTACAACCCACTCCAATTAACCTAAGTCCACTTTCATTTTTTCCAGGCTTACTATGTAAACACTCATGAATGATCATTGAATATCGTATTCTATACAGTCGTACATGCAAACTTTGGTGATGTATTACATTCTTGCATCAATCTAACAAGCTTTTCCTTATTGAATTTGGACATTCTAAATAAAATGCTTAGAACCCTAAACTTAAAGAGTCTGACGAACCAATACATTCTGACTTCTTAAAATTGTATCGAAAAAACTTCAACTATTTTAACGTAGAGCTTAAGCGGAAATAGTTTTGCAATTTATTACCACATTATGTTTGAGAGCACGACGAACAACGGGTGTAAATAGTTGGGCAACCAGTGGACATCTTGGACGACTTCTACAGTAGCGTGAAAAGAACCGGCACAAGGATGGTGGTGGATGAGATCTTTCCAAAAGAGGTGACAAGGCGACCAACACTTCTTCCGCTTGGTTTTTTCCCAAAAGCTCGCCAGCCTAAAAAAAGGAAGAGGAAGATAAAAGAAGAAAAGTTGAAAACATTAGAAAATCATTTCACGGCGACATAAAAATATCATTCCGCTTCCTATCGACTTTAGGTTTAATGATTCGAGAGAATATTTGGCAGGGAACATGATGCACTAAAAGGTGTGTGTGTAGAACTATCTGAAGAATGAGATGAAATGAAATAAATCTTTTTATAGTATTTTTCAACATGAAATAGAATTACATGCACAAAATGATATTTTATGAAGCATGAAAGATGCTTATAAATTTTAATACCTTAAGTTTTGACAAGCGTGTATGCCTATAAACTACTAACGTCTCGCTCGAAAAGCCACAAACGTATTCGAGAATAATAATAATAATTTTATTATTATTAAATCTAAAAAATACAAATAGGATGTTATGCTAGCTGTAAAGTAAAGTGTGGTGCTTTGGCGATGAGTGGTGGTGGTGTGTGTTGCCAAGAAATATGCAAGGTAGGATTAATGTTACTCGTAAATTCATTCATAAGTAATAAACAATTTTATTTTTACTGGCGATGATGACTAGGGAAAATAAACGTGCAGTGATTTCATTAGTTTGGCTGGGGTTCCAAGTCTCGTTCTAAACGTTACAATTAAAAAAGTTATTTTTCTCAGAAACAAGTGAGGAAAAAATTAAAATTCGTTTGCAAAATGTATTTTAGACTTTATACATAACAACTTATATAATACGAGAAGGAAAACGGGCTGGGCAATGTGCGTAAAGCAGAAGTTTGTAATCGTCATCATCATCATGAAATGTCATTAAAACGAAGAAGATGTGATGTGATGATATAATGGAGATATGCGTTTCTGGATACCAGACGTTAGACAGCTATATGAAGCCTCATAATCTGCGTATCACAGTTATGATTGTGAGAACTTGTGAAATTTCTTAAACTTCCGAAAACCAATCTTTTATAGCGGCAATAACACTGCGGAAAAAAATATGACGACAAGAGAATCTCCTCAACTTTTAGGCTTTGAATAGGCGAACCTGTGCCTGGGAACAACCCTCCTTGTCTTAAAACTTCAAGAAAAAAAGTCATTCAAAAGCTGTGTTTCGCTAGTTTAAATGTCTGGAAATCAAGCACACGTTGCCTGAGAGTAATTAGGGTCTTTTTGCCTACAAAAGGGAGACACAATGCTTTGCTCCCCTTGCATATGTCTTTCTATAACATCTGCCATTCTTCTGGGTAACAGGAAGACAAGTAAAAACCTTTTCTCCATTCCATTTATACAGCAGCACAGCCATTCATCGATGGACCTTTTTGTAAGTTTAGCAGGTTTTGGTGCCCCACATTGGCTTGCCAAACTGGGAAATATCAACGAGTGACATTAAAAACACGGAAAAAAAAATCTGTTAGAGGCAGCTCTATCTCTCTGGTAAATTTTTGGGGTGTACCATATGGGAAAAAAGAAGGCGGAAAAGCATTCCGGATAATTATGCTCTATTACTCTTCTCTTTTGATTAGCATAAAGAGCCACAAGCTTTTCCGGCCTTGACTGGTTACACTAACAACTATACCAACCAACCATATTAGTCACATTGAAATTGTCCTTTCTCCGAAAAATAGTTGCTTTTGTGTGTATTTTACTTTTGTGCTAATGTTCCAGCCACTCGGAATGAGAGATAAAGAAAAGTATAAATGGGAAGGGAAACAAAAGTCGCAGAAACTCTTGCAACAATGAGCCAAAATAACTAATGTGAATAATAGCCTTAGAGTTTATGGCGGACTTTAACTTAAACTTTTCAGAAATGGTATTATTCAGTTAATCTTGCGAATTGGAAAATTATATGGGAAAAGAAAGAATAGATTACTTTTTCTAAGAGATTAGGCTACCATGTGTATTGTTTGCCAGGCGGCAGGATCCTTTCACTGCGTTCAATGCTGGAAATGTCTTTTTTTCTTCTAATTTCTCACTTGGCTTAATGACATGAGCAAATTCACGTTCAGCAGAGTAGTTGCTGATGAATATTTGTGACGACTGAATGTCTCCCCTCTGGACCTATTATTAGGAGTCCGGAATGTTCATTTTTTTTGGAAATTTCATGGAAGAATTGTGATGTGACTAGAAATCAATGTGGAGCTACTCTGCACTATTTGCTTTGATGTTGAGAGAAAGTAGATCCTCTAATTATTAAATGAAGTTCCTACAGTTCTCCTCTCTATATACATATAGCTACTATATTTGCCATCATCAAGTTGTTTATGTTTTAATGTACTTCAACACGTTGCTTGTGTTGAGAAGAACTGGGGGTGAGATGTGAAATTACAGGAGAGAGCATGAATGCAGGGAATGAGCCAATTCGGAATGTTTGATCAGGACAGGAGTGAGATAGAGGCCTTGAGTTCAGTAATGTTCAAGTAGTTCACTTTAGTAAGAAGGCTAAACATAACGGTGTGTTCTTTTATCACCAACTACTACCACCACTGTTTAATTGGTCTATAGGAATTCATTTTACGTGATCCAATACAGCATTCACATCGCACCGTAGGCTAGTTTTAGTGCTTCCCTAAGTAGGTGTGCTCATGTTCCTCCAATATTGACGAACCGTTGTTTACATGCACAATGCGTAATAAAACAAGTCCCTACTACTCCCTACAACCAATATGTGAGAGGATGCTGCTGTTTTGTGAGCGTGACAAACGATTTTCCTAAAATTAACAACCGGTAAATCAGCGAGTGGTCCCTACATACAGTGGCATTCGGTTGTGTGCAATTCAGATGCATACTATTACTACCATACCATCACCCACCCACATGCCTCCACCAGGCATACCAAATACCAACATACCATATCGCAACCAAACACCAAAAAGCATGAATGCCTTTCCTTGTTTTTCATGGACTGTGCTTTCACTCTGTCTTAACTTTGTCAATAAGTAATTTTCCAAGTAGCTGACTTATAGGAACATAGTCTAGTAGGTGACGGCAGCTGTTATTGAAAACACTTCGAAAGTCAAAGTAAATTTCCATTTTTGATACGCTTCGTTGATTACATGGGATCTAGGGCGGAAGGATCGTCGTCGTCTTCACGTGTGTATACATATGGACGTAGTGATTGAATTGAAACGTGGGGGAGCATGAGGGAACGTGCCATTCTTCATGTTGTAGAAATTATCCTGGTGTTAATCTAGCTAAATGCCGAGGTTCTTCAATTTCCCAAGTGGGAAAGTAAATGCCAACAAATTTTGGGGTGACTTTCTTTCCTTATTTGCACTTAGAGTTTATTCAAAATGTTTAGGTTACGTTCACGTACATCATTTGTTGTAAATCATTGGCGTATAGGTGCATATGGGCACATCAAAGTGGCAAAACGCATTCTGGTAATTCGAAAACCATTCTGGCAAAATGAAAAATTTGTCGACAAAAAAAACTTGGTGGCTTTTAGGCAACCTTGATAAACCACAATGACAATAATTTTACACATGATGGTATAACTATGTTTTAATGTACGTTTCACACCGATTGAAATGTAAATAAACGAGAACAATTCGTTTCCTCTCCTTCGTACATATAATTATGTAATATAAATATACTATAATATGATAAATACTGAATAGAACTTTTTGAATGTTAATACCGTATTTTTTCATTCCCAATTTTTTTATTGCAAATTTGCCAAAACGGTTGTTTGCATCAGAATCACTGGCAATTGCCAGAATGTGTTTTTGCCATTAAGACAACCGGCGAGGCACATCACATACCATCCGTATATTCTATGGGAATTTGAGCATGAAATAGACCAATAATGAAGTACTTTTGTAGTAATAAACGCAACACATTACATTTTACGCACAGCTACATTTTTAGCCCAACTAACTTCCATTTGAATTAACATTGTTTTTAAACTATTTGAAAATAAATTGCATCTTATGTTCCCCTTCAACTTGCATATTATGCTCCAACGGCTATTAAGCAGCCAAAAGGAAAGTAATTTTAAGTAGTCAAACCTATATGTAAAGTTATGCATGCATTTAACATAAAATGTGTTATTTGTCTTACCGTATCAAGAAGGTTGGATACAATTTCGATTGGAACATGTGAAATGCAGTCATCTTGTAAAGGAGTAGTTGTAGCAAAGTTGACCAAAGACTGAAAAAATAACAAAAATTAAGTTTAATATACACTTTTGATACATTGTAATGTTCAAAATGGTTAATGAATATAAAATAATTTATGCACGTAATCTGTCTCCAATGTTTCAGGATGTATGTAGCCTTAAAAACTAGGTATCAGTCTACCCCAATTCCATCCATATCTACTACATCTTCAAGCGTTTTTGCTCACGTCAAGTGCTCTCAAAGACCACAGAATAGAAACATGCATGCATTTGTGAGAAAGATTCTAAACACTTTTACGCATAGCATAAAATGTGGGAATCTGATTACAAAGCAAAGGAGCTCGAAGAATACATATGAAAGAATCTGAAGTGAGAAACATTTATAGGAATGTACTGTACTACGTAGTAACATTTTGAAAAAAAATCAATGTTACCTACGTACACAACTTATCAATGTTCTACCAAGTACACACTTTGTTTTTTCTCATCTAAATTCAAACACAATTACAATGGATGAGTCAATAGAAAAAGGCTTATTTTATGTTCAGTTTATTGACAGACAGGAACTGCAATATCATTTCTCAGCCAATTTAGTTCATGTCTTCAAGAAACAATTGCTAGATATGTGTTCTTTGAGCATTTGTCATTTTGGATTCTTGCCATTTTCCGTTTTCCGTTTTCATTTTTATTTCTTAGTCAATACATATATAGTACACCAGTTCTCATTCCAGTTTCATTGCCTGTCATTGATAATACCGTAGACTGTAACTAAGCTCGTGATATTCTGGAAGGAAAAGGCAAAGATAAAATGAAATTGAATGTAATGAATTTTCTCATAACTTTGTCTAAATTACTCACAATGTAGAATGACGCTTACTCAGACCCTGCTTTCTTCATGCTACGTTAAGACTCATAAGAATTCACGATAATAATACACATTTAAAAGCATTAGTTGTGCAAACGCACCATAATGGAATGCGAAATGGTTACGCTTGGGTGCGGTACGATGGTGCTAAAGATTTCAATAAAAAACTGACTAGAAAAAAAATCTCGAATTCAAACTTTGAACAGGAAAAATAAGATTTATAGTATAGTATACTCTCTTACAAACAGACAGTAAGGTGGAGGTCTGCAATAACGGGCCAACAGCTGGTTGTCGTCGGAAAACTCAAATTGACTGGTAGATGTATTTTTATATTATAAATGTGAGAGTAGCATCCTATTCATAGTATGTGTGTGTGTCTACACACTCTACTCTCTCCAGACTTCCACCCTAAACCTGTTTTTTCTCGAATTGTCTTGTTCACAGACAGGGACGGAATGGGAGCAGATATTGAGTCATAAAAATAAGTGGATCTTTTCTAAGGATGGCATTTAGCAGTAAAACCGATTTATCAGGTTCTTATATACAAGACTTTCTCCCCATTTAATACACAACGTGAACCGTGTAAAAGTAGTGAGGGTCACCACTCACCACCACACACCACAGTCAAAGTCCCATGTAATATTTAAACATGCTGACATTCTAACACGCAAATACCTACGTAAAGTAATAACTTGATTTTGCGGAGAGGTAAAAAAAATGAATGGAGAAAAGAGAAATAAATTTGTTGAGCTAGTGAGTTTTGTAGTAAAAGAAGTAGACGCTGCGAACACTTTTTTTTGTACAATATGATGATCACGGGATAGCTTTTCTGAAGATTCTAACAATTTTCCCATGTAGTCACACACGGGGGAAAGTAATAAGAGTAAGCGTTCGTGTGTGTGTGTGTGTTAAGCACATAAAAGTTCATAGCAAAACATGTACCTACCTTGATACTACTTTTATAATAGGCATGATAACATGTGCAGACCTTTGCAAATACATATTATTATATGTACATACATATACATATATCTTCATCTCTCTTAGACGTATATCAAAATTATGGCAATGCCAAACGAAAAAAACCTGGAAATAACTTTCCTCTTATCAACCGATGAAATGAATGTGAAAACTCTCGTATTTGGAAAGGTACAGTGATGACAGACTTTGTGGAATGTTTGAGTGTGCAAGTGGATATTCCATATGATAATGATAATGATGAGGATATGATGCTTCTTTTAGACGTACCATATTATTACTACTATTATTATTGCCATAACGTACGACTACGACTTGCTGCCTCATTGAAGGCTGTTTTTCAACAAAGGGGGAAGAAGAATATGGGATAGGACCCCTTCATATTCTTACTCATATGTATCTTCTTTTATGTGTGGAAGTCAGCTCATTTATAACCGGCATGATTTTACGCAGTCAACGCCAACCACACATTAACTGTTACACTACTGACTGGTGCTGGAGCGGAAGATAGCATTGCATTGCACACAAACACAACTTTCGCCACAAGTTGAAAGAGCGTCAAATAAATGTAGAACATAGAAGTCAAGTCTTTCGATATGATATGAGGTGATGGTGGTAGTGTTGTGATGATGATGATGATGATCATCATCATCATCATCATGGCCTTCTTGTATGAATGAACTGCGGTGGATAGCGTTGAGCTACATACATATTTTGTAAGTAGAATGAAGGGAAAGAATCTTATTGGAGCCAAGTGAAAAAATCTCACTTCAGCTCTGGCTTGGTGAAAGCGGTGTTCTGGTAAAAGTGTAGAAGAGAGGAGAGAGTTAGTGACAATGGCTCAATAAATTATTCGTGAGCAATAGCCATCAAACTTGGTATAAGTAACGACATGACTAGGAATCATGATGATATGAGTGGTCATTTTAGCAAATAGTATGAGTTGCAAAGTGAAGTGATCATCACCCACACAGTTTCACCGGCAGTCCACCCCATATTCCACTGTACACGTGATGAGAATGGCAAGAGAGTTGATCTTTATTGTTATTTTGTTGCAAATAAAGGGTTGATTACATACACTCTTGGGGATATCAATATATTTGCTTGATGAAAACGTGGAGAACCTAATCACAGAGGTGATGATGATACGCTTCCAGATTTAAAAAGAAACTTTATGCACAAGCGCTTAATATATAACTTAAAACGACATTTATAGTGTGTAAAGTACATTTAAGCTGACATTCAATGCGTGTATCAGTCCGATTTTTTAAATAATAATTAATAGTGCATCAGGTTTGGAACTTGAAACTCAATATAGTCACCAGTTGCGGCATGTTTTTACTTGCTATTATTACTTTCTATGATATGATGAGTTAATTCTAGTTTAACGTTCCATAAACAAAACAAAACAGGGATGAGGACGGTGTGGAATACAGAGTCATCTCCTGACACTGCACCCATCAATTACTCCGCATAAAAAGGGTTGTTTATCAGTGGTTTGACTTGTTTAAGTGAAACATTGTTCATTGTCATTCAAGCCGAGTCCAACTGTGATTTTAATCTCCGATGAGGCTCACCCAGTGAAACCAAACCCTTCAAGATAAATCCCATTTAAAAGCAAGATGTGATAGTATGTACTATTTGAAGGAGGAGAAGAAAAGAGTTAGGGAATACATTAACATTAGCCACCCTGCTTTCTCAACTGTGTGTACCCAGCCAGCCGCCTACACACAACACGCGCACGCAAAGGGAAGCCTGCATAATACACAGCCAGCATTTCCTGGCATCCGTGAAACGAGAGGAGAGAAAAGATGTCACCAGTCTTTAAATTGACAAAGACGAATGGGGGTCTCCACTTGGGAGGTTGGCTGAGGCATTAGAGAAAGAGAAGTGGGGTGGTTGCCAAAAGATTTGTCTCTGATACAAAAAGGGCATCATTTAAAGACTTTTCCTCCACGAAACTTGGGCAACTCAAGCGCTAAGTACTACTTCAGGATGGACTAAATAAAAGTGTGTATATATAAGTTTCTCTCCTTTCTCTTTACTACTCTCATCCTATTCTCCCGTTTTTTCTTTTTTGTCAGAGCACTCCACACACACGTTCTCGTGTCTACCTTCAAAACCATTAATTTGGACTTCTAAGAATTCAACTTTCACAAGTACCTTTGGCAATACTATACTTTCTTTTCTTTCTTAGCAGAAAAATCTTGTCACTTTTTATGAAGAACCGCCATCAACTCTACGTGTTTCATAAGGACAATTCCAAATGCCCTAATGTGAAGATAAAAAAGAAGAGATGACAGTCTTGCTGATAATAAGATACAAAAGTATCTCCCTTTCTCCTTAATTGCTACATTTTTTACCCTGATATTAAATTTTGACGCACGCTTCCACGTCCACTCCCTATGTTGTATTTAATTTTCCCAGTGATATATAGGGCAGAATATTATATAAAAGTTGTGAACAAAGAAAAATCTTGTCATGTGTTCCATGTTCCATATCACATCACGACTACATTATAGAGCTTCAAATTAAACGTGATAGGCCTACAGGATGACGCTGATTTTTTTCCTCATCATGAGACGACTTATTTTATAAGTTTCATGCGAAATCTTACTTAAACCCTTAAACAACCACCCACTTACGCAAGTAGCTTAACATTTTCTGAATATTCAATATTTTTCTAGAGAAATGTAGGGAGTGTGGGACGAGGATATTAAGCCGAGTTGGCACTTTTACCATTTAAATGTAGAAAAAAAGCAGCAGCACCACATTATATTTAAAATACAGCGATGCTCCCAATGATTTGTAATAATTTATTTCGCTCTAGTAGTACTTACTGCTGTTACTACAAGACAAGATGATTTGGTAAGATGAAGAATCTATGCATATGTATATTGCATATAAATCTTTTGTGTGGGGTTCTCCCACATTTTTTTACACAGATCTTTTATCGGAGTTTTCTACAAAGTAAAAAAGTGGTAGGGAAACTTTGTTTTCATAGAAAAATGGAAGTGTTCCTTTGTAAAGTGTTCGACTTCCATATAAATATATGCTTCCTCAAAAACCCATCCATATTCAACTTCCACTTGACTCCAATTCCAGCTGTTATGTGAGCTGCCATTTACGCTGAAAATTCATAAGTGGAGAGTAGTTTCCAATATATGACTAAGGGAGTCAGAGACAACGAGAGACCTTTTGAGAAAGTTCAACTGTTTCTTGGTGCATCTCTCTTTGCCTCTTTCCATGAGTATTCTCTTACTTGGGGAAATGGAAATAGATATGCTAAGTTTGCCTTAAGTGCCATTCAGTCACTGTCAATTTTAGGGTGTGCAAGAGAAAGGAGGACCTTCCCACACCATGCTAAACCCTCCACATTTAATGTATACGTAAGTTTTATGAATGACATTCGATCACCGATCCTCTCTATTCTATATACTCTCGCACTCGATGCATTATCAGCGCGTTTGCAATTTTATTCTTTGTGATTGTTATGCTAGGAAAAAGCGAGGAAACGGTGAAGTGGGCGACAAAACAAAATCCATGTATGAAAATGAAAATGGCTACACTTACGCTTACACTAACCCAAATCCATTTTCATTCTTCAAGTGCTATAATGGTTAAGGGGAAGTTGTTGAGTTTGATTTTATATTAGAAAATGAGATATTCTCATTTGAAGAATCCAAAACTATATCCGCCTCCACATATTGAAATTGAATGAGAGAAGCCAGCAAAATAATGAGGACAAAAGTATAGAAGCTTTGAGCGAATACAGGTGATCAATTTTCGTACCCCTTTTGAACTTACTGAGAACCACCGAGAACTGGAGCATACTAGAACGTGACAAATACGTGGAAGCAGAATAAAATATTGCTCTAGATTCACAAATGATAAAAAAAATCATGTCACAGAGAAGATCCACAAGTTATGTAACCCCCTTATGCAAATTAAAACCATATGAAAACTAACTGGAAGCGATTATGTCTAATTTCAGAAGAGGAATATTATAAAAATCTCCCCACATATTTGGTATAAATATACATACATATATATTCAAGTAGAATTTTAAAGAATGTCATTTGCATACATCAGACTTTTCTTCTTCCCCTTTCTAGATGATGGAAACGACACGACACAATAAGTTACTTACTCTGGCACTTTTCTCTCCAAAGTCTGCTAGAGTTTATTTGTTCATGCCTGACTAAGTTTCAATGTCTGACTGGATATAGCCTACATTTTTATGATTTTGCCAGAAGGAAGTTCAGCATCAATTGTAGTACTGAGAAAGAGACAGAAGAGAAACCAGCTTTCTTATTAGTACTCATGACGAAGCAAACGTAAAGACTAAAGCGTATAGCTTTTCTTGATGAGCGATTAAACAGTGTGTGCCGTGGCGTGCAATGATCCACCAGGCAGAATTAAAGGGGGTAGATGTGTGCACCCATGTGAGAAGACAACGTTGCCTAGTTGGACACGTAAATTGAACCATATTCATGTCTTTCTTTCTTTATGCATATAAAACACACTACGATACATATTCCGAAATCCAAGCAAATAACATGGCAAGTTATAAAATGTAGTTAGTTGGCAGTGTCAGGAGGATAATGTACTGGTTAAAGGGAGCAGCACACACCATCATCACAATACTTGGAGCACAGGCCGCGTATACAAAATGTAGTCTATGCTCTACAGCCATTCATCCCATATACGTAAACTTCACTTAACCTTAGCTAAGGATGATAGCATGGCAAGTGCACACACACACACATTCCAAATGCATCCTTTGTGAACGAACATAGTGGGAGAGAGAAGGAAATAATTTCTTTTGCCACAGAAGAGGAAATGAGATGATTGAGAGCCGTCATGAGCAGCAGCCCGTTTGCTTGCTCATGTTCAATGAGAAAAAGGTAGAAGAGTTATCTCGACACGACACTATAGGATTCTACTTACACAAGATAGAAAAAAACAAGGCTTGAGCGAGTGCAATATATATAATGCACTTTACAAAACTTTCCTTCTATATGTCTACATAGTTGTTAAATGTACGCTATGAGGGAGAAAGGAATAAGGTAAAAGTAATGCACATTGTTTCCAATTTGGTTGCTCACTCCCTTTCATTGTCGTCCTTGCCATTTTGAATTCACTGCTAGTCAAATTTACCTACATGAAATGCTCAAGCAGCTTTTGCATGACTCACGAGAAGAAGAGTAGAAAGCTGGTAGAAAATGATGTCTTTAAGAAATTGTGGAAACCACGCCTAGACTAATATCTATTTGAAAGATATTCCTTGGAGTATTCAAGTGATAGGGTAACACGATTGGTTTGGTAACATGTATTATACACATGATGTGCATATATATAACTTCGAGAGGATATAATATGATGGTGATGGGACTCCTATTAGGAAATTCCTATCCACTATTAGGAAACGACGTACATTATTACGCAAGGTGGTGGTATGGTTTTAGATAAAAAAATGTTAGAAACATACGTTTATTCTTTAACCCTTATAGCTTTCTGTTGAAAGCTGGAGCAACTTAACTGTTTACTTCGGTTGCTTAGTCTATATTATTTTTTTATATATTAGATGATGATAATATCATATTATTGAACTTCCTTCGCTCGCTAAGGAAAGCTGGACCAAATAGATGAGAAGAGAAAGAAGTATGGAAAGAGAATGGAAATCCTAGCGACAATAATGTGAGAATAAGGAGGGAGGAAGAAAAGCTTTCAAGTCAAACACACAGATAAAATCTAATGGGAATCAATATTAATGACCTTTCCATTTGGGGAAAGTGAAGTACATTAGTAATAACACTGTGAAGTAGGGAGTATAGGTACAAACCAAAAAATAGAAGAAAATTGTATTGTATACAGGAAAAACATTTGTTGTATGTTTATATCTGTAGGTAACAAGCCGATATTTGTGTGCTTGCTAACCTATGTACATATATAAATACATTTGTATAATACTTTTGGTATGCTTGAAAATGAGCATCTTCAGGTTAACGTTTTTAATACGATAGTTATTATTTTTAGCTCCTTTTCAAGTCTGTGGGGAAACTTGAGGTTTAAGTGTATTAATAGCTGGCACACACTTATTCCACCCCGTACCTGCACACACACACATAGATCATTTCTCTTTTCCTCCATTTTCCTTTGTATTCCATACCCTTCCCACTTTCTTACCCAGTCATTTTGATGATGCACGCATGTAAAAAAAACTTGTCGATCTATAACAGATTATTACACAAAAGTAATTTAGTGCACTTTTTTTGCCCCTCCTGCTTTCCAAGTCTTACAATCACCATCTATGATATATGAATGCTATTGTCATCATTACTAAATAAATGCCATATCATCATCACAAATCATTCTGAAGGAACAATGACCAGTAATATATTAAACGAACCCAGGAACAGTTATCCCTATTGTTGTACTTTCTGTAAGAACACAGAAACCGCACTGTACACGGGAAAGCAAAGATGAAACCCATACTGTAGCTATATATGTCCTTCTTTTATTTGATTAAAGTTTATAAGAAATGAAGTATGTGGGTAGGAATCACAAAGCGTAGTAAAAATCCATCCGAAGACTACCAACACAATAATTTAATCTCCTTTCAGACCAAATGAGTTGGAGGGGTCGATTATTACTTTACTGAATTTATTTGTACGCATAAATTCAGTATAGAGCTCAAGTATGAGGAACATATTGGGCAGCATGCAATAAACACATGTTGTCAAACATCGAAAGCACATGCTTTACACAACCCGAAAAATTACGGAAGAAAAGCAGTTATCAAACTTGAGGAAATCTTTCCGACAACTATTGAGAACTTTTCTTTTATAATATTATCATATTAATTAATGCTCACTACTCACCAAGCAAACCCCATATTATCCTAGCCGCATGAACTGCTCGCTTTCCATAAGCCCATTTTTGTTACGTTCTGCACACTCGCTCCTATCTGATGACGGGTTAGATAACCTTACGGCACTAATAATAACAAAGCCTTTGCAATTACTTTCCTCATCATCAACTTCAACTAGAACACTTTTATTTTCACCATTATGCTCGTTATATATTAGTACGAAAATTTAAGTTTAATGAAGCTCAAGTATCATAAATTGCTTTGCGTGCCTTGTCATCTGATATGTAAATTTTGTGTAAGAGGTTGTTATTTTAGTTTGCGAAAATCCAATGTGGAAGTTACTAATAAAGCTTACACGCTATTGGCTATTACTGGAGAAAACATACGGTTCATAATATGTAATATTGACTTCTTCTCAACCAACGGGAAAGCAATAAGAGGGATCCTTCCCATTTTGATGTATTATACTAGTTTCTTACCTTATCGATTGGATAAACTTATGTTTGAGTGTAATAAGTCTTAGTATTACATGTTACACGGAAAGATTACTCTGGAAAAAAATCGCAGCTGAATAAATCGGCGTGGATTGAACTAGTGGATACATATAAGTATTGTATTTCACTTTTATACTTATAATTCACCAAACCAAATCAAGCACACACAAGTCAAAAAAGAATTATATAATATATCCTTTTATAAACATTCTTCTATTTACTTGAACAAGAACAGCAAGGCTGCCTACGCAAGCTCATCCGACCACACGCCTCTTTTTAGACTTACACTACTACTATAATATCATTGATTCCATCTTATCTCCAAGTCTAATCTTCTTATTCAAATCTGCTAGTTTGGTGTCATTAGTTTTTTTTCTTTTCGTCTGTTTTAATGGAGTAACTAAATTGGATTCATGAGAAGCAATACGCAAAAAAAATGTTCACGACAAATGACTTTTCGGGGGTTGACAACAAAGGCTTTTTCTTTCTTCATTCATTTCCTACTTTGGCATTCTGAAATTAATGAAGTCCCAGTATTGAACACAAAGAGTGCTTCTGTTTTCGAAAGGAATAAATAAGCGTGGATTCAATCATTACTACTGCAGGCTTTCGTTTTAATTACTTTTTGTAGACGAATCTGGCATGATACGTATAATACTTATGTATATCAGCGTATGAAACGTATGAATGTACTTTTGCATTTGGGGCAGTTCCTCCTATTCACGATGAAAAGTTATGTTATGATGAATAATCATGCTTTTCACCTACCCTAGTAGCACTGAGTAGCAGTAGCAGAAGCCGCAGTGTACAACACGCAATTCTGTTTTGATTTTACCTAAAAAGTCATAAAAAGTTTAATGGAAAAATTTAGCTGGGAGAGATTTGCCGGGGAGTTTAGTAAACATATGTTGTTGAGATTATGGCAGGGACCTATGCTTGTTCCCGTTTGAAAAGCTGGGGATTTTGTTGGAAACATATTTTTTTTTTGGAATGAATTTCATGATAGAAAAAGTTAATTGCCTTTCGTGTACATGTACACGTTGAAAACACTCATGCACGAAGGAAATAAAACATAACATCCACACGAAGATGACGTCGTGGGATAACCAACCGTTCATCCTACTTCTACCCGTCGACTTATAAATAGTAAATAACCCATCTAATTCAAAATAACTCAACTATTGTATGCATAATATTATGAGCTTGGAAACAAAAGGTAAACTAACATAAATGACTAGAAAACTTTAGTAAATCTATTTCATACGACAATGAAATCATCTCAGCAACTCGGTGTGGTACCATGCATATAGTATAGAACAACAAGCCTATACTTTCTCTTGCTTTCCCTTCCATTATATATATATATATGCACACGCTCTTGATTTTAGGCTGGTTGTTTTATTATGTCAACTAACGGATGCTTGTTTAGTGGGATGGATAATCAGAATGTAGTGGTACACACTTCTTCTCATGAGTTTGCTCCATTTCACCAACAAAAATGTGGAAAACCATCGGTGGGGAAGGAGGATTGGTAGTGATACGACATACGAACTAGCGTGACTAAACGATATATATTGTTAAAAAGTAAAAATGTACAACTGTTCTCCTTTCAGAAAAAATTACGTGCATATTTCCATTCCAGCATCCATATCCTCCACCTCTTGCAACAAGAAAAAACGAATAAGGAAACTTTCGGCAAAAGAAAATAATGCTTCAAAAAATTCAGTGATGATATGAAAATACTATACTATTATTCCATGTTGTATGGATAAGCAATAGGCGAGTTGATATACATAGGATGTGGAAATATACGCAAGATTTATTGTTGACAAAGTCGCTGATGGGACAGGTTCCCTTCGCTTCAGTACACTTTCTCTTTTCTTAACTCTGTGCTTAAAGATATAAGATATAGCTAGAGTTATTGCTGTGTAGTAGCTAAGACTCAACAAAACGATGGCTTACAATTGCAGAAGAAAGTAATAATACAATGGAAATTGGGTACCTGCTAGCATAGACCATACCACATACACACCACTCCAACTCGAACATCGAACCTTGTTTAGCTTACAACACACAACATAACGAATTATTATAAAAGTACGTTTCTATTTATTTGAGGCTTAGCTTAATAGATTCCAAGTCTTCTCTCCTCACATTCCCCCTTGTTACACGATTTCTATCACACGTGCACACATCTTTTCGAAACATTCGAAACATCTAAGGTGTAACTAGATTCGTGTGTACGTGTGAGGTGGATATGTGTAAGTATCACTAAGATATGGAAAAATTCTTGGGCATATGATAAGAATAAGTGCGGACAGCTAGCCTGAAAGTCTAGTTTTTTGGGGTACTAAAGGCAATATAAGTAATCTGGGAGGAAATGTAAAGAGATGTAAAACGCTTTGTGCTGACAAACGTGAATAATTTACGAATGCTTTGGGCTCCAAATCTAGAGAGTTGTAAGGAACTGAATAAAAGTTTTGGGTAGGTTTATATATTATCATGGTGAAAGTGAATGTGGTGTGCATAGATAGATAGGTAGAAATAGAGGGTAGCTTAATACCCATATAATTTTTCAGTATGCATAGAGGACTCATAAATGAAACACGAATATGTGTGTTTGTATAAACACATTTTATTTTCCTCCATTCAAATGTAGCTCTTCCTTCGTAAATAAATATTACTTTCGGTTGCTGATTTTATAAATGCTGATCAAAGTGTAGTGGAGGAGAATTTTGCGTACCAGTACCATAGTAGTAATCATAAGAATTTGACAATTTTCTCCACAAGAGCGAAAAAAGTGACAAAAATGTTTTTTCCCTCGTTTTTAGAAAAACAAGGTTAGAAGGAAACGGTATTAAATTCCATCTTCGAGGAGAGAAAATGGAATGTATGCCTCATATATGCTTCTAAAAAATATCTACATAAATATAATGTAGAGGTACATTTACTCATACGGGTACAATGCTTCTACCCTGCCTTGCTTGTGTTGTTGCTGAGTATGTTTTCTTTCCAAATTGCAATTCCCAAGTTGTCAGATTAAATTTACTGGAGACAAGTTTACATACATGGAATAACGACAATTGAGAATTGTATGTGTGATATAATGCAAACCAAGAGACAGATATGATTTAGGTGAAATATTTTCATGAAATTTTCAGAAATTGAATGCCTCAAGACGTGAGCCAACATCGTTTCAAGACCTTTCTCCCGAGACAGAAATTGGGAGGCATAAAAATTCATACCTCGTGAAATGATATGGAAATTAATATTGCGAAATATATACACTGCTACAACCCACCATTGCGGAAGAAAACGACGTGTTATACGATATATAAACATTAATACCAAGAATTTGTGTAAGTTAAATAATATTCTTACCTTTAATTCCTTAAGAATAACCTCTGGCCGTTTGGATGAGCGCATCAAATTCTGGTATTTGTAGATATTTTTCTGAAAATTAGAAGGTTGAATACGTTTTACTTCAGGGGTTTGACATACACATGATTTAAAGACGGTATAATTTACAAATGAGGATATTATAATGTAAAATGTTGGTGACGGGGTGACATCAATAAAATCTCATCCCACGTGCATGATTACTACATGACTAAATTTTCGGAGAAAAACCATCGTCACTTTCAAATCTTGAAATGGCCTACATATTACTGTTTGAGTGTAACTCATCATTTTCCTATTTCTATCAATTTTTCACTCTTGCCACCACCACGACCACTACCACCCGTCCTGTCCTAAACTGCTATTTAATGAGAATTGGAAACTGAGAATTTACTTCTCTATCGTGCTCTATATATTCGATTTTTACAGAAGATTGGAATTGCTTCAGGAATATCATTTTTAGATTTGTGTTTGCCCTACTATACTGATCGCAGCGTCACGTCCTGAAGTCAGTGAAGACAAACTGTTTATAAATGAGAGGATTGATTCGATTTTTAACCCAAGTTAATGTGAAGAACATTTTCACCCTTAACTTTTGTAATCCCTCTCCTGAACTTGTGCATACAAATCATCGGCAATGATACTCAACTTTACGTTCCAAATTTGGATAAGGTGGTATAGTGGTAGGGGCAAATGCACGAGTATTCCACATAAGTCACAATCATTTCCACATAAAGAACACTGTATGATATTAAATCATGTTTGATTTACAATGTGGCTGCTGTGGCCAGGTTGTGTGTGCATGAAATGGTAACCAATGCCATGTGGAATACGGAGAGCGAAAAAAAATTGATGTTCAGCGAAGAATGCTAATGTACCATAAATTCCTTAATATTGCTTTTGTCCCACTCTTCTTATACAACATGGCTATGTGGATATGTATAGTTTTCCCCTTGCCTGCTGCTGAACTTTTCTTTTTCGTAGCATGAAGCGTTAAAAATTGGCTTTAGCGCAATGATTTACTTTACTACCTTCTTTTGTGAAGCAATCATACGTTTTTAGATGCGTCAAATACGTGGAGACATTCTCATCAAAAACTTATCATTGGGTAACTTCTAGTGCTTGAAAAGGGATTGTGTGTGCCCGCACATGGATGGCATTTCCCCTCTTGTCGATAAAATTCATATAGACCTGCCAGCCTGCCTCCAAAATAAAAGCCTTTCTACATACATTCCTAAATTATATAGGGTGGATCGATATATAGAGTATGAAATTAGGACTATGAGAGAGAAAAAAATCTTCGAGTTATTGTTCCAACTCAATCAGCAGAAAATATCATTTCTTGCCGACATGGGAAATGACAATAGGAGGAGAGTGGAAATCTTAAATGAATTCCTGACTGACTAATACGTATTACAAACGTGATGAACTGTTTTTTCTCCGTGTCATTAAAATTCTGTACACTTCCTCAAGGCTGATCTTCCAATGTCTACGGCACCGGCATGGCATGGCCCTTGTTGTGATTCACGACATTATGGTTTTGAGAAGAAGGAAAAAAACTTATTTCAAGAGTCTTTCAGGTTGTCAGATTTCACTGGTAGGATGTATGACCGAATCCCGGATTATTTTCGACATTCCATTCTCGTCCAATTTTTTTCAAGCCATTTTCTCATGAAAGACATCTCTCCACCCAATTGTACCAAACAATACAAGTCGCAGTAATTCTCACTGATATTACAAAACTCATACAGTTCCCAAGAACCTATATATAGTAGCTTATTTTCAAGGAAAATGCAGTTACTTTTCAAGAAAGAGCAGCAGAGCAGGAGGCTGCTCAAAATTCTGGTGGCATTGGGTCATGTAACAATACAGTGGAATTGATACACGCTCGCTCTAAAAGATATATTCAGAATAAAATGACTTTCACTTCACTTCTACTGGGCGATGAAATGCAAGTCAAATACATATCATATACTTTCTGCTAGCCTACTTTTTATATACTTTTCACACGGTGGCAATGATGGCATATGACATTTAATCAAAAAAAGAAATGTTTTGCTACATAATGCTTAAATTTTAGGATTTGTCTTACCTTCCAAAGTATGGAATAGTACCACTGGTCTCGAATGTAGGCATTGGAACCCTGGAAAATAAACAATACAAATTCTTAATGAGATTCATTAAATCGGATGTGTGTAACTGATGAGTTATGACTTTGAAATTGATTCGTGGAATTCTTAACGTTACGTCAAGTGAAAGTTCCCCAGTACTAACAATAAGATTCCTGTATAAGATTAGAGAATTTGAAATCTACACTAAACTGATGAATCTGACTGATGATGTTGATGTGCACTCAGTCCTCTCTTTTATTGTTTTATTTACAGCGTCATGCCACTATAAAATGACACGGAAATAAAGTGAAATAGATAATTGAAACGTAACAATGTGATTGAAAAGACACTTCAAGGATCTACCCCTAATAGCAATACTTACACTAGTGACTATTTGACTATAGTTTGAATCTTAAACTATATAAGTTTAAACACGCTGTGAATAATGACCATAGACATTCCAGTTGAGCTTTGAAGGTAAATTAGATTTTGTGGTAAACTACGATACGTTATTGCAAAATACAAAGCAACTGACAGTCCACTGCACACAAAGGAGCTTTTGAATTCATTTCAAGTCCCTACTTGGTCTTTAAAGCTACGGTAATATCATTACATTAACAAACACTGACTACAGCCTCGCCCTTGACCAGTTTGCCTCTTGTGTCTATAGTAGTGTCCGTATCCCCATCTCTAAATTTAGGAATTGATGGAACTCGGAACTTCATGTTTTTCAAGGTGCATACAAAGTAAGATAGAAGAGAGCAATTTAGTGACCATTAATGCCTCTTGCATAACCAAGTAGATTCAGGAATTGACTAAAACACAGGTTTATAACATATAAGTACATACATATGTGTGTGCAGGAATCAGTTTTATTTGCAAACGAATCTCTTACGTAAGCACAAAACTGAAAGGATAATTGAGTGGACAATGACGGGGATTACAGTTCTTTGTAGTTACATTCACAACATTGTACAAATACAAATAATAGATCTGAGACTTGTTTATTGATTATACTGATTGAATCAAAGTTATTCTGGTTAAGTGGAAAATATATTGCTTTGCTGCTGTTTTTGTTTGCTTGAAAGCAATCTAGCTAAATAAACCCATGCCGTTTGAAAGGAAAGTTTATGCTTTGCGCTTGTTTCATAATATAACAATGAATATATCAAGGCCTTATTGAACATGTTTATAATATTATGTTTGTATGCAAAAAGTTTTACTTCACTAAAAGGATTCTAAAGGTGAAAGGATTTTTTGCAAACACAAAAAATATCAAACAATATGATTCTAGTTGAACTAGTAGCTAGATTTTATTCATTTTTCGTTTGCATTTCTGTTTTCTCTGAAGTTTAGTTTGTAAATAAAATACTTAGGTATTAATTCTAAAATGACACCTTACCTTAATACAAATGAATAATGGATACAAGCATGCAGAAAAACTTTTGAATAAAGATACAAGAAAAAGATTGTTAGAGATGCTTGTATGCATACTGATATAGTTTTTTTGTCTTTTCATCTTTTGGTACTTTCCACTAAACTCATACAAAATGTTTTTTTTTGGAGAAGCTCGTAATGTAAACCAAGTGAGCCGAAAAGTCAGAAGAGTCTTTTTACGACAGTCGTAAAGATTACTAGAATCTTCTGATTAAATTAAGACGAATTTATTAGCCTGCACTTCACAGTTACGTAATATAGGAAAGAAATGCGCTGTCGTACAACCTCTTGAAGCCTCGGGATGCGATGATTTTGCTAGACAGTGTAACCAGCAAGTTCTATAGTACTCATAATGGTATAGTTGCGTAAATAGGCACGGCATGAGTACGAGCTTATATAAGTTTAAGTACACATGAGAGTCGCTTTCGAAAGTCTGCTTGGTACTCATCCACAGAGAAAACTTGTGCTCATTGTTATACATCTATATTTGATGAAATGTTTGCATAATGCTTTTATGTGCTTACTCTAATAGCTTATTTGCTTCTAAATCAATAAATCAAGATTAGCAAATAAATATAAATTTGTGATGATCAAACTTGTAGTCAGCTCTCCATTTTTCAAAATTGAATTGGAGGAAATTACCTGATCGTATTTTAAAGTAGTTTTCTCATTTCTGAAGAGTATCATTTGTAAGTACCTTGCACATAAAAAGCATCGAGTCATATCATAAGTGAGAGTGGATTTTTCAAAAAAAAAAAATTACAAGCTCACTTTACTATTTGAATACTTTCAGTGAATGAGTACATACAATATAATATACATATATATATATATATTTATTTACATGTTGATGTTGTTCATTCGTGATATAAAGGAAGTCGTTTTAAAAATAGACGTAGTAGAAAAGGAGATGTAGAACTGAGCATGAAAATTTTGTGCACTGCAAAGGAAGAGAAATGAAAAGAGAAGAAAAAAGTAATTCAATGCAGGAAACGGAAATACCAAAAGAGTTCGTATCCACTAGAGCATTTATTTAGAATATAAGTATGCATCATATGCGTATACAACAAAAGTCAGGACAAAAAACAAGTCACTAAAAAACTCTCTGTTTAAGTGAATAAAGTTGTCTGAAATCGTGAGAAATGGTAAGAATTCTTGATGAGGTTAAAGTTTTAGAATGAAGAAATAATAAAAGGGGACAGATAAAATTAGCCTTTTGCTCAAGATTTTCCACACAACAAGAAAGGGAGAAAGTTATATTGCAAACTCCAGTAATATTTTTGAAGGTGGGATTTACTTCATTTCCTTCTTAAGATTTACTCCCAACTTTACTATAAATTATCTCTCAGCTTGTAGACAACTCAAGTGTGTGTAGTGTAGTGCCTTTTGTTGGTAAATTTGTTGATTGCATTCCTCGTCTCTCAGAAATGTAGCAATGCGGTAGAAATAGTATCACAAGTTCACAACCCATTTTCTAGCCCAAAGTTCAATATATGTATTTGGGAATGGGTTTGACTTAAATTCACACACTGCAGGAAATGAAACATGAGTCAATGTGATATATTGGAATTGGCATTGGCACACACACAAACACACACATTTTGATTATATTACCATTCAACTAGGAACAATAATAATATTACTTATTCTATGGAATAAACAAACCGAGGAAACTAGTTGATGGGAAAATGAAAGTAAATTTGATGTTGTCGATGCACATAAGAAGCATGTGTGTGTAATATCCTCTCATTTCCTTTCTTAGGATCAGATTTAGAGCAATCTGAATCTTGTGCACGTATAGAAATCCCACAGAAAAAAAATTTATGGCTTTAGTAACTACAAGTAATGAATATTTCATAGGTTAGAACCAGGACCAATTATTGTAACTTCTTGGAAGAGAGTAATCAGTGAACGAGAAAAAAACTCTATCACTAAAGTAAATTCCATATAAGTTGTACATTGATTAACATTGAGAATGTTATGTTCTCACATTTCTTGATTGTTCAGCATAATCGTACAAAGGAGGAAAATGTTCTTTCATAAAGTTTCTTGATGAAATATAAATGAGGTACATTGAAAGGTAATTACGACTTTTTTTGAAGAAGTTTTAGATGCCAAATTTAGTTAGTTGAAGACCTATACGATACGCACCAATGGAGAACAAAAAGTTTATTTTGTTGTGTACTTTGCACATGACACATGGCATAATGATGTTAATAATTTCTGTAAACGTAAGCGTGTTTGACAAAGTTGATGGTTTACTATAGTCCGTGTTAGTCTAAAGAAAAAAACAAGATGTCTTCATTGTTAACAAAGAGCAAAAAAATGCAGGGAAAGCTCATGTTACTTTCCTTTTGATACATATACATATGTATGTAGTATGCACAACCCAGCACAGCAAGGAACTTTATTTTGGAGAGAAGTGAGACGAGATTATTCTGCTGCATTGGACATTACAAATTGGGGTAGTTGAAACTAATCGCATGCTCTATAATATATTCTTTGCTAGCAAACCACCAAATTAAAGTTTTTTACTGCAAAGTTGATGATTTTAATGAATCGTGAAAATGTATGCTTGGGCTCACTCACAAAGCATTGTATTGTGGACGTTTTTCCGACACTTGGGGTAAAACTCGATATGATGGACATTATTAATGTTATGTTATGTTATTTCAATGCCGAAACTTTTCCTTGGCTAATGTAAAATGGTAACTAACAATTTCATGCAGTTTTTACACGATATCATATACTTTTAGACTCATAACGGAACTATGATCTACTAACTAATATAATACATGTGTTGTGTACTTATAGACTCTATTTAAAAAGTTGTTTGTGTGAGCTAAAGAATCTTATACAACTTCGTGACAAATGTTGTTTATAAAATTTTAATGCATGTTCTACCCCCATTATAACCCACGTTTGGGGAAACTAAAGGCATACATAAAAACAAATTATGGGGCCGACGGAAAATTATTTTTATGCTTCTTGGATTTGATTTTGACAAGTATGATGCTTAACCCACACTGTTTTACTGGTGTAACTACTCAGCTACAAAGAAATGTACTGAAAATAAATCTCTTTACTTCAGAACACGGTTTTATTATATCCATTCCTTTTCATTTGGCTCACTCAGTTCCTTTTTATAGAGAATCGAGTCCGAACTTTAAGTTGTAGCACATATTTCTTCCTTCAGCTTTGTATAATCTTGATAATAACACGATGGGTAGTAAAGCTTATTGTATTATAGCGCTCAAAGTTTTAGTTATGTTTGTCGAGTGGGGAGAGGAAAGCAATAACGGAACCTAATCACGAATTTGTTGTGAAATAATATAGTAATTTTGTTTGAGCGTATACCGCAACCTAAAGTTTTTCTTGGAAAAAAAAGTGTTACGTAATTTTGACCATGATCCATAACAGATGCCTAAATTTACTATATACTCATTAGATTGTGAAAGATGATTCTAATTTCGGTGGTTTAATAAGTGTGCTTCTGCTGGTTATATTAGCTTGCGAATTGTTGTTACATTTTTTATTCTGTCCGTGCTTGTAGAACAAGAGGGTGTACGGTTACATTCCCCTTGCTTTTCACCATCAACTCTGTAAAATTACATTGCACATAAAAGTTGAGGAAATCTGCGTGTTTGATTACAAGAATGGGAATGGAATTTTTACGTTTACAATACAAGTATCAAATTGAAATGCCGAAAGTTAAGGCAACTGTAGTGACCTACGTAGAGTTCCAAAAGCCTCAAAGACAACGTTGAGTGTTAAAGATAGAAATTTCCACTGGACAATTTTGGCAGGTGGTCATTACCTTGCATGGCTGCACGATCAAGAGAAAAAAAATGTTTTCAATTGGAAAGACTGGGCATGAGGTTTGCTACGGCTACACTAGTGATAAAAATGTACAGTAACTGGAGCTGAAACAGATACCTGACTCATTGCTATAATGACTAGGTTAAAAGTGGGCGTCGAAAGCAGATAACGTATAAAAAATAGCGTGGGCCTGACCTGTTCACCATGCAGATATGAACACACCTGGAGCCCAAACGTTCGCAGGTGATACAAGCTACTATAAACTCAATGAACCGTTGTCTGGTTGGTTTTTGGTTGACAATTGACCATGAGACCAAGTGGTAGTGTAGGCTTTCTTTCTTTGAACATTTTTTTTGACTATGCTCTTTGATTATTTTTTTCTTGGCCTTTGTCACTAATAGTAGAGAGCGCCGACAGCTTGTGTCAACTCTTCCGTCTGGCAGTCACTCAGTTTCAATATAAATAGTTAAAGCCACATCTACTCAGCAGGTGACGGACCACACTACCCCAAACATTCGCAATTAATAACACCAAGTCAGCAAATACTTCCATACGGTCATATCTACATGTATCAGCAACTTACACCCTGTGATAAAGCGAAAGTCAAGAGTTGTCGTAGTCTACAGCTAAAGACTGCATGTCACTCACAATTTTTTTCAAGCACATGAAATATGTAGAGTGTAGAGAGCTCTTCATACCGCAGTAAAAGTATTATTACTTTCACTCATATACATTGCCAAGAGCTTGTGTGATGAAAAGAGTGTGTAAAGCTAGCGCAATAAAAAGAAAGTATGTATGTGAACAATAATAATACATGAATTTTCATCCACAGCACTGCACTGGTTTAATGTACAATATATGTATATATAAATATATATGTAATAGAGTTGCCTATATTCAAATTCAGCGTGCATGACATTTGATTAGTATCATAAATCCACGTCACGTCGTTTTCTAATGGATTAATGTAAGAACGTAATGACTCTGATCTACAGATTACTAATTCACGTCATTATCCATAACCTATGGATTGTAAGAAGGTGTGTGTGAGAGTAAAATGCAGTCAGAACTTTTGACTCACAATGAGAAGACTTGAACACGCAATGTTAATTTTAAGTCGTGCTAAACCTCTGCTAATACCCTTGCTTATAACAAAGGGCTTCCACCCAGCTACAAATATTATATTATAGGAGCACAAGGAACAAGGAACTTGCATGAAAATTATCTAGGAAATTTTACTATTACATTTACGCGCAGTATATTATAGGCTTTGAATTCTGAAATACACTCTCAAACCCTAAAGCACGCGTTGGTTGGAAGTTGGAATGCAATAAAAAATTCCTGTCGTATGTTCTAGTCTTAAGTAGCTGTATCGCCGTGTATAGACAAACTTGTTTCCTCTTGTTTTAATATATGGACGTATTTAGTGTTGATTGGAATAATGCAAATAGGTTTGTAAGTGCATAAGATTATTTTGAATTTTCAACCGTTCCTTTTACTAACGATAAGATTAGTGTCGTTGTCGTTGTTAGTAGATGCATGCATGCACACGATTTTTAACTTTGCAATTTTGCATCAACCTTGATTTCCTCAAAAGCTTTTTGTGCATTATACATATACATTGATGATAGTAATCGGTATTGCAGTATTAAATTAAAAAGAGCATGGTGAAATGGGCTTGACGCATTTGTCACGAACATGCCCTCATTTTGTATGAAACAGCTTGAATCGGAAAGTCGACACTTTGTTCTCGACTCCGCTCCGGGGTTACGTACATTGCAGTGATAGGTCATGTGATATATTACACCGTATCACAATCTGACAACCTATTAACATGATGTGAATATATTGTTGTGCATTAGTTTAGTTACTGATGTCTAAAGTGAAGCCTTATTTGCGAAATAATGTTCATAAAAGTATTTATCCATCTATCTCTGTATTTCCCTTTGTGCAATTCAAAGGCAAAGTGAAAAATATCGTAGCAAAAAAATCCAGATAAAATATACAAAACTAATCATTATTAGGACTTTTTCCAGGGACTTGAAATTAAATTAAAACCAAACATAAAACGCAATAAATTATAATACCACTTTTTGTACTGATTTCAGCCATTAACCGTGTAGGATCTTTCATTTGCGTAATTTATCACAAATTTTGGGCACAACAGCCTATCCTGCCGTCTCATAATGAGTTCTGAAAAAGAAGAAAGTACAAAATAATGAAATAAATACATACGAAACAAAACATCCAAGTATATAAGCTGCTTTTGAAAATCAGGAAATAGAAATCTTTTTCCGTTTCACTTTTACTCTACCAAGACTTGTTTGGATTGGATCCCCATGCAAAATGAAGATAGAACACTGCATCTTTTTCCAAGAGCTAACTTTAGAACTCAAAGTGACAGCAGGCAAGGATAGCTGCATTATGAAAGTTTAAAGAACTTTTCACTTCCACAATTCATTTTGCAATTTTAGTTCTTACTGCTTCTCCTCTCTCTCCTCTCTCCACACTTTTCATCTCCTTGTAGAAATACGGAGAAAGACACTAATTAACCATTCATCTATCTCTCGGACAATCCTCATTAGATTTATGAGAAGTGAATTTGCCGTTGACTATCTATGAAAAAGCGTATATATAAGATTCATCAACATATGTTCACTAATGAAAAATGGCCAGAGAAGTACAAAACTGGTGAAAAATATGTGGGTAGAAAGTAGAAGCTGATGATAATAATATATGTAATGTACACAGTCACACCAGAGCAGGAAGCAAAATATCTATAGAAGATTCGTGTCATTTGTAGGCTCAAAAACTCCAGTTAGTACTTTTATGCTGTTGCCTGCAAAAGAGAAAAACAACTTCTGGGTAATTACCACCTTTTCTTCCTTCCAATGATAAAACTTTCATTCTGAAAATTTGCCAACTGCTTCCTCCATTTTCCTAACGCTCATAAGCTGTGAATCATACCCGATTTCTCCGCTCCTTGCTCTTGGTCGTCGCACCATCGTGTAAATGCATTCTCTACATATAGTGCGTAATCCGCCAAAATTATAGGATTCAATTACTATAGACGGTTGAACGGGTAATGTGGGTATAGCCTCAACACTTTTACTGAACATTGCATTTTAACCGAAGAGGTAAATGTGACAGCTGGAAATTACTCATGGTGGAAGATCCAACTAAACGTACGGGTTCTTAATTACGTTCTTTACTTGGCATCGAATTCCCCTAATTTGATACCACCTGCGCTTAAACTGTGACCATTTCATAATCATATAATATATAACCATATACTTTGTTGTTAGTGTATATTACTAATAAGTAGTCACAAGAGATGTAAAAACATATTTACTTTTCGAGTTTCTGGGTTGAAATAATAATTTTAAATTATTGTTGAGTACAAGTAATTCGAATCTTAAACAAAGTTTTTCTATGAACATCATTATCTTTATTATTTTCATACAATAGTATATGCGTCGCATGTCGCAGCCTTAATACAACCATTAACTACATTACAAAAACACGATCGATTACTACTATATTATTGTGAGCTCTGATTGAGCATTTGCGTTTCCTTAATTTTACTTCAATGCAGACCCCTTATTAATATAAATGTAATAAAGGAAGGCGGGCCCAAAACAGTCATCCAAATATATAGGGGAAAGAAATGTACACGACTTTATTGCATTGACAGCCCAATGAGGTTGTAACTACATAGTTCAAAACTTTCCTAGTAATTCGGTTTGTATAACGCCTTAACTATAAATGCAAACACGTGCCACTGGTACGCATAAAATATGTCGTAATGGGTACTTTGGGTTCAAGACTGTAACATGCCTAGATAAAACACAAAGAACTCCAACTGAATGCTGCATGGCATACTACATTTTTTTGTCTACCCCATATAATTTGACGAGCTAAAAACAATGATAAAAACTGTTAAAATAGGTTACGCTTAAAGTAAGCTGCAAAAAATATGATAATGATAATATAAAGAACAATAAATATTTCCATCCTCCCAACAGTCAAAAGGGGGAAGAAATGCTTTAAAATTCTTTTTTTCTGCTAAGTTGCATGGGAGGAGTAAAAAAAAGATTATCACACGGCGTGAGATGAAAAATGGCCATGACAAAATGCATTGTAACAGATGGGAAGTACACCATTTTTCATGTGGTGAACAAAAGCTTTTCACTCGCTGGCTGCATGCAAAATCGCCATCAAAACTCCTTTTGTTCCTTTCAAAAGCTTTTGGTTCCTTAGTCCACGCACTTGAAAAACTAATCCCATACTCATACCATAGCACACCACGCAGTGTACTATACTTGTGCCACTAGTGACCCGCCTTCATCAGTCTTTCCAACTTTGCCTCTTTTTCTAAACAGGAGCTGTACTTTCTCTTTTCATGCATGTCATTTCTTGGAAGTTGCGAACCAACTGGTACACGAGGAGCTCCTATAAAATTACTAGTTTCATAAAAGTCAAAATCAAGGTCCAGATCCAGAACTCGCCTTCTACAGTTCTTCAGCTTTATTATATGTACATATATATATATTTTGAACGCATATAGTACTCGCATACACACCACTGGGTAACAACAAACAATCAATATCAATAGTGTATATTTGCGAATCTTTATCGACACATGGTGGCTTTCCTAATATAAAAATGAGATGGCGAGTAAAGTCACAAGTAGACTTGTAGTGTTTACCGGATTTCTGGGGAAATGAAAAAAGATGAAATAAGTAAAAATCCAACTTTCTCCCTTCTGTTGCCTTCCAGCTATTCTAAATAAGCTTAAAACTACTTACGCCTACCACGTTTCTTGTACAAGTTTTCTCTCTTTTTCCTTGAGAACTAATCAGTTTATTTAAGTAAGCAATTGCTGCCGGTACTGCTCCTTCCTTCTTTACCTTTTCTCAGGCAAATACGAGGAAATTAAGAATAAAGTTTGTTGGGTGAATTAATGAACACATGTGTGTCCATATGTGTGTGAAATATAATGTGGATGAAAGTTACACATATGTAGAACAAACGGCTATTCCAACACTAATACTGTACAAATGCAAAGTCTCATTTCACAAGTTGGAAGACTACCAGGAAAGCTTAAATACCAGACCGTTCATCTAAATACATAATATAGGTTTAATAACAGATGTTGGGTATAGTTTTATGGTAGGTACATACAAAGTACAAAATGTGGGAAATATCCGAAATGTATAGTTTTGATTGCATATGCAGTAAAAAAAAGTGAAGCTCCTTTTATGACATGATGGAAGGTCATTGCATAACGAAGTTGATTATTTGAGCACAGATGGAATCTCATTACACCGTGAAATCAACGATTCGAGAAAGAAGTTGCTGATTTTTTGTCATTCAATTCTGTAATCTAATCATATTAGCACATAAAATCTTCATGTTTCCTTTTTTCAAGAGGGATTCGTAATAATACCATTAGTTGTCAGATAATCTGTAAAACTTCAATTTCCGGTCTCTAACAAAAGTTCAAATTATTTAAACATGCTGAAAATGTTCAATTCGCCAGATTTCACAGAACTTTTACATAAGGTATTTTTCCCGAAATAGCTTAAATAGCTTTCAATTCATAAAGGGGATCGTATTGTACTTTTTTACTGATCATGTTGCTGGTTAGAAAAAGAAACTTAACTGAAACAAGAACCTGGCACTAGTACACATACGAATTCAGCCTTTAGTTCACACAAATCGTCGTTTTCTTAGCAGAGTAGTTGCCCAGTTTGCTTTACTATGGAACGGTCCGCTGATTCACAAATTGTCAGAAGAATCTGAGGAAACGTTGCTCGTTTATAAAAAGTAAAAGTAATATGAAGTAAAAAGAATACACTGAAGATAAGAAGCATATTATATTACCTTGTACAAAACGTATGATCTCAAGAGATGTTCTGATGTTCTCTCTTATCTTTTTATTGTGAAATTCAGAGGTATGACATTACGAAAAGATGATTTAATGTCACTTTGTTTTCTACTGAGAAAACGTCAACGTGCATTCATACGCAATGGTATTAGGTAAACAGCTATACTGAAGGAAGGGATTGATCAAGTATCCCATTGCGGCCTTATATCTAAAGCGTAGGTAAATATAGTAAATAGGAAGTCTATAGTTGAGCTTATATCTAATTATGTGTCCACAAAATGACTATTCATCATTGTATCATAAGTAAATATAAATTACAGCATAAAACTAATCAATCACTAAAGAGAATAGCAATGGTTAAATTAAGACCTTTGAAATGAATTCACATTCATTCAATCCTTTTTTGCACCTTTAAAGTTCTTTAAGTAAGCTAATCAGAACTGCTTTATTGCATTAGCAAATTAGAACACCACTAAAATCCTAAGCGTTTTACTATTGAACAAAAAATCATTCGGAGAAAGTGATACACACTAATTCAAATCAAACAGCAGATTCACCAAGCAGAAAGTATTCACTAAAGTCATCTATCTACACAACCATTTTAATTTTATGTGTTGGTAGTTCTGTTTAAAATGAAACATGTATGAGTCTTTGAGGTTTTATAACCGAGCCTTCAAACAAGATTGGAAGCATTCTGCCATCATTCTGGGACGGAATTCAGAACCAGAAGATCTGCTTTACATGTGTGTACCTTCGCCCTACAACAACCATCAATAAAATATGTGTTTGGAGGTTTGGATGTTACTTTTTTATGAAAAAGGTGTACAGCATCACATATTACATACTTCCTTGGGAAAACCACAGGACAGAAGTTTACTGTTTTTTGTTGCACGGTCGTTAGCTCCAGTGGGAACTATTATTTATATAAAACTTCAAGATAAAATGTACATCTGTGAGTCTGCAAAACGAGTAATACTAACCTTCCATATGAACGTGTGATATTTACAACGAGCCTCAACCAAACCCAACTCCAACTCAATCCGTTCATGTGTAGCTAGTTGTAAAAGAAAACCATGAACTCGTAGTTTTTCAATCTATTTTCAAAAGTGTTGTCTTCCCTTAAAAACTTGGGGGATTTTATGATATGATAAAGGTCGACACGTACACTTCCAGTTAAACCCTCAAACAATACCGAAACAGACTAGTTTAGATAAATATAGTGAAGAGAAAGCAAAAAAATAATATTTGAAGCACGGTTCGCGGTGTAACTGACTTTTATCGAGATTTTATATCTTACATAAAGTCAATGGAAGATATGACTCTGTCTAGGCATGTTTCTGAGCAAGAAAATTCATTAAAATACATCTTAAAATTTTTACTACTACAAAAAAATATTAAGCAACTCAAAAGCCGTAGATAGATAGACATCTGCTCTTTGAGTTCATTCAAAAAATACAAACGTAGTAGGAATGAAAAATGACGTCATGTGGCAAGAAAGTCCTGGGTTTTGTTATATTACACAATATATAGTACTATACATAGTTTTACAGGGCTACAATCACGTTGGTTGGTTTTTGGTAAGCATCATTCGAAAATTTCATGAATAGTCTCATGGTGTTTCTGAACTTAAAAGGTAAAAACTACGACTTTTGGATATAAAATACACATGAAACCCCCAGCAATATAGATTCATTTTTCAAGAAGGACAGAGTACAATCTAAATGGGCCAACCAGAAGAATTCTTTCCCAAACAATGTTGAACGTCTCAGGACGCTCATTTAGTCATTTCCGCTCAGCTTCCTTACAACATAACAAGACTCCTTTTGCTCTTGCTCTTTTTTTCCTGTCAAGTCCCCCTTTATACTCAAGCTTGAATATTATGTGTGGTTGGTAGTTGGTAGTACAGAAATACCATAAAGGTTATTTTTTTCGCCCAAGATTCCAACTTGCACCTTTTTTTCTTCAAAGCCATTTGCGGTAATGTAATGTCAGAGCCATGTTATACGTATGCACAATTGCAATATATAATATTTGAATGTGTGAGAGCATGTCATGTATGAACATGTATACTTGCTTACTTGTATTGGTACGTATTTGCACTAAATAATATCTCTATCTTATTTGTCTGAAACATCCTGAGAAAAAAAACCGGTACGACCATACGTATACATGTGTGTGTAAGATAACGGGTCCAATAAATTATGCATAGCATTCATGCAAACCTTTCACCACCCAAATATAAGCGGCTATTCTGCTAATCTTAAAGCGTGTTCAGTGTCGTGGTGAATTAGAAAATAGGACTGGGTTTGCTTGTGTAGGACATACATTACTGTCACAGAAATAGCTTCGTGTTTTCATACAATATGCATTGCATACGAATATATTATATATATACATACGTTTTCTACTTTTTCTCCCTTACCACCATGATGCTTGTTCATTTTCTCTTGAAGGAGATACACGCGAGACCTTCGCTGCATTTACCCTAAGCTCAGTAAATCTGAGTCTGCAGGTATTCCTTGGTAAAAAACCGGGGAATAATAACGGCAGATGAAAAAGGTAATGGTATCAGAGGTACACTGTATATTTTTTTTCTTCAAAGATCAAATCTCCTTTTCCTCTTATGCATTCATGATGGGACTAGACCAGAGGAAAGAAAGAAAGTTGGGGAGTAAGGAGAGAAATGTGAATGAATACGAATAAAGAACCTCGAGCACACACATACATACACACATTCACAAGCCAAGGAAGAAAGTGGGCTCGGCTCGGCTCAACAAAGAGGATGAGTATGCCCGTCTTGCCCCATGAATAGCTCATGCCTTTTTTTCATAACAAGCCAAGAGATGAACGCTGAGAGCTTATGAATACCCCACATTTTTCCCTCGCACATATGTCATACATTCATACACACACAAAAAAAGTGTTCAGAGAGAAAGCAGCGGCACCTTAAGGAGAAGGGCAGGGAAAAGCAACAAATTCCTTAAGGTTGCATTTTCTTGCATATACCAGGAAAAAGTAAGGAAGGTATTTTCCCAGTGCAACACCTTTTCCGTGTAGCCCATATGTACATGTTGTCTGCTTGTTCTTTTATCACGTCCAACTAATATATAGTAAATGTAATGTATAGTAAAGTTGGTTTACATGAAGGAAAGGTAACATATCAGCCAGACGTGCATGAAACAAGCTTTTTATGTTATCTTATGTTATATGTACTAAAAAGGGAGAGAGAAATAAGAGTGATGCTAGAAAAATAGGAAGGTGGCCGGTGTGAGACTAGAAGAAAGTGAACCACAGACTTAAAGACAGACTAAATTATTCAACCTGGGAAAAGCTCTTCACTTCTTCTTCTCTTAATACACTTGCCTTTAATGTTGTATATTATGTAGACTAATATAATACAATACATACTTCTATTCCCAACTCCAACTTCAGCTCAAGCTCTCCAATCCAACACAAGAGAATCTCCTCGAAAGAGAAAATTCCCTTTGTTATTTGACTCGACAAGAATATTGTGGAAAAAACAAAAAAAACGAGGAAATTCAAAATATATTGAATTGGGTCTCAACAACGATGTGGCTCTGATATAATATGCATAACACCACATATACACAATTTTGAACACCCTGTTCGTGTAAATTGCAAATTCGCTCCGGTGAAATAACTCGGTTGGGGAATGGATTCTGGTTGTGTGTACGAAAGTAGTAAGTAGTAGTGTGTATATAGTAGCTTCAAGTGAAGTGGAGATTCATATTTTTTATCGTTCTCCTTCGAAGAACTCTCTTTCTCCCCTTAATCTTTTCTACTCTCATTCCTTCACTCGTGATATTCAATGTAATGAATAAATGTGTACATATACATACACTTCAACACAAATATGTACGTAATATATATATACCAAACACCATACCACATACCATTTTTTTCATATGTGCATGTAAGCATGTGTGCTTGCTTACGCTCCCATGCTTCAATTGATCCACTTCACATATACGCAATGCTGCTGTTCTGTTCTTGGTGATGGCAATATGTGGAAAATTTAAGACAGTTCTAAACTTACTTTTCTCAAGCTGTGGAGTGGAAGTGGATATAGTAGGTTTTGATATCATATACATCTCTTCTGGTTTTGGTGCAAATTTAAGGAGTATCCAGAGTACACCACTCAACGTTCTGAAGATTATGCCAAAATGCCAATAAGAAAAGAACTTGCTACAACCATGGATCCACACAATGACGGGAAAATTCATAAAAAGAAGATTGAAATGGAAAGATGGTGAGAGATTTTAATACACTAAAAAACTGACTGACTGACATACACACACACGTACAAAGAATTACACATACAAGTGTGAGTTACGCTTCAGTAGCTTCTTTTTTTGGAAGATCTATTATGTGCTAATGTACATATATAATACACACACGCCTGTCTCTGTCTCATTCTCATTCCCTTTCTTGAGAGAGATACTTGGAAAGGAAATGAGAATACAAAGAAGAAAGGATTTCCTCTCCTTTCACATGAATAATAATATTCGTATATTTCAAGCCAATAAGCCCTGCGAATGTTATACACCAAATTCAATATAGCTTCTTTGAAAGTATTAACGCTTAGAAATTTTGTACATCATGGTGAGCAACCGAAATCCAGAGTAGTACACACCTGCTACGAAATAGGCTGTTCCATCAAATAATCATGTCTCAGGATTGAAAGAATCTATAAAATTAATTTTGCTGCAAACTCATCACCCTCATCTACTTATCAATTCATGACTTCTTTCACATTTTGTGTGTAGGTATTTTGTAGTGTTGAACATTTGAAATGAAATTCATTTCATATGACTTTACCAGCAACTAGCTCACTTCACTTTCCCTCCTTTCTACTTTTCTTCGTTCTTGTAAGGACTTATGAATTTATGATTTTTCCTTGTAATTTATCCGTTTTTAACATGATATGGTGTGCAAGTCTTGATAGCTGTCCCTTCAGGGATTCCATTTGACTTTCTTACTCGGATATCCACAGACAACAATGGCACGTGTGCGTGGGCGTGAAAACTATACACAGAGAAAAATCATTTTCTTGAAAATGAGAGAAACAAATGAGAGATAGTAACTGTGTTAACCTGTGGCGCAGTTGGCAGAAGGAATCTCTTGGGGACAATAGCTTCCTAACATTTTTCCTAACGTCTCAGTTGTTAATTTAACTGGATCAAACGTATTACAAGGATTATAGAAAAACTTGGAAACAATCTTTTAACTTACTTCCAGATTTGGTCCTAAAATTGAGTCAACTTTGTCTTTTAAACTACTCAAGTCTCAATTCATTAATGCCCAATTTACTGGTATAGCTGACTAAATTACCTCGTTAACATTTCATTTTGCTACTTGTTCATGACGCAGAACTTTAGCTTCTCGTAACAGTCACATCATTACATCCATACTTCATAATTTAATTGTGTGGCATGGCAGACGTTGACGTTATATGACCAACCCTTCAAATGATAGAGCACGGAGAAAGGAAAGAACTCTGACTCTTGATTTTAGTAGATAAGAGTTGATTATGTATGTAATTGTATCTTGCTTATTTGCCATGTTCTGTCCAAAGAATTTTTTATCTCATCAACTAATCTTATTATGTTGTACTTTGACTTATCGATTTCAGTATCAGCAACAAGAAATATATTTTCTATGTGTGATATGCCTATTATATGGGACAGGATTTCCCAGCGCTAAACAACATAAGGTTAATATGATACTAAACTAAATTAAAAAAAGTTGGAAACGATGATTCCCCTTCTAACTCCATATTGCTTCTATTTCTATTCTTCTATCAGAGATACAATATAATATATATAAGGCATACTATATTACACGTACGTTGATGAAATGGTGTTCTTCAAAAGGGCATTTTGATACAGTGTATGACGGCACTCTTATAGTTCGTCCTTTTGTATTGTGTTCAGTTCAATGTTATATCAGAATTCAAACTGACACTTGATACAAAGTATGCGTGTGTATGTTACTATATTCTCTCTCTCTTTTTCATTGTATATTCAGCACACAGCTGAAATAATCCGTGCATGCTCTGACTTGTGTCAATGATGATGAGAAATAATTTCATACCTTCGGATATGACTCTGATTATAGGTTTCTATAAAAAAAAATTTTGTGAACCAGCTGGAGTAAGACAAGACTACGCCACCTGCTCTAACAACAGAGGGTTGTATTGATAACCAATATAGTAGTAAAATGTTCAGCCAAGCCAAGCCCTAGAATAATTCCTAAGAGAGGAATAAAAACTTCACATATATTACGTCTTTCAATTCACATTGCATTGCATGTCTGCTTATTGACAGATTTCTCTGTGACTTCATTTCGTCTCCACCTTTCACAAGATATTTGGCTCCCTTATATATGTACGTATATATAATACGTGGATGGCGTACATGACATTTCATCCTAACTTCCTTATCCCCTTCCTTTTCTGCCATAATAATCACCCAGTTACAAAGCAGTAAATGTATGTGCATATCAAGTCATGCAAACGTAAAACGTCTGTGAAAGAACGAGAGAAAAAATGAGATGGAAGGGGGAAAAGAGAAAGCAACAGCCACGACTACACACTATCAGGAGGAGTGCATATTGGCTTGACTTCACTACTACTACATTTCTTCATTATAGCAGCAAAAAAATACTGCCTAACTTCACATGAAAACTTGACATTTTGGGTTTAGGATTCCAGAGATTGAGTTTTCGTTCCTTCTTTCCCATGTTATTTTCCCATTGTTCATGCATGCAACCGTTATTAGGTCGCTTTGTCTTGCGGAAACAAGTATATGACTAGGCTGTGTCAATCTACTGGTCTTTATTGTGCTTGTTCAATCTGTTTCCATTTCACATTTCACAAAAAAAAAATAGTTCAAAATAAAGTAGTCTAGTATAGTCTACCCTGCTCTACATATCATTGTGATTCGTGAGTTTTTTCAATCACATCCTTTTTTCTAGAATATCTTTTGGCTTCATAAATAACTCAAAGCTCACACAGTTCATTCCAGTTAAGGTTCAATTCACAGCTTTTGTTAAACCAAATGATAACTCTTGTGTTTGTGATCGTTTGAATTCTTTTATTTGTTATGAACTGAAATCAGGGCTGACTTTTTGGTTCAAGGAGGACGGTCGGAGGTTCAGGAAAAAAATACTCAAGCCTGTTTTTTTCAGCCAGCTCCACGTTACAAAATATGGTTAAAGCATATTCGTGCATGACTTTTGGTTTTAGGTTATGGTTGTTTCGATTTCCAGTTTCTTCCTGTCAAAAGACATGCAATGACGAGTACACTTTCTCTCACTGATAGATTTTTTTTGGCGAACATGCAGAATAAAAAAAGCAGTTGTAATGGTGAAGGCGGATTCTAACAACTGCCAAATTGTATGCTTCTCCATTTTTTGCTGTCAATTTCTTTAATCGATAAATACCGTTTTGGCTACGAGAGAAAACAAATGTTTTAGACGAATGATGATTATTTGAAGAGATCGTGCAAATAATAAAGTTACTTTTGTAGTCAAACTAAATTCTTTTGAAAGCGTTTACTAAGTACTAACTGAAACTGATACTCTTTCAGGAAGGAGATCTAGCCAAACATAGATTTTTCGAGAGAACTCAAGCAGTTGTGATAAATGTCTGAAAGACTTTAGTTAATTCACTGATTTGAATAAAAATATAAACGTACTACAATGAGTCTAGAAGGAACATTTTCCAACGTTAGTTTTGTAGCAATAATGACGTATATAAAATACTACTATTACAGATTTATCAAATTTGGCTAGATTCTGTTGGAATTTGGGCTGAAGGATCTTGGACTTTTCACAAGTTTGAAAGGAATCAGTTCATTTCAATATTTTCAATAAGTGCCTCAAAGCATAAATCACTTTTTGGCTTTTCTGAATGAAACTCAATCTCCCGCTGTTTGTCCTAGATTTTTGAGTGAATTCCCATTTTATCTACTTCACCATGCATTACAGTGGTCTTCTTCCTGTTCTCTAGCTAGGAAAGAGAGAGAGGCCTGCTCAAAGTTGATTTTCGTAAATATCATATTCTCTTATATTCAATATTAGAGAAAGTAAAAGTATAAATGCATGTATATTATGAGATATAGACTGCACAATGGAAATAGCAAATCATTGTTTCTTCACGTATTATATTATAACATTTATATGTAAAAGAGAGTAAATAACGATGTTTGAAATCAATTTTCTTTTGGTAGACAGTCATGATATAGACTGATACCCACAAGAAGAGAGTGCCAATTCACGTATACATAACTTTGAATAGCTATTACTCTCAAGTCATTGAAAATAAACACATATTCTCGTACCGCTTACATTTCCCATCCAATTCTTCTTTCTTTTAATAAATCTCCAAGAAATATGATCCAGAAAAACGCAAGTCTCGAAAGTAAATCGAGGAGAAGCGCAAGAGGAGAATAGAAAAATGAGACAAAACACAGCAGTATATAATATCAAGTCAAAAGAGGGCCATGAATCACGAACGACTGTGCGAACAAAAGTATTGACAACTCTGCGGTATAATGTTGGTTTTGGTGGATTCTGGTTTTGGGACACTGACATACATCCCTTCCTACATTCATTACATACGTGCAAATATTTCCTCTTGAAGGTTTCGTTTCGAGTGAACCTACTTCAATTGGGTTTTTGAACTGCTCCCTTCTTCTCATTTCTACGTTGGGAAGAAGAATGCCTCAGAGTGGATGTGGGTAGGTACTTTCTCTTCCGTGCATTTCCCAGTTCAAACAAAAGCATCCAACACAGCATAATACATAAATATTTTGGGTTTCCGCGAACAAACACATAAAACAACATACCTTCAATGCAGTAGATATTTTTTATGTTGATTTAACTCGCCTGCAAAATAATAACATCGTTCATGTCCAATTTTTACCAGACCAAACCCAAGGATATATTGTATATTATCATCATCATCATCATCCTCAGAGTGAGACGAGTAGTAACGTGTAGCAAGGGCAAAAAATTTCTTTCTGGGTTTCTTATTGCATTCAGTCGGATCACAAATTATGGCACATCCTTACCAAATAGGTTATGTGCACCCATTTACCCCCACAGCAGTTTGGGTTGGTTTGGTGGATATAAAACAAGTAGAACTGCTCCAAACATATCTTATCCATACAGCTATAACTCCAGTCTGACTGAAGTTAATATTGCTCATCGCTCAAGTAGCCACCTGCTATAATAAGTATATGGTATATGTAATAGTTAACCAGCTTTGAGTACTATTTCTTGTGAATGTTATGACCAATGTGTTCTATATCATGGACAATAATTTTAAAGGTTCTCATCAACCAACCATGCACAGTTGAACAAAATTTCATTATGATGACTACCAAAATCTCATATCATCACTCATCATCGTCCTTATATTGTCAGGTTTTTGCCTCATTTAGCCCCAATGACACGCTTTGGTTTACTATTCATGCTGCCCATTTTTATACATAAAGTATAATTCAATATATGAATAAAAAACTACTGCTAAATGTACAGATGACAGAATTTAACTTTGGGTTGAGCCAGGAATCCCAGAAATGCAATGCCTAGATTGTATTTTTTAAACTTCAATTGCCCTAATAAGCTTTAGACTTGTGTTTCTCGTTTGTTTAATTAATTCCAAAGCATGAGCACCAAAAAGTTCATTTAGACATTGAGACAAACGAAACTGGCTTCAGTACACATGTACATAATACAACATACGATAGGTAAATCCCCCAAAAAAACAAGTTTGTTCAAGGCATCCATATATGACGAGCATAATTTACGTAGGTGTACTTGAAAGTATTCCATGTACATACATACTTATGCTTATATGGTTAGTTCTCTACCACAAGTGCAGAAAGTCATTGGTCTAGTACATACATCGTAAAAGCACGAGATGAATACTGTAGTCGACACGTGTGAGTAAGTCATTGTGAGAGCGGCTTTTTGGTTGGTGGAATAAGAAATTGGAAAAAGGATGTTAGTGGGGAAAGTGTTGGTAGGGATAGTAGGCAAATTCTGAATTATAGCTATCCGTGAAC
The DNA here is from genome assembly GCA_964034955.1 of Orchesella flavescens. Taxonomy (NCBI): domain Eukaryota; kingdom Metazoa; phylum Arthropoda; class Collembola; order Entomobryomorpha; family Orchesellidae; genus Orchesella; species Orchesella flavescens. The sequence continues at coordinate 37,877,098 of OZ035956.1, read as the reverse complement.
AAATGAAAAACCGAAGGGATTTGTAACGGCTCGAGTGGTGGCTTCACAATAAAGGCCGGTGAAAGCGGATCAAGTCAGCCAAGAAATCGAGAGAGAAAGAAAATATACAACATCCATATGTACAAACCCCGAAATTATACACATTTATATGTTGTACATACAAAAAGGAGCAATATGGGGAAAGCGGCGAAATTTGTGGCAACAATCCTGTGTTCTTTTCCGTATACTCTAACGATACATTTATTCCTTGAGTCAGCACAGTTGCAAGCCAAAATAACTACGCTTCACACACACACACACACAAGACTCTCCGTGTAATATGTATCTGGAGGGGTATCAAATAAAGCGCATAAAATTCTTCCCAAAAGATCTCTACTTAAAACTGCAGCAGCGGACTAGTGAAGGATATAGAAATACAATGGTTTGAATTACACGCGTTGCCTTTCATTGCCTCGTACTACTCTCACAAATATATAGCTTCATAAAACGATAGCTAGAGGTTTGGAACTAACGTGCCTATTTACTCCGGAAAAGGGCATGCATTTTACTACGATACATATTATTGCATGCCTAAAACTTTGTGTATATTTATTGTGCATAATTCACACTAGTCCTCACTGACTTTCCTTCGTTTCACCACCAAAATCCTACAATACTGCACAATTACCTTTAAAAAATATACATATTATATTCAATCTAAACATGGAACATGCTACATATATTGTATTGGAACAAGAGATGAGAATTACGTACGCGGGGCAGTGAAAGCTAGCCATCAGCAGCAAAAGAGAGAAGGTACATATTTAGTTAGTCAGTCAGTCAGTCGGTTGATGCTCAACTCAACTCTGTGAAAGCTGAAAATGGCTAGAGAGAAAGTGAGGCTAAACGTTGTCGAGAAAATCCATATGAGCTCGTACAATTCCCAGTGTAGAAATTACAATCATCTTTATAATACTATTATAACTTTCATTTTGAAAATCCTCTCATATATATACTCCAACTCATACAATATTTTGCTTTCTTTGCCACAACTCTATTAGAATGGTATACTAAAAAGGAATGATTATACTTTATACTTCACATTTTATAGATCTTCATTGATCCGGTATGCTGAATGATTACTGCCGGCTCTAGCTCTACTCTTATACCTACTTTAGCTCTCATACTCCACCACCACCTGACTAGGTATATATTAGAATATGGCTGCGGTTGCCACAAAATAAAGTGGCAAGAACTGGTAACATCATAAGTAAACATATGATATGTACATACGTTTTTGCTCTTATATACATTATCTGCATGAATGAACATAAAGGTTATGGGGGGAAAACCGTTTGTGACAAATTAGTTTCAAGTTGGGAATCCTTAAATCCAAGCTTACCCTATAACTTTCATCAAACCAACGTTTCTCTTTACTTTGGCCATGGATCTTTTCTCGTTCATGGCCAGCTGATTTACAGTTATGCATTCCATTCATTTCATATTACATTTGGGTGAGAAATTGAATTGTTACTTTTAGGATTTCAATATCTGCCAAATAATATAAAAGAGTACATAATATATTAGGGTCTGTTCTGTTCTGTTGTGCTTCTCTCTCCTTGTGTGCGGTTTCGGTCCCTGGCTCTCTGACATGCAGAACTTTACAAGGGTTTGAAGAAGGGCATTGAAAATCAAGCATTGAGTCATTACATCACTTCCTTGTAGCTGTCATATTAATATTATTTATCTATTACATCAACAATAACCCAAGTGAAGGAGGAAGTACGGATCGGAAGGTTGTATGTATATTTTTAATGATGCTATGTCATTACAATATGTATTAATAGCCTGTTGAAAAACGTAGTTCGAAGAAAGTAACATTGGTAAGCAAAGGCGCACGAGTATATTACATATACAGTAGAGCACGAGTACACCACCACATCGCGTTCATATGTATCCTGAGGGACCAAGAGTACGTTAATATCCTTCATTTTCAATGTAAATAATCTTTTGCTCTTGCATATTTAGGTTGCTTCTTTGTATTGCATCTTGAGGGATAGCAGATACATTTAGTTATGCAAACGAAGTAATATCCGTTCCCCCTCTCGTCTTCCTTTTCTTCCCATTTCTCTCTCTCTCTTTCTGTATCTCATCGTTTTCATCATCCGTCAGACTAGATTATGAGCTCCGTATTTACAGGTTTCCCTTTGAAAGAAAATCTTTGTGTGTGGGTGCATGCCAACTTTTGCATATTAAAAACTATTCCATCCATCCTCCTCGTCTACATACGGGGAACACATATTGCCCCAGTTGAATAGTGTTTATACAAGGTTTTCCCCCGAAATTTTTTGTTTACTTTTGTAGTGGATAACGAAAGGCTAAACTTAATTTTAAGATGATGATCATGAAAGGGAAGAACACATAGGCTTTGTTAAATACCATGAACCAGCTTTACTTTCTGACGTATAGATTTTGGTGTTCATTAGAAATTCGGTTTTCCATTCTATTCAAAGCACGTAATGATGATGATGATATTTTGCATTCCCATAAATATTGTACATTTTTTACTGTTTACACCAACCCAAACCGATATATGATTAAAACACAATTTGACAAATCTCTCTCTAGATAACGGATTTCCCTTACCCTAATAAGTACACGCATGTACTTATGTCTCCAAAACCAACTTTTTCACCACAAAAAGATAAAAAGATTTTTGGCTGTGGTATGGTGGCATGTGTCTGTGTGTGTATGTGTACAACTAAAAGTCGACAAGGAATAACAAACTGCAATGAATAAAATATATTTGCTATACATCCAGTCACATTTTGAGTTGTGTTTATTATTGCATAACCCCATTTGCTCTACTACGAAAAATAGCACCGAAAGAAAGAGAGAGACACACACACAACAGACGGAGTTGGTTTGTAAAACCAAACCCAAATAGGAAAAATTTGCATAGCTAGGGAAAGGGAAAGCGAACGACAACCGAGAAATAAGACTTTGGTGTAACAATTTTGTCAAAATCATGAAACAAGCCCACAGCAAAACACTAGTAAGTTGTTATGGTCGGGACACAGCGGTGATTGTGATTTTTCTTGAGGAAGGATGGTTGAAAATATATGAGTTGGTTGTTGGCAAATGTTAGTAAAAATATATTATAATGTATACAAGAGGATACTGCTGGTTGGTTATGTGCCTAGTGTGTGCTCTAGACACTGCTGCTATGATGGTCTGGTTCTGGTTTGGTTTGGTATGTTTTTTTTCTTGTTGTGTCGGTTGAAAACTAGAAATGCCATATTCAAACAAGCCGCATTGCAATGTGGGACACATTGGTTACAAATTGTTCCTCCACACTCATCTATCGTTTAAAAAGAATGAAACATTGGAGGAGGCAGCTCAAAAACGAAAGAAGCAGTGCACTTCTCTTTCTCCATTGACATGATGGAATGACTTGAAGAGAAGGATAAAGGGCACGCCAAAAGAATTTCATGGTTCGTAAAACTTTATTAGGACAATGGGAGTGTAAGAAGCCCTTGACTAGTACAATCTTTTGAAAGCCCACAAACGTTACATCTTTTTCTTTTCTATATTCATACTTTTTAAACTTGGATACTTCACTAAATTGTACTTGACGGGTGAAGATAGAAAGAGAGAGAGATAGAGAGAGGAAAAGAAGAGGAGCAGGAGGAGAGCTATATAGTAAAACTAAAGAGCATACATATATCTAAGCAAAAGTAGGGGACAAATTTCCGGGGAAGGGAAAAGTCCACACTTTCTACTTTACATCTTTTTTCCTATTGGCAATCCCTGATGTATTAAAATCTAACTCAGTACAACTTTCTCTCATGGTAGCCAAAAGTAGGGAGTTATAGGAGTGCTGGAATGAATGGCTACAAAATACAATGCAATAATATTATGCTTTATGTATCAACACAATAGTATATATTGCTTCTTTTTACTGTTCCATGTTCCACTCATATTATGCATATTGAAAAATGAGAGAATATCATCTGTACTCTGAGATATAGAAACCCCCAACACCACTTATAGAACCACGGCGACTAGTATAGTAAATTCATTCTTATAATCCTTCCTGTTTCGGATATTACTGTAGAGGATGTAGCATGTACCTCATTCAGATCTCTGGGAGACGCCTTTCTGTCTCTACGCCACCATTCCATAATGCTTGCCTTTCCTTTTTACCCTTCTTTTCACGCTCAGAGATGATGAAATTATGCAAATCTAATTATCTATTTCCTTTCTTTTCTCCTTCACTGTGGAAGACTACAAAAGCAAAAAAAGAGTGGCAGGGCTGGAGTAGGTTGGGTTGGTGTAAAAAGTGAAGTGTCATGGTGTAGTTCCTGGCAGGAAATATAAAGGATTATTATCCTCATTGTATACACTACAGTGCTTATGGAATACGCTTATTTTAAAAATAATGAACTGGACTTGGGATGACATAGAGATCTCTCTAATTCTGGCACAAGTCCCTCATTCTATACTAACTCGCCTAACTCCCTCACCCTTGTGAATGCAATGGGGATAAGTGATGGTGATACAGGTATTATCAAAATTGTGAGTGTATATATATAGTCAACGGCTCAGTATGTACTACTAACTACTGCTACGCCACCACTACTTCCGCAGTCGACTCCAAAGAGTTAAGCATGTCTACAAATGCTAGCATTAAGAGTAGAAAACCTTATCAAGGATTAATTAAAGTCCCAAACTAATTTCCTTAAAGAGTAGTATGATGTAAACTCCACTGCTATTACCAAGTGGGACTATTACTCTGCTCCACTCTAACACGATAGTAGCAAGTTGAAAAAGTGATGAGAATGATGATGATGATGTTTATTGCCTTTAGAACTTTCGTAAAAAAATTTAATAAAGGGGAAAGTGGCTGTCGTATTAAGTAATTTTGTAGCCATATTTTTGGGGGAATGAAACACTCATTTTTAGCAATGGAAATCTTAAGCAAATTCAAGGGAAATGAGACTCATAGTAATCATAATCCTATTTGCCATCATTTTCAGCAATCATTCTTCATCATTTGACATTGCCATACCGCATGAATGAGAGTAGTCATTATAAAGTAAAAAAAAATGTCGCCGGAGCCCAAGCCGCAAGCAAATCAGTTCAAAATTTGATACTACTACAGCTGAAACTAAATTTGCCATAATATATTTTGTAACATTTTGAGATTCTAGCAAAAAAATATGCAAACGTTCTCTCTAACTTCTAATCTACTTCCAAAAGAAAAGTAAAACGATATGGTACGTGATAATCACAAAGAATTTTTGCAAACTTGTCTCCAGAGTGCTAATAATTTACAGTTTTCATCTCTGAGACGTTATATATATTTGTATGTATGTGTTTATACGCCTATGCACAATACCTGTGGGTGTTCCATTCATATTCAGAGACATTTTCCAGCAATCTTATACAAAAACAGGCAAAGTATATAAGGGATGGACTTAATCACACTGAATTTTCTTCCTTCAAGCTGAGATATCAAATTAACTTTTTACATTTGTATTATATAGCAAAACCCAGGAGAGAAAAAGAGAATTTTTGTAAACGAAAAGCTTTTTTCTACTCTTTCGCATTAACTTTAATATACACTGGTTTACATGGGTAATCAGAGAAGTGACAACAGAGATATCAACGTTGTAGCTACTGTCATACATTTTTTTCTTTATTTCATTAACAATTGAAACAATTCCGCTGTGTTTTTGTAGTCTTTGTGACTCACAGATTTTTTACACGTTCATGCCAAGGAAAAGAGTTTCATTCGCTGGCAATTAAAAAAATTCGTTAGACCAAAAGATAGAGAAAGAGGCTTAGAGGTTGCTTCAAGCCATGCTTAAAAATCGTAAAACTCTCATCCTCACGTGGGAGAGGAAAAGACAAAATATTCGTCTTGTTCAGTGAGACAAATGTACATCGGCTTGAAAACGAGTTTTTACGTAACTTTATTTCTCTAGCAGAAATAAAAAGTCGAAATCTGATTTTGGTAAACTGATAATAATACAATAATTAAATTAGATAAGTAAGTTTTGAATTCCAATCTGTACATTTGAAGGAGGTTTTGAGAAAAGTATGATGCGTTCTTCCTTCCCTGTAATAAAATACTGCATGTATTGAATTGATGCAATGAAGGATGACTGATAATAACAGACGATTAATTATGTAACTAAACGTGTAATACATATAAAACGTCTTGTTTAAAAACTGCATGCGTTTGAAAAAACGTGATGACCGCCCTGAACATATCCTGTCTGTGTCTGTGGAAATCTTTTGCGAATGAAAGTGAGTGTAACAGAGCTAGTTTCAATCATTCCGACTTCTATAGCCTATTTTTCGATGCTACAAACTTTTTGTAGATATCAAGCGAGTTTGTTTTAGCTTTCTATACATACACATAATACCTACACCCACAGCAAGTCAGAACTCAATTCTCAAACTGTTTGTAGGATTGGTTCACACAATTTCTTGTTCTTTAGTGAGCCAGCACGTCAATGCATTGGCGTGCTTAATTGTGCAAAGCGCATTAGTTCCAACATTTCTCCAAATTCTTTCTCACCATTTACTACGTTATAAAAATACTAGGGTTTTCAAACTGCATGTGTGTTCTGCTGCTTCCAATAGTTCTCACAATACAAATAGATTTTGTAGGAAACATAAAGGAAATGATACGTGAAAGCAAATATCCAGCAGCAGTACAAATAAAAATATTTGAGTACTACTGAGAGAGAGAGAGAACCCCGTTGTGTGTGCTTTGGAAACGACACAAATTTCCTGTGACAAGACTAACTTTAAAGAATTGCTAGCTTCAGGCATTCCTCCATACTTTAGTTAAAATTTTGTCGAAAAACATGAGCACGAGCACACACACTACAACTATCATAGAAACTAATAACCTGCATGAAGTAGATAGTAGGCAAATATGTATCAAAGCAATCTACTCTATTGGTCGTATTGTGGAGAATAAGTATTAATAACATTGAAGTGAAAGAGCGGCTCCGTAAAAGTAAAGTAACAAAAAGACGACATGTATATAAACCAGTCAACCGGAAAAAAGTACACCAACCAGCATGAACCAATGGAGAAAGCTACTGACTCACTGCTCGTACGAATTTATATACATATTTATGAAAAACGGGGTTATACCACATTTTCCTCAGTGAACCAAAGAATGTTACACGATACAGACGACGAATATATAGGGATGCCACTCGATTATGGGTTTGACCTGGACAATGCCTAGAAGCAAGTTATTTATTGCATAGAAGGAAACAACGAGATGTTTTCCCCCGCTTTGCACTAATCCATTTCCCACAGTGGTACAAAACCGTACGACGACGAGAGCAAGAGTTACACATTACACACTGACGATTGTCGACTCTCTTCGCCAATATTGGTGCTGTAATTCACTCAAGAATGGAATGAACAGCAAGAACCCTATCTCTCTTTCTACCATCATGCAAGTAAAATGTCATCGTTTGTTTTCCAACGTTTACAATATTATTATTATACAATGGGTACAGAGACTGCGAACTATAAGTACATGTACGTCGTGTCGTGTGGGTGGGTGAAAGCAAAGCTGTGAGATAGCGGAACACACGAGACACTGCGTCTAAAAAAGTCCTCCACATAGCATAGAAATAGCAGCACAATGACGAAAGGGAGAGAAGAGGATATCCAGTTGGTTAAAAATATAGTGTAAAAGTAGTAGTGCATGTGTGTGTATATCTATCTGACAAATGAGAAAGCCCTAAGGAGCAATCCGATCTAGTTTAGCAGAAGAGCAATGAGACGCTTAGGGTGCAATAAAAGTACATCCTTTGAGCCTTAATCACAAGTCTAAAACCACAAAACTCCAAAAACCAGGACTTGGGAAATCGGACTCTGGCTTTGAGAGGGAAAAAGGGATCATCATAAAATGGAACTGATATAAGCTAAGCACACACACACACATCCTTACCAGCACCATACCACGTATTGCAAGTACATGTAACATGGGTAGTGATGCTGCAATGGCTACTTTATTGCTGCAAATGAATTGATAGTCCCAGTCAGTTACAGAGATATATTTTCCATCACATTTAATACAGTGGTTGTGGGATTAGGAGAAAAGTACTGTCGTAATTAAGCATGTCATGTCAACTTTTGCTGCTGCTGCGGGCTGGCTGGAGAACATGGTGTGCTGCTGCCACTCTACACAAATTTCCCCCCTCTAATTTACAAATAATGGTCAATAATAAACTAGTGGTAATTTCGTGCATGTCAACCAATCCTGACGTATCTGACATTTGCTTCACTCACACACTGCCCAGTTCAAGATAGCTTTTCCCTCTGTGTGCTTTCACTTTGTATTTGCATACATTAAACTACACCACATAAAACAGGAGTGCAATAGAATAAAGCCTTGAATGTAGTTTACATAAGCCCAATCTTTTAAATATGCATGAATTGCACCTAATAATATAATATACAGTTTATGCTCCCAACTCTATATTTTACCCTTCGGTTTTATTGATGACCTTTCACCATTGCATGTAGTATCAGCAACCAGCTTGCTATAATTATTACTTGCTCGTACATAATACAATGTAGTCCACTTTCTAAGATCAATATTTCATTTGATAGACGTATACTTAATATATGTTTATGTCACACTGTACTCTATCTAAACTCTTCCACGCCCATTGGGCTACATCCAATCACGATCTTTCTTTCTTCCTTCTTTGACTTGACTTGTGCTCTGTGACATTTTACAAGTTCTATTTACAGTCAGAGAGTCAGACAGACAATGGATGATGTCTTATCGCTGGTAACAAGAAAAGCATGCCACGGAACTACCAAGCGCGTGTGATAGTCATCACCGGAAACACCAGATCTGTTTTGTGGCTAACAAAGCTTATAAAATCCCTGTCAACTTCGTACTCGTTGGGTTGAAAATTGTGGCATTGAAGAAAACGTAAAATTGAAGAATCTCTATCTTGAACTTTAATGTCTGCTCATGCTCCACTGACTAAACTAGAGTTGAATGATAGCCCATTAAATTGTCTGCTGAAAAGGTTAGGTTCGTATGAGCTAACACCTCTTCCTTTGCAACATGTACATAGATAGATATATAATTTAGCGTTGTATAAACGAAGATAGGCGTACGCGTAAGGGTATAGCTACACTTTATTATTATTACATTATAAGAGACAGAAGCAAATTTGTGGAAACTGAAAGACACTGTGACAGTGTGACATAACGTCTAATCGAGAATACCCTTCTTCTGACAAGATTATCACCATACCAAGTGAAGTCAGTGAAGTGAAATTTGCAAGTACTGCACATGCATCAATTCTGCATAATACAATGTCATCTTCAAACTAATTGCGACTATGTCCAATGTTCATCGAAGTGATTAGAAAAGTCACGTTAAATAAAATATGATCTACTATCACTTTGAGACAAAAGTAAAAATGAGAATATAACTATGATTTGATATTGACATTCACTCGTATATTAACTGTTTGAAGTTAACAAGACAGCTTTTGCTTTCTTTACGTATAGAAGCCGGAACTAGAGCCTGAATGATTAGAAGCTTTGTGTAGACGAAAATACACACATTTGCATATTGTACAAAGTAAAGCGTAGGGAATATTATGCCACGTTTTCAGTTTCACACAGAATGTTTACGATGCCCTCAGAGCATTCATTGTCACACCCTGAGAAAGAGAAACCTTCATGCCTGGCTGGCTAACCCTGCTGGACATGGGTAATATGTTTATCTGCTTGGCTCAGAGTGTGCACAGTACATATCTACTAAGCCGATGATATTAAACCTGTGAGCTAGCAAGATAACAAAAAATGGAAGAAGGGGAAAGGAAAAACTTTAGAAATAAAAGATGAGCTTGAGTGGTTACAGATATGTATTATATGTGCTAATAAGTATGTCACAAATAAGTTTATGTATGCACACACATGTAATAATAAAGTAACGAAAAAAAATCTCCCAGTCTTACAAGAACATGGAAAGAAATGATATCACAAACAAGAATGAATTGGTTGAGTATCTAACGAGAAATCAGAAGTATGTAGGTAACCTTATACACCTAACTTCAGGAATCTCTACCATATCAAATGACTCTAGTGTAGCTAGTTCGGAGGTGTAGGGCATCTCCTGGGCAAGCCGTTTTTCTCGTTCACTCTCCTTCCTGATGCCGAATGTCATGTTAGTTGTGGGTTTACTTTCACTTGTTTGATACTCCATGGTGCATTATCACTGCAAAGGCAAGAACAGGAAAGGGCTTTACAAACCTGTAATAAAAGCGATCCATCCGGTATGACAATACGAATGACATATCTCCGCTTGGAATCCAGTCGTACACATACGTACACTTCCTCCATTTGCCAATATGGAACGGGAGCCGCCATGGGTCCTATGGGCTATAAACAGAAAAATAAAATACCACTGTTAACCGTAAATCTTCTCCAACATTTTTTAAGTTGTGGATTGTGTCTAAAGCGGAAACAAAATACATTCGTACGGAAGAGGAATCGCCGCGTTTTAATACTTTCATTTTTATTGGCGTCTGCGTGAAATATGTGACGGCAAAGTTTGTACCGCATTATTGACATATGCATGTTTCATTTCATGAATGCTCCTGAAACTAAAGTATTTATGGCATGCGACAAAAGATTGCGTCATGTCATGTCGATATTTATTTCACTTGCGTGTACATGCATTTATAGTAGCACACCAAAATTTTGCATGGAATCCTCTCTCCAATTTAATAAAATTGGATTTTTGTTTGTCAAATAAATTTTAGAAAACGGAAATATAAATGAGATTTGTTGATAAATGTTAATGATTTGATGGAGAAAGTGAAGAAACTGTCCTGATCCTAGTTATGTAATGCCTGACGAATGGCAATATTCCGAATTTTCTTAACTTTCGCCAAATTGAAAATTGAAAACGAGCAAGTTGCTCAAGCTTGGTTATTTATGTGCCAAACCAACCAGCACGAAAGAAGTTATAAAGTGAATTCAAATGTACAAAAAAATCATAAATAAAAATGAGAATGAATATATAAAAGGGACAAATATAATGCATCATATGTAAATGTGATATCAGCACCATACGTATATGTGAAATAAGCCACGTATGAATATTGTACCTTTTATGGCAAAAATGTAACACTTAAATAGAAATCTTCCAACCATTTATAGGATATCGTCACATACATAATTTTTAAAGATTGCGCATAACAATTTCAATGTTAAAAGTTTTAAATAGTTATATAACCAATTCCAAAAAAACATATTTTAACAAACTGAAGTATATTTGATTATCGTCGCATGTAATGAGAGAACCATATGTTTTCATTAATATTCTCTCCAGTCTCCAGGTACATAGATTCTCTCCAAACAAATGTCAGATAAACGTTCTTTCTTGATAGCTGCTGAGAAAGATTTCAAGTGTCGATTGTATCTTAAATTTCAAATATCAATAAATTGAATTAATAAGAGCCCTAGATTAGCTTCTGTGACTTAGTTAGTTTGGTAGCATTTAATTGCATAGAAGTTATTCATTTAGTATTTAGTAAGTTGAACGTCAATCGTATATGCATCCTTCATTCATTAAATGGTAAGTAAAATAATTAATTGTTTATAATTTAAATATGATACTTAACTCATTAACTGGTTGTGACAAACAATATCGTAACGGTTGGAATTTTTAAGTTACTCAAAAGGGATTGGAAACTATAACAATGTTACCTAGATAAGCTCAAAATGCAGAGTTAAATGAACAAACAGCATACAATGCATACACGATTTCGTCAGTATAGTATGCCTTCAAAACCATGAACGAAACGTGAAATACATACGAAAAATCATAAATATAGAGTTGCATGCGTGCTTTTCCATGGTTTTGTATTATAAAAGTACGATTACGTAGGCATTAATATTCTTAGCATCTTGTAAAAACTTTATCTTATATAGGATCAAATACGACAGCTGCAGTTTGTGTTATTCACCATACAACCTATGAAGTAGCCTAAAAATATCTTCTAGTGTGCATAAGTATGTGTTAAATAAATTACCATAAAAAAGTACATCTAATAAATCATCTAATGAAAGGTTGTCGTTTTCATTTGTTTATGTGGTACCTATCTAATAAAAGGTACAGAAATACTATGTGCTGGTATCTCATTTTCATATGGTGTACGGAAGTAGTTTTTAAGTACACGTTTAAATGGATGCCATATATAAAATGAAGTACTATAAAATATTTAATCTCAGCATTCTAAGCAACTCATCCAGATAATATTCGGGTTTAGCTCATCATCAATCCACAATTGGATGGTTTAACTAAATTTTAAAGGTTGTCTACCCTTTATTATGCTTGTATATATGTATGTATATTAATTTTCTCAGTTGTATACACTTTTGTAAATGATAAATGGAGACATTCATAGACATTCAAACCATCTTACGATTAATGGCTCTGTGCCATAAAGTCTTTTTTACCATAAATCACTCTCTATCATACGTCACAACAAGGACTTTTGTTGCTTCACCAAATGTACGAAAATATATATAACATACCATTGCTGGGTGTCCCCGACTTTTCATGAAGTTTTGCTTTTAAAACTTGATAATTCAAACTGACGCGTTTTTAACCAGAGGCGGATGTATACATATTTAGGTACCGATTGTTAGAAATATGGTATTAAGACCTCCCCCAGTGTAGAATGAACATGAACCTGTCAAAACAAGGAACGAGGAAAACTAACTGCAAAGGAGCTCTGATGAGACCACATCATATAATCCCACTTCAATTCCTTTTTGTGCTGTTTAAGCTCATTAAACATGCATGTTTGGTAAGCCACTTGCCAGGAGAGAAAAATGGAGATGAAAGTATAGTCAGATGTCATATAATATAGGGGGTTCATTTCAAACGCTGCGCTAAAAGCAAATATTGAATGCTGCTGCTTGCTCAGATTAAACCAAAGCCTTCACATACTTTGAAACCAAGGCCTTACACTCATTTATTACCTAAAGCGTGTTCAAACTGCAAACGGAAAACAAAATCGCCAATTGAAGCCAAGTTACCTACTCGTACCAAATGTGGTTGAGTGTATATAGTCTAGTAATTCCCCTTCAAAAGTAAAAGTGTTGAAAATATTCTTATTTTTTTTTCAATTCCTACAGAGTCACAAGTTAGAAATACCATGCACAGGACTTTCAGCAACATCACATGACATTGCCCTGGCCTGGCTGTTTGCCGGAAATGATGATTTTACCGACGGTTTTTAAGAATCTTGTTTTTTTCTTTATGCATTTAAATCACCAAAATCCTTGGAAGACCACTACCACTCATCATAGTATTAACCATGGTCGGTGGTAGGTCAGAAAAAACGGTCAAATGAAGTATGTGTTAAGTCTGTTGACGTTGGTTTATACTTGTGTTATGTTACACAGACACGCAAAAGGAAAATAAGAAGATGGGAGTAAAATCATTTCTGTCAGGCAGCAAATTTTAATGGCGTTTGTTTATCTTTGCGGAAAAAGCTGCACTTTTTGACTTTTCTCTCAAAAAATTCTTACGACTTGCTTACAACAGCAGAGCAAAAAGTCAATGACTGCAATCAAGGAAAACGAAAAGTTTTGGGAGTTTACGCTTATTTAGTTCCGTTACTCCCATTTAAAAAATATATGGTTTACTATGTTTTATGATTGAAAAAAGCGTGACGTGGCGTAAACTGAAGGGATCTAACGAGAAAAGTAATAATTTTTCTACCTTCTATGAACCCAATTTTCTTTAACGCAATTATTTTTATGTGCCTAAAACTTTTGATTGCTTACTTACATAGGTCCCAGAAAAGTATTTATGCAGGACGGTGAGCACATTTGACATTGGAGTAAGCACAGATTTAAGTCTATGCATGAAAACGTGATTACCAATATACCAAACCACCACCATCATTTACCAAGGGCAAGTTAAGTTTTTCGGAGTTATGAGCGGAAGACAACATTAAATGGCCATTTGGTGTAATTTATAGTCCTAGCAAAACCTAACTCTTCTTGCTTTTAGCGTATAGATAAATTTGTGGTTTGGTTCATTACGTCGCATAATAGAAAATGGATGGCATACAAGCTAGTGGCTAATGATTCCATATCGATTTCTCATTTAGCCATCATTTGAGACATGAAATTGATTTATGCATGCTGTTCTTTATTACAACCTGAACTACGACTAGGACACGACACACCATAGGATAGGATCCTCTTCTTCAAACTAATATTATGTAGGTACTATTATATAAGTTGTGGTAGTATGTATAATGATGTCTCATCGCATCGGGACTAAAAATCTGGTAGTATATAGGACCGAAACGAAAAGAGTTGACTACATGGCTCCATTTTTTGCAAAGACGTGGTTGGTGGTGGAGATGAGATGAGGTAAAAATAACGATAATGATAGAGTTGATGACGGAGCAGGCTAATGTGTGGAGTAGCAGCATTGAGAGAGGAGAGATAAACGCCTTTTGCAGAGACTTTCTCTACCCAACAAAATAATTATTGTCATTCATATCAGAGTTGTGATTGATAAATTAGGGGAGAAGAGGGAGAGCAACTCTTTATGAACCATGAAAGTTAGGTATACATACATATGTGCTAATGATCGATTGAACTGCGATGTCACTTTTGTCATGAAAGGACTTAGAGAACCTCATAATACTTTAAACACTGCAGTGTGTTATGTATAAGGCCGATGAAAGCTATACACTATACAGCTTTGCTAGGGTATAATGCATGTCACATAAATATTTTGATGGTAAAGTTATAGTTATGTGATGTGATATGATAATACTGCATTCCATTTGTGCCAAAGAAATTATACATCTATGATTTGTGCTTGTAAAGAGTTACGTATGCATTGAGTATATGCATATAATGAGACCCAAAAATAGCGTTGACTAATTTGATATTGAGTACGAGTTTGTTTTTGAATGCTGTTATGTTGTGATCATTAGAATTTTTATGCGCTTTCATAACTGCTGATCTAATCAATGCAGCTTTCAACCTTCTCCTATAAGTACCTAGTAAGTAGATGATGGATGGATGTGGGAAAAGGATGAAACGATGCAGATGCACAATGACTCACGAGTTTCAGATATATCCTTTTCATAAAGGGATACAAAGAGTAGCAGCTCTGTTTTCTTTAGCAGTATTAAAAAATATTTGTGATTCTTTTTAAAGTTGAATGCAAATATTACATTTTAACTTTACAAATGAAACTTTTATTCAATTCTCAGCAAAATATCAAATTCGCAATCACATTCAGGACGCAATGCATGCAAAAATTATACAAATTAATTTCATGCAGCAGCTACTTTCTCCAGATGTAGGATTTCAGCAGGTTTGTAGCTTGTAGATACCTAAATATACTCAAGCATCCAAACCCGTCCAAGCCCTACTACTTAAAATATCATTAGCTGACATTACAATCCCATTTTTGCACGACATTTGTATTACCATTCCCGAACGATACCTAGATAATGACGCTTCTCTCATTGTGTACCCACCATTACAAGATCTTATGTCGATTAGCTCACACGCATCTACTCTTAACTCCAATCGATAACAAAGGATAATGAGTTACAACATTTGTCCATCTCTTACAAAAGCACACAAAAGATTATTTGCTCTTAGTTGCAAAAAGTGCAGCAGCTCGTTTGAACTCAAGTCGTAAATTAATACAAGAAATAATAATATCCACGTTAAGTAAATGTCTTGCAAAAGATAGAATCGCCATATGTTTGTCCTACCACTTTTACATTAACATTACAACATACTGCAAAGTTTCAAAGAATGAACATAAAGGAAACTAGACTCAGTAGGAGAGGCATAGTTGAGTGAACTAATGTTTTTTACAAGCATTCTCATTTGGAATTGCAAACATCCTCCTTGAGTCAACATAAAATGTTGAGCATAAATTGTTATTAGCTTCAACCAACTCGGAGAGGGAACACTGTTGGAGAATGCATTCATGTGACTGCTGTCTCCAGGCTCTATCCTGGTTGTTGGTTGTTACCTAATAGGCTTTTACAGTCCTTTTATTTCAGCGTAATGAGATGGTGCGTGTCTTAGATCTATGTCAATCGGATTACCTCAAAGCTAATGGAACAAATCGAGCCTTTGGGAAATGGTAGAAAGTGTGACAAGAGAGACAATATAAAGGGAGTGTGAGTAGAACAAAAAGAAGTGACGACGGCCATTAATTCCCCTTTCTTTTATCCCTCTACTTCTACTCTACACATCATACTTTTCAATATGATCTCCTTCAGCGAGAAACGGAAAATGAGGGAGATTGTATAAATAGTGTATGACGTTATTCTAAGTAGCTGAACTATAGCGATGATGATTATGAGGTAGGTGCAATGCAAACGGAATGGAAATGGAAGAAAATAAACGAGTTGCTGAGATTTTACCCACCTCTTCAACTTATAAACGATTCCAGTTATCTCTCAGCAGCTTCCTCAAAATGCCCACGAGAAAGTTTTCACTGTAAGCTCAAAGCTGCAAAAAGACTTTCTTTACTTTTCCTAAGTACACATCAACCTTCTTACGCCAAATCGCAGAGTGTAGCAGCGTATTATGCATTGTGTACATACACATGGATGAAATGGATTGCTATTATTCTTATGAGAATGATGGCACAAAGAAAAAGTAAGATATCAATGGGGTTTTAGTGAATAGATATGGGATGGCCTTTTAACTGTTTAATCTGTGCTCCTTTCCATTTTTACCAAACCCACATAGTTCTATCACAAGAGAAAAGTAGAACCTAGAAGTAGAAACTTTACCGGTACAGTCATCAAATAAACATGCGGGTACGATCATTGCTTTTACTTTCATTCACATTCTTGAGGCTGTTCTACTTCCCTCAGCACAACCGATTTTTGGTCTGTAGTCAATCCCAGGGAGGTACACAATATGTATAAATGGTTACACAAGGCTCGTTTTCTTACGTTTTTTGGCTAAGGTTTGTATTTTGTTATGTGCCATGCCGAGGTGTTTTTAAGCAACTACATTTCCTAGTCAATCCAGGATAAAACAAGACTTTTCCCGTTAAGCTAGGAACAGTAACTTTTATTAAGAGAAAGTTTTCCTATATGCACTTTTTTTCTCGCATTTAAATTCTTTACAACTTTCCTTTCTCCTTGAATGAATATGAGATACAGTCTGTTTCCTGTCGTGCACAAACGTTTTTTTTAGAGTTTAGCCTTGCTCTTGGCTGGTGCATGTTTCTTTTTGAATTTATGACAATTTTAACAGTTGCAGAAATTTACTTTTTAAACGAAATGTACAAAAAATGATTCTAGATTCAAAAGAGTAAAAGAAATTGATCCGGAACCGAAAGCCTCTGTTTTAATTAAAGGTTAACACAAAGAATATTAATTAAAAAACTGGGGAAAAAATATGATTGATTATTTGTAACAATTGTAAAAAACTGTCAAACTCGCTTTAGTTTTAATTATAAAAAAATTTGCTACATCGACTTGCACTGATCGATTTTGGTTTCTGCCTTTTTCTCACAGCAGGAGGAAGAATTCAATTGTTTATAAATAATTTTACGTTCGTATTTGACCGAACGAATTATTATTTCTCCTTTATTTAACATTTAACCAATAATTGTTGATTAGTTTCAATTGATATATAGCGGTCAAAATAAAATAAAATAATATCATGGATAGCAGACCTCAGCATAGTACAAAAAAACATATCCATCCTTCCATTTCAAATTTCCAAGTTGTACATGACACGACAAGGCAACAAGCATGGTATCACAATAAACTGTATTCATTTTTAATATCTTCAAATGCACTGGTCTGGTAGTGACGAGTCCTTTTAAACAACTGGCTGCAGTGCACCGTCAATTTTTCAAACTGGAGTCATTCAAACATCGCTGAACTAAGCATATTGCATGCTTTTTATTGCACTCTGGGAGAAAGCTGCATGCAACCTAAATGAGAAGAGCAATATATATATAGCCTACTCAGCTCAGCAGACGCAGACCCAGTAAAAAGTTAATAGGAAGTCCATGGACAACTCCCAACTGTCGTGTAAACCTACTGTCCAGAGAGTTGTTACTTCATACAACAGATAACTAACTATATACGGAATACTAGTACATACACATTGATAATTACAGTTTATAACTATAAAAAACTAGACCAAAAAATGGACCATGCCCCATGTAAGAACTATGTAGTTTATACCAATGTTCTGTTATCAACATTCTTCAGTCCATTGCTGATTGCATTGCCTTACAACACGAATCTGTCTCTGGCAGAGACGTTTCCTCCGCTGTAGGCAACGTTAGATACAGAACATATTATATGGTTTTGATTTCTGATATGCCTAATAATAATCTGTAGCCTAAGAAGAAGAAGAGAAAAAAATCTTGTTAAAACTTTTAGTAGACTATGTCCGTAGTCTTCATGTCGCAGAGCACTGGCACGCACACGACGACGCATATAATAGATAGTAATGTAATGCAGTAGTAGTTGCTAGATAGTGTAGTCCATATGTTTGAACGTACGCTTCAGGATCACAAAATTCATTTTTATGTAATCGATACTTGTTCATGTGATGTGATATATAGTAAGTTTCTTGGGAAGTGATTACCAAACCACTTTCTAGTTTCCTAAGACATTGACATGACTCCATCCAGTCCAGAATCTTGAGGATATAAACAGCAATGGCTTGCTGAATGTGAATGCAGACTAATTTCATTTAAACTCAAGTTACCCCCAAGTCCTAGCCCAGAGGGATTCCATGCTAAAAAATACACTTAGAAATTTCAGTACGGTAGTTACTCACGGGTCTAATTTTCCATTCGTGGGAATACACATTAAGATAAAATCTAAGTCTTCTACTCTCTCCCTGTAAGGAAAATTCTATGTCGTGACAGTTCGCATTAGCACTGTGCATCAAATGAATTACAATCAGAAAATCGAACAAGAAACCATTCTAGCATGTAAAATCGACTATATGCTTCTTTCCATAAAATATAATTGTACTAATACAGAAAGCCTAGATGACAACGACAACGACGCGACATCGTATCAGAGTTGCAGGTATCGGGATATCACATCACCTTACACCTTCTCCAATGTATGACAAGAAATTTAAATATTAACCTTAATGCTAATCAGCCAAGCAAAAAATGTGGGCTTGGCATGGCGTATAACCCTGTTCGTCGTATGTATGTCCCACGTACGTACTCGTTTCTTGTCACGCAATGTCCCTGTTTACTACGTTGTTGATGACAAGTTCTGTAATAAACTCAGTCTGTACTTTCCCCTTCTTCCTCCGTCATCTATCTCATCCTTTAATCACTTTGCGCTTTCTTTCCGCTCACATTTGTATTTACTTTCACTACTACTACATTTGTTTGCGCAGAGGAAATGAAAACGTGTTTTTGAATGAGATTAATCGCGTTTTTTTTCTTCCTCTCTCAACTCACTCAGTCAGTGTTGACCAGTGTGTGATGTTTCCTGTGGGTGTTCTGCAGTTAATAAAAGATATTACTACACCACCCGCATCGATTTACTGTGTTAATTGTGAAATGAAAAACATATGCTTCTTTATCCACTCTCTCTGGTTGTTTATCGATCAGCATGGAGGGAAAGAGAAAAAAATTATAATCCCTTAAGCTTTATGACCATCTCTTATCTATGTTTGCATTGGTATGAGGTCAGCGGAAGACCTTGCAACATTATATTTAGGTACAGGCCAGACCTGACGTACGCCGTATTTTATACCATCGTCCGAAACAAAAGAACTTTCCAGGGAAATGAAAATAGTGCGTAGGCGATTGCAAGCAAATATTATGTATCCTTATCCTCGTCCTTATTGCATAAAAAATATAAGCTTATTGTGTACGGTGCTATATGGTAGAAATATATATGTAAATAATGATAGTAGCAGTTTCTCAGAAGCCAATATACTTGAGTTGGTTTTGTTTGTTGTGTTATTGTACGTGATGTAATCCTACAGAGTGCAGACATACATAATGCATGCACTGCAATATCTAGTGTGTTTTTTTGTTTCGTGCAAATGTTACCAAAAAACAAAAATGCTTTCTTTTTCATCTAAAAATTTATTTTTCTTACACCCTGTGTGTCCGTGTCCAACTAAACCTGTGCATACACAGGCACACACACACCGTTATCAGTGAGGGAGTGTGAGAGGTTACAAGTTCTAAAATAAATGCGTTGTTGCTTGCATACTCTGAATACTATGATTTCATATGTGCGCCCTTTCTCCTTTGGTGCTCCCCAAGATTTTCTCCCTAGGTTCAATTTATGCAATGTGTGAAATGTTCAATGGTTCACGAACAAAAATAGTTGTTTCACTTACTCATGTATTCATGAAAATGTATGCAAGTATGAAAGTAAAACCCCAGCTTTCGTGTTTTGGGAAAAGAGAAAGTATCGTATAGTGATTTTCTTTTGGTGAGGGAGGTGGTGATATTTACATAGTTTTGTCACGAATTCCCTTTGTATGTACCTATAGTATAGCAAGTTAGTGTCCATAACGGACCGACAATGTAACATTGTGTTGTGGACATCGTGACTGCTCCCTGCCGATTTTCGATATTTCACTCCGTTACTTTCTACACTTACACCACCACCAACAAGCGCACAAAATCTA
Organism: Orchesella flavescens; assembly: GCA_964034955.1. Lineage (NCBI taxonomy): Eukaryota > Metazoa > Arthropoda > Collembola > Entomobryomorpha > Orchesellidae > Orchesella > Orchesella flavescens. Next base: position 37,856,383 of record OZ035956.1, on the reverse strand, counting down.
GATGGTTGTTCACAAGTGTAATGTTCATGCAGCCGGGCCACACAAGACATAACATAATCAATTCAACTGCATATATATTTTTAACTCATGCATTTAGGCATAAGAAAAAAAAATGTGGGTCGGTCAACAAAACTTTTTAAATCACATGTCATGATCACCAGTCTCAAAAATCACTAAACTCTCACAAACTCTTTCTCTCTCTCTCTTCATAAGCATCCTTTCGTTTACAGAAGTGGACACGTTTACCAAAAAAGAATTTCTAACAGAACATGCCTAATATAGCGACGTATTTGGTTATGGTTGCATAATATGAAATGGAGACTTTGCAGCTCTTAGCACGTTCGATTTTTATCAGGCACAGATCTTCCTGGAGACGAATTCATCATGGTGAGATTAATAACTACTGAGAGTGCAAAGAAACATACGTAATATAATAGCACAGTTGACGTGTCCATACCTATTTTGCTTTTAACATCCTCTCGAGAAACCCACAAATTTTTTTTATAGGACTTTCACCAAAAGTAATGTGAAATCTCTTTGAAAATGAGACAAAGTTGCGCATCAATTGAAAGACTATACTGTAATATAGCTAGTTGAAAAAAGTGAATAATATAATAATATCATGAAACAGTATCTGTTGAATCCACAAGGTTCTACCCGAACTCAAGGGATTTCCTGTACTGGTTGATGATGAACAATGATACTTTCCAATTAGAAAATATGCTAAAATAATGTACCACAACGCGTTGGCTTTACGTGGAAAAATACAAGTTAGTTTATTTAGGCAGGACAGTTAAAATGTAGTACAATTATCTTACAGACAGCATCCTTTCAGCTAAACTAGTAAAGATAAAGTATAACCTACGACAAATAACGTCACTCACCAAGAGGTGCCTAACTAACTAGATCAAGTCAACGACAAAATTGATAAAGAATTATAAAAAGTGGAGAGAACTCTCCATCCTACTTGAAATGTATTATACCGACGATCGGAGGATTGATTGACTTAGCTAGTAGAAAAAGGACGCTTCGAGAAGCTTCCAAAGCAAGGAGAAAGATAGGCATGCATCATTCATAAAACAAACTAAAATCTTACACTCTATGACATCCAACATCCTCCCATCTTGTTTTACGCTAACTACAAGCTAGTTAAGTAAAATAATTAATTGTACAAACAAAATTCATAAATGTATTAAAATATTGTCCATAACGGGCTGGCTGCTTGACGGTCCTACCCCGTTTAGTTTTGACCTCACGGACACTGACACTACGAGTAGGAACTTTCACTTTTGCTGGCTCCAAAGGGCTAGACTTGTAGCGTAACGCCATATCCTCGCCTCCGGAGACCTCCAAAGGGTATAAACGCTGCAGAGGACGGACCAGGATACCACGAGATGTCTTCACCTTGGCCACTCTGCATTCGCCGTCACGTCCCGGAATCAGCTCCATGATGAATCCCAGAGGCCATTTGAAACGCTTCTGGTTGTCAGCTCCCACCAACACGACGTCACCGGCCTTGAGGATCACGTTGGACCAGGAGAGCCAAGTATTCCTTCCGAAAACGGTCTTGTAGCTGCAACTGGAGACTCTTCATGGATTTATATCCAGCTTGCAGTGATCGAGCATTTGGACATTCTGGCATCTGCTGCTTGGTCCGAAGACGTAGAAACATCGCCGGAGAAAGGGGGATGAGATCCGTTCCATCCTCAGAGACAACGGTAAGTGGGCGCTCATTTATTGTAGAGCAAACTCCAGCAAGGCAGGTCCTAAACTCGTCATAGCTTAGACGGGCAGTTCCCAGCATCCTTTTGAGGAGATCCTTGACGGATCGAACAAGACGCTCCCACCAACCACCCCACCACGCTGCTGAAGGAGGATTGAAGATCCACTGGATTTGCCGAACGTTGCTCTCTTCCTCAATTCGTTTCCAGTTCAGGGATTTGAAGATGCTTACAGCTCCATGGAAATTCGTTCCATTGTCGCTGTATATGGTATTGGGTCTACCGTATACAAGGCTTGTGACCAGGTCCAGATGAAGGCATCGATAGTAGGCGCAGGTGAAGAGGACTATCCAAGCTTTTGTACCATCTTTCAGGATAACTGGACCTGCCAAATCTACTCCAGTAGTCTCAAAGGGCTCAGAAGTGGTCACTCGCTTTTCAGGAGGTGGGGCTGGCTTCACATCACTTGGCTGAGACTCGAAACGTCGACAGGTGGTACACTGCTTCACGATCCTCTTGATGGTGCGTCTAGTCTGCAACACCCAGTACTTTTCACGGAGCTTAGCCATCAGAAATTGAGTACCAGCGTGTCCATAAAGCTGATGGATGCCACGGATCAGCTGGTCCACAAGGGGATGAGATTTTGGCAGTAGGATGGGGTTTAAGAAGTCCTGAGTGTCCGGTCTATGGAGTAATCTGGTTTGAACCCGAGCAGGCCCTTCTTGTCTCGTTGTACCACCATCCCTCCAATCCTATGGCCTGGGTTGGGAAAAGAATCATGCTGAACTTGGCGTAACATGATTTCCTCAGCTTCCCTCATTTCCAAAATAGTGAGAAAGTTTGACTGGAGTGTTGCTCGTAAGGGTTTACTGGCTCTAGCACACTTCACAAAACGTAGGACCCAACCCCAGACAGCTACATTTTTCCGGAAGGAAGAGAATGGTGGATCGGGAACGACGTGTGTAGCCAGAATAACGGCAGTTTTCTTTCTCTCTGAATTTATGGCCTCTTCATCAGAATCTTCACAATAGTTAGGCCATAATTGTGAAGGTTGTAATAGCCAGTTCGGACCCTCCCACCATTTCGACTGCAGTAACTGATGAGGTGAGCATCCTCGTGATGGAAGATCCGCAGGATTCATGTTGCCTGGAACATGCCTCCACTGTTCTGCATTGGTGGAGTTGAGGATTTCCGACACTCTGTTTCCCACGAAAGTACCCCACTGGTCGTTACGGCGAATCCATGCTAGAGCAGTACTAGAATCACTCCAAAAGTCGAAGGTGGTATTGTCCCAAACCAGTGCCTCTCGAACAGTGTTGCAAAGACGAACTCCCAAAAGACAAGACATCAGTTCCAAGCGATGGATGGATGTTTTCCTAGCACTTTTAGCTACAGGGGCAAGACGAGATTTGGCCAGTAGGAGTTGTATTTTTACTTCTCCGTTGTACTCACTCCTCAGGAAAACCACAGCTGCGTAGGCATACGAACTTCCATCCACAAACGTATGAATTTGTCTGGATGTTTGAGACGAAAGTTGATAATGTCTCGGTACTTTGACATCCTTCAAAAGGTTGGCAGCTTGTCCCCATGTCCTGAATTTTTCTTGGATAACATCTGGGAGACTGTCATCCCATCCACATTTGAGAACAACTGCTTCTTGAAGGAGTAACTTGATGGAAAGTACCGCTGGTGATGTGATGCCAATTGGATCGAAAATCCGTGCCACAACTGAGAGGAGTCTTCTTTTTGTTGGCTCCTCCTCCAGGTTTATTTCTTGTACATCACAAAACAGCACATCATCACGACGATCCCACAGCATTCCAAGTAATGTCATACATTCCTTTGTCTCAGAGGTGGAGGAATTTTCCAAAATTGTAGTTGCCCATTGTCGTAAATCCATTCCTGCCATGCTCATCGTTTGTACAGCTGCATCCTTGAAGTGCTCATACTCGTCGTATGAGGAAACGGATGACACAGAGTTATCCACATAAAATGACAGGCGGAGTCTTTCAGCAAAGTTTTGATCCCCCAATTTAGACAAATGGTAGTTTATTGTAGCAGCAAGTAGAAAAGGGCTGCATGTCATCCCAAATACGACACGGTTGTGCTGGTATACTTTCAATTTTTCAAATGTTGGTCCAGACCACCAAATAAACTTTTGATACTTGCGGTCTTGTAGTAGCACCAACATCATTTGAAAGGCCTTCCTGATATCCGCTGACACTCCAATCCTGTTCTCACGAAAACGGATGAATAGAGATGGGATGAGTTCAAGTAGATTAGGGCCAGTGTACATCATGTCATTCAAAGAGGGTCCTTTTCCAGTCTTGCAAGAAGCATCGAAAACAGGGCGCACTGGTGTGGAGGAACCTTCTTTGAAGACAGGCCTATGTGGGAGGTAATGTCCGTCTCCAGTATCATCATGGACTTCAGATATGAATCCCTCCAGTTCCCAAGCTCTCAATACTTCATCATACATTTTAAACTTGCTCTGCTTTTCCAGTTGAGACTTGACACGATGAAGTCGACGCTCAGCAACATAACGATTGGTAGGAAGAAGGAGTTTATTGCTGTTCCAAGGAAGAGAGACGATGTAACTTCCAGTTTCATCTCTTGAGACATTGTTGTTGAAGTGAGTTACAGCTTCAATTTCATCTTCTCTCTTGGTCTTGGTCTCGATAGGATCACGTATTCCCAAAGCCTCAAGACTCCACAGGTTGGTTATGTCTGAACTGGCTGCTAGCATGGAGATCACAGACACTGCTACGTTGGAGGATGATACTGGAACTCGTCCACTCAGAGTCCAACCAAATATGGTCTCGATTGCGACTAGTCCACAATGTAGCTTCAATATCCTTCCTGTTAGCACGTTTCCCCAGTAGTCATTCCCCAAAAGAATATCCACATTATGACAGCCCAATCCCACATCAGATATGGAGATACCGTGTCGTGATAGTTCATCAAGCCAGGGACCATTGGGGACCTTTGCCAGCTGTCCACAAATCTCGTTCCGTTCCAGAAGTTGAAATGTTCACAGGGTTGAGGAAAGTCACATTATATTTATGCGATAGCACTGGAGGTGTGGTTACACCTCCAAACAACACATTTTGTAACCACTCTTGACCGATCCTCTCACATCCCAGACGTCTGGCCACATCTGTTCTGATGTAACTGCGTTGGCTCCCGGTGTCTCCAACAAGTCTGACGGTAATTGTGGAATTTCTTCCCTTCAGTCTGACAAGGAGAGTGTTGAGCATGACATCAGAACTGCACTGGTTGGCTGATGATGCAGATTTGAATGTGGAATCTGTGTATGTATTTAGTGGCGGTGGAGGCTGTTCATATCCTGGATAGCCGTAAGTCAAGTTCATGGAGTGGGATGGTGGATCCTTTATGCTTTCCTGTGTGTGGTTGTTGTCCTTGGTCATCTGTTGACGAGGACCTTGACACATGATTGCATAATGTTTTCCTCCACATATTATGCACTGCACTATCCATTTGCACTTTTTGGCTCCATGTCCAGGACGAAGACATTTGAAGCACAATCTCTTGGCTTCAACCTTCTCTTTCTTTTCCGCGTATGTCATATTTTGTGCTTTTACACACCGATCACTGTCATGTTTCCCTTCACAGAAGGCACAAGACACAACTCCCGTCATGAGACCAGCTGCTGTTGCAATTTCCTCAGAGTTATTCTTCCTCCAGTTCTTTGCTTTGCCTTTTCCAGCTGATGTTTTAGAGTTGCTTGCTTCTGCTTGTGGTACTTGAAACGTCGACTGTGCCAAGGATATTTGCTGTTCAGTCCGTACTTCACCCTTTAGAAAGTTCATGAGAGACTCAAGCCTCGTTCCTGTTTGTTGTTGTTGGCTATCATGTGGACTACGCTGCCAGGCCCGAAGCGTTTCTTCCGAGAGACTGGACTCCACCAAAGGAAACAGCCAGGTAGCAGGGTCAGCTTGATCCAGCTGCAATGTAGCCAAACAACGAAGGTGCGACTCAAGTTTCATGTGTAATGTTGACAACGGCAGCTTCTCCTTTTTTGTGACGTTACTGATCACAAGGGTGAGTAGCTCACGAACGTAAAATTGTAGCTGAAGGTCATCTCTGCCGTAGCGGTCGATTAGAGCCTCCACTACTCTCGGGTAATTTTTGGCACAATGAGGGTAACTGTTGACAAGTTCCTTAGCTTCTGTCCCATCCATGATGGCTTGCGATAGGTGATGAAACTTGTCCGCATCATCCAACTCCTCATCATCATGCACCTTTCCAAATTGGGACCACCACGATAGCCAACCCTTTAAAGTCCCATCAAAAGGTTTGAGGATGATGGTTGGCAACTGTAAAGTCCTTGTCCTTCCGCGTTCGCTTGGGGTGGCAATGGAGACTTCTGAAGGTGATGGTGAAACTGCAGGTTTGTCCAGTTTGTTGATCCTGATCCTGATGTCGATGTATAATTGGCGATAGTGGCTGACTGTGGTACACTCTATCTCCATATCATTGTCATCGGCGTCGTCGTCAAGCTGCTGATCCTTTACCTTGGCGTCCAACTCTCCCAAATTCTCCATCACCTCATGCAGCAGAACAAGCTTTGCTTGAAGGTCATCCTTGTCGGGGTCACTTCCCTGTAGGATGGCGTTGCACTCGTTCACCAATTTGGTGACCTGAGAGCGGAGTGGCTTCCTGCTCCGTTTTAGACGATCCATAATTACCTGGGCGTAATTATAAAAACGAACACCAAGTAACACTTCACGTCACTTTTAATCAAATTGAAGCACTAAATATCTCGGTGGAACCTCCAAAATGTTGAATCCACAAGGTTCTACCCGAACTCAAGGGATTTCCTGTACTGGTTGATGATGAACAATGATACTTTCCAATTAGAAAATATGCTAAAATAATGTACCACAACGCGTTGGCTTTACGTGGAAAAATACAAGTTAGTTTATTTAGGCAGGACAGTTAAAATGTAGTACAATTATCTTACAGACAGCATCCTTTCAGCTAAACTAGTAAAGATAAAGTATAACCTACGACAAATAACGTCACTCACCAAGAGGTGCCTAACTAACTAGATCAAGTCAACGACAAAATTGATAAAGAATTATAAAAAGTGGAGAGAACTCTCCATCCTACTTGAAATGTATTATACCGACGATCGGAGGATTGATTGACTTAGCTAGTAGAAAAAGGACGCTTCGAGAAGCTTCCAAAGCAAGGAGAAAGATAGGCATGCATCATTCATAAAACAAACTAAAATCTTACACTCTATGACATCCAACAGTATCAATATTCGATCCTAGTCATGTGAAATTCAATGATGAACACCACCACCATCATCATACTAGTTCACATTCCTCCATTTATTCAAACGAAAAGTGAAGCTCTCACTCAACATTAAGTACTCTTCAAAATGTGCAAACCTAAGCCACTACGTGACATGATGAAGAAATGTCAGTATAAAAAATGAAAGGGAATAAAAGTGCTTGTGAGAGACAACCTTCCTTACTCGCACATGTGTGAGTCAAGTAATTCTCGTTCACTGGTTCATATTTCCACTTGGCACTCTGGTATGAACAACGCTCGTTTTTGCAAAGTCTGCAGGTTCGTATACAACAATTAATGGAGCTCACATGAAGCTTGTTAGCCCACTGATTTGATACGCTCGTAGTTTTTTAGGGATATGGCTGTAAAAGTTTTAATAATAATTTTCTGTAGCTCTAATTTACTTTGGTCTTTTACACGTATGCTTATAGATCAATGATTTTCATGTTCATTAAATTAGGTGATGTAAAAGGCTTCCACAAAAAAAAATTACAGAGATCGTGAGACACGCTTTACTAAACTTACATCACGTCACATCACATCTAGAGTATGGGTGACTGGTCTGCTTATACGCAGTGCGCTATAGAATTTAGGAAAACCATATACTTTTCTCAAAACGTCATTCAGCAGTAGGGGGCTGCAAGCTGTTGAGCAAGTGCTGATAACAGGAGTAGTTATACTGTTAAAAAATTTACGCGGAGTTTGTATTCAAATAATAATAAAAAAACATCCGCATGCTACATGCGAGTCAATATTTCTCTTAAAACACAGCCGCTAATAAACGATACTTACACCTCCTTCATCATGCTTCGTATAGTGTATGATATCATGTATTGGCCAACACATCAAATGAAACTTTTGTATGTGAACTCCACCCACACGTACAACGTACAAACGGTCTGTACGTCATTTTACATTAAAGAAATTTTCTACCAAAATTAAATTCAATTCAAAAAGTTTTCCCATTCTCAAACATTTTCACCGTGTGATACACAGTATTCCCTTTAGAGAGTCAAACTACTGGTAAAAGTACAGAAACTGGGTGTGAAATATAATTCCTGTTGTAATACATGCCGCCCCCCGTTTACAATATAAGAGTAACATAGTTTCGTATATTTGTGTACTGTACGTATATGCATATAATGTGAAGCGTAGAAAGTGTAATACGCAAGTAAAAAGTTTGATATGGATCTCATTTTGTGGCTTCCTTTTCTCAATTTTAGTGATGAAGAAAACTGTTATTTATTTCAGGAAGAAAAGGTTCTTGAAAAGTGATTTCATCGTTTGTTCCACAGTTCTCCTGAGTTGAATGAAACCACTTTTTTTCATCATATACATTTCGTTAGCAAGAACATGATTGCAATAACAAAACAACACACATTTCTTTACCAAATATATATCTTTTTAGTTAGCTTATTTTATTTCTAGAGGGGCTTTAGCAATTTATTCCCTATTATTGCTCAAATTTTGTAGTTTGTACTAGTAGCTGGAGTGTGTATATAAATAATAGTTATTCGGAGCAGCCAACAGAATTTTTCAACTTGTGCATATAGTATACATAGATCGACATCGACACATTGACGTAATCACTCGTTTTGTGTTGAGAAAAGCCGTTAAAGGCAATTGTAGTTTTTCCTTATAGCTTTTTCTTCATGTTCATTTGCATGTAAAGTATTATTAGTGTGCATGAATAGAGAGAGAGAGTCTTGCCAACTTGATAACTTTTGAGGACCAAACCAATATATATGAGTTGGCTAAGACGACGAGAGGGAGCAAGAAAAAAAATCCAAGTATATATGAAACGACCTGCACCGGATGTGAAACTGCAATTTCGCCTATTGCCCCCTTGCATGTACTTCCTTATCACCGGAATGGTTAATATTATTTTTGCTTCCAGGTAACTATTATCCCTGCCTGGAAAAATCCCTTATCAAACCAGTTATATTCGGGTTATGGCATGTAATACGCATGCAAAACTTGAACCGCACGATACTGTCGTTTGCATTCATTCAAATTCATGCTAGAAATTGACTTTACGCATGACATGCACATCTTCAATCCACTAAACTCCCTACAAAGGATAACAATAAGCCTTTATTGTGGCCCAAACTGCCAGATCCCAAAAAGCAAACTTTTTTGGAATGGGAATTTGGGAATCAGCCCAATTTTCTCGCAGAGTCCGAAACGGTAATATGATATGGAAGTTGTTAGTACTTCCAGTTCATAAAAAGATACACCCCTTAACGTCATTTGTCGACCAGGAACCTAAATGCTTACACTCATATTCTCACTTCCATTTAGGACCATCATAGTTACTAACGATACGACGTATGAGCAATCAAAAATGAGCCGAGCGAGCGGTTCCAATGGAACTGTTGAGGAGGTGATCTCATCATCAATGCAACGAAGGAGGAAACAGAATAATGGAGGAATGCAGGGATAGGATATATGTTCGTTCATGAACATTTATCATGCCATAAAAGCTTTGTATTGATGGTCACCAGTCACCACCTAATGATTTGAATGGCTTTCAATCCATAAGTTCATAACTGAAATCGTACAGGATGCTTTGGCTTTTGGGAACTGTCGCATTGATGGTTGACATTTACTTTAGGATTTTAGGCAAGATTTAAGATTTATTATAACAATAATCACAGCGAGTTATTTTTAGCTACAATTGAAAAAAACCCAGCTATGTATGCATCTTGATTTCTTATGATTACAGCCCCCTATGATCAAATGTTTCCGGAGGGAGGAAAAAGGAAAATGATTATTACTGCCAACAATAATTCTTCCAAAAATCTTGTGATGGAAGGAAAAAACTTGAGCATTCCACTTGATCTGCTTAAAATGCTACCTCCACATTTGGCTGATTTGGTAGAAGACTGTGGCTCCCGCCCCGATCAAATAACAGCCAAAAACTCTGTGTGTGCACAATTAAAAGTTGCAGTTTTACTAGCCTTGAAAGAGCGTGAGGAGGAAGCTAAATATCAGGTACCCAAAGTAAAATAATAATAAAAGTAGGTAAAGTAGAGTCAGACGTGCAATGCCTTATTCCAAAAAAATATGTCAATGACTTATGACTTGTCTCTACATGCTAAAAGATGGTTATGGTTGTCGTAATTAAAATAAAATAAAGCAATGATTGCGATAATACTTATTTATTCCAGAGTAAACGAGAGAGTGTGAGTGTACCCAAGTCTAACCAACAAACAACAGATTCCACAAATATGGAGGACGATAAATCTAACGGTCTTGAAACAACCGAAATCTGAATGATATTGTAATTGGGTTTGGTTCAATGTATTTATATCAAATATATCATGATCATTAATAAAGAAAAACGGTTAGCTAGCTGAACCTATTCATAAAAATTCACTCCATCGATCCTTTGACTGACTCATGGCCTGTTATATGTTAGTTATGAATGACACATCTAACTCATCGGTTTCTGTAAAAAGTTTAGACTGTTTAGTCGGGGAAATCTGTTAAGTTTATTAATAGTATTTACCTATCTTAAATGTTCATGTAACTGCGGCACAATTGATATTGATAGGCCATAAATTATTCTTCGGGTTTTTCCTTATTTGTGCTACCTTATCGTTAGCACTATCAAGCGTGTCTAATTTTGATATTTTGCAGGAAATGACAGACGTAAAAAAACTAACGCCGAAGCGTACTTATATGTATGTATGTGATCATGTTTTTTTGGTGCAATCGAAAAGGTAAGTGTTTGGTGAAGGAGAGTGATGACACGATCCATGTGGTGATGTTAACTTGAGTGACGTCAATGGGGGTAATAATTTTCTTGACGACTCACAGTCAACATTTCGTTCACGGTGAACGGCTAGGTTTTAGTTTAGCAATAGTGTTGTAAAATGTTATTCTTCTAACACCGCACCAGCACCATCATCATAACCATATCCTTCTCGTTTATCCTACAAAACAGAACAGACGTATCATATATGAAATGAAATGAATGGATACTACTACTATATAACTTACTTTTGTATGCAACCCAGTCCATGATACGTGATGATTGATTCACAACATACTACTACTACTATCCTCTATAACGTTGAAGGAAACTATAATATTCAATGACACAAATACATGTACTTGAGCAGTTCACTCAGATTCCATTTTAGATTCAACCATGAAACATGAGCAAGGAACAAAATCAGGACTTTATTGCTTCAATATACTTTTTTTTTACATTCGTGTGTCAATTAAAACTGGGAATGTTCACTCACCAACCACGGAGGAATGACACGAATATGAATGTATTTTTAACTGGGCGTAATAAAGAAAGACTACATCTTGTATATTTGCATAATGGGGAACATGCTTGAGTATTCCAACCAGACTTCAACAAGAATGCTCCATGTCGAAAAGATTTGAGGCACAATTACATACATACGTTAACAATCATCATATCATCATCATCACCACTATTCACCATCCATTATATAAGATCAAATCCAACTACGCATCTGATCTTTAATATCTAACACTCATCCACAAGTATGTAAAAGTATGTAAAAAAAACATGGCCTGTGGCAAGAAATAGATCCGCCAGAGAGGCATATTAGTTTAACCTTGGAAAGTGTAAAGTGAGTTGAGATGCATCGTGATTAAATTTTTAGCCAGCGGATCGTAAATAGCTGACGTCTTCAGCAATAATGATAATATAGACATTTGCATATTTTCTTCATTCATCAATTTTAATGATATTTCAAGTGTGGGTAGGTAATTGAATTTTCGGGGCAGTGGGATGTTTTACGATACAGGTTGGTTGATGAGAATTATTATGAGAGTGAGCCCACTTCAAGCAATAAGGTTGTTCTTGTTAATTTAATTAAAATTTTTGTTGAATAATAATTGGATAAGATATTTGCTGGTCTTTATTGGAAAACCATTGGATCCTCAACTTTAACTAGGAAAGCGGATTTATTCCAAATGTTCAACTACGGAGATGTTGTCATACAAAAGTAAGTGTATAAAAGTTTGTCAAGCATGTCCTTAGGTCTTTTAGCGCATTAATATTTTGGAGATGAGATCAAGATGATCATGATCATGGTTCTTGTAATACATTGTATTACGTGCGAATCCAGTGCTCACGTATTTTTTGAAGGGTTAATACCGATGCCCTTTTATTACGAACTCGTAGCCAAAACAGCTTTCCATCCACGTAGTATGCAAAACAAAATGATTTCATTTGGTGAAGAGGTCAATTTCTATATGTATGCTCGCCTTTATGCCTCATTCATTGAACAGAACATGATCGTTTGACAATTCTATATATGTTCTGCCAATGCCAATACTACAATCAATGCCTACCCCAAATCCGATTTAAGTAAGTACCTGATGATTTTATATGATTCCTTAAGCTTCTTATCCAACACTTCTAACTTACAAGGTTACAAGCTCTGAAGAACCACACGTTTTAGTATGTACAAAGTCGTATCAGGGAATAATATGCGGTCTAATTCTGTAAATGTGCTCATTCGATTGTTACATGACTCATAAGTGGTGATGGACCGAGCTTTTTTTATTCTCCAAAGTTTTTCTTCCTACTAACGTAACAAGGCTTTTGAAAATGCTTTCCCCTTCTTTTTCTAACAGTTCACATTTTCCGAGGCACTCTATAGCCTCAAAAAGTGACTGCTCCTTTAAGTACAAAGAGCCTTGAAAATTGTCTTGTGCTTCTTCCCCCAGCTTTAAATATAATCCTTTTGTAAACTCCGTTTACTATGAACATTCCTTTTTCACAACCACTCAATACACCCACTGGATTTTTAAGCCAGACAGAGCAGGAGCAGTATATAGTGTAGCAGCAATCTTGCATTAGCAGTTCCCGTCTAAAAAAAGGTTTCTTTTGTTGAGGAAATGCTTTTCTTCTTTCTCCTCCGTTCCCAATCTCTTTGGTGTGCAAGCGACGTAATCTTCAGAGAACATGCAATGTCATGACATTCAATACAATATAACATTTATTTCCTTCGAATCTGGAGAAGAGAGAAAGTACATGCGGATCCAATAATATGCAAACAGTACCATATAGAATGTTTCTAGAAACCAGCAGAAAGCCCCAAGAAACGTGTTACGAATGCGTCAAAAGGTAACAAGCAAAATAAAACGGGGTTGTGGAATCATCAATGAATAAAATCATTATTCATCTCTATGAATAACTGTGTGAAGATCATTTCACAAACAGAATATTTGTTTTTGAACAGTTTCTCAAAATGTGGGTGACGTGTGCGCAAAATTTCAGGCACATTTACTTTACCACATTCACATTTTTTAGTTAATACTGATGTATAGTAAATTCAAAGGAAAAATGTCTCATAATAATAATCATTGGAACTCAACAATCAATGTTGAATTGTGTTGTTTGTGTCAATTCATGATGCACGAAAAATTAACGTACGTACGTCACAGTATTTTGGCTATAACATGCTTTCTTCATTCATATATTCATAAGCCAACTTCGTCACCAGGTTGTATGGCTCATTGATATTGATGGCCTAAAGTGATATGTTTTTAATACTACTCGTGTGTCATCGACGAAATGTCTTATTTATTACGAGCTCACTACTGCGCTGCTGAAATCTGCCATCAAAAACTAAAGTGAAGAGTAAAGGATTTGCTCATGTCACTTCTTCCGGCAAAGTGATGTCCCAAATTGAATGCTTCTCTCTCACTCTCACACATCTCCGAACATTTAGCATGTGTACAAAACACACCCGTTCCACTTGAGTAATTGAAAAGATGCATTTACTTACGGCACACGTCAGTAAAGCAAAAGTTTTCAGTAAAAATAAATAAATCCTCTACGGTAAACACACACGATTTTAAAACTGAGAACGATTGTGCAATGTAACGGTGATAAATACACACACATTTCATGAGATTCATAAATTATACATAGTGAACGTCTGGTTTTAAAATATTTACAGCTTCAAATAGGACTAACAAGGTTGTAAAAATATGGTGTGGCATGATGGAAAAGTACATTAGTACCAGCACCACCACTTAGCTGACATGTGTATTGTGTACACAAGAAAGGAAGACGTAAATCCCTGTACAACGCGTTAGGTACAAGTGCGTATATTGTGCCAGCATATCCGTAAAAAGCTTATTGCTTGCATATACTCAATCTTTACACTTAAGTTGCATGATATGTTGAAGAATTATTGTGAAGTTTACTGGTGCTAATGCCTACACTGCAACACGTATTCAAAATATTGTTATTATTATCCTTATTACACCAATTCGCCAAATAGCTCTCCAGCCATTACTATATCATAATAATATCTATCATGGGTACTAGAGTTTCAAACGTTTCTGGCAACAAAACGCAAAATGTCAAGAGCTGTAAAAACAGAATAGGGACAAACATCATGACAATTTGGGACAGGGTCGGTGTTTTATTCTGTGACTACCACAACGCATCATTATGTGTGCCAACAAGGGAAACTAAAGCTAAAAAAAGAGAAAGCTTTTTATCATACACCAACAAAATTTGTAGTGTAGCTCACAAGCGAGCTGTAAAAGCATATCAACATCATATCACCAGTTAAAAATGTCTCCACGCTACTTATTACACTTTACATCCATAATATTGTACATTTGTATACATAAAACACTTTTTATGAGGACAAAACAAGCTGCTCTATTCATTCATGACACATTATTTGGAACCGGTGCCTGCATGTTTCTCTCTTCTCTCTCTCTCCTGGCGCTTTTCTGTGTTGACGAAGAATTTCTCAAGCAATAACCTTGTCGTATATTGAATTGCCTTGCCTTGTTGCGACTATGAGAAAGTGTATCTTGTGTAAAGTATGTATACATTCATTATATGTAACGGCTGCTTCTTGTACTTGATCTAAATGTTTTTGATGACAGGAACTTGTAGACCCAACTCCCAATACAAGGAAATGTTGGGTTGTTGTTGTATGTTCTTCAACGGTTTCCACTTTGTACAGTACGCAAATATAAATATATTTTTAAATACACCTAGTTCTACTAGTAATACAACGTTCTTTAGACGGCACAACCGCAAGCCATCACAACAAAAGCCGGAATGCCACAAACTGTGTGTTAGTACAGAAAGTCAGAAATGTTGGCAGAACAAAGTAACTAGTGCGTACGTCCATTAAATGCATACTCACTCAGAAATGTTATGTGTGAGAGAGGCTGATCGTGAGGGTATTGTATAGAGGAGTTGTAGTTGTTTTGTAGTTGAGTGGTTCTCAGAGATCGAGTCTAATTTTCAACCCATCTGTCTTCAATATTGGTGTGTTAAAGTCAACAGCAGAAAGTAATGCGTGTGTATTCATTTAGTTGGAAATAATATGATGGCAAAGGCTGAGAAACAAGACAAAAGAACCTCAACGAACCATATGAGAAAACCAAACCCTTCACCGAGAAAATCGCTTTGGAGTAGTGCTCGCAAACCGTCATATCAAAATTTGTGGCATATTTAAGTAAAATTCATGTACGAACGAGTATGAGTATTATTGTTATACCGTCAGGTTTATGCGCATATCAATATCATTATCATTACTTATTAGGTGTTGCTGGTATAGCACCAAGTTGATTATTACCATATTTATTATTAATAATAACGGAATATAGTATCTAAAGACTGAATCTTAAATTGATACGGGGAAAAGTCAAGTTCTGCATCATAAAGATTTCTATTATTACAAACAAATTGAATTGATGGGAAAAGCTGTCATGTCTCTGTCCTTTGGCTGAAGTACTCGGGGTTCGTCACCGAGAGCAGGAAAAGGAAACCACACATTCCGAACTCTATGCTATGGCACGAGTAAAATACGATGGACACAGAAATGGAAGCTCTCATTGACCCATAGAACGTCAACATGGATTGACTTTGAGTGAAAGCGGCATATAGCTTTTTGTACCAACTACGATCAATTCCCTATTGTACACTAATCACTAAATCAGAAACTTTTGAAGAGGATGAAAACTCGTAGACATGCACAGAGCAAAAAGTATTGATGTATAAGGAATTGGTTTGACTAGGACTTTAGATATGAAATGTGAAGTTGTCGTATGTACAATGTACTATACTTTCAACATTTAGGCACATGCCCATATATCTGTCAAAAACAAAATTATTTCAATGCGAATCCACTAAAGTATTGCTATTGTAAAGCCAGAGCCAAAGCCAACATTTCATTCAAGCCATAAAATAATCTTTTAGGATTATATGCCATGTCGTATGCAGATCATATAATATTTTCCACTTCGTAGGTAATAGATTTTCATATACAATACGCAAGCCACTAAATTCCCTAGAATTTAATGGATGTACTTCAGTGAAAAAGTTAAAAGTTGCTCTATTATTGGCATCATTTTGGCTTTGCCAGTATAACCGGGTAAAGTAAACACTTTAATCACTTAAGTATTGTATAGTTTATTTATGAGCAATGTACTTATTCCTATTCCATTGCGAAATGTTTCGTAAATCGCATGAAAAGTAAGTTCAATCGTAACTATCAATATATTGAAGAGTGGCAGCAATGTAGCTGTACTTGACTGATGAAGCGACTTTTTTGCAGCAAAGCCAGAGATGAACACATTTTTATGCTTACTTCTAATAAAAATGCGTAGAACGATTGTCAATATATTTTTGTAAATTGTAATTTTCATATATTTTACAATCTTCCCGAATGATTCTGATAGGTACAACAAAAACTTATTGATTTTTAATAACACAATTATTGCGTTTGGTTTGTGGAAGCAAGTAAAAAAGCCATATTTTATATGTGTATGGCATTTAAGGAAAGGGTGCGGGCGGTTGTTCAAAGTTAGCAACATGCAAAACTCTTTGCTACATTCATTTTTTATTCGATTTGGTGCTCCGAATGATAAAATGACGATATGAAAATGAAGAAAGAATCTCTACAAAAGAAAGTGTAGGAAGATTTTTTTTTCTCCATAGTTTAATTTTCCAAGTACTTCACTTCAATAATGAATATTTGATTCCGATAAAAAAATGTCCCTAAAAAGTTTGGTTTCAATTCCAAATATATGAGGAACAAAAGAAATCAGCATCTGCTTCTGTCATAAGAGCTCCATACAAGGTTCCCATATATAACGAAAAATGCCTTTCTAGTATGAAAAATGAATGATAAGGAAAAGAGAAAAGTTTAGAAAAATATTAATTTAAGAAGTTAAAGCGTGGAGCATTTTTATTTTCAATGCAAAAGTAAAAATTTCACTTGGAATCCCATCATGAAAAATTCCAAGTTTTCTATTCCAGTTGTCGAAATAATCGAAGATAGCTTATAGCGGTTGTGCTGTGGCTCTCTCCAAACTAGCACACCATCCCATTAACCATTTTGGAAAAGAAAGTTACTTCTACAACGCGATGGAGAGAATGTAATAACATAACATGTACACAAGCTTACCGTCTTTGAAGAAATGCATGCATCATTGAGATACAGATGATGAGTTTCCCATCTCCTTAAAAGTTTGGAACCGATAACCTTGTCTACAAGATTTTTCCCATGCTTCACTCGACACACTTGTACATCACCATCGCTGAGGAGTTTAAACTTTTGACCGTGTGATGATGAGTTAGGAAACGAGGAGGACGTGGAGCAGCCACTAGCACTGCTGCTGCTACTTTCACTATTGCCTGCTGAACAAGTAGTTGCTGATGCGGAAGATGTAGACGATGCGGATGATGAACAACTTGGAAGGCTTGGCTGTGAACTCGAACTAGTTGGGTCTAGCACCATCCCATTTCCGCTATGGTGAGGTGGACCACTAGCTTTCGCACTACTACAGCAGTTACTACTATATTTACCATCACCACCACCACATCTACTATTACAAGGACTACTACAACTGGCAACATGAGCATCATCGTCATCCCCATCATCTCTACGATTTTGATTTGTTTTAGGATGACTCGTGGAGGAACCGCAGGCGGCGGCAGCCTCTTCTTCAATCTCTCCTCCTCCTGCCATTTCCCCTCTACTTCCCACTCTCACCACTCTTTCTCCTGTCGATGGTGATGAACTACTGCCGCCTCTCTCCACCAAATTACTATGATTTCCGCTTACAAAATGATTACTTCGACTTTGTTCACAGTCCAACTCCACTTGGTGGTTATTATTATTGGTTTCCTCGAGTGAACAATTTTCTTCTTCTTCTCTTCTGGAATCCACATTTCCTGACATCCGCTGTCTTTCGAGAGCGACGGGGATGTTGCTCGAACTGTGACTACTGGAGTTATGTAAGCATTCACATTTTCTATTTTGTCGATGTTGATGTTGCGGATGATGAGGATGATGATGCTGATGGTCACAAGTGCCTTTGCTTTTGCAGCAGCAACAGCAACAACAACAACACGCAGAGTCGAGGAGGAGGACATCATCATCTTCATCCCGACGACGCTGATGATGATGACCGTAGAAAACTTGATCGTCTGTAGCAGCAGGCAAGAGACAGCTAGAATCCGTCGAACGTGACGAGGGCAAGTCATCCGTCAAATTATCTAAAGAGTTATGGCACATCAAGATATTTGACTCTGAGCTAGATTTGCTCACGTTTGACAGTAAAGTGGTTGGGCTGATGGCCAACGATTGGGATCCTTGACTGTGGGTGCTTAGCTGATTGTTCAGTCTCTCTGTCGAGTGGGTAGCACGGGTGGCGGAGGAAGAGGATGAAGAAAATATTTTGTTTAGATTGAATTTACATCCGAATCCGGAAAGTCCAAAAATTCGTTTCTTTTCTCGAGAAGAGCGATCTCGATATTGTTGATTTTGCTGTTTTTCGGTGTCATATCCTTCAGATGATGACAGTTCATGAGATGGAGACATCCACCCATTTTCATTCTGATTTCCTTTTTTATCAGCATCTGTACTTTTGGTATTGGTAGCAGGATTTGAGGACGAGCTCTCATAACAGCTTGTTCCTTCTGGCGCTTCTCCGAAAGCTACTACTCCCTCGTCTCCATTTCCTAGCATTATTTTCATCATCTTGGAATTTCTTTTTGCACAACTACTACTACTTTCACTATGACTTACGCAATCTATACTTGTACTACTTGTAGTAATGCCTACAATTTCAATTGCAGGAGTGCTGTTACTTCGTCTTACTTTATTATCATGAACATGCTGATGCTGATCATCATCATCATCATCATTTTCTTCATCATCTTCTTGCTCGTCGTCCCTAAGAACAAGTTCATAATCCTCATGCTTTCTGTCCAGTTTCTCTTGATGCCCACTCACATCAATCCTCTGTTGGCACTCGCCTGCTGCTTCTAACACAACAGATGACGATATTTTAGTTGTCAGCGGTTCTCGTCTTGAAGATTTTGGTGAAATATCTTCGCTTCCAGAAAACGATTCGGATGGGCTCAAGCTTGATGACACATCCCCACTGCTCAGTCCCGATTCTTGACTATTATTCTTCACATTGTCTTGACTCTCTGAACTGAGGCGTGGGCGAGAATGAGAATAACTTGTGTGGCTCTCTTCCTGACTATGTGGTTCTCTTTCGCTTACTTTTAATTCATTTCCGGATTTGTCTCCATCTCTTTCATCATTTCCCTGGGATGTCAGCTTACTACTATTGCTTTCATTCGAGGTTCTATTACTACTACCACTTGCGACAGTACAACTACTTGAGCTGTTGGCTCCTCGTGCATCACGCTTTTCACCACAGGCTTTTACTGCTGGTGCTGATGATGATGATGACGACGATGATTCTCTGTTTGTAGTACTTTTACTTACACAGGTTTTTCCTGGACTTTGAATCAACTCTTCTTCAGGTTGCCCCATTCTCTTACAGTCAAAGACTTTTGGAAGGTAAAACGTGATTTGAAGCCTACCTTTCCCCTTGCAGTTTTCAGAAGGAAGATTTGGTAGAGCTGCAGATTCACTCTTTAGGAAAACACACAAAGTGAGTTTATCTGACTGACCGACTGATCGACCAATATTTAATACGTTTATAAGTGGATTTTCACAAAATACTGCTTATATAATGATCATTATCAAGCTCGTTTTCTTGCTCTTCCTTTATGACATTTGCCGCGCACCATCATCCACCAATATTTACTTTTATCAAGGTAAACATAACTTTTGTAGTAATTTCACTATCTTCTTTGTCCTTCTTCGTGGGCAAAGATATGACTAATTGAGTTGTGGAAATATACCGAGACAATTGAATGGGTTGGAATTTTAATGTTTATGTGCACTTTTGCATACCTTATGTTTCATACACTCGATGGGGAATAATCATTTATTAATTTCTAACTGTCATAAAAATGAATCGTTGAAAGAAAGGAAGGTAGAGTTATTGAATTTTTATACCATAAACCTTTTCGTCAATTCCACTCCTGCTGGTTCACTTTTGTAGTTTTTTGTATGTTTTTGTATATTTCATATGTGCGTAGAAGAGAACTTGGTAAAAATATTACGTGTAACTTGAACCAAGCATATCAATATCGTTGATGACACTCACTTTTCATTAATTTAAAACTCATAACTTTGTTCTTGGAGTTTTTCATATGGCTGCGCTCGCTCCGTCCTCACAGAAATCTAATCGTGTCCTTGTTGTTGAGACGCAGTTGTTTTCGGTTAACTTTTTTACTTGGTTTTTGGTAAATGTAAACTTTTATGCACATTATGTTTCATTCGTGCACGTGTGCATCTATTTTCCATATTTTGGTATTACTATATCAGAATCGCTGTTGTAAGGAAGTGCAACGGCTGCTACATCTTGCATTGCACAAGAACAGATCTAGACTCACGAAAAGGATGTGAGGATGACATGTGTGTACAAACAAAACTGCTTCCATCATCATCACGTCACATTATCATACATATCTGCAAGTTGAAATTAGCGTCTAAAACATTTTCAAAGGAAAGAGACTGCCTTGAACAACGTACAGCAGGTTACTAGTTCTTCTTCGTCTTCATCATCCTCATGTTATTTTTAGGTTTACATATTTATAGCTTCCAGTTCTTAAAAAATGTGTGGCTGCACTTGCACTGACTGTTTTTTTATCCCTCCTATTTCGTATGTGATCTGCTGACAATGTCGCTGTTCTGATTGAAAGCGTATGCAGATGACGATGATGACGTTAGCATTCCAGCGTTGGAGTTATTTTTTTATGAAGAAACACATTAAGCACCTATACGAATACAAGTGATGCTGATAACAATGGGCATTTTTTATAGCAGCAAACCTTGAGAACAAGAAGAAGTTCATCCACACACACAGTACACCTACATAAACACATGAATTTCTCGCACGCTGTTGCCTGCGTGTAAAGTTGATAATGCAGAACACAATAGTATGTAATAATGAGTATATAAATCGTCTCTATTCCATTTTAGCCTAACCTTGTGGCATTCCACTTTAGTTTTTGCAAGAACTATCGAGAAAAAAAATCTCACAATTAACTTTCAGGGATGATTGCTGTTGGTAATGTATGTGCTGCTACTATAGTTTGAAAATGGTCTTTATAATGAATCACATTTAATGCTGAAAGTTTTTTGGGTTAAAATGCTACACGTCAAGTGACTCTGCGTCGGAAGCTTTCATCACCAGATATCCCACAGATATTATTCCTATTATTCGAGTGGATCTCTGCAACTTAATTGAGAGTAGCCTACTTGCCTCCTACGAAATCAATATCATCTCCCCTTTGTGACAGAATTTATGTATTTATGAAAAATATCACTCAAAAGCATTTCAATGGTTTTGGAGTTTTGAATATTTTATAATATATTCTTCTCCTCTCTAGTGGATAACGGATTTGGTCGTGCCGTGAGTGAGATGAGATACTTCGTGGTAAGATCTTTTAGTCATTGTACGATCAATGTCTATATTATTCAATACATTCTGGGCGGAATATGCTTTCGCATTGATGAACAACAGAAGGAGCCAGTACTAACGTGGAGCGAGTGTGTGTGTGGAGCATCAGCAGTAGAAACAGCTTACAACTCTCTTTGTAGCCTTGCAATCAAGCCAGCCAAATTATCATCGTGACAAATATGATGATAAGCCATTTACGTCAATCCGCTTAGTTTCCTCAATCTCTGGTGAGGAGTACGAAAGCAAAGCATTATATAGATCTTGTGTGGTGTCGTGTGGTCTTCTCCTTTTGGTTATGGGCTTGGGCTGCTGGCTGCTCACTGTGATGAATTCTTTTTGATACACTCCTGATATGTATTCAAAGCTGTCAATTGAAACTTTTTTTTTGGGTGTCAGGGGTCTTTTCAGTTTTCCCCAGTTAAGGCATGCTGACAAGCATATTATAAACATGCAGTTTCAACCAGTAGTAGCAGTAGGTAGTGGTAATAGTATTAGAAGTAATGGTGTTATGTATGTAGGCACAGGATGGGTTGATCTGATTATATTATGATTGAAATTGCTGCTTGGCTTTGGCATATTGTTAGGAACGAGCCCAACACACACTTTTTGAGTTTAGCCAAAAAATGCATATGTCTTTTATATATCTCATCTCACTTTTTGTCGACCAAAAAGTTATCACAACGGGTCACCTACAGTCACATATGTGTGAAGCCATAAATCAGAGCTGAGCACAGGAGAGGAGAGATGAAATCATTTAAAAGGCTCGATCCTATAATCCCAAAGAACTTTTTTCACATCAACTTTTTCACTTTTCCACAAGGCTTTTTTTACTTCTCTCCCTCACTTTTACTTCAAACACAAACAATATTGGTTTCAATAGTTGAAACGTCAATGATACTACTTCTACTACTGACCATGGAGTTTGAATGACGTTGGTAAATGTTTACATGCAATATGCATATCTACCACCCGAGAAAAAAAAGTCGTTGACTAGAACTTTTTTTTCTGAAAGGCTGAATGAAGAGAGTTCTTTGTGCAGAAGATGGAAAGAGACGAATAAGTCAAATCACACCAGGGAAGAAGAAGAAGATTCTCTCTCCAAATTCTTGAAAAAAGGGGTTTTCTTGAGATTTGCCTCAAAATGAAATGATGACAGTAGTGATAATGACACTGTTTGTATTCCAAGGGTAGGACTTGGAAAGTATACCTTTCAGTTAAAGAATGGAGAAAGTTTTTTGCCCAAGATTTTGACAATTGGTAGCAGATAGAATTGTGTGAAGCCGATGAAACACCCTCCAGGCAGCTCTCTTGTTGAACGCAAGAAAGGCAATGTGCAACTGAGAAATCTTGCTCACTATCCTCCTCTAATATAACAGGAACAAGAACTGTTCGCATGGAAAAAGTTACGTTAGGCAAGTCTAACCTGCTGCTGCATTGAAAAGTAGGCGAAAAAAAGTAGTGGAAGGCAATTTGGCTTGTTTGCACACTGCTTAACCTGCCTCAGTCGGCTTGAAAGAGTGAGTGAGTGAGTTGAAGTTGAAGCTATTCTACATGTTCTTCAAACATGCCCGTGTCTAGCTTGGTTTGGTTTGGTGGTGGTGGTAGAAGTAGTAGTAGTAGTCATCTAGAATGTGAGATGTGAGTGTGTGACTGGTAAATGTACGGAAATTCATGTGATGCTGTCTACTTTGTTTTGCTAAATAGCATCAATGCTCACATTACTCACTAAAAATGTACGCACATGCACCTTTGCTACTTCCGCTCCCATATGCTAACTCTCAAGTTAAATACTTACTCATCCTTAGTGATGCACAACCAACAGTTTGCTCTTCTCTTTTGTATTAATAATTTCATTATCATTAGGAAGTGAAATTTTATTTAGATACTACTAATATTATCAAATCCTCGATTTAATCCATTCTTCTTCAATTCCATGCTTTACAAAAGTTCAGCAAAAGATACATGCTCATATAGAGAGATGTTATATTCATAGGATTTGTTTTATTTATTAAAGTAGACACATTTGTTTACCTATCTACTTATCATGAGTTAACCCAGACACCAGTGCAGTAGTGCTTTGTCGCTTTGTCAGGTGAATGTGTAAAGTTGCCCCAGAACCTATTTGTTGCTGTTCGTCTATTCTACATTCCTAAGTCGGCCTACGCATGCCTTAGTCATTCCTTTTTAGTGCTTCTGCATTTTTTCACAGGTTTGGTAAGTAAGAGTGGGCTTAAATAATGATTCACAATTTCCTACATTTACATGCCGGTATAGATTAGCCGGATTGAATATCAGTTCAGGGGTGGGCAATGTCCTTCCAGAAGGTTATACATACATACATACAGTTTTGTATTTGCGTAAGTTTGCATAAAAAGGGGAAACCTTCGCTCTTCAACCAGGTGAATGAATGGGGAATTATTGGAGAGTACGACGAGGGACCTTTCGAGGCAGTTGAATAACCAGACAAAGTAGTCATTAAATATGAGTAAGGCGTTCACGATGGGGCAATAACGGGCATGTTTTCATGAGCAACATGATCGTTTGTTAGATGAGAGAGATAACATGCTTATAAATAAATGAAATATGTTAATAATGTAATGATTACTTCATGAAATTTAACCCTCATAAACAAATTCAATTGAGTAAAGAATTCCAAATTTGTATGCTTCGGCCTTCAGGTAATAACAAAATCAGATCATATATATAAACACATTTATTGAACTGAAACGCGAATCATGTGGAATGATGTAAATGATATGATAATTTCTTTCGAGGTTTATTGATTACTAAGCACGATTTAACATTTTTTGGAGTATGTAATAAAGGACTATCAACTAGTAATTAAACAAACAAGCCGTTATTGCCTCTTCGTAAAAATAAGCAATAACATGATAGAGGATGGATTAAGCCGTATAAACAGCCAGCCTTCTTTCTCAGTTCTTTTTCCCTGCCAAAGCTTGTGGGACAACAATATCCATGCTTTTCCCTTCCGCCATCACTGCCTCGATTTCTTCAACGCTAAATTATAATAATGCATGAGTATGTTAATATATTTATAGAAAATTTCCATAAAATGCATCTATTTTTTATATTATAAAAGGATTATTGCTTATATACGTTCTCGGAACAGTATTAAGTAACTCGGTTCCTTTCTCCGTGATGAGAACATCGTCTTCGATTCTCACTCCTCCAAAACCACGGAGTTTTTCGATTTTTTCTGGCACAAGAAATTGAGATAGTTTGCTATCTGCGAGAGCTTTATCCAAAAGCTAGAATGAAAAATGAGAGTACTTTAACATATCTTTTCCTTTCCACAGTTGGGGACTGTTGTTGACCGCTCTTTTGACTTTAAGCATTACACGCCTTACATGATCAATGAAGTAACAGCCTGGCTCAATTGTCAAGACCATTCCGGCTTTCAGACTTCTTGCCGTACGAAGAGACTTTAGACCAGGAACTGCGGGTCGTTCGGGATGTCCGCTCAAATAACCTCCGACATCATGAACATCACACCCCATAAAATGACCGAGACCATGTGGTTGGAAGGTAGCTCCCAAGTTGGCCTATATAAGATTTTTTTTTGCATTAATTCAAGGATGAACGTGTGAAGCGATGCAATGAAAGCTGAGTGTGATTATGCATCAAACCTTCATCATCTCCTCAATATCACCCTTTAATATTCCACCTGCCTTCATATTTGAAAGCATAGTTCGATTAGCAAGAACATGCATATCAACCCAATTTACACCTAAAAACAAAAATATAAAGATTTGTTAATACTTTCATCTCATTTCATTGACCCTTTTATTTGCAAACGCTTTAAAAGGTTTTTACCAGGTTTAGCTGCGTTAAGAACTGCTCTGTTTGCTGCAAGCACTGCATTGTAGATAATTTTTTGATCTTCTGTAAACTTTCCATTGACTGGATAGCTGCACGTAATGTCCGAGGTGTAGCAGTAGTACTCACCACCCATGTCAAACAAACTATGAAGCGATATTTTAAAGTTTATGCTTAAATCTGACCATATACAAAACAAATACACAGCAAATCTTTAAATTGTCCCAAAAGCAACAGAACTATATTTACCACATATCTCCATCAGCGATTGTTTTATCATTGGGAGCACCAGCGTGGCCTGCGTACATGAAATAATAATTCATACAAAAGATAGGGTTATTATTAACGCGTAAGTAAATATTTTTGTTATACTTCTCTATTTGATATTTGCTATACCATACCATAATGCAAAACTGCCCCGTTGGGTCCTGACCCACAAATACAAGTGTAAGAACAGTGTCTACATCCTCCATGATAGTAGCAATATTGCATGAAAACTGCTTCGCCTTGATATTCCTTCATTCCTGGACGAATTCTCTTCATCACTTCGATATGTGCACGAGATGATACGTCACAAACATATCGAAGGACTTGAATCTCAAGATCTGTTTTGATAACTCGGCTGAAATTCAACAACAATTTAATTTATGATACCTGTTAACATTATCATTAAGTGACTATAAGAAATATTAAAAATAGTTCTTCATACCATTCTGCGATTTCCGGATGGAGCAATTTGTTATCAACTTTAAACCTGAAAATGGGAAAATTTAGCAATTACCTAAAAGTAAGTCATAAATTAACATTACTAGGTGTTGCTTGATAACTTACTGGCTTATTCCTTCAAAAGTGGCTTCGCGACAGTTTTTCCCACTGTCAGAATTGACACCATTCTAAAGGTATGAAGTAAATATTAAAGCAAAATCAATACCAGAATCAAGATATATTTAAGTTTGTACTGATTATGCATGTGACAAGATTAACTCACAAGTGTAAGCAGATTTGAAGGCTTCATTTCCTTTAGTTTGTCTACTATCTGTAAAAACCAACAAACAATTTTCGAAATTAAGTAACTGATTGAAAGCTTGAACCACATGTTAGCTTAAATGCGAATTCTAGCTGCTGAAGAATAACCTCATCAACGTAGTATGCTTCATCAACTTGATATCTCTCTTTGTAACTTTCCAATGGAGCAATTCTTCCCATCCAGACAGCATACTCGTCAGGAAGACGTGGGACAAAAAGGATAGATGCTCCATCACTTACTCGAATGGCACCATAGCAGTCAGGTTCTGTTACACCGAATGTCCAGTGGAAGTAAGATTCCTGTTTAGGCCAATGACAAGATTAGACAGTGCAAATTTAAGCAAAAATAATTGAAAACTTCCATTCACTCCTTTTCTTTTAGAATTTTGTTGAATTAATATATTTGCAAATGATAGTACCTGACGGAAAACAGGTCCTACGTCAGAACAATAGCGAGTTTCTTCATTTCCTCCTTGAAGAAAGACAATGGAATCCTTATTGACGCTGGAGTTCTTTTTAAGAAGTTCCACCAAGCGATTTCGGTTGAGAGCAAATAAAGAGGCAGGGACAGCCAGGGTGTGCTCTCCCATGGAATAGTATGGTGATCTGATTGAAAAGATGAGTCAATTTATGCGTTACGTATGAATTAGCATAAAATATGTAAATTCAACAAATCCAAAAACATTAAAGAAAAATATATGTTACCTGATTCCACCGGCCATAGTGAAAGGTTTCGAGCTGCTGAAAGATCTCAGGGAAACTTTAATTAATGTATTCTTGCGGGGCAAACGTGTAACGTGTGAATTCTTTCCAAACTGAAGTAAAGGTACGAAGATGCTCCTGACAGCCAAGTTCACAAATGATACTTTTGGTCGAAGAAAAGACAGTCTGAAATTTGAAAAAAAGGTTGTAACCACAATAATCTCACAGCAGTAAATGACAGAATTATATAAGCTGGTAATAGCTTTATATGCAGTACTATAATCACTAAATCTTTTCTATCGGGAAATTGATTCCCAATAAGGTTAGAGAAATCTATGGGCGTTGCTTTGTTCAGAAAAGGTCAGTCAAGATATAACCATATCATGCCACTTTATGCAGCACCTATTATTCATGCATATAAATTATCTTATCATAACATAACATTTTCCATTTACTTTATCTCTGATAGCAGTTTCGATTCCAATCCCAACAAACAAGTGGAATTCAGCTTTCAATTCAGAGGATACGATATATAAGCGATATGATGAGCAATGCAATGCATTTGTAGTATAAACTGTTAATGCAGAAACAATTTTGAGCAGATTGATTCATAATTGTATTTGAACTTGAAAAATTTTCATCAAGCAAGTTCATCAAGAAGTGTAAAACAAAGTTCACAATGCAGTGTTCTGTAATTTTCCTTTGCATACAAATGTGAAAACAGCTTGGGATAACAAAGATATTTCATGAAAGTAAATATGATGAACGATAAAGTTCAGTTCTTAGTCTGTAAGTCAAAAGGGACAAACCATTCTGATTTTATATCAACTCCGTGCTGAAAGATAACTCTGTAAAACTGATGTTAGCTACACCTACTCATCCTACTAATGTAATAATTTAGATTCTGATATAGAGCTTAAACGAGCCTCTTACTTCACCCAGCCAAAATAATTAACTGTACTCAGCCTTTCATGAACCAAAAAATGTCAGTTGTCACGCTGTCAGTAACGTTCATGCGACAAAGGGCAGATACTCATAATGAAGATATAAATCCATTCTATATCTTACCAGAAGAGAGTGGTGTGGTGACAAGACAGCAGTCTATTTATAACCACTGCCAACAAATTCACTGTAATTCGATAACTACTTCCTTACAACAAGACTTGCTCAAAAATGACTAAATTGAATCATGCACATGCACAGCAACATAATAGCATCAAAAATGTAATTTCTAAAAATGGACCCTTTCACTCCATCCCCTTTCCCAAGTATGTTTCTACCTGTTATTCATAAATTAGTGCACTGACTTGACAACTGCGTAGCATAACCACATAAATACATCATCACGATCTTTATTTGATCACAGCAGTAATGCCGATACGGAAGGAAGTGAAGAATATTGGAAAGTTACCTGTCGGCTTTCACATCAGCTCAGCAGCAGAGGTTGGAGGTAAGTACTTTAGGTCACATGAATTATTGATGAATTATTTGCCAAAAAGAATTTAGTTAACGTACACCATTGTCTCCTTGTTCCAATCGCTTGGTTTGATGAGTTGTCCTGTAGATATGACAATTAGTGTGGTGTGGTGATAGTGATGTGATGATGCACGGATCCGAGCAAACTTGTAAACTTTCAACAAGTGACAAGTGGCAAACACGTATCTACCAGCTAGATGTGTGTAATATTTTGACGTGCGTATTTCATGCAATATTATGCACGTATATTAATAAGAGTTTCCAGCGGCTTACAACAAAATGAACAATGATTTAATATAAAAGCTAACACATTGGTTAAGCAAGTGTATTTCAACACGGCTGATATCACCACAACTTGTTCAACATTTGATTCATTCACGATATCAGCTGCATTCAGAAAGACATGCACGATAACATTTACAGAGAGTCAACATGGTCAGCATTTTGACGTTTCTAGTGTGGGGTGAAGGTGATCTCAAAAACAAGACTGTAAGCCCCTTCTATTAGCATTGGGGAATAAACTCCAAAAATGAATCGACAACTTTAAGTAAGTTCTTTCTATCAGAGAGCGATGGCGTAAATGGCTGGTTTGTCGACAGCGTTGTGCCTTGTCTTGTTTTTGGTATATTTTAGAGTGCCTACACTAAAAATGGCTTCATAAAGTTTAACCTTGTAGACAAAGTAATTATGAAATATGCATATAGCACGTGCCGGGTTGTTAGCATCATTAAAGTAATGTGTCTCTTAAACTTGGTAGCTGAATCGCTAATATACTCTTTGGTTTGAATAAAATTGGAGCTTCTTATTTACCTACATCAAAGATAATGCGTTGTGTTAATTGGTTTTCGAGAGATTAAAGAGGCTACCCCCAAGACTATCTAGGACAACAAGGCACTAAACACCTTTCAAGATCTTGACTTCATATTCATATTGATATACATGCTAATTTTCCTACTGATCATGGGCAAATACAAAATTTATTTGCAGTGAAGACGAATAAGAAGCAAGCCAAAAATGTCTCAAGATAGATATTCATCTCATTTATAAATACGCAAGCATTATGCAACTTTTATTTCAGCATCTTTTTCATTTTCATAAAACCATCAAAAACAATTCAGATCAATAGAGAACCAATATGAATATGTCCTCCCTCAAAAGTAGAAGACACAACATTACCTATTGAAAATGCAGTAAAATACAAACTTGCAAACATAAAAACAACCTATATTTGCATTTTACATAATAGTTACGCAATGTATTCTTGAAATGCTCAAGCAATAAGTAGCAAAGAAATGCTTTGCTTTGAAAGCCAAAATAAGCCGATACGATACACTTTTTCGAAGGGCATTCCTAGAATTTACGAGGTCAAGGTGTGTTATGTTGTTATGTTCCCTTTAGCTTTGTAACAACAACAATAGGATTGCATACCAAATGCCAAGACAAACAGCGGAATAATTCTAATACGCCATTACAGAGATAGAGAATACTACCAATACTACGGCTACTTAAAGTCTTCATTCACACTTCTTTACAGAAATGATGTATTTAGCCGGAGAGATTGGAAGTAGGAACCCTGTTGCTTCTTATACATTAAGTATTTGTATGTATTCCTATCCCTTGGTCAATCTAGGTCTAATGCCCTACAAAAAAGAATACCGAAATGGTCAGTCAACGATTAAGAAATGGACTTCCCATTATATTGTAACTTCCCCTTTTGAAGGAAATTTACTTCAAAAGTTTTCATTGTTCACTAGTCCACCTCTATTGTTTATTTTACCTTGCCCTTGCCATACATACCCTTTTCAACATCTCCGTCACAATAATAGCGAGTCTCTTTTTGGCCCTTTTTATGACCACCTAAGCAAAACAAAAGTAATAAACCTTTTCGAAATGTTTGGCATCCAGAAGTGTTTTTCAGTTAGTTCAATAAAATTTCTGTATGTTTGCTTCCTGTAAAACAGCTTAAAGGCCTTCCTGTCCTCCACCGAAGATTTATGTCGGTAAATTGTGCTACTCGGACCTACCGAAGAAGAATGAAAGGGAAGGAATTTCTTCAACTCCAATAATTATAATGTAAAATTCCATTCACAGGCTTATATGAGCCGTTTAGTCATGTGAGTATAATTCATATAGATTCCACTGGACGTTACATTTGTATAACTGTTTTTTTTTGGATTAAAAGGACATTCATAATATGGTACTCTGCAACCTAAGCGCTATAATCCAACTACACGATTCATCAATAAAATTAGAGTAAAAGCTTAGCAAACTGGGAAAATGCGATTATCATACATTCAACATTAGCCAAATTGCTGACGAAGAAGTGGCAATGAGTTTCTACGTATTTTGTACATATTTCGCAGTAAAAGTGACAAAAACACATTTTCTTTCTTCCGTATTTTTTACTTCAAAAATATCAAAACAGATCGTTTCAATGACTTTTCCTTGTACATATCACTTTCAACCTCAACTTTCCAAAACTCAAAACAACTTTTCGCAGCGTTTTTGCACATGCATCACATCAGGGCATCAGGGTATGTACTCGTGTAGTAGTATTTGATATTACATTTACACTGCCAGAAATAATTTATAAGCGTTAGCTGTACATATGGAACGGGTGGTGGAATGAGATGAGACCCATTCCATTCCTAATGACAAAATGCGACTCAACCTTGGACTATCTACGCACAAGCTCATGCCACTTCGTTTCATTGTTTATCAACACTCTGCATTAAAATCCAGTTGGTGGTTGGTAAAGTGTGAAATTGTAAATAGGTAAACACGTTTCGAGACTCAAAACAAGTCATTTTTTCAGACAGATAAATGAACTCCAGACATTTGTCCTTCCTTGTTTTGAGACTCACAACAGTCCTTGTTTGTAAACACAATATAAATGTATAATTAGGTATATGTACATTTAAAGCATAAATTATTTATATTCAGAATTTAATTTGCCCCGTTCATATTAAAAGATGAAAATAACCTCCTACCCTACATCACGATCATCATGAATGATTCAATAATAAATTATGTTTATATATATTTTGATGCAGCCCATCGTTTTATCATGTGAATGGAAAGATTGAGTAATTACCTATATTGGCTATTGACACTCCAAAAAGTCTCCAAACAAGCAAACCATATTAAAGGGGAAATACATGTATTTTTCCATGATATAGTCTATTTTTTATAAACAAAAACAACTGATACAAATCATTTTTAATTACTATTATGCCAGTAATATCCATAAAGATTAGCAGACTTTAAGAAGTCACGTAATTCTTCGACCATTCCGTATTTTCGAGTCGCTTGTCCGCTTGTTGTATTGGCGTTGACGTATTGACCTCATTCATTTACACATTTTACCGCAATGAAACGTGTACGGACGGATGTTTGGGACAGTTTGTTTTCCTTCAGCTTGACTCCAAGATATGTAATATGCCAACGTAAACATCTCATTGATATGTACACAACATGAGGTTTGAATCCAAACATGTTGACATCCTTATCAAAATGTCCTCACTGATTAGACTGTACGTTGCATTGAAAACAAAATATTCCATGAATTCGTCACATGCCACACATACAAGACTGCACATTATTATGTGTGTGCCAAGCCAATGGGGTAATGAAAACAAGGAATGTTCAACTCGACAACTCGTGAAGAAAATTGTGCCCTGGATAGTCAAATTGCTGACACAGAGTCTGTTTATGTTATTGAATGAATTTGTTGATAATGATGATGATGATGATAACAACCATTTCAGTTGTTGATTTGTTCTTGTGTACTCCGTATTTTACAAATTCTAATTCATTCAGTTCAGGCCAGATCATGAATGAATTTAAAATTCAAGAATATATCACCATAAATAAAAGAGAGAAAGACTATCGTTTGCAAAGTCAAAAATAGGTACAAGCCACAAGCACTAGACAAACAACGCATTGTGAATGCTAAAACATGGATGAATGAAGAATGAAGTATATTAAATTATTGACAATTACATGATTGAAAGCGAGCACTGAACAAACATCCATGTTTGGCAGGATGTGATGAGAAATATAGGTCAAACAGATTCCTTGTATTTATAGTGCTTCAATCCATTCATTCCAGCATCGTGTTAGGAAAGAATGCATTCAATGCAGTTTTAGGAAGTTATTATTATTGGCAGCCAGAGGTGAATGAAGGTTAATGCGATTACGATATATGTACGTTCCATAAGGAAACTCATCCAGGTAATAATTTTCCACTATCCTATTACTACATATTATTATTTTGCATGACCGTGCTAAACTTATTATTGGGGTAATGTTATTTATTTGCTGTAAACTTTCCAAATTTCCTGTCATCAGATCAAGGATATAGTTTGTTCATCAATTTGTGTTTGTATTCCACTGTACCAATTACCAACATTTTTTGGGGGCAATGGAGACAAGTGCAAGCAACAAATATAATCCTTTTGCAATCAGGTGAACTCCCTCTGAGAAAAAAGGACACACGTATAAAGTAGTATTTTGACATTAAACTTACAAAGATTTGCACAGCTAATTTCGTAACGTTTAGAGAAAAAAAAGAATTATCCTACATAGTTTAGCCTCCACAGTTTAAAGATCATTGGTTTTATAAACCATGCTATATACATAATATATGCAATATTGAATATATTCATGCCTTTTTCATATACCATATCTTATAACACAGTAAACAAACGAAATGAGAACACAGATGCGCTTAAACATTCACTGAATCTTTTTTCTGAACTTGTTTGTTTACATTTTGCTCAAGCGACATAACCGAACCAAAAATTGCATGTTGAAATGAAAACAAACGGGACATGGCTATGGCTGCAATAATACTGTGTGCATTCACTTATGTACGTATGTACTTACGTCCTCATGCATTTATTTTGCGAAATTTCTCCTCTGTCTACTTGACACTTGTGATTAACCGCAATTGTATATTATATTGGTGATAGTAGGTTGCAGCTGCAGTGCAAAAAAAAAATCTGCCAAAGGTTGTACCGTACCTCTGGTTGGCAAGCAAAGGGGATCATTTAATTTGTGAATAAAAATAATAACTTACTCACTTTGCTTACGTGGCTTGTCACAAATTCGCTCGATTGAATATTGTACATTCACAACTGAACTGTCCTTTGCTTATGTTATGCTCATCATAAAAAAAGGTATTTTACTTGAATTGAATTGCTATATTCTCTTTGAACATGAAATCACATCATCATCAACAGGACGTTTTGTCATATTTATATTCTTCTACAAAGTGATGAAGGGAACGGTAATTGCATAGTAGTAGTTGATATATACTGCTTGAGGATAAAAGTAAATGACAGTTAGACTCATAGGAGAAATGAGAATGCATATGCACGCACTCGAGCTTCACTATAGCCATGTACATTTCTATTCTATGGCGGATCCCTACCAGAAAGAGGCTCATAATATCATCATTATGATTATTAATGCATTCAGCCATTTAGCTTTTTCCTCGAAGCAATTTTCGCAACCCACACTTGACTCTGAACTCTCCTCACCACTCTTTGCCATGAAAAAATAATAATAACAAACAACAACACACAACAACAGCCAGTTTTTCGACACGTGTTACAAGACTAACCACTTACTTCCCTATGCATTACGCTATATTTGTAAATGACTAACTATGAAATAGTACATATACACAACGGTTGCTGCAACTGCAATGTAAATGATGCATGAAAGGGTAGTGTATTTGTATATAGTATAGTACAGTTGATAGTAGTAGACGTTAGCTTGAAATACTGAATGAATTTATATGATATGATGACCAAGAGCTTAAGCCATATCATCATAGTCAATAGGGGGATGGTGATGATGGTGATGGTGTGTGATTTGTAAGTGGGATCGCATGTAATATAGCGGCTTTGCAGCTTTTTTCATTTCAAAAATATTTAGTACAATGCAAAAAATGAGTGTACTTTTAGGTGGAGTGGGCTGTACTAACTAGTAGTGATTTTTCTATGTATGCATGCTCTGCTCATATATATGTGCATTCCTACAAACAAAAAAATCTATCGAAATTGAATATTTGGTAATGGTACCTTGATCTAAACTGTCGACGCAACATTCGATTCGAATCAAATGTAACTGGTTGTCTGATATTTTATGCGAAGACACAATAACAATAATAATAACAACATAACAAACCCTCAACAAGTTTTGCAACCTCGTAATCAACAATGCACACACATTCGGTAAAAATGATACAGCGATATAGCAATGCTTACTTCACAATTTATTATTTCGACAACAAAACTGCAGCGAAATTGCTAAGCTAAGGTCACCGACAGAATAGAAACGGCAATTGCAATATATCACATGAAAGGAGGTACTAATTTGGATTACTACAACGCAATCTACTCCCAAATGCAAATGAGGGATACGATACATTCCACGTTATCAGCAGTAGTTGTTGTCAGCAGTGTACGTATGTACATCGATAAAGTACGTTACTTTATTTGATGAGATTAAAATCCAAAATTTTTTGATGATTTTACTGTTACCCGTTACCCTGATGCGAATTTTTAAGCTTTTTAAAATCAGATTAAATAGAGATCTTTATTACGCCTGAGGTACAGCTTCATTCCGAATCAGGTACTTACATACGAAAGGAAATATTAGGTGCTCCCACTTTGACTCAACATCCAGTGACTCAAAGGAATTCTCTATTATAACAACAACAACAACAAATGACGTAATATATCTCAATATCAACTTTTACCTATTTGCTAATAATCATCAAATAGATATTGCTGATATTATTATTCAAATATATAGTTTATACATTTCTATTTTCAAATGGTACCTTTATTGGATCTACTGTAAGATAGATGCAGTTACAAAAAGATTTCTAAAGAAGAACTAATAAAATTACCGAATGTTGCATAATTTTTTATTATTGAACACAATGCATGTCAATCTTATGACACAACCACATAGAGCCTCGTGGAAGCAATGCACTGAGCACCTTGACTTGACCTCAGGGAAAGAGTTTTGCAATGAACGTAGAATGCAGTACGAGTACGAAGCAATAAAACAATGTGTCATCCTTCATGAAAAGACATTATGTGGGTGAAACGATGCATTTGGTATTGGTTAAAATGTTGATTTCTTTCATTCAACACACATTTTTTTATTTCTGCAGTTAACTTAAGTGATTAATGATCATAAAAGGATACTAGTGTCATATAAATAATGAAGTGTGTACTACACCCCTTCTAAGAACGTTTGCAGATCTCAGATGTAAGCAACTTCCTTTCATTTCTAACTTAAAAATATGTTGCTAGTCATACTTTACCAATGACACATCAATTTCCAGCACCCTATATGATCTAATCTGTTTGCGGCAGTTAACAGTCAGTATGTGCATCGTTTTTTATGGCCTTTTCACCTTTAAATATTTTTTTTATTTTGGCCGAATTTCTGTAAAATGCATCGGCCAACCTTTTTAATTTAAAAAAGTAATGCACGTGTCGTTATGTTAGAACTGTGATGTATTTTTCCTTCATTTTACTGTAGTACGCACACCTCTAACCTCCGTTAAGCTAAATTTTATGTATATAATACGTTACTTGACGGTATTTTCCTTGTTGTGGCCTTAGAATCTACGAATGAATCACTACAAATGAATATTTCTACAGTGACTTGTTTGTTCAAATTTTTTCAATTGCTTCCCAATTTGTTTTTGAGCGTATGAAGTTCATTAACGTGTGCAATAACAAAGAACAAGGAAATATGCTGACAATTTATAATATATAAGGTGCGTGCACATTAGGATGGCAATCTACAAGCAAGGGAAGGCAATATACTTAAGCTTGAAGATTTAGTCGAGATTTCAGAGTAATGAATCTGTTTACGTACATATTACATATACATACATACGTCTAAGCCAGGTATTTCCAAACCTTCTTGTTTTTAACGAATCTGCAGGTAAACAACCAGAGAAGGGTGATTTTTGTAAACAAGTCAAATGTTCAACTTACCTAAAAAGAGATGCATGCAATGGATTCTAATGCACTTACCTTACTCTGAACCAAATTAAAACTTATTAGTACTGCCTATATGCTGTATTCAAGTACAAAAATATAAAGACTTATTATGCAGTGCATGCATGATGTTTCAAACAAGCTCTGCTTGTTTTGCATTGTGCACTGAGGTGGAAATGGAAAAACAAAAATATTTCCGAATTACGATATAAGAACTGTTAAAGAAAGTTTAGCAATATGTAATTTTCACCGAAACTTTTTAATTAAATAGCTGCTTCTCCTATATTGAAAATATAAATTCTCTTCTCGATAACTGATGATCTTATGCATGAGCTCGCGTTTGTTATGTGTATTGCACGTTGAATTTACACGTGTTACAATAAAAACAAGTTGTACAAAATTGTCGTATAAAAGCATACCCTTTGATTAACTCTCAATTTATGATGTATCGCATCGTATGGAATCTGGAAAGCTTTTAGAACTTTCATGGAGTATGTTGTAGGCGTGCGTGTGTGGCATCGACTCACAGAAATTCTTGATCCTAATCGTGTGGCAAGGTGGCAGATAAATGTCTAAATCTTTTGGACATGTTTTGTATGAGCAAGTAAATGGAGTGAGTGGGTGAAAAAAGCATTAACACCTTATTACTGATTGTGATGGGGACAAATAAGGTCATCTTTGTATTTATCTCTGGATTTGATGCTTGCTACAGGGGTGTATTATGCCACAAAGGTTCTTAAAATCATTTCTTGTTTTCATTTGGTGAATGCAGAACATTTTACAAAAATGTTTCAGTTCCTAAAGAGAGCTTTTACCATTTATGGCTTATACATAGAAATCCATC
The DNA here is from genome assembly GCA_964034955.1 of Orchesella flavescens. NCBI lineage: Eukaryota > Metazoa > Arthropoda > Collembola > Entomobryomorpha > Orchesellidae > Orchesella > Orchesella flavescens. The sequence continues at coordinate 37,818,557 of OZ035956.1, read as the reverse complement.
GTTATATACCCTCAGCATGCGGTTCACTCGGGGAGATAGATGTTTGATGATGGTTTCCTGTTGTTCTATTACAACTACAAGTATTCCATACGTAGTGATTTTTAGTAGGAAGGAAATGCACCAATATATCATTCCTTTTAGAACAACGAAAACATCAGTCTTTCTGGCTCGACCGTCAATCGTCGGACTGATGCTTTTACAGCTCATTTCCTTTATAAACAATTTTCGTCCTTCTTTCATTCAATAGAAAATAGATATACAATCTTGATCTTCCCATTCTCATTGACATTAAAGGATGATTAAGCTGATGACGGTGTTTCCGTTCCCTACTAGCTAGCTATTATAAGCATGGTCTAAAACTTATAGCATAGCTTTCAAGATTTGTTTTCTTGAGGTTCTTCAGCACTCAAAAGAACACAGTCAACAGTCAAGTATAGTGCTCACAGGATATATGTGATAGGTTAGATATCCCGGTTTTGTGGAAACAGTAATACTGTCAACAAGCTAACAAAACAAATTCTCTAGAAAGAGCACATCGTATTGTTTATCTTGTGCATTCATTCAAAATACAAAGCATACAAATGTCCACGATACAACGACAAAGTCCTATTAACTAAGCCGATAAGAAGTTGATAAAGAATGATGAATGAATGAAACTTTAGAACAGAGAGTCTTCAATTGATTTACATAGGAAGCCTGAAAACCTCAAAATGTCGCTAATTTTTCCTGTGTCCGAGCAATACTTTTCTGAGAAAGTACAACATTTTTACAATCGAAAAAAACTCAATATTTCAATGGATTTTACTGGGTCTAAAACACTTTGGCTTTGTTCATCTTTCCCAAAAACGTTTACATAATAGCATCCCGGCGAAAGCATCGAAGACTTTGTATTTTATATACCCTATTATTAATTCACACCATTATTATTCCAAGATCATCACAATGATATAAGCATACTTGAAGTTCAAGGAATTCTCAGATCAAGTATTTCTCACAACCTCTTCACCAGTACATGTGAAGGTATGTATATATGTTTTATGCAGCGTGCAGTTTAGTGATCTTTCCTGGGATGCTTTTTTATCTTCCTATCATATCACCACCTATTGTGTACACACTTTTCTCAAGCCAGTAATCTACAAAAAAAATATTCTTGCATTTGTAAAATGTATGTTTTCTATACATAATCGGCAGCTGCAGTAATATTTTACATACAACATGTATGACTAGCCTTGACTTTCTCACGTACACACATCATCATCATCTCAATCTCAAGCTTTTAAAAAAAGCATGGCGTTACACATACATACATGTGCATATTTACATTGCGCATAGGTTAGATTAAAGAATTTGTTGATAGTTGATACATTACACAACCCTTTTTTCATACATACAATGACCCAACCACACAACACACACAACATTCTGTGCATACACAGGATGCAAAAAAAATCTGCAAAGCAAAACCATATTATGACTTGTTTTTTTGCACTATCTTAAGCCTCAAGCTATTATATCAGTGTGCTTGTGTTTATACTCTCTGAGAAATCTCTTTTTTTGGTTTGTTAGTATACATTACGCTATTATATATCCCTTTCCTTAGTTAGTCAATACCAATACACCCGCATCCACACAGTCACGCATGGAATGGATGGTTTCCTCTTGAAGGGCATTGAGGGGAATGATTCGCTGAACTCGTTGGCGCTGACTCAACACACACGCGAAATCATATTTGTACTTCTTCAGTAAATACATATAGTAATGACTTTTTATGACTGCATTGACTTGCAGATATATATACATTTTACTGCATTCATTTGGATTGTTTCCGTTTGGATTTTTATGTGATGTGATATCAAAACTAATTTGGAATGTTAGGTTCGGGGTGAATTTCTTAATAATACAGAGGGCTCTGGTAACCCGCATATTTGGATTGGAATGAGTGAAGCATGTAGTTTGCATGTTTGTGCAGAGAAATATTTCATTGCGAAATTTATGCGAGACTTGAGTTGACGACTAAATATATGACGCAAGCAAACTATACGAGAGTCCGTAGGGTCTGAAAGTAATAAATTACTGGAAGTATTTGAAGTATTGATAGATAAGAATTTGACGTCTAATGATCACGGAGATTGAACGAGGGCATATATGTCAATGCTAAGTATAGAAAAAATCAACACCAACAAATACACTTTTATCAAGTGTTTTATATAATCTTAGTTCATCCATTATCTTTCACCATCACCATTCATTCGCAAGGGGATTGAGCAATCGCTCATATTTGTAAACATACACCACGCTTTCATTCTGCGAAACTGAATGAATGTATACATACTTTTAAAATCGAAGTAACCCAACTTTTTCTTTAGTAACAGAAAGATACAGCTTGGCAATGAATGTAGCTTACTTCGTAGTTAGAATTGGATCAAGATATTTTATTTAATACAAACTTAAACTAAAAAAATTAATAATAATAAAAATTGACAACTTTGCAAATTTTATCTTTGTATGTGCGTACTTAGAGGAAGTCATGACGCAATGTCATTAGCTTTTCCTAGTCAATCATCTCGACATTTCCACATATATCTCTAGCAGTACTGGACAAGAATACATAAAACGCAAAAAGGTATTCATATCACATATCGACTAACCTGCGTCATAGAATCTTTTAGTAACTTTCAATGCATTTTAATTTGTCATTTTAAAAAATTCAAGGATTTTGAGCTTACCTACATTATCGCAATTCGTGTATCAATTAAAAGAAAAATGCTATCAATGAGAATATGTCAAAAGTCATTTTTTATGTTAGATCAAGAAAGTGCATAAACATGGAGTAAAGTATCAATACTATTAAGATAAGACTTCTTCAAATATGTGCAATAAATGTTTTACGTCATTTGCCACATAAATTCATTAACAGATTCAAACATCATTTTACAACGTACATTTATGCCCTTTTTATTTTGCAACTTTGCCATCACGTCCGCACGTAAAAAAAGAAGTCAAAACAGTGTCATTTTGCTAAAAAGCGAAAATCACGGTAAAGTTAAAACCACTTATAGCTTGCTTACAGATTGTTTGTAAACATGAGCAATAAAATTATAGTAATTAGCATTGTAATTTGTTAAAAATTTCACCCAGAGTTTGAAGGACTTTACAGGTCTTCAACCCGACGAATTGAGCGTGAATTTAATCACCACTCCAGAAATGCATAAAATATGCATTCGTATGCTCGTAAAATGGCATGAAATAATTGTCATAAAATCATAGTAAATCGATAGCTGCTAGCCGCCTTCAAGTTAAGTACACAATCCAAATGTTGAATGCATTGAGGAGGATTTTTACGGCTGAAGGATTCATAAAAACTTGGCAAACCTTCAACAAATAATATATATATTCCCAAAAGGTAAAGCCGAAGAACTTGTAAATGCTGGAATATACTTAGGTGTAAAGTGTGAGCTTCAGCTTACCTATGACGCACATTAGATCTGGCTTCCTCCTGTTTAAAAGTTAACCAATCAAATCACAGTCAAAAAAGTGAAAAGCTAAGAGCAAAGCTCAAGAATGGCAGGCAATGCATGTGCAATGCAATGTGCATAGTTGGTAAATATTATTGTTTCAAGATTATGATACCCACGCCAAGCCAAGCCACACCATCACCACCATACCATACCATACGGGTAGCATTTACCTCAGTAAGAATTTATTTTCAATCTCAAAGTACAAATCCCTATTTTTCGAAGAGTTAAACGAACGATTGAGTAGTAGTGCAGTGCATGCATGTTATGCATGAAATTTTTGTGCGATGAAATGCAATAATGGTTGTTTTGTGTTGGGTCATTCTTCTTTCACTCATGTATGTACTTTTGTACTATGTAATGTAGTCCCTTCCTAATCCATTTTATACGTTTACACTTGATGTCTCATGAGGTTGTGTTAATGACAATGGTTGCATTGCAGTTTCATTTCAATGCAATGCCTGAGAAAAAGGAAATGCTACATTATGCAACAGTCAACAATCGTTGAACTTCAATAGAATTATAAGTCTCTGGAATGTTTTCATTCAGCTTTAAAACCCTTGATAGTAAGGGTAAATAATAATTGAATGGTGAGAAAATTCTCTAATGGCTATTGGTGTTGATGTCGGTTATGTGAACAAAAAAATGTGAGATGCTACATGAAGGGATCTTTCTTTTCATTAATTCAAAACAACCACAAACAATGAATGGAATTTTGTAGTTTTGTATAGTTTTGTGGTGTTTTTGGTAAACTACATATTGACAAGGAATATAAAGATTTTCCCATAATTTTCAATTACGCTTTGTCTGGTTCCCCGTTTATAGTCAAAATCAAAGTTTTATGTAAATATGGCAAGTGCATGGATTTATATTAGTTTTCATGTGTTTACAACCGACAAACAATGGAAAAAACATACATGTTTTAATTTTCGTAAGCTGGTAAAAGCACAGGGCTTACAATGAATCAACAAGATACTTCCACATCTTGTAAAAGCGCTACGTGAAAAGGCACGGATGCATTAAATCATATTTTTATCGTAGTAACTTTTTATTAACGAAAAACTTCGTAGTTGTTAAGCCTAATTTCCTTTTTAAATTCGAAAATAATACATTGGATACATTGTTGCTTTTCATTCAACCCATCCCATCATTTAATATTTCAACTTTTTTTCGTTATATACAACAATAAAAGATTCCATTCTACCGAAGAAAATTTCATTTCCTCCCATAAATTTATCTATGTATACTGCATAATATACCAGATGCTGGACCTACAAAGTAGATGGGTATTTTCCCTGCTTAAGAAATAATATTTTTTATTAGAATACGAAACAAAACACCACGTATCAAAATAATGATCAGATTTGATTGCACCTGCTAATAATATTGAGAATGTGTATATCAGCCATCAACAACGCACATAAATATATAGACAAACATTCATATAATAGCTGCCTATGTATGTATGTACATGACTTTAAGTGTGTAAAAGGCTGAGAAATGTATGTATGCACATCCAAATACTACTAGCCACTTATATGGAGCAGTAAGGCTGAAAACAAAAACAAAGCCGACTACCCAATCAAAAGAGTAAAGAAAGGAATTTACGGAGAACTAAGTGGAAAAATAATATAAACCAGAATGAAAAGGAGCAGAAAGGGTTGTATCGTATCCCATTGTTTGTAATCATTTCATCATTATATAAAAACCTGCATGTTTGGTGGTGGTGTTGGTTGGTAGTGCTGATGAAATATCATAAAAATACACATGTGTATCATCAGTATCAGTAAAAATCAGGTACAACTCTTGACTCTGTATAGGAGAGAAACCATCCATGTGAAGGAAGCATTTGGTTTGGGTTTTGTGTAAAGTATGTAATAAAAACTGACTGTTTCAGGATGGGAATGTGATGCCATGCCATAATAATAGTAAACCAGCAACCTTCCTAACCCTGAGCTGGTACAGCATATTGAAAAGTTCATTCCTCTTATTTTAGGGGACCATTTTCCATGAATAGTGTGAGGAGTAAGAATGCTCCAGATATCAAGGTCTGCCAGCCAACTTTGTAGAAACCGAGAAAGGCTTCGTAAAGGGGTTGAGTATAGCTAAAACTTCTACACCGGCTTTGGAAGGCCACTTCCTCTCTGGTCAATGTTTTGGTCCCCCAAACAAGTTTATTGTCGACACATGCAGCAGGAGCATACAAGAGCTCATTTTTTAAAGGATATCCTGAGTAGTTTATGTTACACTATGATTCTAGATTTGTAGAAGCTCTTTCCTTACCAATACCAATACCTCTCATATATGGAGGTTGTGTTGTAAGACCAACGCGCGTGGGTATGTTAATGATGGTTTTGTAAATATACAAAGGCGTAGCATCATCAGCAGCAGCAACATTTGCTGGTGTAATTCCATTCTATTTTCTCCCGTCTGGTTTTTACACGCTTTAAATTTATGAGCTTCGTCTTTCTTACTACTGCAACATGGACATGGATGGTTTTTGGATACTTTTTAGATACCAAAGCTGCTACACATGTAATGTGATAAAGGGGGGAAACAATATTCCCACAGTGGACCAGCAGAAGAACACGGTGGTTCTTGGCTGAATAAACTCTTCCATTTTTACTATTATAAACTACACGTTTATTCCCATACTATATGGTATCATCATCATTATAGACAACATACATACATAACATATACATACCATATTATCATCGGGTAAATAAAAGTACGCAGGAGCAGCAGGATCGAGGGTAAAAACGTGAGTTCTATTCTCTGCAGGCAGGCAGCATTTTCTTTGGTTTTGGTACGACCCTACAGAAGCAGTAAGTTTGTAACTTATATTATTATGAACACAAATAGTTTGTAGTAGAAGTAGTGGGGATTTCTACAACCAAAACAAATCCACATGTATGCCTTCGTCTGCAACGAGCAACGAGCATAACATGCATACATTCATACATACATACATAATGATTGTAGGCATGGGGGCACACATCACAGACCATGCTTGTTGGCATTTTATATGCATAGACAATGGAAAATTATGTTTAGACACACCATATATATATATGAGAAAATGGGTTCTATAGGACTTCTCTCGTTGGTATTCGTTTTGACTAGAAAGACTGTTTACATACTTGGCATTCTACAACCTTTCATTGATTCTTTTTTCTGTCTTTCTCTCTCTCTCTCCCGTTCATGTCTGCTTGGTTGTAGTTAAAGCTTCCTTTTTGGGTTGCTTTTTCTGTTACTCCAACTGATGATGTTATGCTACGTAGCATGTATGTAATAATAATATGGTGCTTGTGTGGATATAGGAAACTTGTGTGAGAGCACTCTGACTCTGACTTGGGGGTATTTCCTTTTGCTATGCAGCAGCTTTTATTAATAAACACTAATACCCAAATACTACAACTTGACCGTTTGTTTTGTGTACTTTTGTGAGTAAAGTAAAAGAAGGAAGAGAAAAATAGTCAGGAAAATGTACTGATGTTGGATGTGATTATTGGTTTGTTTTGGTATTGGAAAGGGAGCCATATCCATGATATTTTTAACCCAAATTCAAGAGATTAATAATTTCAAATGAAAGGGTCTTTGTAGTGTTTTCAAAGTTCTATAGTTTCTCACTCTCAAGACATTTGAAACAGGTACTTTTTTTGAAGGGACGATTGTATTTAGTTTAGTAAGCTGTTTCTACCTTGCAGCCTGAAAATAGATTTTTCTAGCTTTTAACAACCTTTCTGTTGTGAATCTTCCAGGAACACAAACAAACAACACAAGACAAGAACGAACCCTTCTTCCAAATCAGTACAGTACTTCCTTATACACAGAAGACCGTTGTTGTTATTATTATTACAGATATTAAAGTGAAATTCTTTACAACTCTTTCGTCTCCATTATTATTGTTTGCTTGAAGCGTTGAAGCTCTATATTCCAAGTGGAAACCTTAAGATTAAGCAGCCAAAGGATCAAGCCTGAGGACATACAAACATAACATTACAGGTAATAATAATTCCTTTTCTTGATTATGCAAACTGTTTTCCTGTACGGGTCTTTAACAGATCGAGGAATTATGTTCATTTCATGGGGAATTTTTCTCATAGGCATTTTGTATGTGCACCTTCTAAAAGGGGCATTGGCTTAGCTTATTGTATTGTAAACACTAACAAAACTTGAATATACTAAACTAAAAGGCATTATAATTTACATTCGTCGTTCTAAAAGTATCAATCCGTCTTTCATAACTATACCTGCTATTATAACAAGAAGACAAAGTCTGTGTTTATTTTCGTCAACTCTGAACTGATCTGTATGATCGTCTTTATGTGCTTCAGACACTCTTTATCATTATAGTCAATAGTAGGAGCAGATAATTATTATCATGAGGTAGTACAAAGAAATCATTGTTTCAAATAAAGTATCATCATCATCATCGACATGAAGAAATGAGAACTGTTCAGAAGCAGTTTACCCGACACCGCGCAACCGCTTTCATTTTTTGAATAGTTTGGATTTCGTTAGTTGTTATTACACTCGTAAAAGATGTCTGGTTCAGTTAGTATTTAGAAAACAGTCATTACGGAACATGTAGAGAAATGAGGAGGAAGGAGGTATATATACAGAAAATGAGTATATTATGCATACATTAATGATTCACGGTGTAACAAAACAGAGAGAATAGTCATTATCCGTTGTATTTGTATTCTCACAATCTGTCTGTGAATGTAAATTTTTGACAATCCACCTGGCTTATAATTTGTAGCTCGTTTAGAGAAGAGCCATAGTAGTTATAAACGGAATGAGCACTTTTATCCTCATCAAGCCAGACCAGACGAGTTTAAATGGGCTTCTGCTACTCGAGCCAAAAAAGAAGAGATGCATTTCTCCACTTTAATGAGAAATGTCTGTAGCCTGCCAAGTGAAAAGAGTTTGACATGCGATGACTGCCTGATGTTTTGTATTTTCCTATTTCCAAGAACCTACTTAATGTAACATACAATACAATGAAATCACCTTTGGTTGGGGTTGTGTGATGTGATGTGAGTGTAAAAACAATAGAGCAGTTAGAGGGAAATGGGTATTTAATACGTAGGACATGCTTAAAGTCACATTTTAAGGTAACTAATAGGCATGTGCGTCTGCCTGTGTGCATCTTCTTTCTAAATTGTGTGGAGGAAGCAGTGTAAACGATTGTCACTCGGCACACGGCAAATAAAAACATCTTCTCATCTCATCTCATAGTACGTGTACGTTTACACACACCACACAAAAGTGATTACACATCTTTGTGTGTATTCATGAGAGTGTGCTAGTTTGCTTTGTTTCTTTGCCAGGTGTACGTATGTACACGTACATACGGTTGACTACGTGTGTCTCTTCTTTCTCTACCAAATTAACCAGTACAATCCAACCTTAACTGAAACTGAATGAAATGAAATGCTATTGTTTTTGGTGATTACTCTGTAAAAAGGAATTCTCTATGTTTTTACACATCATTCTAGCATGTTCCTCTTTTACTATAATGTAACAGTTTTCTGTCCTACCTATAAAACCTAATATTCATCTCGACAGTAGTGAGAGCAAGAGCATACGCGGCTTAGTAAGACACGCAGCAGCTTAGATTAGGCTTAGAGCCATAGCAGATTCATCTCAACTCAACAAAGTTGCCACTCGGCTCGGCTAGTGTCGGTTGTAACAAGTTCATGCCTTTCCGTATCCATTTGTTTTCAAGTAACAAACATATATCGAACAAGCTAGGGAAAGATATTTCAGTAAGGTACAAATTGAACATCCTTCTTGTCTGCTTGCAACCTGCATCGCAGGTAGAAAACACATTTTTCTGTAGCTACCAAAATGGGATTGTTGTTAAACACACTTACTATCAGCAGGGTAACTGTAACACGTTGAAGTATGAAATATCAATAGCAGGGACAACACTTGAGCTAAACCAGACACATCAATATCCTGGTTTATAAGAAATTCAAAGGGGTTACAAAAAGCAGTAGTGGACGTTTATAGGAAATGAAAGAAATGCTCAAAACAGTAACATCATCATCATCATCCACAGTAGGGTATGAACTGGTACAAATAACTGACATTGACTTTCGCAGGGGAATGGGTACTCTTAAGTAAGCCCAAAGTTGTTACTTTCAAACAAGGGATTTTCTTCAAAGTCAACCCTTCTACCTTTCTATGTCACTTTCAGACGAAGGGTTTTAATAATTTATGTAGTTGTAGGAATAGCGCACAGAAGTAAAGAGTACTACTTACTTATTTACGACCTAGCACTGTCTAAAGTTATATCATGCGATGCTAATATTTATATAACGCAACGCTTGAATTTGTTGGTAAATATAGGATAGGATGGACAGCTAGGAAAAAGCTTTTCCGATTTATGCTCGTAGAGCATTCACGTATTATTTAGAAATTCCTGTCCAAGCTTCAACATAGCAATTATCAGACAGTGTCGAAACATTTAGATCAGTGATGGCATAAATACAGACAATTTGGTGCTGCTGCTATAGTATATTTACTACGCACACGAATAACCTTCATTGATGAATACAAAGTCAGCCGTCTACGTAACTCCACGTGCATGTCTTGTCTGATAATGAAGAAGGGTTAATGAGCTAAGATAATGCAAAGCAGCTGCTGTGTTAAACCAATTTATTATTCTGGATGGAGTAATAATCTTAATGCTCGTACTTTTGTATTCCAGTCAGTTGGGTGAAGCAGAAACCTTTATGATAGAGGTTGTAAACAAAATTCTGACAAAAATATAAACATTACACATGGACAATTGACCGATTGAGCAATATCGCATTAGAACTTCAAATCAATTTGATTTTTTCCCATGTAAAGTACTTATAAGCTTTGTAAGTAATCAAAATCAAGTGTCAAGTCATAAACCATGTCAGTCAGTCAGTCTCTGAAAAACTGTACACAAACTGTTTATATTTATCGTTTATTGATGTGAAATGTAAACCCCAGCCAGACTTGTTATGAAATAGGGATGATTAACATTGCAACATACTTTCTGCTCAGCGCTATTAACTTTGAGATAATCATGATGAAGTATCTTCTTATCAACATGTCAGAGATTGGAGCGGCACCCATCCAACTGGTCCAGAATTGCTCAATGTTTCCATCCATATTATTGCATACGCGTCTTTATAAACGCGTCATATCTTTACTTGACAGTTTAAAAAAAGGCTAATTATAATCAGTGGATTGAGGGAGAGGAAGTGTAATTGATACATAATACCGCTTACATTCATCAAACTACGTAATATGCTATATACATATGTAGAAATAGAAATTTCCGCTACTATAAATTCTGTGTTTAGCTTTTAACTCAAGTTCATTTACATCTATTGTATGTATTTAGTTACGTAATGTCACTTGGGCTTAAATATATCAAGTAAAAGGCAGTTCGTACAGGAAAAATATGATATAAGATAGAGTTAATAGTTCGGAGACCAGATACGGATAATATATGGATGCACGTCAAACGAAAAAAAAATTTAATTGTTCCTTTTTTTAACTTTTAACGAATAGTGGAAGACAATAGACAAGTAAATAGACGATATACATGTGTACCTTGTATTTATTTTGTAAATTATCCTCTGGAATTGGGAAATGCACGAAATCTAAAATCTGATTTTTCGTCAAAGAAAGACTAGATAGAGGTTAAAAATCGCAACTACGTCAGTCTAAAAAATTTCTTCTTTCTATGTCACTAAAAGACGGATATCAAGTAACTATCTGACGTTTATTTTGGAGCTCTGGGAATGAAATATAATCCACACACAATGTCATATAAAGTTTTCACTGCACGTTTTCATCCACGTTGAGTTGTTTCCAAACATGTTTTCTTTCTATTCAAACTGCTTTTTCTGCACTGCATTTGCAAATAGGTTGAAGCTTGTACGTAATTTTCCAGAGTTTGTAATGATATATTTACATCGGTGTACAAATAATAGAATTGAGACATTGCCTAATCAATTTGAGTCACTCCGACTTTTGGCCTCTTCTGCCCTATATACCTATAAAATATAAGCATGTATGTATATTGTGTATATCAAAAACTATATAAACACAAGCTAATTTTCATACATTAAAGTGAAACATTATATATGAAGGTGATAATAGAGCTTGTGTCATGTCATGTCTACTGTTTACCGGCGGTCGGTAATAAGTTGTGCAATGAGAGAGAACGTATTTCAATATTATTTTCGCTCTCTTTGTGTACATAACAAGGAATTTATATAAGTAAATTATGAGAGAACCACATCCACATCACATCGTACATCGAACGCGCTCGAGAGTGACCTTCAACTTAGCAGTCAGTGCAAATTGGATTCCATTCCGTCCGTATCCTCGTTCGATGCACGAAACGAGTTTGCATTGCAGACAAGTGAAGTATGCTGGTAGTGGATGAACAAGAGCGTCTCTTTTTTTCTAGACCAATAATACGTTGATACGAGAGGAGTTGTAACATGACTATCATTTTGTTTCCAAAGAGCATGGCATGGTTAGAACACAGTCTTCCGATTTTTTTGTGCTTGAATACGTTCCTCCCTAGATAGATATATGTGCAAATTGCTATATTTTTGGAACTATCATTTACAAGATGATCGTATTTAAGGTGTATAGGCACAATGCGGAAACTAGTACTGACGAGTAGGTGAGTAAGGCATCAAGTAAGTATAATATATATAGCTGTTCATAACGTTCCGTGACTGACTGAAGCCGAAAGATAATGTACAGTCAGAGTCAGTGTTCAGCACGGTTTCTTTTCCATTTTATCAAGCCCACGATTGCACTGTAAATATTGTAGAGAAGTTGAGTTTGGTTCAATTCAATAACACAAAAGTCATGCGATAGAACATTTCCTGCTTGTTTGTACAAAAGTAATATTTGGATCGAGTACGATGATAATGATTACCATCCAAATCCAAATAGAAATCCGTTGGTAAGTCAGGGACGGGTGAATAAAAGTGCACTGCTCTATTTTTTTTTTTACAGATATTGATATATTCTAAAAGCATTGATAATAACAATTCTATCTTTACTTTGAGAAAAGAATTTTACGAGCTGAAAATAGTTTTAATATGTTTTCATTCATTCGTTGCTTTTGAATTTCAACAACAACATTAATTATTGCTTTCACGTTAGAGGAAATAAATTCCTTTGCATTCACTCACTCATGATTCATGATCTATGCTCTTCTTTTTCATACAAACACGATTACACGATGTCGGCAACGTATTACTAGCAAGATAAGGATATGCAGCCGCTAAGGAAAAGGAAAAGAGTTATTTAATTTGATTTTATTCTAGAATCATCGATGATATATTCTTTTTGTGTAGTTGTTTATTGAAGAACGGCATATACATATAGCTTTCTTGGTGAGTTCGTAGTAGGTATACAGGAAAAGGAGAGGCTTTTGGTTGGCATTATGACAATACTGTAAACATAAAAACAAAAACAGGATGAAAGGAGAAGAAAGAGTAGTCCAAATTCTGGTTGTGTGAGTAAACATAAAAAAAGTACACACAGTATTTTTGTACCATCCAATGTTTATGATGATCAACCATCAACCCACATTGCATTTATACTGTTAGCTCTCTGAACCACAGTATAAACTGTTATCACGTGGAGGTTTAAGGTATGCATGTGACTTTTGGACTTTGAGACTGACTGATGCTGCTGCTGACTGTTCCATATTTTCTCTCATATTCTGAAGTTCTTTCTTCACGATGTAAGTATATCAATATTACATTATTGCATCATGAAAACATGATACCATGATTGAGCAAGCAATGTACGTATGTAAGTATATATACGGTTGTCTAATCATAGCTCAGAGCACGGGGAAAGACAACGTGCCTTATGCTGCTACAACGTTTTAACTTACATATTATAGTTACAACCAACCAGACAAAAACCGTACTCATAATTAGTGATATTGATTCCGGACTGGTTTAATAATAAATCCACGTGCAGCAAATTTTCAAATATTGGGATATTACAGAACATTTTCCAAATAAAGTTTCAAGGATTTATGCACAACACAACAGCACAACGCTTAATTGATAATTGTTTATTCATGTAACAGCTAAGAATAGCAAAGAAAGTGCAGTGTTTTGTAGGATATATGAGTACATTTTTTTTGCTTTCTTTGGATTAAATGCTGAGATTTTGTGAGCATAGCTATATAGACGTAATTCATTACGTAACTTATAATATAATTAAGGGCCAAATCATAATTGAGTTATTATAAATGCGGAGGAAATTGGGAAGGATAAAAGTACTGCAGCGTAACAGCTTGTGGCACAGATTTAGGAAAACTTTTGCATTATGTCAAGTAATCTACATTGTAGGAGATAGCAATAACAAACACATGGGAGATGGGACTTTCCTCGTTAACTGAACTAGCCAAAAGCCAAATATATGTAAGGTAAACATTTCTTGAGTAGAACAAAAAATAACCTGAAAATATTGATTTTTGGCCAAGTTATAACGGTATCCGTTTGCTTGAAGAGCAAGAGTGCACAATGTAGAAGTTTGTATTTTATATGGATCCAAAGCAAAGTCTCTCGTATGAGAGCATACAGATGTATATATGTATATCTACTATAGACCCTCTTTTGTAACAGAATCGGGTTGTTCCTATAAATAAATCCTGGCGAAGCCAAGCAGACTCCTTATATTTTTCAGGTCTGGGTCGGTTGGTTGTTGCCCCGCTTTATTCGGTCGTTGAAAATCCCATTACAGGCATCACATAAGTACATGAGCCACTGCTTATATAAAAACTTTTACTTAAAGGTATGTGGAAGTCGTAATGGTGTAATAAAATCCATCAAGCACGGAAGGGCTTCCTTCACTCATTTTGAATGTTTGACAACAAAAGTTTCCTAACTAAATTTGATCGTTTGTGGTCATGGAATAATAGAGGCGTCACACGGCTCTAATTAAACCTGAGACAGAAAGTCAACTTGGTTTGAAATAATAGGGAGGGAAATAAGTACATAATATATAAAACTAGTTATATCATATCCGTATCTGATTATTCTGTCTAAAAATAGAATGCAGGGCAATGGCGTGAGAAATGTTTCAAGATGCCAAATTAGCTATGACAAAAAAATCATCACACGTCACCACAAATTTCGCTCATTCTTTCATAACGATAAAGGAATTGTTCCGAGTTTCACACATAATAAAGGTCTCATTCCAATGTATTATGTCATGTGTAACATGGTATTAAATTGAACTGCTTTTTGAAAAGTGTAGGCCGCCGCAAAGTGTACATAATTTTCTAAAACGAACCTTATAGAATACAACAAAAAAAAAGTAGTCACACGGGTGGGGCTGGACCGTTTTTAGCCAGCAAAAAAACATCAACAAAAAAATGCTTTTTGTTCCATTTTCCCCATTATGATTATGATATGATGTATGTGCTCTGTGCTCTGCTTTCCGACTTGAGACAAGATAGTTTTTGCCCCTTGTGACAAATCTTTAGAGAAACATGAATGCAAGTCAAAAGTCACCCAACTCTTTTAACTTACGTATATTTTGGCATCATGGGAACTAAAAAGGAGACGAGACCACCATGCTCATATATCACTATCAAACTCCAAACTCGTGCATTGTTATTGCTACCTTACATTGCATTACATGCACATACTTTTGCGTTGTCAATGCCTGAGGAAATGTGTGCGAGACTGAGACATAAACAAGCTTCCAAAGTAAGGGTAACAACTTGTATGGTATATAGAGATATATTAAATGTATGCAAATAAAGGCACATGTTTGCCTTTCAAATGACCTGACTGAGAACGAGAACTGTCTGGGTGTTAACTCGGTGCGTTTCGGTTTCTCGTGTTTGAACTATATCCATGCAGACATCTATAACATAAGCTTTTGGTTTATGTATATCTACCAAGCTTGAAAGAAGGTGTCGGGGAGTAGCGGAAGTTTAGCAGTTGGTAAAACCAATTTTCTAAGATTCATTAACAATCCATACAGAAACTGACCCGTGCATGCATACCGATTATATATCATTCGTTAATTAACTTGGACTTTGAAATGGTTGGAAAAGATGCTTTGGCAAAAACCAAGGACGAATTTTGAAACAACGGTGGTGCAAAAGGCGACACTCAAAGTAATTTCAATTTCCAGTCGTATTGGCATTGGTATTGGGCAGAAATATATATCTCATTTCAGCCAGACATGTCATGTCACCTAATCGCGACTTTAGGTATATACATGCCTGACCGTTATACGGAATGGCCTTATAATATGATGTTATCTACACATTCCATGTTGAATATGCCATTGTTTCAACTGCACGCAAGGCGACTAAATGAATAATATAGTGCAATCCTCCTACCATGTACCTAAAACCCGTGTTATGCTTGTCTCAAAGAAATCGGATGACTGCTGTTCGGCTCCGTAACTTGGCCTCCTTTCAATAGGAAAACGCATGGTACAAAATTGCATGGTAAACATTCGTCGTCCACACAGTCATACACCGACAGAAAAGTGATACAACATAACGTGTTTATCAATAATAAACCTTCCAATTGTAGCAATCTAAAATGCTTCGAGTCAAAACAACTTTTTCCTACAATATTGAGCCTATCATTCCAGACAATTTTCATGAATTTCTCTTTTCTCCATTGTATTAAATGGACGGAGCATGACATGACGCATTGGATTTTCTTTCCTTCTGTTTGTGCGATGTGCCCCATTTACAGTAATATATATGTTTTCTGTGCGAGACACTAGTTCTTGCCATATTGAGAGTAAGAGTAAAACTTAATAAGTTTTTGTTCCATGCAATATGGAACTATTTTATCAAGTAGGTAGTTTAATATGAAAGTATTCGGTTCAGCTACGCTTTGGATTTTCTATTGACTATCAGCATGTTATTATTGCTTTTTTCCTATGGACGTTTTCTTTTCTGCACTTTATAAATGTTTTTCTTTAGAAAAACCACGCAAAAAACAGTTCCGTTTTAACAAAAGCCCACTGGAGAAAACATGTTTTTTCCCAACCTGTTTGTTTACTTTCCTTACAGTAGTTTTTTGAGTAATGGGCACACTTATTTTTATCCTTCTAGTTATCCCTATTCATGCACTTTTCGCAAACATTCCGAGTAAATGCTAGTAAACATGGAATGCAATGTAATGTAAAACCACAGACATAATTTATATAGTAATTAACTGACATTAGTTAGAGCATCTGTAACGGATTCGTGCCCACATATTGAGCTAAATAAATAGTATACAGTAGTAATGGACAGACCTAACTGCGAATAATATATAGGTTGTTGATTATAAATCCATCATTTGCTGCTACTACCCGTTCTCAAGGTAGGAGGAAAGCAGAAAGTATGTGTGCGTACGTACAAGTACAAGCTGGTAAAATGCAGTGTGACGACGGGGAAAATGAACCTCATACCTAAGCACCCGCACGTGCTGAAGCGGATCGATAAATAGTAAGGTAACCTTTACGACGCGACCGAGTCATCCTTGAGAAATGGGAGAGATAATATGGTTTGTTTTGCTCAAAAAAACACACCTGCCCATGCACCACTGACTATGGTTTTCTAACAAAATTTGCCGTTGTTTTTTTGCTTCTCAAAAGCATTCTAGTACCAACTAACTGTAATTGCATTTGAAGTTGGTATTGTAAGTAATATTGTAAATAGATTGAGAATTTTGCATGCATCATTGACATTGATTTGGTTGTTTTTACTAAATTTTCTTATATACAAAGTACTGCATATATTTTAAATTCAGTTTGTTAAAGCAACTTGATGCTATCATGCACTAAATGCAGTTTTGCTCTACATAGAAAATATGTCAATCAAACTGTTGTAGGGGCTGGCCGTATTATATTACTGGCAGAACAGTTTAATTGGGGAGAATTGAGATGAAGAGTGTCTTTTGTCTATCAACACGAAGTTGCTACAAAGTTCTGTGATTTAATTAGTATGAGGAAACTTTTTTGTTCATAAAAACTACTGCTCCGTTTTTAGATTGTCTTTGTTCCAACTAGACCAAATATTTGGCAAAAGTGCCCGAGTATTTTTATTTTTTGTTTGCATTCCGCACTGAAGATGAGCTCAAAATTTTCCATAAGTTCAAAGAGGATGTTATACAAGGGTGTGTTAATAGGCTGTTAAAATTTTAACGACTTTACGTTAACATTTATTTGCAGAACAGAATAAGACGCCTTGCTAAAAATCGTCTTCTGCAAACAGAGCAGTCTTTCCTGAGTATTTTATTTTTTGCATAACTTTTCTCAATTTAGCCATAAAAAGGACGACCACCAAGATTTTGAGTTCCACGAAGTAATCAAAATGTAACTGACCCGTCACTGAAATGTATTGGTTTAGCTTTGAAATTTACCTTGAAAGCAAAAGCCGTTCTTTGTTTTCAGAAGTACTTGTTTGGCTTCTCATGCCCGACTTCCTTTGTATTTTCTGACTCATCATATAGCGTTATAGCTAAAACTAATAAAAATACGCTTCTACTATATTTGTATTCCGCCTACATTAAAAAGGATGCGTGCAGAAACAGTGCACAATGCTCAATAAAATATATGCATATGCTAATTTGCCAGACCAAGCGAATTCCCTTGAAATTAGACGTCTGTGTGGCGTGTAGAACGGGTTGTGAAAAATTCACTAGTCTAAGCAAAAGTATAAGTTGTTTTCAGACTTTTCTTGGACTTGAGGTGTTGTATATTAAAATGAAGTTCCGCAGAATTGTTTGTGTTTTCTACCCCTGACATGATGCGTGTAAGCAAAAGGTACCTACTGCTATGGACGTGCTTATACCGTCTGCAGCATGTGTAACAAGGGTTTCTTTAATTTACCTCTTGCCATGCCATATGTCGCCATTTTTTTGGTAGGTTTTGCAATTTAAACGTTAATCAAGAAAGGCCTTGGCAAATAATCGAACCGGCGGACACAAATATTGTATATTCTGACAAGGGAAAGAAAGAGTAAAAAAAATCATATTATGGAGCAATTATGTTATGAACAAATGTTATCAAATTGTATGCGCTACCACGCATTTTTACGGCCAACTTTGACCTCTTTTTGAAGGAATAAGAATGCCGGCCGGCCGGCAAAAGCGTTTCATATTTATTAAAAAAATTACATTATGTTATTATATACCATCAACTGAATCATAGGAAAATTAATCAGTCTTGAGTTACCCATGCGTTTCAAAGGGATTGCTTTGTATGAAATCACTTACAAAATATATATGTTTTAGGTGTTGGTTTTACAAAATTTCTATTGATGCTTGATGAACAATCTGTACGTATACAAATATTTTTATTTTCCTTGTATGGAAGCTTATTGATGGTACAATATAATAATGATTGTGATTAACAATCCTTACTGCCTTATTTGTTTGCTTAAGGATAAACTAGTTCTCAATTTGGGATACAAAATGATCAGTTTCCTATTTTTCCGTTAAGGAAACCGTTTGCCTATTTTATCCGTGTCAAAACCTTGAATTTATCAATGTAGGGTGTTTTGTGTTTTGTTCTGAATCATAGGAACAGCAGTTGGTGTTCCACAGAGAAGTGAATGAACTAGGTTGATCATTGTTTTTAACAACGACATACATACATACATACATGAGAGTAAGCGGTTTATATTACGACTCCTTCGAGACTTCCTCTCGTAGTACGTAGTAGCGTGTTCGACTTTTTTGTTGTCCAGTATTAAATATACGTTTACTTTCGTTTCGGTTGAATAATGAGGAAGTGGGATGGATGCTAGAGTTCCTTGGCTTGATAATTCAGATCAAGGTCTTGCTTGTTATTATGTTGTTCGAATACTAACCCATAAAAAGCTTACCGGATGTTAGATGGAGGAGTTTGTTTTTTAATTCGATGGTGGATTCGACTCCGAAAGGAAACAACAAGTCATGAAATGATGCCTCTCACGCAGGCAGTAGCTTTACTTTTGCTACGAGAATTAGGCTGTCGATGTCCAGATGCACTGCACAGTAGCAGTCTAAACACGCACGCTATATGAAATTTGTAATGTTATATTACTACATCCATATTCGCAAACGGCAAAAATAGTACAAACACAAAGAGTACAATTGAGCCATTATGATGACACAAAAGGGCTTGTCCCATTTCTTGGAATTATAAACGTATACTCATCTCAAAGGAAGTTTCTAGTTTCTCTGAATTTACATGTGTTTGTGTGCCCTGATCAAAGGAGCCGAAGAAAAACACTTGGACTTGGTACTCGCAACTGGTATGAATCAGCTTTCTGCTTTATCATCAGAGTTTTTCGCTATGCCAAAATTCCTCGTATAGTGATGTGATGATGATAGTCCATTATCATATCACGTAACATGTGTGTGTGTTCACTACACCCAGTTATCAGATAAAGTTTGTTTGTAAACATAATTACCTGCAGCTCATAAAACACGTAGAATAACACTTCAATATTACTTGTTTCATACCTGTTATATACATAGTATCATATTTGGTATCATATCATATCACTCACCGGTGGTCCACAATTTGCTGCATCATCAAAATATAAAACTCATTATCAGAAAATCAGTACGTTGCCTATATGTGAACATTTTTCTTGGAGTCTCAGCTCAGTCATACTTGCTTTGTACTGACTGTAAGTATAGTAGCACATGATTATGATTGTCGTTTATCATCCCAAAAGTATCATCCTATCACATGCATCATCACCATCATCATCTATGAGATCAGTCATCGTCTCCGTAAGTACATGTTAACGCCACCAACGCAGGTAAAAAACTCAGCAAACATTGCCTCCAATCATCATTGAAGGTCACTAGACCCCGAAAACTATATTGCTTGCTGGGAGCAAAAAAACAATGCCCAAATCGACACATGCACTTTTTTAGCTATCCTTTGTTTGACTAATACAATACATAAATGACGCACTGAACGATAATAATACATCTATCTACAACACAACTATGGCCATAAGTCATAAGAGTCATAAGTCAAGCATCTTTTGAGCATACAAAGATTACAAAGATATCAGTAGCAGCATGTATTATTTTACATACGTAATATAAAAAGTATATGAAATCATCAGTGCTATTTATCAGTCAGAGCAAAACATTTTTATTGTTGATTGCCACTTCTTTTCCATCCAGCATCTGTTGCAATGCTAGTTACATTTTTTCTCTCTGTTTATTCCACCTTGACTGTTTACATTGGTTTTATGGAGTAAACAAACAGTAAAGACCAGAGACGCTCAAGGTGTTCTCTGAACAAAAGGTTGGCGAGTGCCGCGTGTAAAAATTTCTCAATGTAGTTTTTTATAGAGTTGAAGGAAATAAATGATTTAGCACCACCAACATCCTCAAATGTAAAGAGGACTCTATATAGCAGCATATATATTTATTCTTGATTGTATGAAATGAAGCTTTGTGTGTAAAAGCAGCCACGTTCGAGCAAGACGCTTCATGTGCATGTACATAATTCAAATGGTTTAGGTCACAGTTGTTATGATGGAGCAGCAAAGAGCATTCTCAATAGACGTAAACGAGGAAAAGTGAGAGAGAGAGAGTTATTATTATAATTATTAAGAAATGTAATAATAATAAGTCCCTTTTCGCTCTCTTAAAGGGATCTCATTTATTCCATTGTATGTATTGCGTCAGGCTGTTGCTTTCTGCTTCTGGCCTATGGCGAGCTAACAGTTTATGAGCCAGGTGCGTTTCTTGGCTCGTTTTTGTGTAAGATATTTGTATAAAAAGGGATCTACTTTGGTACGTGGCTACTTCTTTTAAGAATTTTCTATAATGGTCCCGTCATCCTTCGTTCATGATCTGTCCGAGATGTTTCATGTTGATTACATTACCTTTTGCCCTTACCACCTTTTCAATTCCTGCCACAAGTCTGGAAATACTTTCATCATCTTTTGTCCAGAAATAATATCATATACAGGACGAGTTTCTTGTAAAGGTCTTTGTTACCACCACCTTATGCGTTGCACGCGATTCCGTTTTAACGGGCTTATTTTTACGAGTCTATTGTTGATTGTCCACTTCGATATTGTATTATGTATTATTGGTATTTGGTGTTGTTACAACATTTGGTACGTTACGTATGCCATGCAATGCGTCTTCCTTTGTAGATGCAAACAGTTCCTTCAAAATCGAAGGATATACATTAAGGAGACGGCTCTTATACTCTTAATCACAGCCCCCAGGAAACTAGTTCATTTTGTATTTTTACGCGCATGGTGGTGGTAGGTAGCAGTGTGATGGTAGTTGGTACACATCATCAGAAATCATCTTTAGCAAGACGAGATACCTACTTATTAGGTAAAAAGTGCAGGTATGCTCTTCTCCTGGAAGGTATAGGGTAAATTATTTGGAGTTTGTAGCTTCATAGGTAAGTAGCTTTGATGCCTGCAGGCTTTGAAATTCCTAAGGTCGATCATTGCCTCGATGTTATGTCATGTCTGATGTTGAAGAAATCGTTTACACTTCTGATTCCAGTCCCAAATCCCAACATCAAATGCAGTTTGAATTATACGCTATTGAGCTTCCCATCTTTTATGTAAACTCACTTGACCAGAAAGAAACGTTGAATAAGAAGGTTTATTTCATCTTGCTCAATGCATCATTTCTATTCACGAGTAAAAAAAGACGCTTTTCTTCAAAGACCGTTCTGAAAGACAGCTGCCGTGTTGTAGTAGATATTGTAGACTACTCCATTCCATGTTATTTCATTCTCCTATTTCATCATGACTCAAATGGCTTGGCTTTTCGTTGTGTTTTGTGTTACGTTACAAGAAGTCGTTCTTACTCCCCGTCATCATTGTTACGTGTACATTATATTCGTGAGTCAACCTTTTCCTTTATATTTTATGCATAAACAATTCCCTGCAAACAGTGTGCATTGAGCATTACGTAAACTTGCTTGTTCTTGAAAACGACGAGATTATGCGGTAGGAATAATGGAACAAGATGTTGTTGAATCATTGAATATCTGTAAACAATAAAATGGAATTCCGCATTATACACATTCCTCCACATCTTTTGAAAACGTACATTCGTACACACAACCATAATTCGAAATCCAAGAAAAACGTCTCCTTTTGCAGCATAACTTGCATCATTTGTAGACACATTGTAATGTAATGTAAAATGTATGTATTTGCATTTGCACAGTGCAATATGCATTCATTCAAGAATAGCATCATCATGATATTTTATGGTTGTACTTGTTTCTACCCTTTTTTTACCCTCCCCCAATCCTGGCTGCTTAGGAGAGGACATTTAATAAAGAAACTGAGCGCTTTCTTAAGTACCATCAGCTTAAAATATGCACGCACCGCACTAACTTCGCCAGCGTGATTTTTTTACCTTTTTTTACGGTTCCTTCATGCCTTCCAAGAACAAATATGCTATGCTATATGATATCCTCGCTTTACCAATACCCAAGAATAAATTTACCATTTCATGGGCATTCTATATCCGTCTGCATATTGGATATTGTTACACTCGTTTCTCCAAAGTCCAAATTGTAACCGAAAACTTTGTAGCATTTCTTGTACATTCTTGCTCCCTTTTACAATGCAATGGTAAAATTGGTAATGCTACAGTTAAAATATCGGATTAGGCCGGCAAAGTACCTTTCCATCCTAAAAATATATGCACTCTGTTTGCACTCGCTACCTAATGATTATCATTGTTATTGTTATGAAATGGAATGTTTTGGTTCTGAGAAAAGGCAGCCAAACATCCCATCGCCATGTTTATATACATACATATATATATAAGGATATAAGGTCCATTTAATGCCTTTCTTGATACTGTTATGACTCCTCAGGGTAATTTAACGAATACTCATAGTGGATGAAGCAGCTTTACGAACGTACAATTATTAGACTGCTGCGTGTAAATGTGCTATATACATACCTGCGATGATATTACTTACTGAAATGGTGAATAGAAAACATATAATAATGCTCCTTAAAAATATAAAATGTGTGCAGACAGAAAATATACTATATACACACACAACTTCACACAATGTGTACAACCACAATGCATCAAAGAATGATGGTTAAAATGCTTTTGAATGGTTCCATCCTGATCTCTGTGATGCATACTATAGTCAAGTTGTACGTTGACGAAG
This sequence comes from Orchesella flavescens, assembly GCA_964034955.1. Lineage (NCBI taxonomy): Eukaryota > Metazoa > Arthropoda > Collembola > Entomobryomorpha > Orchesellidae > Orchesella > Orchesella flavescens. The sequence goes on along the minus strand of OZ035956.1, from coordinate 37,794,849 downwards.
GAACGTCTGAATCCAAATCCAACTTGGCTTTTACACACACACACACACAGGAAAGAAGGCATTACTTTATTTGGTTACGTCAGATTGCGATCACACGATTCATGGTTGAAAATTATGCATCAGAACTAGAACCAAAGCAGACCATTACCTTGCCGTATGTCGGAAAGTGTTGAGGGTGCCTGTTGCTATTGAGTTTGAGCTACTTCTTCTTCGTCTTCTTCTCCTCCACCTCTATTCTATTGGGAATATTATTACCCATCTTACCATACCATACATAACTCAGCGCTGCTTCATTTTAGTTAGTCAGTCAGTAACTAACTTACGTACACACAACAACACAGCCCCACATATTGCTGCTGTGAGAGAACTTGTTATCGCATTGTCGTAGTTTGTATGTACACATTGCGTTTTTTTCTCTACACACACACAAACTCACTGTGTTATGTTATGTTCCGAGACTCTCTTGTTGTTATGTACTTTATACATGCAGCATAAAACTTTTTTTGGGCGATCCCCCCACACTTGCGTTCTGTGTATGAGCTTGCCTTTTCCTCAGTTCACTTGTGACTGTTGACTACAGCGGACGTATGCAAGCTTACGTGGAGTAGAGAGCTCTGAGAAGCCTATAAGTAAAAACTTGTTTTTGTGAAAGTACTTCATAACGAATAGAACAGTACTCAGTAGTAGTACACGCTCACTTCAAACTCAGGAAGAAGTCTGATTCATAACAAATAATAAAAACAAATCAAGTGTTTACAACACTTCAACGGAAAAACTTATTTACCTGCAAATGCAAATCTGATCACGATTTTTTGCTGTACGCAAAATAATAAAGTGAATTAAAAGAAGAAGAAGAAAAAGTTTTGTGAACAAAGAATTTAAGTGAAGAAGTTGTTACAAAACTCAAAAGAAGTGGATAATATATTACTATTATTGGATCCTTTTAACTCGTAAGTTACTTTACTGGAAATCCTTTCTTCATCATCTTAATTTGATTTGAACATACATAAATTACAATTAGAAGGGGCAAAAAATATTTTTTTTCATATTTGAGGTGCATATATGTCCTATGCTAAAAGCCATGTTCATTCATGGGCACATGGGTATCGTTGTCCTCTAGCAATGTCATGCGAAAATTTATGCATTTTTACTTGAACTTCATTGTTGCGGTTTGTGCCTTGAGACGCTAACTGTAAACACAAGTACATTGCTACAATACAATACTACTGCAGGGAAGCATAGGAAATTATTCATCTTTTTGACCTTTGATGATTCTGTTTCGTAATGTTGAGTTGTTGAAGGCCATTTTTATTTTTATGCACTTCTCTATTTCTCTCCCTCATTTACGCGAGAATGAGTCGACACACACACGTAGTACGTGTCTGTAGTCTTTTTTTGTTGTTGGAGGCTGAGGAGTTCTGCTGCGAGAGCTAGAGAAGCGATTGAGAGAAGCAGTGTGTGCTTCATGTATACAATCTTACTCATCAGATCAGATCACATATTATTATCATCACCGTTTGGAATGTTTTATGCAGGAAGGCAGACATGGATCATCATAACAGTTTGTGTGTGTTTTGTATATCCTGTATGACCTTGTAGCTACCAATATTACTTACAACACAAATTCGCAAGTTTACAATGGTAATTTGCAGGTTTATGTATTATTGCAACCAACCTCTCTGATGATGATCATATCTATTAACAAGAGTCTGTTGCAAGTAGTTGAATGCGGCTAGCAAACTCCCATATTTTATGGTGATCTTGACTTTGCACTTGAGCCAACAAAAAAATCCTCACATGAATGGTAGTCATCATCCGCTATGCATAAAGGATATATACTTTAAAGGTTGTAAGGAAACTAAGCCAGAGTTATTCAAGCAATATATTTTTTGTGTTTTTAACCACTACCTAACACAATTTTCGGCTTTGTTGCTGTAGTAGGAGGTGGGTGTGAGATAGTAGTAAAAATAATAATAATACAGAGAGAGATATCAAAAAATAGTTCATTGTGCCCATTCATTTATGTTATTAAACAACCTCATTATCTCTACCATTCATAGATAGCTACACGTAAGAAAGCCAAGGTAAAACTGAAAGGGAGGAATGAGGAATGCTACTTTTTGGCAATTGCATAATTTCTGTTTAGGTTATGAATGGTTAAAACTCAACCAAAACAAATCCCGATATATCTAGATCTAGCGTACATTTTGTGTTTGTTTTTCGTACTACAATGTTGAGTTCTTATTGCGTGAAAATGAAATACGGAAATTCTTCTATCCTTGCAATTCTATTTTGTTCGGTAGTACTGCTTTTGGCATCTTTTTCTCTTGACGGGATTCACAACCTTCTATCTTATCACATCACCTTATGTTGTTGACTATGAGGTGTGGGAGTGATCTCTGAACATCTCACTATGTGCTGTAAAATCGGCGTATGCCACACTCTTTTTTTTACAAACATCATCATCAACTTATCTTTAGTGACTTAAAAAAATCTTTGATGATTTTTAGAAAGCAATCATAATTATTTTTTCGTTTGGGCAAACATTCTACCGTAATGCTCTTGTTGGGAAACACTGTACTGTAATGTAATCATAGATAGACTATCGATTTGAAACGGCAGATTGCAACGGGCTTGCCGAAGCCGAAACGGATGTAGGGAGGCAAAGAGAGACGAGTGGCAGAGATTTCTGATTTCATAGTAATAGCGGTTGTAAATGTTATATGATATAAATATTATTTAGGAGCGTGCCCGACTTAAGCTTATAATATATAGGTAAATAGAGTACCTATAGAAGGAGAATGATTCGAGAAAAAAAACACGTTCACTCATGCATGGCAGCTGTTACACGTAGGAAAATGAAGTAACGTGAAAAAAAATCTAGGAAGCAATTTTTCGGTTATATATTGCATGTCGGAATATCATTTACGCATCCCTATAAACGCATATAAAGTTGGATTAATATAGGAATGAAAATATATACATATAAGGAATGAATCTATAAAAGACCCTTTTGCCATTGTAACTCTGAAGCTGATTACGTATTCTTTTTATTTTGAATTTATAGAAAGAGAACCAACTTTCGTAAGAAAAAGGGAGCTTACGAAGAAGAAAAGACGACCGACCTACTTCCATATAATATCACATATAAGCCAACCTTTAAAAAAAGCTTTCCAGTTGTGGATCCCACGGATTTCATGACCCATTGAAATCTTTTCAAGTCATCGTATTTACAGTGGACGGGATATTGAAGCAAAGCAAGGTCTCCTTTTTATTGCATCAACGTAAAGAAAAAAAGGCTGAGAACTGGACAAAAAAATATTATCATCCAACAAATATATTTTGTGAGTTCATTTAAAACTACTAAAAGTACACGGAAACCTCCGTAGACCAAAGTGAGAACATTCATTGATTGAGGACGGAAGAAGGGATCTCACGCACCACCACTCCTTTGTTATTGTGTACATTGCGTATGCACACACAAGGAAAAAGAGAGCGATAATATATATCTTTGGTTGACAACAACTTGAACAAGAAAAACAACACCCTATTTCATGTGAAACCCAAAGTTCATCATAACGAGAGCAAAATAACAGATAAAAAGGAAGCAACAAGCTCAGAAATGCCGGGGAAGAAGGCCCCAGACTATTTCCCATTGAATCTCAGCATGAGTGGTATTGCAGGGATCGGAAAAGGAAGCTACTACGGTGATGTGAGCCCAGTTTTAGGCTACCATCACGGAAAATTTGATAACAGTGGACTAGGCATGATTATGGGTTCTCCAATCAACACGTTAACAAACAATAGCCCCAACACCAATGCATTCAGCTTGTCTGAGTACATTACTCTTAATGGGATCCCCCCAGTTAATAGTGAAGATGAGGAAGAGGATGAAGATGATATTGTCTCACAATCTGGCTCAGAGTCTGTTTCCATTCAAGGCTCGGACGATTTGGATGTGGACATTGATGATGTTGACTCATTGGTGCTAAACATTCGTGACAAGCTTCAGATGGCCCCTAATGGTAGTGGTAGTAGTGTCACATCTCATCATTGGACTTCCGTAGGATCCTTAGCTAACGACTCGACAAGTGAGTGTATTAGTCCTGCCAGCGGAAATGAATCCAATGATTCACTAATCCATCATCATCACCACCACCACCATCATCATCATCACACTAGTCCCTTAAGCTTCCCATCTAATAGCAGCATCAACCCATCATCTAATAATAGCAGTAATAACAGCAGCAGTAGTAGTCACCGTCGTAGGAATCATCCTTATACCCATGTTCGCTCCATGAATTTCAATAACCATCAACTCAATAGGAAACAAAGTTGCAGCAGTAGTGGGAGTAGTAGCAACAGCAGTAGCAGTTCTAGTAGTGCTAATGTAAATAATAAAGGTCACAATAGCTACTACAGAAGATTCCATCCCAATCCACCAGGAAGTATTGGTAAAGCCAAGTCTAACTCAAGTCACCAAAAGAACTGGTGGGCTACCAGTGTTAGCAAAGGGTGCAGTAGTGGAAGCAGTCTCTCCAAACAATTTAGTAGAACAGATGACCCTTTTCAACTCCTCCAAGAACTTTTGGAATCAGGTAGTCTCATTAAAGAAGCGGTGAGGAGACTCAATAGGAAATGTTTAAATTCTAGTAATGGTAGCAACACCAATCCTGGCACGACACCAAGCAATTCAATAGCTGGTAGTGTAATATATAATAGTGGGAGTAATAGTACGAGTAGCACAAGTAATAATAGTAGTTCCAGTAACCGATTCTCATTCATAGATGAAGATACTGAAAATAGTTATCCCGTTATACCCGTTTCTAATCAATAAAATGTAGGCGTTACGTATACATGCATAAATACATACATTCTCTATTTTAATTCACGATGATGATAATGACACGCGTATTCAAAAAATCTAGAAGAAATTATATATCTTGTCGTAGCATAAAGCAAAGAAACAAACGTATTAGCTGTTTTCTCTCGCTATAATCATATCTATTATAAATACAATTTACATTATTACTCACCACGGTCAAAGCCAATTCATTGCATTGTAGTTGCAAAGTCGCATAGAATTTTATAGTATAAGGCATAATAGTTAGTGTCTATACAGGACACGAGAGATGAGTAAAGGGTTTTTATTTCATGTATTAAAAAACTATTCAAAGTAAAAATAGCTGATGCATTTTTATATGTATATTTTGATTTGTGAATATAAACTACCAATATTCATAATTCACCCTATAGGTCCTAGTAGGTGTATGTATATCATGTATTATTGTATAATATTACATACATTCATTATTCTATTCTATTCAGAAAATTTCAATAAGCTTCAACAAAGTGTCATGGATCTCTGTTGTTCAGTAAAAAAGAAAAATACAATTTATAGCTAGCAAATCTGGCGTCAACTAACTAAAATTGTTGTTACAGTACGGCTGTACTGGGGTAGTCCTAGATAGGTTTTAGATCGTCATCAATGCAAATGCAAATTTAAGTAATTATTAAAAATAATCCCCCATGTCCAAGTTACTACTGACATGATTACTTACGTTTATTAAAAAAAACTGTTGTTAATTAGTCATTAAGAATCGTTGTTAAATTTAAATATTGTAGACATTATACCTGTACACATTAACTCTGTTGTTACTACTCTGTCGATATATATTTGTGTGTGAACAACATTTAGAAGAGGAAATGTTCATAAGCATAAAACTTTTTAGTCACGTCGGAAAAAATGAAGAATACAAAAAATGAGGTGTGTGAAAGAGAAGATGAAATAAGCTCTCTTTGATTGTAGCTACAAGTGAAATATGAATACAAATAATGATTATTATTATGATGATTGACGATGCTTTTATAAAACTCAATCCGAAACCCGTTCAATTGTTTGTATTAAACGGGTATGGTATATCTGATATAATATAAATGGTAGCAGTTGTCGTACGTATAAGTAAGCGCATTACAAAAAGCTTACCTTTCTTTTTTTAAAAATCAAAGTGAAATTACATGTGACATGACTCATCATTAAAACTCTGCAAACCTCTTTTTTAACAAAATATTATATAAATATGACGATTAATAAATTATAAAACAAAACTGTTCATTAATTCCTAAATATTGTACTACTAATAATGAATATGTACGTAATGTGTATAACTTATTGTCTTTTTTGAAAAAGTTATGTCACTTGTTGAAATATGATAACATATATAGTAATCAAACAATAATTGTGACTGTTTTTGAACTATATTTTTTGAATTCCAAAACTGTATTCCATTCTAAAAAATAATACTTAAAAAAACGATGTTTTCAATGTGGCGCAATCACATTACATCAAACAGAAAAAAATATTGTAGTGCACGCAGATGGAACTTTAGCTAATTCAAAGAAAGTTTTGCGCAAGCCAGAAGAAATATTAAGATATATGAATATAAACGTTCATTTTATCGTGTGTATAGAAAAAGAAGATTTAAAAAAATAAAATAAATCGCGTGTGGTTCTAAAAAAACAAAAAATAATCGTCAGCAGACCGACCAACTTCCTTCATTTTATTTAAAATTCATTTCATACATGCATAATAGCATGGAAATCTTCAGCATTTGCCTAAAAATACACAATATCCGCATTCTCATGAACTCTACGAAATATCAAATTTGATTTAACCTGAATTATTGCATATGAAAATCTATAATAAAAATTGGAGTAAATACATTTATTATACCAGTTCTTTCAATAAATTTCATTGTAATTTTGTAAATTTTATTTAAACTTTTCATACGCATAGAAATACGAATACAAATAAGCACATTTTTATTATTATTGCGGAATGATTATGATTAGCATCAATATTCTTTGTCGCTGTCGCCGATTACGATTTTTTACATTTTTTCTTAGAATCTCGAAACAGGGGCATTCTCAATTTTCATACGCAGTTTTTGAAGGTTTTCATTCACGTCCATTGATTATTAATGATGTTTTCAATGCATAAACCAATCAACCAAAAAACCAACGATGATATAGTTGCATCATTCGCAGTAGCAAGGATGTAAAAATGAACGTTGTAAATAGTAAGTCGTGGAGAAAACTGAAAAACATTTATATTTTTTTATGCTCTCAACCTCCTTTCATAAACATAAATTGGGTTACAAACAAGAGTGATAATACATGAGTGTGACAACACGTAAACCTTGAGTTCTCAAACAAAAACTTATCATCTTCACCCCAGTTTGGATCAGTGTAAATTCGATCCATCCTGTGTGAGAGCGATGCGATATGAGTCAAAAGGAAAAACAAACTAACTCTACTTAAGTGTTTACATGTGGTGAACGAAGTCTTTTTTTTGCTGTAGGGATTTGATATTTGAGAACAAGTAATTAAAACAGAGCGGAGCTGATGATCGGGTGTAAGATTTCTTTAAATCTTATATAGCTACATATTAGAAAGAAAAATACAAATTATGACATGATGATGATGGTATGAAGTACCATTACGTCTAAGCTACAGCTTTAGTTCAGAAAAAGGAATTGAAAGCAAAGGAAGTCATAAACTTTTAACCTTATTAAAAATTAATCTTGTTATATGCCAACTCAATCTTAAATTTACATAATCCGATTTCATCCAGATACTGATGTAATCTTAACTGTCTTGTATTCAACTTGTCCCCGGATTTTATGTTTTTATTATGCTGTTTGAAGCTGAATTAGAAGCTCAAACTCTTACTGATTGCGAGTTTTGTGAGTTCAAGGATGAAGATGCTAGGACACGATAAAGTATCAGTTTGATTCTATTAGATTGTGGAATGTCTAATTATCTACTAGATGAAGAAAACTTTTCCTAAATAAACACATTAATCTTGGAGCGAGACGTACACTTCCGCTTAAAGGCAGATACTTTTAAACGAATAATCATGTTTTGATACAACTACAATCTACATACAGCGTGAACAATTGTTTGGGTCGGGAGCAAAAATAAAACTGGAAGCCAAGAAATAAACTTTCGGCTTGGCTAGACAACTTGTGACTTGTAATCAACAAATCTCGAAAAAAACAGACGCATTTTCTTTTCAGTATGCTTTTTTTTCTCAATACAAGACATGAAAATAGAAACAAGTCATCCTGCTAGTCTGTGGGTCACTTGTTGATAGTGAAAAGCAAAATTTAGGAAAATCTTCTTCCACTTGTACTTAATCTCTTATCGTCAGTCAAGGCAAAAGGAAACCTTCTTAACGTTTTTTTGTGCAAGTGGAAATGAGGATGTACTTACATATATATTCTTTAGTATTAGGTACAGAAGAAATGTGATACGGTGATGACACAAAACTGATACCGCACATCCGATTCGATAAAAAGTGGTTACACACAACACAACATGTGGTTCTGCCTCGTTACCCCATTCATCTTCCAAGAAACCCATAACACTTTTTATTATTAAAGTCTTAATATGGATCTAGATTCAGATTAAAAACAGCTTTACCCCAAACAAATACAAACTAAAAACTAACCATCATGTCATATAGTTAACCCACAAAGCCACTCTGTCTGTATCAAAACATTCATATTAATTTGGTTCCAGCCTAGAATATTTTAATAGTCAATTTCAGCAGCATATCCATTAGCATTAAAAAACATTGTGTGCTTTAGCGTGTTAACTGCAATCCACATATCCACACCACCAATTCAGAAAAAACCATAAATATTCAATATCATTCAACCTGATATTGAAGGTTACGTAAACATGTGACCCACAGATCCTTTCAGTTTTGAGAGGAGCTGTTCCATATGGAATGGAATGAAAACTCTTGCATGTTTAGTTTAACAGGAGCATGTACATAATATTGCTGGCAATTAGAAGCATTTACGTAAGCTCCATAATATTTATATTTTGTACAGAAATAGCTAAAGTAAAAGTATCAAAACTTGCCATTGTTTATACCAAACGAATGAATAAGACGAGGTCTCAAAGCTGCGGATTACCAAGCCAAGTTAGTAGTAGCAGTATGCATGCCATAGGAATCAGGATTATGGTTATAGTTGATAGTAAACGAGAGAAAAAACTTAATATGCGTTTTAAGCACAGAGCAAGAACGGAAAATAAAAAAAAACCAGACAGCGGTTGCAGACAGCATAGCCCATCATTTTTATAGGCAAAGCCGATAGGTATACATCTTCTGTATATACGCACATTGCGATGAAGCCCCCCATACAATAATACTACGACACTATCAGAGCTAAGAGCTAAGGCACGATCAAAATATTACTACGCTCAAGTTTCAGTTGTTCTCAGGTACTTATAAAAAACGCGTATTTAGCTCCATATTTACTTCAGTAACTACGCTGTAAGGAATGTTTACATTTGCATACCTAAATATTTTATTCAGACTCTGTATACCTCTATAAGTCATTGGTTTTTTAAAATGGATGTTCACTATAAGTAATATATACCTATGTATGTTTGTATTTGTATATGATTGGTGTTTATCTGCTAACTATGAGATGAAATGCCCATGCCCGTGCCGTGGTGGTTATTTATTTGCACCTTTCATTATGTTTTCATTCCACAGACGCAACAACGCAGTTTTGAACTTGTTGAGACAAAAATAGTTTGAGTGTTGCACAACAAAATAATAATAAAAATAATTAATGCTACCTTTGCCTTTTGTATTACTAACGAAGATGTTACAAAAATGTATGTATATTACTAGTCCATTAGTACTTCAATTAAAGGTACTAAACCCGCGTAATAAATTTAATTTTTTGAATGAATAAAAGAATTATTTATGTATGCTATAAAGTTTTAACCAGTAGTAACCCTTCCCGTATAATTCTTTGCACGCTAGCCCACCATTCATTCAAGCTATCAAGCTTTATAAACCCAAGCTATAGTTGAGTGAAAATGTAAATAATTCATTTCCTTTGAATGATCAGAGAGTAAAAACCGTGGTTAAATACATTGCTTCTCAAAGTAAATAAAAATGAGTTACATAATTTGTACGATACATATATTAATACACATACTTAATACTTACATGTACAACAGAATATGGGATGAATGCTAACTTTTCGACCACAATATAGTAAGCATATCATCATGAATATTACATGACTATGATACCTTATGAAGGCGTATGGTTTTGGAATGATTAGATTATAATATAACTGGGGGAGGACGGATACAGGTGTTTCTCGGGGCTCTTTGTTGACTTTTTTTGTGAGCAATATTATGTTATCACTGATAAAAATCCATTAATAAACCATATCTAATTGGTAAGTATCAGCAGATTTCTTATCATTTTGTTGAAGTGGCAAATACGCCAAGCCAAAGCCAAGCTTCGCGGAAACCATCACATTTTGTAAATATAATGTATCATACATACTTACTACCCTCACGCCTCACACGTTCATTAAGAAAGCAAAGTATAAATTCCATTAATACATATAAAAAAGTACAACCCTGAAGTTGAACTTGTGTTTCGAGTTGAAGGCTAACTGACGTCATCCGCGACGACTATTTCACTTACTACGACGAAGCTGGGAGCAGAGCGCGTCTGAAAAAAGTGTAAATAGATGGATCGTATGTTGTGGTGTGGGAATTGAAATATAAATATGCAGTAGGAGCAACAAAAAAAATGAGCAAAAACCGAGATGCCTCTTGATCGTAACGTTGCGCAGTACGTCTTTTGACTTTGTATACATATGTACATGAAATCCAGTCAATTGTTTGGTTGGTTTGCTATGCTATAAAGAATCACGTACACACGAACGATTACTGGTTCTGATATTTATAAAAAGCTGTTCTCTAATAATGAATGTTTTGGCTTTGGCACTGTTATATAGACTAAAATGTATAGATCATGTATATAGCATGGCATGTGTAGTCATTTTTTATGAATTAGACTGGTCCTAATTCTTGAAGCGCCTACAAAATGCAATGTAAAAAAATTCAAGAAATGCCATCCTTGTAGCATTACATAGGATGGAACACATATTAGCATACATTTCAAACATGTGCTATAAAAATTAAGTGAATTCCAGTTCCAGTGTCTGATAGCAGAGCTCCATCTGTTTGTAAAGAATCGTATAATTAATCAAGTCAACCCAACACATAATATATGGGTCATATCAATATATACAAACCTACAGAGTTGTAATTTGCTGCACAAATCACATCCGTACGTACCTATAGGCCATGAACCGTGTTCCATGAAATAAGATGCAATCTCAGCATATAGCATAAACGAGTAATTGATTCGGGAAATGAAATTAAGGGACTACGTTTCAGAAAAAAAGTATTCAGGAAAAGGATCAAAGAAAAGATGAAACAGGAAATCTTCAGAATCATACAAATAACTTATAAATTTTCGTCTGAAACCAACGTTGCTAGACTTTCCAAGAATAAAGCGATATTTGGTTGTCCAACTATCTTGAGACAAAACGGACATAATTGTCTAAGCAGTTCGATTTTATGATTGCAAGAGTAAGTTATTGTAGATGGTTTCATTTCATACAAATATTATTTTACAGAGCAGCCTTTTTTTTTAGCTTAACCAAAGCTTATGAGCATACTTAAAAAAGTTCATCAGCGAACTCAAAACCAAAGCCGAAGGGTATCGGGATTAGTACATACATAGAATGTGGAATGTCTTCAAAATGATATATCTAATATTAGTGTTTGTGGCTTTTGATAATAATAAATCCGCTACATTTTCTTATGATGTAACTCGTTGTGGTGCGATGAAGCACAAGTACAAATCATGCCAGCAATCAGCGTCATTATTGTCTGAGATCGAGAACGGGTACATCAAACAGTGGATTTTTTTTATATTTGGGCGTGCCCAGCTTATAACTACCATAAACGTTTCAGGCATTTGCAATGAAAAATAATTTATGCATGAAGGATAGAAGATGATTGACCCAAGACTTACTTTACTCTCTTTAGGTTGTGTTTGCTGACAAGATGAATTTTGCCGTTTCATATGACTCACGTTTTTTTATGATTCACATTTTTACGATTCATAATTTTTATATCTACCAAAAGTATATGAATAAAGAGGTAAATATTATTAGGAACGAAACCATATGTCACATACATATCCACATACCCACTAACTAAAAGTAACAGTTGGTTTATATACAGTTATTTTTTTAAATCAACTCTCACTTCTAAGAACTTTAAACGCTACGCTGGACTTATGATTACATAGCAAACAGTCATTATGGCCAACGAATGTTGACCTCAAAATGTTGATCATAAATGTTTTTTATCCACACATAAAACAATCATCTTCTACACTGATCATGAGTTGTGCAAACATTTAATTGTGGAGATGATTCGGAGTGTTATCATATAATCATGCTATTATTTATTTAAAACTTGGATGATGTACTATATAAATACTATTTGCCATGAATTTCCACAAGCATAAAATCAGGTGGATGGTAAAAATGTACAAAGTGTAAAGTACAACCGACTGAAAAAGACAAAAGTTTGGCATTCACAAGATGCTCATATTATAATTTTAACATACATAGTCAATAGTCAGGACTCAGCAACTTTTAATTTAACAAAATAACTTTATTATTCAATGCTTTAACTAATCCCTATTTTCATATTTGGTCAGCAAACATCATTAAGTAAACATGAAACATGTTGTTGTATTTGCTTTTTGATATGGTCAGGGGAATTCCTTGGTGAAGGTTTAATAAGTAATGAATGTTCGGGTTTGTTAAATTAAGGCAAAGTAATGGTATATTGTATCTGTGTGAAGGGAACAAAGTACAAGCATGTCGTTTGATAATAATTTTACTGCCGGAGAAATGCATTTTACAGGAGACATAGCCACAAAGGTATGAAACGGTATTTGTGACTAACTGACCACTGATTTAGTAATATATATAAACAAAAGCGGCCAATAACAAACTCTATCAATCATTTTATTATTACAAATCTGACAATGAACCTTACAAAACTTGGCTTGAATTTTTTAGATACAAAAATATTTTGGTTAGATGCTTAGCGTGTAACATGCATCATTCAATTCATTCATGCATGCTTTGGATTGTTTTGTATGCAAACAGTAATGATGAATGATCAAATTTAAAATTAGATTTTTTACTTTGCTATGTACTTCCCATGCGGAAAAAGATTTTAAATTTCTCTTCCTCCTACTTCAATTAGCTTTGCTGATTGATACAATCATACGCAGTGCACATGTTGTTCTAAAAGCAATGCATAATTAATGATATAACAAAGTATGTATGAAAGTGCAACTGATTTTTATTCGTAAATTACAAACTAATGTAAAGTGAGAAAACATGTAATTATGCAATGACAACTACTGATGCTGATTTCTTTAGCCAATAGTCGAAAATATCAATAATTCTTTCATATATAGGAATACCAAAACAAACGGTTGAATGCATTTACTGTGATTGTTATGAATTAGTCTTGTTCATTACGTAGCCGTAGCCTACCTTGATGCATGACACTTTAAACTTTAAATATGCTGGTTGAGGAGATCTAAAAGAAAGCTTTAGAATTTAATAATATGCATGTATATCTTCAGCAAAACAAAAACCGTTACTCTCTACTAACCTACCTAAAATATTAATTTTCATGTGATTTCATATTTCAAGTTCATGTAAAAATTCAAATGACACAAATATAATGAAATCTCAACTAGTTTTTCAATCACAGATCAACTTGATTTGATCTTAGAAAATAGGCATGCATAATCATTTTAATTCAGGACCCAATGCTGAAACAAACATTGCAAAACATTCAGGTACTTCGTTTGTATATGAAAATGAAAAATCGTAAACTCATACATTGTGTCAGATTTAGTTATGAAAACTAAGAAATCTACCGGTGAAACAGACACAAACATTTGATACAAAAGAACACTAAACGGAAAGTTTGACTTTTACTACAGTCAAAACAGAATGGAAATGTACCTGAAGTTTGCAGCATAAAACTAATTCGTAATTCATTCATTCAATTTAACCACAAGCTACAATTTATTACTATTACGTATCGGGTAGGTACAAATCAAAATCATCATATCAAAACACACACCTACTCCTCCGTGAGTACAATGTGTGCATAATATTTGTGTGTATGCTCTCAATTGTCAATTTGTAGATAGCATATTATCACATCCCCTGCAAAACTATTGACTGTGTAACTTGTTTTGAATTTATTCATTTCATTCAGTTTATTGCTTGAAGCAATGCAATGTTATTTACGTCAACATTAGGGAAGTTGTTTGCCCCTGTTTCTCGAATTTTTCAATGTTTACGGTAATTTTATCATGTACAAGGCTTCGGGTATATCTCCTCTCCTATATGTCCTATATTATGTATGATGCCACACGTGTATGATAGAATAGACAATGAACATGAACAGGCATACTAAATAAATAAATAATGCATTGTATTTCATTTCTCTTATAGTAAAAAGTGCATGCAAATGTTTTTGTTATTCAAGCACTTTTCTGGTTAATAGTTTGTTTTTGTTATTATACTGCAGAATATTTTCGAATGTGCCAGAATCTCTCTCCTTATATTCATTTCAATATCACTACAGTTATCTAATGGTCATGCGATAGGATGATGATGATGATGATGATACATAATATTATGAACTATCAAATGAACGCAATATCTAATGCTTTGAAAGCAACCATTTACGCCACCATAAACACTATAGAGGTTTGACAATTAAGCAGTGGTATCATTTACGACACACGTACTTGTAGTAGTAGCTGAAAAGGTATGGCGTATGACCACAAGAAGAAATTTTATAGTAAGATTGGCAAGTAAAATGGTTTGAAAAAGTAAAGTTGATGTGCATTCATAGACACGGTCATTCATAGTTTTGAAAAAGTGCTTCAACTTGCAGTGTCAGACAAAATGCATGTAGCATTTAACATTATCATTATTATTCTTCCTCTCTCTCCTCTCATCACGAGTAGTAAAACGACATTGCTATACGTCCATTTGATTGCATGCACTCTTTACGCTTACATACATTAACTTTCAGTCATAATTACATTGAACATCTTACAACAACGCTTTGTGAACATTTTTTTTCTAAGCATTCTGTCGTTTCTTCCTTCTTACATTCATCAAAAACTGCGTTGAATGAATTTACGTGAAAATCGAAGCGGAAGTAAATGCGCAGTATAATGTCTTGGCTAGTTCTACATCTGCCACTTATATTGGTTGCAATTTTGAAAGTTTTTATTATTATAATATTATATTGTAAGTAAGCGGCACATCATGTCGAAAGGAAATCCCAAAACTGAATGATCTCATTCAAGCCCCCAAATCGGAACTTGGACTTTTTACCTTTCAAAACAAGTAGTGATTACTATACTTTAATATTTGTAAACAACGTAGCTATATAAAATAATATACGTATGTATGTCTACCAACTCATCGTTACTCTGTCAGTGAATTTTATGGCATGATGATAATATACAAACACAAACAACGCAAACTGTTAGGGTAGGCAGAGCAGATTTTTAGTGGGTCATAAGGTGATGATGACCTAATATGTCGTATTTGAATGATGAATGATATCCTTATAATTTTTATGTTATATATAAATTTACTGTTACTGCTAACAAGATGTTATGGTTTGTTGTTGTTCCTTTCCCTTTTTCTTCGTTTACATAGACCTACTGTCACCACTTAAATGCATAAATAATTAGTTCTTATTTATACTGTGCGGATGCACCAAATTGAAATTTGTTTTAACACTTTTTTTAACTACCAAGTCGGATTATACATGAATATGTGCATATAAATCAGTCTGAGTTGGGATTGGACTTTGATCTGATCCTTACATGCATTCCAATACGTTCAACGTTGCCTGTGAGTGAGCCCAAACAATTTGCGAATGGTAAGTAATGTAAGAACGCCCATGATTATTCAGTTTTAGCACCCATATAGCCGTTGCAGTTCTAATACACATTTTGCATCTAACACTACTTACTCATTGGATCAAATCTAAATTCTAACCCAACTTGTTGATGGGATATACCTGGCTCACGTTTTTAGTGAAGGATTGAAGAATTGAATACAATGTCAGCTCAGCTTCCTACATATTATTACCCAAAAAAGATGCATCATCCATCCACCTTCCTATGTTGCATGTTGTTGACCACACTTTATACACTCATCTCTTCATGAAAGAAGGTTCTGTTTACTGCTACATACACTATACACTATTCTTTACGCATAACCGTCTTAAATTCCAATGTCTGCCTACAAAAAAACCAGACCAAACTAAACGTAACCAACAATCAACATCATCATCATCATCGTCGTCTGAAAAACAGAACACAAAACACAAACAAAAACAAGGAAGTACCTAAATGCAGCTACGTTCGTTGCACCAAACAATGCAAGGTAACCCTGATGAGGACAACGGTAAGGTAATCTCGTAAACTCTTGCAATTATAAATGCCTTTCATATATTATAGCATCCCGTTCACAACATTGGATTAACATCATTTAAGACTACGCTTACATTACCAAAAACATATAGGTATGAGTCATGGCTTAAAAACTATACGCATTAAAGCATAGAAACTTTGTTGTTGCCGATTTTATTTGCATTAGAAGGTACAGTTTGATTCGAACCAACAAATTTCTTGTGACAAACGGGGGTTGCAAATGCAAATAGCCACAAAAAATGGAGTGATGTTAACTTTTTTCTCTTATAAATGCTTCGCATGCACGCGTAACGTTTACGAATCATGATGCATGAATAAAAGCTTAGGGATTAATAATTGTGAATGGTTTAGACTTTTATAGGCTGTAGCTTCATTGTACTTCGTAAATCAAAGGAGTTTAAGACAAATTAATGCAACATTACACTAATACTTTGCATTAAACGATGGTCAAAGTTCCTTTTGTATATTTTATGTGAAGATGTTTTTTTTGCTGCATTATACTTTTGAATACAGTCGTTTGTTATCATATTATAATTCATTTTTGAAAGGAATCCTTCTTTCGAAAACAAATGAAAAACAAAAAAATATCACAGGATTTATTGATTTGAGTGAGTCATTGCCTTTATTTTCAACAGCATAAAAGCATTTCTTTGACATGAACGTTGCGTTTGATTTGATTCCTCATCTATCATCTAAGCATATATTGCATTCCGAAGAAGTATTGGATAGCTCGGCATATGTGTACGTGGTACATGGTACAATAGTATAGTTGATAGTTGATACTGCGCCGTCGCTTCAAAATCAGAGAAAAGAAAGACCTCAAACAACGAAGTTCATTTTGAATTTGTAAACAGAGTTTAGTATGACGCTGCTACAAGGTACTAAATGTACTCTGGGGGCTTGGAATGTTGTTTTGATTAAAGAAAGAGGTCAAAGCCTTGTTCGTGTTGTTGATACAACATGCTGAAGAAGCTTAAAGAGATTATGGGATACACGTTTTATGTTGTTTGTGTATCATCTTCTGAAGAAAAAAATGCATCCGAAGAGCATCCTCATGATTCATGATGCAAATGACTTTTAGACATACCCATGACGCATGTGTGTGACATCAACTTTAGCAAGCACATGCATAATGTATATGGTGTAAGCAATTCGAAAACACGACGCAGAAATACTTTTGCCAAATAATAAACGCAATAATAGGAAGCGCTTATAAATGATACAGGAATCGGAAAGTGGGATTCAATATGCTATAGGAATTCGGAATTCATTAATATAGGCACTTTCTGAAACTTGAAGTTGGAAATCTGTCCTTCCAATTTATGACAAAAATATGCCCGGTACACTAGCAAATAAACCTAGTTTAGTTGTAGGGAAGCATAGTATCAAATGTCGGCAAAATTACAATGTAAAAATAAATGAGTAGATCAATGAATGCATAAAGGAAACATAATTAGTATTGAGAACTTCAGAGGAAGCACGTTTGATGATGCAGCAAGCAACAATAACCAAAGGTTTGTTATTTTTCCTATTTTGTGATCCATTTTTCCAATCCAATGATCTTACGATGAAAAATTCTGTATCGTAAAGTTGCCTGTCCATGACTCATAAGAAAAGCAATAGCACTGTGATTATCTGGAAAAACCGAATGTTTATCATGAAACAAGAACACACATGACGTGGTCGTAAACGGAAAGTGTTCCTAGTCCTTACATCGACTTAACATATATGCATGGCTATGCTTTTGTGAAATTCAGAATAACATTCCTTGAACTGAATTGATCCAGAAAGTAATGGAGTATAAAATGAGTTCAAGATGGAACTTTTTTCTTTACGAAAAGTTAACAAAACATCTTCAACCACGTACACTCAAACACTATAGCTAATATGATACGATGACCTGACTAGAGTACTGGTAATAAATCGTACATTTAAAAACATTAGATATTCCCTATAATATTTATTATGCATTTACATAAATAAGTACAAGTAGTTACAAAGATATGAACAAAATAAAGTGAATTACCAATGGTTAGAAAATCTAGCAACGGTGTATTAAACGTGTGGTGGACTATTACTACCAGAACTTCCGGAGCTAAGAGTTTCTTCCTTCACCTTCTTTTTATGTTCGTGAGAATGTTTGTGCTTATGGTGTTTATGCTTGTGCTTTTTCTTTTTGTCTTTCTTCTTTTTAGCCTGAAAAATAATAAAATTGATTAATTTTCGAATTAGAACCAAATTATAGTTAAAAAACACGATACATACTTTATGTTGATGATGCGAATGTTTCTTGTGGGAAGAAGCTGACTCTCCTGCCTCTATCTCCCCGTCTTTGGAATCCACCTGTATTATATCAGTGTGATGTTTTTCCTTCACTTCTTGTTCAGAACTTTCAATTTCGATTTCCTTTTCGGTTCTAATAAACATTTCGGGGCCAAAGGAGGTAGGCAACGATGAATCAAGTGCATCAGGTAGTTCAGCTGAATTATCAGAAGCCATTGATTCTCGTTTGGAAGACAGTACACGGGCAGAAGTAATTTTTGGTAGTTCCACCTCAACTATGTCTTCAATTACATCCTGTGAATTGCGAATCAATTATATTGAGTAATAGAACAATGTATTTCAGTTTGTATTTTTAACATTATATGCAATTTCATTTATTGTTACCGGCTTATAATCAATATCCTCTCGAACGGTTATCGGAGACTTTCTCCTAGACGTTATTTCATCAGCTAAATGTTGTTGGGACTCGTCTAGTAGACACACTGGCTTTCTAGTTCCAAACAGAGTGAAGTACAGGTCTACAAGGTCACATCTAAGGCGAGCATCGTTATGAAGATCATAACTGGAATATGAATTATTTCGTTAGATTACCACAAGCACCGTTGCATTAAAATAACAAAAGAAAAAATATCATACTTCATTTTCTTCCAAAGTCTCAAGGCTATTGCTTTGTTGTGAAAAGGAAGTTTTGCTTTGATACGTCGATCAGCCTAGAGATAATAAAAATAACTGTATGAACACAATGAATACATTCTATTACTTTACAATGTTTCTGAAAGAGATGCAATTTGCTACCAACCGATTTTTCGGAAAGACAATGCACAATGAGCCTACTTAGATCATGCCGCATTTGAGGATTTGGATCACTTTCAATAATGTCAAGAAGATACTCAACATCTTCAAGCTTTCCATCGGTTTTAGTGTAATCCACGATAGCCTCAAGTGCAGATAGACGAACATCTAAGAAGGTACAGAAATGTATGCAAGCGAGTTAATCAAATGATGATTAGCCAATGCACTGAAAATAATTCTGGTATACGTATAAGTAATAAAAAGTGTTTATCAAATAACGAAATTTACCATGAAATTGACCATAACAAGCATAATCCTTAAATAGATCAACATGGTTTGGTAAATGCCCAAATTTCTGCAACTTTCTTAATGCTTTCAAAGATTCAACAGTAACTGTGTATTTGTAACACTGCAACATTTTCTCTAGATTTAAACAGCGGGATATTTCTTCCATAATAGTCCTTGTGTCTGACGACAACGATTCTGCAGTAATATCACTCCTAAGGGAAAAAATTAAGTAGTCAAACATTAAGTTAATTCGGTTAATTATAATAACACTAATAACAGTAACACTTTAATTTTACTGTTTGCTTACGCAACTACAGGAGTTACTGTATTTCCTAAGGAAGCAACGAGGGCAGCACGATAATAGTTATCAGAAAATCGGTTTCTAGAATTGTCGTTATATTTAAAGAGATCAATCAAGAACTTGTGGACTTCCGACGGACAAATTCCGTGACCATTTCGTAAAGAAGCCATTGCAACTGGTATAGTCTGAAATAATACATCAAAATGTCAAGTCAATATCCGTAACAGTTGAGTCTTAAAGTTTTAATCCTTGTGCACACGTGTACCTTCAGTAGAAAGTAGTGTTGAAGGTTGGAGAAATCATTTTGTTTTACAACCTGAGGACAAGAAAATGAACCAAATAGTTTCCTAAAAATTGGAAGCATTGCAGGTGGACCTGTCCAGCTAGACACCATCAAGTTGGCTATCTATACAAACATAAAGAATACGGTAATAAATCAAGGTTGTTGATACTGCATATTACATTATCATCTGCACTGTAGTTGGTATGTTCATGATTAATCTTACTTTAGTCAAGCATGAGCAAGCTTCACATCTGACTTTGTAAAACGCCTGTTCATTTTCAATTAAATCGGTTAACGCCATCCTAGATTGTTGATTCGGATATCTATGCACAGCGAAAAGGTATGATCATGCTTCAGTAGTGGCTTGTTTTTAATGCTTTTCTACATTTAATGATGTTTACTCTTACGATTCTAGGGCCCAAATTGCTTCAACTTGGGCTGTGACATCCCTTTCATGTCTAAGTTGATATTGCCACTGAAAATCCGGCTGTCTGGTATCTACTGCCCTTATAAGTGTCATGTCAGGATCAAGTCGAATCCACAGTACAGGAGAATCTGCACTATATTATACAATTCGAATATGCTGATCATAATAATACTTGACATAATATTTAGCAGCTAGTTCATAATGTAAAAAAACAGTTTTTACTCCATGGCACTCAGGTCCATATCTACTTCCTCTCCTGTGCATAATGGAATTTTCTTCTTTTTCTGTCTTCGACTTTTGGAATGACACACTATGTCAGCTTTTGCATGAGTCCCCTCAATTTGTAAGACATGCTTAAAGGTCCCATCCAACTCTTGTAGCGCTACAGTTAATGGCCCAACATATTTTCGTATTCCAAGTTGTTGCAAACATTCTTGTTTCAACTCTAACTCTACAGTGTTACTACAAACCAAGAAATGAATAATTTTGATAACAACTTCATTATTTTAGAATTCATTAATTAGAAACAAAAATAAAACAATCAATCAAAGCAAACCATTCCTGAAATACTTAGTTTATTACCGTTTACGGTTGAATATAAATGACATGTGAAACCGAACATGACCTCCCTGCCTGACCCATTGGTCCATGAATACGGTCATGTCTTTTCCGGTTACTGTAAAAATAGCTCTGGTGAATGAAGCAGTACTTATTAGCATGGGACTAGTTGGATTAGCTCCCGGGGCTGTAAATACAACAAAAGCCAATTAGGTTCCTCATTTATTTTTTTGCTTATTATTTTAAGACGAATCAACATACCAGTTTGTGCACCTTGGGCTGCTGGGGGGTTTGCGTTCAGTGGTTGAGTAGAAACTATTCGATTTCCTGACTCATTTGTTTGAGTAATATAAATCGATGCTAGAGAAAGCTGTTTGTTTAATACCTGACAAAACCAAAAAAAAAATTGTACTAAATAAACATTCAAAATTTTCAGTTACAGTAACGTTAAACTTTAGCTGCACAAATAGATGATAAACTTTACCTGTAACAGCAACTGGTTACCAATTCTATGTTCCAACATTCGTATGGTAAGGTGTGCCTTTTTGGCCAAAACTTTCAGATACATTGGGGAAACAGTTTGAGGATTCGCCAACGAAAAGTAAAAATCACCGTCGCCACCCTCAGTAGGAGCCTAAAACAACTCACTAAGTTAAACGAGATATCACGCTACTTTTTAAAGAATTGGTCAGTAATTTTTTTCAGTTAGTACGTGATTTGGACGTGGAGGTTGCTGAAGTGAGGTATTACTATTGCTGCATATATTTCCTATGCCTGTACTACCAGATGTGGATGACCTGTCCAATAAACTAGGATCTAATATCACGCCCCCATATTGCTGCTCAAATTTGATTACATCTTGAAGTTCCTGTTTCGATGAAGAAAAAGTGAGTTTATCTTCAAACAATCAGTTTAATGTTATTTGGAATTGTTTGAGAATTTTTCGAAACTAAAGTCGTCAAAACTATTATGGTTTCTTACGGAATGTATCCAATGTCTGTATTCGTTATTTCCAAAAAACTTTTTGAGATAGAGTCCACACAAATAATTTGATATTCCTTTGGACAACCAAGCATCTGATGTATGCTGCATAGAAATGTAACACGAATAAAATTGTTCTGCTAATGAAAGGGCAGTAAATTTCCGTGTCACATAAGTTTGGTCAATTATAGCGGATGTGTGGAGAAGATTAGTGCTAAATAAAAAGGACACATTCATAAATTAGCACAATAAAGGGTATTAAAAATAAAGGGTTTCAACACGCACAATGATAAGTGTAAAATGCTTACTCTAAAATGCACATGGACGAATATGAGGTCATTTCTTCAGCCGCCTCATGAACATAAACGGTTTTAAAACTTGAATACGGAAATCTTGTTGCGAGTAGATCTTCATAATACTCAAAGATCTATAGAAAAATGCATTTTAAAAGTTTAGTATGATATTTCATCATTACGTGCATAAGTTCTACAAATATTTAACCTCGTGCGTAAATCTTGATGTCCACCTTAGAAGGTTCATCAATCCAGGTAAGCAGAAATGAACCACCTCATGCATGTTGGGGTCAACATATATTTCAAATGGTCCAACTGCTAATCCAATATTCGGCGCTGCCGTTGGAGTGCTTACATAATAATGATATGTTTTCATTCTTCCAGTTTCCTGCACAGTTTCAACGAGATCGCCACAAGAGATTGCTACCAAATTTTCTTCGACTTTGAATTCTAAATCCCAGGTGCAAACTTCAGAATAAGTATCAATGCAGGGAAACCAAAGTCTGGAGCTGTTCTCGTGTCTTGTTGTAAACATATGAGCTCTCTATAAATAAAGAGAAAAGATGCATTTACTAAAAGGACCAAGGCGTAGTGTACTATACACAACTTTTTCACAGCTGAAACATTTTACACGTACTTCCTGTCCGTTTGGGTCATCTGGAACGAAAAAGTGCATTCCACTTTGCGGATTTTCCAATGAATATTCCAAAGCAATAGTGAATCGACGACCTTCATCAATAATATGGCTCAGTTCTTTTGGAACACGTACTAAGATTTCACCTATTTACAATCATAGTTGTTAGAAAGTTTTATACCATTTCCATTAAAGTACACACTCGGAACTGAACGGTTCCATTCAAGCTGAAGAACTTACCTCCACCTGCATCAGGGTCAACTTCTAGTACTGAGTTTCGATGATGAACTGCAAACTGATCCAGGCTGTACTGATTATTGGGAAAGTCGGGCTCAGTGATTTCCATAGCAGGTTCATAGTACTCAAACGAAGTTTCCGTATTATTAATGGTGACTTTATAAACTTTGCACTGCTTACAATTGACTTTCACATGTCTTAGCCTGGGTTTTTTGGCAACTAATGTAAGTTCCACCAGTCCCTGTTACAAAATTGTATATCAGAATCAGAATTGTGGATGGTTTAAAAAAGTACATTTAAATCTCATATTTAATGCTCATGAAATGAAAGCTTACAATTATATTTCTTCTCTGCAAGCTTATTCCTTCCAGGTGGATCAACTGATGCATCGTGCTGTCAAAAAATCAAAAACAATCATTAAAATCTTCTCCATCGTAGACAAGGGCTGAAATAATTATGAACAGAATAAATACTCATAACTTGTAAGGCCGAGCATCCTCCGGGGTTATGTCAAACTTATTCTTAAAGCTGAGTGGATCCTCTACAGCTGCGGACCCCATTTTCGTTCGTTAAAGGCAACACCGGTGCTGCGCGGTGATATCGGGTAAAAACTTAATATTTATATTTACAGAAAATATTCCAACTGCAAACACAAATCGCTGGACAAAAGCCACTGAATAATTCTATTCTAACATCTTACTTCACTCTCTGCTCTCTGCTGCTGTAAGCAATGGGCAGGTGAAGTAAGAATACAAATTAAAGATAAATGTTATCAGGTTAAAAATTCATTTCGCCAAAGTTAGAAAAGTAAAAGCGTTTACAAACATTGTTATTCACATTATAAGTACACTCATACACTTACATACACTTACACAACAAACCTAAATTCTGTTGTAGCAGCAAAACTCGGACAACTTTCGTACAAGATCATAGAAAGCATAAGATGTGTTGTAGTTGTATACATAAACAAACATCTCTACAATCGGTCGTCTCACTTTGCTCCGATCGTGTGTGGTCCATATATTATGTAGTCCTTATCTTATAGCTCATTTTGTGAATGTAAGTATTTACTAATGGAGTCGATACTTCGGGGATTTGGATATTGTATGCATATCGAAACAGGTGAAAGCATTAATTACTAACAAATGACAGACACTGTAAACTTGCGATTGCATGGAAAATTATGGAATATGTAAGAGGCAGAAAAGGCAGTTCAATAATATGGGGCAATGTGATTTAAATGCCAAACCATTCCATTGATTTGCAAAAATAGACTAGCAATTTCATTAAATTCCTGTTCAGGATATTCATCACCGGAAGTTTGTGCTTGTAGAGAGCTAATACTCATTTCATTTCAGTGTTACTTCCAAAAGGAAAGAAAGGAAAAAGAGTAAACTAACTCGTGACCAATGCGAATGAATTTTTAGAATGCGAAGATAGAAATCAAAGAGAATGACTTTCTGAGAATCAAAGAGAATCAAATATACTTTTTTTGTATTCTGAAATCTGAATAGAGAAAAGTGTCACCTAAAATTGTTGAGCGTTTGCGCAATACATAAATAGTTAATTCACTGAAAATCGATGTTTAATCATCTCCGGTTTCCTAATTTCTTATGCTGATGCCGGAAGGAAGGAATGAGTTTGTGGT
The DNA here is from genome assembly GCA_964034955.1 of Orchesella flavescens. NCBI lineage: Eukaryota > Metazoa > Arthropoda > Collembola > Entomobryomorpha > Orchesellidae > Orchesella > Orchesella flavescens. Next base: position 37,769,656 of record OZ035956.1, on the reverse strand, counting down.
CACTGCCAACAAATAGTAACCCAAACCAAACATTGCTTTTAGTGCTAATATTGAACATTGAAGCTTTGCATGAAACTTTGATGCTATAAGACAACATCTTTTGCTACATACACATAAGCCGATTCCGATAGAACCATCATAGTATAACATGGCCATTGAACATTTCCAAATCCATACAATCTCAAGTCAAGAAGACTCTTGATCCAAGACAGAATATACGTAGTAGTGTATAAATGGTATGTGAATGTGAAAATAGTGGTAGGCCACAAGTGACAAGCACACTTGTGAATTTCTGCTCAACTCATCCCATACACATCCCATCAATCCCATTTGCTTGTTGGTATATATAGTTGTGTTGAGATCAGTAACAGTAATGTAAGTAGTGTATGAAAGTAAGGTAGCACAAATATGGGCTCTTGGCTCTTCTCTGACTGAGCTTACATTTTACATTACATCACATCCAACATCAGACATCCAAATGTATACATAAAACTCTGTCCGTATAACAAACGAACGTAAGAGAACCAAACCAACTACCATGTCGTGTACGTCTTTACGTTACATTACGAAGAGTTAAGTGGTTCAAATATTTCGTCCTGTTCTCATTCTAATGTTTACATAAATACACCTATATATGTTATCCGTATATGTACTTCATATACATGCTTCTTCCTTCTTGCAATATGGATTGATGCTTCTTCTTCAAACTCATGAAAAAGAGGTTGTTAGTACTAGGTATAGATGAGCACACATATAACATCATTCATAATATATACCGTCATAGTCACATCACATTGAATATAGTTGGAGTTGGAGTGGAGTACGTAGAACTCATAATATACTCATCATCATCAAATGCATTTTTATATTTGCATGCTTTTTTATACGTCACTTTTTTTTATATGTCTTATGACTTTTGTAGGATAGGGAAAAAAGGAGGATAGCGGAGGATAATGATAATATTATTGGAAGCAGAGATTGAAGATGAAAATCAGATGATGATCAAGTACAGTTAGTTATCCTTGATGTAGTAGCAAACATTAAGTAAATGTAGTTGCACTTTATGAGATATTGTGTATCATTTTACATGTTTATGATAAAAGGTGAGATATTAGTATGATGAGCTCATACAGTCAAGTAAAACGCAGCTTTATAAATATGACTTCATTTCGTTTCGTTACTCACACATTTATTCTGGGTGCAATTTTCAATACAAAAAATATATGCGAATCGAATGGATGGGAGATGATGATTGTTAAGCTGCTTTTATGTGTATAAAAGTAGTGGCATGTGTAGTCTGATGTAGTGGTAATAATGGTATCCTACCAATAAAAATGCAATGATATTATTTTAGCAATGGGCAATGGAACCACTACTAAGGTACCTAAATGTGGAGACCGACCGAAGAGAAGTTGAGGATAGGACATAGGATACCAGAAGTGAAAATAGGGACATCATGCAATTTATGGAGGAAGATCTAAGAGTGAATACACACATAAAAATATAACGTTTGTGTCTCTTCCATACGACAACTTTTAACAAAAGCACAAGGAAATGGATATATATTATGGACATAGGATATCTTCATGTGTATAACAAAACCCAGACGGTATCCAATAAGTCACAACAAGAAGTCAAAAAAGTGGAGTGGAAATAGTGGAATGAATGCTTCATACATCGTAGAAGAGAAGTAAACCTCTTCTGGATGGGAAGGAGATTGGATTGGATATTATATATAGAGCAAAAATCCAAACAAATTTGTAACGTACCGAATACAAAACTACTTGATCATCGGATCTGGATCTGATATTGATAGTCAGTCCCACATAATAACAGGGAGAGAAGAGTGGACAATAAACTACGTTGATTTTTAAACTCTTGATATTTAATACAAGGGAATCAGGCAATAATTCTATGAACAGTCAACATTTATTTGTTGATAAACTCTTGTGGACTACTCTGGGAACGAGCAATAAATCTGATGATAAGTGTGTGTGCTACGTGAAGAGTGTGCTTTACTTATCAAAATAAGAGTGTGAGAATGTATTGACATTTAAATGGTCGTTAAAAAGAAAGTCAACGGTTGCTTTTAATTACTCATCCATCCTTACCACATCCAACATCATCAATCATATCGTTTCAAGGTAAATTAATAATTGTTATTTTTGTAGAGTTAAATTCAGATTTGTGTTGGATTAATACACATTCGACATTTTATTTTTCCAGATTAATAAAAATATAATAATTCTTTTATTGATTCTATTATGAGTATGACTCATGATAAGTCATTGAAACACGGAACGTTTATCGATTGTTCTGACCTGTAAAGTTATCTGACTGAATGTGGAAGTGTTCCATTTGTCAGTTTAGACTTTTTAACAATATTACGATATTTGTATGAAATAATTTGTTTCATGCTCAATGTTTGATGGTTATTTTAATACCTTTTTTTATCTCAAATTTTTATTTCAGTATGCTGTAAGCATGGAGGATCTCACTTTGCTGATAATGAATTATTGTAATTTGGAACGAAATAATTGGCTCGATCATCATCTTATCACTACTAGTGTTTCGTTTCATTAACCTTATCAATCACACAAAAGTCAAAATGTGCTGAGTGTGTGGGATGGATAATTATTGAGTTAGGATTATTTTCTCTTTTCTAAAATAATAACTGACACCGGAATTAAACCATGACCTGGCTAAAATAATTAGTATTTTTATAGATTAGGGTTGCAGATGAAATGTTGGAAAGCAAATAAAATTGAGTGTAGGTCGTGAGATTGTAATAATAATAATTGAATGAAACAACAATTTTCCCAGCTAATATTAATTATGTACAGCAACTTCTAACATAAGTTAATTTTTGTCATGTGTGTTGGCTAACTATTTGGTACATTGCTGTCAATGTTAATAGTACCTTTATTTTGATCTCTTACATTATGGTACGATAATAGTTGGAGTTGTGTTTGTATTTATGTAATTGTAATGTCAGCCGTAAACTGTGCCTTCCTGTAGTTTATTTCAGTTTGTAACATATAATAATAGTTTCGGTTTACATGAGATGAGAATTTATTATAAAATGGCGTGCAGTGTACAGTATTGAAATAGTTTGTATAACACCAACAATGTAACGCAATATTTATTCCTGATATTACAAGGCTGACAAGATTGATATATTTAGGCTATAGAATTTTACATTTGAAGCTATTTGTATAGGTTTAGTTTAAATTTTGCATGTCAGTATCAAATACTACTGTCACGTTAATAGCAATATCGGTTATCAGTGCAAGCGTAAGATGTAGCAATAATAATAGGGGTTCCAAGAATAAATAATTCATACATCATCATTAAAGAAATAGTGTAGTGGTGTTGGATTCTCAGAGGGAAAGACAAAAGGGAAGAAACAAAAGCAATTTTTTCTAATTCAAGTGATATTGGTGATATAATCAACCCAGTTATTGCGAGTTACTAATTTTTTCGGCTCCACTGGCAATGGCCGACGGTGACGCTGAATTTAGCTCATCGTCTCAAAATCACCAAACCTCTTCCTCAGCATCATCAGTTTCATCTACCGAATTCCATGAAAACTTATTGACAAGTTTAAAGGACCATAACCACAGCCATGGAATGTCTTCTGTACCGCCTGACTTCATTCCTTTGAAACGGTCGAGTTGGAGGTCGTCATCAGTGGCTGAGTGTTCCTTTGCCGAAAAATATGGGGACGACGGTCGTTCTAAAGATGAGCCGGGTAGCGATGAGAGCAGTCCAAGTGCCAAATGTAATCCTACTAAGGATGGTCATGATTTGCGTGTTTCCAGGGCTGAAACTGGAAGCATGAAAGAGTCAAAAACATTTGCCTTCGGACTTAGGCATTTGACTGAATCAGAAAATAAAGGTAAGTACCCATTAGTACTCTAATTGCTTTTTTGTTATTATCAGAAAGAATTGTCATCGTATCTTTTCTTAGCTATTCATAATCACATCAAGATGACTGATATGTTTAGACAGGAAGCCTTATTATTGTGACAGGCTGTGTACCTAAGAATGTGACATGTCTGTCAAGTCATAGATGTGTTAAATTAGTAAGATGAACAAACGCCATCCATCAATAGTATTTTTACACAGGCTTAGGCAACCAACAGACAAGAGAAATGGGAGGGCATACAAGTATGTAGGTTTCTAGAATAATCAAAAGGTCTTATTTTTACAGTTATAACACAACAAGGTTTACGGCTTCCATCGTAGTATTCTTAGTAGGTGCGTTTTTTTTTGGAAAAATTACATTACTCATTCCATTCCATGTTATATATATTATTATCACATCACAAGCATTATGTGTTGGTGCTCCCGAAAACTCATGGGTGAATAAGGGATAAAAATCCCTCTCCAAAGTACTTGTTATGAAGTATAGCGAGTATTAGCATTTGAGCTCAGAGTTTGGCACAGGAAGCTCTAATTAGGCATGGAGCAAAGATTTGATGACCAACAAACAACTAATCTAGTGTAGCGAGTGAGATCTGGTTGATGTTGATACACATAACATGAAGTAAGCTTATTGTACGTTGTTGGTACGTAAATATTTATACGATTCCCTATAAAAGTATGAATCTTACAGTTATGTTGTACAGGGAAAATTGTAGTGCTAAAAAAATCGTGAGTGTATATAGAATTAGGCGTTTTCAGCAATTGGGGAAATGTTACACTATACTCAACATTCATTATGAATACTAGGAGTTTTCTCCACGAGTTTCAGTAATTTTCTACTCGCTTTCTTGAAAGCTACCTTCATGTCTTATGTTGGGATTTTGTTCCAATTTCTTAGTTTAAAATAATTTGTTGCAATCCTTCTCTATTGTCTATTGTCCTGTTAATCGTAAGTATAACATTTTTAAGATTAAAAGTCAACTTTCATCTTGTCTGGTCAAACGTTTATCGGTATGTAGTTAATACAAACTAAATAAAAACTATTAGGTATATAAAATGCCCTAAATACACTCTCTAGGTAAAGTTTAGGTGAAAATCGCAAGAATGATATTTATAAGAAGGGGGGTCGTTATAACCTTTTAAAATTCAATAGTTATCTAATTGTAGTTAAAAAAAGTAACCTTCTACAGTTGAAAAAAAATAATGATTCCTTTGACAATATGTAACTTAATAATTCATTATTGCTACAAACCTACAAAGACAGTTTTTCATTGTAGCGAGCTGCCTTTCCTCGTATTCTAAAAAATTCTAACTGTTCTAACATGACTTGTTCGTCATGTGTATCTGATGTAACATGTGGAAATTCGGTGATATAAAATTCGGATATTACTATTACCTAACTACAATTCATTACATGGCATGCATAAAAAACTATGTAATAATAAGTATATGCCTTTTGTTCATCTCACTGATCTCACACCATACTCTTGTTTGTGGGTTCCTCAAAGCAACTTTCCCATGTGGATATCTTGGACTTGGAACCGAACCACACATAGTTGATGTTAGTACTTTCAAACATGAAATCATAATATGCAGCGTTATTGCAAAAATCTGAGAGTTGCTTTTGATGTAGAATAAAATGCGACTTAAGATTCTGTTTCACACATTTTCATGACAAAGCGCTTTCTTGGCTTCTGTGTGAAGGGAAACAACTCTTGTACACTGCAGTGACTTTAGGTTTTCTGTGCACTTTCTCCCGAAAGCAGTATATATGCCATATTCATACATACATCAGCAATACATGTGCTGATGCTGAACTGAATCAAGATGGAATATTACCCTTATGGCAAGCAGACTGGGTTACGTTGAAGGACTTTCGGCTTCAGCTCGATATCCTCTTTACAGAACGAAGTCAGACTTTGCGGATATTGCCTCCAAGGAATTTAACTTGGTAACATTCCCAACGTTTTGCCATTGTGCCAAAATGCCCTGCTTGTGCTTACTATATGTCCATACGTGCTACTAACAAGATTTTAGTATTTTTTGTTACTTCTAGTTCTAGCTTAATATAAAAGGGTTTTGTTCTATGTTTGAAATTGTGTTGAAATACATGTCACTGTTGTTTTCCGGTGTGGGAAGATTTTATGCATATATATTATGTATGAACCAATGCATTTTCTCTGGGAGCGAAAACAGTGCGAGACTGCAGTCTATCCATAATGCAACTTAACATTCTGGTTATGTATGCACTATTATTGCCATTGCATTGCACATAAGCAAAACTCTGAAAAGGTGATTCAGTGATTCATTTTGTGAATCTGTTTAAAAAAACTCTATCCTCCATTTTTATCTGTGTATTTTATGATCCTTTGAATGTGACCAGATTTAATGTAAGAGTCTTTTCGATTTTTACTGCTGTTGACTTTTTTATAAGAAAGTGTATTTTTTTCAAGGTTTAGTACCGTATTTTAACTTTGGTAAATATTTGGGGACACTTGATTGGAAACATCTACTCTTAATATATTTTGCTGGTGAAATTAAGTAAATGTACTTGTGACGGTTCAACATGTTTATCCGAAATAAGATTACAGTTTATTGTATCATAAAACTTCAATAATACACATAAAATTGTGTTTCGTTTGACACGCAACATTTTTTGGTGTACCGTGAAACGTAAAAAGACTTGTGTAGAAACTGGATTGTATTCTACTACGAGTCAAACCGTCCTTCATAAAACTCACAACGGAAGCCAGAAACTTTGAAGAATTTCTGGCAGAAGCCACGGAGTTTATGCATCTTCGACAACATGATTTGGGTATGCTCATTCATGGTCATCCTTTGTTGTTGTACTAACTGAAAGCCCCATATATTTATTGCTATTTTCTGGTCATATTTAAATCATACGACAATCCCTTACACATTCTACATCTACGGTTTTTTACATTCGTAGTTGAGTAGAAAAAATGATATGGAAAGTCGAACTTTCACGGTCTGTATTGTACTCGGTTACCTGTAATAGTCCATAGTATTCTTTTGATAAAACAACAGAGCATAATGATTTTGTGAGACGCTTACTTTTTGCAACACGAACACATTAAATCTTGCTTAAAACTGAGGTTTACAACGTATACATCAGATAGATGCCTAAAAATGGTTCGAATTTCATAATTGAAGCAATTTGTAAGTGTCGAAATTCGACACATCAGTAGTAGAGATCTGCAGTGTCAGGCCTTTCGGGAATGAGTTGAGATTGGCCAGAAGTGATGTGTTTTTTTGGTTTGGAATTCAGAATGGGCATTGTTATTCTTCTCTGAACTGTATAAGCACAAATTTCGTTCATTTACCATTTGTTTTTATAGAGATTGCAGTATTCTGCTCACTCATGTGATGGAACGTGAGAAAAATAAAAGGGAAAGTTGTTCCAAAGAGTTAAAGACATAACAAAGATAGTATTTCTTATACCGCTCCACTTTCACTTGTAATATGAAATATTCTTTGGCGATGTTTGCTTTGATGTAGAAGGCTAGAATTACAAATCTTGTCATGCAAGAAGTGGGAACTATATGAAGAAAGATTAATACTACTTCAAGCTACGTTAGGTTGTACTTACTTGGAATTAAGTAAAACAGAAAAAATCATTTGAAAGGTACATTTCCAATTAAATGACAGTCTTGTTGAGGTAGTTTAGGTTTTATGACGATCTTAAACTTTTAGTTTTAGCTTTACTTTCTTTCGACTAACAGTCAATAGTGTCAGTATACTTTACTCAGTATAGGAGAAAGTTCATGCTGTACCATATCAATTGAGCAATTGTTTTATTTTTGAGGAAAATTTATTCATTTTGCAATTCACATAAAATGATTGGAAAAGGGTGATTAATTTCATGCTTTCACTTTTGTCGTCGTCAATCTATCTAACCCCAGTTGTAAGAACAAGAAGTTCAACGCATTTTGCTTTCACAATTTGAGTTGTTTCTCGAGGTAATTCCCCATCTAATAACTTAACTAATAACTGAATTAGTACTTAACTTCAATATCGTTTCGTACAACGGGAGAACTAATTTAAAAGGATATGCATCCAACTAAAATAAAATTTGATGTGATTGAATTCATGTAGTTATAAAATCAAACCTGATTGGTATTTTAACCAATTGTTTTTTTACATTTCTTCATTTCTGTTCATAGTTAGGGGTTTTTATTCATCACCCTTTGTGTTGAATGGTATTTTAGGTGGAATTCCATTTTTTGTGATGGACATAAGGATGGCTTCAGGATTATGTTGAATGTCTTAAGAATAAAAACAGAAATACCTTTGTTGGTTTAGTACTGAAGCGTTCTGGATAAAGAGGACGAAAGTTGAAGTTTGTTTTCTTTTCTTTCGAGTATTGCTAGGCGCAATTGTTTATAAGGCAGATTGCATATAACAAAATTATGTTGGAGGTGTTAAATGTGTTGGGATAACTGGCAGGTTAACCTGGCCTACTAGACTACACTGCACTGATTGAGCCTTATCTCATTATGTTACGTATAAGATAAAAAAAAATTTAAAACTTAACTTTCCATAAACTATTGTTATGCGGTTATGCCTCTGACTATAAGTATTTGTAGTAGTTCATGTGTGATCATTGATGATGATCGGTGTATTCTCATTAGCTTTTTCTTTTTAGGCCTAGGTTTTAGTATATGGCAGTTTACCATACACTATACACCCTACCAGTAGTAGTAGTAAATACATACCTACTTAGGTATTTAAATTCACTTCATGCATGCGTCATTTCATTTTACGTCTTGGTGTCACAGAATCTGTTCTACTGCACAGTCAACAGTATATATATATAAGTTAAATGACTCAGAACGATTAGTTGTAGTAAGTTACGAAACGAAATTGCACTGTTCGAATAAATTATTAAGATTTACCATAGACAGATAACATAAAAGTATTAATATATGTATATTGTTTTCAGTATACAATACAATGATCTATCAGTGATGGAATGAAGGAAGTTCTTGATTAGCATATTCTTTTGTGTCGTTGTGTTTGTTTCGCATTCAGCGACCTAAGCCATGAACAGATTATGATTACCGAAAACAACAGTCAATCTGAAGCCTAGCCTGACTGATACATACATATATTTTAGTTTGGTTGGTATGATTTAAAAGCACTGAAAGTCTAATACCGCTTTGTATCTCGAAGGTGTTGTAGCAGCAATAGTACTAGCACTGCTGCACAGTTGTGAAATAAATTTGTATTCTGTATTTTTTGTTGTTGGAACGGATGAAATTGAGACAACGCCAAGGATATGATTACCAGGAAAGTTAGCATCTCAGATTTCATCGTTAGTTCAGCTTTTAGCTGGCTACAGCCCGTGCCAGTGCTATGTAGGGGCAACGCACCTAGTTAACTTACCTTCTAGTTCTATAAGAACATTTCATCGGATTGGAATGCGATATATAGCAAACACACGTACATGATGTGATGTGATGATGATATTTATAGCTCATTGAAAATAATATGAAGCGTTTCTAATATGACACCTTAAATTGTAATGTCCTATTGAGATTTGGGATCATAACCAAACACATCACTATTTCTCTTGAAATTATGACATTGCTAAAAACTGATTGTTAATTGCTTATATATCGTACGTACTTGGTCCGCAAATTGGTTGTGAATGAATGTTCGTCGCCATAATATTAGACAACTTCAAGGCGCACACTTTTTCATTCTTTATTTATAAAATAATGTGATAGTGACATTAATGGGAGCTATATCCTCAAAAGACAAAACAATAAGCTCTTTTAGTTATGTTAGGGGTTGCAGTTGCAACGGAGAGTTGTGCTTGCACATCTACTTATTTTTGTGGCTTGGGATTCATAAATGTGTACTTTGCGAAAGTGTACTCTGTCGGCACATGATCCACGTATGTTTACAGTTTGCATATATGTGTAGGAGGAGAGAATGTAGGTTCGAATGTTATTGTCGTCTCCATATGTGTAGAAAGGTAAATGAAGGATTATGTGACAATAAAATACCTACGTACGAATATTAAGTAACATGTAATTTTTGGATGATAAACAGCTACCGATGCTACGAAAAAATATGCATTCGGTCGGTTAATGTGATTTTGACGTATTTTATTTGGGAGGAAAACATTAATGATATTGATTTGAAATCATACAACAATCAACAATAGCGTTTGTCTTACCTCGGTATGTATGTATATTTTATTTACGAGTCAATAACTGCGAAGAAGTAGGCAATAATATTAGGGGAAAATATTTACATTTAACACTTATTAACAGGTTAAAAACTCGATGCACACTCACTACTCCACGATACGAATATTGAGAGCAGCGATTTTTGCATGTCATGAATTCATTGGAACATGCTTTTGTATAAAATAGGTTACATTACTGCCGAAGATAGTAAGAGCAACAGGAGGCAAAGTCATAAACACAGCTTGTTTTAAAATAAGAAAATAATCGACCGGATAATTTTTCATCATTCCATCACGTATTAGATCACAACAGAATAATCAATGGGACAGGTGTTGTCCTTTTTCTATACTAGGAGGTGTTGATGACCTTTGATTACTCTGATTGCGTATTGAGCTTACATTTATGGCAAACCATTGCAAAAGATTTAGTGTGTAATGTAAAACACTACTTTATTATCAACAACTTACTATATTGGCCCGTTCCCTTGTTGCCTGTAAGTAAAGTAAAATATATTACTATCAACTATGCTCATTTATACAAAATATGCTTTGTATTTAAATACAGTACTAGTGTTATACTAGGTACATATATATAGTACTTAATAGTGTCCTATCATACAATCAAAATATTCAGCATCAACTTTACATAGCCACCTACTTTGATTATAAGTGCCTACAGAGCATTTTGTCTAGTCGCTATATAAATACCAGTTGGGCTATTCATAATTCGATGAAAAATTACAAATGTATAGTTTTTAAACACATCATCGTTGTTGAATTTGATAACAGCTAGTCAGCTAGTATGCATATGTGAGATGTGTTACAATTTAAATAAGTCAAGGCTGCTTGCAAAGTAGCCAGACTTCTAATAAAATACAAGCATATACATGGTGTACAAAGTTAGGGGCCATACTTTAATCACGTCATCAAAAAATCCCAATTTTAAGACCTACCTACCCCTTTGTCATCAATAGTCATATTTTGCTGACCCTACCTACCTACCCATGCTGATGACGTCATGCCGTCATCCTGTTAACGTTTTATTCAAAACAACTTATGCACATCACAACATCTGAGAATTTATAATTTTAAACTCGTATAACATTTCAATAATTTATTTATTACACATTCCATCCGTACATGCTGATTTACAATTTAGGTACTGACTCAATGGTTCGGACTCATAATTGATTAGAATAAAAGATCCTTGAAACATTATGACTCTTGCTCGGAATATGGAGTTCTTAACCAAGTAGATAAATTACCAATTTGGTGCATCTCGATCTCGTTTTAAAAGAATGGATTGTTGCTATCAGTCTCTGTCAAATCCTCAGCTTCTTCTTCTGCTCCTTCCACACTCATTGTTCGATGAAACTTTTTGTGTAGCAAGAAAGCCTTCTTAGCTGGATATCCGATGCAACACAAATTACAAGTTTACTCATCCAGTTTCTTAGATTAACTAGGACAATACTGATCTAAAGGTAGATTCGGAGTGGAGAATTTCATACAGAGCCGTGTTGCCAAATCCATATATGATCCTCCATTGGTGTCCACTGGTGCTTGAACTATTCCGAATTCGGTTTTCTTAAACCTGACTGGAGCTGGCAGAAAGTTCCATAGAAATTGACGTACATTTGTTTGCGTATCGCTGCAGCAAGCTCTATTTCCGCATTTAAATATCTGGAGCAGGTACTGAGATTGTCGAACGTGTCGGGCTTTCCAAGCTTCTGTTAGCCAGTCAAGTTCGCCTTCCCGTAGATTCGAAAATGAGCCCGTGCCAAAATCAGCAGGGTAGGAACATGTAAAAACATATTATGGAAAAACAACATGGAGAAAACATGTATTTACATGGAGAAAAGAAAATTCTTTTCTCCATGGATAAATGTTTTTACATGGAAAAATGGATAAATGCTGCTAGACTAATCAAAAACTCAGAAATAACACTCTGGTGAGATACGACTTCACTTATTTTGTCGAGCGTTGTGTTCTTTCATATTTTCTATAGTTGAGAATATACATAATACTGCGTCAATACTCGCTGAAACTTATAGTTATCGTTAGTATAATTTAATCACCCTATCTTTGAAAATAAATTCGATTGGAAACTGCTAAAAGTTATGATGGAGTATCTTAAAAATCACTGAAAAGGAGTTCAGTCTTGCTACTCTGAGTATAAATGTGCATTTTAAAAGTATTATATCCATTGTAGAGTGTCTAAAACATGCGAACGGAGTTTTTCCATGTATACAAGTATTTCCATGTTTTTTCCATGTTTTTATTATTTTTTACATGGAAATATGGAGAAAAGCTTTTCTCCATGTTTTTATCCAACCCTGAAAATCAGAGCCAGTGCCTTTTTGACGAGGAGGGATATACTCTGCCTCAACCTCAAAGTCATCTATCACTCGTTGACTCCAGATCTCTCCCAAAATTTCTCCAGCCTTCTGAAAGGCTTTTACTTCCAACTCAGAGGCCACAGTCCACAACTGCCGTTTCCATCCAGGGGACTTCCAAATCTATCGTGAGGAAGAATAAGTCCACAAAGATCTCGAGAAAGAGGTGCCATTCTTCTTTCCCCCGGACTACTTGCTGACTGATGGGAGGCATGTGTAATAAACCACAAACAAGGTATCTAAGTTATGCTGTTTAAAATGTTGGGCACCAAAATTAAGAGTTTTTACGGAAATCGTTGATTCTCATCGGGCATAAAAATCCATATGGGCTTAGCATCGCCATTTTCCAATCTGCAGAATTTCTTAAAGTTGTTTAATTGTAAGATTTTCTCCAGGTCAAGTGCATTGGAGAATGCAGTACTGGAGTCATGCTTTCCCGAACGAATTGCTATGTAAGTTGGCCCCGAATATCCCACTTTACCGTCTTTTACCTCCAAAGCCGCATAGACTGACGGAATCAGTTTGTGTCGTGACGCAACCACCATGAATGGCCCTATACTCCATGGTCATCAAAATAGGACCGTGCTTGTTGGCAGCAGGAAGTCCAAGTGGTACACGTGCCTTATCATCTTGGCTCAATACAAAAACGCTCCGCTCCCCAAATGCTCCGGCAAGATCTTTTAGAAATTTGACTGTAGCTGCTGCAAAATGTGAATCCTCGTAGCTTTTACGAAGTGAATTTTCACAGGAACCGTTTTTGTATGTGGCTTTCCTTCTGATGAGTCCAATCTTTATGGTAAAAGTCGAACGTACAATCTATTCCTGCTAATATTATAACCTGTGAAAGTGAGAAAGGAAGAGTCAGTGCCATTGAGCCTGTACCTCCACCAAACTTAACAATATCCTGGAATTGGTAAAAGTTTGTGTATTGAAGGTCCATCAAACCAACGCATAGACCTTCAGAAACATTCGTACAGTTGCTGCAGCATCAGTATTTGGTGAGTGAACTCCTGCATGTATATCTCTCCGAAGAAATGATGACACAGTGTTCGAAGTCCAATCTTTTCACCGTAGTCCTCCCCTCTCTTATTTGGTTTCGGCTAAAGAATTCCTCGATGTCAAAAGTAACGAATCTCCAGCGGAAAGGCCCAAACTTTCAAAATCAGTGCCACCTCCATATGTGATGACTAGTTTACCTCTAAAATAGAAGCAACTTCCATCATAACTTCTTCTAATTCTTTCCCATTTTCAAGGGAGCGCTCGGTGAATCCATTAATGTTGATTGTGTTGCTGCTGACCAAAAATGTTCCACGTCTGTGTTTAATTGTGGCAAAACATATCTCCTCCCCTTTCCAGTTGACACACTTTACCCGGTCTCTTCCTTTGACTCCCTTTAGATGAACATGTTCGCAATCTAGACGCCAACAAGAGATTGACGCTTATACTTGCGCCTTTGGGGAGCTGGACGGTTCGGGCTCGGATGGCACTGACTCAACCCGGCTCTTTGATTGTTGTTGGGCTTCAATTTGCTTCCGTTTCAATTCATGCCTTGTCCTTGCTGACAGGTTTTGAACAGTCTTTCCTTCTCCTTCTATTAGCTGTCCTAGAATTGATGAGAGAAAAGAAAACTTCTCTTTCCAAGGAGCTTGACCAAACCAATCAATAACTTGCTTCTGAAAATAAAAATAAAATAGATGGATGAGTCAGTGCCAACATGAGCCCGTACTTCCATAAATTTTCTTTAAAATATTAAGAGACCACCTTTGCTTCATCAACGTCCATCGTTATTGGTTTTGACTACGACTTAATCTATTTTGTGCAATGGGTTTGTGGAATAAAATATAAGCAAAAATTAGGATTTGTCTACTCATAAGGTATATTTAGACTTATTTCATTTTTTGATATGGATAAATTTAACTAACATGAAATACGCATTGAATACATTATGACTTATTAATAACATACCTGGTGTGAAGTGAAGTTGTTCAAGTGGTCCACAATTCCTCAAATAATATTAAAATTTAAGTTGGTGGATGAATGAAAATTATTCTAAAGGAGAACCGATTGAATTGTTATGATTCAGGTTTTTTCTACACCGATGTGATTGATCAAAATTCATATTTCATAGTACAAGCCGATTAATATGGGGCATTACGTAAAAGCTTTGTACGTAAGCTATCGCTTTATGAACAAAATTACTTCTGCGTATGGAGAATTTTGAGTCCAATTTTTACAACAAAATGATTACGTCATATTTTAAGCCAGCACCTACCTACTACGTCATCTATGGTAATATTTTGAGCAAGGACCTACCCAGGGTCCTTGTATACGTGATTAAAGTATGGCCCCTTATGAGCAAGTGCAACAAGATAAAATTCCTCATCATGAAGCTTCATGACAAACAAGATGTGAAGAAAATGCTTTTTGAACGAAATAAATTAAAATGAAAGTACTTTAGTCATGCGGCACCCGATTGGTATGCAACTATGCAGTAATATAGCGTGCCGTGCTCTAGTTCAAGATCAGTATCAGCAACAACCATTTGTGCCTAACTTTTAACCGAGTATTTAATTTATTTTTGAGAAACTACTAAAAAATAGGGCCACATGCCACACACCTTATAATATCAAATACAAAATATCTGACGCATCAAATTTATCGTTTCACGTTTACAATTTTTGTTTCTGTTCCAAGATTATGAAAATCGGACAAAAAAAGCAAAATTTTGTTGTGTATTATTTATCATGGCTCATGTTTTGTGACAGAAAACAAGGCCATATAATGGCTGTGTATTTATTCTTCACATGAGGGCCATAACTTGATACACAAAGAAAATTGAACCATGCAAGTATGTAGGTATGCATTTTTTATGTTGGAATACATATGCAAGGAATTCTTTTCATCTGTTATGTCAAAATATTAGGCAGCTACAACGTAACGTACATATTACTATTACGCCTGTATCAAGTGATGAGGCTAGGCTAGGCTATTATGGAATGAATCAAAAGAATGCAGCCATAGTCCATCCATAGTTTACCAGATGACTTTTAGTAGAGAGTGAACATAATATTAATAATAACCTTAACTTTTATCATAATATAATGCGCAACAAACGTTGTTTAGTACGTGAGTTGTTATGTAGCACAGAGGCTTGGCAGTCTTGGCACGCTACTTTTTAGGTTGGTGGATTACATTTGTGCTTTATTTTGTAGATGCTACTCTATCGGTTTTAAAGTGCGCTCAATTCATTTTAACTAGTTATTCAGGTTTATATGAATTCGCAAATTGTCTGTTTTTTTTGTAGTACCCAAGAAAAGAGAAGATGAAAAGCAAAATGCCAAGTGATGTGTGAAAACAGGGTAATATGTTATGTGGTCAGTCAGTGTTTGAGTATTATGAATTTATTTGGGGATGAGGGATGAAGGTGAGTTGAATGAGCTCATAGGATTCATTATCCTAACAAATTGATCAACTTGCTTGTGTTTCATATTTCAATTCTAGCATTAACTAGTTGCATTTACGTGTTAATCTTTACACAATTTTGATAAAGTAATATCCCGAGAAATCTCAAAACTGGTACATTGGTGCACTGTGTCGGCTGACCGTGTATTCGTTTATGGGCAATGCAGACTTTTCGATTTCAATATAGCTTTCATCCTGTGTCCTGCTTGGTTGGTCCGTTGTTTCTGTGTTCCATTTAACTAAAGCCTGTCCCTTGATTAAATAATTTTGAAATCAACATTCAATAGCACAAACTAGTTGAATACGTCCTGGTCGTGTGGTAATGTTGTTCAAACCGAATGTCATATCCTCGTTATATGTTAAAAAGTAGGGGATTAACCTATAAAAATACGTATAGGATCTTTATAAATAACGTCCTGTTGTCTTGCTATTCAAATTAACTATGTTTAAGCTTGTGGTTTCATTTTCGTTATTCATAATTTGCAAATATTTTTAGGAATGTAATCTGCAGTTAAATACGTCTCTGTGTCATGTTTCGTTTAGTGCATAAAAAACCATACATAAATCTGCCCAATTTTTAATTTATGCTTATATTCGGGGCATCCTGAGACTGTCAGTGACAATTTATTGTCTAAAAACATAGTTTTGTACTTATCCTACTTCCACAAAGCAAAATGTTTACTAAAGGTAGAATATTTGGTTAAGATTTACAATATACGATGGCAAATTGGAGCATAGATTACTTTTCGCTGTCTAAATAATGACAATATTTTTAATGTGCCTAGCACCGATCACGTTTGACGTCAAAATTTTGTTATACCTTCAGTAGAATCCGCAAACAACCAGGAAAAGTGAATAATATTTACTTACAAGAGTAGTTATGAAGTAGATATGTATGTATGCTTTACGTCAAGGACTAAACACGAAAGAAACCTGAGAGTATCCAAGAGCAAAACAGAAGAAAACGTAATTACTATTATTTTTACCTTCTTATTCTGTATTATGCCTCCGGCAACTATCATCATCGTATATCTCTAGAAGAGGAATCTGGAAATGCCTGAAACTATTCACATAAAGTAATTGATAATTGATGCACATAATGCCAACCAAGCTAGAGAGTATCAACATGTACAAATCTTGAACCGAGAGTTGAGCTGTAAAACAGGTATGATGAGATGCTGGAATTTTTAGAGAAAAACACAAATGAGAAGCATATATGGCTCTAGGTATTGTATAAATATAAATATTTAACAGAATTATGTGATTTGCTTATATGAGGTTTATATGAAATGAAGTGTCTATATACTTTATGAAGAGAATCTAATATGTGAGTAGTACATATCCTTCCAGCATTCCAGCATGAGTATGATTTTAATATGAAATGACTTGGATGAAATTAACCACAGTAAAGTTAGAGTTAATTAAATGGTGTATGTTTTAGCTCCATGCAACTTTGATAACATCATATATCTATGATTTAAGGGATCTAATGCAATCAGTATAAGGTCAATCACAACATTACTAAATAATGTGTTGATTTCTAAGTACTAAAATACCGGATCAAAAATTAAGAATTAGTAAGTGCTGATGAGCGTTGTATGTCAATTAATATTTCGGTGGCATCCAATGGACGTACTCTGTTTTAACATTTATAGTACCTTTAGTTTCATATGCGTTTAACTTAAATCAGTCGTATCCGTACATTCTTTGCTTTCTTGTCGTTATCATTTATCTACCAGTGCAGCGTATATTGCCTATTACCTAGCAAGAAGCGTATGTGTAACACGTAAAAGTATATTTACAAATGATCCGTATATAGTAAACAAGAAACACATGAATATGTTTGTAACGGCCATTCAATTTTACCTGGCTCCTTAGAAGAAATGCAAAAAAAATTGTGGGAGCAGCACTCACAATGTGAGCTTCTTAAGATATAAGATATGGGTTTGGAAGTACATAAAATGATCAGCCAACACACAGTACATATTGCTTAAATACAAACGAATGTTTAAGTCAAGTCAAGACCAAGGAACTAGGCACTATGATCGCTGTGTTTCTGGTACGTACGTCGTTGTGTATGTTGCCGGGTGAAAAACGAAGTAACAACAAGAATAAAATGCTACAAAGCAAAGGTGCATGAGTATAAGCAAAGGCAATCCACTAGAGGCTAGAATTGGTAATTGTGACCACTGCAGTGTGTGTTGTTTAAGAAAAGTGGAATTCTTATCCCCACATCTATTCCAGCATGTCGCATTGGTATGCATCTTGAAAATGTTCACAATAGTCACAATAATGTCTACAGGTAGATTGTTATGCTATTGTGTTTGTTGGTTTGATGGCTTCTTTCTTTCGTCAGTGGCCCCCTTCTCGTGGTTGAGCTCCTTTTGAGATGTTGCATGCCTTTTATTGGGTAGCGAGAAACTTTTTATTCGCCAACACTACGTAGCCTTGCATTTGTCCTTCCGTCTTAGTACGAAGCTCATGGCATTTGCTCTATAATCTAACAGTTGGATGGTTGGATCAAAACAAAATCCCTTTTGAGTATCTTATTTTTTATTAACTAATGCCTAATTTTTATGGTTATCGAGAAAAGCATCATCTTGCATCCCATCATTTCCATTTCCCATACTTTCAGCTACTTTGCTATATTCTTCTTCTTACGAGTTTTCTTATCGTTCGTTTCGTATTCATTCTAATGTTTTGGGGCTTACCTGTGCTTTGCCAGTACTGACTAGGCAGGTATGTTTGTTGGATTAGTAATGAAGAATGGTTTGAAGCAGCCAAGTTGGTCGTTGGTGTGAGAAAGGTGGGCAAGGTGCTATTTTGTTTCGTTGTGTTTTGCATTGGGATGTATTCCTCTGCTTATTCCTTTTGGCTAGTTGAGATTACGCACTGCAAGGTGAATCATCATCCATTTCAGCTGCTGCAACAACAAGAACCAGTTGGTCCACTGGCTCACGAATATGTTTATCACATATTCGTTGCACTTTATCGTTGACCCTACCGACGTTAATAGAAAAGAAAGGATATAACGTGCCTTAAATGTCTAATTTTGCGTGAATGGCCGAATTAAAGTTTTAAGTGCTAATCGGTTGTGTGCGAGTTGACAGGGCCACTGTCGATCGTCTGGCTACATTTTCTACGGGCCCAATTTATAGTATTTGCATTGTGTTGTAACGAGTAACCAAGTTTTTTACTCGCCAACCAACACCAACTAGTTTTGGTTGCAAGCAAGGACTCATGTCATGCCATTAGCGTAGAAATATGTGCTTGGACTAAAAATGGCGTTGCCTTTCCTTCAATTTATTCATAAACGGAACTTTCAATGAAAACGGAAACCATTTCTCCAGGAATCTAGTTCAACATTATACATTACATTACGTATTCGTAAATGCATATAAAGTCCATGTCTAGCTAGCAATGAACGAATGCTCTAGTAATAAACCATAAAAGAGTGGCAGTGGTATGCAAAAAGAAGAGAAAAATCGAACTAAACTTCTTTTCCCCCTAGCAAAGTGTTAGATCGAAGAAAGCTTTTCTTGAAAGCACAAAGGTTGTGAAATATTTTATACGCCTCAGTGGTTCCATTTATGCATAGTGTTCGTTGCAAAGAGAAAAGGGTACACTTTTACCCATCCGCGATGCATTTGTAGCCGACTTTCAGAACCAGTAATTGAAGCTATAGGCCAGGCCCAATACACGAATGCTATTAGTGTTAATTTTTAACCATTTCGGTGATGTTTAATAGTCCAACTCGAACTAAGCAATTACAGCAGACTCTCGCTTATTCCTATGATCCGATAAAGAAGTAATTGAACATATTATTTCATTCGCCTACGCCTACACCTTGAACGAAAACGATCATCATAAAATATAAAAATGTGAACGTGAAGTTGAATTTGTCAGTTTCAAAGTAATCTTTAGAGTATTACGTACATTATTTAACTGAAGTAAATATACATACATACTACGAACGTATGAACTCTACCTTGCCAGTATTTATGCTGTAGTGTGAAGAATCCGCGTTCTTCCTTCCCACATCGTGATAGTAATACACAGCAGTTCTGACGAAAAAATCTGTATTGAAAATTGTTTTATTTTATGGGTGGTTGAGCTTGAAATGGAGGTGTGCAATGAAAGTTGGTTATTCTCGTTCTGCCTTAATTTAAGTGCATCAGTCCCATTTTTTAGCCAAGCAGGCTCATCATATCTTCTTGAAGTCGGTCAGCCGAGATAAATTAGCTGTAAAAATAGCTCAGAGTAATACGACAACGACAATCTGCTAAGTTTCGTCAGTGGTCAGCCTACGTGTTTGTTAGAAAGTCCTATCTGAAATCCCAGTCAGGTATCATATAATCATCATCATCAGTCATCGTAGACACTACACACGTACCGTTCTGCAGAATTTGTTGAGAATCATTTTAACCCATTCATTTCATTGATTACTCCAACTCCAAAAGAGGAGAAACCACGAAAGTGAGCTGAAGATACGAATGTACCTATCGTACATGTGTGTACTACCGAATTCTAAGCCATCAACATTAAAGACTAAAAACGGATGTATAGCGTTTTGGTATGAGATTAAATTGTATTGTGGTGAGCTTCAAAACTACTTGGATGAAATAGCACGTATGGGACTGCATCAGATATATAATTGAGTTGGATTTCTTCCTTTTTTAAAATACAACCAATATTAAATATATTATTACTGCCACCATGTACGCAATCATCGGGGCATGAACTTATTAGCTTTAAAACATGAATCCATATATTTAATAGCAACATGGTTTCAAAAATAAATAACACTAAACGGTCGTTTTAAAACCTTATAAAACTAAACTTTTTATCAATTACGTAGACATTGTGACATTCAGTTCTTCGAAAGGTCATATTTCAAATGCCAACCCTGTAATCTCCTCTTTTTTTGTATTTCATTGAATTGTTTATTGAACAGACAAAGTGAGCGAGACTGTGAGTGAATACGGTTATGCACTACTACTAAATAATATACGTTTGAACCTGATAAATGCTTACCAATTACGACTTTTATATCTACATGAATGACAAACCGGTACCCGTATTTTTCTTACCTTAATTTGAAGCACACGTTAGATTGATAAAGAAATACTTTTGCATGCTTGTGCATTTGCCAAGCGTGTCTGGCTGTCCTGCAGGATATGAAAATTATTTCAGTTTTTTAATCTAAAAACTTGAACAAAAATTGTACTTCATTAGTCATGTCTTCCGGATTATCTAATTGGGATCGGCGACTAGCTCGACTAGTTATTAATACTACAACCTAATTTGTTCACATACCGTATTTGATTGACGTTCAGGTGATATGACAAAGAATTCATCGCTGATGCCTAAACATGATTTGTGACTTCCTTATTGAATGTAGCTGCTTTAAAAAACCCCGTGTGTTGTTTGTAATGTAACTTTAAAATTATGCATACCAGTCAATGACTTATGGAGGATAAATACAGCTTTACCAGTGCTTCCGATTGGTTTTATTGTCCGGAACATGAGGAGGACAAAGTCAACATTAACATTAATGAGAGTGGGAACGATAAGTTGAGTAGTGTTAGTACAGTGAATGTTTCCGTCGCTGTGGGTCGGATTATTATTGAAAGTATGGCTCCTGTTACTACATTCTGTGCCACTGTGCCTAGTAACAATCACGACAGTTTCGTTATAAATAATCTAAATCGGACCAAGAGTTTGGACAACTTGAATTTTGAGGAAAAGAGGCAGCTCATTGCATCAACCTTGTCACTTGCTGACATACTTTCACAAGGTGCTTTAATATTTTAATAATTATAATGCATCAATTACTCCAACTATTTAATTTATAGCATGAACAGGGGATTCCTAACCTGCTAAAATATTTATTAATTCCGACGAGCCTACGCCATAAATTGATAATGAGATTACTCATCGCTGGTTGTTACTGAAATATGAATTCATTGAGCTTTGGTTTGGGCATAGTCGAATCAAATGTGGTCGACTTAAATATGAATTAAATAGCTTATGGTTTTACATATGAATGTAACGGTAATATGTGTATCAGAGCTTGTGGATTTTGACGCATTTTCTATAGATGAATGTACCGAATCAATTCTGGCATAATCTTTGTGTGACTCAATTTGAAGAACGTCTCAAGTTTTTCCTGAAGAAGAACCTGTGAATAAAATGTAACACCAGCAAGTTGGGCAATATTGTTCGTAGGTTTTGTATCGTAAAAGTATTATGCGGGAGGTATAATAATAATAATATCCATTGCTAGTAATAAGTAATTTATGTGGAGAAAGGAAACTTGCGCGTTTGCGTACTGCATAATTCGTAAGAAAGCCATACAATAATTATGGTATTGTTTTGGAGAAAGTTTTCCCAATATCATCGACATGCATACATTTTCTTTGATACATGTCTATAATTGTAATCCAATTTGCACTAAAGTTTTTTGAACAGTCTAGTTACTATTTTATTTGGAAACTTTTTAGGTTGTCGTGTTTTCGTCTATAGGTTCTATTATATGATAACGATAGGTATCATTTTAGTTATGTTACCTATTCCAACTTTTGTCAGGCCCAATTATGACTTCTTTTTGAGAACGCTAGATTATATATACACAAGCAAGGTTTTAGGGACTGAGCTCATTAAATTGTAGCATGCAAAAGGATATTAAGGATTCGATCAGGTAATATTTGCACCCTTACAGAATCTGCATACATAGCTATATGCTCTCACAATATCTTGTAGAAAACTTATACTTATGCTGGTGTCATGTTAATTTGGTAAACACAAGATTTTACACACACATAAAAGAATACATGCCAAGATTTGGTGAACTTGCTTAGCTGAAGCTATATGACTTCCCAGAAACTCTCCAAATTCCGTTTTGGGATTTAGTTTCTTTGCTATATTACTGAAATTCCTTATTCCACGACGTTCATATTCTAACGATCCTGCTATAACTAGTCCTAAAATGAAGTCACAAGAATTTAACGAGTTAGGTCAATTTGAAGAGAATAGCAATAGGCAATAGTTTCAACAAGGAAATAATTGGGTGGGTTTTCTCTGAATTTTATGGAAACACGATCGCCGAAATGAAAGCTTACCACGCTGCTATGCTTGTGACTCTTGTGAGTAGTTGAACTATGTTGCTAGTAGGCGTTTGTTCGGTCATTGTAACCGTTCGTATTACTACGTAGTACGTACTCTATGGAATTTATGCATACATTCATACGTCATACCAATGATACAACATAACTCTTACTGTTTGATGTCCATAAATGACCAATGTGTAGTTGGTTGAAATATGCGGAATGAAACAATCTTTTGGTATTCAAAGCCATTGGTGCACATATATATACATATGACTGAAACTTGGTGGGGATTTAATAAGTGATTGCTTATTTTTTCAAGACTGTAAATGCATGAGGCAATATGACCGAGAATGCCTACGTAGGAGATTTGCAGAAGCGAAAGAATGCATCATTTGTGTGAGTGTGTGGCAACATTGTTATGAATGTAGGTGTTAAGGCGGATAGACTTTCTAGTTTTCAATCTGACTCTGACTTGACTAACCTTCACTTGTGAGATACTGTATTTGTATTGAAATGACCGAGCCGACGGAACCAACCTTAATTTGCAATTATATATATATGATAGAATGGCATGAGTAATGCATTTTCTATATTATAGCTTGTACGTGTGAGTATGTACATTTTAGTCTGAGGGATTATAATCTAATTGTAAGGGAAGTGAATGTGTACGTAGGAATTATCGTCTCGAAGGTGAGGCTATGAGATAGTAAGGCCCACATGTTAAAATTATTAACCTCCATTTATATTGAATAATAAAAAAGCAATTTATTGTTAGGGAACCTACTTTAGAGGCGTCTTACGCCATTGCAATTGCAAGCAAATACTTAAAGTAGCATTATAACCCCAGTAGTATTATAATGTCAGATAGCCAAAATTCAAACGATTGGTAAGGGAATTTTACCATATTAAGATTCCCGAAAATGCGACTCTACTACAATCAAGCACTGTGTATTGATAAAATTCAGCTGCATCGGTTCAATATGCCAGGCTGTTGTGTTAGAATAACGTATTGGTATGATGATCTGAAAGTTCCAAGAAAACCCGAGATCCGAACAGAAACAGTTAAGCTGTTTTCATGTACATCTGGTTTTCCAGTAATTCTTATGTACTTAAAAAGCTGAGTTAAGACTAGGTTGTAAGAAAATGGATGAAGGGTGCAGCAGGTGTAGCTAGAGCTACATAAAAGTTGAAAGCTTACTGGAAAGTTATAGGGCTGAGCCTCATTTTTATCCTCTGGTATTATCTGTTAATATTAGTTTCTTGAAGCGAATGTACACAGGCTCATTTATGGAAGTGGGAAAGAAATACATATTATATTGTTGAAGATGAGGAAGTATACTAAAATACAAACAAAAAAGGGATGGATGGATGGATGGTAACAATAAGTGTCTGTTTTTTTATAGGAGTTAGGAGTAGGAGATAATTTAAGTGGAATGATGTATAGTATAAACACCATAAGATGATGCGATATCTGGTTTCAGTTCTCGCATGGTTATATATACATTTACGTACAGGTACATGTACACATCTCCACCGCAGGTGTGTACCTGTATATCATTTTCCGTGGTATGTAGATTGCTCAGGGCAAAACCTCCGGTGGTGCACAAAACTCATCTCAAACTCTTTATTGTGGTCTCTAAAAAGTCAATTTGTTTGTGGATTGCATGGCTTCCTTCTAAACAAGATTTATTTTTCTTGAAAGGAATCCATGCACGCATCTTTTTTGGAAGATTCTTACTGCTAGCTGAAAGTTGTATACAAACGACATGTATTCCGGTATAACTGAGATTCAATTACTTCATACTTGGAGCTAATATTACAAAGTTAGAAAGATCAAGAGGGAAAGTAAATTCTATTATTTTATGGTAGAAAATGCTTACATCTAGAATGCTGCAGCGTACGAAAATTTAATGCGTCTATAGCCGGGATAAAACATGCAGTATTTGTGTCATTATGTTATTTTAACCTTGTTTTTTAATATCATCGCATTTTATGTCTACTTTTATAGCGAGATCACCGCTTTCTTAAGAGAACAATAATTCTTTTAATTCTGACCCCGTCTGGTTTTCAAAATAGCGGTGTGGTGCATGATGAACTTGCGTTATTTGAAATATTAAAAAAACATTTGATCTCATTGCATTGTATAGAATATACTTGGAATTAAGTGTATATATTTATATAACAATCAACAACTTACTATTGTATTGTATCCTTTGTTATGTTATATGCTTGATCTTGATCTTGATGATGACACGAAGTACTGGTAGGCATGCTTAAAAATCTGATCAGCATCGTAAATTCGTAAA
This sequence comes from Orchesella flavescens, assembly GCA_964034955.1. NCBI lineage: Eukaryota > Metazoa > Arthropoda > Collembola > Entomobryomorpha > Orchesellidae > Orchesella > Orchesella flavescens. Next base: position 37,744,242 of record OZ035956.1, on the reverse strand, counting down.
ACCAATCAAACTTTATGTTATGGAATGACTTCATTAATTAACTGTATTTCAGCGTGTCCTTTAGGCTGTAAATACATTGTGTACGATTCATATTTGTGTTATTTTCATAGGATCACATTGCTATTTAATTGTTTATAGAGTTGTAAACATAGATTAAACTACAACTGTTCTAGGATCAGCCGCTAATATTACGAAAAAGTAAATTATCATAAACGAACAGCAACACTAATTGCCTGCTTGTAGAAAGAATACCATATAAAGAGGCACCGTACAATTCTGGCAAATGATTTCTTAACATTAATGTATAAATGTAGTTTAGCTTGTATGTATATGGCATGGTGTTGCTCAAAAATTTTGCTCATGCATGCCAATTCTGTCATCACCTCTCTAGTGCCATGTTTAACTGATACTTTTAAGTGATTAGCTTTCAATGTGAAGGACTACCTGATGAAAGCATGTAGCACATGTAATTTATCTAAAATTGTTTGTAAAATACGAACTCCTTAATGCATGCTTAATTCTAGTTATCTTCTTTCATAGTGCATCATTTTGCATGCTTCGTTGGTTGTGGTTTAGATTTTAGATGCTAAATTTAATGTTAGTGGCAATGAGACACACATATATTTATCACTGCGAAAGATTTTTTGCATGATGGTGTAATGTAGTGCATGCGTTCATTGCACTATTGTTTTTTATAGAGTATTCATTTGTAAATGCTATTGACTATTGAATAACTTTAGACTTGGAGATGAATATTGAATTTCTTTAAATTCCATGCGGACATGAGAGTAACAACCTTTCTGCATTGTAATTCAATGGAATTGATGCTTTTGTAAAAGTTTATCACAAGATGATAGATATAAATTAACTTTGACTTTACAGTTTACTTGATCTGTACACAAAATACACATTTGATCTAAATTGATTGCGAAAGGAAAAAGGAAATGCATATATAGTAACGGTCTTAATTCTTCCTGTTTATGCATAAGCAAAATGTATTTATGATTATTGCAAATTCATAATGTGTAATTGTTTTGTTTTTTGTAATTACAGCAAAACCGAAGCCAAATGGCATCGGCCCTCGATCATCCAGTGTGGGACCACCTAGCTCTAGAAGCCCACCACCCCCTAGAAAAAGCAAATTTTCTAGTTTTGGACGACTTTTTAAGCCGTGGAAATGGAAGAGGAAAAAGAAGTCAGAAAAATTCGAAGCTACTTCCAGATGTAAGTGAACGTTACCATCCTACGAATATTGTTGATAAAATAGTATTAAGTATAAAACTGCAATCTGGTTCTGTGAATGGTACATAAAGGTCTTATTTCAGCCGAATTAATTTAAATATTCATCTTATAAATAATTTCATCTACCATCTATTCTCAAGTATTCTACTCTCATCCACCCCACAATATTAATAGATGAGAACTTATGCTGTAATATGTTTAGATAACGTATTATTTAACCTTGAAAAATATTCCAGCAAGTTGAGACTTTTCCCACGGTCCTATTTTTCTAAGCTGCACTGACGCTGCTGTTGTGTGTTATGTTAAAGAAAAAATCAAAAGTTGAAAATAAGAGCGATAGTATTATTTGATAATAAATAAATTCATAATAAGTAGCCTATATAGATTGAAGTAAACAGGATATTACAAGAGAAGAGAGGAGGAGGTAGATCCTGTTCCATCATTGGATAAGAGTTATGATATAGAATGTTGCTAAATAGGTTTCGTAAAATCTTATATTACGATGTAATGAATTGTATATAATTTCAGAAGTTTGTGTATATGAATGTAATAATGCAATGTCCATATATATATATATAATTTATCATTTTCAAAATGTATAATTGTTCTTCTTTAGGCCAACAGCAAAAACATTTTGTTTATTTTTTTCTTGAAAAACATCCATTGTTTGTTTTATTGCGCTTCACTCAGTTCAGTAAAACTGTAGCCGCATATTCAGAAGCCGAATTTGAAGCTTTCAAATTAATTTATTAAATGTTGTATAATGTATATGGTTTATATATAATTGACTATTTGACTACGTTTCATTACGTTGTGCCGAAAGTGTCATTGAAAGTATATTGCGTAATATTTCAGATTGCAGTAATAATAATTATTATTATGGTCTTTTTTTTCTTTCGTTTATTTTAATTTGCATACTATGACTCAAGAATGAAAATGTTTTTCTTGCTTGTTTTATTTCATTGTTGAACGAAATGAACCACATGATCTTGATGGGGGACAACCACTTTTACAAACAAATTCTTTATATCAGCATTGGAACGGAAAATGTCGGTCAGAGCAAATAGAGAAGATCTTGTACAGAAAGGAATACTCCCACCGGATAATAGTAACTTGTTGACTTCTACGGATAGTCCCGGTTAGTTAGCGGAGTGCCTGGAAGAATTAAAGTTTTTTTCCTAGATCGATATAAAATAAATTCCTTTAAAATAAATTCTCAATTTTCATCCTAACACAAATTTTAGAATCTTTCTTTCTTTCTATCTCTCTCTCTTCTCCTCTATGTATCTATCATCTATCTTTCTGTCCTGCTTGGGTTGATAATGTATAAATTGCCGTAGATCATTCGTATTCATTAATTAGCTACATTTTCATAGCTTTATAACGAATCACAATACCACCATGATGTTATTACCCATTCAAAACTGTTGAGTAACTGGATTGTTGACTGGGCTTTCAAATTGGAATGTTTTACTTAAGTGGTGACGGCTATTTGTAATGTACTTGCGAACGAATGTGTATTTTTACCTCAACTGAACAAAGTGTTTCCGATTGAAAACAATTACCAATAATTGCTTTTACATGTTAAATACGTTCGTATGCTTGCTGCAATGTTGCATAGTATTTATTCTATGAGATGCATGCTTTAACCGTATGTACTCCATAAGTTAAAGTGTAACTTCTGTAATGGCTTATGTTAAAGGTGGTTTTCTATTTAGTCATTGGTTATGGGTTTTAGGCAACAGGCTTAACTGATCATGTAATATGTATAATATGTAATTTTATACCCATTTTGGAAGGGAAATAGTAAAATAATTTCATTCTTTACATTGGAATGCAGTTAGTAGTATCATCAATACACTAATGAGATTATCCAGATTTGATTTCATAAATAACCTTCTTCGACTTTAACGTGTTGTATGCACTTTTTAAGAAATTAGTTTGGTTTGCGTTCGCGTGCACTCAAGAAAGTACGGTGTTTTTGGCTTTCCCAATACCTGTACATACAAACTTAATGATGTTGCGTTTACCCATGCTTCCATTTCAGTATTGTTAACTTCATCATCTCTCTCTCTTTCTATGCAATAATATTATTATGATATCCCTGCAAGCGGTCTGTTTATGCGTTTAATTTACATGGGTTTTAATCACTAAAATGCTGAAAAGTAAAATGTAATTTTATTTCAAATCACAAATTTAATCGCAAACGGATTAAACTGCTGGGCTTATTTTTTTTCTCGAAAAATGTACTTAATCTAGATGTCTATGTATTTTTGTAGACGTGGCAAGTTGGAACTGTGATGGGGCCAAAGGAGAAAATGGAATATCACCATTGCATCTCAATAATCAGCAACAGCCTTTGACTACCTTTGGAAATCATCACAATCATAGCCATGGGCAGTTAGTTCATGGCGGACTCTTAGGACATAATGAAAATGATGGGAGGTCTTCCCCACCGAATCATTTAAAAAATGGTTACCTAAACTCTTCGCAATCAGTTCATGCAGTATCCTCTTCTTCACACTTTCAACTGAACAATATAAGTAATCAAAGTCAAGCTAATATGACAACGTTTTCTACTTCTTCTGATGTAAATGCTACCAATAGTTATATTACCTCCTCCTCCGTAAATGTAGCAATGCAGGATAAAGTTGATAGGACCTTGTCATTACACCCTTTCTCAGCTAATGGAGCTGGTAAGTCATTTGTTGGTTTAACCTGTGAGTACAATCACTTACACAATTATTACTGTTATTATTATTATATGGATACTATAAGACTATAATAACTGTTGATTGTTTTGTTATTGTTATTGTATTAGGGGGAGGACCCGCTGCCTTTTACCATCCGACTGATGGTCAGTTTTATTCAAGTTCAAATGCAAACAGCGGTCACCCCGCTGGGCATGGCGATGCTCCGTTTTGTCTAACTGAGCTCCCCGAACCTCCTATACCCTTATCTGAGATTGGTCCGATTCCTCCACCGCCGATGTTCAGCTCTCCCACTCAGTCTCCACTGCCTGTAACTCGAAACTCCCTAATGCACCATAGAGAACAAATGGCTCAACAACGAGAACGTGAGCAGAATCTCGCCGCTGCCATTGCAATGGTAGTTCAAAATGCACGAAACGCAGACTTGTATCCTCCAGCACAACAAGGTAAAGCAACAAAAAGTTTTAATAGTAGCTTTAAATTCAAATTAAATTAAATATGAAATTGGACGTTTTATCTCATAGATGACGTTGACGGAAGTGGTTCAGAAGAGGATGAAGAACTCTTGGAAGCAAATATGAACTTCCTGAGACTGAACAGTGCGGATGTTGATACCACTAGAGTTGAAGAAGTGCCAGCGAAAGAACCAAAAATGAATGCCAAGCCGGTAAAGTCTGCGTTGAAAAAGAAACCTGGGATTCCTGGAACCCCAAGTGCTGGGTCGGGCCCTTCTACGCCAACTCAAGAAAATAAATCCATTAGTGCAAAGCTCGATCAAATTTCCAAGTAAGTATCAAATTGGTGCTATACTATCTTTGATGTTCTAATTTTTTCTCCTCTAAGTCTATGATTCAAAGACCGTGTATGTTTGATAATACGGGGAACAGTGTAAGTTTTTAACATTGATTGAATTGCCAAAATGACCAATAGTAGTAGTGTATAAGTAGTGCACATAATATGTCAGTTTTTAGGGCATATAATAAAAACTTAAAAATTGAAAGCGTTTGGCAATTAATATTTTTGTAATGTTGCCGTTACTGGAATAGTTATTAGTGTGAAAAATTCTAACGTGCCGAGTTAAAAGAATCACATGAAATAGATTAATTGGATTTAGTATACAGTGACTTTACAAAGAACATCAAGTATTCTTTCTAACTATACCTGAAGTATTAACACTTCAATTCAACCTCTCAACTTTCAGCCATGTTCTCTTCTCTTCATTCAAACTAATTAAAACTTCTTCTTTTGCTACTTTATGCTTTCAAGACGACCACCTCTGAGGATGATATTTAGGTAAACGCGTGTTTCATAAAAATGCCTTTTGAATAAGATGATTTGTCCAAAAAAATAATGTATGAAATTCCCAACTGAAAGTGGTTAATTGACTTTCATACTGACTATTTAAATCGCGTTAATCTGCTTGCGCTTTTCAACTACTAACGTCTTGCATGAACATGTATCAACTTGCTAACTTGGCATTGCGTATAACTTTTTTTAAAAAAACATTTGTTCTTGTTCCTGACTAATCATTGACCTATTTTGCAATTTATGTTAGGGTATTCCTGAGATTCAATTCTATTTTCTGTTTGGTTCATTTGAAGTTTTCAAAGCATCATTTATGTGGCAAAGCTAATAGCCAATTCTAATATTGCCTTTTTATCTTTAAAAACAGTGCAAGACCTATTCGTTTTGGCGTAAGTCTACCTCATCGCGAAAGAGACGAAAATAAGGAAAATGCTAGGCCGAAGGACACTACAAAAGATGATGATTCTGATGGCGAAGGTCCAGTTTTGTACCGCGATGATGATGACAACACGGACGATGCCAGTAAGTCCTATTAGAAAATCTTTGCTGTGTTCGCGATATTATTATTTGCTTTAACAAGCCTTTTGTTTTTCCGATTCTCGAAATATTTTCTCGTTGAAACCAGTATTTGTTTTATTTTCGGATGCTCTTGTTTACTTGTAGCGACCTAATTACATCCGCTCCGTTGGTATGTATGTGCGGAAACGATATTCATGAAAATATCCGTATTTTCCGTGCTGTATTATAGAGCATACTGTATTATTATTCCATACATTTTGTTTCGGAAGAACCATCACTTCTTATATAGAATCTTGTTTTTTCTTCCTACTGCGCTTCAAAAGGTTTAGCTCTGTATCGTGCGTAGGCCTAAGCTTGTTTTCATGATTTGTTAAAAATACTACCAACGGCATTTCAAATGCAGTTGTTACGCCTATGGTTATTTCTTATTTAAAATGCTTCTCGCTTTTGAGAGAATCATTTTAGGCCGCAAATTGTCTTAGGTACGGAACCTGCAGCAGCAGCATCAGTATCATTGCTGATTCATAATAATTTACTACGAAGCGACGCATGTTTTTTTCGGAAGTGATGGGTTTATTGTTTTGCCCTTGTAGTTGGTGATAATTTGGTTTCCTAAATGGTAGCTCTTAGTTTAAGGTGACGCACATGTCTATGAATTGTACATGAGTTATCATAAACCAGTCAGTCCTCTTGACATTCTTTGGTAAAAATCTGTTTTGTACTTTTTACATTTAGTTTTGGTAATGAAAATTATATGAATGCATACTGCTGTAATTCTAGTTCTTGTGACGGTAGTTTAGAAGATCAAGGGCTTATGCCAAGAATGTTTAGGTTATTTGATACGTCGTTTTTCAGCTCTTCCTCTTATTTAGGAGTTTCCTTATATGATCGGCTTTGATTCTTGCAACATGCTGAAATAATTTTGATGACTGCAAACAAGTCATGCGCCCAATGGTTATCATTGCACCACATATGAAATATTTAGTAGAGAGAAATACTAAATGCACATTGCAGATTAATGATATAAAACCTAGTTGCATGTAAAGATATGTTAGGCGTCCAGTTGGTTTCATTTTTTTGAAAAGGAAAATCAGCATCTGCCCACTCCACTAAATGAAATGAAGGCTCTGGTTTTACATCGTGCACCTGTACAGCGATGCATATGTTTGTGAAAATAATGTTTCTTTCATTTCCAATAGAGAACTGGTTAGGACTTCTGAATTAAAAAACGAAAAGAGCGAGAGTGAATGAGTGGGAGATTTTTAATGGATTGTAAAAAAAATCTGGTATGGGCTGGATGCTGTTGTCATTGGTGGAATTCCTTTTTTATTACGTATAATTTTGGCTTCTTCTCAGAAAACTGCATGAACATATGGATAAAGCTCTTTTATATCATTTGCTCACACCGTTTTAAATTCTAAAAGCAGTTCATTGATGATGGTAGGAGGATGTTCTAGAGCTTCCTTTTATGCATCCCTTGTACAGCAGACAGATTACTAACCATACTCTGCGCATCTCCTTTTGGGTTAGGAGGTGTTGTTGGCTGAAATCTATTGCTGATGTTCTCAACAAGTTATGCGTCTGAATAATTTGTATGGTATGCGATGTTACATAGATAAAGGGTTTTCACAAGCGTACATTATTGTGCATAAGTAAGGTTGTTTTTTTTTGTTACTGCGCTAACTAGTTGATATTTTTGTACACCTTTTTTGTGTATAATATATATAAACACAAGCAGTGTATTCGTGCGGATGGCGATGTTAGAATGGATCACAAATGTTTATAATACGAACGTTAAGTAGTTTGAAGCTTTCTGGCATTTTTACTTAAACATGTATTGGTAGCTTTCTGAGTAAATGGAATTTGATCTTTCAACCGTGGATATATTGTTTTCATAAAAAGTGATGTGTGTTGGTTCTACAGGTCGCTTGGCTGCTAAAATTGCCAGGAAGGATAGTCTTGCGCTGAAGCTATCATTAAGACCCGATCGTGATGAGCTGATAGCAAGAAATATCATACGCGTTGTTTCGGAAAAGGAACAACAGGAAACGAAGGAAACTATTGGTGCCAAATTGAGTAGGTATGTGCGAGATACAAACAGTTCTGTACCAGTGAAATTAACAGTGCTTGCACGTCTGTAAGCCAGTACTATTCAGTCGCGCTCTCCAGAAGCTTTCCCTGGAATCTACGTTGCTTGCAAAGAAAGCAGTAGTATTTGAATTTTTTTAGTGACAAAGCGTTCTCAATACTCAAAACATTAAATAATCATGCCGACGTACATTTATTATGATTCTGGCATTGTGTCGCGAAAAAAGCGGATGAAGCCGATGACCGGCTTGAACGTTTTGAAATCAGCTTTCAAACATCTTCGGTTTAAAATTTATGTGGATGCAGTGTATTTATTCGCTCCTCCTTTAATTCTTCACAGACGGCTTAGTATGAGACCTTCTGCAGAGGAACTGGAAGAACGGAATATACTCAAGAGTAAGAGACCAGCGTTTTTTATGAAGTTTTAACCATACCTAATAATACATATACAACATATACAGGACCATGACGTTTATTTCCGTATATTTTTATAATAATAATAATAACAGAACAAACTCCGGAAGAAGCAAAGAAACTGAAAGAGGAGAAGAAGAAAATGCTCTTGAGGAAACTTAGTTTTAGACCGACAATCGACGAGCTAAAAGAGAAGAAGGTAATGTAATCCTGACCTTGATTCGTCTGAGCAAACATTAACATCACGACAATATGTGTATTTGATTTGATTGATTTTTTTTTACATTTGTGTTATAGATTATTCGCTTTAACGACTATATTGAAGTCACACAGGCTCAAGACTATGATAGACGAGCAGATAAGCCATGGACTAGATTAACACCTAAAGACAAAGCTGCAATCAGAAAAGAATTAAATGATTACAAAAGCACCGAAATGGAAGTTCACCAAGAAAGTCGTCATCTCATTCGTTTTCACAGACCTTAGTGACACGAGTCTAGTGGTTTTTTTCTTCTTATTTTGCCATCTGCTGAAATATCGCAAACTTTGGTTTTTCATGCCCGCAGAAATCGATGATCTGAATGCTGTTTTTCAGCCTGGAACACTTTTCGTCGGCCTGTTTTTCTCGTGCTTTAAATTATTGGTAATTAATTCCAGTGCGTATTTACGATACGAGTTTTTTTTTGTTTCAATGTCTTGGTGGAATCGTGCAACAAATCAGATTTATAATAGCAATGGAAATTTTGAAGAAACTAAACGAATGCAAGTGTTTCCAAATCAGAGATTCAGTCTCTTTTACAAAACAATTTAGACTTTGAGAATATATTATAGTTGTGAATTTTTTACTGCAAAATTAAGTTATATGTACGATTTGCATTGTAAGAAAAGTATTCGGCTGGTAATTGTAAAGGAAGATGATTTTTTTAAAAAGAAAATCCATTTAAAAACTGCAAAAGTAAATATAGTTAACAGCAGTTGGATTCCGGAGACTGATGTTGATATGTGGTGAAGCATTTTCTTCATATACAAATGTTAATTGTATCTAATTAAGCATTTTAACAAATCGAGTTGATGTTTTTCAGTGGTAAACTGCACTTTGTCTACGTTTATACATTTACTTCTGTGTATTTCATTATATTAGATGCTTTAAAATGTATTTTGTAAAAGTTGCTCAAATGAAAGAATATTTCTAAGGAAATGTATGACAGACATGACTGAGATCTGAATAACCTCTCTTATCATTGTAAGCGGTCAACTATGAACTAAAAGTCAGATTATATGACGTATCCCCGGAAGGTCGTTCGATCTTAGTTATTATACCAGCTTTATGAATCTATATTATTATTATTATTATATTATGATGAAGCTCGTATCGTATAGGCTATCAGTAGTAACACAACTTGTGCAATCATTACATTATGGTTCAAGTTTCCTATGATAGTTTTCAAGAAACTTGAACACTACAACTAATAATAATTAATGTAAAAAAAATGGCCCTGTCTCCCAGCCGAAGGAGATTCTCAAGATTTCAGGGTGTTCCAGATGTTCGTAAATCACCGAGTTGCAATTGCAAGAATCTTTAAAAAAAATGCAAGTCGTTAACTTCTTTTGTGATCTGTGATTTTCAAACTTTTATAACATTTCAGTAACTTATGTGTCAATTAAGTATTATGCAGTTCTGTTCTGTTTGTTTCTGTTTAGTTTATATGTTTAAGAATTAAAAATAGTAATATAAGCTTGAAATTCCTGTTAAAAGTGTACCTAAAAAAAGAAACAGTGTGTGTAAAACTCAAGAGGAATATTGTAATACATAACAAGATACACAAAAAATGTATTGAAGTGTTGTTGTATGTGCTTGTATTTTTATGATTTGTAGCTGACTCTTGAGTGCCCGGTTAACGTAATACAAAAAGCGTTAACCTCATAATAAATGAATGTTCCGTATTTATGAAAAAAAATGATGATTTAATAGTTTAATCCGTACCTGCTGCATACAGAATCGTGAAAGTATCTCATACGTACGACAAACATCAACTGCATAAGTCAATTTATTTAAATAATGTACTTGTAGTAGTAATAAGCTCCGACATCGTATTCTTCATACAAACCAAAAATTTCATGAACATATTGTAAACAATTTAAAAATGTTCCATACTTACGATAAAATCATACAAACAATTGCTCCCACCAAAAAAGCATACTTTTTTTTCTTCAAATTTCAGTATTAAACATAACAATCAGAAATAATAACTGATATTACTGGGCATCTAACTTTTGTAAAATAAGTTAACGACTCAAACTCTATCAAATTAAAATGGTAGTACTATAGGTATTCATCAATCCAACATATCATTTATATATATATTATTAGGATCATACTAGACATGACATGATGACAAATTTATTTTTTTAATGCAGGTAAATTAATCTCAACATACAGCGTCACTAACTTACTACTGCATTTTAGTTTACACAGTACTCGACGACAAACTTTCTACGTGTTAGCTTGAAACATTTTTTAAAAGGCCACATTCAGACTCACTCGGATTCTATATTCACTGAGTAAAAACGAACACACTTATTACAAAAAATGGTTAACTCTTATTGAGTTATTAGTAATTCTATAGTGCAGCCTTGTTGAATTCTCCGTGGAACATTTACGAAGACACTTACTTGAGTTCTTACTACAACTATACTTAATTTTTAATTTTAAACACGATAATAGTGGTAAAGAACATCAGAATCATGAGCATGATAAAGTGATAGCGCCACCATCATCAATATTCATATAAAATTTCATATCATTAAATTGTCGCCGCATTTCTAACGCTTTAAAACGTAATACAAAATCTATAAACTAAAAGATATTGCATGTCACCCAAAAAGTGACGTTAACCTTTGTCTCTGCATGAAATCAAATTATTCAAAATAGATACACGAATTGTGTATGTAAAAGTATAGATAAATACACGTGTCCGAATTTAGCGAAATCTTTACAAACTTCCAGATCTTTCTGACTATTGAGTTAACAACATCCATAAATGTGTGTACAACCAAGTAAATTAATAATAAACTTATTTGTTCTATACTCATTGTCATAATTTTCAATTGCGAATAAATAAAAAAAAAACGTAACGGGTAACATAAGATGATTATGATATTATATACTGTTTGTAACAGCATAAAGTGTGAGTTGAGTAAAATTATTATTATTATGATTAAAAAAAGTCTCACATAAAATAATTAGGATGAGGATACAGTTATTGATAATTGAACGTTTATAAAGAACTTAACTTAATTTCACCACCTTCTTCTATAACAAAAGATGTAATAACTCTGATAAGCTGAGTCCCTGTTAATTGAACTACACTTAAAAATGACTATTAAATGTTGTGAGTGAAAGATGATCATAATATTAATATTATGGTCACTGGCTGAGTAGTGGTACAGTTAAATTGAATGTTTGCATTTTAAAACATAAATACAAATATTGTGCTCAATAATATTCATAGCGGCCAAGTGTTATTGGTATTAACGTACTTTTTTTCAGAAGGCAGAAGGTGCTCGTGAATACTGATACCCCTTCAAAGAAAATTATTACGTTCGAATGGAAGGTACAGATTGGCGATAGGCTCAGGTCCACCGTTATTATTTCATTCAATTACCTACTTGTAAAGCAGTGGATAATTTGACTCTGCTTTTTAAGTTTGAAACCTTTAATTAATCATGACTCACGTCGCTATCAAATTCTTCCTCTGACTCATCAATTTCAATGGGTGTCTTAAACTCAACAATGGACAGTTCTTCATCATCATCTTCTTCATCCACCACTTCACGTTCATCGTCGTTGATGAATTCTTCGTCGTACTTGGTTTTCTTTTTCGCTGGACCTTTGTGAATTTTTGAGCTTTCATTCGCTTGCTGTTCACGAAGCAGTCTTTTTTCTCGGCGTCGCTTTTTCCTTTCTGATATGGGATATTGCTGAAGGTCGTCTACTTGTCTCTCCCTTTTAAATTCAAAGACTAGATTGTAAATATGCTCTACCGCAGCTTGAACGTTGTCTACACAGGGTGCTGTTATCGTAATACTTCCCGTTGAAAATATCTTCAAGGTAGCCTTTATATCTTTCATTTTATAAGTCACCCCAGGATGGAGTTCCGGCTCATAACTAAAATTACAGAAAATATTTGTCTTACATAATCATCGCATCATCATCAGTGTGCGTACTCTATATATAATATATAAACAAAAATACGGGTACGTACCTGGCCAATCTGGGGTACGCCTGAGCAAAATCTGCAATTTTGATTGCAAAAGGCATCGTACAGGTGGCAAGGACGTTGACGATTCGATAATTTGTAAATTTTACGTTGAAACCAAGCTTTTGCAGAGTTCGTGCACATCTCCTTGCACCCGTTTTGGCATCGGTCTCTGTAGTTGCTCCAGTCATTGTTATTTTACCAGTCGACCATATTGAGGCTGTACAACTAGGTCTTCGAAACTTCATGATTAACATCTGTACACAATAATGAAAATTGAAAATATCAAGCCTGTGCATAAACTCATCATTGTACACATACATTCACATTATTATTACTCACCGCCATTTCTCTATGAAACTCGACGTTATGACCATTCATAGCAATCTGTTTCAAATTTAGATGGCATCTTACACTGAAGTTGCATACAACATTATTCAAAATGATATCAATCTCGTTTTCTCCTTTCTCCTCCACTTTCGGCTCCACATTCGCACCATTTTGTTGAATCAAATCTGATGTTTCCGCATTAGACTTTGCCAGTTGAAGATTCTCCTTGTGATCACTACCAATACCTGAAATGCCATTTCCGTTGGCTTCAGGACCATTCACAGATAATGTTGCTACAGTAGACATGTCTGTTGCACTAAACTGGCCAAACACCTTTGCTTCTGAACAACAAAACCTTTTTTCGAAGGCACGCACGCACGCGACGACCACACCACCCACTATTATTTGTACTGACACAAAACGTGAAGTTAATACCTTTTCACAAAACACACAACTACCTAGGACCAGCTCTCAGTCATTCCCTCTTAGTGAAAACATTCACTACAATAATAATAAAACTTGGGCAGTTAAAACAAGACTATGAATATTCTTTAAAATCTCGATGATTTCACATAACATACAATTTAAGGTGCATAAAACTCAGAAGAAAAATTAATCCACAGTTTCAAATATCACTAAAAGATTAGATTAAGATCCAGTGTCTTGTCACTTGAAAAATGTTGGATTTCGGACGTGGTGCAGTAATGTATAACTCGTAGTATGACAATTCTTTTTTTCTGATACGACCCAGTTCGGTAAGAGTTTCAAGATTCAATGCCTGATGATGCCAGGTTATGAGTCCGTCCAATTTGCAAAGTTCAGAATCATGTTGAGACGGTGAATTCTATATTATAACCACAAACAATAGTTAATTACCATAATATATGCAACGCAATAAAATTTATATGTGATCCTTAAGCTTCGTTTCATACTAACTCATCCGTTTAAGACGGTACGGAACATAATACGACTACGTATATGATTTTATAAGATATCATTAAAGATTGAAGATAAATTAATTAATTGCATAATCCCCTTTTACTAGATATTCGTTGTTTTCGGTCAACATTACAACATGTCGTTACTCATCCCAAGAAACCAGCGTACACTAATTAACGCCATCATAAAACTAAATGTTTATAAAATCTTTTAGCCTTGAAAGGGACCCTCCTCCTTTTTTAGCTTTGACAAAACACTGCACTAATTTATACCGACACTCTCTCCAAACACAATTAACAAAAGAGCGATACCGATTCATAAAAATTCTATAGCCTTGGAATCTGATTGCACAACATCCTGTTGAAATTAATAGCAAGTACAAGTACAAATTCCGATTACGACAAGTACTATTACTATAAATACTAATGAGCAGTCACTACTTTTTTTTTATCATTACTAAATTATTAATACTGAATATTACTAACCGAATGAATTAAATACCCCGACCATTTTAATCGCAGGCTATTATAATACAAGATTTCGTTAGCACTGTGTATGGTAGAGTAGAACATTCAATAAACAGCGATTAATTAGGAATTTGCTTACTTAACATGTTTCAAGAACTTGTTCACAAAAGCTAAAGATGTTCACACTCGGTTCGATCGGATCTTCCCCGTTGACATTAACTTATCGGTTGTTTGTTAACAAACCACAACCCAACTCCAATGTTCTAATGAATCCGTGGTCGCATATCTTTAATTGGATTAGAAGAAACGGCCCACTCGTTACAAGTCCGATTAATTAAGGTTATAGATTACTATGAATATTTTATATTACCGCAGAGCTCTTCTTCCTGTTATAATATCAATGAGAGAGGCATTAATAAACAACATCCTAGGCCTAGGAAGTCTTCCATTTTTCATATCAAGTCCATTGCCACTTGCACTATGAATGAACTAGTAACCACTACTGTGCGATGTGTATAGTTTGTAGTAGTGTACTTACCTATTTTAGTTCATTATCATCTGTGTAGCCGACGAGCAAGAGAATGACTAAAACACTATGCATTCCGTGGGGCTGCTGACTACAACTAAAACATGGTATTCGTACTTCTCTCCTGATGGGATGAGTTGAGTTGCTCTCAGCTCCACTCTGCAACCCTTACTGTTTCGCTGTGAACGTGAACGGGAACGAAGAACCTAAAAGGAATATTAAAAAGCAATGGGAAAATTAAATGATGAGATGAGGTATACATAAAAACTTGTGGCTATACACACGATTCAACGATAATATATAGACTTGTTTTAAGAGAATCATGCATACGAATAACGATACATAATATGTATATTTTCCATGCGTATATAATATACGAGTACATGTAAGTAAGTACGGATGACGAAAAAAGTAACATTCAGTTTTATACAGATCACAGACAGATACAAAACTTAGGACTCGTAGGTGGTAGTAGGACCAAATGTAAAAAGTTCTTATGTACAAATACGTGCAAAGTGAATATTATATGGTATGCTGTGTCATATTCACAGATGTACAGCATAAATTAGATGGAAGGAACTTGACGAATGAACAAAATCGGTCCGGGAGAAATAGGAGTAATTGATCATACAAAAATCTACTTGAACATTAAAATATTTAAATGAATATCACTAATTAATTAATAACTGATCACTTGCCTGTGGCCTGACTGATAGTAATAATATCGAAACTCACATCACAAACCCAAATTCCTTGGCCCTTGACACTTAAAGTTCGGCAAGAGACAAATTGGTAACTTCAAAAATCAAATCGAACAATTGACAATACCAGCAGAACAAAAATCAAATCATTACTACAAGGCGAGCAATGAAGTTGAAGTTAGGGAACTAAAAATCCCATTTCATATGAAAGACCACACAATACATTTCACATTTGGTACAATATTCCGATAAAAAAAGTTATAAATATCAATACATGCTGATTGCTTTGCTGATACCCTTTGCACTGGTTTGTGAGTTACAAAATGAATGACTCACTCGGCACTCGTACAAACAACAGATGACCACTGACTTTGAAGTTTGTACCACCCAAACGGATTTTATCCTAACAACGTGTATTTTTTAAACGTTTAGCGTACAGAAAATGAGATACCATCCGCACCTTCCATACATACGCTTATTACGAGCAGTACTTATAAACTTAAGCTCACAAAGAAACGAATACCAAGACCAAGTTATGATATTGACATGTGGTAAAAAGAGTACTAGTACCACAAAGAACTATAACCTTAACAGTCCTTCCTCGAAATCGGTTCGGTATAAAAACTAACTTGGGTTTAACTATACTGGTACATACATAATATATATGGTGTCGTAGCTGCTCTGTATCAACTCTCATCCTCATCCTTCCTTTTTACTACGGTATATTGGTACCTACCAGAGTTGGGCAGGGCACAGTGCCCAGTGCCCATGTGGCCATGTGCCCAATGATTTTGGTGTGCCCAGTGCCCAGGTGGCCATGTGCCCACCGATTTTAGTGTGCCCAGTGCCCATGTGGCCATGTGCCCAATGATTTTGGTGTGCCCAGTGCCCATGTGGCCATGTGCCCACTGAATTTGGTGTGCCCAGTGCCCAGGTGGCCATGTGCCCACTGAATTTGGTGTGCCCAGTGCCCAAGTGGCCATGTGCCCATTAATTTTGGCGTGCCCAGTGCCCAAGTGGCCATGTGCCCACTGATTTTAGTGTGCCCAGTGCCCATGTGGCCATGTGCCCATTGATTTTGGTGTGCCCAGTGTCCAGTGGGCCAAAAATGGCCCACTTTAGCTATGGGCACAGTGCCCAAGTGCCCATTTAAGGTGGGCACTGGCCCACTTGTACACTTGGGCACTGTGCCCAGTGCCCAAGTGGCCATGTGCCCACTGAATTTGGTGTGCCCAGTGCCCAGGTGGCCATGTGCCCACTTAATTTGGTGTGCCCAGTGCCCAGGTGGCCATGTGCCCACTGAATTTGGTGTGCCCAGTGCCCAAGTGGCCATGTGCCCACCGATTTTAGTGTGCCCAGTGCCCAGGTGGCCATGTGCCCAATGATTTTGGTGTGCCCAGTGCCCAGGTGGCCATGTGCCCACCGATTTTAGTGTGCCCAGTGCCCAGGTGGCCATGTGCCCACTGATTTTAGTGTGCCCAGTGCCCATGTGGCCATGTGCCCACTTAATTAAGTGTGCCCAGTGCCCAGGTGTACCAGTGCCCAGTGCCCTGCCCAACTCTGGTACCTACCAAGTCAGTAAAAAGGCAGCAGACATCCCATCGCATCGTCATACTCTTTATATACATAATTCGTATTAAAACTGCAACGTCCTACCGTCCGTCCTCATGTCGGTGATGGTATGTGATATTGTGATGATATACAGATGAGCCAAAGAGATTTTTTGTGATTCAGGGAATAGCAGAGGAGCACCGGTTTATGTATACATCTTTTTACGAAGAAAAGTAAGTAAGAGAAATAACACTCAACTTTATATCTTCGCGTTGCCAGCTACAGAATATCGGATTGGTGCATGAAGAACACTAGGTTTTATAGAGCACACCAAACCAAAACACGATCTGTGTTTGTTTGTTATTTGTGACCTGATGATGATGAGTATCGGCTGTTAAGGATAATGGCTATTTAATCTCAGGTGAGTTTGTGTGGGTGTTAGATGAAGTATCACCAGTTAACTTATTTGTGGAGAGGCAAGGTGTTTTGAATTTGGATAACACGCAGCAAATTAAACCGTTAAATGACTGCTTAATTTTAAGGAAATTCATAATCTGATTTAGTCTAACATTTTTTGTTGTTTTTGTTTTTTTGTTTATTAAGTCGGCCTGTTCACGTCCAACCTCTGGAGGAGAGTAGTTGAGTAACTTCCGGTGAGGAGGACCTCCTGTTGATTGTGGAAGTTGACATTGTCAGATATCAACATGGCCTTGCGTCAAATATCTTCCATCTTATTAAGAAGCTTAACGCCATCATGTGGTCTTTTATACCGAGAACCTGGTCGCCATCGGCAGCTAATCAACGCTGTCAGGCCTATTGCTTCGTTAAGCGCACAGAAAATGACTAACCCTGCAGAGAATTTGATACTTAATCGTTTATCTGGAACTGGAGGGTGTTGTTCTTACTCTACTTCAAGTTAGTTACTGTTTTATTAACTTCAACCGTATTATTGATGAGCATCCTTAAATTACTAAGTTATAAATTATGTTTTCGATTTTACCAGCTTCAGCAACTCTCCGGGTGATTGGAACCAGTCCCACGTCAATATCGAGGGGACTACTTGTAGTAGGCAACATCAACGCTACATCATCCTTGCTCAAAACGCCCGATCCTCTTCTCTTAACAAGCACACGCAACGTCATTAAAATGTCAAAGGGAAAAGGGAGAAGAAAAACAGTAAAAGCAGTAATCCGCCGCTTCTATAGATTGGATTGGGGAGCATGGATTTCTCCAAAACCAGGAAGAGCCCGTCACCTCTGGAAAAAGAGTGCCCAGAGACGACAGCGACTCCGCAATCACATTTTTCGAACATCAAATGAAAACAGAATGTTAGACAAAATGATGACAAAGTACTGGATCAAGAAAAAGTATTTTGTGGATGATCCATATGAAACATACCATACCAGAGACAATTTCCCTATTACCAAAGGTGTTCAAGGGATCACATCCATAAACTTGTTTAAAAATAGAAGGTATGTCAACCCGAGAAAAAGCCGGTTTAGTTAGAAAATGTAATAAAAATTTCTTAACGCTTTAAACTAAACCTATTAAATATTGTTACTACTTAGATTAGAAAAAACATAATGGATGTATTGATAGTAATTAAAAGTGTGTGTTACAATTTACGAAGTCATTATAGTAATTTTCGATAAAATATTTCATTGGCATTTCCTGTTTGTACACATTTTTAGCGTATTATATATCGTGAAGTGAATTATCATTTTTTATATGTATAAAAATATACATAAGATTTAAGGTCATAAAACCATGTGTTCATTTCATTCCGATGGGGTATGATGTTACAGGCAAAATATATCCACAAAGTTTAACTTTGTGGAAACCTATGCATAAAAAAATGCATCGAGTGGGTGCATTGAAGCTCATAAGTTGAGACGCGCTCTTTGCTTTTTGGCATGTTATTGTTGTGTATCCGATCTGCTGGTTGGGTTATGGTTATCTATTCATGTGCATACTTTCATTATTGTGTATTGTTTTTATGTGGATGAATGATGAACTGAGTGTTTTCTCATTCATTCAGTTGTGCATTTGGGATCATATAATAAAATTATTATCTGTGGTTGATAAGCGTTAGAATTTTGTTTTTTCGAAACTCACTTCCATTATTTTCTTGTCGTCCGATATTTACTACGGAAGGGATAGGACGTTGATTGTATTGAAGTTAAACTTGAGAAGTGGAGGTCAGGTTGATGGTTGACGGTGGTGGAAGATGATGACTTGTGATCATCTTATCTTATCGTCTAGATGTGTTCGTTACTGGTGGCTTCAAAAGCAACGGATTTAGAAAGCCGTCGAAAGCCGTAAGCTTTCTTTATTTGACTGTGTCAAGTTCACAAGAAAGATTTAGATTTGTTAGTTTCAAGCTCAGAGTGAGTCAGTGAGATGTCAATTTTCAAAGCATCTTACCGTGCCTTAGTTCAGTTGTCAGTTTTTCATTGATGATAAGGTTATTTTTGTACGTATAGGGGTGATGTTTAGAACAGAAAATAAATAGAATATTTATGGTGGGGTGGAGTAAGATAACTGAAGTGCTTTAAAACACCACATGTCATTGTGCGTGTCTGACTACAACAGACTGGACATTGAACTTATTAGCTGACTCATCAAGAAAATATTTTGAAGGGACTTTTTCTGTTAAGCAATAATGGCGGAGGCGACAACTAATGGGATGCTGTTTCGTCAGCATCAACCCATGCAGAATGTGCTTATACCGGCTAGGGCAGGAAGGAAGGTAATTTAATTTGACTATTAAGATTATTTTGCATTTAGTCTGATGGCTATTTTGATTTGGTTCAAGGTTCAATAACTGATATTTGTTGTATTTAGCACCGTATTCAAAGAGGGGTACTAGCACCAACGGATGTGCGTCCGATCGCCTGCAATTCACAGTTTGTCAGCAAAATGCATTGCGAAATTTATCACAGAGATAAAGCCTTCTGGTTGAAAGATTTAGGGGTAAGTTTGTCCAACATTTTTGTTTTAATACATTGCTTAGTACTTCCTTGTTTGTTTACAATGATCTCGTCATAATTATAGAGCACAAATGGGACTTTTATTAATGGAGTCTCGATAACCAGCCAGCGTGAGCGAGAACTAAGGTTTGGAGACATGATTGGTCTTGGAGTCAGCCATAATGACAGTTTCGTGGAAGTGACAACTGATAAGTATTTTGTATTTTTATTCGATAAAGTAAGTTTTTCCGGCGATATTTTAATTTTAATCAGAATCATGCATCATTGCTCGAGAAACTATATACTGTATAGTTACATATAATTTTTTGTTAATTAATGAAGGAGCCTACTACAGAAATGGAGGATAATACTGAAGTTATTGACTTGGAAGATGAACCATCCGTAGTTCCTAATGGCGTTAACGACAACAATGTTGTACCTGGAAGCAGTAAAGAAAAGAACGGCGAGAGCAACCAAAGTGAAGAAGAAATCGAAATTTTATGTGAGCTACCTACACCTTCGGCAGATACAAGTAGTAATGGATCCAGTTCACGAAAATCGAGGCCACCCGTCCCTCCTCCTCCAATTTTTTCTCCATCTCTAGTTGCACAGACTCCCATCATTAGCGACCAAACGTTGGAAAAATCCCAGCAGAAAAAATCGTGTCCAGCCTCAAAGAAACGCTCATCTGATCTTGATAGCGATACTTCAACTTCAGATGATTTTGAAACTCCGATAAAGAATAAAAAGTTTACCACTCACATACCTCAAACCTCGTCGACAAATAAACAACCACCGAAAAGTGATTCAATGCAAACTGGTGAGAGTTCGAGTAGCAGCAAACGTGTTTTGGATGATCAAAATATCAAGTGTTTAAAACGTGCCAGAATTGAAAATGAGCGTAAAATACCAAATTACGATAGTAGCGATGACTCTAGTGATGGCTTAGACGATTCAAACGTAACTAATCAAAGACGGAAGCTTAAGAACACGAGCATCAAATCTTCAAGTGCACATTCCAATAGTAATTTTATTGAAAGCCATGGACCTACCAAGGAATCAAGCGTGACATCGAAGCAGCCTTGTGAAAATCAAAAAGAGAATCGCTTCCAATCCACATCAAATGGTAAAATTCGTTCAAGAAATACAACATCAGTTGATGCCACCAGTGACAGTGACAATAAAGTAGATAACGAGGTTCGTAGGGATAATATCGAAGTTTGGAAGGACCATGCCTTGAAATCAAAAGTTTATATACGTACTAGTCCAGTAATATATTTTGACCAGGGTCGGAAGAAGTACTTGATGAGGAGAGATTTGCTAATGTCTTTTTCTGAAGATAATAAAAATAAAATGGAAAAAGACTTTAGAGAGTCGTTGAAAAAGTTTGGAAAAAATGAAAAGTTGCTACCCGAAGTAGAAGCATCATCCAGTGATGAAGGTAAATTTCAAATATTGCATGTGTAGTTAAAAGCTATTTATTTAGTATATAGTATAGTATAGTCTTTATTACAAGATTGATTGGCCATTAGCCCTTACAATCAATTCAACATTTCATTTGAGCTCTCACGAGCCAAGTACTATAGATCTAATTTTCAGCATATATTTTACGTACAAACTAACATGTTTAACTTTATTTTCATCAATGTCGGCAAAAAACTCATAATAATTTACATCATTAGTCGGCAATTTGAAATCGCCAAGAAACCTTAATCTTATAAGCTTATATCTGACACATTTGAATAGTACATGGAATTCGTTTTCTATTTCGTTAGCATTACAAAATTTGCATATAGGACTTTCGTTTACATCAAATACATTTTTAATTACCCCTAGTTCACATTTTTCACTTTTTACTTTAATTCGGCCGAGTTTGGCTCTCAGTTGTACTATGAGCTGGATTTCATCCCAGCTTCTACGAAGATTCAAGAATGATTCTCTTCTCCAGTGTGTTCGGAGATTTTGGTAGTGAGATGTGGAGCTACTTTGCTTCATTTGCATTATGTCTATTTCTTGTTGTTTTGTATAAATATTGTGAATAGCCTTACTTACGGCAATAGACCTCTCTTGGAGTTTGGTATGATCTTCAGAGTGGGTTTCGTGCTCGAAGATTTCTCTAAAATTCCATACTCTTGCCAGTATTTGAAAATTTTTATACCAATTATATTTTTGCTTCCCTATGTTACTAGTTTTTTTGAGTGCTTCATAACTTTGGCGCAGGAGTGAGCTTGGCTTTTGAGCCATAATTCTTTTCCAGAGCTTAAGAATGTTTTTAACTAATGTTATTTCAATACTCTGGCAACAAGTTTCCAGACGAAGTAACCATGCCGGGGCTAGTCTTGGTAGATTAAATAATCTCCTTAAAAAGTTATTTTGGAAGACTTGTAATCTGTCAATCGTGTGTACTCCCCAGATATTTGAGCCGTACATCAGTACGGAGTTGACTAGCGCATCATGCAGTTTCATACGACTGTCTAAGGTGTGCATTCTTGATCGAAAGAATAGGCAAAATAAATTATTAGTAGCAACATCCGCTTTGTTTACGAACTCCTTACACGTATTTTGATAGCAGAGATTAGAGTGAAATGTCATACCTAGATATGTGTATTTGTCGACTTGTTCAACTTCTTGCTGTTCCCAGAACACTTTAGGAATTTTTGCGTAGCGGTTCTTTCTGGTCTTGAAAATTACTAACTTCGTTTTGTCAAGGTTTACTTTGAGAGAGTTATTGTTAAAGAAGTTGGATATTACATTAATTTTCTCTTGCAGATCTATCGCATTAGATGCCAGAATAATGATATCATCCGCATATAGGAGTACGTGTAGTTTTACAGTTCCGACATTTAATGCCTGTATTTTAGTTTCATGTAGTGTTTCTACAAGTGCGTCGATGAAAATAGTAAAGAGCTAAAAGCTATTTATTTAAGTAGCATAGTAGCTTTCAAAATATTCTATGACATTTTTTTCATTTTGTAGACAAGTTGATGAGCAGAAAACGTACCAGACATTTATCTCCCACTCCTTCCGATTCTGAGGAAAGCTCCGAGAGCTTTCCAGAAGATACGAGCAAGTCCACCGAGAATAAAAAGGATACTGAACCTAAACAACTAGCCCCAATCTCACCTAATGCAGTTGTTACTTCTGGGGCAGTACAGAAATCTCCAACTGTTGTTGAAAAAGCGGCACCCAGGGCAATCAAGCTTATCAATGATGCGCCCTTGCCGAGATTTGCTGCAAGAGCTCAAAATAGAGCAGTAAATTTCCCAAAACCCCACTCACCTTTTGCGGCAAAGCTGAACAGATTACGTCCACAAACAAACAATGAGCCGGAAGGAGGAGAAGGACCCCTGAGTAAAGAAAATCTGAAGAATATTCGATCTATGAAACTGAAGGATGTTGAACTAAAGAAACGACTGGAAAAAGAAGAAACAGCTTCTCCGAGTCCTGAAAAGCGGAGCCAGCCGGCAAAAATCAAAATGACCACACGTAACAGAAATCAGGGTCTTATGGAAAGTATTATCGGATCCGAATTGAAAGATGATCATGAAGAAGAAAATTTAGATAGTCGTGAATCTGCCGTAGCAGCTTCACATCATTCTACTGAACATACAGTAGTAGAAAATGGGCTATCAGGAAAGGAAACATCTAAACCACCCCCAAGCGCCGTTCCTTCTGTGGTGATGCCACAATCACACTCAAGTAAAATTGGGAATAATAGCACGTTCAAATTAACTCATTTACCAACAACAATAACCAACACTGATTCGAAGAGTCATAGTCACAACACACGAATAAATAATCAAAAAAATCCATTGACTAATCAGCGAATTGAAGTAAATAATGAGCAAAGGCGTAAAACTATCAAGATGTGTGAACCTGTTCCTGGTCCAAGCAGATTGATTAGAGAACCTACAGCTAACAAAGTGCTTCTTAAGGCCGGTGCAAATGCAATTTTATCCCCTCCTGGTGAAATGGGACATATGAGGTACCGCGAAAAACCCGGTGCGTCTGCAGCAACCACATCAGTCACCACTTCAGCGTGGAAACCGTTTATTTCTGAGGATGACATATTTATCCGTATATTTGGGTGGCGACCATCTTGGTTACAGGTACTAAAAAACAGTGAATTATTTAGATGTTCAATGTTGCAGTATTTTTTTTATATTTCAAAAGTGTAACTTAAGTATCTTTTTAAATGCATGCAGGAACAGAAAGAACGCGCAGAGCCACCCCCGGTCCTGCAAGACTTAATACTCCGTACTGCAGTGGTTAACTATCAAAGTTATGATGACTATGTGAATACATATTACCCTCTACTATTATCAGAAATTTGGCATGTTATTTCTAATGACGTTGGTGGAAGCAGGTCCAAAAATAGAAATGACAAAGCGTAAGGATTATGATAAGTTTTGTATGAACTCTCATTTTTATTATATGTACTCAAACATTTAAACTTTAGTTCCCGACGGTATATTTTTTTTTGTTTTAGGTCTGAGTATAAAGTAAAAGTTACAGAAATTAAACGGGATGGTTTTTGTGCCTTTGCAAGACCAAAAAACTCAAAGGTTCCCCTGCCTTCAAATGAAAGAGATGAAAGTTGGTGCAGCATTTCCTGTGAAAGTAAGATACATACTTTGAATAACCTTAATGAGTACGAGTACAATATCGAACTCAGAGAACACGATAATTTGCATTTGGAGGTTAAAAGTTTGAATTATACTAAAACAAAGGTTGGTTGGAACGTGCGAACAATAGATGTCTGAAAAAAGATTTTGTAATTCTAACGGTACATGGGAAGGAAAAACATCCACACACGTCAGCCGAAGAGCCGAAAACGAAAGACATCTTCGGATTTGTGATATACAACAAGGAGCAAATAGATCCGATTGGTGGAAGCATAGACTGTGATCCTCGATTGAAAGCTAAAGGTTTGATGGAACATTATTACTATGTGCAAGTAATTGATATTTTAGTATATTTTGAATTTGTTACTTGTGGCATATCATAGAAGAGATATTTTTATGTGTTGTTAACCAGGTGTACCTGGATATCGATTACGAGAGACAATTCAATGTAGGTTCAATAAAAACTTTACAATCGACTGGAATCAACTCGGTCAGCTTAACAAGATATCTTATATCATGCCAAAAGTGAGAGAGTTTCGTGCAATGAATGGTCTTCAGTCATCAAGGTTGTTTGGACATATTATATCACCGCCAAAAATTACTCAACCGTGGAATCCTAAATATCCTCCACTGGAGGTTCACCAAATGATTCGAATTTGTCATCAGGTACGTACCAACATCGTAATCGATATTTACACAACAGTAGAACTGTAATGTATTTGATCTCTCGTGACCTTCATTAACTATCTTGCGTTACAGCTAAATAATGAGCAAAAGTCTATGGTTAACTACATATCTACACGAGTATTTTCCAATGATCCAGAGCTAATGCTAATGCATGGACCACCTGGTAAGAAATAATAATAATTTTTATTAAATAACATCTCATCTTTGAATACTAATAAGTGATTAAATAAAATGGAAAAAGGGACTGGAAAAACAAAAACAATAGTAGCACTTGTACTTCAGCTCCTTGTCACCTTCCGAAATCAAAAAAGAAAGGGATACCCTCGAATACTAATTTGTACCCCTTCCAATGCAGCCATTGACGAAATAATACGAAGATTAATTGAAGGGTTGAAGCATATTCCCACCACTGGTATTTTAATTTTGAATTGGTTTCAATTATACATTTATACATATAAATGCACTTATTTGTATTAACAATGTAAATGATTATATTTAAAATAGACCAAAAGATAGATCTAATTAGAGTTGGAGAAAGCAGTGCTAAGGAATTGGAAAAGTACACGGTCAGTTATCGGGCAAGAGAAAAGCAAGAGACAAAGTCAAACACCAAAACTTTACAAGTAGAGGTAAAGAAATTATTGGTATCAAGTGTAGTTTTATTGTCTAATTAAACTGATGATTGTGAAGCCTTAGTTTGATTTACTTATTGCTATACCATAGCTGGAGGCATTGAACTTAGAAGTAGAAGAGAAGAAAAAAGCAATTAATGGGATGAAAAATAATTCTAAGCATTGCCCAATTCAGCTGGAAGCCCTTTATAATGAGAGACGGGACCTTGAAAGGAAACTTGAGTCTGTGCTACAGGATATTAATGTGTCAAAGGTATGCAATAATGTTCGCAACCAATTTTATTTAAATTTTTGATTTAGTTTGTGGTTAATTTATGACATTTCTTAATTGACAGAAAAAGGGAAAGTCTGCACCTATATCAGGAGAGAAAGCAAAAAGTGATGTTATCAGAGATGCCAATATCATATGCGCAACGCTTAGTGCAAGCAGTAATTCACTTATGAGAAATGTCTTTGGGAACTTTATGTGAGTTGCCGTTAATAATTATAATAATTAAATTAAATTATGGTAGATGAATTACTGATTGATAGTATTGTTTGTTTACTATTTTATTTGCAGCACAAAAGAACAAAAACCTTTCCTTTGTTGCATTATTGATGAAGCGTCTCAAACGACTGAAACGGAAACTCTGCTGACAGTTGCACTACAAATCGACAAATTAATTTTGGTTGGAGATCCGCAACAATTAGGAGCTACAGTTCTTTCTCCAGTTAGTTTTCAATTTTATTATTTGCTTGTGAATGCTTTAAATGAGACGGGCTAAATGAGTAGATGACTTTAACCTTATTTTCAGGAAGCGGAAAAGAAAAATTATGGCCAGTCATTATTTACAAGAATGTTCCATTACTACAACCGAACCGAGTATGGGCTTCCGAGTCCTGTTATGATGCTTCGGCGACAGTATCGAATGCAAGAGGAAATTGTTCATTTCCCCAACGCTTACTCTTATAAGGGAAAACTGGAATCCCACTATAAAAAACCTGACGGTTATTTACTAAGACCGTACTATTTTTTTAACCTCTCTTCTGGTCGGGAAAGTTCAAGCGCTGAAGGGCAAGTAAAACATACTAAACCAGACCCAGCTATAACTGAGGCACTATTGAAACTTTGTTTACTCAACTAATTAAACCGTAGGCAAATAGAAAATGTTGAAGAAATTGAACTCGTGAAAGTCGTTTTGGATGTCATCCAGCAAGTTTTACAAAACTCTAAGAAAGAATGGACTGTTGGAGTTATTACACCGTATTCTCGTCAAAGAGACTCCATCCGGAATGAGCTACAGAGGTATTGTTTTAATGATATTCAGTTTATTGCACTTATCTAATCAACATTATTTTTTAATCCTAACGAAATATTTTTGTTTGAAGCAAAACATATTCCGTGCTCAAAGACATACAAGTGGACACCGTTGATGGATTTCAGGGCCAGGAAAGGGATATCATTATTCTTTCTTGCGTTCGAACTGAAAGTACCGGATTTTTAAAGTCTCCTAATCGTCTAAATGTTGCACTCACACGAGCCAAACATTCCTTGTATATTATAGGAGACATGAGATGCCTATCGCAGGTAATTATTACTTTTGTTATTTATAAATTAAACCTTGGTTAATAAGGACTTGGACCCCACTCTCACTTTATGTTATCAAAATGATTTCTTTAGGATGGTATGTGGAAATGTTTGATCCAAGATGCAGCAAACCGGGGACACAAATACGATGTTAAACATGATTTTCAAGCGCATTTAAAAATGCTTTCAGCAGAATTAATAACTAATCTAAGAGCTACTTGATGAAAGATGAGAACCAGCTTTAACAATTTGGAAGTGACCTAGCATAAGTTTCACTTCATTTAACTTCCAAGTGGTAATGTCTAATGAATTTAGACGTACCATGAATTTCTGATGGAAAAGAAGTTTTTTTTACTGCAGGGACAGTTGACATTGTCAACTTGACAATGAAAAACCAGTGCTATTTCACGACGAAAGTGATTTGTGATAGTTAAAAAATACAATCGATATTAGTAGTACTAAACTACAAATGAAACTTTCTAATTTTGTGTTGAATAATTTATGGGTGGGGCATCGTTACGAAATCTCATTTTAGACGCTTAGCTTAATAGTACGTTTAATACCGTGTATCAATGGGGTATAAAGTTCGATTGAGTCGAAAATAATACTCATGATTATGATTTGATATTTTCAACGTTTATTCCTAGTAACTCGAACTCAGAACCTGTAATAATAATTCATATGACGTAAGTCGCCAATTTGTCATATAATTATTATAATTAATCCATAATATGTAAAATTATTTAGTTTAAGCAGTGACTAATGACGCAATAAAAGTCTGTATAAATATCGAAATGTGGAAAATGAGTAAGCTTTTAGCTTTGCGCATAGCATTACATATAAATAAATTTCATATTTTAAGATTAGTTTCATATCTAATGTTGTTCTAGCTTTCATGACACGATCACGCATGATTAAACTACTAAAATGCTCTTGCTACGTACTTACATATGAAAGCAAGATATTATGCTGCCCTACAGCTACGAGGTGTAACTATTGTACTTTCTGTACTAAACTAAAATACTTTATACCTTCTTACACCAGTTATATGCTGATTCTACATCAAGTAGGATAAGAGTTAAAATAATTTCTTCAAGTCCAGCTTTGTTGAAGAAAACGTATGTAGAGCTAGAGGTGATAAATTGATAACTCATCTAAAATGAATTATGAATAGGATCACTCTCCATCAACTACCTACATGTCACTCTACTTTCAGGAATAACTGGTTTACAAGATATCAGATTAGCATTGGCTGATGGATAGGACTATTGTGCATTCAACACAATACGTGCAATCTTAAAAATCATATCGGATTAGGGAGGTGTTTGTACTGTATTCTTGGATGTTTTGTTGTTGATAATATCAAATATGCGTAGTATGCATTTATACGTATAAATTATTGTGACTTGATTTTCTAGAAGTTTTCTTGAGTAAACAAACAAGTTTAATTTATGTGTATTGTGGATGAACTGAAACTTTTCCTCATTTCGTTTTTAAGAAGCTCTTGAGAAGTACGTATATAAAAGAAGTTGCAGACCAAATTATCAAATACTTCCTGAATTATTAAAGTTTCTGATCACTTTCAGTTATGTCGAGCAAAGATACTTCATCTAAAGGAATGGGAGGAGGTTCTTCATTTGGGGGTGGAGGAGGTGGAGGTGATTTATTTGATTAAAAAAGTATCAAGTATTTCGTGTTTGCGTAAACTAAATATGAGCATAAAATATTTCTTAGGTTCCTGCCCTTGGGGTAGCAGTGGCAGTGGTGGTGGTCAAAAGTGTCCAAAAACTGGATCTGTTGGTAAAACCTTAATAAAACTAAACGCATTTAAGCATAAAAGTTGAGGCCAAGTAAAACCTTCTAAAATCCACCTTATGTAAAACTTACCAGGTACCCAGGCTCAATGTCCAGGCTGTAAAAATACTGGAGGTGGAGGTGGTGGGGGTGGAAGCGGTGGATCAAAATGGGGTGGAAAGTGAATAGAATAACATTCATGAAAAAGAGTAAGGAGTCGAGTGGGATAATAATTTTCGAAGTAGTATTTGAGTAATCAGAAAATGATGTCTCACACGTTAGTAGCAAATAATTACATTAACAATAATTATTATTAATAAAACCCTACATAATAAATACATATAAAAATGCCATATCGCTCTGTATCAGTATTCTTAATGAGTATCTTTCTTAGTTCATTTATCAAAGACTTAATTCTGTCAATCATATATAGAGTTTCACATTACCCCATCCAGCTCTATCTCATCAGAATCTTGGAATAAAAACATTTTACCAATTCCATCCGGTGAGTAAGATACATTAAGTATTTTCCCGAATTGTAGAATCAGCGTTCTTGCGGAAAAAAATTAAAACTCGTTCTCAATTGTTTAGAAGATATGAGTTCCAATTTGTCTTTGCAGGTATGTATAAGAATTTTTACATGGCCTGGGCTGAGGTAGATTGTTGATAATTGGAAAGTAAGTATGTGTGTATGCCATGTGATAGATAAACACTTAAGGGCCGTGGCCTCAGGGAATACATAATCATAATGGATGTAGGTGCTTGGAATAAAATTAACGTTTTAGTATTTTTGCCTGTGAGACCAAATTGCGCCTGATTTATTCATGTTTCGTTTGTCTATCTGTACACATTAAAAATAATGATTTTCCTATTGCATAATCCAATTTTGATTGTTCATATTATTATCCTTATGAACGTTGCCAATAAATATTAATAGTTTATTACAATTCGACATCTTCCGTTTAGTTTTGGTTCTAGAATTGACAAGTCTTTTGAAAAGATTTTCTATACCAATACCTAAATAGACTAACAAGTAGTATATCTTTACCACTGACATATATATGTATATCATCAGCGAAAGTTGTTACCTTCAGTAATTCTTTTTTTTTGTTTTTTATAATGCTTCACAAATTATGTACTTAATATACATACTACATAATAATAAACTACAATATCTTAACTAATACAACTACATCTGGATTATATCTTTTAAGTTAGTGAGTGCCAACCCAAAAATGAAAATATGGAAGGTAGAAACCAACATGAATTTGTAAATTTTTGGAGCCTGATTGATAGAATAGAGATGAGTCGTGGCATCAATCAAATGTCAAGGAGGTCTTATCGAACACCCCCGTTCGTTGTCTCATGTAGTAGCTATCATTGAATTGGAGATCCATTTGCAACTAGGCGTTCATTTTATATTAAAATGCAGGTATCGTATGTAATAATGTATTTGCTTCCAAGTTCAGGTCAGAATGTTGAATAGTTGTTAGTAGGTGTTGTGTTGACCATGGGAATTATGCATTCTGTGTTTTTTCGCTGACATTCGACGAGTTTTCTGCTGGTGGATCAGGTTCATGAATGCAGAACCAAGGGATTTTCTTCTGAAGCTCCACTCTATCCACAAAAAAACGACAATTTTCAGAGAAAGGTGAATTAAAAGTGGCATTTTTACTACATTCACATTCATATCCAATTGTGTGACAAACTCGTTGTCCATCATGTGTGTATAAAGCGTTTGACAATTTGACATGTTGATTGAAATTTTGATGCAGAGCAAATTCTAGTATTACAAAACAGAGTTACAAACCGGTATTTAGGATGATTGATCGCGTATACCCAGGGATCCAAGCATGCAACGGTTTTGCATGTTAAAGCAGGAATCATGGACACAAGCGGTGTTATGAGTTCTCTGCGATAACAAAAAAAAATGCAAATTTCATGTCACATGTGTGTGTGTATACGCTGACGCTGTCTTGCATATCAAGTGAGTTTGTTAAATTTTTAATAAAAATCTTAATAAAATTTTTAATATTCTTTGAGAGTAACCTGTTCCCAAATGCACAAATCAGGGCACATATCGCATACGGGGTCCACGAGAGCAAGAAAAGGACAACAATTCCAATAGCCACCTTCGCTATCCTAATCTCAGCGGACTGTTGTGCAAGGTCTTTGTTACCACGAAGGGATTCGACATTCATTTTCTTTGCCTGTGTCAAAAAACATGAGATGAGATCACCCAATTTTTATATTCTTTTCTATAACACAACGTTCTTCCTTCAAACTTTGTACACGCTACACTGCCACCACCACCACCACCACCACCACACCATCGTATCATCATGAATGAATTATGCTCAAATATAGACATTCCCCCGAAATTGCATTTTCCATTTTAGGGGAGAAGCCTGCCTAAGCGTGGTGTGTGCAAGCCCAGGAAAAAGTTTCCAGTGTTGGTTGGTCACGTATAAACATTTCAATTTCAAGAGCGACTTGCATGCAAATAGAGAAAAATTGTACACGCTCTTGGAATGGTTTTATTAACGACCTCACCGTTCCTATTCCATCTGACTTTTTTACCCTTTTTCTCCTCTATTTCCTTAACACAACACTTGTGCCCGTCTCCCCGTGAAATAATTTAGCTTTGCTAGAGAATGAGCAGGCTGAGCTTACTGACCCTGATCTATTTTTTGCAGTGCCACTTTTGGGGCAAAAAGCACACACATCATGAACTATTCACATTAATCATCCTAATACCAACTTTGTGACAGAAATGACCTTGCCTATATACGTAAACTATTGCACAACAACATCCCCTTGACTTTTCCCTGTGAATCTTCAAGATGATCAAGCAATATGAATACATATATATACCTATATAAAATAATATACATATATATTGCCTTTTGATTGGAGCAGTCTTTAGAGTAGTTTCCACTATTCCTTTTCTGGAAGAATAGAAACCTGAAATTTTTTTAACGAAAAAGTCAATCCTTCTTCTCAAATTGAAAGCATGTGGCTGGCTAATATGTAAATCTATGAAATATTTTCTCTTGTCTATTTCCTATATGGACATATTTTAAATAAATGAAGTCTTATTTTATTCAAGCTGACAGTTGCAACCGAGCTGCAAATGAAATGTTCAAACTTTTTCAAACACATGCATATATATAACATACCTTAAAAGGGATGACTGTACCTGTTCTCTCAGAAGATTTTCATGATCTCTCACATGTCCAACAATTTTTGAGTAGAAGAGAGCTGTCATTGACATCGGAATGCAGTATGAATAGACAAAGATGCAAGCAACAAACGCTTTGATGGAAGGGCTGTCTCCCATATAGTCGAATGTGCAGCTTGTCAAGTATCCCTCTAAATTTTTCATCGTCATCATGAAATCATAAAAATTTGTCTTGTTGTTGTAGCCAGCCATCACACACCTTTCTTTTTGGCTGATGGCTCGCATAAATCGAAATCGTAAATGGGGAAAAACGAAAAAGGGGTCTTATTTTTATTTTATCTCTCCAGCCAATTTTCTTTCCTTACCAGGCACAAACCGACCCCATACTTCCATCGCTGGCAAAATGGTAAATGGGAGAGCATACATCCAAATGCCTAGAATCAGCATCAACACTTTCCCTTGGCTGAGCTTCCCATCAAATGGCTTTGCAATGGTCCTGGCATGGCAAACATTTTTTTTCATGGAAAGCAGGAAGTCATTGTCATTTAGTTGGTGTTATGCACTTATTATGGTTGAATGGAAGAGTATACAGAGAGCAGTCAAGTTTGCTTGGGAAAACTTGGGTCAATAAGATACAACGAGCTAAGAGAGCTGCTGCTGCTCGCTTCCAACTCCCAACACCACACAACACAACATATCTAAACAACTGCTGAGTAATCATGCGAATACATTTTATAGACCAACAAAACAACACCACCCATAAAAGCATCCTTTACCGGTTGAAACTACGATGATGGTACAGTTAACTTACATTGCATTTATGTTATGGGAAGACAACAAGAAGACATTCTACAAATTTGTAATAGATGAATCACCCGACCCATGCTATTTATTTGAGGTGACATGTACACAAAATTTATGACGCTTTATTATTATTATTCCCCTTGTTCTGCTCGAGAAAAATGGGAAAACTACACAATACAATAATATACGATACTATATGTATATAAAAAACAATGTGCCCGTCGTCCACCCTGATGATGGTGATGACTTTCTGCATTAAGCAGTAAATTAGTGAAGCAGATGATGAGGTGAGTAATGCACACCATTTTATCACATATCAGTCTCAATCTACAAAATTCATTGATTAAATATCTATATGCACGCAAAGGCAAGTTGGATGGAAAAAAAGAAGAAGTCAAATGAAGCACTAATAGTATTTAACTGGTAGGAGGAGGTGAGCGTGGCTAATAATAGGAGAAATGGGCACCATAATGCGACGGTACAGTTACAAAACTTACAACCACCCTAATCACTAAAAAACATTGGGCATATAGACCATAATCCCGTTGACACGAAGCTTATTTCTTGTGAAGCTTTTATACTATCACAAAATCATGTATATAATGGGAGAATTCTTCTTATGTGTGCATTTCTTGGCTCGTGGTAGTATAATATATACATATTATCATATCATTGTTTAGTGAAAGTAAGGCCGACATTACATTGGCCCAAATTAAGAAATGAATGGCAGAGGGGAAACGTGTGAATGAATATGAATTACGGTAACAAATGAATAGGAATATCCATGGGCATGTTAACTTTTGATGCTTTTAACAACAGCCGAACAAATTACCATTCAGCACATCAAGCTCAACGCTCGGGAATCTACATAAAAGCAGGAAAGCGGAGAGAGAAAATGCACTTTGGAGGAGAAAGTGAATGGCAAAGTTAGTTTTTTTTATTCTCTCTCCTGTCACCTGTATCGATCATAGGCAATGGCCGTATTTGTTACAGCTGCGCCGATCCCTGATATACTTCCCATGATTCCAAATATCTGACAGCCAAGACGCCCATAAAGCGGACCTTCGTTGAAGGAGTTGGATATGAAGATTGGTGTTTTTAACATCATAATGAAGTCAAAGATGGCTAAGTTAACTACGAGAAAGTTTCCCGGAGTCCTCAGACTTTTGCAGCTGGAAAAAGAAAAGAACAAAAGGAAAAAGTTTTTTTTTGCTATGCGTCTCCAATAAATGGATCAATATCAATAAATCTTTGTGTCCATTTTTAACACTTTTCTTTTGTCTAATGTAAATCTGTGCCCTCATTGTTTAAATCAGAACAAAAAGTAGGAGGGTGGTGTTAGAGGAATAGTAATGGGCTCCAAGGAATTTCATGTCATTGTTAATGCATTTAGCACAAAATTGGACCTTTTTTTGAATGAAACGAAACGGAAGTGGATGACTTTGTTTGGAGCGGGGTAGAAAATAAGCTTGCTTTTATGAGAAGAGAGTAATATAATGTAAATGTAAGGAAAACTTACTAGAATGAAACACTTTCCATACTTTTCTCGTCACAATCATTACCTGGAAAAGATGTAAATTACGACCCCATTCCCGATTAAAGAGCTGAACATGAAGATCACGTATAAAACACCCAGCATGTGGTGCATAAAAGGGTTTGGTGCTTCATATTTCAACCAGTGTGGATTCACATATTCCAGGTAGTCAGGTGGTGTATTCCAACCATTCATCCTGAAGACTTGCCTGTGGCAAAATAGTAATAAAGCAAAAAACATTATGAATGCAATCACTTCAGGTAGGTAAAAATTCTGTAAAATGCAGTCCCATGCAGCAATTTATTTCACATCAAGTAAAACTTGCTTTCAATAACAACTCTTATCGTTAGCAAAATGAACGCTTCATTTCATGCATTTACCTTGGATTTGAAAGACAAAATTAAACTCTAACGTATGATGGAAAAAAATTAACTCAATTAGACTATTCAGTTTTTCATTTCTACATAAAAATATATCTCAGGAAAGTTTTTAGTAGATATTACTGCTATCAAATACCAAGAATTTGGCTCATGCAAATAATACTACTGGATTGGAAAAACGATACAGAATGCACTGTTATGAGATATTATACATGCAATGAAATGGAAGCCCCCTGTGCAAAATATCAATACGTGTCAACTTTGTGAATATGATGATTGTTGTGATGCCACTTGCAGTCTTTCCTTCGCTGTTATATACAAGGCTACAGAGAACGAATTACGCATAAAACTTGACTTGAAGTTCTTTACTTGTAGGATATCATTCTTATTGCTGTGCCAAGCGTTTGTAAGTTTTTATATATGTTGCAGATTCTGTGCTCATTGCCAGCACTAAGTTTTAACAGCATATTTGAAAGCTGTCATTTGGCTTTTTACAATTAAATGTAGCTACAAATAATAAAAATGAATCGATAAATATTATCAATTCGTTGACTACTATTGAGTTAACCTGCTACTGCTACCTTGTCATGAACAGCAGGTTATTCTTTTCAGTAAACAAAATGCATTTTGCTGCTGAGCAAGATTTTCCTAAAATGTAAATATACGAAATAAATGGTCATTATACTTTCATAAGCTTGTGTAGTAGTAAAAGGCATAATGCAAACTCCTGAATATACCTAACAGTCATGCGTATTTTTTCCTACGTCTAATTCTATATAATAGACTTTTGTTCACGTCCTTCATAAAGGACAACATGGTCCCTGAACTGAATGAAAATCATATCCGAAATTCCAAAAAAAACCAAGACTTTTTGCCCTTCAAATCCTATTCACAATATATGTTATTCGCCTCTAATTTAGTATTGAAACATTGTATTTTTATGAAGCATTCAAAACAATGCTACCTATTAAAATTGCATGACTAACGACATTTACAAAACCAAGTAGACCTCCCCTTTAAGTTTGTAATAATAATAGGCAGCTTCTCTATACACTTTTCTGGCTGGACCCTGGACTGGACAATAACAGCATAACAATGAAGTTCAACATAGCCTAAAATAATTACTACTATTCATTAGGCATTATCCTTTGGAAATGTTACCGGATATATGCGATAAGAATGCCGGACGGCCGGACCGTACCGCTAGGTACGTACGTGTTTTATTGGATAAATTTAAATTATGACTTTCCTACTCCTACAATGACTTGCTAACCTTGAGCATTCATTCTCGACATTACTTACAATATTTTTGGGATTGCATAAACTCATAAATATTGTGAGTTTTGGGTCAAAATAATAATTCTCTTGATTTACAAGTGTTTTTGATGGCTATTGATAGTCATAAACACAGAAGAACACAACCTCGGACTCCTACTCTGGAAATATAGGTAACACGCAAAGGTTTTTATGCTTTTATATTTCTGCTGCTGAACCATTTGAAAAGCGTAAGGATTTTGCTACGGAGTTAAAGAAAGGCCCACACCTGAATGAAGTTTCCTTTTCATAATGTAATTTCCAGCAAACAAAATGAAATGAAAGTAGTTCCGTATTGCAGCTCTCTTAATAATATGATTAATTCAGAACGAGTAACGATAATGGACACATACTACTTTCACCATTGCCATAATATTGCATCATGCTACCAATACTGGAACACCTTTTGTATTAGTAGATGGGTTGAAAATGACCTTGAATTTTTTGCAACATATGGGATTTTCAATTTCTCGTTTGGAATAT
Organism: Orchesella flavescens; assembly: GCA_964034955.1. NCBI lineage: Eukaryota > Metazoa > Arthropoda > Collembola > Entomobryomorpha > Orchesellidae > Orchesella > Orchesella flavescens. The sequence goes on along the minus strand of OZ035956.1, from coordinate 37,707,220 downwards.
GTTGGTTTTTCATGATGAAATTATTGCATGCAAACTTTCATGTTCCTGACAAGAGTAGTTTATTGTCGTGTGCTTAGGTGTTGCAATATCCGATTTGGAATATAAAATGAAAACTGGGTTTTTTATTTAAGCCCACGTTTCAACTGCATTTTTTTGTGCTTATCGTTAGTTCAATCCATCTCACTATAAAGTTAATAGAAACAAATGTATGCCAACTTATCTGCAGTTACAATTATATTATACTCACGACTCACGTCACATTCAGTATGTTTTTCCTTGAAATGTGGGTTAGGAAGAAATGAAACCTCTTTTTAAAAAAATCTCCGCTGTTCATTTCCTTTACGTAACACATAGTTTACCGGACTTTGAACTAAGCTGCGTTTCATTTCATCCATTTAACCACGCGCTATCAGATCATGTATTTCTATTTGCATTACATTTACGTATGTCACATGTCCAATTGTTACATAAAAGACCAGGCATGACGCAAATGATTCTTTCCAAGAAAGACTTACGTAGAACGACACAACAACAACAACATTGAACAGGGAAAATACCATTGTTTGCAGCTCTCCTGTTTGCTTTATTTAACCTAATATAGTTAATATAGTTCCAGTTCCAGCCTACGCAAATATTTCCAAAATAAATTCCAATGAATGTATGCACTACAAATGAAATGGCAATTGTAATAAAATGCACATATATATCGGGAAACACTCTGAGAGTACGTTCTTTGCCTAATGTATTTTGTGTATACAAGGAAATACCTTGCAGAGAAAGCAGTCAAATAAACCTTTCTGAAGCGTTCTGAGGCTTATAAGCTATAGCGATAACTATCCCATTACTAGTGAAAACCCATTAGCCGACGCAAGAAAGTGATAAAAGTTATGTTGGGAATAGTTCTAATTAATCCAACTTGTAAATCACACTTAGTTAATCAATTTTAGTGACATATATGCGTAAGGTCTACTAAGAGGTGTAATAATAAAACATATATGATTCTTAATTCATGGTCTATAAACGAAGAAATTCGGAAATAAAAGGACTAAAAACGATGGGACATTTCATTCATTGTTAAACGGGTGGATTCCCTTATAATTATTTACTCTGATTAAAAGAAAATTATAGCCTTTAGCAAAGCTTTCACCTCCCATCAAGTAAATGATACTACTGCCTGACAACCTATCAGTCAATGATCTTGTGCTTTCACTGGTATACGAGCAGTAATTAATCGAGTTGGAAAATTTGTGTATATTGATACCCATAGGCAATTACATTCTTGTAAATGCACAACAGTAAATTATGTGATGTAGATTTTAGACATGCAATTAATAATAATATGTAAACGTATACGATTACAGAAGTGTGGTGAAAGTATAATGAAGGCTTTCTTTTATGTCCTGAAGCAAGAGTTTCTCGTTGCCCCAAACGAAACCGACAACCCAGCTTGAGCTGGGCAAGTAAGGTATATGTACAACCATGTAAAACAGTTTTGTATAAAAGCTTATATGTTGTAGTAGTGGCACGAGTTAATAATATAATCAGTTTTAATTAATCATGGTCTATTTGGATTTTAAAGATAACTGAATCTATTGCAAAAAAAAACATTGTATTTAACGTACCTGTATGGCTGAGCATAGAACCCATCGTAGGTGGTGAAATTGGTAGTAGCAACATCCTCCATCACGATTTTTGTTGGATGTTGTTTTTTTTGTTACTGCGCCTGGACAGCTATTTGAAACTGAAACTTTTTATTAGAATTTAGGAAAACCCAATTTGCAAGTTGACACTTAACATAATTTGGGGGAAAAGGAAAATAAATATGATAAAGGAGTTTGGGATGACAAAACTTGAAAGGAACGGAGAGTTGTGACTCTAACCTCTACAAATTTTAAATGGGATAGTGAGACGGGATTTTGCTCCATTTATATACACGAGAATCCGACGATGAATTAAACTCGTTAATATTTTACATGTGTGGCTGATGACTTTGACCTGGATTATCCATGTGGATAATCAAATTAAACGGGATAAATAGTTAACACTCGAGAATGGTTAGTTAAGCTTGTGAGTGGGTGCACCTGAGTGGCTTCCTTCTTGTCGTTCTATCATTGCATTGGATTTCATACGAAGCCTGACAAAAAGGAAGGTAGTAATAAAGAATGTCGGATAAAGAGACATTGATAAAAAAAAGTGCAAACTTTCTGTTTTTGTTGTTCTGTAGCCACAAACATAAACATGTATGTCCATCACTTATCACAATGTGTATTATGCATGATGAATGATGGTAAAATGACGACAGTCATCCATAATTTCCGGATTATTCCTGTTCAAAGTATGTCGTGTTTTATTTTTTCGAAAAATTATACCATTGTTATTATTACCAATGAATCTGACATTTTGATTCAATCACACATGTTTAAACGAATTTAAAAAGTTATTTTTATAAAATCATCGTTCGGACAGAGATATATGTACTTAATTTTCTTAAAGACATAAAAGTACTGACTATAATCCGTTGGTACATACATCATTTTATGTACGTAATATAATATAGCTAGTCAATATATAATAATAATTAAGTACAGGATGTAATGTAATACATATATTTTTTATATAATGGAATATATTATAATGCTTTGGATTGATAATTTATACGGTTTATACTCATAATATTAATTTATATCATCATCATTCCATAATTTCTGTCGAAGTACATGTACGTGTACGTATGTAGAAATTCTTTTAAAAATAAAAGTTAGTAGGTCACCATCATAATATTGTTTTTTTTATTATTAATAAGATTACATTATAGTAGCTTCACCGAAGGAATCAACGTGATACTTTCTACTTGCACTACATTTTAACGAATTCTGTTTAGGAACACTGCATATATTCATCCTTTTAAACACTGCAGATACATAATGAATTTAGCTATCCCAATTTTATTCCAATCTATCACTTTATTCCATGAAACTTCACTCCCTTCCCTGAACTCGTATGGTATGGTATATTGAAGTCCCAAAGAGAGATTGGAGCTTCTTCGAGACAAAGGTACTCAGCTCCACATTCCCTCCCTCCCGCATTGCATTTTTACATGTTACATCATTCAGTTATAAAGAATATACTTATATAGTTCATGCGCTTCCGAGAAAAGAGTAGGGATAGATTTAATACGACTAAAATCTAACGTATCTCTCAATTTACGAGTTTTTTCTCATTCTAATAAAGTGGTTGTGATGCGGTGAATCAGACACACATAGACACACCGATGATGGGGAGAAATGATACACCCCAGTAAAAAACTCTGAGTATCCTTCAAAATGCATGCAATATCTACAAACTTTCTTTCTGTTTAGCTGGGGGGAGCTGCTAACAACTCAATTAAGGCACATAAACTGACTGCCATTTTACTGCCTACAGCACAGACGCTGTGGAAGTGTAAAAGTTTTAACATCTAACTAAGTAATGACTGACGAATGAAAGGCCAAATTTTTCTTTTATTAAGGTACTATTCCAAAGAGCACCTCAGCCCTAAAGCAACTAGAACAAATGTACACATTATGCTTCCTTCATCTGATATCAATATCAAGTAACCGACACATCTGACCTACTACGACACTTACTACTGCAGCAACCTCAACTGCAAAGTTTAGCTAATGAATTCATGTACCCGTCATCACTATCTTCTCGTTTTCTACTAAATGTTATAAGTGATTTTTCTGTTTTACTACATATCACTATATATCCAATTACAGACTAGTCCTGATTTAATTCCTGTGAATGGAATGTGAGTAATGTATATTTTTTAATGAATTAAAACTACCTTGATCATGTGATCTGATGTGGAATTGAAAGTGATTATATAATTGTTCCATTTTTTGGTGTTTGTAGCGAAAGGCAAAAATTACTACAATATTATGACAGTGTCAATAATTTCATACCAGCTTCTGTTTTATTTCTAATAATAGAGCTAATTTGTTATATTGTTAGTTACTGCTGCACAAGAAATAATAAGGCTTCAAATTCTTTTAAATAATCTACCATTGAAAGTTTCAGATTTGGTTTGGAAGCTTCATTAAAATCATCTGAACTTAATGTAATTTCTGAATTAGGTATAATTGGTTTGCATTTGCTTAGCATGAACTTAAAGAGAGACAAAATTATTTTACATTGGAAAGTAAAACGAAATGAACATAATGTCTGATAGTCTGATTAGCATGTAGTAATAAAAAACTTTGAACTACATTTGAGCATATCAATAGACTTTACATACAAAATAAAGCAGACAAGGAAATGTGAAAAGTTTAGAAACTATCGGTTAGTCATTAGTTACTTCTCAAATTACGTAATTTCTCATAGAAAGAATTGGAATTAAAGTTTGAGTGTTGTTTTGATATCAATTTGTCGATATCGGCTGCAGCACTAGAATAGTTAACAGTTGAGTGGTCTGGCTTATTACTGTCAATGTCCTTCTAAATATAATTTTATCGTTTTTATAGGAAATCCTTATTATCTTTCATTTCACATCTAACATGTTTTTAGAGTATATTTTCCAGATTTAATCAAGTTGATTCATCCAATTGTTTTAAAGCTAGTTTCTGACAATAAGTTGAAAAGTGAGAGTAAGAATGAGTACATGCATACGCTTATCAGAAGGCGTGCGATGCGAAACCGGCGTGGGAAATATATATTACTATATGCACTATATAGCTAATTCTAAACTTCAATGGTTTTTTTAAAATCATTGACGACCGGTGCGCTCAGCATTTGGGTCAACTAGTGTATAAGCAGGCCGATACTTTTGTTTTCCATCATTCGTCTCAACTGCAAGGGCTGGATTAGGAACTGTATTGCTCCGGTTTCCGATTGAGGTGTACCTATAAAATAAGAAAATTAACAATATTAGTTCAATAAGAAAAGACTATAACGTTATATATGTAATAAATTACTAATTAATATTAATCTAAAATCATCAACATAATGAAAACCCTGGAACATTTTTTGTGTACATGTACATGCATACGTAAATGTCGAAAGGCTAAATCAATTCATTAGGAATAAGTCCGCATTCCATTTATATCGATTTTTACAAAACCCGATCTATCATAACCATAAATTGCAAGTATGACATCCGGCGAGCCAATTCAAAGTCATTACAACCCCATTTTAGTAAGCGTATTAACTAACTAATGTATATCTGTTATCGTTTTTACTTTTTACAAAAGAAAATTCCTACTGAATGATTCTATAACACCAATTTTTTTTGTAAAAGCTGTTAGGAATTACATATCGCATGCCATTATTTGCCCCGCTTTAATGGCTTTTTATATACAAACGTCACATTTTTAGTAGTGACAAATCAGATTTCACCCAGTTTTCCCACTACTACCATCAACCAACTGTAACAAAAAAAAAGTTCAAAATATCCCATAAAAATACAATGGTGCTTTGGGAAAACTGCAGAAAAAGAGCAACCCATGTACACTTGAAAAAGTATTTTGACAGGCTACACACATCAAGGCAAAACACGAAGGACGGTGGAAAGTAAAGAGCGTTTCCTTCTGATCGCTTTCCCTCTGTGTGTACCTGCAATGCAATACGGTGATGCAGAGTAGGCATTACAAATGATACGATATGGACAAAGACATTTATCACAGTGTTCACTGAAAACTACCTAAGAAAATGCCCTACAAAACGTGATATGAGTTGAGGATTGAAACCAACATACAGTCATATATAATACTAAAATACTATGTAGATTTCTATGCTGTCCTATAACTTTATAACTTTTTTCTATGCATCATAATTCTGGGAAGGAATTTTGTACTTTCATTATATATCATTTTTTCATGCGACGCGGCCACTCCATCATACTATATGCATGTGTTGCATTCATATAATAGACCATAATAACACATTGTTTTCTCCCCAAGTTTATTCGTTCTAGCAATATTACATTACTACATGTGTGGACACTGGAAAGGATGACGTGACTGCTGCCCGGTCTGACTTTTGATTTGAATGGCAAGCACGAATGCAGGATTTGCGTGTAATTAATACCAGCAGCGCGTCAACTGTATAAAACGGTTATTTTTATGAGGCTTATTGCCTCCAAAAAATACAGAGGGGAATATATAAGGACACGGTTATGACTTATGACTGTATTTAAAATACTCTCACATTTCATATACCCATATATATGAAGTTGTATAGAATTTTTTGGTCTCGTCGTCGTTCTGGCCTATTATGACCTCAATTTCATCGCTTTCTTTTTCTTCACATTATGTCCACAGCACACACACATTATAACATATTGAAGTGTAGTGTGCAACAAAAACGATCTAAATAAACTCATTCTCAACTCAACAAAGAAAAAGACACCATCATTTTTGCAAAACGGCTCACCTACATTTGCGCCCCACTTTCCCAATCGACAATTTTTATCTTTGTAACCAAAATGAGATTTCGGTAAAAAATAGCATGGATAAAGATTGGACAAAATCTCAATTGCTAAAAGTACAAGCGGAAGCTGCTGATGTCATAAATGCACACTTTTTTTAACTTTAGTGTGGACAAACACAAATTCCTTGGGGTTGGGGTACACATATCTTAATCCCATGCATTCATCTACATGTCACTTGTTCAAAATATACAGTTTGGTGGTGGAAGATGCTATTACGCTGCTAGATGCTAGCCTAAAGCCAAACTCATAAGTTTTAGAACTAGGTGATAATTCTTACAAAGTGCCCAAAAGTAGATGGGCCCACATGTTCCCAAATCATACTCAAGGGAACACGGCGGTATAACCATGCTGCATGTAAAAGTAAAGTAATGGGTCTAATATCCAGAGCATTTAAGATAGTGTGGTAGAAACCCGTAACGCATTTGTACTTTTTTTCTACTCATCCACTGCATTGCAAACCATGATGTTTGTGGATTCAACACTTTCAAGTATACGTCTATTACAAAAAGCTGCCTAAAGCAAGTTGCCTTAAACTCTCTTCATATTTTACTGTAATAGAAACTATTTCTCCGAACCTGCCGCTCTTCGTTATATAATAAACATCCCTACTGGGTTAAAACACACCTCACGAGTTACACCCACGGACAAGACAACTAATAAGCAAAATTGCATTCCTTTTTTCCAACGCCGCACCGCACCGTCGTCGTGCCATACTAAAAAAAAAGGAGATACACGCGTGGGCTACAATTTCACAAATATTTAATCAACCGAAAGGAGAAAAATCTATGTATCCCCTTCATACTTACGCTAAACCCTCATTCTAAAATTGTGCGCTCATATTATTATACATCTTATAAAATCGAAGTGTGTAAAAAAACAGCAATCTACGCGTCTGGTAGTCTCCAATAAGTACTTACACTGAAAAATCCAGTAAGTAAAAGACCAGCTATAACCCAGATGTTTGGGTGGGTAATTGATGCACATGCTGTATTCGATGTTTGCTACTACTTTTACCCCAAACTTTCACCCACACAAACAAGCAAACACCATTATAAGCAAGTTATTGGTCATCTTAATACTTGCTGTGTGGTTGGCTTCAGTAGTGTAGTCAGAAAAAAAATCATATATATCAGCACCAGTTTTAATAGTATACCTACTGTACGCGAAATCAAAAAAAAACTAAATAACCTTTATACATGTCGAAATGTTTGTTCGGGTAAGTAAAATACGGACGACCAAGTCAGAAACAGAGTTTCTGGCCTACTGTACTGCCTCAATCAATCTATCTATCTATCTAGACCAGACCAGACTGTTTTATATATGTACTTTAGTAGGAGCGAATGACAATACACACGTACAACAGTTTCAGAATGTTTATTCACGACAGAAGTTCACAAAGTCAGTTCGTGTCGCAGTCACAATGATGGATTCCTTGCAGGAGTTTTACATTTTGGTTACAATACAAAGTAAACACTATCATCTCCTCCATCCTCTTATTGATTGGAGCTAATTCACAATACAGTTACAACAATGCTTTTAAAAAAACTATATTTTTCATTCATGTTCACATGCGAGCTTCAACCTTCGTCTGCATAGGTACTTATGCATACTAAAATAATTTTTCGAGAGATGTAAGAATTCGATATGAAGCCCATGCTGAGAAAAACATGCAAGCAAAGCAAAGCATTCAAACACGTATGTCAATATATGTATAATTTGTTGAAAGCATTCTTAGAAAGGAAATGATTTATATTGTAAAAAACGATTAACTCGAAGAAGCGGGGAAGAGGAAAGGATTTAGTATGAACTCTCTTTGCAGGCTTCTCAATAATTCATGCATCCGGTATTCAGCATCGAAATTCTGTGAACACTAGTCAAATTGCTTAAAAGTTCTTATTCAGGGCCCGTGTGGGTTATGTTATGTTGAATTACTCATCTATTTTTCTGTAGAAGTTAATCTTTCGCTCAATTCTATTAATTTCAGCTAGCTAACTCTGAGTCATATTTGTATCATTGTGCAGCATGTGGTCTTCAAATGCGGTTAGGAACATAACTTTTAACGTAAAACAAACAGAGAGTAAGACTGGAGACTGTGACGCAGTAAGATTTGCTTTCACAGATTAGATTTCAGTAATTTACTTACATCGCAAGCAATATATAACATTTGGAGATTCTAAAAATTTACAAACAAAGCATGCCAGATAACAATCATCGTATATATCGTATTCTAATGAGATCCTGTAATGATAAAAGTGCATATGCACGAAGTTTGACAAACATTTTTATCGCTGACTTGGGCAACTAAATTATGAGTAAAGTTTTAACACACAAACTTTGGTAATCAATTCACAGCAAAATCTATAGCAGCAGTCACCTTACTAATGCATCGTTGAATTCAAATTACAATTTTGAATTTCTTAAACAATTATTCGCAAAGACAATACAAAGAAATGTTGCTGTATTAAGATATTACAGGGATTGCATTGAGTTTATTCTCGAATAGATAAACAAAACGATTATTCCAAGAAAACAATATGTTTCTTAAAAAATTGATATTTTTTTTCTTTATACTACCATAAACTATATTATCAAGATAGTGATATATTTTTTAGATAAATAGATCGGATATTTCCTAAAATTCTAATCCATCATTCTTTGTAGCATTACTTATGCTAACTTTTGGGAATACTAGTTGACAAATGGAAAAATACAATATCTCACGATGCCCTACGCCAAACTAAAAGATTAAATAAGTAATCTGGCTACGCATTAGTCGAAATACAGTACAGTCGGCTGAAATATGAAAGTAAGAACTAAAGTGCACCTTTAATCTTCTTCTCAGCTATATCGTATTGAAGTGGAAACATAATGCTCGGATCAATACTCTTATGATATGTAGGTGTACAAAAAATATATAACTCATCTTTTCAGTTTCAAAAGAACACTGGAAAAAATCCCTCAATTTCGCAAATAATCTTTCAACTCCGCTTCCGCTTTCTCATACTACGAAGAAGAAGCTTGGAGAAAAAGTGTACAGCAACTTTTGAAAAGTTAATACAATCTAAAAGTACAAGCGGGCGTTACTGAAAGCAGTCCATAGAAAATATAGCTAGTTGAAGTTCATTGTATATTCAAATCCTAGCGTATATATAAACTGAAAAAGAAATAAAACTTTTGGATGAATGCCGTAATACAGAATTGGGTAAAAAAAACACATATGAATATAATCAGTGTCGAATTTATGCTTACTCGTGCCGATCATTTTGTTAGTTCTTTTAGATATTACATTTACATACAGTACTTTTTTTTTAGCGCACAGAGATTCAATCCAAGGCCTATATATACAGTATTGACCCAGTGGCATTTACTTTCGCTTGACTCACTTCAAAAGGACAGCAATCTAACCTTTGCACTAAATGGCTTTTCCTAACAGTAATATATACTACTCTATATCATCTCTAGGTTATACTATTTTCAATGTGTGGCTGCTGAGGAACGGAGAAAGGTCACCAAACCTCGGGATAATATCTCATGGCCATGCCCCGATAATATATGGTTGATAAAGGATACGCTAATCGCAAGTACATGAAAAAAAGTAAGCCAACGTCGGAAAATGATCAAGGCCACACAGCAGCATGGAATATCAGATAAACAAGCGGAAATGACCAGTTCTAAAAGCATTATCAGGTGCTTCTCTAACCTGTCTGGAGTTTTTTCCATTCACTCTGGTTTCGAATTCCAAATTGATAACCTTGTCAATATTAGTAGAATAAGACGAGAAAAAAATCATAAATCCATTGCAGGTGTACAAGCGTAAAATGCCACATTATTATTACTCATCGCATCAAAACAAAAGTTAGCTTAAATATGTATGAAAGACACCAACTGTAAAACTAAAACATAAGGTTTTGGATTGACTTTGAATTGGCTCAGTTTCACAAGATGAAATGAATCACATTCAACCAACTTCTTTCACCATGCATCGATTCACAAAATGGAATTTGCTTTTCACAATGGATGAAGAACTTATACACTTTATAAGACAACCTGTGAGTAAGAGTATGAGAAAATCTCTCCTCCAATCTCTAGAATAATCTCATCAATTTACTTGAAAAACGATGCAAGTCGATTGGGAGGCTATAAATTTCTCTAAAAGGAAAGCCTTGTCTTAGGAGGGGGAGGATAATAAATTAAGGAAATCCTATGCAATTCTAGTGAGTCCGTAGGGAAATCAATTACCTTGGAATAATACAGTGATATAGCGTAATAATGTGTTGAAATCATCAATTTCGTTCATGCTCATCCACTCCAAGCTATAATACTGATGTAATATGACGAAGCGTCAAAAGTGCTTCGCTTTCTCCAGGAAAGCACAAAAACGTTCTACTAGACGCGTCTACCTATATGTTTTAGATGATGAGGAGTTTGCGATATAATAATAGCTTAAACAGTTATCCTATTCAAATTTTATCTGAGCCAAAAGCTCAACCATTTTTGATTGACGATGGATCTTTTTTAAAAGTGTATTGTTTTTAGGGTAAATCTTAGGTTGAAATGACGTCAAGAAATCAAGCAAATAAAGTCAGCATTTATTAAATTGTATAATGTCAGCGTTAATGTATGTGGGTAGCCAATAACCAAGTCGTTTCATGTCGTTTTCCATCTCATCAACTCAATTTAAAGAAATTTTGGTTTTTTGGTATCAAAACAGTCTCATTTTGGTCAAATCAATTCACAGCCACAGAAAGCTACATAAACACCATGCATACACTCTATATATACCGTGCAGAAACAAGGCCATGTTTTCTCAACCATGATATTAAATTTTCTACCCATTCATGCATGATCGCTGACTGCAGAAATTGTAATCTACAAATTAGTGTAAAATGTAAGACCATTAAATTTGCCCATGAACCACTCCTCTAGTCTAGTGGCTTATCCTCATGTTGAGTTAGACAACGCTAGAATAATGAAGTGGCTAGCACTACAAAACAAAATTTGCGTACAATATATGCTTCCAAATAGGTGATATATACATGTATTTGCAACATTTTCAAACTGACAATCCATTAGTTCGACTCAGCTATACATATACATGATGTTCGACTGCTGACTTGCTAAAAAGAAAAATTGATTGAGTCATTTTAGTTTGAATATATATTAAGAATAGAAGGACACAGTTGTCAGAAACTTATATAAAACACTCAATCGTGACACAAACTAAAAATGCCCTTGTTTCATGAAATATAAAACTGAGCGAGTGAAAACATAAGAGGGTTTGGAGTGGAAGTGGAGTAAAAAAGAGAAATGGGGTACATAATATTGGCGACAGAGACACACTCACATCAATATTATGCATGTATGTATGTATATTATTTTTATGTATGTACATTTATATGAATATGAACATTCCATAATATTTATCATGCTCCATACCTGATACGTCATGTCATGATATGATACTTTATTTCTGCCAAGTTTTACTCATTCCGAAGTGAAGTCCTCAATTAATTTTTTATACAATGAATCGGTACACAATAGTCTGGACGTCCTTTTTTTCTGGTTGGGCTGATGATTGCTTTAATAAACATATGTAGTGCAATGCACATACTTAAGTTAACCATATAGTAGTGTTAATACTTCCACAGTGATAAGGGCATTGGATTGGAGGTGCACTTGTACTTTTGTGAGTAGTGTACATATATTCATGTACATACACTTCACAAATTACATACTGTATGTTTTCATGAAAAAAACCAAAGCCTATTTATATTATGTGTATAATAATCCACGTTGTTACATTTGCACTATTTCATCGAAAATTAATTTCAGTACAGGCCAGAAGTATATCTTTGGCATTTGTTATCGCATGGCACCTTTACATTCGACATTACTCTATAATACTGTCCATGTAAAAATGTCTACTTACTTGTGTGGTACACCATATGGAAGAAAAATCGTTACAATAATCCATATTCCTTCAGCAGCACGGATGACCAAACCATTAATCTGATGATGATAAGTTTTATTGTGAGTTTGAAGAGTTTTTAAAACAAGAATTTTCAATTAGTATTGAAGACATTGACAAAGTGCAGAATTGCTCTGTTCTGTATAAGTAAAGATGATGTTTCATATTTTTTGGTATATATATTCACATTCCACAAAAAAAGTTTTCGCTTTTGAGTACCTAATATTTCAACATTGTCTTTTGTGTTGGTTTTTAACATTATCATTCCATCAATATATATATATCTACACACTAAGCATATGATGATGTGATGAGAGATCATTTTCATTTTAGTAATTGAGTCAAACTAATTCCGTAATTCCGTAATATATAAGTAGTCTAATTTCCCGATATTCAATTGACGAAAAGAGGAACAAGTAAATGCAGTATTTTATATGTATATCATCATGTCTTTGGTACATAATCAGGATGTGTTAACGTACCAACGTGGTAGTACAGCGGAGGAAAAGTTAAAAGTTATACATATACTGTCATCATACTACCTCGCAACGACTGTTAAATATGGAAGCATGAGTCGAGGATAGTAATTGGCATTAATGGTTCAAGAGAGACGTCCTGAAGAAAGGAATGAGTTTTTTTTCTGACGGCTCATTATTTTAGCGTACTAAATCGTTTCCTACAATATAAGTCATATATATCTATCTAGAATTTATATTCAAACGTAAACGACTTAACGAATAATGCTGCAACGAAATGTTTCTTTTTATATACGGTAGAAATTCTTTACAACAACAACGGAATGAAGCACTGAGGTTTTCCTGTTTATAGGAGATTAACCGATGTCCGATGATTACTGTAGCTATTACTGCCACTAAACCCGTCATCCGAAATAGCTCCTATTGACATGCTAGGGGTACGACGAGAAGAACTAGGACTCTTGATAGACAACTGTTTAATCGAGAGTAGATTCTTTTTGTTAAAAATTTTGCCTTTTCTTCGCTTTTTGCTCGCATTTTTAGGAAGAAACTTTTTCCTGAGTTTCTTTTTAACAACGGGCGGTGCTCCATTATGAAGGCCACCGTTCCTTTCTTTGAAGTTTCTTTGTGAGCCACCTTCATCATCACTTCCTAACTCTTCATCCGCATGGTGCTTTCTTGCCCTTCTACTAGACCCAATGAGTCCGACCCTATAGAATAAATAGGTGAAGACACCGGAGGCAATCACAAGGGGTATGAATGAGTAAAAAATATGTCTCACAGCAGCAGCTTTGTCAACTTTTGTAACAACAGTACTCGAATTAGATTTGCTTATATAGCAAGGGAACACTGGACCACCCACTTTGCCATATTTCTTCATAAATTCTGAACATGTTATTTCAGAAGGATAAACGCATCCTTGAGGATTAGGAAGCAAAGCACCTATCCCCAACATGTTTAAAGTTGCATTTAACTCATTGGCAAAATCATTATCATCACTTCTCGAACTTTCAATCTCTATATTATGACGAATTTGATTCATCATCTGTAATAAATTGGCATCAAGATCACGTATAAAGGTATTATTGTATTCATAGACTTGAAGGTCATGATTCGGTGATAAAATCCAATTTGGACTTTCCCCATTTGGATCAGTCTGCAAAGCCCCGTTCTTCTTAATCTTAATCATCGCACGCTGATTTTCAGATGTCGCCGTCTCATTATTAGTACTTCCTCCAAGAATCGATTCGATAATGTCGCTACTGATTTCATGTTCTTCATCGTTGTCAAGTCGAACTGAATTAGGACTGACGTTGTTGTTGGCATTGGCACGAGTTTTGTGAAACGTTTCCAGATTGTCTGCTGTCCCTTTCACATATAGCACAATAATATGATAACATGAGTATACTTCCGCCGTACACCCCTCACGACATGACGTCCATGTACAGTTCGAAAGTCCTCTAAGGAACTGATTATACACTGTCTGACACATCCCTTCGTCAAAGGAGCTGACGAGGGTGTCTATAGCAGGATCCAGCATCACTGGACACATTACTACAACACCCAATATACTCACGGCGGCCAATGCGCTACATAGCTGGACTTCACAATTTGCCAGTAACCAAGCACAAACTTTGCGTCCTCCCATTACACTTCACTTCTTACGTAATCACGACGAAGAAACTGGGAAATGGCTTGAACCAGTGGTAGAAACTACATCCAGCTGATAAATTATCTGTAATGAGGTTGCCTTCACCCTGATATTGCTTCCAATATTTATACATTAGTGATAGAGTACTCTTTGACAACTCTTCTCCAAAAAATTATGAAACTTTGTAGACGTCAGCATTATTTTCCGCGCTGAAAAAGATGGAATATATCCTTATATATATCCTAGAAAAAATTTCTTACTTCAGAGAGAATTGAGGTAACGGATGATATTAACTGTGAAATAGGGTTGAACAGGATGATACCAGCTCGCATCTTCTGCTGCTGCTGCATACAACCGTTTTGTTTCATCAGTCTTTGTTTCTTTTACCAAAAAAAGAAACGGTTATAATAATAGAAGTTGGTTGGTGGTATATGGTGTTTTACGTTTTTTGATATCTTCAATCAGTCAACTGAAGGCTTCCATGTTACATGATTCCCCTTTCCTGTTGTTTTTATTACGACATATTGTTGGTCGTGTGCCCCACTTATTCAGGGGTGTATTACATACTTTCATAATAGAAAGGAGAAGACAAGCTCACCCGGAAAGTAATGATACTTTTATTTGTGATGTGCAGCATACTCAACCGTACATATATATTGCCTAGGACAATATTCCGTCAACCAGGCAGCAGTCAGTCACTCATTCACTTTGCTAACAGCACAAACAAAAGAGAAACACCAGAAAAGGATGATGCGATGGAAATGCTGCTGACATGATGTTGTTGGTCCACTTTGATAATATAAAAGCTTGTCTTCTTTTTATATATATCTCTTTTTTTTCGAGCTGGTTTTTATGTAAGTGTAGCTGGTTGGTGCTTTTCTGCCTTCGATGATTATGATAGCTGATGACGATGATGACTCCTATGTCGGTATTATTATTACTACCACTACTAAAATAAGAAATGGAGAAAGGAAAACACAAGAGTAGCAAAAGCCTTTTGCTGCTTCGGTAATAATGCTTTTACTTTGCTTTCACTCAAGTATTACAACCTTATTTCCACAATACATGCATAAAAACTGCAACTTTGACTAAGTAATATCATCGAGAGAAATGCATGCATGTGTGGATCCCATCTGTTGACTAGTTTATAGCAGATGTTTACATGTCATACAGACAAAAAAAATAACGTCCGTAGATTTAATAACCAAATTACACTGTCCAAGTGAATACATCCATATATATCCGTATATTACGCTATAAAAAATATATTTCAACTAGCAGAGAAAACAGATAAAAAATCACCGTCCTTTTTTCCAGATGTTCCTCTTTAAACGTAAGTGAAGTTGACTTTACCCATTCAAAAGTTATTTGCAGGATGAAACTTAAAAGTAAGTAAAAACAGCAAGAGACATAGCAAGACGAGTAAAGCTGCTAGACTTTCTTTTTAGTTCCAATACGATGTTTATATATTAATTTATAGTCTTTAGTATAAATGTAGACTCTTCAAATAAATTTCAAACGATTTCACTAGGCCATAAAAGTATTAACTTGATGTATGTAATTTAATTTTTAAGACTTAATTCACACACATGAAAGATGGGGATGGAGGATTGTCAAACAACAATAAATTACTACATGCACGTATAATAGTGTATAGTCTCAGTTTTGTTGTATTTCAGAGATTTCATAAGGCACGCACAACACACCAAATGGATTCGGAAACTGTTTTTTTCTTCTCAAATACACAAGTGATTTCATGGATGTCAATTCTTTACAACTGTATCTCTATATATGATATGTTGTTCCGTTTCCGAATTCGACACTCACTCAGATACTCACTGAAACAGAAGGCATGATAAAAGGTTTGGTTTTAGGAAGAGTGCATTGTAAGCCATTCAGCTGCAAAAGTCGATTACACATTAAGCTTTGTTGATAAACTCTTTGTTACTTCACAAGAAACTACAAAAGCGATATAGTCACATCGAGTTAGTACCAGTTCATTTTCTTTGTTGCGCAATACTTGTATAACAACACCGTAGTAGTATTATTTCAACTTGTCAGTGAATATACCATCTGCTCCTCGATTTAACGTTTATCTCTCCATGTTTAGAGAGAAAGAAATAATCTGTCCTCACAGCACTTCACAATTACCACACCTCATAGTTGTGTAGAGTTGGGTTTTAGTAAAAACAGTAAATTTTTACCACCACATTTCTCTTCCACTAAGGAAAATCAACGAGAACAGTTCATGAGAGGAGAAACGAGAATGAAACGGCGTCATTCAATGAAGATGATGTGTGGGTACAACATGTGCACCAATTTTGGACTACTACTAAAACTAGACTTTCTGCTGTGGTCAGAACAAGTAGGACGTACGTACAGCAAGGCAGGGGATGGATACGATTCTGAGAGTCTTGGGTTGCGAGATGCCATTCACATTACACTCTCTGAGGGATACATCTATTACCACTACAACTCATGGAAAAGGTCCCAAACGAGCAATGGCCATGCACGGAACAAACCAAGTCAGCTTTGCTTGACTTTCTTGCTGAGGTGGTTGGTTATAATAATAACACTACTATGCCTATATTTAGTCATTTATATGCATAAAAACCATTATTAAAAAAATGTTATATAGTATTACACAAATAGTATTTTTTTGCTGGTCACACAAAGAGTCGTACCACCAAACAAAAAGCATCACTGATATAAAGTTAATCGAGCCAATTATCAACGATTTATTTCACAAAAACAACAAAGTTAATAATGGTTATTTTTTTCACGTAGAACTGTAATACCACCCCGTAATCTTACTTAACTCTCTTAATATTATGCATTAATATTGTTGCCAAACAGGTATATATGCTTCATTTTTTGTGGAACCGTTCATCTTGTCTTGTTTGCTGAATTGATCCATTTCCAATGTTTATAGATCCGTTACTCAAACTCAATGATTTATGCACAAAAAAATAACACGATATACTTTTAAACTTAAAAGTGAAAGTATAGGATGATACTCAGTAAAAAATTCGTTTGCTCTTTTGCCAGGTTGACGTTGGACGTTTCACAAGTATGATTTAACGCATGAAACTACATATATTTCGTATATGATAACGAAACGATTTTATCTGAGGACCCTTCGCCATGCCACCACCACATAGCCTTTTGCTTATACCAAGAGGGCTCCGTTTGGCAAACTTTCTACCCACAGGATAGGCAAACTCATAATTCATCATCATAAGGTAAACTCTAATCCTCTTCAAGAAAAGAGTAAACTCTCAAAAACTTGTATTTGGAGGAGTGATGTTTTATAGGGAAACGCGACCCACCTTTTCTTGTCAGTTCTGCTCCTCCGTGAGTCAAATTCTAACCAAAAACAAGCTATGTGAGTAGTACAGCACCACCATGAAGGGATAAAGTCCTATCTAAGATGGTTTGATCTGGTTACCACATACATAAATTTTTACAACACGATTACCATATGATAGCTGCACATTTCACCAGGTGACATGAAGTAATTTTCTCCTACACGTCCTTAAATTTACAAAACCTAAATGGTCATATCGTATGTTTTTTTTTCTTCGTTTTCGACTCCTCACAGCTGCGTCGTTCTAAAGCTTCTCTCTGATACTTAAGAAGCATAAGATGGAAAGGATGAAAAATCGTGCATGCCCTTCACAAGTGTGAGCATCTTTGATTGTGTTTGTTATATAACGCTAGTATAATATGGCTTGCTTTCACCTTCCTAGAATTTTTCTACCTAATAACACTAGCACCAAACTCAGACATTGCGCTAAATTAAACTCTTTATCCCTTTAAAATGTTGAGATCTGAGCTGCTTCACACCACAATTGTTTTGTTTACGGAAAGTTGAATTTTCAAAATGATGAAATCTCGTCCTTTACATCAGGTACAACGTTATAGCAGTCGTCAGTATGATTTATTTTGATAAAGTTATTACAAGTAATGAAATAAAGTTGTGTTTTTTGGGGTAAAAACAATAACTCATTCCTCCAAACTCCTTTATATTCACTTTGGACAATACGATTTAAAGTTATGAATGAGA
The DNA here is from genome assembly GCA_964034955.1 of Orchesella flavescens. NCBI lineage: Eukaryota > Metazoa > Arthropoda > Collembola > Entomobryomorpha > Orchesellidae > Orchesella > Orchesella flavescens. The sequence continues at coordinate 37,688,593 of OZ035956.1, read as the reverse complement.
TCCAACATTAAATAGCATAGCTTGGTCTTGGTGTTTGCAATGCATACAAAAACATTTTACGATTAATCCGTAGTGTGGAACAAACCGTGTAATAATAATAATAATACGCTACGTTCTACGTAAAAAGTAGAGCGTTCCGCACTTCAGCGCAACTACTATTGTACTGTATGAATATTATCTTACTACAGAATAAACCACAACAACTATATAGTCCCACAACCGTCACACAAGGAGACTGTCCTTGTCCTCTATGTTAAAAACGGTGTGAATAAATAAAATGTGGAATACAATCGTAGAATATAAGTTTGTAGGTATATGCGTATGAAAAATCGTGTCACTGCCACCGAAAATATTGAGGTGCCTCATTCTTTTTCTCCCTCAGTCTCAATCCTTTGTCTACTCTAAACTTACAGCATATACCCGTGTAAAATAAAACGCTTCACCAAAGAAGCATGCAGGTCATCATATTTTTTTCCCAGGTGTGTAAGTACATATACATGCATGCCCACAACCCACACATATGTAGGAGGGCTAAAGCAATCACGCTTTAGTATTTGTGTGGATAGAATCCATGCTCCGTAAAAATTTAAAAAAGCAACACTCTGTGACAATCTAATAAACAAAGGCGGTGATATGCTATACGAAGAATTATTGCTAGACATATATACACATCAAATGCCTGTACATACCAAACCAAACCAAGAGTAAAAAAAACAAAAGTGTTGTGTGCTGATTCACTTTATTTTCTACGTATTGCACACCTTCTCTCTATTTCCCTACCTAACATACAGTATCCTCTTGTTTCCCATATCCTCACCGTCGTTGACAGCCCTACTTTCCACTTTCCTACTGGGTCTTAAACTGAAGAAACAAAATAATCTAGACTGTAACCCAGTTATTGACTAGCGGTGACTGAATACTTTTCATGTTTCATGTTATATTACATTAGTGTAGTAGTAGTTCTAGCTCTACCAGTACTACAGCACTAATACCGCCATCACACAAAAAAAACTATTCTGATATTCTACATGTTCGAATGTCGTCGCTGGAGAAAAATGCCATGCAAACACCCAAGCAAAAGAGAGGTAAAGTTTTAAGGTTTGTTGTACAAAAGTATGCATAAAAAGTATGAAGGATATGAGTCACACAACCAGAAGTAGATCTACTACGAATACTAAGGCCAAAACAATCGAACCAGTTTGGCCTTTGGCAGCAAGCAGGTAAAAATTTGACGAGCAGTTAGACTACTACGTGAACAACAACTTACAATGCAATGATTGTAAATGCATATATATACGGCGGTGGTAGGTAAGTGTTCACCCAGTGTTTCAATGAAACACTGCTTTTGGTATTAATACATATTTATACAAAGCAGTAACTCTTTTACTCAGCTCAGATCCGATCCATTTTTCTCTTTTCCTTGCGTACATACTAATATAAAGTACTTTCTCCGGCTTTCACTTCACTTACTTATTGCTGTCCCGTCGTCCTTTTTCTTTCCACTACTACTGATGCTTCTATGATTTCATACTGCTTAAAGTACAAGCATGCATTTTTTTGCTGACAACAGTTGTGTACAGCAGAAGATCAGCCCGAGTATTGAAAAGGGTGATCAAATAACATGAACAAAATATCCATACTACAACTACAACACAAACTACCACTTTCTTTTACTTCTTCGGTATTAAAGCTTTTCCAACGCCTTGGCTCTAGTGCAGAACTCAATTCAATACAATTTTCCTAGTCCTCTCAAGCAAAATAAGCTATGCAGCTTTTACCTGCCATTTGGTTTCTCGGCTCAGTTCTCCTGGTCTGTCAATTCAACTTTTGCTAGGAACAACTTCAATCCCTCTTAAGTCGAGATACCAAGAGTAAGTGAGATGGGAGAAAACTGCTTACCAGGTTGGTAATACTAACTAAGAGGTAGCAAAAAAAAAGTTGTACCCCTTTGCCCATGTACTCCGATATGGTAAATTATATACGCTTAAAATGTGGATAGATATAAAATTGCAAAAAACCGGCCACGGAGACACGAGTCGAAAGCCCAACATCATATCATAGGCATCGTTATCACTTATCACCACTGTGTGCATTTCAATATAAAAATGCTTTCTGCCAAGTATCCAGTTCAAAGACAAGATACACACTTCTATGTATTCAACTAACGTACAATCTTTAGATACCTCTATTTATCAATATCAGAATTTAATCCTACAAAATTCAAAATGTTGTTTTTTGTTTATGTCAGCATCCAACCAAACTATTAGATTAGCTCAACTTTTCCTTCCTCTTCATTAGTCGGCCCAGAGATACAAACTGTCGAAGTTATAGTTGTACTATATAAAGTATGCATGGCATGTTGCAACCCTCGACCGGGACTGTTGTGGACACATCCCTGGTGCTGTTGTGCTGCTGCTACTCAATTCTATCTACCGTGAGAGTGCGACCCAACTTCCAATTTCCATCTTACGAAGCCTGTTTTGTACAGGCGTGTAAGCCAACTTAATGGAAATATGCTTTTATGAATGCAGCTTCTACTAGTAGTAGCTAGGTTTAGGTTGAGTTTTGCTTCCGCATTGTTTTTGAAACACTTGTTCTAATGAAAAAGATACCGACGTCTTCCGCTTCTTTCATATCCTTTCTACAGCAGAAGGACATCAATGACGGCTGGAGCAGAATATTTTAACAAAAACATGAACTGGATAAAAGGTTTATCAGATCACTTTTCCCTTTTGCAGAATTTACTGAGTGAATCCACTAGAATATTAGTTATTCACACACGTAAACTTTTGCAAATCTTCCAACAAACGAAGAAAAATAGCGTACTATATATACCTTCTCCAAATAAAAGGGCTTGAAGGGAGTTTTTTTGTATGGGGGCGAAGCCAGTGCGATTGAAGGATGAATCAAACTCAACAGGACGGCAAGAAATGAAACAACGAATAACGAATGCGAAGATGTTTTTGGCGTATTTCTTTCATAAAAACAAACAACAAATGTATCTATCAACCATTTTCCCTTGCGTTTACTTAGGGAGGTAACGAACATAAAAACATGGAAGGTGAAAACAAAAAATAGGACGTAACGAAAAACATAGGATAGGATGCAACGTGACCTGGAGAAATTCTTTGGAGTATCAATCAGCCTAATGGAAGCCTATGATTACCAAGCGTTGGTATCTATGCATGTAATGGTCAATAAATGTAAAAATAATAATGCGAAAAGGAACAAAAATCATCGTTCGCCTCCATTTTCGGGTAGAACCATACCGAATAGATTTCAAAATCTCATACTATATGAATCAATATAGTTCGTAATACTACAGCAGATGAATGAGATGAAGATTGCAAAACGGCAAAAAAGCTCCTGCGTATTTAGTTTATCGATCACGAGTCCACTGCCAGGTTTGAAAACCCCACTTAATGTTTGCATGAAAAGTCTTGACACAAATTAAGACAGTATTCAGACCTCTGATATAATATGTATTTTGTCAAAGCTACCTACTACTACTCAAGATTGCAGTACTACTAGCTGAACTTCTCTAGATAATTTCAAATAGGTAAAAGCAATTCCTGAATTTGTCAAGAGCCTTTGAGAGTCAAACACTCTGTATTCGCCCCACATGAGAATATAAGCTTTATAATGAATGCGTTAAACTCTTCATGACTCCTCGTTTCCGTCTCATTCATGCTTTTTGCAACAGGGATAGTCCATTACTATTATTAATTCAGGAGTGCAATCAGGGCAATGTAAGTATAAACATCAGATTACAAAGCATTTCCTTATCCCAAGCACCAACATAGAAGCAGAGTCTAGAAATCGGAATGCACTAAGATGTGCATTTCCATGTCAATGCTGACAGCATGGGTGTTTGCTTTAAACTTGATACTTGAAATCATGGACAAAGATCGAAATGGCTTTCTCTAAGATACTCCACCCACGAGACGAGATCCACAGAGAACGTTATTGTTACTTGTGTGTTCTCGCCATATGCTTTCGAAAGCAAGCCATGTCTATTAGACTCATGCATAAATAAATCGAAGCCCGTTTACACCACGAAGAGGACAGTTCTATTACAATTTTCTACCTCACCTCCAATATGTACCTCCAATATGTGTGTACTCGTCTAAGCAAATCAGCTCAAGATTGAACTACAATATGTAGAAGGTAGACAAGACTGCACTTGGGGCATCCAGTATTAGCTCAGGCCTTAAAAAGCAAGCTAAGAATAAACATGAATAGCTAGAAGAGCATGCACAACCAAACCAATTTTCACTTTGGCCTTTCATGCTTTCTCTCTCATTGAAAGCATAATAAGAGTATATTAAGCTCGTTGGGAATTTTATGCCTTGTCACCTGAAGCTGGTGTAACTTTGCCCGATAACGTCCTGAATGAAGGAAAATTCTAAAACTAACAAGTTCTCTGCTATGCTAGAAGGATAAACATGCATCTAACGTAGAGACATTGTGTAATAAAACCATGATAGTAAGAAGACTCAGATGGCTTTTCAAATCTCCTTTATTTTTGTGTTCCGTAATGAAAATACACACATATTGGTCTCCAATACACGAAATATACGAAGGAAATGTACCGTATAAAGTCATGAAAATGTTGTGGTTACGCTTGGCTGTGTTATGGTACTACACATCACGTGTGTACATTGCTTTTGCAACCACCTCCAAGTACTGGGTAAGAATGCGAACTTTTCAGTGTCTGTGATGGGTGTGAAACACATTTGTTACATTCTTATTGTTACATTCCAATCCAGCCGAATTACTTGACTTACAAACGACCACTAGCCGTTTTTATTGCAAGACTCTGTGCTTTCCAAAGGAGCACAATGGTACTGCAACAACATGTCATTTGTAAAGAAACTCTATCCTACAACATACACTACGTTACATTAGATCCTACTTTTACTTGTAAGAAAATAGCCACTGCTAGACATGATGAAACAATAAATCCTACATTATGATTCGAGTTGCCCATATATATAATACAGCATTTTCTGTCCTAATCACAAAGAACCACAGATTCTAATAACACTTTTCCTGGCCATAAGTAAAGGCAAAAGTACCCAAGAACCGTTTTTGAATATTCTTAACAAATGGAATCTTGGCTTTCAAATGACAGTAGTTTGGTTTTCGGGTAACTTTTCCTTTCGAAGATATTCCGGATCTTCTGAAGGGGTTTATGGTCATCATGATCATCATACAAACGTATGTAATTCAATTGCATGCATGACAGTTGGCATGGAGTGAATTAAAAAAATCACACAATGACTTTGTTTGTCCGTCCGTAACTCGAAATTGATTAAAATATTCATTTTTTTAGTTTTTAACGATATTTACTTCGAATTAATGAATATGCCCCAACGTCTGTCCGTCCAACGGCCTTAAATGAGCGATTCGAATTACAATGAGCGAGTATACCCCAACTTTAATCTAAAGCCGTTAGACTGGTCATGTGTGGGAAACACATTTTCTGAAGAACTAAAAAATACCAGAGAAGCTGAATGTATACTAAACACATGTGAGTACTTAAAGTTCCATATACACTAAAACACATGTGAGTACTAAAAGTTCCATGTATACTAAAACACATGTGAGGACTTAAAGTCCCATGTGTACTAAAACACATGTGAGTACCAGTGTTGGCGACTAGAATGTTTTAGTTGTAGTTATAGCTATATTCTATTCCTTAGTTTCATTTGGTGTTGTAGTTATAGCTATATTCTATTCCATAGTTTCATTTGGTGTTGTAGTTATAGCTATATTCTATTCCTTAGTTTCATTTGGTGTTGTAGTTATAGTTATATTCTATTCCTTAGTTTCATTTGGTGTTGTAGTTATAGTTATATTCTATTCCTTAGTTTCATTTGGTGTTGTAGTTATAGCTATATTCTATTCCTTAGTTTCATTTGGTGTTGTAGTTGTAGTTATATTCTATTCCTTAGTTTCATTTGGTGTTGTAGTTGTAGTTATATTCTATTCCCATATTTTATTTAACGTTGTAGTTATATTCTATTCCCATATTTTATTTAACGTTCTAGTTATATTCTATTCCTGCTTCTAGTAGTTATAGTTATAGTCAGTAGTTGTAGTCTCATACAAGAAAAATTATAAATTCAATAATTGTTCTTTTCAAACGTTATTCAAACTTGAAATCAAGACACGATTTTCAAGATATAAACCGGGACAAATTTTATGAACCAAAAAATAGAATTGTTAAATTCAAACGTCAGTTTGATGTCAGTATTTGGTAATTTTAAGCATCGATATGAAATTTTTGCAAGAAAAATGTAATTTTAACCTTTTTGCATATAAGCTAGTATGTACAAACCATTTAAGCAAAACTGCATAAAAAATTTGAATATTTTTTGATGAGCCTTATTCAAATTATGCAAATGAAAATGCCTGGATGTTGATAGAAAAAGCAATCACCTTCCATCATCACTTCAATACTTGTAACTTACAAGTAAACCTATATGCATAAGCTATACAAGTATATGGATAAGCAACCGTGAGCAAGGCTTCAGGCTTTCTTATGCATGCGCATTGTGCGTTCTATTTATATGCGTGCCTGACTACAACTACAACTAAAACGTTGTATTCACAAGGTGTTTTAGTTGTATTCATAGTTGTAGTCTCAGTTACTTTTAGTTGTAGTCATATTCATTCTCTGATTGACTGAAGTAGTTCTAGTTGTATGCGGACTAAAACTAACTAGAGGTGTACTTATAGTTATATTCTTAGTTATAGTGGCCAACACTGGTGAGTACTAAAAGTCGCATATATACTAAAACACATGTGAGTACTAAAAGTTCCATATATACTAAAACACATGTGAGTACTAAAAGTTCCATATATACTAAAACACATGTGAGTACTAAAAGTTCCATATATACTAAAACACATGTGAGTACTAAAAGTTCCATATATACTAAAACACATGTGAGTACTAAAAGTTCCATATATACTAAAACACATGTGAGTACTAAAAGTTCCATATATACTAAAACACATGTGAGTACTAAAAGTTCCATATATACTAAAACACATGTGAGTACTAAAAGTTCCATATATACTAAAATATAAGTGAAGACTAAAACTCACACACATACTACAACTCAAGTGAATACTATAACTCCAATGAATACTAAAACTCCCAAAAATACTAAAACTCCCAAAAATACTAAAACTCAAGTGAATAATATTTAGCATTCACTGGAGTTTTAGTATGTGTAGGGTTTTAGTTTCTGTGAAAGTTTTAGTATGTACGGCAGTTTCAGTTTGAACTGTAATTTATTTAGCTAAGTAGTTCCGCAAGTTTAATGCATCCCGTTTTAAAAATCACTATAAGGCATATAAAACTATAGGAACGCTATAGATATAAAGGTATATACATATTCATGGCCAGGATAAGATGCCTTATCAAAGCATGGCTGCAATATAAAAACTATGGAAATCATGGCCAGCTAAAGTGTTATTAGAATCTGTGGTTCTTTACAGTTTTATCAATTATTTGCACCAAATCAATCGATCAATAAATCCTATTAACGCAATAAGGGTTGCAATGTTTTATTGCAATTATTTATCAAGCAATAAAAGTTTTCTGAACTCAGTGGGAGCTCTAGTAATTGTAACAAAATAATAATAATTATTATTTGCAGATTAAGAAAGTCATCAAAACACTTTAGCAGAGATAGCTCAAGATTAATCATTATTAATTTCACTACCGGATAAAACATGCAAATTCGGAATAGATACGTAAGATAAATTGAATTTGTGTTGATGATGCAATAACATGACGTGACTTTTGATCATCACATATCACCTATTGATTTCGCAACGTCACTTGCTTTTGTTTTGGAGCATGTTGAAAATAAGGATGAATTTTAATGACTATACATAATCTTGTTATGCGGCTACATGCTGTATATACATATCATCCTACTGTCTACTGTAAATACCCTAAAGCCTTTTCTTTTCACTAATGATTTGGAACTTCAACCGCGTCATATCATTGTCAGTGGTATAGCAAATAGGAAAACAGTGGCAAACAATACAATACATGCAAGGAAAGAAAAGAAAACACTTTGTAGTAAGTATTTTGGTACTACGTAATTTTTACACGAATATGGTTTAGATAACAACCTGCCTGGTGGAGTTTCTATTCGTTTGTTCGTTTTCAAGTCATGTCACGAAGCCATTGTAGCACGGATAGCGTTTCAATACTTTTTCAACAGGGAAGCTCTTCGAAAGTGATTTGGTTGCGATGAATGACAACGCCAAGCATGCTCCCTACTACATTTCCTGTCATATACAAGGTGATAGTAGTGGCTGTGCTTCAATTACACAACTCCTTTCACCTAAAGAAAAGTTGAAGTTTACTGAAGAACATGGTTATGGTTACTGACATCCGCTCCGCTTTTCGTTTTAGTTGATATAACCTGTTCTTGCACTCGATTTTGTAGCTAACCATCCTCGTCCATCAGTGTCATCGTCTTTTCATAGCATGAGGAGAGTGCAAATATATTTTTTTCAGTACATTTGTTAAAACCGTATCACACTCCAACCGACCGTTGTCATCAGCAGATTGTGCTCGAATTCCAAATCGTTTAGAGCAATGAAAACCAGAACTGTTAGGGAGATACACAACGGGTGGACAGTTCAGTTAAAAGCTTCTAGCGAGTATCGTTTTTGCTTTTTTTAATGAAGGTTCATACAGCATAGACCATTAATGTGAGCAGTTGGTGGCGCCTAAATTAGCCTTGCGTGGGAGTAGCATGGCAAGTATGCCTCACACTTTGGATGGATAGATATAAATAATGGAAGCTTGGACATACATAGCTTTTACTCCTTTTTGGACCTTGAACAACAAATGGTACACGTTTCTTGTGATTGTATATCTTGGTTATCAGAATGTGATATTTTTTCTTATCAATCACCTAAACCAACATCACTTTACATCACCTCAGTGTATTATGATTATTTTTAGATTTTAATCTTACAATTTGTAACTGCGATACCAATATGGTGCTGAGGTAATAATAGGAAGAAAGCGCAAGCAACAAAACCCGCTTCCACAAACTTACTATAAGTCATAAATAGCTCCGTGTATTCCTATTTTAATTCGTCAATGCAAAATACCCCCGTCTACCTTCGATTCGCATCCTGAAAAAGATAAAGTATAACATTATGCAATGATGTGGTGTTAAAATTGCTGTTATAACCATAAAAATCTTTTTGAATGAACAGATAATAATATCACACCACCTTTCTACACCAAACTATCACCGTTTAACTTTGAAACTGTACTTGTGGAAGTTTTCAATACATAAGATTCCTTTTCATTCCGTTCATACGTTGTGCTTATACTATTGACTATGCACACAAAATGAGAAAATTTGCTATGCTGCCTATGAGTTCGAGGGATACCTTTTTACGACATCCCGAGACATGTGGAGTGGACATTTTCCATGAAATATCTTCTATCTAATATCAATTGATACTATCTTCTTGTTCCATAAGACATCCATAAATTTTATACAGACCCAAGCGGACACTCAAGTTTCATCCTAGCTTCACTGTCACTACTCCTACCGCGCTGTATTCTTAATGGAACATTACATTCTTACTGTGGTGGTTCGTACTTGAAATGTCTGCATCAGATTGCCATTTATAGCGGGTTGTGTAATGTTATAGGGAAAACTATCTGGTTTTACAGGCCCTTTTGCTACCATCTTTACAAAATCTTGCATGATTTTGGTTTTATAAGATGACGATGATACGATAAATCGAACCAAACGAGTAATACCAAACGCGTGATCGAATCTTATGCGGTCATCAACATATTTTCATCTTTCCTCGGCACTCTTGTTTCAAGTGTTAATAGGATTCAATTTAAACCGATGACCTTTAATTGGGTGCCCTGCATTTTAACATTGAACATTTAACCATACAGCACAAGCAGTATGTTTCGATTTAGAAATATTAAATGTTTTTAAAATTGCGTGAGTTACATAATACATAACCTATGTACTATGTTATGTTAGTTTCCCATAAAGCGGCGAATTAACCTGAGTATCTTTATCAGTCATTCGGTTTATGTAGGGCTGCTGACTACGTTACTAGTAGGTTCTAACCACAGAATTCCAATAACTTAAGATTAGATGCTTCATATATATAGTTTCATGCCTCATTCTAGTATTACGATGAAATGAGAGCTGAAACTTTGATCCGGTTTTCCATTTAGATGTCAACACGTCAAATTAGGTGAGGAAAACAACAATAAGCGTAATTCTGACAAATCACATCACACGCACACAGAAAGATTCTACAACACCTTGGATGCATTGCGCAAACCAAAAGATCTACATCTAGTGAATGAGATGTTCAATTCAGTTTTGTAGGGCAGACGTGTACGTACGTACATGAAAGATTGTGAGGAATCAAAAGGATTGGTGATATGAATTGAAAGTGAATGTGTTGTAAAAGAATCCGTAAGTTTCTCTTTCACTGTATTTGTAGCTCTTTGAATAATGGATCACCATAAGTTGAGATTCCGCTTTCTGTTGGTTTTCTCTCACACCCTTTTATTATTAAGTCTTTAATGAACCTATATAAGTATAAAAAGTTCGACTTTATGTTCCGCTCATGTATACGATTTAAAACAACGGGAACTCAAATATATATATAAAAAAAAGTTTGTATGCCTGTTCAAGGTTAGTACTACATATTTCCATATCAAGGCATGTAGGTTTATGTATGATTATCATTTATTTTCTACCATTCACATCGTTTCCATCGGAGAATCCCATATTGGATCAAATCATACGAGCTATATAGCGTGTAATATATATGTACCAATAGCTGGAGTGGAGTAAATGGCCCAGATAATTCCATTGTCTTCACACCAACATAGCATGTAGCTTGTAACAAAAAGCTCACCTGCAAGGATCTAGCCCTTTTTTTTTGTTTTTACCTCTACTGATCTATACTTATTTCCAACCTAATAATAAAACCAAGCACTTTAAAAGACAAGATCTTCTTCCTATCTTCCGTTATACACCAATACCTTGAAAAGATTAGTGCCAAAAATTCGAGGTTTGCCTGCCAGGAGAAGGAAATGGACATGAATGAGAAAAGAACTGCTTACTTCCAAACGCTTTCACCCCACGTCAGAGGCACGTCTCTGTGACTTTTGCTTCCCAACAAAGAGATGCTTCATTGCACTCATTCCATGCATATGAGCCCCCCGCAACGAGAAGCCCTATTTGCAAAGAGTTTTTACGATGGCCTTCCTAATACTATGATTTCCGTCCTGTCAATCTCCTGAACTATACGAGTAAGTATATATTGGAATTAGTTAAGCTAAATTTTGGCAGCAGAACAAGAACTAACACTACCGCTATCTAATATTATTGATAAGTTGTAACATATAAGTACAATAAGGCCAGTAAAATTATAGCCCATATTGACGTCTATCTAGCATGAGATGTGATGTAAACGGTACGGTGTAGTTATTGCAGAATACACTTTCGTTCAAAGTCATTTCTTTTTAGTTTGCGTAAACCAATAATAAACCGGACCTGAATACAAAAAAAACAGCAAGTTCCCCATCTCAATTATATAAAAGCATTTTACCGTTAAATTGTCCCAAGGTATTCTTTTACTATTTCACCATGAATGTACATGCTACAGAGATATATTTTAGCAATGCATCGATTTTCCGCTCTATCCAAACTTTATTCCATATAGTACAAGGGTGTACACCGAAAATGCTATTGAACAAAATCGAACATGCGAGAAGTTGATGAAACTTCACAAATTGCAGTTTTTGAGAGCAGTACTTCCTTCCATAAATCATGTCCTTCCATTAAGTGCTGCACAAATGAAATGAGTGTATACTATACAAAAGACCTCCCGATTCTTAGTATCTTGAAAACCTCAATCGTGATTGCGGCACGAGAACGAATAACGCATTTACGACTTCAACTAACTCTTGATTTAATGCTACATAATGGATAGAACTACAAGCTGTTAACATCGTGAAAGTACTATTTATTTGCTGAGTATGCATTGCGCATAATGCTAATGCTGATAGATATTCTTGCACGCAATAGCAATGCAGTATGAGACAGCCAGAGCAAACTGCTTGTATACACATTTATTTTCGGAAATTACTTTCAAATACCCAACATCTTAAAAAAAAGCATTTTGATGGCAATTTTATAATTATCAAGTAGTAGTAGTGCCAGAAATCGGTCTGCAAAGGTTAGGAAATAAGCAATAAAAGGAAATCACGTAACCTTTAAAATGAAATGCTTTCTCTGCACCACCACGGACTTTTAACGATAAAGAAGGTTCGATAGATTACATCACAAACGAACGGCTAAAAAAATACCCTATCATATTATCATGAAGCAGCAGTTCCCGTGCGAAGGTTACACGGAGTTCAGGATGTTAACGTAAACACGGGGTCGGGTGTGAACACGAGGAGAAAGCTTTCCCCTTAAATTTGCACACTATCCAGAATGGAATTCCAAAAACAGAATTGAAGCGGAAATGCCAAATATTAAATCATAATGATGCTCAAAAAGCCTATCGATGCATAAAGTAGAACGAATAGCAAATTTCTACAGGAAGTGGTTCTTCTGCAAACCAAATTTTCAAGGAAGCATTCTTATTTACGCACCGACATAGTTTTTAGTTTTAGTAGGGTTGCATGAAAGAATGGCTTAAAAGATTCCCAAAATTGTTCCGAGTCCAGTCACAAACATTGAAGTAGTAAATGAACACATTTTTCAACGCAATCCTAATTACGAATCCAATAAATAACCTATAATTTATAGAAACTGCAGATAAAACTTACCCATGATCATATAGGGGACAATATGGCAGAGTCAGGCTTCGTAGAAAACTCCAGACTTCAGAAAACGACCAGTCGAGCATTGGGGAAATACGCATTATTTGTGGCCACCCAGCATCTGTCATCTAATAAAATGGGGGAAAAAACCTTCATTTACCCATTCCAGAAATAAAAGTGCTAATACTTTTCCAACATCATATCCTCCTGTACATGAACTACTACTACTGCATGATCTAATCTTCCTAGCTAGCGACAAGATTTATGGCAACACGAAAATCGTTTATGTTTACCTACACCTCTTTTCTATGCTTATTCCTGCTTTCACTGATCCGGATCCACCCTAGTAGTTTACTACATAATATATAAGAATTTCACAGCAATACATTGAATTTCGGAGTGGAGAACTTTTTTTATGGAGTATGTTACTAGTTGCTACTACACATACTATAGTATATATATTAGACGATATAATGAACTGTTTTTATGAAATAATGGGAGGCATGTGTAGCGAATCTCCCTTCGACGGATCATTCTCCGCAGGCAGAACATTTTTTACTTCACGGCATCATAAAACCTTTGTCTGCAATTTTCGACTAATACTACCATAAGACACCCTTCGTGCGATCATGTTCATGTCCTTTTATTTTACGCTATCTTACATGAAACCTAGACATTACCTGGAAATATCCAAGTTTCTCTCCACTGGGGTCAGACCGACGAGTTCCCATTAACACTCCCTTCAGTTGTTTGTGCTCCTCTAATGCGCTCGTCAAACCGTTCTTGATTGGAGCGCTATAGGTCCAAGTTTTCAACTGGTATCTAAAATTTATGAATACAAATTATTAAAATGTCGTTTTAAACTCAAAGAATATGCGTCCTCTCTCATCACCTAAGGTTTATTAACTTAAAAAACATCGTACCTTTTAGTAGTTTGTTCAATGAATGTCTCCATTTCTTCAAAAGGATTGTCACCTTTGATGTACAAGTTTTGTATCTTGATATTGGTATCAGGGAACTTTCTCTGAACCACGGCATGAAACAAATGCAACAAAGCAGTGCAGTCTTTGCCTCCATTAAAACAAATCAATAGACTTTCCAATTGAAATTTCTCTAGTGCTTCCTCAATAACCTGAAATTCATGATTATTTTTCAAATTAAATATTAGAAGCTTACATGTTGACATAATGTTGATAACATGTCACATAGTTTCAGTAGATTCAGCTAACCTTCACAGCTTTGGAGACGACATCGTGTAATTCATGCTTCTCATCATCCACGATAGCGTAAACCTTGGTGGCTGCATTGGACACTGCATTTTTATCAAAATTCACAACCGTGTTCACCGGCATCAATCCAGCCAAGTAGTCATTGGCTTTTTGTACGTACTCAGCAGACAAGGATTCCATAGTTAACCTGGTTGAAAAGTACAAATTGCCGTAGACTGGATAAGATCCAAACGTGACAATGTCCTTGAATTTATCCACAGCTTTATTTATTTGCGGAGTGATTGACATTTCATCTTTCGCAACATAAATTTCTTTGCCGTGAAAAGTTATTTTCTCAGAGCTGAAAATAGTGGCTAGTCTGGGAAACATTTTTTCAACAAACTGAGGAACTCCAGGGAATATATATACATTTTTAACTATAACGATTGGAAAACTTGCTAGGGGAAGATTTGAATCAAAAAGAAGCTTTGAACTGGCAGGGAGCTCTGCCATTCTCTGTAAAACATCTTTGTCGTAACCTCGATGTGAGAGCCATTTGTCAACCATTACAGCCATGTCATCATGAACAGCCACCGATTCACCAAATGCTTTTGCAACACCTGCATATGTCATATCATCATGAGTTGGTCCAATACCACCAGTAGTTATCACGTAGTCGTACCGGGATGAAAATTTTCTGATTTCTTTGGAAATCTCTTCAATGCTATCTGATATTACAGCAATTCTCACGACTTTAACTCCATAGGAGTACAATTCTTTGCACATAAAGTTTGAATTGGTGTCTAAAACTTGTCCCTTCAAAATTTCATCACCAATGATCAAGATGCCTGCTTTCTTAACGTGACTACTTGCGTCTTTGCTAAATCGACAGCACCCCGTTTTAAGTGACATGATCTGATGTAGAGTTGTTGGAGTGTTAGTAGATGTGCGAAAAAATCTTGAATGATCCCTTACATTAAATTGAAGTCTTTGCTGTGAAAGCAAAAGCAACAAAAAGTTATATTCAG
Organism: Orchesella flavescens; assembly: GCA_964034955.1. Classification (NCBI taxonomy): domain Eukaryota; kingdom Metazoa; phylum Arthropoda; class Collembola; order Entomobryomorpha; family Orchesellidae; genus Orchesella; species Orchesella flavescens. The sequence goes on along the minus strand of OZ035956.1, from coordinate 37,673,486 downwards.
ATTATAAGAAATCATGAGCTTTGTAAAATCAAACTTACGCCTATTTCAATTTTATCAAAGATCACTCAGTCATAGTCAGCGAGAAGGGAACAAAACCTCGTTATTCAGAATGATGAAAATAATTATTTTAAATGTATTTCAGACAATTTTTCTTGTACGTACATCGTTTTATTGCTCAGGAAATGAAAACCATTTAACGTCCTCAGACAAAAATGATGGAAAATTAACACGTTAGTTCACAAATAGTAATGAATGAATTAGTTATACAATTAGTTTTGAACCTTATCCTCCTGCTCTACATTGTCCTCATCTATTTCACAGAATTTTCGCTTCAACGGCTTGTTTTGATCACTCGCGACGAGAACCTCGACCGGGAGCACAAACGTTACCCTTAACATTTCTTTATTGGGGGCAACATTTCTAACAAATGTGACTTGAAGAATTTTATCCTCTGGCAAATCATATCCTAACTGCGTTTTTACTAGCTTAATAGCTTTCTCTTTAAACCCTTCAACGTCTTTTATAAAACAGTAAACATGGACAGCAATTACAGTATTTTCTAACAGTGTATTGTCATTTAAACTTGAAAGAATTCCCCAAAAGGAATCTAAAAAGTCAACTGCCAGCGCAGGAAGGTTCATTACAAAATGAAAGCGTCTTGGAGTTACAGAACCGTCGTTTTTTATAGCTAAAATTTGTTCCTTCAAATCTAACGCTGCAGCTTCTTGTATGAAAGCTCTTCCATCCAAGTTAAAACATTTCACAAGACTTGAAACTTTATTCTTCTTAACATTATGCTGCAACCATTTGAAAGAGTCTGGGTTTAGATCATTTGCCACCACTTTGATTTTCTTTTTAGCAGCAGGTATCGTAAAAGGCCCTACGCCAGCAAATACATCATACATGACTTCATCTGGTTCCATTAGTTTCACTAATCTATCATGTTCTGAACTAAGCCTTGGATTCCAATACACAGTAGCAAAGTCAAATTCAAATTCACATCGATTCTCTTTGACAGTAACAACCGTATTCGGATCCCCAGCCAAGACCTCCATTTGAAAGTTTCTGTATTTGTTATCTATAATATTAATTTTATTTACAACAGTCTTGGCATTGCAGATCTTATCGAGGAATACCTGCCCAATCAAACTTTTATACGGCAAGAGGTGATCTCTTAAATTAAGATGGACAATGTGGCCAATCTGCGAGAACCCCGAAACCTTATCATCATCGTCTGGGAGTACAGACTCTATAATTTGGTTCAACGTCCAATTATCATAACTAAATTTCACAGATTCATACCCAACCGAAGACACTATCGATGGGTCAGGTTGGATTTCATGCTGGACAAAATGGGTCAAATCACAGCCTTTCACTAGCTCCGGATTGATAAATATCTTCTTAATCTTTCTCACACTACTTGAAACATTTCCATTTGAACCTCCGTCACCACCTTCGGATGACGAAGCATCCTTTTCAAATCCAGCGTCCGACATGGGCTTTATCCCCTGTATCTTCAACAGAAATTTTCTAAATTTTTGCAAAGTTTGTGGATTGATTGCATCCTCATACACGTAAATAGTAGGGAGTTTGATATTCTTATCGAAAGCTTCCTTGTCTATACTCTTCATTTCTTTCCTGGTTGGAGGAGAAATTATTCCGGATGCTTTTCTTGTTCTTGCAACATGCTGAGATTTGGGGACTGGGAATGATGTGGATGACATGATGACTTCGTCCAGAGAAGGCAAGGAATTCACACTGGAGAGAGGATGTGCTTCATGTAAAACAATCTAACATTAGAAAACTCTAAATTACCAAATGGATATTTAAGTGACAAAAAGTGTATACAGTACTCATTACATAAGAGGTAGGATTAAATCAAGAACTAACTAATACTAACAAAACTATTTCCAACTAAAATGGTTACGTTAAATGAATAACAAATGAGGTTTTGTTTCCTTCTACTTTTGACTCTCAAAAAACCCAGTTACTGTTTCTGATTGAGTGGTTTTTGAAATTTGAAATAAATGTAAATTAGACGGGAAGAAATTGAGCACGTGTAAATATTGAATGTTGCTGTATTTACCTGGAAATTGTGAATAAATCTTTTAGTTAAACAGCTCGAGGTATACTTCAAGTTTCCTCCAGAGGACGGAGTGATGACACACTGTTGTTTCAATAACTGTTTCGAAATTGAAAATGACAATCCACCAAACGAACGAGATGGAATGAAACGCGAGACAGAGACCATTCGAAAACTACTCAAAGAACATTTTCCTGTTGCAACTACTTGACTAAATGCACGTGTCAATGCCATAAAGACAAGAAGGACTTGAAATCAAATTATAATACACGGGAGTTTGGACTTGATTAATTTGCATTTGTACTCGCTGGGTGCATTTGTACCCTACCAGTGAAAACAATCAACGATCAACAAAGATAAATATTTCGTTTTTAACTTTTTGAAGAAGTTTCCAACTTTAGACAAATAGCTTACGGGAATCTCAAATCAGTTTGGTAAATTAGGTAAATTAATGTGTAAAATTAAATCAATATCAAAGTCTCTTCTTTTCCTCACAAATTATAGCGATGTGGTTTTTGTATATACACTTCTCATTCCTCACAAACGTGCATGATATACATTGCATGTTGATAAAGTTCCAGAAAATCAGGTGGATGAGATATTTTTTATGCATAAGACTCTACGACCTGCCGCTTCGGTTTCTCATCCAGAAAGATTTTCAATGGGTTTGTAGTACAAACCCATTGAAAATCTTTGCAACTAGAATGAAATGAATGAAAACTAGAATGCAGAATGAAATTTGGGAATAGAATAGAACTATAACTACAATTAAAACGTTCTAGTCGCCAACACTGGTTTGTACACTAACCTGGAGACGCCAAAATATACTACATAGTAATTTAATTTCGTAATTTCAAGTGACGACTCCAACACTTTATGTTGTCAACCTTGACTGTGATCTTTAACTTATGTTCCATTAACCTAGGTTATGTTGATATTGCTAGTAGGTTAAATAGGTTAATATGAAGTAATCTCATTTTTATCACCGGAGAAGTTTAGATGCGTACTCTAGATAGGTAAAAATATTTTCATACATCATATTAAAAGTGTACTAACTAACGCGAATGAAATCAATGAAAATTCTTTAATATATGTTATCTATGCATGCTGTACTAATTGAGATTAGAAGTATTAGAAATTAGAGCCTTTGAACAAAATGCTGTGAATTAGTTTATAAAAGGTTTAGAGACATGTTAAGAATACTATTTCATCAACGTTCTATGGAATCACGATCAAATGTCTGTTTCAGCTTATCGAGATGGGTTTGACTTGACATGATGATATGATGTGGATGAATGTGCAAAGCTTTATTGGCACCAATTGAATCGTATTAAACCACACAAGATGACACGGCTGCATGATTATCAATTACATCGATGGGATACGAGCTGAATCATTTGTACTTAAATACTATACATATTTAGTCAATGCATTCAAAGGATTAATTCCTTTTCCAACATGAACATTGTTTTTGATACGCAACTATTAATGTTGCTGTTTTGTTAATATGAGAGAATGAAGGTAAATCAATGAAATTGGACCAACATACCTGACAGCAGAAGCTCCAAATATATTTTGTTTAAATGGGAAAAAATGCTAAAGTTGTGTAATACTGGGGGCAAAGTCTTTTTGATACTATGTCCACTTATGATGCACTTCTTTAGTGTGTATGTATTTGTATTTTCAATTTAAATTCATTCACTAGAAACTTACGTAATTAAAGTAACCTTTTGGAATTTTTATAGAAAGTTCATTTATAGAGATGAATCCTCAAATTAGACACAAACACAACTGAACCTTATGAACTGGTTATAATGAGTACATATGAAACTAAAAATTATTGAATATAAATTTAGCTTTCACGCAAATAAAATTGCGAGAATCTTGTAAGCGTATGGGCTTTAATGGGTGACAACGATTGAAACAGGTTCAGGTTCAGTAACGCGATATATTTTATCATCATCATCATCATCATCATCACATCATCATGTTTTACTTATGGCAAAGATAACAGTGACAGGACTTGTTACCTGCCCTGCTGATGATGATGGCTTTTTCAGACATTACGAGAAGGGGAACTTTGAATGTGGGTTAGTATGATTTTTAGAGGTTTTGCATGTTTATGTCTATCATGCCTTAAGTTGGTTTGTAATTTATTCATGAATGGGAGATTGGTTATGGTTAGAGGAATACGAACATCCAAAAGCATGGCAAACAGCTAGGATATTACTACGGCAGTTTTACACATTATACGTTGTACCTACAGCCTAAAACATAACAGCTTCACAATTATCATATATGTGTATAACGTTTCGTTTTAGAGATTTTTAGAATGGATTTTACTTAGCATGACAGATGGATGCTATGCTAGTTTGAACTTGAAATTTAAACAAAGTCGTAGTCAACTTCAAAAAGAGATCTTGAAATGCATCTTCCATTGTGTATGCATTTTAATTTTTACTTTGACATTCAAGCAAGGACTTGCTCCTGCTATTGTTCTTGCAATCATTTTGCAGCTTTGTTGCAGGTTGCACATAATCTAGAGCATGAATGTCTTATTTATCCGATACGTTACATTGATAATAAAAACACAAAGCACATCTTTGTCAACTATGTTGTGTAAATGAGTTGGGTGGTGGAGGTTAACTACATGATGATAAGAGGCTTTTGTCCCCTAAGCAAATGGCTACTAAAGACATATTCAGCATTTGCTTGGAATGTGTAATACTAGAATTTATGGATAAACCAAATTTCCTTTAATAATAGCTACATAAAACATTACCAAAAGTTCTATCGATATTCGAGTCAGAAAGACTCGCTGGAGATCACACGAGTCGTTTTACATTTCACATCATAAATTGAATTTCCAAATTTGCACGATTGGCCGTAATATAATTAAAAATGTTTTTAGATGAGTAACAGAACAGGGTTACTCGAGTTTATTAATCCAATCCAAATATGCTGACTTTGACGTTACGATTGTTTGAAATTAAGAAAGAACTAACCAGAAGTAAGCAAACTGTACCAAATACTAACTAACTAACTGATGAGCATGATTATCTTTAGTCAATGGTAGAATTTATTCAAACCAAATTAAATCAACAGCGACACTTTGTACTTTTCCATTATGGACCTTCACCTTCTTAATATCGCTATTGATTGAATCCATTCGATCCTATGAGTGTACACGATCATTTCAGTGTGAGGTTGGTTTATCTACCTACACAGGCTACACAATGCTTTAAAGGTTTAAACTTTAAAGAATTTCCAGTTCAAATTGATCATCCAAAGCTATGAACGCATCCAAACCAACGCACTTTTGATTTTTAGCATGATGTTAATGCACGTAGCAGTTACATACATAGTTTTGGTAATATCAATAAAATCTTGAATCACCACTTCCTAATGCGGCTGAAAAGGACCAAAGTCGAAGCTACATTCAACGTTGAATGATAAAGATGCAGTTTACTCTAGTTCCAAAGTTGAACCAAATAATTTTTCCTCTGAGTCGGTGTGGAATGGATTAATGATAGAATCCAGTTAATACTGGTGTCTTGTTTAGACTAAAAATAAACATGTTGTTAAATGTGTACTAGGAACTAAACACTTACTTCATGACATCGTTTGAATGAATTAGAATTAAAAAGCTTTAAGAATGTTATTTTCCTCATTGCATTCAAAGATTAAAGGGAGACTGGGCCTCTTACGCGGTGCTGTGTGAGTCAGCACGAGCATTAAGCTCCAATCTTTTAATTATTTGATGAGCCAACAATTTATCAATGAATTACGGTCTGAGACGAGAACTTTGGACCGATATTTAATTCCTAGTCTTATTTTCCCCCAAGATACTCGCGATTCCTAATTTTTCCATGACCTCATTCAATGCCAATATTTGTACATTTCTAGATGCATTCTTTCTGACAACTTTAGTGAACCAATTAAAGAAACCCCGAAGCTCAAGGTAATCGAGTATGTATGAAAGTGAATTTTTAGGACCTCAATTATTTTTAGCTTTACATACTTGAATAAAGATAATAACGCATCCTCCAGTAGAGTAACCTGCACATAAATACATATATTATAATATTAAATAACTTTGTTGTATTATGTATTTTGAAATTTCATGAACTACCAATAGTTTAGATATGCGTCTAACATATGAAGCCAGCATGAGCATACTATATTTACGGATGAGCCAATTAAACCAAAAATTGCAGTTTATACTAGTTAGCTAAATTGGTACAACTGGTGAACGCAGTCAGTGCCGCACTGATGATGTAGCTGCAAAGGTGCATAGATCATTAAACTTATCCAGAGATTACTGAATTTAGCAACAACTAGTTGAGTGAATATAACCTTAAACAATCCATGCATGCTTATCTAGAACAAGGTTGGAAATGGTATCTAAAGTAAATACCATGTAAACACGGTCTTGTTTAGTCCGCTATAGTTTACTACGTACTATAAAAGCGCACTACGTACTGCTTACTAATATTTGTTGCATAAATAGTGTTTAATAACTGTCGTAATTTCCGTTGAATGCGTCAATTCTAATTGTAAACAGTTTAGCTAATCTGTGAAATTGTTATCAATGAAAGTATCAAATATTTACTGCAGTAATACATTTTGCAACACATCCTGTACCTTAATTCCCAACCAATTAAAACCGTATTTAGGAAATCACAATAAAATTTGTCATAATCACAAAGCGTAGATTTCTTTTTTGGTTTATCGCTTAATCTATAGACGTCACAAACATAATAAAATTACTATAAAAAGTTTATGGTTAGACTTAGAATTCATTTCGGTCTGTATCAAAAAAATGAATGTGAATGAGTGAATGAAAGGGAAGAAGGTGCTTGGGGTAAACTGTTTGTTTCTATATCCAGATTACTATTTGTGGCATACATATATACATGAATTGGCATAATGATGATTCACAAGATGAGTGTCATAGTGGTCAGGCTGATATCATTTTCATTGTAGCAGGTGGTTATTGTATGCTGTCAAATTTTCATATGTTGTAGTGTCTGCACATTGCGTAACATGATATTCAATTGGAATTTAGGGAATTTCTGTCCTCGTCATCAAGTTCCTCAGTGCACGTAGAAAAGTGCTTCTAAGAAGCATCATACAAACCACTTCCAGATATGGCAGAAAGACAAGTGACGTCACATATTTTTTGTGGCTGATTACTATTAGCCGTACTCTACTCCTTGTGGTACGAACGATAGAGATGATTTAATACTGTTGACTATACGCATATAATGATTGCTTATATGATTCATTTTGTTTCCTGCATTCTTGGCAAATTTTCTGTCTCAGCACATATTTGTCCTTCTAGGGAGATCCATTATATTACTCGCATATACTTAGTTTACTATGCTATATTATGTCTCTACTTCATATAGTAATCCAAAAACTGCATACAATATACAATACAGCTTGTAGAGAGTGAGTTTTGCGTAGTTTTTTAGTGGTTGGTAAACACAAAAGTAACCGCATCACATATTCCACTTGCTGATAGATAAAGGTAAAGTGCATACGTATGTTAATACAATGTATGATGCAGCCAAATTTCAATCAACAGGATGCACTACGTACTTATTTCATGATAATCCTCATACATTCAACGTAAATTCGAGAGGGTATGTACGTAGAAACTTGAGTCATAATGATTACAACCACGCCTTCCCATTAACCCCATCCTCTTTATCCTTTACTGCCTATACGCTGTAAGTAATCAAGGCTCAACAAAGTTAGAAAGCGTATCTCATAATAATCAGAGAGTCTGTATTTGTATATAAAGTCATGCTCATCAACCACTTCCTCGCATTCGCATACAGCAAACTGTTGAATCACATCAAATTACATACAAACGCGACTCGTTTCATTTCCAAAGTTTAACTCTTAACAGAAATAACCTAACTACTAACGATATTTGCAGTTAAAAAACTTTCTTACTAAAGCAACAAGTGTTCAACCAGTGATTACCAAACCCAAAGTGTCAAAATGTTCTCATCTTCAAACTTAAGATTGGGTGGAAGGGTCTGGAGACTACAAAAAAATGTGAGAGAAGTACCTCAAACCCTTATCCCATCATCACCCTTTTCTCAAGCTTCCACAAGTAGATATGGAAGTAACATTGACAGGTTAGTAAAGTTAGTAGGTTTTCATGAACTTACATATTGTACATTACATCGTTTAGTTACCTAAAAAATATTTTGGTGTAGAGTGACGTGTATTAATCATATACTTTTTGTTACTCAATGTTTTACAGAAATTCAACCACACAGATCTCATTGTGCTCCAAAGCCAAGCAACCTCCCCACAAAGACTGCTACAACAACAGAACGGTTCCTTCATAGTGTATCATATTTATCATCAGTCATCATCAGTGTGGCAAATACTTAATTTTGATCACCCTAACATACCAGTCTGGAAGAAGACAATCTTACCGGTGTACTACCTCTCAGCGCAGCTCGAACTTTAATTTATATTTACAATTTACGTATGTATCTCATTCTTTAGATTAAGAATGTTCGGATGAATGAATTTATAGTATATTTTGTACGTTGTGACTCTACAGGTGTATTTTTGTGGAAATAAAGTATAGAAAGGTTGTGTAATAAGCAATGTAATAGACTTGTAGCTCATTCAGTTAGTTAACTCTTTCTTAGCAGCTCATACGCTCATGGCAGTTGCATACAATGTTACAAAAGAACAGTTAATGTTCAATCTCTAATCTTGACACGGTGACACTAAAACCACTTCATTTTCATCCTTCCTAAAACATGAATGTTGATCTGTGTAGAACATAACATATAGCATTTTACAACTTCCGTCAAACACTCAAGTAAATCACTCAATTCAAGGTCAAACCATTCGGAAGTTTACAGGACAAAATTGGCCTTTATGCCAAATTTTTTAATGATTTTTGCTTGCTCGAAAGTGAAGCTATTTTTAAAACAATTCAGTAAACTACGCATTTTATACTTGTGTATTTACATTTACATATATAAAATCTTAGAATCTTTTGTTTTCCTTTCTTTTTCTAACATTCTAAATCCAAGCTGTTAAGCTGCTTGTGAAAAATAGTATATACATGTAAGCATACGCAAGGATATATATGTATATATCTATCAATATATTGGTAGTGTCGGTGGTTGACAAACAATAGCCGTACTGTATTGCTTCCGCAGCATTGAATTGAAGGTCAATGTGATATAACATGTCGGAGGAAAGCTATAGGTTCATTGACATTAAAATAACTGAAGAAACGTGGGAATATTTTCATTGTGTTGCAAAAGACTATCAATGTCTTCGTTGTAATCATCCATTAAGAAAATATTTTTCAAGGTAGGGGGCTCCAGCTCGGCTAAAGTTTTTGGATGCCGATGCATACTCTTGTATTTGTGTTTAACAGCCTCCTGATACAGAACCTGAAGATGAGATAGAGCATCATGTTTACTTTCTTTAGGCTGCCGCTCAATCGGCTCGTTCTCAGTTTCTGAGTTAGTTGATGAATCATCATCATTTGCTATGACTGGCTCTTCTTTTTCCTTCGATATTGGGGTAGCTTGATCAATTAGCTTTTTGAAAAACTTCAAATCATCTTTCAAACCGGATGGGATACCCGATTTTGGGAATTCTATGGAACTAAATCTGACGTCTGGATATGGGAACTCTTCTACTGCTAGTTCATCCAAGTCCTCGTCTAATCTATACTCATCTTCTTCCGGCTCATTCGCTTTCTCCTCCTCCTCTTCTTCTCCTTCTTCGTCCTCATCTTCCTCTTCATTTATAGCAGAAAGTTCAGTAGGTTTGGTATTGATTTTTACAACACGCCTTCGAACTTTCTTCTTCTTCATTGGAACCATCTCCTTTAGAATTTCCTGTGCGCTTTCTTGCTTAGACATTTGCGGTGATTGGATTCCTTGTTTCTTGCGGTACATATCATACAATTCAGGACCTAATAAATCTTTTGCACCCTCGGAAACTATAGCTTCAAATTTTTCTTGGAATCTCTTGGGCTCAAGTTCTACAAAAAATTCAGGCATGTCATGCAAATGAACTGGAGTTTTTCTCGCTTGGGTAGTCTCTTGCGTTTCTGTCCCTGGTTCGATCCAGTCAAGATCTACAGGTGGGAATGGATGGCGAGGAATATATAAAAGACCAGGAAGGTGGTGAGTGAAAGTGTGACGTTTCTTTTGCTCTTGAATGAAATCATCAACAATCTTTATCTCCTCTGGTGTAGGCGCTGACTCTCGTTCTTCTCTCCACCAAAATGGGCCTTGGGGTGGAAATTCGTCATTTTCGATATAATCATGAGAAGGTTGCACCATATCACGGTTATCCATAAATAATTCAGCTGGTAAAGGCGTGTATACATCAGTTTTCCTGGGGGCAAAAGAAAATAAGCATATATATATATGAGCTCATTGATGATACGCCTAAAAGTATGAGTCTACTTCAATCAACAATCTGACATACAGTTTATCTACAAAGTCCATTCGTGAGTCCCGCAACACTTGATTTCTTAACTCGAGTTGACCAAAAGTTTTGAAACGCTTGGCTTTCCTTTGTCGTTTCCTTAACAAGTCTTTTCTTACTCGTACTTTTGAAAGCTGACTCCATACCTCATCAGGAACATTACTGCTTTCAAAATCAGGAATCCGCACCACTCCTGTGATTGGAGTTTCATCAAGTTTTACCACATCGTTATCAGCGTCATCATCATCAGGAGTGGGTCGTGAATAGGGCTGAACATTCATTCCAGGATAATTTTCAGGTATACAATATGTCTTCAAAACAGGAGCGATTGTGCGCTGGTTGTAAAATAAGCTTTCTGGTGTGCGTGTTCGAAAGTCTGTGATGGAGAACTGAAAAATTAACCTGAAAAATTACCAACTGCGCATTTACGAACGCAACACAATTATTCTATTTGAGAAATGTTTATATTATTACGTTGCTTTTCTTTTTAGACTTTTTGCCAATGGTTCCAGGCGGCTTATGAATTCCTATTTCAGTTTCAGTTTTTCGAACTTCACCCTCTAATCTTTTGGTTTTGACAATGGTTCGATTCTGAACCTTATAATCATGGACTTCTTTGTCAACAATTTCTTGCGTAATCTTGTTAATGCGACAAAATCCTTTCCTAGACTTTTCACTTAAGGGAAAATACAGCTCACTGGTACAATCTGTATGCTCAAAATCTGGGTGAACCCAAACAACCTTCTCCTCTCCCAAATTGGAAACTTTTTTCTCAACAATTGGTATTAAACCAGGGTTTTGAAGAAGTAAATTGCTTTTCATCAGCCGACCAATCCAATATGGGTCGAAACTCTTGTCTTTTGTGAGTTTGAAGGGCTTGCGTTTTAGCTCTACCCTTGGAGCTTCCTCTAATGCTGGACCCCATGATTTTACTCGAGGAGGTGTATTAAGATGAAGGTTAAGGTCCTTTGGATAGCCTGTGTTGTTGGAATAGTTTTAAGTATTTTCATTTTTTGGATGCATTTGCTAACAGTGAATATATATGAAGCATGCATGAGTTTTTGAATTATAAGCTAACCAAAATAACGAAAGTTCCTTCTGAATGGCTGATTATAATTCATTGGTGCTTTGGGATCTTCCAGAGGATTTTGTAAATCGTCCACTGAATTTCTTGTTCGATGAAAGTGACATTTTGTAGCGCTGTCGTGAGATTTTCGCTTTCCATCGTCTCTGGCAATTGACAAACGCTTTTGCTGTTGGGAAGGTGGAAGCAAATTGCCTTTTCCTTTCTGAATGCTTTTCAGTTTTGTACTCATGTTCACAGCTTTTATAACAATTTAGTGTCTACTTTATTTCAAACAATTAAGTCGAAAGAATAGTTTGAATCAATCTATTAGGCTAATGAGATTTGGCCGGGACAATAATTATCGAGACCTTCATGAATTTGGAAAGGATATTTGCCAAAGATATATAAGAGGTCTCTTATATATCTTTGATATTTGCGATAATTTGTTACAAAAAAATTAAACGAGCTAGTAGCAGAATGTATTATGTGCTTATCTTCCGAATCACAATAGCAACTTTTTGCGTTAATTGGTATTTGCCAGACAAACATTCATATTTAATGGAAAAAATGTAGTAGACTATAGTAGCATAAAACCGCAGCTATCTGGCTGGTGTAATTTGGTAATCCATTTACAATTAGCATTAATCGTTGCACTTTACTAATGAAAGCTGTCTTGTTATCTTATTAAATCGTAATTAATGATGGTAATTAAAAACGACACATCGAAGTAGCTAGTCTTTTGTCCGAATAAAAAGCTAACTCATACCGTTTTTCCCCTTGGCGTAGGTTCTCCTCACATAAAGTAAAATTGACTCAATACACTGTCTGGGTCTCTGCGAACGCAGTTTAATAGCTGATAATAAGGGATATATACTTATTATTTGTAATTTTAGTATTTCATTTCCATCTAAAATAAAATTATATTTCTATCTCAGTCAAATAACAAAGCTGTCATGAAAAGAAATAAAAGCCCAGTCTCTTTCAAGAGAAATTTGCTTTCTCTTTCACATTTCAACATGCAATGGCTTCGATTTACAAAAGTCATTGGTTGTCATCCTATAAGTTACATTTCTAATCCTCTATCAATCACTGATCCTGGAGCAGGTCACAATTTTTTGTTTCGCTTTCGTTTATTCTCATGGGCTACATTATATTCAATCATTTTCGTGGTGTTCTCCACCATCTCTTTGACGTATTGGATCATTGACATTTCTTATGGTGGTGCAGTTGAGTTGATATTTAGCGAATCTCAGAGGTATAACTCTTGATTTACAAGATATATGTTATGCATAACATAATAAGGGTGAATTGGCTGTCAACAAATGTTAAACAACAATAAAAAATGGGACATTATGAAAAATTGATTATAATTTTATTTGAAGCTTATACCAACAGTTTTTGAAGAGAGGAACTCGATGGAGTGGAATACACAATGGAGCATCTGAAAACTTTACAAACCCATATCTCTTGTTGGATTCAATGACGCTTCTTTCCCTCAGAGCAGGATTTATGTTCATCCCAATGTCAGCTTTACACTACATTTATTCCGTGTTGATTGCTACTCCATATTTGATAAGCTTTTTGAATGGCTCAAATGAATTTGAAAATCGGATTAGGAAACTGTTTCCTAACACAATTGAAGCATCTCTTGTCGACCTTTTTGCGTTTCGAAGAAAAATTACTATTGTCAATACCATCCTTTGTGTCATCCTCATAATTCCAACACTCCCATCACTGTATTTTACAGCTATTGAGCATGCAAACATAATTGAATCAAAATTATTTTGGTTGTATTCCATTATATTCTACACAATTTTTATATTTGTATTTGAGGATACAAAAGTACTTTTGATATTGAAAATTGTGTCAGAAAACTTTCAACAGATAATCAATGGGATAACCTCAGAATCAGGGAAAAAGCTATCTGAAAAAGGTTACATACATATTGACGACATAAAAAACTGGAGATCAATTGTTCAACTGGCTAGAAAACAGGCGAAGCTTGCCATTAAAACAATGCAAGGAAGTACTATCTCAATCCTGATTGGGATTAATATTGCCCTTACAACATCCATATATTTATTGTACAGCACAGTTTATAAAGATATCCCGTTTTTCATTGGAAGATATGCTGTTTCAGTTTTGGTTTATTGCACATTCCAATACTTCAGAATTTATTTGAAGGCTAGTTTCGCCGAGCAGATCACAGCAAAGGTTTGATTTTAATTGAAGAAACAAATCATGACATTTTTTGGACGAAAAAAGTACGTGACTTGATGAATCTGAAAAATGTAATGTTACTTTCTTAGGAAAACAAAGTGGCAGAAACGGTTCGTTTACTGGATCTAGGTTCCCCAATATATGACACTAAATTCACGAAACAGACTACTAACCTACCGGCATTCAGGCGACTGGAAGTAAGTTAGACTTCCGTTACCTTCGTTGGGCGCAGAGCATTATCTTTTAAACTTAATTATGAGTTTTTTCTTTATTTTTTTATTATGTAGATCAGCTTCATAACTGATCCAATTATTTCGAAGCCAACCAGAATCATCTTGAGCAACTCAATTCAACTTAAACCCTCGCTAATAGTTGGGGTAAGTTTCCCAGATAAAAATCACAACAGGAGATTGTTTCTTTACTATAAAAGTTTTCTTGTTTGAATGTAATTTTGCTATTTGCAGTTATTTCAACACGTGTCAACGTATGCGGTTGCCTTAATTCAATTTGACAGTGTGCAAAATAGCTACTCAGAAATTTAACACCATTGCAAATCTTTGGCAACCTACCTTATACCTAAAACTAACCAAAAATCTAAACCAGTAGAGCACCGAACAAGTAAACATGTAAAAAAACGTGGAATTTCCGAAAAGACAATATGAAAAAGGGTAAAAAAGGAGGCATACAAATAAAATGCTATTTTTGGCTTCGTGCTCATGGGGTTTCGTGCCAAGTTCCTATTTTTTTTATTATCCGTTTTATCGCTGCAATCTTCTTCTTTACGAAGGGAAGAAAAAACTATGAGCTATATACAATATATAGCTGTAGCAAGTCATATTAAGCGAAAGCATTCCATTCCTAACAACAAGGAAAAACGAAAACTAAATTTTCTGCTTCATCAACATCATCATCATCACAAGTCTTAAAACAGTAACATGCATGCATCGTCTCATTGTCGGCATTTAACAAAGTAATTAAAAAAAGAAATATCAATCTACTCAATTTGGTGTGCTGCTGAGACACATGCGCAGTAGCTTCGAAAAGTGACAGAATGCGAGTGGAAAGTAAATGATAATATAATGACACAACTGGTGCACCTATGTATATACTTAAAGTAATATGAAAGCACAAGTGAGTCTGCAATGACGTTCACACGTGAGATTCTTTTAAAGATTTGATTTCATCCCGTAAAAAAGTACCAAGCCAGACAGTAGAATTATCACAATGTAACATCAGCTGTAAAAAGCACAAAGATCTGGAGAATATCAGACATTGACATTACACAAATCATGCAAAAATTGCATCATATCATATCATGTCAATACACTCAAACAAAGAGACATGCTATATTATTGTTAACTAAATCAGTTGCGGTTTACAACCAACCTTTGCCCCATTTGGTGTGCATTTCGACATAGTCAAACGGGCTTTACACGTTACACCGTCACTATGCATTAAATACCGTGTGATATTACTATCTATAACAAAGGGGTTGCTTCTGCATGAATTCATCATTACATAGATGCTTAATCAGGAGAAGATGTAGTGTTAAAAAAAGTTGTTTTTTCACTGACTGGATCTGTGTATGTAGGTGCGTTACATGTGCGAAGTGGTAAACACCAACCACTGCACTGGTACTCTCTGAAGACTACTGCCACTGACAGCGTTGAGCGTAAAAAACCCCTTCGGGCAATTTCACCAACAGGAGTCTCTGTAATGGAAATGAAATAATAGTAGGTTTGATGTTGTTGTAAACTTGGTTTTTTGGTTATGTCGTACAGCAGCATACACATGTAATGTAAGTATGTAGTATGTTGAAAATAGTCTACATATCTACATGATTTAAACTGCATCCTGCATCTTCTCATCACCATCGTCCACTCCGGAGTTGCTAGAATAGTAGAATGAGAACAGAAAACGAGGGTTAATAATCTCAAGGTTTCGTCCAGACTCAACCAACCATCCCCTTCGCTTTACTTTTACAAAACAACTACAACAGAACATGGTTATTATACAGAATTTAATAGCGTTATTAAGTCTTGCAAACCCCGAAGCAGCACAAGACATTTACTATTTACTTGCTCTCTTCTCTTCCACCATCCATGAAGTAAACAGCATTAGCATTGCATTGGCTTTGGCTTTGGCTTGGTTTTAGTTTTGGTTTTACTGGATCCAGTCAGAAGAACGAAAAAAAACATTAACGTTTTGGTTGTAGGCAATATCATGTCATGTCCCTATCTATCAACATCTGCATGCATACATTAGCGTACGCGATGAACTCTCGTCCATATACGGAGGTTAGTTGTATTTGTATTTGTGTATGTTGTGAGCAGTTGGTTTTGGCAGTTGCACAATAAAAGGCATACGATACTACGAAATGACATTACGATTACATAAACCAAACGAGAAAGACACTGAGACTTATGGAATAGAAATTTTGAAAAAAATAATAATGTATGAATATATGGGAGTGTAAAGTAAAATACCAAAGTACGTGACAGAGTGAGCTTACTTCTTCTTATTGCTGATTGTGAGTGAGTGAGTTATTATGGTGAAATATAAGTGGAGTTTACAGCCACCATCATCACTTGTGTAGTACGCATTTTTTGCGTATGCAAATGAACATGTATGATCAATGTGAGTAAACCAAGTTAAGTTATTAAATTAACTCTTAACTATGTACGTGTATATGGTGTTGTGTTGTAAGAAAGCTCGTGAGTTTGCTTCCAGGAAAGTCTGTGCATGTTTTCGTGGTTAAACAAGGTCATTGAGTATTGTTTTGCATACAGGGTATTATTTCGAATTGTAAAATTGCATACGTACATCGTGTGAGAGGTTTGGCTGCAGCTCCTTTTTGTGTGGTATTTCATGGTGAGTGTGTAAATGTAAAATAGGCATTCCCATTTGATTTGGTAATTTGCATTTATCAGGAACATTCATTACTATTCCCGTGTATGACTTGAAATCATTTATAGTTGGAGAGAAAGTGAGATTTTGCAAAGTGAAGAAACGAATATGAAGTGCCGTTGCTGCTTTTCACTTCGATCTGGAGTGTACTTCGGATCAAGTATACTTATCGTAAGAATATGAAATCCTATTTTGCAAATTGCATTTACATTCCATAAAATTTATTCTGAAACAAATAATTTGATGTCTTGCAAATTTTGATTTTAATACTTGCAGTTCGTAGCTACGATGGCATTCGGAATGTTTCTTATGCAATCAACGATATTCTTGTATCTACATTTTTCAGGGAAGACGGATCAGGTAAGACTTCACATTATTCACTTTGTTCTTAATGTCAAATGTCTGAAGATTTAGTCCTTCATGGATTTGTTTTAGAACCTAATAATTAATTAACGTTAACTTTTAATTTTCTAATTTTTTGAATCAGCAGAGCAGTCTTACATTGATCTCTTTCTTCGAGTTGTTAGTCGGTGCGACCTTTTTGCCCCTTGGTTGTCTGATATTCAAAGGAGTTGAAAAGGTTAATTTTTATTTATTTTACTTAAAATATCCTCAGAATAATGTTGAATGTAAGTTGACACTTCATAATTTTGTATGGAATATTTTATTCACAGGAATCCTTGAGACTAATAAAATGGCCAGTGGTTCTCCTGTTTCTTCTCAAGCTAATTGATTTATCTTTAAAGCTCTACCGCAACTCTCAAACAACTAGGAAACGATTTGACTGGGAATCCAGATTATATGAAGGAATAGATGTTATTGGATTCACGATTTACTTTCTTATACTCTTCTTTTATGGGAAAAAGTTGGCCAAAGAATTGCGTTTAATAGATCGAAGTGATTATTTTCAATCACCAGCCGAACAAAACTTAAATCTAAAAGGGTCCAAGTATTTAAATAAGTCTGAATTTGAGTCCGAATAGATATGTAGAAGGTGCTGCTTACATGACAAACAAAACTCCCCATCTTATCGTAACTTATTAATTATTTCGTCGCATGTAGATCATGTTCTCGATGTTGTAGATCAGTAGATCGTAATAAATAAATTATCTTGCTAAATTATTTGTATCATTTTGACTGTAGATTCCTGAGCTAAACCCTTCATGTAACAAAATAGTAGTAGGACTCCTCATGTATAAATGGGTTATTTTTATGTAATAATGATTTCTTTAATTTCGGAATTATCTCTCTTTTTTAAATACTTTTGTGTGTAAAGCTTCATGATGAAACCAGGTATGTATTATAAACAAATATCAAATGATCAAATCAATTGTGTTGATTTAGTTGGTACTTGCAAAAATTTTTGAGCATATTCCATGTATAGCTGACCCTTATAACGTTTCCATTAGTGTCAACTGTACAACGATTGGACGTTAAGAGTATTAGAGACCAGTTTGAGATTTCACATTAGTATTTATAACCCATATTCAAACGAAGGATCGATATTCTGAATTGTTGTGAATACAAAAATATTTTTGTAAAATAAATATGTGGCTGGATGATAAATTGTAATACATGCACGTATATCGAAATTATTTGCATAATATAAATGACATTTCTTATCTATAGATACTTCTTCCCAACCTTCACTGCTGTAAGCTCAAAAGGCATGCCCTGGCCCGGAGTGTGTTTTATTAATTAGTCAATACTACCATGGATTATTTGATCACTAATTAGCTTGACTAACACAAAGTGCAGTATAAAATCTTGACGGTGGTATATAAGGCTTCTTTTTTCATGCTCTTGAGATCACACGCTTTTATGTACTGCAATGCAAAAGCGTTTTGGATTAGTAGCTTGGAGCGACTGATTTATAAGATTGTTTTAGTAAGTCGTGTGAAAATTTTGGCATAAATCAGGAAGGGGATCATAAATGAAGAAGATCATTCAAAATGTCCACAATTAGAGCATTTATTGGTCGAAGACCTAAATACAGCCCAGAAAATGGCATTTTTAGTCAAGATGATATAAGTGAAACTTTCGTTGTAGTTTTAAATATTTTCCGATTGCTTGGTTGTTGTCCTCTGACAATTACTCGAAGAGAAAGTAATGATTTGTCAGTGCCATCAATTTCTTACTCTTTTAAATGGCGTTCGTATTCTACTGCTTATACGATCCTAGTGCTGCTAATTTATTTATCCAGTTCGTCATACGTAATAATTCAAGTTTATAATGGAAGTTATCAAGGTCTCCAGAACATTGGAAAGTAATTTGCAAAATTATTCAACTATTAATATCTACGTTTAGAAGGTTTTATATAATCATTATTTTTAACTGGTAATAAAATTCTTAGAGATACGAAGACTGATGCAGATTGGGTCCTGACATCATTCATTGTAATATTTTATGCGTGGACAGCCATAAACCCTTTCCTATTCAGCATTAGATGTATTTGTTTAGCAAATTTTTTAAACAATATTACTGATTTCAACCAAACCTTCAAAGAAACATTTCCGCGAAGTCTTAACTTTGTAAAATCTAAAAATACAATTTACTTTAGTTTGAAAACCAACATAGCCGGCGCAATAGCATTCACAATTTTTATCGTTAACTTATACAAAGCCTGTCTTTTTGATTTCAAATTGAATGTATGTTCAAAACATGACATTGCAAATGCTTGGATTGGTGTTTCTGGGGTTGTACTTGGATGTACTTTAGGTTTTATTGAAGACGTGGTGATCATTTCTCTATTTTCAGTTATTCAAAATATGTTGTCTGAGGTAAGTGAAATAAACTATTGTGTATGTATGCATTTGCTTATCCTTCAGTTCAGAAGCTCTCAAATTTTTGTAGGTTGTACTTGAACTGGAAGAATACTCTGCCTCCAAGTCTGCAATAAGCATCACCGACATAAAAAATTGGATGAAATTAGGACGTTCCATAAAAAGTCAAGCTTATCTTTTAAATAAGATTTTAGGACCGGAAGAATTGAGTTCTATTTTGGTCTGCTTTTTGGCATGTCTTCTGCTCGCATACATGATGACAAACATTTCGCGATACAACAGGGACTTAGTGGTGACTGGAGCATTTTTCTGTTTCACTAATTTACTAAGGCTTCACATCAAAGCTTATGGCGTTAAGCGGATCTCTCAACTGGTAATTCTCGAATGTATTTCCAAACGTCGTATTGTTTATAATGTTAATATCAATGTATGTGGCTATACAAACCTTAGCATTCAAATAATTTCAGGAATATAAAATACGGCATTTGATCATGAATATGGAGGCATCAGGATCTCGTAATTCATTACGAATTGAATGCGAAGTAATAAATTTATGTATTTATGGATTTCAATTTATGTATTTACTCTCTCTGATATCAATCAAATTTTCGTTGGCATATAATTGGTTGGTCTAATATGCATAATTTTTTGCTGGCTATATATAAAGCGGTCTTTTGTAGCCAGTATGATTTCTAGTCGGCCCATTAAATTCGTTTTAGGTAATGTATTGACTTTGGATAGTGGACTTACAGTTTGGGTAAGTCCCAAAATAATATTTACGCCCTACCTTAATCTAGATATCAACAATTGTTACGGTTGAATGTATAAATAAACAATGTGGTTATTTATGTTACAGATAATTGGTGGGGTCGTTACATATTTAATCGTCCTATTGCAGTTTCAAGGCTGACATTTTGATGAGTGTCTGATTGGGGAAGGCTGGGATATGTCTACTGTGCTGATGTTTCACTAATGAAAAAATTATTGAATGTCTGTGTGCCAATTCCATTATGATTTCGAAATATAAATATATTGACACTTTCAATTTAATAAAACTAGGCGTTTTCATGCTTTAAAGATGAAAGAAACTCAAACTATTTCGTTCCTGACGGGTAATAAAAAATTGTTTGCAAAAAATGCATGGGTCGTATGTCAAAACCTTTTTAAATTTGAAAAGAATGAACCGAAGCGTAAGACATCATAATTGTTGACACAAGATTTAAACTGCTCTTGACACAAGAAGTTTGTATTTATTACCACAAAACATGCAGCATTCCCATCTATCTCCATTATATTTTTAAACAGGACATGACATGAATTCTATTGTCATTGTCAGATCAAAGGATTTCAAAGATCAAACAAAAACGTTAGAGAAAAAACAGCCTTAACTCCACACGGCAATGCACAAATATTTTCAATCCAAACATCCGCTGGAAACTCCAAGAACTACATACATCGCAGTAGTGTTTCCATATCTTTCATAGTCCCTTTTATGTCAGAGCTGACTATGACTAATACAGTGGTTCAGAGTTGGAAAATGAACGATATCAAGATGGTCCCTGAAAACGAATTATTTTTCCGTATTTTTAAAAAACTGGAACCTGATTATATTGAAAAGATATCAGAGGATCTTTTAGGAGAATCGAAACTTGAAACAGCAAAACAGTTATCAATGCTAACGAAGGCCTTCTTAAATCCTCTACTGTTCCTAAGAAGCTTTGGAAATCATCCATACACTTTTACTAAGGTTGAACATGAAACAGGTGTAACCTATCATAGATTTGACTTCAAATGGAAATCCTGGATTACGCTTTATGCCCTCACTGGTCAATTGTTTTATATTGGAGGATTTTTGGCATTGGTGTATCGGCTATTTAAGGGCCACTACCAGGCTAGTATAATACCTGGTTCAGAAATGTAAGGAAATAAAAATTCATTTGAATTATCATGATTTTTCAAGATTTTTTTAAGTATAATAGAATTTGTGTGATTATTGCAGAAATCTAAAACACGAGCATGCAACAGGGGAAAGTCTAATGAAAGCCTTTTTAATTTCATTTTTCCTGGCATGTGAAGCTGGTAGTACAACAAGCTTTAGAGCAAGTCCCCAGTTTGCTAAATTTCTAAACAACTGGAAAGAATTTAGCTTTAAATTTAATGATGTTTTTCGTGGGAAGCACGTGGTTTTTAAACCTGTGCATACTCAGTCAGTCTTTGCAAGGAACTTTAGTATGTTTTTTTGCTGTGTGTACTTAATTTGGTCTCCCATTGTGTATAAGACTTGTTTATTCGGTCTCAAAGAATGTACAAAAATGGAAATAGAGCAGGCATACATGATGATTGGATTTGGATGTGCTTCAATTACTAATATGACATTTGAGCAATATAAGCTAATGGTAATGATGAGAACACTAATTCAAGCGTTTCGACAGGTACGAATACTTTGTTGTTTACGAGATAACGAGTCAAAGTTGGAATATGTTGAGTTTAATAATTATAGTGGAACCTTTCTTTATATGTATTAATAGATAAAGAAAGCCATTTTGGAATGTAAGCGTGACTTGATGAGAAATGAATCTAAATTAAACGACCTGTTCCAGCTAGTGTACTTGTTGAGAAAGCAGTGTAAAATATTTGCAGATGTGGTTGGGCCGTCACAAATCTTTGTCTTATTTTTCCTTTTCTCTTTAACAATCATCGTTTGGTTACTTATTATGCAAATTACTCGTATGGATTTTCCAAAGTCTCTTCTTCTCATCATTGCTTCAATTGGTATTATTCAGTATGCTAGATTTGGATGGTTTACCAAACTGGTTGAAGGCGTGCAGCATGAGGTTGGTAAAAAAAATTATATATGCCTAATATCATAAATATTTATATTTATAATGGAATTTTAAGTAGTTATTCTGATCTCGTTTAATTCTTCCAGGAAAGACAGATTGCAGAACAAATCTCACAAATGTCATCTCAGACATTGCGAATGCAAATTGAGGTATGTGCTTTCAGGTGCAATTCGCAGGTTGATTCAAAACTTAGAATCTAGTATTGGTTAAAGGTATATGAATATTTAAATAATTTCATAGATACAGATATTTGTCAACTTGCTTCTTAACAAACCGACCCAGTTCGTATTTTCCAATGCTATCACATTCAGGAGATCTCTGCTTTTAGGTGTAAGTTGATATATCAATACGTGACAGCATAATATGGAATTCAATTCAGCCAATCGTAAGCATAAAAGATATTTTTGAAGTAAAAAATTTGTTTTCCAACCCTATATAGTTGTTTAGCAATTCCACAAGTTACCTCATTGCCATACTTCAATTGATTGATGTTAAGAACACTGATGTCACTCAAGTGCTTCCTCCAACACCTGAGACCTATTTAAACTATACTCAATTACCGATACAGTAAGCTATGTAACCTCCTCTCCTGGAGTTTTATAGAGTTCTACCTGCACTTTGGTGAAACCATTAAATTTAAATGGAATGTTTTCAATTCCAATCAAACGTTATATTGCATGTCATTGTGACATTTTACCACTGACATCAAGTCAGTGGTAAATGTGAAGGGAAAATCGACAAAAAAATTTAAGACATCAAATCTCAAACCGTTTAGTAAAATGTCATCCATATGCAAAAGCAATAAATGTGTCATACCTGTCAACGCAAATTAGCACTAGAGGGAAATTGGATATGTTTTTAGCACGGAATAAAGCACTCTCAATGTTTCTAAAATTTACCAGCAAGCACTGCCAACCAATATTTTCTGGTGGTTGGAAAGAGGGGAATGTTGGCCTGGCCTGGCTTACTGTAATCCCACTTCCCACTATCAAAAAGACCCATCAGTCAGTTTCATCTACACTTTCCCCCTTTAGATTCCATTCATGCCGTTCCTACTCTTGCCTTCTTCCCTAAACTCCAACCGAGCAACATACATCACATCACATCCCATACGCACATATAACAGCATGCATAATGTTCAGTAGTTATTACCTTGTGCAAATGTACACACACTTATTGTGAGCATTTTCACCACTGATTAGGGTAGAAATGTAGGATATAAAATGAGATTCAAAAATCTCTTTATACTTGCTCTTGCTCTCTCTCCCTCTGCTCCGTCTGCCTCCCTTCTTGTTGTAGCCCTGCAAAAGATTACAAGAGCAAGAAATCCAGCAGCAGCAGCAGCCTACTCGATCTGTACAGAGTCTGTACATGGAATAAAGGCAGCGAAAAGCACTCCGATAAAAAAGCAATACATAACAGTGTAATGAAGTAGTAAAAAGAGCTGAGGAAAGCCGACTCACTCACTCACTCTTGTCTTGCACTACCTTTGCTTTTGCTTGCATTGACTCATTCAACTTGGTCACAAATCAGAAGTGCATAATATCTTTCCACCACCACCCTAAACGAAAAGATTCAAAAAAGGGAAACTCTATACATTTATAATGCTGGGAGATAAAAGGTTCAAATTTTTTCCTCCGTTTATGGACTTAAATTCCAGTAATGTATTGTTGCGGCACGCGGGTCGTAGCTCCAATAAAGTTTCCAAACTTCACCTACATCCTACGTTACATCTATAATCAATTCCTTTATCATACAAAAACACATACACACTATCACTATCATACTATACCCGTTCATACATACATGCATAGGGATATTTACATTCAGTTTTATTTGTTATCATGAAATTGTGTAGTATCAAGTATGAGTAAGCCACGGTGCCACAAACTGAGAGAGAGACAGAGAGAGGGTAGCCTGTAAAAAAAATAAAAGTGAACCCTCATGCGGGTAATTCCCTCTTGAAAATACATGAAAACAGAATTGGAATGCAAGCTAGCATTCCCATCATCGATCCAAAGCCTTGTCTACTCGGTGGGATTCGGGTCGATTCACACTCGGGGTCTTCTGCATTCATTACTGTAATATTTATTTTCCCCCTATATATTCCGGCGTTTTCACAGTTCTTTCATATCAAAACAGCTTTCCAGAAGGTAAGGTACTTTGTACAAAACAAATTTGATGTGATTTTTATACATGGGCAATACAATAATCAATGCATATGCATGCATGTACAACAGACATTTTCATAAGGACATATCTAAAAAGGGGGACATTGTAATCTACACGGTCATTTATTTTTACCAAGCGTACACGCACATATTAATTTGCATCTAGATCTAGTTGTATGTATATTGCATTCCCATTGCTGCTGGACCCGGGGACCGTAGCAGCAGCAATGAGGTACCCAAAAATAAAGCTTTGGGAATCTAATATGAAAAGCTAGCACGCTATATTATTGCCTTGCCTTCTATTCATTCATCAAAGCTGGAACTAACATCTCATTCTTTCATGAAAAAAAAGATTTGAAAGGACAAGGGACAAAGGGGGATGCAACCATATGCAATTTGATGGATTAAATAGAAATACGTAGTGAGTAAAAATGTACTTTATGCGAATGTATTCACTTCTTACATACACACATTTCTACTTTCATATATACACATAAGTATTATGGACCTAACTGAACTTTTTATACGAATATGTATGTATGTGTCTGAGGGCCACGTTATTTGATGAATCATTACATTAAAACCTTTGAGCTTTGATTATGCACGTAATACCTAAGTCCGCATGTATTCTTTCTTTGTATTTGCCATTGCATACAAACAAAAATCACACATATTCATACTCTCTCCTCTAGATCTAGTATTTTTCAGATGGTTTTGAAGGATAAATATCACTACGTGTAAAACCCTCATGAAGCATGGTAGTATTATTTTGTGCCTACTCGAAAGAAATAAAAAAAAGTTAAAAAGTTTGACGAAATAACTTTGGAGAGAAATCTCAGAGAGATAAAAAATAAGCAAACATTATTTTCGCTTGAGGAGGAAAAAAAGCATGAAGCCATAAACAAACATTTATATTGAAATTCAGATCATTGTGATTCATTTAAGGGTGCAAAATACATATATAGAAGAAACAGATGAAGATAACGCAACGAGAAAGGAATCTCCAACCACTCCACAATATACCAACGATATAACGATATAAAATGGATTGAAGGCACACACACAGAATAAAGACAGCAGTAGTAATACTACTACCAGCAACCAACTTGAATCATTGAAGCAATAACTTGGTTGCATCTTCAAAACCTCTTATCTCTCCAACAAAAAAAGAGAAAGAAAGGAAGAAAAAAATTGTGCAACACAATATCATCATTGGACGGAAGGAGCACGTTACACGCATTAGCTTAGGTTTTCCGTAACAACATTGGTAAGGGAAAAGCACGATGTATAATGGTGAGTATAAAATAAAATAATGTATGTATATAGTTTTTTGTGTGTGTATTTATATTTTATATGTATCTATCTATAGTTCCCATGCACAGCATTATTTTAACACTTTCTTTATTCCCTTTTTTCTCTCTCTCTCTCCATTTTCTATTGCTACAGCGTATATACTATGCTCGTTGCTTTCCCGGATTTTACTTTTGAAGTAGAAGAGAGAGAGCACAAGCTCTGCACTGCCGGTGCGGTGTTTCATGCCGAGGTTGCTGCTGCCTGCTGACAACACAAAAAGTGGTGGTAGTACCCAACGACTACTATTTCACTTTGTGTCTTGTCTCTGCTAGATCTTTGCCTATGGCTTTCCCATAGTCATCTTTCTTAAGCTTGCACACATATATATACATATTAGACGATATGATATGATACGATACGATACGGGCTGCTCTCACTGCCTTTTTGGTTGGTCCTCCAAAATGCTGCTGCTACTACTACAGTGAAAATGCAGGACAATAATACAATTTCAAGATAATACACCATATATAGATGTATGTATGTATGTATAGTCAAGTAGTGCATGAATAAGAACAAGAATAACGAACGCCACAGGATATATACAATATACTTAAAGCTAGGAGAAGATAAAAGGAAAAGAAGGAGAATTTTTTTTGTGATATTCTATGAAAATTTAGTTGAGCAAAGCCACAGTGTATGCATCACACTTTTTAAGGATAGTAAAAATGGTAAGAAAAAGTGAAACTCTTTTTCTTTTTTGGATGGCCGTTTAATTCTCTTTTACAGTCGGCTCTCTGTATTGTATTGCATTGCATTCACATAGCAGCATTGCAACTGGACTAGCTCTCTGTGAGTTTGTAAGTGGAAGTAGTAGTACATAGTACATGCTTGCTACTTTCTACTGGGGCTGTGAGGAAAGCTATATGAGCTCCATAAATACATTCGTTTGAGATTATAGGAGGAAAGCGTTTCAAAAGTGTAGACAGCTCTCCAGACAACATCATGTGATGTGAAAGCATTACACTACTCTGTATTAACCTTATTACCAAGCGTGTGTCTCTCACTTGCCGAGCAGCTCAACTCACTCACTTAAACCACTTACAACCACGGCTATAATAATATACAATGGATTCCTCGAGGACGTTACTGGCAAAGAGGGGTCCGGTGTGTTTACAAGAAGTACGGAGAGCAGCACCAGCAGCAGTGAGTAGTTGTTGTTAAAATGATAATAGTGCCAATGTATACATATTTAGTGGTAGCTTTTTTCTTTTGATAGTATGTAAGCGGCAGTGAATGGAAAAAATATAAAATTGCTGAGCCCCTTTCTCCAACATGAAACTCGGAATATAAAACCAAACCACAATACCAAAAATAAATACGAGAAAAATCACAAATAAAACATCCTCGTTGTAGTAGTGTGTAGTAGCGTATATAGTGAACTATACTGGAGACTGTGTTGTATTGGTATGGTGTGTGCTAACAACAACGAAATCTCAAGCTTCCACCAACCAAAAAAGATTCTCTACTAACTTTTGTGAGTTTCACTTTACTTTTACGGCACAACACAGTGGTAGTTTTTTCTGTGAAAATGAACGTGATTCCAAAATGTCCGGTGAGTTTTGCAAGTGCACTGTACACATAACAAGCCGAGAACGACAGTTACAATGTCATAATAGCATTAATATTATTTGGTTTAGTGGAGCCATAAACAAGCGGCCAAACTTATGAGAGACGAGAAAACGAGAAGGAGTAACGGAATGAACACTACAAACTACAACCATCGTATGTACGTCTTGATAATAGTGTAATACACATGTATAATAATCATTCCGTCAAAAAGTCCGTCAGCCTAAAAAGAAAGTGAGTAAAAATGCTCGGACCTGGCTGTTCCAAAGAAATGTTACGTTACACACAAACACTTTACTACTTAACTATATAGTGTACGATATGTGCTACGGAGACCCCAGTACATGCGTATAAATGTACAATGAACATACATTCATTATTACTATCACTTTACATCGCAAAGTGTGTCTCGTATGATTGTTATCGGTTCGTATTCTATGGAAGTAAAGAGAAAGACGTGAAGTGTACGACCATGCATACATGATGATGTGGATGTGAATACTTTTTAATTCCAGCACTACCAACCACTTTCTTAAGACTTTCTCCCATTTATAACACCACACCGTATATCAACAATCTATCTATCGGCTATAATATAATGACTATTTGAAGCGGAGGCCACGATGTTTTATTCATATGTGGAATTACATGGATACATCTGCAAAGACTCATTAAGATCTGCATTGACGACTTTGTGACTGCCTGTCCCCGTACCCGGAAAAGTCATGAAGGAGCGAAACAAAAAAGGACAATGAGACAAATAGTCGGAGGAATAGGTTCCGTAATAACATAACAGTAAAAGTAGTAAGTATGGTCGTACTTAAATAAACAATTCATGCATTGTTTTTCTTGTGAGCTACACTATGAAAATGTAGAGGGGAAAGTAGAGTTTTTGGTTTTGGTTTGCTGAAGACTGCATCTGCAGCCAGTTACCATTTAACCAATTTTGAAAAATCCACATAATTACTATAATATGATGGCTTAAGCAAGGACACGGAATTTTTTTATGTCCAGAACAGATTATTAAGCGTTTAAGAACAATGCATATTGCAGGAGACATTTGACCTCGTACGTACTACTTACATGGGGAAGCTGTTAATAGCCGTGCGGGTTGATAGTAGCTCCCTCCAAGACTCTTTTTATTAAAGTAGTGTAAAGGGCCGTGAACATTTTTTTCTGTGCCCGTCTTCATTTATTAGTATGAAAGTTGTGAAGCAGAAAGATGAGTATTTTCTCGCATTCGTGTTACAACTGTTGGACCAGTAGTAGTGAACACAGCTGTAGAAGCACTAGTCTTAGTAATCATCATCATCATCAACATCATCATCACCAACGTCGTCCTTGCAGTAGCTGCCTATTTATTGATGAATCTCAACTAACAAGTTTTTGTTATTCGTGGTGTGTTCCGTCTGGTGAAAGTGAGTTCAGTGGCGGCTTTAATGTACCAAGTTGTAGTGTAGAAGATTGTGGCATCAGTACAGTCGTCGAGAACAACAGTGGCAGTGGACGATGGGTCGTTGGACTTGCAAGAAGTTTGTTGGATTGTGCTCCTTCTTTTCGTCCACGAGCAGCAGCAGTCTATAAGCGAGTGGCTACTACTCAACAAAAAATATTCTTACAAAACTACTATTATTATTACCTTAATTCTCAGTGGGAAAAGGAAAGGGACTTGTCTAATAAATTAATTTTTGTCTTGAGCAAACTCATTGAAACCGGTGAGCAGATCTTGAAACTTGTTGAAAAGTACAATCTTTTGGTAAAGTTGTTGGAAACTCTCAATAATAATGCCAAACTTACAGTCTCTAATGGAGTAATTCTAGTGGCAATTTGGGGTTATCGTCAAGTGTCAATTTTTATATTTGCTGTCATCACTTTTGCATCCTTCGTATTATATTATAATTGGGTAAACCAGAGACAATGGATTTTGTATGAAAAGTACTTTACATTAGTGCAATATGACTATATCGATATAAAAGCATCATCATGTCGTTCAGAATGGATTACTATTTGTGTGAAAGACAGGAGAGCTGACAAAGTAGTTGCTAGTATTAGTTCTCTCGTTAATGCTGATGGTGAAAGTTGTGTGTACGAACAACAATCTCCTGCTTTTGTGGGGAAACGGATTAAAAAGGTGTTTTCACCGCCATCATCATTACTATTATTAAGAGCTAAGTATCAGAGAAAGGAGAAGGGAAAGTCGAACGATATCATAATTTTTGTTTGGAAGAAGAGGGATGGTTATAGTGCAACAACAACTGCTGCTGCTGCTGGTGTTGTTGTTGGCCAAGAAGGACAATGCCGTCCAAGTGCGGGATTCCGAGAGATTGGAGTAAATCAGAGCAGCTGAGTGTGAGTGAAAAGCAGAGTGTCAAGTCAGGTTCGGCATCTGCCTCAGCTCGCTACATAAACTCGGTGTCAGATCTCTATGCGACAGATGAGATAGACGCACTCCTCGATGAGATTCGTGACTTAGAACCTGTCAGTGTACACACAGATGACTTGCAAGACTTTGAGATCGACGGCTCCGTGTCTCGGCTGCCATACGAATACGGTTAAGTTTTTAAACAAGTGTGTCGTGTGGATGGATGTTAAATCAAAAAAACAAGCTCAAACATTCATCGAGCTTATTATTTTTTTCATTTTCAGATATGACCTGTGACTCTCGCACTTCCGTCCACTCTTGGGATTCACATGCCCTTTACCACAACAACACAGTCAGTCCTCCCATCGTGTCATAAACTATTGATATCAATATTTGGTTTTGCTAGAGAAAGTTCATTATTATTCATTCAAAATATTTTGAGTTGATGCAGTTGTATTTTGTCATTTGTAGTAGTCAAAAGTAGTACATGAGTACGTACGGGATACCCCTTTTATTAATACAATAATAATTTTAATAATGAATAACTTTTTGACATAAATCCATTTGAGATTTTTCTCTTTTACAAAATTTATTAATTTTTGCTTCAATTTATCTATTGAATTTTGAGTTTTAAATTAATATTGCTTCTTTTTGAAAAGTACTCTGTTGTTGCAGGAGGCAGGTACAATTTTAAACGGTACCTGAATATACGTCCTCCACCCAACTAACGATTTCCTACCTTTTTTTCTCTCATTATTTTTCATACTACTTTTATTATCATTAGAAACGGTACATTTCATATATCTACACACTTGACTATCTCAAAACAACAAAGAGGAGTGCCGCTAAACGAACTAATCTAAGCAGTAGCAGTTGTTGAAAGCTCCAGAGTGAAAGCACGTTTAATTAGCGTTTTGGCGTGTGTATAATCATAATACAGTAATTAACACTTTCATTGTCTAATTTTATCTCGCATTACTTCTCCTTCTTGTTTTCCTTCTCTCTTTTTCTCTCATTCAAAATAAGTGGCTTGTACGTACGACCAGTACAATATACTTATCGTACTGTATAATGCTTCCAACAGCGTCCCTCCTGTCGCAAGATGAAATAATCATTTTCTTTTTATGACAAGACATTATACAACGTCAAACGTACTGAAGCTGTATACTACTCCTTTGTGTGCAAGAAGCTTATTATCATTATCATTACTGTCATTCATTATTAGTAGTATTTCACATTGCTTTATGCTTACTTTCCTTTTTATTTGCCATAATTGATAATTGATTTAGTAATTAGCTTGGTTGGTGTTTATGAGTGAGAGAGTATATGCCAATGCCAATATTGTCTCATCATAATAACCATTGTTCAGCAATTTACGTAATGAAATGATTTTACACTCTTTTCTATCCCAACTTTTTTCACACTAGTTTTGAATATAAGAAAATAATTAGCACTTTATACCTACTTGTAAACCTTATTTTTTATAAGTTAAAACTCCATTATACAGCTTGTTCATATATATTGTCAAACGCTACAATTTTTTTTAGATGGAGGATCCCGGACCTCGGATTGGAGGACCTGTTTCCCTATATTGTGATACCAGCCATTTGAAGACGCCCATTGGAATACTGAGGATTGTGTTCTTGGTAAGTAACAAGAAAGCCTGGAATTGAATAGATTGTGTTTCACTTTGCATAATAATTTTATGAAACATGAAATTTAAACCTATCGTAACTGAATACTAATTACTAAAACAAGCAATATGAGATATGGTTGCATGTTGCATCTCCGCGTAATTCTACAACCGAATTTCTCCTAGAAAAAAATCTGTTAAAATATGTGGCTCAAATGTTATGTGTGCAGGGTATAAAATATAATATGCAAATGCGATGTAGAAAGTGCCTGAAAACGAAATTCTAGATAACCCATATCATGCCTCAGTATTAAAATACACCATTATCATTGCATGGATCGATAGATTTCATTCGTGGAGGCGCTGTAATTATTTTTATGTTCACAGTATAAAACTCTGCTGTGGTTTGGTGGAGAGATAAAAATCCTTATCATACTATCGTACATTGTATTCTCCACCACTGTTGACTGTTCGTTCACATCACAATGTGGTGAAAGAATGTTGAAAGAGTTAAAATCAAAACCATCATATTTCTCAATTTATTCTGACGTTAAGTTTGCAGACATCAGGCTAAAATGAAAACAATTCTTGAAATCCGTATACATAAAAGCTTACGGTATCGTATCAGGCCAGAACGGATAAAATGGGGAAAAGTAAACACGGTAAAATTTGGACGTATTTAATATAAGCCTATATTGATTCCCATCAACATGATGGTGCTAGAGTTGCAAATTAATGATGTAGGTAGGGGCATAATAAGTGGCATAAGTGCTCAACACATTGGCACTGACAGCTTCAGTGTCTGAATCTGCCCATGATTTAAAACAACCACAACTTAAAATGCTGACTATAATTCTATTGGGATTCTAAATACTAGGAAACAACAACCTATGCTATTCCACGTGCAAATAAAAACACTACATATTATTAGAGCTCTTCACAAAAGCTCAAGTCGTGCTTGCTCCATATCAACATCAACCAATTCAACATACCTTCTAAAAGAGTATGATGATATGGATATCGACCATATTCAGGTATCTCTGTATCTTTCTGTTTTCACCAGCAGCACTTGATCGAACAATAAAAGCCAGTGCAAAACTGTTTTCCTGTCACTATCTTATCTCCTAGTCAGTAGTCAGTGGTGGTGAGAGAGAACTTAAGTTTGCGTTTCGAGTGTTCCCAATCCTCCCCAAGCTAAACGCACAAAATTTTACACGGACCATTTCATGACATGGAGCGGTGAGCAAAAAATGGGAGAGCTAGATACATACACACGTACCTTATTTCTTGTAAAACGAAACCAGGAAATGTTCATGCTTTGGGAAAAGGGACAGATGCTTATTATTATATTTGATAATACTTTCTCCTTATCTATCCTCCTCAATATCCCCCTTTCGTCGACTCACAAAAAAAGTATTACTTTCAACCGAATTTTCAAGTACTTTCCAAACCAACTGAACAGGGAGATAAAACTGGAAACCTGAGAAGTTTGAATATCCCTTGGTAGAGAAATGGTATAGATCCTCAGATTTGGAATTGATGAAATTTTCACCAATTCTCACGAATTTATAAAAGTTAAAGAATGGGCTCAGATAACACAGCCCAGTAACAGCTCAGCTCAGTGTGGCTAAAAGATGGTGATGATCGTATTTCCTTTCAAAATGTACTTTCACTTTTGTTGAAGACATAAAACTGACGATCAGACGTAGTAAAGCATGCATCAGCCAAGTTTTGATAACATTATTCGTTGTTTCAAAGGTTTTATATAAATATGTTTCGTTTCGTCTTTCGTACAAAGTGTGTTTATATAAAGAAAGTTGAAACTTGCTTCAGGAAACCTTTTCCCACTGATGTGTATAATGTTTTGAAAAGTAAAGAATGAAGCTGTTTGCTTCCCTTTCTAGTAATAAAAAGATCCCTCGTCATTAACGTGAATAATTCATGCTAGCCAGGTTCACATTAGATGGTTGTTGTGCTCACTAAATTCAATTTACTGCAATAAAGGGAGGAAGCATGCAAGTCATGATGTGGATAATTGAAAAATACTCTCGTGTTAAAGCTCATATGAAATGCACTAGAAACATTTAACGTAACAAATGGGAGTCTTTGATTTTCCTACGCATCAGGATGGATATAAGATGAGGAAATTAGTGTTTTCATTGCAGTTTACACAAATTAATGAAGCAGTAAGGATGCCCCCACCGTCACCATTTAGACTGTGCATTTCTAAAAGTAGTTGTGTTGTGTTATAGCTACCTATGCACATCTCTGTGATTAATTCATAAAACATGAGAAAGATTTATTCGAGTATCACGTTAAATATTTACGTTTCAACTCAAACATGCTGTGAAAGAAAAAGGTATACGAAATACGAACGAAGCAAGTTTTGGTTTTTTGGTCGTATAAACCATAGTGAGCATAAAAAAGTACATTACGCATTACTAGCGATAATCTGAGGAATCCACATGGGCTCAGAATTTCCATTAAACGCCCATTAGTTTCTCGTACTTCCGGTTTCATATATCTTCTCTCCCTCTCAGATATATAGTATGTTGGGGTTTGACCTGAGAGTGGGTTTCCAGAGTTGAAATGATAATAGCTTTGTAATATACTGACACTGGAATGGAAGTCTGAGGGCGGATATAAAAAGTCAAATCAAATATTGACGGTGACGGGTCTAATGTCACACTTGAGGTACGTCACGTCACATTACATATTCCACTCTCTGGTAAAGAAAAAAGTTTTCCCCTCTTGTTTTTTCTCTGTGAGAGAAAAGAAAGTTGACAAGCGGAGAGTTATTATATTATGAAGAAGGTAAAAGAAAAGGCGTATTTCCTCTGGGAAAAATTGTGCCTTTTTCCCGACAATGCACCTAATTGGATCCTACGTTTAGGTATGAAAAATCATACCTGCTGCGTATCACCTCAGACTCTATCTACAATCTACATACATATTATTTCCCGTGCTGTTCTGTGTAAACTTTGTGCTTTAGTTCTAGTAATGTAAAGTCTACATTGTTTTATGCCCCTTATGTTAACAAATGTATATGGGGGGATAAATAATTGCTCCATAACTTGTAACTCTCAACTTTCTCCATGAACATGAATAAAAATTTGACTGAATAAAGGGTAGAATTTTCGTTAATGCACACATCAGCGGAATCCTCCATTACGCTTTTACTACTATAACGATATACATAAATATCAATGTATCATCATCATCCCATTTATGTGTGTAAGCGTGAATACATGCGTGATTATACCCTGCGAACAATTCCAATTCATAAATTCATTTTCTTGTCATTTTCAGGTGGCTTCAGCAGTCAGCCTCTGCTGCTTGTGTTACGCTGGAACAGCAAAATACGGGCTGTTTATGCTGCCTTACGTGGGCCGAATACGCCTCATGCTCTTCATAATTTTATTCAGTTGTCTTGTCACTGCTCTACTGCTCTTCCTTGACATATCTCTACTATACCACGCCTTCCCTGTTCACTACCACAAATGGGTAAGTGTGTTGTATATTTTATGAATATGGTCTCCTTCTATATCAACTCATTTATTGTACCTATGAAATATATATATATACCCAGGCCATTGTGTACTTTCCCTATCGTCTCATGCACCCACACAACTCTTTTTTTTATATTGATAAATTTTTTACTGTGAAAACTTGTATAGCAATATAGCTAGTGTTCTTTACAAAAGAAGTAAGTATATAATACGCAGCCAGTTCTCACTTCGCATGACCTGAAAACGTTCCACCAACAATAAATTGTGAAGCACAAAGCTCAAAGCAGTAAGGTCTAAAATGGATGGAATGAAACAATATGCTCAAATTGCACCACTAATAAACTTCAGCCATCATGGCTTCTCAGTAGAAACAACGCCTGTAACTTTAGATCTTATACTATGTTTCTGGGGTATTAAAGAATCCTTGAACATTTATATTATGACTATGACGTCTCATGCTGTTGTATAGTTTGTACTACGTACACAGTGGAAAAATAGGAGAAAGCCAAAATGTTTTTCTGGGCATTGTGATAAATGTATCCTTAAATTTCAGTCTGGGATGCAAGGTGGCAACTAGTCGAAATATGAGACAACGAAAGTCAAATTGGGTCAAAATGAGTTACGCAAGTATTGTTTTTAATCAACGTAATTGCTTTGTTATGTTATTGCAAAAACCTTATGAGAGATTTGGGAATTGGAATGGTCCAAAAGTTCCTTAACGCTAATGACATCTGGATGAATTCCAGTATGAACCTGATGGTGCTGGTGGTGTTGATAAACATGCCCATAAGAGTAAATATCCCGACCCTCAGCGAAAAGCAAAACATTCTTCTTTTCTTTCTAGTTTGTAGAGTTATTGAAATCTGACGAGAGTAGATAGATAGATTGACTAGAGTACAGAGTAAGAATGACTGGTTGTCAAACATGAAGGAGGAAAAGTTGTTTCTCTTGGAAGTAAAAATATTTTCATATATACATTCATACATACACGTTTTATGGATGTACAAAATGTGTGTATTGACTGATCATTTAATGTTACATGAAACTTTTGATATATTGACCAAAAAACACTAACTGGTTATACTTATGTAACATGTTACTTTTTTCTATCTATCAATGTGGCAGGTGATTGGGGTCTACGTAATGCAGTGTGCAGGATACTGTGGGGCATCAGCTCTGATGGTGAGTCTAGTTCAAATTTATGCTGAAAGCTTCCCAACGATTGCCAAAGTCACGCGAGATCAACTCATCGTTACCAGTGTAAGTTCATAAAAAAATACTCTCTTTTTTTCCTTTTAGTTTTCTCTCCTAATGTCAAAATTGGAAAAAAGGTGTTAAGAAGGGAGTTTCGGAAGTTACTTTTTTGAGTGCAAACGTTTTCCTCGATATATTTTCTCAGAAAAAAAAAGTTTTCAACCCTTTTGTAAGTCTGCGGAAAATGAGTGATAATGATCATGATCATATAGCGCTTAACTTTTTTTATTTAATGGCAAAACTCTAAAGTAAGGATTATTCTTGGGTTACAAAAGCAGAATGCAATCTAAGATTTAAGCACAACTGCGTACATTCGTACATAGCACATAATCTGTTTTTTTTGTGTGCGCCTACGAAATATGTTTGCTCCAACTCCAACCAAACCAATACGATGTAAATCTAAGGAATGAGAGCGTATTAAAGCCCACGCTCAACTCAACGTTGAGTAATCTTTGAGCTTTGTCGAAATTTTGCTGTTTATACAAAAGATTTATTATAGTGTGGCATTTGTCTGACGATTTTCTCGGCTCGGTGGTTTATATTACAGTGAGCTGTGCTGTGTACGTGAATCATGTTTACGTAGTCACATCACAGTAGAAGTAATACGACTCTAAAAAGGCATAGAATTAATCATGTGCTCATATTCTTAATATGTTTGTAATCAAAGGGGAAAGTTGTTATTGAGATATTAGGTTGCTTATTCTGCGTCATATCGTCTTTATTGTAGTTCCTTGTAATTTATGTATAGCAATATGGATCGATGAATAACTTTTGGCATTCTTGATAACAACATACAACATATAACATTTCGTACTTTCTCCAATCTTTTACTTTAAACTTTTGTAATGTTTGCAAAGGTTCACCATAATATTCTGATAATATTTATCAGTGTGCTCTCTCATCCGTTATTTTCTAGTTTTAACAGCAAACAAATAGATGCATGATGTATGCGGATGACTTTTAGATTTTTTGGCTGGTAATAAAATAAAGGCTCTCATGTAAAAACGAACAATGTAAAAATGTAATGTACAACGTGCGCGAATCTTTTTGAGACTTCATAAAATATTTAAGACGCGCGAGACTTCGTAGAATGGAGAGAGCAATGCTCATTCGTGTTTTGTAAATATTTGATCTTTTATCCACCGCTACCTAAAATACAAGCGGGTATTTTTGGCATACGCTTCCATTCCATAAAATGGAGGTTCGCTGGGTTTCGTTAATAATAGTTTTTTTTGGGTCTGTTGTTTTGTTCTTACATTAGACTACACTCTACATTTCATGAAATGAAACTCAAGGACAACAAAACATTCATGATAGAAAGCTACAATTGTTGCTTCCTCCCATATTTGTTTGAAGCTTTCACGTTAAATTTTAATTCCTGCTAATGGAGATTGCATATTGGGGATGGAGAATGCATGATTATTTTAGATATTTTTTTCTGCGGTGGTCTATATAATATATTTATACATATTATATGTGAACATATCACATATCACATCACAGTATTATATTCTTCCTGCTTGAGCAACCGGATAGTATTCCCACATTCATAACATGTGGGATTGTATGGTACTTTCTCCTTTTCACTTCATTAGTTTTCAATATTGATACTACCTCTGATCCCTTTTATAAGTTGGCTGCTGTTTGTTCGATATGCTCCTGCACGTTTTCCTTCGTTTTAGGTTTTAGCAGCACGTATACATATTACATTCTAAAAAGGTTGGTGTTAGTGCTGTAATTGCCACGAGCACATTCATTTATATTAGTACTACAGCCTACAGCCGTCGACGTATCATGAACATGTGTTTTAAATGCCTCATATTATGTAAATACATTTATGTATACCCAACCCACATCGCTTGTAATTTAGATATCTCATGTAAACTGGAAACTGTACAAATATTTAATTTGTGTGACCAGGAAAGCTGGAGGATATTATTTTCTCTCTTTCTCCGTAAATCTCATTCACCATGCAGGTTGTATGCTGCTTAACGCACGACGAGCATTTTACATATAATTGTTTGCTTATTTTGCTTGTTACATACAAGTACTTCTTGTTCAGTTTCTACTACCTGAAATTGAACTTTCGAAACTCTCTGGCAATCTAGTATTAGACATGGGATTAGTTGACGATTCGCCAAACACAATGAGTATACATATTTTACTGTACTATTGTACCGGACGCTGGAAGTCGTCATATAAAGCTCTTTAGTTTTGAGAGATTAAATGGATTTCGGTACAAAGTAGGAGTGAATGCTATATAAAATTTAGTACCAGTATATAGTACCAGAGAAGAAATTGTACTTAGCAGCAACTTTCCTTTCCTATCCAATAAGTGTCAGGAAGGCTGAGGCTGAATGGTTTTAATACCTCGTAGAATCCTTCCTCTTTTAGTTCTCTTGAAGGAGATAATGGTTGAGCTGTATGTGAAGTGTAATATTATATATCTGGAGGGATTTTCATTTCCAAGAATACAATAAAACTAAACGGTGTTGCAACAACTGAAAAGAAAATGAAAAGTACATGGGTAGAATAAGGAGAGTGTGGCAATAATCTATGTCTCCAGGCTATTAGGGAATATTGAAGAAATGTGGTGAAACTTTTCCTGTCCAGAGAAAGCTACGAATTTGTTCAGTTGGATTAAAGAATTGAATTTATTTGAACGAATTCCATGATTTTCAAGAGCTCAATATTTCATATTCCAGAATATGAAGTTATAAAAAGTTCTGCACAAAAATATGGTGATTTGTGATTGCCAAAGTTTCTTAAAAGAATGCTAGAGTGAATGGGTACAAAAGCATATAACTTTGTATAATTAAAACCATGTGATTTTAATGGGTTTTGAAATTGTAAGCAAAAATGAGAAAATTTTGCCAGCAATCCTTTTAAATTGCTTTCACCTATTATTTCATGAAAAGTTTTTGTCCTGTATCAAGTACCTAACGTGTTATAGGTAGGCATAAAGAATGATTTTCATTTTGGATTGGTTTTTATACAAGATCGAAAAGGGCTTCTTCATTTCCTGGAGTCAATCCTTTTCCCTTTTCCCAATGTAATATTGAGACGGTGTCGATTTGGGTTTTACACAGATTTCCATGAATATAATACAACATCCAATGCTTTCACAAACTATATACAGACAAAAAGGTACTGAAAATTAAGTGAACTAGCTGACTAACCCCTCTCACTCCCGCACGTTCATAAAATCTCAGAGGGAGCAATTCAGCAAAAAGCTAAAGTCGAAGTAAATTGCTCTAATTTCCTCTGTTTTCCCTTGCTTGGATCTGCAAAAAATTTGTTTCTTTCCCCTCACATTTCCGTACTGGAAGAAAGTTCACGTTAAGTACACATGAACAAACAACTGGATTTATAGTTAGATGAAAAACCTATAATCCTTAAGAGACGAACAAATGACTACATAAAGTCTAAACTACGAAAGAATATATTCATCCGGCACTGTGTGCTGTGCTGGTTGTGCACAGGAGACACGAAACAGAATGGGGCTATGATAGATTTTTTTCTTTTCCCAAGAAAAGAAAGAAGTCACTGTCGTCTGCTTTTACTCACAGGTCAGACCAGACCAAACCAGACCACAGAAAGCAAAAGAACCATAGGGAACTATAGGAAGAGTCAAGTCGTTGTAAATTGACAAAAGTAGTTGTAGAAGCGCGTCCATGAAAAGGGAATAAGAAATGCCAAGCTATGAATTCATAATGTGTTTAGTAGTAGAAGTAGGAGTAGTAGCACACATCGAATCGGCTCATAAGTCAACTCGGGTTGTGTGCATGTTTTTCCTTTAAGAAAGTGGAAAGACATTTTTATTCTTGGGTTTAAGGAGAAGTACGCGCGTGTGTTTCTCAAGAGTCAACGGGAAAAGATGAAATACTTCTTTAGCATTTTAGATAAAGTCATTTGAAACAAGAATAGCAGCTAATCCAATGAACTTCTCTTACATAAAATCCATCTTTATGAGTAGAACATGATTCCAAACTGCAAGAGTTTATCTTTGTCTTGCCGGGAGGAAGGGAATCTGTTTATAGGAAAGAGAGTGTAACACAGTCCTAAAAAAACTTTCCATAACATAACATCATACATATCATGAGCATGAGCCTCCTCCTCATCTTCTTCTACTACTTGAAACAGTGTTTTCAGGAAGCTGTTAACTTTCGCTCAGTAGTTGGAGTTGGAAAGGAAAAAGTAAGACTTGTTCTTGAGAACTCTGTGAGCGGATGGAAGGCTGTAAAGGCTGACGTATATAATGTTTCGTAATACTAGGAATACGCTGTCAACTTTTGTTTTCTTACTTTAGCCGCAAGAAAACTACATATATTTACAACATGCATCCGATTCATTGTGACAAGCGGAAACAAAGCGTGTATAGATGATTTTTATGCTAGGACTTCACTTGTAATTCTTTGCGACATGGAACCATTTTAGTGTTTTAAAGGGTTGCAGCTTCTGCTTAGTGCCAAAGTATCAACAGTAATTGCTTTCCTTGTTTAGACTGGATCCAGTCAAGCGATAAACATAGCGCAGCGTTGCTGTGTTTTTCTGACAACTATATATGTTTTAGTGGAAAACATCTCAATGTAGTTGCCATTTTATTCGGGAGACGCACAGACACACAAATAATGTGCACACAAACATCAGTATTCATGATGGGAATTCTACGTTCGTGGATGAGATGAGCGATAGATATATGCGGGGTAAAAGTGAAAGAAAGCAAATACGTATGTATTTATTTAATTCTGACAGAAAATTATATATATCCAAAACGACATGCTAAAAACAACATCATAATACCAATGCCAGCCTAGAATTACCATACGCACATGTAAGATAATATATTTTGTGCTTCCCTATATATAGTATGATTAATATGATGTTGTAATAATATACTTCAGGGTATAATAAAAACTAATGACATGGAGTGTAATATATAATAATGCATATTACTTTGGCACACAATTTTTCCATCGTTTTTGGCTCAACAGCTCGACCCTCCCACATTTTCAAGTTGTTAAACGGATGAGGTGATGATTTTATCGAAAATTAGTAGTTCATGTTCCCCTTGATACGAATAATGGATGGAAATAATGTGTTACATATTGTTAAGAGAAAGTAAAATTGGTTGATATTCTATGGTGTATATAATAATAGGAATTTGTACATTAATATGGGGTTGTTTGACGTTTCATAAATTATCCAATTTATTGATTCCTCAGGTATTCGGGTTCCTAGCGGGGTTGTCTGCGCTCCTAATGGCGATATTTGGGACACACGAGCTCTGCCGCATCCACGCTCCTCAGCGCGAGGACACAGACCAACTTACACTGACTGAAAGAGCTTCCCGAGAAATGCAAATGATGCAGAAAGCAAATGCCGGTAGTCGCGCTGCTCAGTCCTCTGCTGTTGCGGTGAGAATGCTACAATCGCAGCCAGCAATGGAGCCACCGGTAACAACAACCGTGTGGCCGATTGATGATGTGCAGCCGTGTTCGTCCAAACATATTACAGCCCCTTCCAATAATTGTAATAATACGGGAGTCCATGTTCACACAGGTTCCTCAAGCTACAACAGTGGGCATGGCCATCACGGACATAGTTCGATGCGATAATAAACCAAACCAAACAAAAAAAACTGAATCATATACTTTTTATCCAATCCAAAAGAAAAAGTCAACTATGCTGTGTTTAAGTGGAAAAAGTTTTTTGTGTAATAAATTTCACGATAATGTTATATTTATATCATGCTTATGAAAGCACACCTGCTGTTGTGTACAACAAAAGCTACATAATATATTAATGTGTATGAAGCCAGCAGAGAAAATTGTGATCGTCGAAAGAAGAGTGGGAAGGCAAAATTGTTTCCTGTGAAATTATGTTGCAAGAATAAAATTGCAATACGCCTTTCCTTCCACTACCACACCACCCACCCCCGTTCCCAGAAAACCCTAAAGTTTATATAAAATATGCTTATAAGATGATGCCTACACAACTTTCACCAATGCGATAATATATCTTAAAATACTGTGGTATGGTGAGGCATGGCATAGCCTTTGAAAGCCCTGCAGTGACAAGGAAGACGTACAATTTCGTAGTGAATGACCACCACCACACACACACTTTCTCTCTATTTCACTCTCTCCCGAAAATCTACATTGGATCCCCTGGTGTTTGAATTATTAATGTGTGGCACAAGTGGATGAATCAAGACATTGTATTTTGTGCATCGATATAAAATGAGAGCAGGTACCTCGAATGATTATGAAACACCAACCACCACTCTAATTAAACCTGCTGGTGGCACGAATGGAAACTAATGGACCAGCATGACTTGCTGACTCTTTTGCGTGTGATGCTGGTATGGTCTGCTGTTTTGACTACGTTTTATGGCCGATCTTCTAAAAAAGTAGCTTTTGTCCTCCTTCCAAACAAACACTTTACGTAATGAAGAAGCTGGGCATCAGAGAGGCAAGCCAATTAAGCTCTCACTTGTGAAGCTGGGTCCTGTTGCTCACTTCAACTTCCAAAACTTTCTCCCATTTTCAAGCAGCTACTACTACCAGACAAATTTGCATAGTATACAATTTCAATGCAAAGAATAATTAGAAGGAAAGTGAAACAGATGGGAAAACATTGAAAGTTTGTTTAAAAGAAAGGCGAAAAACACAGCAGTTTGATAAAAAAAAGTTGTAAGTACCTTTACTGACTACTTTATGCACTCTAAAAACTACTCATTTACTTCATATCCATATTCGTCCAACAAATAGTTCAATCAGGAAGAAAACGTATGGTGGAAGCTGGATTCCTAATTTTGCACGAAACAGACTTTCTCTTCAAAGATTTGTACGGGATGCATGGATCTACTTATGTAATTTCTATTATTACTAGTATATATGAACTTTAAAAGTATATACTACTTATATATAATACGATATGATATTAAGTATGGAAAAACTTTGTTACTTTTCCTGTAATTAATGTAAAACACTTTCTCAATTTTGTTATACATAACTTAACACTCCAAAGAGTAAGAGTGAAGCACTCCTTTACCTGTGTCAAGTTGGAGGTTGTGCAACAACTCATATATATTAAAATAAAATGTATGCCTGTACATGTGTGTTAAAAGTCATTATAAGCATACACAAACACATTATTATTAAAAGTTTATGTGCTATAAAGTACTCTGCGTAGCAAGGTTGATAAGTTAATTATTATATAAATAGATTATATTGATATTATTATTATGCAAATCAATATATAAGGTACTATATGTGCTCTGGTATACTTCTGTCGTGTTGTAAAGGTATGAGACTGCTGCGCTGCCATCAATGAAAATACCATGTTGGCCATGTTGGGCTGCTGTCATTGATGGTAAATGTGAAAGTTTATAGAATTGGATGTTGTAATTCCATCAAGATGTTCTTTTAAACTTTCTCCCATTTTTATAAACTTTATTAAGTATATCCTATTAGTAATTATTAATACTATTATGCATAGCTAGTAAACAAAATACAGACAGGGCTGTGGTACAGACAAACAAGATATTTGTATTTTAAAAGTTTGGTCATGTTATTTTAAGCATGAATTCTAATTGGATTTGATCTCATGAAGAAAGTGCCAAATGTTTTATTTGATTCAATATTT
Organism: Orchesella flavescens; assembly: GCA_964034955.1. Classification (NCBI taxonomy): domain Eukaryota; kingdom Metazoa; phylum Arthropoda; class Collembola; order Entomobryomorpha; family Orchesellidae; genus Orchesella; species Orchesella flavescens. The sequence goes on along the minus strand of OZ035956.1, from coordinate 37,629,593 downwards.
GACTCATATAGTTCAGTATTCTTCTTGTATTGTATTTGAGTATGTACTGAAATTTTAAGTCTGTTTCTCTGTGTAATTTGGTTGATTTTATTACAAAGTTGTGGAAAGTTATAAAAATTGAAAGGAAAGTTTTAGCGATCGAAAAATCGAATTATGACAGGTCTCTTTTCTCTCACGATATTACAAATAAAAATATTGTGTATGGAAGCTATTAATCGATTGAAATTATATAAAAATCATAATACCTATAAACAAATATTGTGTAAAACTTTGCCTAGTATATAGCTTTTTGTGTAGATACATACATACATGATGTCAAAAAAATGTCAAAACACACATAAATTGTCCTCGGATTTCAATAGAGTCCTGGGAATGTCTTTCGTAAAAATAATATTTTCATCGTACCTTGATTACACAAGAAATATTTGTAGAGATATGAGAGAGGAACGGGCTAAAGATTTTATATTATGATTTCGTTAAGTTGATGTATGTTGATACACTTATAAGTTAGTAAAATGCTTTTAAATATTGGTAGATAAGGGGAAGGAAGGAATCACTATTTTATGGTACATAATTATACCTACATCTATACCTACTACCTACCTACTTTTAACCTAAATTTTACAGCTAAAAATGACACACTGCCTGATAAAAGATGAAAAAAAGAAGTGAAACTATCAAAATATAATATATATGTGTACCATAACCATACCATACCATAAATGATTAGTTGATCCACTATTAGATTAGATAATTCAGCATCAGCAGCATCCTCAAAAAAAATATCAAAAAAGCGTTGTGTGAACTTTTGCCAAAAAAGCTCTAAAACAGTCATATAGTTATTTTATTATTTTTCTCTATCTATAAAAAAACTCCTTCATCTATATATGCTCTCTGGTGAAAATGATTTTCATCCATACTTAAAAGTAACTAGTCGTCCATTTGCTATTTGAAGATAATAAACTAACATGAACATGATGTGAGAGAGGAGTACACACAGAGATGTATCGTGTATCTACTTTCAGTAGAATTAAAAAAGAAAAGAAATCCCATTGTGAATCAAACGATGATGAATAATACATTAAAATTAAATGCTATGTGTTATCATTACATCATCACATGATCACATCACTATGTAATTCAAGTTCATTAGCTGTAGAATTGAAACTATTATGTGTGTCATAGACTTACAAAGTATATTAAATCCATCCATTATATTCTACTGTCATCATCATCATCATCAGTCTCTCGTGTGTTTTGGCTTTCATGTGCTATTTAACTCAAGTATTCCATTTGTATTTATTTTTTTAGATGTAAGGAAGAAGAAAAAAAAACATGTAAAAAGGCTTTCCTTTCTATTGTCTGTCAAAGCAGTGACCGGTCTGTGACCACATTTCCTCCAGGTTGAAAGTATTTTAAGAGTAAAAACAAAACAAACTATCTTTCAATCTTCTTGTCACCTCAGTTTTCTTATCTACGATTGTACTTATACCCTCTGTACTGTTCTTCTACAAACATTGAAACCTTGTGTGCGATCACCATCTCGTCAGTCCAACGATTTGGTGTGAATAAAGTATTTACTATGTAAAAACGTCAAAATGTATGAACAAATGTTTGTTTGCTTACCAAACTTTGGTGTATTTACTTACTTAAAGTAGATCAACCTGTACTCAATGAAGAGGCTATAGGCTGTCTACCATAAAAATGCAACACATTCCAAAAATGTGTTAGTCATCATTACGAGTCTCTCTAAAGGAGAAGGGCGTGCCATTAATTTATTTGAAAATGTCAAAATATGTGACTATGTATTCCAAAAATGGTTGAGAAAAAATGAAATTTATAAGTTAAGTTACAATATGCATCCTGCAAGAACAAGTCAGTGTTTTTAAGTAAGTAAAATTATTAACTTTTAAATTTGTATTGACTTAATTTTTTCATGGTACCAAACCAATGGAGTGGAGTGGGAATTTTTTGCCATTATACATATAATATATAATATATCTATATATATATATATATATATATATATATATATATATATATATAGGATTAATACTGAATATTCCAAACCTATCGAAATGATTAACCTGTATAGTTTTATGATCTGTAAAATATATGGTATATATGTATGTAAAAGAATATCATTGTGTATGTTGTAGGGAGACGTAACGCTAAGTTAGTAGTCTGCCACCTTATACAATGCTTGTATAGAACGATATTATTATACCTAATAAAATATACTTTGAGATTATTTGAATATTGGACTGGCTTGTTTGTTACAACAGAAAAGAGTTTTATGCACTTATTTTCCATTCCTACGTAATTTATACTGAATAATAATACGTGTGGGAAATTCCTGCTGTTCCACACACAACACTTTGACTCTCTTCAATTAAATGTGGAAGCATCAATCAATCATATGAAGCATGACAATATTACCAATAAATCACTGCAAGCAGGTAAGAGCTAACACTTGACAAAGATTCATGTGTTCTGCTCAGCATGCTGATTATTATCAGCTATTATGGTAGTCCATTCAAATACAGGTCAATGATTAAACTTGTATCGATAATTTTATCTTTTCAATGAATAGATCCAATTATAAAAGCGAATATGTGACAGAAATCTGAGCTGTGCAGTTTGATTGCTTCAACAAAACCCAATATTGTCGGGTTTCCCTAAAAAAATACGCTGAGCTACAGATATTCCATAGTTTGTATTCAACTGTTTTATAATCTGCAAACAAGAAGGAATTACCAACATGAAATGAATTCCCATTCATGTTTAAATTCTTAATTATTTTTTGCGCCTTGTTGGAACAATCACTTTACAAACCCCATTTTAGTGGCGTATGGTGTTTAAATAGATCTACTCTTATATTTTAGAGCGTGCTGAATAACACTATTCAAAATGGAAATTATGGGTATTCAATTTCCTGCTCTTTCACTCCTTTTACCAACCTTCATTGCGGCACTAGCATACTTCATATGGTAAGATCATAAAATTCACTTTGACTTTAATATTTAATTACTTCCGTCTACCTGTGGCGCTATAGCTAGATGTGTTCTCCGACTCTTGTTGAGTTCAAAAGAGAGTCTTAGCCATGCTACTTACATGCTGATGTTAAAAGCAAAAGCTATATATTCCCATGAGAATGTTCTCCGATGAGGAATTACATCGTTCTTTGGGTAAAGTACATACTTTACACTGCATGAATTCATTCTATCCAAAATGCAGAGCACAAGGCCAGCCAATGCCGAGTTACTTTTCCTTCAAATAAATTTGCATAGTAAAAAGCACAAAGGAGCCCATAACAATATATTTTTTCTACAAGGAGGAACAAAAGGGCTTGCTAAAAGCAAAGCATGTAAAATTAATTTTCTTCAAGATGAAGTGAAGTGAAACGTTAAAAAAATCTTATGCAGTTCTCTTACTTGGAAACTTCCACATCTCTAGGAGCAGAAAGTATGTTCTGAATCAATGGAAACGGATGGGGATAGAGGGGCCCGAACCAGACTTTTGGACTGGGAACGCCAAGCAACTGACATACGGGCGTGTGGTAAAAAACGCTAAAATTTTATGTAACTCAATTCCGTTTCTTTGATGGCTTTCTAGTTGAAACAAAATCCTAGCTTTCTATACATACTACGTGTACTCGTACAGTGATACAGTATCTACAATTTACAAGCCACCAAAACCACACGTTGCGTTTAAAATTTATGCGGACTAATGTTTCTGTCATGTAGTTATAACCTCTTGATTTATCGAGTAAAAGAAAAAAATGTTAAAAAATATTTTCTATATAGGACATCCTCGGAGTACTGCAAGATTGGCGGAAACAATATGGACGTGTGGTTGGATATTATATGGGATTGCGACCCCAGCTCATGATTACAGACGCCGATATGGTTAAGGAAATATTTGTGAAGCAATTTTCCAATTTTGTGAATAGACCTGTAAGTTAACTAATTGCAAAAAAAGCATTGCATTGTGCTATTATAACCTGACCTGTGGAAGGAATTTGAGACTTTTTATATGCATGCTCATATTTTGTTCATGAAAGGACGCACAAGGAGAAACCGAACACAACTTGGCAAGGTTGCGAGACAATGAATGGAAAGAAAACCGACGTGTACTCAATCCTTCTTTTACAACCAAGAAACTAAAATCCGTAAGATTGAGCAAAGACACGGCAATACTGCCAGCATTAAATTGATTAACTTTCTCTCTTGACTTCCATGTTTGCGAACAATTTAGTACCCCCAAAAAAATGCTACACACACACATATCATCATGCATTACATCAATTGGATTGCATTCACTAGCATTTTAGTACTTAAGCAGACATTTATTTTATTGTAGTTCCTTCGTTTCTTTTTTCTTTCTCTCTTTTATGTTTGGCTGTTCAGCTTGCTGTCATGATGAATAACGTGGAGGATATCCTGATGGAAATCCTTGATGAGAAAAGCAATAAAAAAGAGATTGTACCTGCATACAAGACAGCACAAGGGCTGACTTTCCAAGTTATAACCAAAACTGCATTCGCCATGGATGTGGACTGTCAGCGTGATGAAAATGTAAGCGGTTTTTGTTCTCTGCTTGCCAACTTTAATACATTTTTTTGTACCTAGCAGATATTCGATGAGACTATTCATTTACGGTACGGAGAATTATAGCTACAGTAGAGCAGTCTGCCCAACAACTAAAACGTCTTCTTTATGACTGTCATCAGCTTCTAAATTGTATTACGCTATCAAATTAAGTTTTTCCAAAGTTGGAAGTATTGTAGCGAGAAGAGGATCCTATTCTATTGAAACATAATGCTTTCATCAGTTCTAGGATTTCCTAAATGCTTTCCTGATTTGCATAATGAATTTCTTAATATCTTCCTCGCATGCTTTACCAAAACTAAAATGGTATACACACGCGCCACTGCCATCAGGCAGTATCAAATATGAATATTATCTAATTCCAATTTATTGTTTACAGCACCCATTGTATCAGAACATCAAGAAGTGGCTCAATTATCCTTTCAGTCCTTTAATCTTCTTAATTCTGATGTTTCCTGGACTGAAACATTTGTTCCGGTTTTTGCTCCGATTTGAGTCAAGAAACAAGATTTTCATTGATATACAAAATCATATCAGAGGAATCATTAAGTATAGAAGATCCACTCCTGATGTATGTTAATTGCAAATGTTTTTGCTGTAACAAGTATAGTCTTCACTCACTGTTCATGAATCTAAATTCATTTGAAATTTTAGGGAAATGATGGCCAAACAGATTTAATTGGACTTATGATTGATGCATCTGCTGGAAAGCATGCTGCAGATCAAACTGCTGAGCTCACAAATGATATTTTAAAAGAGGATGATAATGTCCCTCAAATCAATAATAACGTGGTACCTGATAAGAAAGTAAAAGGGTTGCTTTCCGAAAGTTCTAATAAACAAAAAGTTTTAAAGTATCTACTAACAGGTAAGACGCGGATCAAGTCTGAGCTTATGTATAAAATACAAATTATAATGTTTTAAACATTACATGTTTTTTCTTCATTTAAGATGATCAAATTGTGGACAACTGCATTCTGTTTCTTATGGCTGGATTTGATTCAACCTCAAACACTCTAGCATTCGCCTTACATTTATTGGCTACAGAACCGGAAATTCAGGAGAGAGCTTATGATGAAATCATGAGGGAGATTGGAGACTTGGTAAATAGCATAAGCAAATTCTCCATCATGAAAGCAAAGCATTATATATGTAGAGTCTTGATTTGACTTGGTCAATAATCCTAATTCTAATTTAATTTGAAGAAACTCATTTCCGCAGAGGATAGCAAGAAGCTTGTTTACATTGAACAAATTGTGTACGAAACTTTACGACTCTTTCCTCCTGTTCCAGTGTAAGTCTTTATATAATAGGTTCGACTTAAGTGAGAAAATCTACTCTTTTCCTTCAACAATTGTTTACTCAACCTTTCAATAGATTTCTTCATCGAGAGTGCAAAGAAACCGTAACCATCAAGGGAATAACGATTCCAGCAGGAACTGTTTGCGAAACGCCTCCATGGGTTCTTCATCGAGATGAGGAGTATTGGCCAGAACCGGATAAATTTGATCCTGATAGGTTTGCCCCAGAAAATCAAACAGAGACACAAAAATACGCCTTTGCTCCATGGGGAAAAGGTCCCCGTATGTGTATTGGTGCTAGATTTGCGCTGATCGAGGCGACAACTACACTTGCTAAAATTCTACGCAAGTTTCGAGTGCTACCTGCTGCTAATTTCAATGTAAGTCAATAAAATGGATTGATTCAATACAATTTCCCATTGATAATACAGCAAGTCCAAAATTTTTAGAATTTTGTAATATGTACGCTTTCAGAATAACTTAAAAGTACAAGTAAAGTACATCCTCCTGAATCCAGCAGATGAAATCAACGTACTCTTTGTCAAACGCTGAAAATGGAAACTAAAAACTAGATGTAATGTGTACAAACTGTGTAAACAATAAAATTAATTCAATGTTGTTTTAGCAATTTAAATGAGCTATCTCGTCATCTCTCAATTCAAGCAACAAATGCATACGAACATCCTCTGCTGTTGCCATAATAAAACAACGGCTTCCACCTGGAATTCTGTTTAGTTCAAGGTAGCTTTGATGAACATGTTTCTTTTTAACTTTTTAACATCCCACCATCGAATGAAACAAAAAGTAGAGCAGCATCTCTTCAGGGTTTTGTAAAGTAAAACCTCATATTTCACAATGAAACAATGATTGACAGCATACGATACACATGAAGGGGATTGATTTATGCATCACTTGTTCCTTTTTTTGCTTGTTCAATTCAAAATATATTCTAGTGCGTGTCTGTCTGCGTGTACGGTACCGGCATATGTTTAATATCCATATTTATAACTAATTAGAGCTTCTCAATTGATTTTCGCATACGAGACAATAAGTAAAAATGTTGATATAGGGAATAAATGATTCAATCACATTCCATCATCGACATCATGACCGTCATGGGTGAGGATTTCATTTAATTACGGTTTCAATCGTGACTTAACAGTCAGGATCTTACCTAATATCATTTGAGCCATGTCTCCCAGACTTGATATTCTTTGATTTTTAATTTAATTAAGAAGTCATTATCTGACTCTTTGGGTCATTAACAAATCCACAATTTGTCTAACTCTAGATAAATATCTTCCAGTTTGCAAGTTGATTTTGTAACCAAGTGGTTCTGTCTGTCATTTGTTTTACACGTGTATTAGCAGCATTCGTCTGTCTGAAAGCTTTTCTGTAATCAGCCTACGTTCTTTTACAACAGCTAAACACTATATACTTAATATATTATAAATTGGGTTTGCATTGTTTGCAAGCATTAAACGGAAAAGAACCAGGTATTGCCATATTTTACCTTTCTGAATAAAAAGGAAGCTCTACATAAAACATCCAAAAGACAAATAAATGTCATAAATTTAATCAGAACGTTTGTTCTAAGCTACTGTACTTATGAAACACGAAATTACTCTCGTATTCACAAATGAGATTGATCTGGCTATGAAATACACTACAAACTATAAACATTTATGCTAATGTGCTTTAGTCATGAAAATTAGGATATACAAGGAAACACATCAAATGCAAATTATGGAAATTTTCCTCGTATTTATTCCGGTGTAAGAGTAAATCTTTCCAGCCCAGCAGTAAAAACGCTGTGGAAATGTGATTCGGTGACCAGTGACTTTTGTGAGCTAGTTTGTGACGCAAGTTTAAGTTGTCAAATACTGTTGTCCTTTCAAATCTGGTCTGATCTAGTCTCAACTGCATTTGAAATGACCGGATGCATGAATATATATTTTTCATGTTTTTGGGCGTAAAATCTACTTCATTTCCCAAGTAAAGTGCAATTAAACAAGATACAGTTGTGCTTCATCATCAATCGTATGCAACAACAGCTCCAAAATGGAGCATTAGTAATTTTACACCATTGAGAGCTACTTCTTGTATTCAGAAAAAATATCCGAAGCGCATATACTTACTCAAAAAGGACCCTTAGCAAAAGGCATGACCCAAACAATCAGTTTCAAAACATTTGTTATCCAGTGCTTTCAAGGAAAACGTGAACAATGAAAAGGTGGGAGTTTTTCTTACTAGCCTTGCTCTCAGCATGTGCATCGACTTTAGGACAAGTTTGTTCTCCTCCTGGACAATTGGTATACTAAATTTTATAATTTTGGCAGTCTACCTCCTACTTTTTTATTTTCCATTTAATCTGCAATTTACCTTTTTAACTTTTCAGTGTACCAGAACAACGGATTGCTGCAAAGGATGTTGTGAAGCCCACACTTGTGTTGATCGTAATAATAAATAATTTTAACTCACAATCAAAAGTGATTCAGATCTGCCAAATTTAATTCTTAGAATTGCAACTAATACTTAATTTTTGTGACAGGGAGTTTTCCATGTAGTACAGATCTCATCCAACAACCCGGCTTCAACACATGTTTCAGCTACTACTGTCCAGCTGGGCAAATATGTTTTCTGAGGGACGTACGTAATTAATGCAACCCATAATTTCATTCTTAATATATATCAACCAATAGTAATCTTCTGAACTTCAAAATATTTTGTTTGAAATGTTTCCAGGTTTGTCCCCCAGAAAACCCATGCCCTCCACAACCCAGCTGCAGAAGAGTAGACATGACGAATAACTATTCCAACTGGCAATATCGCAACTCGATTCCTAAAACCTCATCTGCAGTTCACATTTTATTTTATTTTAGCATCACCTCTCTCACTTTAAGCTGGATGAATTTCATTGTAGTATAATTTTCAATTCAAAATCTAATAATACAAATATAATTTACAACTAATTACGTACATGTGCACATGTTACCAAATTACGGATTGAGTGAGGCAATTAATAAAAGAATTAGATCAAGCAGTTGAGCAAGAGAAAGAGTGAAATAAATTCGGTAGGCATTTTTTTGGTAGGGAACTACTCTTTCAATGGGAAAGGATATTTTACCACCTAATGTACAGCGACAGCTTCATATTGGGAGGTGAATTTCAGGCAACGCAACATTAGGTATTATAGCCTCTTCCTTGGTGCGCATTTGTTCATCGGTACAGTAGGGGTCGTAATGGGTTGGATGTTTCGAAACTCGAAAGGATTATGCAAGCATAGGAGTTTGTTCTTAGCTCTCGCACTCTATAACTCATGTTCATTTGATTTTGATATTCTTAATTACTATTTCCATGATTTGAAGTAGATCAACAGGCACTTATTATATACGCAGTAGTTTCAGTATGCTGCAGTCGCAGCAGTCATCAGCAAACTGGCCAAAACGAGCTCTCTTGACGTAACAATATCTTTTGTGTATGAAGAAACCAAATTAGTGTCTTTGTTTATCGGCCACGTTTGTTTGGATGATGATTATATGATGTCCCGTTATGAAAATGTTTACGCATACCAATGCAATACTACTTACTATCTACTACCACTCCATCATCATCATCATCACACGGGCAAAAAGAAGCTGCTGTGTAGCATTTAGAATGAGTGGAATGGATGTGGACGTTGATCATGCTATTGCATCGTTACATACTTTACACATTACTTACACACGATACGATACGATATGCACAAAATAAATTATTTATCGTTATTTATGTCAATGACCGCTCTGGTGTTATGTTATGTTATGTTGTGTTGTTTGAGATGGTTTGTAACAACGTTGTCAATAAACTAGGAAATTCATTATTTTTTGGCAAAGTAAGTCAACCCTGTTGAAAGCTTTAAATATACACCTGCAAAGAAAAAGATATATAGCATAGAAAAAGGTCAATGTTCACAAAACCAATGTTGCACTTTTCGAAAGACGCATATTTATGGTTAATTATTTATTTTCAATATTACCCAACCAACCTTTTTGACCACAAACTGTGAATGGTTATTGACAATGAGGACAAATGAAATCGATAATGCTTAGCAAGTTTAAAATTATTATTGAATTGTATGAGGTTGCACGAGTATCGATGAGTATCATCATCTATATATATATATAATATGCAAATGTACACAACAGTTACTGTCATCAATTATGATGTTGCACAAGGTGAAGTATATATGTATGTATAGTATAATAAAAAAAATCTTCTCTAATCATATTCATATCATACGCCTTGAGGCATGCAGCTTTAGTTAGTTAAACGATACAATATGAATCGACGCGATGTCAAAGTTGTCATGAGTAGTAGTTGAAAGCAAACTTGTATATTGAGCTAAAAAGTGACTTTGAGTATTAAAAGTGAGAGTGATTTCCCCTTCCTTGCACTTGCACCTTTTCATCATCCTGTAATTGTTCATCATACTAAAATGCTGAATCATTTCATTTCATTTCTACTGTTACATTTACCGTCCCTTGCTCCAATATTTGATTTAAAGACATTTCTTCATGGGTTATAAGGTTCAAAACTTGTAAATAAATAAATTTATACTCTCACGAACGGACTATAACATCAGCAAATGCACAAAAGGCTATATTACCTTATGGCTTCTCCTCATTTTCTCTTATCGTCAATGAAGTTGTAACTTGTAATCTTTCATTTTATACCTAAAAATGAGTGGATGACGGGACGCATATATACACACACGTGTATTCATCTACCAATGCTTATGCATATATCTTCTCTTTGGCTACTAATAATTGTTATATTTGAAAAGAAAAAATTATTATAATTCATTAGTCAATTTTTACTTCATTTACTTTCATTTTCTATCAAGTTAGAGTCAAGTGCAATTCTTATTTTCAGTTGAAGTGCATCCCAACAAATTTATGTGTGTAGAAAGAATTGAATGCAGAAAAAAAATTCATATCACAAGTGCAACTTGATTGCGTCCATACATCTTCATTTTTGGCTTCACACACAAGGAATTCTATAAACGTTCGAAATTGTCCCCAATGGCCCAACAATATGTGTATTTACATATACACACGATCAAATCATCATACATTATTACATTTATGTATGTACATATGTATGAATATAAGGTTTACGATAGAATTGTGTCATAAAAAATGAAGTTTCGTTCGTCTGATTATATGCCAATTTCACAACACACTATTCATCATTCAGCAATCTTTTTTGTATTGTTACTCCTTCATTCAGATTATCTTTTATTGCAGCAGAAGAATTATTTTTTTATATTCTACACTAGAAAGCAACAGTTAGATAGAACAGCAAATTAAATAAATCTAAGGCAAAAGTTACAGAGAGAGAGTAATGACATGCTTGTAAAAACTGTGCCGTTTCTTCAATGCACATTAAATCGTCGTTACTTGGCTCGAACTAAAGTTAATAGCAAGCTAAAAAGGAAAAGAAGAAGTTATCGTGAGGGCAATTTAGAGTTCATTCCAAGATCATTTCAAGTTGAAACTGTAATGATAGTAAGTTCATCTAGCCTTGTAACATTTCTGGTCTGATGTGGTGTAAAGGAAGGTGAGAATTATTGAGAATGTGCTGATGTTGATAGTGCGTAGTAGGTTGTAGGTATTACAGCGGAACTGTGAATTTCCGCAAACTCATCTCTCTTTTTTTTGTATGCATGCCTCTAACACTTTTTTTTATTATTTCACTTCTTCACGCTATTATACTTTATGCACATGCGAAGTTCGTAAGGAAACCGTAATGTAATGCAAGTAATATCATATCAGCATCAGATCAAATTGATCAAAGCTTTTGTAACAGTACATGAAAAGTCGGATGTGTACGATCAAAATAATGCGTGAATTGGTTTCTCAAGGCAGTTGGCTAGATCTTGACTAGATGTTTTTGTTGTTTGAAATGTAATTCCGTAATATCCTTTCCATTCCACTCCACCAAACAAAAACATGTTGAGCATGCAACAAAATAGGAAAAGAATGTGAAATTTCTAGTTTAAATTAACTGTTCTCTCGCCTAATCTTGATTTAATAGGAACGAAAATAAAAACCTTAAAAAAATTACGTTAAATACGATATACACAATACATTCATTCTCATTCAACTTTTCCTTTAGATGGAGATGGAGTGTGATGATGGGATGGGATCAATTAAGAATGGAAATTAGTTTATCAAACATCGATCGCTACTCAACCATGCAGCTTCTGAATAATACTGTTTTCTTATGTCACGCACAATGTATGAGAATATCTCTTTTAGAAGAAAAAAATGTGCGACTAAAAATTTGAATAACAACTTATATAGGGATTTTAATCATTCTTACGAGAACTGCAGAAACGGTTATTCTCCTGTTATTAACTTACTCTGAGAGGGAGTGTTTTTTTGGAATTGATCCAAAAGTGCATTCGACATGGTGGGGTTTGGTCAACAACATAGACATTCGAATTCATCTTAAAACAAAAACAATTGCAGACTGCGACTGCACAATCAACTTCGAATAATGCATTCGCTTGTTACTTAAGCATAAAAACTAATCAGCATTATTACTTTGAATTATTTACGTCCCATACAAACAAAAGTTTTCTTTTACATAATTCATAAGCAGACTCCTTGAAAATGAGCGTCATATTCATCAGTCATCATACCACATCACCATCATTGAAATTTCACCAGAAAAAGGGTATTTTTCTTGAAGGGATGATTCGATATTATGCAACAATATTAAACTTGACTCTCAATCCGGTCCCATTACCTCAGTCAGTTAGTTTCATATTGAACTAGTCTAAAGTACAAACTTTACTTTATGATAAGACGTATGAAATCACGAACGTGATTGTGCACTTCCTATTAAAAGTATCAGAGCTCTTTCTGAGTGCGCACGTAGCTACTGGTTTTATACAATTGAAAGCGTAAGACAAGACTTGTTTTGTGCTCAATCAGTACTTAAATGTTTGAATTTGCATAGCAAACTATGAGGAAGCTACGTAGGTACCTAAATTTGCTACGTCCAACAACTGGTCCTGTTGTACCTGCATGTATAATAATTTTTCGCTCTAAAAGGTTACTTGAACAAACCAATGATGATGATGATGAGGAGGATGGCATGCACAACGAAATGGAATCAGTGAATGTGATATTAGAAATGCATTTCTATGTAAACACTACTCATATCAATCAAAAAGAAGACGAAGAAACAACAGAAAGCGTGGGAGTTGATACGCATCAAAGCTTACAAACTATAAGGTAGTGTGAGCGTTGTAACAATACACCTGAAACTAACGGTTCATCAGGTTTAGTAAAGGGAGAAAAAAAAATAATTCTGTAGAAAAGTGAGTTTTGTTATTATTATCATTATCATGTTATGTATTATCCTCTTTCTTATATACTCTTACCTTTGAAAAGCAGCAAGAAGTCAATAAAGAAGGAAAAAGCAGTTTAGAGAAACGGTATCCGTCCATTTCTGGTAATTTCCTTTTTTATCGTTTTTCCCAAGAGGTTCACGACCGACCATACTCAACTGCATCCTCAGTCTGTCAACATTAATGAATGCACACATGAGGATGATGATTCAGAGGAAAAAATGTGCTCATCTTTTCATTTCAATTGAATTGCAAGAGCTTCCCTTTACTCCTCTTCCCTCTCTCCATAAAAATATCTAAATGTCTTCAAGTTGTAGTTGTATCTGGTTTGAACAGGAGGAAACTGCGGCGAAGGAAAAATGATCATGATTTAAATGTATTATTATTATTACTAACATCTATATAGCGTATAGCAGTATCTATGCATGCCAATACCTAAATCACTGCATTTGGCCACTGGCAACGTCAAATAATGCAGTCTTGCACCTTGTTGATGGTGATGCTTTCGACTAACAAAAACGTGTGAAAAGTGTTGATTTGGAGTTCTCGTGACAAACGCGTAGCAGATGAACAGCTACTTTAACGAGAGAAAAATTAAAGATTGCATCAGTGACGAGCAAAACGAGTTGTAAGTCATGTACCATTGCATTCTATTCTATTAGAATTTAAAATATGTTAGGTCCACACATGCAATAATTATGAAAATGGGAGAAATGCACATCTCTCGTCTCACCCCAAGAAGAGTGAGGTGAATGGAAATCCGCATTTTGCACACGTATTATGGCATTGTGATTGGCTGTAACAGGTTATGTTAGAAAATAACATAACATAACGATAATGTGAGCGAAATCATGTGCACCTTATGATGATGATCATAATGATGATATGATGTCAAATCCGTTCTTGGCCAGCAACATTTTAAAAATGCCATGCATGCATATTTCCTTTGATGATTGTACATACATTAATTGGTTGGATATCACATCAAATCTTTATAATCGCATTGTTGTTTTCAGTGAACTTGAACCTTTTGCACACTTCCTTTTGCTCCTACGTGCTGCTGAGGACTACATGCACACCATTCACTCTTCACCATCGCCACCAATCATTCCTGAATTTTACGTAAGAGTAAGAGCATTGGTTTGGTTTGGACTTGGTCTGCTCTACAAGACCGGCACCTTGGGCTCTTGGGTAGAAATCCCTCGTCTCGGAATGAATGAATGAGTCAATCAAAATTCCTGCTACTTTACATGCATCCCCTTTGAAAGTTAATGAATCATTCTTGTTTACGTTCTCAATATTTTTTTCTCCTTCTTCTTCTCTCTCTCTCAATCATGTCAGTGAGCTTGTAAGGAAATGGATTTTCAATAACTGTAAAATTGGAACTTTTTTTTTCTTGTCTGATAGAACTTGAGCCATATCAACCACTATGTTGGTGGTGGTGTATAATTGTTATACGTCAGTGGATGATGATGATGGTGATGATGATCATGATCATGAGATGATGATGTTACTAACACATTCTAGTAAAAAACAACTAGTAATGTAAACTAGTGGTGTGCTTCGTTACATAATAATTATCTGGCCTTGCAAGTTTTTGGGGATTTGAGGGAGAACTAGCACAACAAGAGAATCTTGGCATGGAGTTATCTTTTGGGGATCAGCACAAGAGAAACTTATTTCGCAAGTGCACAAAACAATAGAATGTGCTAAAGCTTAAAGCGTAGAAAGTTACTTAACCAGTGGATAGTTTCCGTTGTTTTTCTTACTTTGATTTGATGATTATATGCTTATCTCTTCTTTCGGTATGAAACTCATCACGAGCTGCGCACTTTGAAATTATTGTACCTCGTATAAATGAAGATATCATGTTCAAACACCGGCTTCTGAACTGAACGTGGACGTCAAACGCAATAATTATCACATATTCTACACTTTCGGAATATGTTAGCTGCAAGTGGAAACATGAATGATGTTGACTGGAAAGATATGACCGCTTGATTGTTTTGGGGTCCAAATTCTACCTTCTACCCTACTAATTATATATTAAATTTCCTCTCCAATTATAAGCACAGGTTGTAAAATGTTAGATGCGCTCAGCCACGATTCCACAAACAGTATAAAATTGGTATAAATCTGGAAATTCTTATCTGTTCAAAACAAAAACCAGCAAAACCCGTAGCGTTGCTGTATTTTAATCAAGTAGTAGCATATATTTAATTATAGGTTCCAGCAGTAGTCATTATTTGAAATTGTATAACCATGTTCATTTCTGTTTTAGAAACTGTATTTCTATAGCGTAGGTATCGCGAAATCTTAAATCGCTAAGAATTGAGTAGAAAATTTATTACAATTTGAAGCATAAATAGAAGTCAGCATATTGTGGCTAATTTTAATTGTGTAATGACGCTTATTACCCACGTCTTTAGGATTCATATAAAATACTTCCACCAAGACATTAACAAGCTGTACGTAGCTATGCACAGAGATACGAATGAAATGTAGTCACCGTCAGGTACAGTGGGGGTGGGACCCAAGTCATATATCATTAACTATACGATCGAATATTGACATTAAATACTCAGGATTATGATCCATGAAAAATAGTAACGGTTTTATGTTAATGTCCTCAGTGACCGTCACAGGCTCTTGAGTTTGAGTTGGGTTCAACGTTTTTACTCAAGTTTTCTTTGAATTTCAAGGAGACTCTGATGGCAATGATTCATCAGATATTACGGCAGTCGCAGTCGGTACTCCAAGAATGTCTTTTGCATTTGAAGGGCGAGCTTTTTATTTTTATGCATTTTGAAACTAATTAAAGAGCTACTCATTTGCCATACTGCTGCCTATGACTAAAGGCATGCGGCACACACTTGATTGCATATATCATCTACTATATACCTACTAACAGGACAAAAAATGAAACGTGAGTAATCACAAAATTCATTTTTATCCAGCGTATTCTTTGAATCGAACAATAAGTATGCAAGAAAAAGTGTCCATCTTTCGCTATAACATTAATTATTATGGAATACTGCAGTCACTGAACTATGAAGGATTGCATAATTAAGAGCTACAGTTTCAAGTTCATATGAAGGTTATTTGGATGAATGGAAATTTGAAATATAAATATGAATGCATACATAACCAAGCTCAGGTCAAGAAATGATGCATGCAACTTGCAGTCCGATTCTTTTCTTCCACACGGTCATTGACTGTGTGAGTTACTGATTTTTTCATCCCGTTTCAGTAAAAATTCTGGCTTGCAATCGCGTTGCGTGGCGTAACACATTCGTATTTATGTCGGACTATGAGTTGTAGTAGTTGTGAGGTATGACGTGTGAGTCACAATGTTGAATGTAAGCGTTGAGTAAATTTGAAAATTCTTTGAAAAGTTTGTGATTCACTTACGCACTACCGTAAAGATGCGAGTGGTGAGCTGAAGTAATGGGAGGACAACCCTTTGCCATTGACGCAATATCTCAACACACGTAACAGATAAGAGGATTTGAATTGGCAAATGAATGAATGAATGCATAATAGTATGTATGTATGTATAAATTAACGAAACGAGGTTCCTGGCTTTGTTATCAAGTAACTGCACAGGAAAGATGTAACAATGGCAGGACAAAGATGATGGTTCTTCTTCCGTGTGGTTGTAGTTGATTCATGATGATCAACCACTTCCTCTCAAAAACCTGATACACTTACTCATCCAAACCGCACTTCCATATGCTCTACATTGTTGGCAGGTTCAACCGATACTTAATGCAAAAATCAGGCCTATAGGCTGAATTTAAAATAAAACAGTCTTCATTCTCAGTGTGGCATCCCCGGTTCACTTTTTGCGTAATATGGTGAATATGGAACCAAGGGAGGAATCTGTTTCTTATCATTTTCACCCTGGTTGGTTTAGCAGATGAAAAGCAGGAAACATTGAAACATTAACACACATATTGCACCATATTATTTCTTTGCTCTGCTCAAACAGTTTTGAAGGTATATATTTAGAGTACAGTAGGGCAATTCGCGATGATATCCTGTATTATGGTCATCCAATGTAATATTGTGATAAAAAAAACCAAATACTCTGATTTTTATTCAGCGTTTCTTCACATTTCTCAGATCATCATCCTACTGCGGGGTTCGCTCCCATAAATCTGTACCACACCACGCCACGCACATTGTAATAGGCCAGTAAGCAGGAAAGATATATGGGAGCAGGCATGCAGTAAATCGTTCTCTTTTCTTTATGATGAGCACTGATTTTTTTTACAATGGGGCACAAGTAAATTAAGTAAAGGAGAACAGTTGTTCCTGTTGTTAAATATATATGTATTAGAGTGATAAAGGAAGAGTACAGTTTATGATTACCATACGATGCGATACCATACCTTGTGCGATACGTCTAGGTACTGACACATGTTAGACTCGTATGTATACATGCGATGATAATGATGGATGACACGAACTAATCTGACAGTTGCATTATATTATACTTTAACTTGCATTTAAACACATTGCCATAATAAACTTTATTTTAGCAACCATTTTTTTATACTTTACTTTATCTGGTACATCTGACGTTACGTGCATGTAGGTTTCAAAAGTTCTACTTTTTTTTTTGTTAAAACACCTTTATTGTTGTTTCTGATGTTCATCAACTGACAGATGATGATTTTGTATTTTAAAACGGATGCAATCAAACCTTGAAGAGCCATATAAGATAACTATACTTTGCTCAGTTGCACTTACGTACAGATTCAATTCACCTACCGCCGTTTCTTCGGTATGACGATTTTTCATTTTAGTCGGTTATATTATCTTTCTTCACACAGCAGGAGCCCCAGTTTGGCAAGTTAAGTTAAGAGCAAGTACTTTTAAGACAAAAATTTCATCTCCGATGCACACAACACAACAGTAATTATATTTTTGTTGGCAAAGTAAATCAGTGTGTGTTCACAACATTTACATCATCTCATCATTTCTATTCCATTTTTATTGCCATCAACAAGTACTTCAAATGAACTACATACGTGGTTTGGCGTCTGTTGTCATACTATCAGTGCATTTAACTTTAAGCTCATCATCATCATCGTCAGTAAAAAAAAGACTGTAGGAAGTTTTGTTTGAATTTGGGAGAAGTTTAGACATTTTGAATCGTCATTGTACGAAACGATATTGACGAAGTCAAAGCAGAAGCCAAGTTTTTTCCTCCTTTGTCTAAAAATTTGTTTAGCCTAAAGGTATGCTATAATCAAAGTTGGCAATCTTTTTTATGAATTTGTCCTCAAATTAACGAAAGAAATTTAAAAATCTTGAAGAGTTTTAGTGGATCAAGGAAAATTTGACACTTCAGAACAATTTTGGGAGTCAAAGGTACTTATCTAGTTATAAGCTTGCATTTAGAAGGATTTTTGTAAGTGGTGTGGTCTCGCCAATACTTTTAGCTGAAGAGTGAACAGAATAATTTTGTGATGTGACTTTAATATTTCAACAGCAGCAGCAGTTAGCATTTTCCCACAGTTTATATATATACGTAGGTATTGATGGTGATCATTCCGAACTTTTACTTTGGTACGTGCGAAAGTTAAAAAAAATTAGTTTATCGTTTCAAGCTTTCTAGTTCTAAAATAATGACAAGCCAAAGGGATAAAGTCAAGCGTAATAATACACACATGCCAAAACTAGAGTAACATGTATATAATATTTGCACATGTTCTCAATTACAGAAAGTCAAAATGTACTACTACTACTACTACTACTACTACTCAGCATCAGAAGAAAGTGCGACACTGTGAAAAATCAGGATTTCATATCACAAAAATTAGGTAAATAAATGTAACAAATTTCTTTTCTAATGACAAATGAATAATATGCAAATGTGTATCTTATGTGTGTATTTTGTATGTACATTACATTTTGCAAATGCTTCAATTCAATTCAATTCAAATGTAGACGTGTGAGTAAAAACGTGCATCTTTCTTTATTGATTTGATTGCATGCACTAAACTTGCATCCCATCATATAGTAGTAATCACAATCACGTTGACTTGATAAATGGCAGGGAGAGATGAAAAAAAACTTTCCACATTGAAAAAAATGAGTCACATCAGAGTTTCTCCCTGATACATATATATGCATGTATATTGCCAATTTTTTCTTAGTCGTCACACAAAGTGGTTGAAGTGTGGCATCTCCTCAACATTTTATATACTCTGATTTACTAAGGTGTTTCTTGTAATGCAATGTAATATGATATGATTATAACGGCTGTAGTTGAGTTGATATTAGCTCCAATAATAGTCAACAAGTTGGAGTTGGACATTTGCACTTTTATATCACACGCTTTTGTAGGTTTTACTTGATGCATGTACTGTACAATTTTTTATTGTTCAAGCATGAGTTATAAACTAAAGGAGCATTTTAAAAAAGAAGGATTTATAATGGTGTGTAAAATGGCAGCTATTCAGTGTGATATGATATGATATGATACATATATCCACATAAATTTTATTCTGTAGTAGCAATAACGCGTAAAATACTACAAATTTGTAGATATAGCCTGCCACACGAATACGAAGTTGGATTTGGTGGTTTGGTTTGGCTGAGTGGACTTCGATTCGAGTTGTCCTTTCTTACTTGATATACTTGAAATGCCAACTAGCTTGAAATGCCGGCGAGACGCTTTATCACATATTTTTGAAGTGACTTTTGCTAACACTGAAAAACTGACAGTGAGCAGTGCAATAATGTACATACATAGGTACGAATGGTGTGGTGTTGCATGCAGAAATTATGTATGGGCATTTTTCATTGCGACTGAATTGACTGACTATAGCAATGGCAATGGCAATGCAGCAGTTCATCTTCTATTGGAAAATAATGCCTTGCCTTCACATAGGATTCTTATTCAACACTCTAGAACTTTGCCAAAAATGAACATACTTGTAAGTACATTGAGAAGGAGAACTGCGTGTTAGACTGCATGCAAGATGGTTTGCTTTGTATATTCAAGTTAAATGTTGAATCTTTGTCTGTACGCATTTATCCTCCTCCTTTTATATATTTATGTGTGTGTGCATCATCATAATACCATGTACCGTCATTCTCATTAATACCTGCTGCGAAAAAGTGGAGTGATTTCATATGATACACACAATAAGCTTACCATGTCCTATCATATTAGCATCATACATATTTTTTTTGCTATTTACAAAGGATTTGTGTTGTATAAAAAGAGAATTTATAAGGGCAAAGAAAGTACGAGTATTTTCAGCAGATATGCATGAATGTATATGGCTGATGTGATGCTTGATGTGGGGATTTGCTAACGTTTGATAATGCTTCTTAGGAATGAACAGTGCGGTGGTTTGGTTGGTGATGGGGATGGATGGGATGATGAGAGTTTGCAACTTTTTCTCGTGTTTTTGTATACATATGAAAGTACGAAATGATGAACGAACAATGCTTTGTAATATGCATATGTATGTATTTTTTGACAGCTCAACTGGCTTCTTCATACTACCCAAATTGACGGCCAACTGTATTTAAGAGAGTGAGAGGTGAAAAATGTTGCCCATTCCAGCTCCAATTATTGGCTCGACAAGTGCTAGTGTTTATCATCGAAAGCTTTTCATACCATTAATATATCTTGGTGCAACTGCCAGCATTTGCTACTTGTTTCTCTTTGCATTCATCGTCAGCAACCAAACGTTTCGAAGGAACGGTGAGAATTTGATTGGATATAATAGCAAACGGAGAGTATACTCGCAGGAGAATAACGGACTAGCTAATAATAATATTCATAGTGATCAAAACCTTGAAGATCATCTTAAAAGTGACAGGAATAATTCCCGAGAAAGTTATTCAAGTAATACAGAGAGGAGAAATCATCAGTTTCATCTTGTTGCAACCTCAAATCGAAAACGACGCGAGGAAAGGGAGCAGCATCAACTTGCACTTTCATCAGCAACAACTTTGCCTCAAGAAATAATCTCAACTTCTTCAACACAACCCCAAAGTCAACCTCCTTTTGAAAGGAAGAAACTTAGTTCTTTACGCAAGAGATCGACAAACAAGGGTGGAAAAAATGGAGAACCATATTTGTCCGGGGGAGGTAATCCCACCCAAGTTTGGTCTGGTCATCAAGACCTAGATCAACAAAACTTTATACTGGACAGAATAGGACACAATGGGGGTAAACTTTCCAAGGAAGTTTACACCTATCCCTGGATTAGGGATGAACAATGCAAAACTTTTACAGTTCAGTTTGC
Source organism: Orchesella flavescens (assembly GCA_964034955.1). Taxonomy (NCBI): domain Eukaryota; kingdom Metazoa; phylum Arthropoda; class Collembola; order Entomobryomorpha; family Orchesellidae; genus Orchesella; species Orchesella flavescens. The sequence continues at coordinate 37,608,004 of OZ035956.1, read as the reverse complement.
CAGAAAAGACACTTTCAAACCACGGTAAGTATTAAAATAAAATTCATTTCCTGGTCCGATTTGCCCCATTTTTATTTTATGCATCCTCTAACTTTTAGCCTACCTTATATAAAGTAATTTTACTTTCTATTCAATCTGCAACTGCATGCAACTCATTGTTGAGTTTCTTTTTTAGTTGACTCGATGACTTTCACTTCCTTTCTTGATACATTATTACATAGCATTTATTTATTAAAATTCAATGATTTTACATCCGTATAAATAGTTACATGCACACATACAGCAATTTATATTTTATTAACTCAATATGGTTGTTTTAATTTCCAGAGCATTGGTAAGTTTTCCCGGGAGCGGAAACTCGTGGCTTCGGTATATGATTGAATGTGCCAGTGGCTACTTCACTGGGAGCGTGTATGATGACAAAGAGTTATTCACCGCTGGTCTATTGGGGGAGTTTCGACCACCCAATGATGGAAGTACAATTGTTCAAAAAACACATCATGACACAATCTACAACTTGAGCTCACGACAACGAAAAGCATACATTAAACTATCTGAACTGATGTTTGGCTACCGGGGACTACTTCTCATCCGAAATCCTTATGATGCTCTCGTCTCCTACTGGAACTTTATCAATACTCATGGTCACCACAAGTGGATTGCGAGACGTTCTCAATTCGATGACATTAGTAAGTATTTTTTCAATCATTTTGGGCAATTTTTTCCAACTCAAAGGTTTTTAGGTTGTTTGAACTGAAAGAAAGCGAACATAATATTTCAATTTCATGGTTGAACTTGTCAGGTTTCACTTCATAATAATTTCATATTCATATATATATGCTGTCCATCCAGAGAGTAGGCTCCTATCCATCTACCATACCACCCTGTTTTTATTTTTTTGAGTTGATGCTGATCTGTCAAAAAAGCCATAAATATAACAATTTAACATTGTGATCTTGATTCAAAAATTACTTGTTCATGCTTCACATTTCAATGACCACTACTTCTTGCTCACCGTTCGGAGAAGAATATATGGTTCGTGCTTGCTATATGATATGTGAGTTTTTTATACAATGTAGATTTTACATTTGTATGATATCTTCCGCAGAAATGTAATTTCAAATCTATTCATTTGGAATGCGACTCACGTTTCATGATCCACATACGCTAACCTGAACACGTAATCACAGTTGTCTTCTCAGGGTTTGGGTTTTACTATACATTCGGTTGAGTCTTCAGCTATCCAGTAGCTTGTTGCTCACTATGATTTAGTAGTAAAACAGCAGAGGCTGTGATATATTATGACCAAGAGGCAATGCTAATATAACGATAACATATTCGGTCAACAGAAGCATGCAACACAACCAAACCCAATACAAATACAGTTTAGGCAATAATATGTATGAATGATTGAGAAAAAAAGTATTATGTATGCACACCCGGCATTCTGGTAGCTTCCTTGTTGAAGAGCCATGAGTTACGTGTCATGCTTGTTGTATATATTATCAAACGTGGAAATAACGGTTCTTTGAGTTTAGCAACCTGTTTTTTTATTCGAAGTATTATTACAAGCAGGGAAAAGTTTCATACAATGATTTTCATTTTCTACATACCTATATACGTGTCTGCCACGTACTCACACAGACAATTTCCCGAAAGGTCAAATATATATGACACGTCATTTCATTTTCACGAAGGAGAAATTTCAGTAAAAGTTTAAATGGCAAAAAAAATCAGAAGCAACCTATTATACCTATAATGTACTTATGTAGGTGTACAAATGTATACTCATTCAACAATTTTTTTTGTATTGTTTCAGGATGGACAAAATTCGTAACTGAAGAAATTCCTCGCTGGACATCCGTAATTATGTCATGGGTTGAAAATTCTCAAGACTTTTTGATCATTTTTTACGAGGAGGTACAAAAGAATCCTCGTGAAGAGTTAATCCGCATTCTTCAGTATTTGGACCAACCATTGGATATGGGGAGGTTGGATTGTCTTATGAAAGAGGAGAATTTGGAGGGTCCATTTCACCGGCCACATCATCCTCAACAAAAGACATCAGCGGCCCCATTAGCAGTTGACTTAATTCCAGTCACCACATCGCAACAAGACAAAAACATCCAAGTAGAGCATCAACATCATCCCAAGGAAGAGTCAGAGTCGTATCATCATCATCATCAAGATCAAAATGAAGAAGAAGCTCAAATGGAATTACTATTGAATTCCAAAAAGTCTCCGGATCAGCAACACCATCATCCAAAATCGCCAACAAAAAGAGAAGTAGAAGAACAAAAAGAAGACAAATTTTTATCATCATCGCCATTCCAAAGGATTTCTTCTCAACATCAACAACATCATCAGAATCAGTATACTTCCAATATGACGAGTAGTAGTACTTTAAGCAATGACAATCATCATCATCATCAGCATCATCATCCTCTCCAACAATACCATCATCATGATAATAACCATCTAAACGGTTCTATTCTGCGACTTGATCTCATCATTCAAGACAATATTGACAAAATCAATCGTTTCTTCCAGCAGAAAGGCATTCCTGCGCAACTTAAGTATTCTCCTCGACCTAATATCAAACCCTATTTTCTTCATACGGTACAATAATTACATTTCTCTTTCTTTCTCTCCCCCAAACTCCCAACAAATGGAAGATTTTTTATGAGCCCATTACATAACATAAAAGACAACGATTGACTATAAGAAATACAAATGTATTCAAACGACATATAAGGCAAAAAAAATCAAAAGAATCTCTTTCGTATATTGAGAGCGTACCGCACATCCAAATATTCCAAATCCAATCCAAAACCAAGTTCATTTACGTTATCCGAAAAAAAACACCAAACTTTTTTTCCTTTCTTTCTCCCTTTCCTTTTTTTGACAAATTGTAATAAAAATACAATTTGCCAAGTATTTTGAATAACGTACAAACCTCAAACTTTCCATTTCTAACGATGGTATTGTAAAAAAACATACGTTAATTGTGTCGTCCCCCTCGAGAAAAAAAATATGTGAAAATTTCTGAAAAAATAATTTGGAGGCAAAAGAACTGATTATTTTTTTAATTGTTCATAATCATAAGTTTAATTATTGTTGTTTTTTGTTTTACCATTTTTTTGTTAATTATTTTACTTTTATTATTTGTGTAAAATATTGGTACACTGAGCTGATCACTGCAATACTCGCACGTGGTGTAGGTAGGTAGGTAGGTTGGTAGTGTACCATGTTTTCTGTTGTTTGTTTCCTCGTAGCTTATTGAGCTTCAATTATAATGTAGATTTTTTTACATAATATTTGATATACTTAATTTTTGAGAGTGTTTGAAATTGAATGTATGAGCATTGCATAAATGTAAATTTTTAGGATGAATGATGATGATGAAAATGTGATCATCGATGTGTGTATGTTTGTGTGTGTGGCAAGCAATACAGGTTTTTTTACGATGACGAACTATTTGTATTACACTTTCAGTTGATATAGCGCTTTTGAATTAATTTCGCACACGTTTAATATGTACTACTCCTTTTTATGTAATATTGAATATTTTGCATCGTATTATTTTACTTTTTTTCTGCGTGATTGCAGTACAATTGTAACATCTACACACGGATGAATGACTGATATTTAGGATTTAATATTTAGATTTGTCGCAGTAGTAAAAATAAAATGTAAAAGGACGTACGTACGTAGCCTGGCGTTTAGGTGTATATGTATAATATGCATTACATTTTCCCTTCTAGTTTTAAGTGTTAATATTGAAGTATTACCGAGAGTATTGACGTGTAGCGGTCACTGAAATAGAAATAATATTAATTATTATATTCGAATCAAATAATTGGCACAAGGTATGGAAATAATAATATGTGGTAGGGGTAAAAAGTTTAAAGATTGTTTGAAAAAACAAAAAGGCAGATTGAAAAGAAAATATTATAAATATATAATTATGTATTGTGTAATCCGAAGACTTGGAATGAATGCCAAAGAAAAAAGTGAATTAAGATGAGAAGGATGAAAAATAAAAAGTTTAGTAAATATTGCGGATGATGGGATCCTAAATTAATTTACGAGTTGGAAAATTTATTATTATTAAAGGAGTATATCTTCATAAGAAAACACTGCACAACTACATTATTCAAAATTTTACCTGTAGTTCCCACGATTTGTACAGGTTTTATTTTCGGCAACATAAAGAAAGATCTTGTATCTTGTTACTCACTTTTCCGGTACAATGAAACTGGAGTAATTGGGCACCTGTTTTAAAACCGTTACATACAATCATATACAATGTAAACAAAACACCCTCTAAGCGTATTGCGGTGGCACTAATGCTGAAAATAGAGTGACTGTAAACCAAAAATCCAATCAATTAAGGCGTTATTTGGGATCCTTCCTTATTGATACTTTTCGTTACATGCTTAACTGGATACCATCCGGTGAGCAATAGTAATCTTCTGAGTTGGTTTGGTACAATTTTGAACGTGCGATTATGGTTGTGATAGCATGCTGCTGGGTATTATGAAGTCATCAAATGCTGTCGGGTCGGACTGAATGAAGCGTTTTATTGTAAACATTGAATAACCCATAGGATTCGTTGCTCCCTAAGATATTTTTGGGGTTCCTCCCTGAAAAAAAAACTTTGAAGATACATAAAAATATCTCAGTGTTGAACCGTCCACACACAAAAGGAAGTAGCCACACAATAAACCTATAACCCATCCTTTTGTTTATGAAATCCACAAAAAATAAGAAAAATTGAAAAAGAAATCCGATATCTTAACCAAAATTTCACACGCACTTGAGTTACAATATTGAAAACTGCCGAATATCAGTACTGATACTCCGCATGCATGTTTGATAATTTGTTGCACAAAAAAGATTGGATAAATTGCTTAGATTTAAGTGAGTGTATTAACGTTTTTTTTGGTCGGGGTTCCTTCCCTTTGCATTCAACAACAACGAAAAGGAATGTCTTGAAACTGTGTTTAGCATTGTTCGTACACGGCACGGTAAAGAAATTTGTTTGGGTTCAAGTCGGTCCAGCATGCATAAGAACTTGTTTAGAATATCCACAAGACGCAACAAATTATTATAGGTTAGTCCATATGTTGGTTTCTCCACATGAATTTCACACACAATTGGGTAATCTACGAGCGGTTGAGTGTGTACAAATTTGGAGTGAGCTGAAAGCAGTCGGCTGGAAATTGCGTACAAAAATATCAGATATATTTTCAGCAATGGTTTTCGGATAAATATTCGAGCACACAGTTAACATGCTTCTATTAGAGATAGTAACATTTGTTTTGATGCATACAGTATGCGCAAAAATTCAAAAAATTGAAACTGGACATATTCGATTTCACAATTATACAATATATATAGCGTTCTGCGTAGCAATATTATGTATACGCATTCCTGATGCATGATACAAAATCCAGAGAGTAGGAAAATACAAGGCCTAGCTAGACAAAAAACAAACGGGGTAATGTGAAATATATTCATGGATAAATTGCTCTTAACGTAATTCCTATGATATTTAGATAATGTTATAAAATAAAGATCAATTCTGACAAAAAGTTCATCTGAAATTCATTATGTAGAATTTATATGGACCAAAATCAAAATTCTAGAATGATTACGATGATTATTTCCAAGTTTCTTCTTTATAATTCATTTGCTATAAACCTACTAAACCTTTTAGTAAAAAAATATGATATGACATGTACAAAGCATGCTCACGAGCATCACCTATTTAAAAATGAATACATATCTTGGTTTTTGTCTCGATTCAGATTTGTTTTCAAAACCTTTCGTCTGCTTGTCTATTTTTAAGTACACAATTGCTTTATTATTGTGCTCACAGAGAGAGAGGGAGAGAGAGAACACTTTTACCTCCGGAACTTGATTCATGCAAGTATTATACACATTGAAAACAGCTTTTCACTCTTTCTTTTCAGCCTTTTTTCTCCCTCTCCGTCTTTTCATTTGAGTTTTCCCATTGAGGGACTAAACGCGATAAAAAAGACAATGAAAGGTATAAGGGTGATATTACGTGTGCTTGAATGCGGGCAGGAGTTTGGTCTGACATTCAGAATAATTCTAAATCTATTTTATTTACTGTGTACTTATGACCATAGGCTAATGTAATTAAAACACATATAATAAAAATATAGTTGATAACATTTACATTTAAATAGAGCACAAATGTACACTTTTGGGATTAAAAATAAAGTGTCGAAATAGAAACATGGATGGTGGTCATCGTCGGACTTGGATATACTAGAAGTTTAGAAGGAAGACTTCTGCCAGCATGTCTGTAAACTATCTTGCAAATAGCTATATTTATATTCCATATAAATGACAACTTCTGTACAAACGAAGACATGGATACTTTATATGATAGATGACAACCGTGAGATAAGTACGTGTCATACTTGAAGAAAGATCCAAGATCTTCCTACACGATATTTGTCTGCATTCAAGTCACAACTTTGGATGATGTCAGATAGTCGTTATTATGACCACTTTCTTATGGAACAGTATCCTAAAAGAGTGACACATATATCTATGTACCTTCTTGAGTATATTGACATCGCAAAGCTATGGTTTTGGTTACATCTTAAAATAGATTCACCGTCGATGCTTGAGCTTCTTGCCTGGTCTCATTTGGATTAAAACGGCAAAAAACTGAAAACATTTAAAGAAAAGAGTATCCCATTATTTTTTGGTTAACAAAATTTCTGTCTTTCTGTATTATTCATATTCTGAATTGAGATCTTCAACTTCCACACAGTTTCCTCCGGGAAGAGAATCATTATATTTAAAAGCACAAGCGTACATGAAAACAGGATATATTATATAATATAATATATTGATATTATTACGAGAAACTGATATATAAAAACAAACCAAGAAAGAACATTATAATCAAATGTAGTCAACCTACACAATTTGGAGTACATTTCTTTCTTTCTTCCTTTACATACTTTCCTTTCAGAAAGGGAAGAAGAGGAGATCTCTTGAAAAAAAGGGTTGCATTCGCATCTTTTGTTAAAGCCTGATGAAATGTTTTGAGATAAATTTCATACATTATTGCAAGAATAAATAGGAAAGACCAACAAGGATGATTATCTGGGCTTAGTAAATCAAATTTACTATTATGTAATGTTTACGGTTACACGGAAACATAGGAAACTCTAGTAGATTTCTAGAATGATAATATGTGGTTATTGAATCCTTTTCTTTCCTTTGATAAAAAGGAGGAGAAGGCGTATGTATGCATGCCTGTATTCATTTCTCTCTCTCTCTCTGTTGAATGCTTGCTTCTACTTTGTCCAGGAACTGACGACAGAATACAATATGCCTTGGTTTTTTTGGTTCAAAGAGTTTTTACGTGTTTTATCATCACAGGAAGAAGTTTTGAAATGGAAGTAAGTGGTAGTGGTGGTGGTGATGGTATGGTATATTATGCTCCATAATACTACTATGTGTCCATAAAAGAGATTAAACAAACTAGAATGGAGACGTCAACTGTTACCCACCAAAATCAGAGAGAATCTGACATAAACATGATGAAGACTGCTTCAAGTTTCACATATATTTATCTCGGTTTTTGGTAGGACTATATAATACCCTTTGTTTTTCAAACTACAAAATATATTATTATCAGGAGTAGTGCCCTCCTAGTTCCAGCAGATTACTTTCATTAAAAAAGTTTTTATATTTATATTTTCTACTTGAATAAAACAAGATGGCTAGACAGGCTGGATTGGATTTGGATGTAATAGTACCTTTTTGTAAAAATTTCAAACGGTTACTCATTCTCCTTCTCATCTCATCATCATCCCATTTGTGTAATAAAAAAACATTAAACAAAAATCCAATTGAATAGTATATAATGCTGTTTATTCAAAAAAAGCATATTGTAACACACTCCATATCCACAAAATAAATACAACATACAAACTCCGTGTTTAATTTAGACCACTCATTTGTGCAATACTGTGAAACATCCACTTTTTACTTTTGATTAATGAGCTCAAGTGCGTGCTGCTCTATTGTGGCAATCGGTAAACCAAAATCATAGATGATGGTGATGTGATTGTGATTGAAAGGATCTAAAAAAAATCATCATCATCATCATTTCCCATTTGAATACTGGATGAAAAATCAAATCACATGAATACAAATGTACATGCAGCATGCATCATGCCCATTTTCATTTTGAGGTTGAGTATATTATGGTGTGCCCTACATTTCACAATTGAATGAGTGGATTGGATATAGTATGCAAGAGTGGACTCTGGATAAAGGCTCTATCTCAATGAACAAACATTATATTATTCTCATCTATTTTCCTAACGGCTCATCTAACAATTATGTACTAATGTTCGACTACATAGTAATATTACCTCTTTTTTTACTCTTGCAATAAAAATGGGGAAAGCTCACAAAAACAAGAGAGACTGTTGAAGTTGTGTTGAAGGGACAACAATGGAACTTCTATAACATGTTCATTGTCAAATTGAGAGAATGAGACACAATGAGAAAAACATGGTGAAGCACAATGTCTGACAACTGGGAACTGTCCGGCGTCTACCCATGCTCATTATCATCATTGTTTTCGACCCATTCAAAAAATTCAAAGAAAGCGTATGCTCATACATACAATTTTAGGTGTGTCCCGCTGAGCCATGAGTTGGTTCATATAATAATGATGGTTGCTTTTCGGGTAAAAAGTTGATACTTGGGTTGGCTTAGCTTGGTTTAAAAAAATCAAAATGTGACCAACTGGATTCCATTTTTTATAGCTCCAATCCAACTTTGTGGATATGAAGTATTCAATTAATTTTTACAGTTGAAGTAAAATTGACAAATTTTAAATGTAAATACAGCATATTTAGGAACTTTTTAACTCATGCAAAAGTTTTGTATATAAAGTTAATCTAAAGCCATTTGAATTAAATTTTCGGGGGTACTAGATCATTCTTGCAAACTAGTGCTATTTATTCCATTTTGCTAAAACCTATTTTCCTATTCATATTTAACATCAAATATAAATGCTAGTGTGCGATTTATTTACCTATCTGCATTGATATAATAAATTCATTCTCGAAAAATGTTTTAAAGGTAAGTATATGAAACAAATAAAACCGATGAAACATATTAGCATGGTAAAAGAGCCGAAACGTTTGCAACACTTTTTTGTACTGTAACAAAAGCTGTGAAAGAGTTTCAACAATTTTTTTCTCTTTCCATTTCAACGGATGAAGCTAGGAACCTCCCTAAAGCGGAGCAGCTAACCGCCTCCAAAACTTGTAGTGCCCAACCATCACTTTTCTAGGAGGCTCGGCAATACCAAACAAATAGGATGCACGCTGTATGTATACAACATAATCTAAGTTATTTACAGGAGCAGCAGCGGAGAGAAGAGAGAATCCTGTGTCTCCTTTCTCTTCTTGTTTCTCACTGTGTCCTTACGCTACACTACCTTTAAATACCACAAACAGTGGTGGTAGCAGACTGCTGCTGCTGCTGATTCTAAGCATCAGCATCCACTATTCCACTGCCACCCTATGTCAAGGAATACGTAGTGCGATACTGCATCATGCTACAACTCTGCTAATAGTTTCCATCCTGTATTATCATCTCCAACCTTTTTTATAGAATCAACATCAAATATAAAATGTACATTTATGATACATCATCACACACACTAAACTCTTGTAGCAGGCAATGTTTCCATATTCACAATCTGGGATGATGCTGTGTGGCTGTGACTATGATGATGATCTGCATGGCTTTTGCCATCTGATCTTTTGGGTCCCACTCAATTTGGTACTTTCCCTTGCTTTAATAATCATTCTAGCATTGGAGAGCAGAGTATATAATTGTTTAGTTGGTTGATACCTCAACAAAACTCAACTGTCGAGTTTATGGCTTAATCATTCCACTGTGCACAAACGTTGCAGCTTGATCTAAGGAATTTTTTATATTTTAAAAAAGTTGAATTGTTGAGCAAGTGATGTGACTCTATAATATTACAACAAAGTTTAATAAACTATCGCAGACATAGATACTAATACTAAGTTTTAACTGAAATAGAAAGTTATTGTGAAATAGCCAGTTTAATTGTCAGTAAAATAAAGACAATAAATTGTACACTAACAAAATGTTCAAGGAATGAATATATGTAATAGTGTTGTTGATATCAGTGGACAAGACGCTTTATCTCTAATGGCTCAACACCCGGTTCTCGGTGCCCTTCCTCCAGCATTTTTCCTTCGGGCTGCGGAGAGATATCAAAGAACCCCAAAATGTGCCCGTTGTCGAAATCACGGGGTTGTGTCTGCCCTAAAAGGACACAAAAGATACTGTCGCTGGCGTGATTGCTCATGTGCCAAATGCAATCTTATAGCTGAAAGGCAACGTGTAATGGCAGCTCAGGTAGGCATAAATTGTAGATTACCTTTTTTCTTTTTTTTATAGAAAATAATGTCTGCTGATGTTAATATGGTGGACAGATCCGTAGAGGAAATGATATAAACAGTTTGGAAAAATCTCCGGTATCGAAACATTAAAAAAGCAGTATGCTACATTTTCGTTGTTTCAGGTTGCCCTGAGGAGGCAACAAGCACAGGAAGAAAATGAAGCTCGTGAACTTGGTCTTTTGTATAATGCAACAAATTCACCACCATCATCATCAGCAGTTGCTCCTCTGTCACCCAATTCCACGTCACCCCAAGAACCAGCAGCTTCATCTGTGCCACCGATGTATGGTGTGCCAAATGGACTTCAAGCACTTCAAGCATTAACTTCTGGAAATAATGGAAGATCTCAAGGTACAGATTCATCATCTCCTATTGCATCATCCCATTTCAACCCTACTTCCTCAGACCAACTCCATGACTCACCTAGTCCCAGTAAGTTTTCATTCAACTCTTCTTTTTTTATTCAACTCAATCAATTTGATATACTTGAAGTTCCGTATCAGATTTCTGTTTTGGGTCTTTTTACTTTTGATTCAATAAATTTTGCATCAGATACGCTTTAGTTTCAGACTCAAGTAGTAGCTCGTGTCGATTGTGATGCAAAACCGCATAAATGCAATTAAATACAGTAACCTTGTATAAAAATGGCTTTTATTTACCCTTTCTCTGCTGTAAAAATACCATATTGTCCACCCCTTTCAAGTTTATTGCAACTGAATCCACTTTATGCACCAATGCTGGTTATAGATATCATTGGTATGAAAGCAATAAATGCGTTGGATCATATAACAGTTAATTAATTCGATTCGCCAGACGGGAATTTTTACTTGCGTGTTGTGTCAGAACGAAAAATGCATCGACAGAATGGAAAATTTATCCACAGGAAAGCGCCAAAAATTGGATCTGATCACATTGAGATTTAATAAAAATCCTGATAATTTTACAGAGACAAGAAAATGTCTCAAGAAAGTAAAAACATTCATTATGGCACTGATAACTTAACATAAATTGTTTTCGACTGATACTTAAATATTTTTTAACCTGCAAATTATATTTTAATAGTGGGGCAATATGAAACGCTTGCTTGAGTGTGTTAGTAAAATTAGAAAATTAGGCATAATGTAATACAATGGAACGTATGACGCTCAACTCAATACGAGGATGAGTTCCTGTACATAAAGTAGCTTAAAGGTATACTCCGATTTGATGAAACTTGCTTGAAGGCAAATATATTACCATATACTTACTTATCCACATCACACTTACCAGTGTTATGTACATGATACGATTAATATAAAGTAGTGAATAGTGATATCAAGAAACGAGCTCTAATTTCCGTTTATCAGTCACATTTTCCTTTCACGCTTCAAAAACAATTGAGAACAAGAAAGCAATTACTTGACACAAAAAAAACTTATCCAGTTACGAAACCTAGCGTAATATATAGGATCTCAAACTAAAATCAGTGTTGGTTTATTTGCCCACAGGATAATATTCATATGTACTTTCTTTTTTACAACATTTTGATATGAGAATGTACTCCATTACAGTACAAAAATTATTTTCTACCGGAAATCCTTCAAGTGATTGATTAATTCAGACTTCCTTTGTACTTTCTTTCATCTCTCATTCCCGTCCGATAAAAGTTTCAAGATTTTTTTCCTTTTTTCTTAGCCTCGCTTCTTCATCCAAAGTTATCAAAATTGAATGGAGAAAGCAAACAAATCAGCCAGTGGCATCAACAAGTTAGCTATCATATCATCTCTTCGCTTCATGCTTTTTTTTATGGAAAGAAAGTGCAATTTATTATTTTGTAGTTTGCCTGTAGCTCTATTACTATTGTCATGCATTGTATAATACACACACTATTAGTTTGGTATCCAATCAAAGCGTAGGCGAGAGGATAGAGAGAAAAAAATCATAAGTGTGAATACAATGCGTAACTCTAATTCGAGCCCATTTCCTGAAGAGCGCCTTTTCTTATTCCGCTCGCTTCTTTGTAAAATTACTGATGATGAGACGACGGCTACCTAGTAGTAGTAGTAATATGCAAACGCCAAATGCAGACACTGACATAAAAGACCAAAAAGCAGCAGCAGCATTATTGGGAGCAGAGCTCGAAGTTGATAGAAAGCGTGTGAGAAAAAAATGGTTGGCTGATGCTGCGTCAAAATGGAAAGATATATATCTCAACATTTCACTCTAATATCAATATCACACTCGCACTTCATCACATTCAGCTACCCGACTGCAACTGGTGAAAATCTGTAGCAATAATATTTCCAATATAAAATGATACCCTATGAATTCCTCTTATAATAACAATAGACGCTCATGCTCATTGTCAAAAAATGGATATGACTTGGCGAGTGAAAGCAGTGGTGTAGCCAACTAGATTCAAACAAGCTATAGATTTTTATGAAACTTTTAATTTTAATATTAAAATAATTATTCTTTGTTAAAAAATGCCCCTACAGCATTGAAAATCAATGTCGTAAATTTTTCTTATTGTTGGTATTTGGTATACAAACCAAAAACTGAATCATCCTTAATGTAAACAATTGATTGGATAGAGGTGATGGGCCACTACACAACATCCCCATTGGATTGATAATAATGGTTACTGGTGAATGGTTAGTGAATGTATGCGTGTGTGTGGCCCACTTGACTTTAACAACATTTATTATTCCCTTGGTTTAGAGTGGTAACCGAACCGCAGCGGAGGAAAGTACTTGACAGGAAAACACTTTACCACACCACACACCATATAACTATCCTCGTCGTCAAGATTTTTTTTGAATCATCATACTTGAATATATCCAGGAACAGGAACGTGTTCATATTGTACATCCATAGGCTCGCATTTACTAAAGTTATAGATATAAGGAGCAAAGAAAAGAAATAGATGAGGCTGAGTGAGATCACGATAATGATGTGATACTATGAAAAAACAGAATGAAAACTTATTAATTCTTGACTTCATATTTTCTCTTCATCTTATATTTTTCGTGTTGAAAAGGGCAAGTTACAGTAGTTGAGTAAAGTGGAACGCGTCAAGACCAATCAACAACCCTCAGGTTTTTTGTTGTTGTCCTTGCTCTCTTCTCATGTTTTGTTGCCTCTGAGAGAGTTGATGGTGGTGGTGGTAACTGGCAACTTGGAAGATATATAGTAGGAAAGAAGAAGAAGTAACTTTACTTTTTTCTATCTCTTTTTTTTATCCTGCCCCCGTTGAGATTAAAATACACTTTACTTTTAACAAGGAAGAATGACTTGAATCTTTTTCTTCTTTTTGTAAACACAGTTTTTCTTTTGTTGAATTTTCCGAGAGAAAATTGCCCTATTCATTTCTTACGCTCATTCATGGGTGGAGAGAGAGAGAGAGAGGAGGAAAGAGACATTTTCTATCTCTGGTTCTGAAGGATGACAGACATTTCCCTGGTAGAGTGTGTGGTGCAGAGAAAAAGAGAATTATAAACTGTTAAAATTCAATTTTCTACAAGTATGATCTTGCAAATTAAAATCTAGCCATTTTTGTATAACCAATTGGAAACACAAAGGCCAGGAAAGGATAGCAATATAATAGCAGATCCCAAAATATGTATGTATTGATTTAATGAGGGACCAAATTTCTCAATTAAGTAGGACAACCAAGAGGAAATGACGACTTAACTTCTTTGAACGAGAAAGGAACAGTATAGGAATTGAATTTTGTTAGAAAATATCAAATTTCCAAAAAATTAGGACAACGTATTATGTGCCTCATTATCTAATATATCGTTACAATTTACACATTCATGAAATTTGATGATTTACTCTCAGAAAAGTGTTCGCATAAGCACCAAAACCAAGCCACCAATTAGGAACCTTTTTTCCCTTCCCTTTCCTCACCACTCAGCTTTGGCTACATTCAATCTGACATTTCAACAAGTTACATGATATTTTACCACCCCAAATATCAGCATTAAATAAAATTCTTTATGCAGAATTGAATTGAGATAATGAAACAAAATCATTCAAAGAGCTGAAGGTATGAGTCCATGAAAAATGGATTTATTTTGAGCAAAAACATACATAAAAATTCATTCAAAACATTTCAATTCTTTTAGTTAATCCTCCAGCATACAATATTATTTACCAACCTGGAGTGGATTCGTTTGGTTGTGTTGGGTTTGATAATTTTTGCATTGCTCTGCATTTAGGGAGAAAAATCCTTGAATGATGATTATTATTATTATGATGAATAGTAGCAGTATGAAAAGCCCTTGTAACAACACTACACACTGTTTTCATTATGTTTCAAAAAGTAATACATGTAATGTTCATGAATGGTGGTGGAACAGTTTACACATTTTTATACATTGAATCTATTGAATAGAAATAGAATCCACTTGAAGTATTAATAATATCAAAACACAACATTCAACATTTACATCACTTCATCTCACTCACAAATAGAAAAGTGATGGATGCACACAACACTAAACGCAACGATAGGGAAAGAAGTCACAAGTACTTACGCATTCATATATTTTTATACCAAAACCAAACCAAACAAAATCAAGTACACCCATCCATGCTTCATCATCACATAGCCAAGTCAATACTGTTCCAATAACTCAGGTCAGCAGCTAGGTGATGGGATGGATGGATGCCTATTGAGAACGGATTAAATGTTAAAACTTGAGAGCTCTTCAAGCTGCATATTACGAAGGAAAAAGGACTCTCCTCCTTTAGGCTGGGGGTTCTTGCATAACTTTTGGATACGTTAGAACATTTCTTTATTTTCGTTCCATCATCATCACATCACCTCTTCAAAAATATCATAAACAACAAATAATCACGCGTTACTATTCAGCCTTTACAGCGATCCATTATATTTTTAACAGGCTTTAAGAAAATTTCTAGTTCTTAAAATTCAGATTAATATGCAAAATACAACCAAGACAAGGCAAGACTTGAGAAATACGGACGTGTTTATCGTTTGAAAATGTCTGGATTTTCTATTTTCTTCTGCAACCTTTTTTTTTACTTTGCCTTTGTGTCTTATGCTGGAAATACGAGAGAACCTGCCTCTCTTGACTTTTGTCTGTATTCAAATAAGATTATGTGTCATCTGAAGAATAAGAAAGGTATTACAATTTGGAGTTGGTTGGAGCAAAAGTACAGTGACAAAAAGTAATGTAATGTACATGATAATCGTTCCCGAAACTCTAGAAATGGAGGGAAAAAACAGAGCAGACTAGTAGCGAAAAGGGGAAAAAGAGACGGGAAAAAGTTAATAAAGAAATACCAAGAATTTCTTTGCGTGTGATAACAATATCATGGTCCCATTGAGTTGCAAAGATATTTTCTCTTGTTTCTTACTGTTGAATACACTACTTACTCCTTGTGTTTAGTGCTTTTATTATCTTTCTCCTCTCCACTTTCTTGATATCTAACTTACTTACTTTTCTTTTGACTCCCATTGTCATCATCAGCATATTGTATATATTTAACTTGTAAAGGAACTGTTATCCACCGAAGGAGTTTAGTTGTGTTGATGTTTAAGAGAAGTTGTCTTTTGTATCATGTGCAAGAGAGTACGTACACTGTGCTTATATACATCCATATAAACAGGATACTGGAGAACCTCTAGCTTTGTATAGAAACAAGGAAATTTCAGTGTTATTGCTTTTTATAAAGTGTTAAAAAGCCGTGAATGAATACATATTTTGATGTTGATTGTACTCGTACTTATAAAGCAGCCCTCATATACGGGAAACTTATGAGGAAATCATAATGAAATTTTGTCCATATGTAGCTCGCATCAGGCTCTCTCTCATCCGCACAGTTGTGACTACGAGACTACAGTTTCTCTGAAAAGACATATTCTTTTAATTCGGCATATCATCATCATCATCTCTTCTTGACACAATATTGAAGCCCGTAATATCTAGTATTATGGGATAAGCAAAGTACTATATATATGGTAAAAGGACACGTATCATCATGCTACAAGCACATGATAAACTAGAACATTTGATCAACAACTTGAAAATGTTCTTCTTTTCTATCTCTCTCTCTCTCTCTCTCTCTTTCGTATTCTTGCTTTGTCGTTTCATCAACGTCATTATTACACTCTCTAGCTTTTTATTCACAGTTTATTGAAAGCGGAAAGCGTTGAAAGTAAGGTTGAGTTAGCAGTTGTTGAGTATCACAAAATAGTGTAAAAAGATGATATGTGTTTTAGTCGGTACACAAGAAGAGTGAAAACAATTTTGTATTACATCCTTTTCACAATCCTTTCACGTTTTTCAACAAGACTTTTCAAGAGTTTTGCCGACAATAACCATCTTTTCTTAGGATCTTTTGCGTCTTGTGTTTCCTGTATATCTTTATTTCGTCTCAAATAAGACCCTTATGGAGAGAGTAGTGTATTGTAGCAGAGGGAACTGGTTGGAGACTTGTTTTCGAAAAACAAGAAATGAAATGAAATCAAAGGGAGCGGCTGTGCGTGTATAGTTGAGCTCGTACAATATGCTATATAGATATGATATGATTTTTGTTGTTGTATTGTTTTGCTTTGAAAACAGTCAGAATTTAAAATTATTAAACTAGAAGTTGATATCATTCATTCACAGTTTGCATGAATCAAAGGTAAACTCACAAGAAGTTGCTGTGTTTGAAGGAACCATATTATGCACAAAGATATTTTGTACGAGCCCTACTTATTTTTCTAATTGTATTGTTGATCTACTTTCCAACTTTTGCAAGACATCCGTATCCAGAGACTATATTATAAGCAAATGGTTTGAAAAGTGAATGATTTATTAATGGGACCAGCTTTCAGCAAGTTGATAAAGTTTGCACAAAATGTTTTGATTTCAAACCCGAATTGTTTCCCTTTGATTTATGACTAAAATTATTGTTTGCATTATCTTCAGACACACCAAAAACAGTTGATCTTCTTTACATTTACTCATTTCATAATGGATGATTAACACATCATTTTCAGTGAGTGTGAGGAGTCTCCTCTTTTATTTCTACTGGCTTATGCTTATTTGAATAATGGAAAGTCATAAAAAGTATAAACTGTATTCAAAAGTTATATTTCCGCTTCATAAATTTCTCTCAATTCAAATTCACTTGGTCTAAAACTAAAACAATTATCAAGTTGAATGGGAAATATAAGAAGATAATATTAATGGGGGTAATTGCCAAGTGTAAACTTTGTATCGTATCATATCATATCTGCAACATGATTGTGCAATGCATCGCATCGTGATGTGATCGTGTGGCCTCGGTTAGAATTGGTATTATTCACATTCACACTCGCATTTACTCATTGTCCTCAACTATTATGTGCATTATTAGGTCATTCAACGATCACAAAGGATTTTGAATCGTTTCTGACAGTTTTCCCATTTCTCAAAATTTATCGCTTTTCCAGCTCCACCTCAATCCTTTGTCCCTTAAAAGTTTCAATAATTTGACACATTGAGAAAGTGTTAAACACCAGACCAGATCAGCAGACTTGTTTCAAGTTCCCCCATTGATGCTGCAACTGTTTTGTTCTTTCCTTTTCCAACCCAGTCCTTTTATGGTATATGTATGCCACACTCCCGAAGAGTACTTATGATACAATGTCTAGCAAACGTCGCATATTATCTATAATAATCGGCATTAAAGATTACATTTTAGTAATACTTTTGGAGTTGAGTCTCACATTTCATTACGCCGAAAGTTTCATATTACGACAATATTAAGTAATAAGTACATTTCTTTCCAAGCATCATTCGAAATAGCAGGTCGTATAATTTGATGCTTACCCTGAATATAAATGAGAGTAGAAGTACGTGAAAGAATGTCCACTAAGCAGATCACAAGAATGCCAATATGGTGACGAAATGTGAGTGCGTGCTTTGGAATATAGAATACATGTTATCAACTCATCGTATTAGTATTAAACAACCACCAAGAAAGATCAGAAAATGTTACAGTTGATCATCCTTGCAATTGAAAAAGGTGACATTTTTTTCATAATCACATTTGGAAGGGTGAGACATTTTATTATTTCTTTATTGCGTGGGTGTTTCCCTTCGTACGACCCTTTATTATTATGGATCGCTACATACTACACAATCCATGATACAATCAAATCACCAGCACCTTTCATAAATGATACTTAATATAAATCGGATTGCTTTTCAAAGTTCATTTTTGTAAGACACACTTTTGTATGGAAACGGAAGGGGTGGTTTCGTAACATCAATCACGGAACAATTTGTTGTGTTGTGCTGTGCACCCAGACAAATTATATGGGTATATGGGAAAGAAGACTTAATCTTTTAGAACTTTGGAGCTTAATCAATGTGTTTGGCGTGGCAAATGACATTTTGAAAAGACTGTGTTTTAATACAGTTGAGTAAATTTAAGTGTTATAATTTGATGTAATTTACAAGTAATATACTAGATTGAGTAGTAGAGTATATTATACTTATGGATACAAGATTCTCTCTCTTTCTCTCTCTCTGCCTTCTGCTACACTCTTCCATCCGATTAACTTTTTGGCACTTGCATGCTTAGGTGACTCGATCACAAACTGCTTCCAGCTAGTATTTCAACTTTTCAAGTGTTGAGAGAGAAGTGTTACTGAATTTGACTTGCACTCTTTCTAAAAAGTGTTGGTTATAAAATGTACACAATTAGCAAATTAATTATCCTTGGGGGGCACTTCTTCACTTGACACAAAACCACTTTATACCATTAGCCCATGCACCAATGACTCCTGACTTCACACAACACAACATCGCTTCTTTGGTGGATTGGTGTGTGGTGATTATCCAGCCATGAATGGTAATTTGTAGCTGGCATCTAAAACTCAAACAAACAGTTTACTAGAAAACATTTTTTGGCTCTTTGAGCTGTAAAGGACTGAAAATGGTAAGAGAACCAACTAAGGCACATGAAAATATATACATACAATCGAATCTATGATCAAACACTTATTTGTTTTCTAAACTGTGTATTCAACTAACCTTTCTTTTTCACCTCGCAAAGACTTTTGCAAGTGTTTAGATAAAGACGAAAGGAGAGAGAGAGCAAACGATTTGATCATTATATCACATATACGTGACTGCTTTTTCACAATAAAATTACGTGGCTCTAAAAAATGAATGAATATACATTGTGTATATATTATAATACATGAGAGTAAAAATTAATGGCCAACTTGGAGTACTAAATCCCAAGTTTATAAAATTCAATTTAATCGGAAAATAAATACAAGAATGTGCCAACTGTACTTTTCTCTAGATCCCAAAAGTGTAAACCACGATATGCGATACCATGTATTTAGAATACCTTCCTATTTCATTTCTTTATTATCCTCATAGCCCAAGTGAACTGTAATATTTTACAAAAGTTTATATATGGCATTTGATCCCGAATGTAATTTACTTGGAACAGAAACTTGAGCACACAAGTACAGATTATGTAGCGGACGGGAAAAGTGAAATTATATCTCTAATTTTTTCTCTTTCTTTCCCTACCATTTCCAGTATTTATATACATATTAACTGTGAAACGTCTCTTGTTAGTTGCTCTTTTTCTTCTCTTTCTCTCTCTCTCTCTTTAATGGAAAAAGCTTAGAAATGAGGGTTTAATGGTGTGTGTGTGTGCCACGTACAGCAAACGAGGAAACGAATCATTTCCATATTATCATCTTTTTTCCTGGTGTGACCTGCTAAATTAATATGCACGGAAATATGCTCCCGGCTTACTCGACTGAAATGTAGTGACTTGAAATGAGAAGGGTAGAGAGTTTCAGAGTACTAAACACCACCACCACCGCCAATAGTTGGGTTGCGTCAAAGGAATTTTTCTAATTTTCCTTCTTTTTTTTCATCTTTTCTCTCCGTATTTACTAAAAAACACACATATGCAAAACGTAGTAATATTAAATTTACACGGATGAGTAGCTCCCTGGCTCAGAATAGTAATGACTGGAGGACTCGAAAAAAAATAAAAACTTGTGCATACAAAAGGGAAGGGAACATGATATATATTAAACATTATACTTTTATGTTGAATAATCAAGATTGTGGCAAAGTGTTCAGTTTTTTAACTCTCAAAATATACATATAATGAAGTGCCGAGTTTGAAGTCATTATATTTGGTGGGGCTAAGTCATAATATTCATCTAGTGTACTCAAGGTAGTGGAATTTTTTAATTTCATCGTATTTCATCATCATGATTTAAAACCACTGCCTTTTCTGGGTGACAGTTACCTCTCAATTCATGCAAGGGGTGATGATAATAAAGCCGTTATTTATACATGTCAAATTATTATTTCTCATCAACAAGATCTAATAAACTTTGGGTGAGTCGCCCATGAAGAAATTATCTTAAGTTTTAGATGATGAAGTGTGGTTGTGTGCCAGTCAATAAGCTAAAGTTATCAACAACAAAAAATGTCCTTAAAGGATTATAACAGGTTCACTAAATTCAATCTAAAGGGATTTTATGACATCTTTATATGCATTGCATATATTATTAGCATATGCTGTTTATCTTCATCTAGAATTGTATGCAAGAGACAGCTTTCAGAAAAAAAATCTAATTATTCAACAAGATTATCAGCAGCAGGGTCGCTTTTGAATCCCTTTTTTAAACGTAAGCTAATACAGAATGATAGAAACAAATTATATTACCAACGAAGGGGGGACTTTACTTTGTACGTTTGTACATATCTCGCAATGTATGTAATTCAAGAATTTCATTTTCAACCCAAGAACCACGATTTTCATACTCGGTGCAATACTGGATGGATGAGTGAGGCGCAGAAGTAGCAATTCAGTGTTTGATTTGACACACACGAAACCAGATCCATATCTTCATGTCATCACATCACAAGGGATACAAAAGGGTTGACAAAGTAGCAGGCTCGCAAACACGGATTTATAACAAGATCCGCTCCCGTTTGTACCTGAAATATGCACGAAAGGTTATATACTAAATCGAGTATTCTATAAATATATACGTCACACAATAAAGAATGGATATTGTGTGAATTGTATTGTGTGCTCGTGAATTCAATTCAAATGCTAGAACGTATCAATAAAATATCACGCTAATATTAACTCTTTGAAATGGGATCATGCCGGTAGGATGAGGATGGAGAGAATAAGGGATCACAGGTTGCATGATAAAAATGTACATGATACAATGTTTGATATGCATCTTTCCATTCGCTTTGTACTTTTATATGAATCCCGATTCTGGTCTGTCCCTGGCCTGGTTGACGTTGCGTTGATAAAAAAGCATCCTTTATGAATAGAAGCTGGAAGATGAATAGGAAACTGGAACGCAGAAAGGTGTCTGAAAACATGTTTTCTGGGGTCTAATAAACGTTGCTTGCATTCTTTCCTAACATACATATTCGAATATTTAGTAGTTGAACAACGATATGACATGTATCATGTTGAGTCCCAAGTATTCACTCAAGTTAATAGAAAAGTGTCACATGTGTGTTTTCACTATATAATTTTCAACACTTGTATTAAAAGTCGGAGTTTATCTGGTAATCCAATACCATCCTGTTATGTTACACTGATTCAATTTGGTCAGTCAAATAAATTTTGTATTCCCAATGCAATGCGATGACGATGACAGCAACAAAACATGATGTTGTAGTACAGACGTACAGATATATTATTTACTCGACGCGATATTCGCAATATGACAAAACTACACGTATCTTAAGTATAAGTACATAAACTGTTTGAATGTGACAACCCTTTTTTCATACCTCTCAGCGGGGTCCCTACTTTGAACAATGCTTTGCTTTTGACTCTTTTCAATCTCGGGTATGCATATTAGTTTAGTTTCATGAACGCAGTCTTCTTTACTTTTTTTGGTATTCCGAGTAGACAAAATTAAATTAAATTCGGGGGAAATTCTAATCCTCCTTATTATTAACCTTTTTCTTCTTCCTACTCGCATGCTCCAAAATTAGAATGGCCACTGAGAACTCGAGCTCTTTCATTTTGCAAATGAAAAATGTTTGTAATATCAAATTAGTTTTCTCATTTCATTTGTTTCCAGAATCAACAAAAAGGCAAAGATTGGACAGCGACGGAGACAACTCGGATGGGGATGAAACAACTGTAGCACCCGGCCAGTATATAAGCTCAACAGCTTCCAGTGGCGGAGAACATGGAGAACAGGTGGGTGGTTGCTATAAAGAGGATTATGATCACAGTCCCAGACGCACATCCTCCCAAAGCCCTGATCCAGACAGGGCTTTGGACATGCAAACAAATAAGGATCGTCGGCATCACCAAAATCGAAGTAATGAAAGTTTGTCACCAACAAATTACTCCATCAAAAACATGGTGTCATCTCTAGATGCAAGTAATCATTTGAGCACTTCACTCCCTGAAAATGAGCCATCATCCCGAAACTCCGAAAAGGAAGCGTCGTCTGCTCACGACAATGATCTTGAAAGAAGTAGTAGTAATAGTGGTGGGTTAATAAAAAAGGAGCGTAAATCCAGTTTATCTGAGAATGAGCAAGAAGAAAGCGACAATAATCAGCGAAACAGCAAAGATCACTACTTGAAAGCTTTGGCAGCAGAAGGTTTGAGGGTAGGGCGACACGTTAGCCGGATGCTAAAAACCCCAACGCATACTGCAAAGCATCATCATCATCATTTGCATTCTCACCACCAAAACCATCATCAAAGTAATCAGTATGGGAATAACAATAATAACAATAATAATAATGTTCATCATTCTACACCAACTTCTAATCGAGGGAGACGAGCAGCAGCAGCACTGATGCTGGAACGTCAAAGCCAGCAGCAACAACTTAGTCCCCCATCCTCACCAGCCGTGGATACCCTTCTTCGCGTATTTCCCACGAAGAGGAGATGTGACATTGACGCAGCTCTCAGTAAATCCGGTGGAGATGTGCTGAAAGCCATTGAGGTTTTACTTGTGGCTGGTGAAGTAGAAAATCATTTATTTCTTCAACATCATCATCAACAACAGCAACAACAACAACATACTCATCATCAACAGCAACAACTTCATCAGCAGTTAACACAACTCCATGCACAAAATCCTTTGGCAGTTACTCAGCTCCTTCAGCATCATCATCAGCAGCAGCAACAGCAATCTCAGTTTCATCATCGCTCAAGTGGCGGTGGAAATGGTGGCAGGTCTTTATCATCTTGCTTTCCTCCAACAGTTTCTCCCAGTGGAGACTTTATTCACCGATCTGGAGGCCCGGTTGATTTGGCCATTGACCCAGAAAAATTAATTGAGCATGCGTTTGAAAAGGGTCATTTTACGCCACTGAAATCAAATGCTAACAATAACAACAATCAATTTAGTCATCATCCCTTTCTCAACAGTAATAGTGGTAACAGTATAAACCATTTACAAAATCAACAGCATAGCCCATCTGAAAGATTACCGAGTCCGAGTGGGAGTGAAAGCCCATCTTCAGCTTTCTCATTTTTTGCTCCATACACTGCGGCTGCGGCGGCTGCCGCCGCAGCAGCAGCAAGGTTTAATCCTAATCATGCAAGAAGGTTCATCCCTTCTTTGCTTCCTTATTCGATACCAGGACTCCCAAGACCGGGTGACTTTTATCCTGGTGCAAGTCCTTTGGTTACAGCTGCCACAGCAGCAGCAATGTCTTCAGCAGCCGTTGCATTAGACCTAGGTAATCATGAGCATAGAAATAATAATAATAATAACTATGGGGGAAATAATAATCATAATTCCGGTAGTGTACCGGCTGGTAGTGGAAGTAATGGGAGTTTGCATACAAGTCCCGAAACACCTGGCTCCGGTGGATCTCATTTAGAAGGGAATTCTGGTAATGTTGCTGAACGAGAGGGTAATGCCACACCTCCTACTTCTTGCTCGGGTTCTGATAGGGCATCCTACTCGGAATAACTAGCATGTAGAAGAAAGGAGAAATAACTTGTAGTTACATCGTAGCGAAAGAGAGTTGATACTTTCTTTCTTTTCTGAGGAAGAAATACACTGTTGCATATACTATTGTACATATAAAGTTATTGTTACCAATGATAGTGACGCTTTCACACATGAAGAGTTGTGTATGGTTCTCTGCTGCTTGAATGTGTTGGTATGAAGGGAGAGCAGAATGCGTTTTACAATGGAAAAAATGCAAGCAACTCCCTTATTTCCGTAACTGCTTCAGTGCTTCAGAGTTTGTGCTTGAACTAGAATACAGTTGGTTTGGTAGTAAAAGTTTTGAGAAACCCTTCATGTTTTTAACTTATGTCGATGTAATTCCTGGAGGGTGTAATATCATATAATATTGAGAAAATGAGAAGGATATATTAGAGAAGCTGTACATAATTGTTCCAAATCAAAGCCCAAGTTTTCCCATATTATGCTTCATACGTTCCGCATCAGGTTACATACTCGTTATACTGAGTAAACTAAGTTAGTCTCTGTTAGAGTAGGTAGCAGAACAAGTAGCTGTAGGGAAGATTAATTCGATAATTTGTAAAATTAATTAGAATTGTTGTTGTTAATAATAATATGATAATACTCATATTATGCAAATTGTATGTATTTATATAAGGTGCATTTTATTGAAGGTAAATTATACACATACCGCAAAAAAAACGGCTATGTTAATGTATTAATATTAATTGATAATTACAATGCAATGCAGTATGGTAAAAACAATGAAATTAAGATGTTCAAGTCATGTACTAGGGAATAAGATTTATAGCTAAATAGACAAATTACCTAGGATGTTGTAAATTAATATGTCGACAGTGTGCACCCATTTAAAAATTATGACCTATCGTAGATTTATGTATAAACATGAACCTTTTGAATTTTCAGCAACTATATAAATTATTAAGGCTTTTACTAAATTTCGTAATAGTTACATCCTCTGCCATTACAAGCCATGTTCGTTTACCGATGATGATGATGACCTTTCTGTATAAGGGCAGCTATATGTGCTCGTTTTCTGGTTTCTGCAATAATAAACTAAAGAATCTATAAAACTACAAAAAAACTCATTTTTCGTGTTTTAATTTTAATAGCATCATACAACAAACAAATCAAACAATCCGCTTTTCGTTAGCAGTTCTCACCTTTCATGAACGTGATAATTTATAAGTATGCTCATTAAAATGACTTCATCCACCAAATTCATAAATTTTTTCATGAAAATCAGATTGAACAAAATTAATGGCCAGTAAATAAATAATGGTTGCACAAGGAAGTATACCTGCCTACAAAATGAAGAGGAACAACTGATGTAGAACTGCTCCCAATTATTGAGTATCGTCATCTGGTAAGGTACATCATGAATATTGCATATTTGCGGAACTTACTTTTCTGATGCTATCGACCCTCAAGAAATCCAGATAAAAGTATTAAGAATACAGTAATAAAAAACCAATAAGTTACACAATGCTATGAGTTTATGTCCATTGTGTAAAAACCACATCTTAATACAATACGACGGCATTATTTCATCACTATGCAGCTGCAGGACATGGTGCACAGATTAAGTCATCACTCTCATTGAATCAGTAGCAAAAAATTTACTCGTTGAAGAAGCCGACGGTCAGTGACATCATAAACCAAAAATCATACATATCATAAGTTCGAATCGAATTCATGGGCCAAAAAATCACTCACACCTAATGTCCATGCATGGATATTAATTTAGCCTCAAATACTTTAATGATATGATGATCCACCTAAAAGCTTTCAGGATTTCAAAAGAAAATTGGCAATGACAAAAATGATTGCAAAATCAAACTATCACATTTTTATAGTATTTGAGCAGAAGTTTTATTAATTCAAATCTTCAAATTATGCCAAGCATGCAAAGAATGATTTATTACCAATGTTATGCATTGTTGTGCATGTGCATGCAACCTTTGCAGTTTATTCTCCTGCATTCTTTTTGTGCCTGTATGAGAACAGTCTGAAAAGGGACAGTGATGATGTTCTCAAATGATTTCAAAGCCAAGTTAAGGTTAGTAGATTTTAAGAGATAGTGAATCAAGTATTAAAGCCCATCAACAGATAATGATGTTTCCGTCACCCTACTTCCAATCCAAGCCAAGCCAATATATTCCTATTTTTAACAACACGTGCTTAAAGTACAATATTTAGAATTCTAGGACCAGTTCATTTAAATATGAAAATATATGCATGCATGAAATGAAGCCTCTGCTGCTCTACAAAATCCTTAAGCAGAAAACAATATACTGATGATGATGAATGTTTGCACACTTATCAAATGAACTAAGTATATTTATTCATCTACAATGGAGAGGCGACAATCAACTTTATCTCAGTTTGTGTTGTAGTTGTATTCAATTTTGAATTTGTATGCATCACCGTACCCTGAATTAAATCAGACACAATGCCAAACTGTGTATCAGACGCGACGGAGGTCTCAGTCTCACATTCGCATCGCTCATCTCTCTCTCTCTATCCAATACCGAAATTCATTTACATTTTCATAAAGTTACAAACCTCTTAGTGTCATGACCATTTGACATTTGAATAGCCACTGCTCGGATGAGTTCAACTATAAGTAGTAGAAAGGGGGAAAATCAAGACTACCACAACTTCAACTTGCTTCATTGTACAATACTAATAATACTTGTGTTGTGTGTGGTGGTGCTGTGGTGGTGTAGCTAAAACTTTGTTGACAAACGATACTACAGAGATAGAAAATTGGTTTATCAACAGGATCTCTCTCTCTCTCATACTCTTCAACAACTCATTCACACGATGATACACACAGGAACAGTATGTAAAATAGAGTTGTCAGATTAATTCTTTAAACTCTTTATTTCCTCAGGCTTATTATACATGCATGCCTGCTACAAAATAATGTCACTTTAATCCTTTCAAACAACAAAAGCAAAAGCCAGAAACATACACACACTGTGAATTGCTTAAAAGTTTACTGCATAATATGCTTCTGATTGGAGTTCCGCGTTGTTTGACTTGACTTGACGTGGTTTTGGTTTATATTCATAAAACAGAGAGATAGATAGAGATGCAGAATAATGTGCGGATGTGCTTGTAATTTCTCATATATGTACAAACTAAAAATAATCTTCATATAAGTTTATACACAGGCAGAAAATAATTTAGGTAACAATTCAATTTTTACACTGAGATGAATTTTCAAATACGGCAGTTGATGTATATCTTTCTGAATGAGTTTATAATTTGTTTGTATACACAAAGAGAATGAATGCAACGTAGTGTAATATACCGATTCATCCTTTGTGAACAAATAATATATAAAGTAAATTGTAAAATGTCTGGTCTCCTTTTCCGTCTTATAAACGTTGTGCGTGTGTGTTGTGTGTGGTTGAGCAGGATGCATGCAACCTTTCGAGATCAAGATTCATCATCATGATCATTGGCATCAGCATATGCCCGTCAGTTACAGAATGTCCTCCTAATGCCAAAGTACAATAATATACTTATTGATCGTTGAATAAATTAAAAATGATGATGGCCGAGTTTCATATATCAAATTTGAAGTTTTTTAATACTACTTTTGAGTCTTTTGAGTCGTAACGTACGTATGTATGTAATAAAATAAGAGTTTCAATTCAAACAAAAAAAAATTAGCTAACATATACAAAAAAAATACACTTTGACTACAGACACACGTAGTTTTGAAATAGAATATTATATGCTACATATACACATTTACATAAAGATTTACATTATGCACGTATAGTAGGTCAATACTAAATCTCATACACTTTATATTTCTTGAATCATGTACATTGTTAGTCTTTTAAAAAAATTGAAATAAATTATTCTGAATAACAAAAAATATCTGCACTGCAGCTAGCGATAATTGCTTTTAGTTCTTAGAGCATGAAATTATGTACACATGTAGTAGTCGTATTCTATACACGCAGATTTTATACAAGGTGACAATGTATTATTGGGAAAGGTATAGGTAAGTACTCTCTATTTCTACCGTATTACTACTACTACCGTTATAGAGGACATTATAAGATAATAATACTAGTTGAAATTATCTATCGGTAAACAATTTAAAACTTTCATTTAAAAATACAGACATATTTAACTTTACTACAAGTACTCCAAAAAGTGGCTAATAAAAATCACAAAAAATAGTGTACATAATAATAAAATATGTAGTTTTAGATTTAAGACCCGAGTTTACCATTTTTCTGTATACAAACTACAAAGTCTTTACAACTACTCTCTGGACTAGTGACTGTAGAAGATGGTGATGATGGTGATGTTTCTGCTGCCTTAGAGCTGACCATTTCCCCACAGATCAAAGACGCTTCCGTCTTGTGATTCATGATGTGACTCCCACTTATTCCATCCGACTGCGTTCCAACAACAGCACTACAATTTACTATCGTAACAGCTCCAGCAGCAGCAGCATGATCCATACCTGATGCATTGGTTACCATCAGTTGACTTCTCTGAATGAGACTTTGAAGCTCATCTTGAAAGTATTCCATGAAGCGAGATGCAAACACAGAATGATTTGGAACCGTCTCATCCACACAAATGGACATGGTAAGATGGTCCCCATAACTAATGAATCCTACAACTATGGCAGTTCGGTACTTGAGTGGTGGAAATAAGATGAGATTAGTCACTTCATCCCCATCAAAAAGGTGGATTCTCTCAGCGGGTCCGGGAACATTGGAGAAGCCCACGGTGGATCTTGCTGAAATGCCGACAAGCTTTTGCAAAGGGGAAATCATTATTCCGCAAAGATGAGCTATTAACGTGTTCACAGGTTTTGTAGGCGGTGGGTTAAAACTCTTTGTGTATTTATCACATTTTTCAAGACGAGCTCTGGAATTCGTGACTGAGGTAGGAATTGGAAGAAAATGGGAATAAAAATTGTTCAAAGGATGAAGGGTCCTGTACGGCAAGTCTGCGTAGGGTAGAATAGCCAAAACTCTTGCTGGTACGCGTGCCTTATAATCCCTAAATAATCTGGTGAATGCCGCTGTTATACATGAGGAAAGGAGGGCAGTGAATGCTGGCTTGGTTATCATTGTCCCCATTTTCAAGTCATTTTTATCCAAAGCATCTGCTGCTGATGATGATGAGGATGGTGTGGTTGGAACTCTGATTGCTTTAATTTGTTTCATGGACAGGGAGGAATTCCATCGGCAAGTCCCATTGTTTTTTACAAAAGATCCGTGAAAAAAATTCGTTTCTCGCAAAACGTAAATCATTTGACGAGAAAAGTAATGGGGAAACAAGAGGATTGTTTGAATCCAACGAAATGCTCTAGTTGCAAGTGGTTCTGATGAGCTAAAATAGTGACTGCTGAGAGAGGGTGATTTCCCCATCGGATCTATTGAGGGTTTGACAGGGTGATCAGCAAATGCATAACGGAACATTTGAACCCATGAAATCCCATCTCCATATGAGTGATGAATTGTGAATACTATCCCATATTCTGGTGGAGAAGAAGAAGAAGAGAGAGAGCTGCTACCGTTTTGTACTTTGTTTATATCTTTTTTTGTCACAATACGGAATCTCCATTGTGGGATTTCCTGGCTCATTCTCGTGGTTATACATTTTTCCATAACTTTTTGCATTCGTGCCTCCAAATCCTCATGCTCATCTTCAATTACTTCCATTGTAAAGTGGTTCTTTGCACAGAAACCTGAATCTTTTTTTAAACAGAAGAATAAAAACTTTTCCACTATGATCCATTTCAGCTTCTGATATGGCTCGTATTCCTCCCCACTCTGCTCTTGGATATATGCACCATTACTATCCTTGCGAACGCGGAGTCTTGTCTTAAAATTTAAAACTTTGGATTCAAAAGTTCTCACAATTTTCTCCAAGTTTGGAGTCCCTTTGCAAGTGAGACCAATCACAATATTTGAGCATGATGCACCAAACCCAGTCTCAACTGCCCACAACGCGTCGGCACCTCTTTCAATTAGTTTATAATGCTCACATTTCCCTTGTGAAGAATAGCATGTAGCAAAGATAAGTCTTACCACCAGTCTTAGTGTCCAGCTGAAGGCAGCTGCAAATAATACGTTGAAGAGCAAGGCAATGCCAAATATATAACAGAAAAACGCTATGAATAGCTCCAACACAAAGAAACCAATTTGGCAAAAGTAGCCCTTAACTTTCGTAATCTTACTGAACTTTTGACTCCCCTTTTCATCCAAAACTGTGACATGATTATTATTATTATTGGGATGTGTAGTTATGTCAATTTTTACATTTCCAAGGGGAGACAACTGTCTGATGCCCCCACATTTCAGAGATGAGCACGCATCCAAGTCCTTTATGGTAGGGCTTGGTGAAAATGTGAGTGATGGACTCATGGTTTAAATTCCCCGAAAAGTTTTGTAAATTAGAATATATCTTAGGTGGTGTTGCTTTGACTTTTTTGATGGCATTAATCACTTCACAAAAATAATGATTATTATGATGGTTTCCGACCACGGTTCTAAACAAAAGACTCGGCCCATTCATGAGCTATGGTCGGTTTGGTTTGCCGTATTGTTGTGGTGTGATTGTTAGGCTGTTACATAAGGTTGCTCACAAGCGCAAATTGGACTCACCAGAAGTCAGCGAGTCAGTTGGCATGTTTAGTTTGTTTACTGGCGATGAGTAGTAGTTTAGAGAAATAACATTGCACACTGTTACTGTTACAGTAGCATTCATACTTTGTCTTGATTGCATGCGATGACTTAATTTACAGCAAAGTCTAGCACAATCCAAGTGATAGGGGAAGTCATGGCAGTGATGGTGGTAGTGGTGGTCGTAACAAAATGTGTGGCTAATATAATAGAATTTATTATTCCCACAGATAGTAAACTACTACACGTTTCTTGACATCTGGGCTTATATGTGTCTCTGTGGCAGTGGCATCTTAAGCCAAATTTTGGACTTGCGTAAAAAAAAACGTGCATAAAATCTTGTGCACGCTGAGCGATTACATGAAGGCTGTTTTCATGAGAGAAACGTGTATGATGATGATGAGCTTGTAAAATACACAAAGAAATCAAGTTTTATGAATGAAACAAAACTGATTGGGAGTTGGTTAAACGCTAGCATTAGACCGGGATGACCCTTGTGTGCAATGTGTGAGCCAATTTGACGATTGGCAAGTTTCGCAACATGGTCAAAAATGCATGAAGTGGCACTTGCGGTTTCACACGAATGCAAAATCACTGTCACTTTCAATGCACTGTATTTGGCTCTAAGTACTTTACAAAATTTTGTCACTGTTAGAGACTTTGAAACCTTAGCGTGCCACTGCTGCTTTCGTACTTGAAATCATATTAAGTCATTCTTTTAGTAAGTATTCTCCAGGGCTAAATTTTACAGTTCATCGGCACGAGCAAAAACCAAATTGTTACAGTTGTGACATGTAACACACCTTTACTCAAGACAAACAGTGTTGTCCTCGTCGCTTTCCAACTTTTCCCAAACCTATATATTGTCCAAGTCTTTTCCCACAAGACCTAGTCACGAAACACTACATTTACCCTGTTCCTACTTACACATTCTTGACCACGTAAATCTGTCAATTGTTGAGTACACTTTTTGAGCAATTTCATTTAACTGCTGTATCACGTTTAAATGGGAGAGGTAGTACACACTCCTAACTAAACACTAAAGTTGAAAATAATATGAATATGACACACGAAGGAAGAACTCCGATTTCCGATCTTGATTAGTCTAAGGGCAATGTTTTCACACGCCTCAAATAAAATTCTCACATTTTCACAAGCTTGATACCACGCTTGAGTAGAAATTTGCTGGTGGTATTTCTAACGCTTTGCATGTCCAGCTCACAGCAACTACTGAAACCCAAGGACCGTCAAAATCATTTTGGTGCAAAAATCTTGTGCAAAAATGCATCCCTGCTGAAAATGACAATGCATCTTATCCTTTGATACTCAACGCAAGTAACCCAAAACATGATTATGATTATTATGTCATGTAATGTACACACAAGTGTGTGGTGGTGTGGTGTGCTGAGCTTATGCTGTTGTATATATGAATATATTCATGTTGTGTAAAAGCACATGACGCTACGATAATAATGAATGATAATGATACAAAGGACCTATGTCAGTGCACTACTACGGTGCATGCGTACTTACATATTATATATGTACGTACATCCGTCGTATATGATTTTGAATTTTATGGATTACTATCAAAAGCTGCTGCGTGTGCTACCATTCTACCATTAACATATTATTTTGGTTTACTCTTAAGCCCTTAGTTTATGTTGGCCCTTACGAAATTTTGTTGCCTTCAAGAATGGTTTAATTTACATGAAATTTGCTATTCTAGTAGCTTTTACTATCATTTGATTAAACCTCTACAAGTTTTAGGCTACAACCAGCAACGTTATGTTGTGAATAGAATAAGAAATGTATTGTCAGAGATATTTCTTTGTAAATTCACGTTGTGAATTGAGATGCTAAGAAAAATTGCAATTCGCAAAGGTGTCAGTCTACGTCACTTCAACAAAGACAGGACAACAGAAATCAGCAACAATCGAACCTATATATTATGCATATGTATGTACGCATAAGTATATTGTACTAACAATAACATGAATTTCACTTTTTGCCATTTGTTATGGTCTTCAAGTAAAATCTTATTGTGTTGTACCTAGAGTGCCCCATATAGCACTACGGAATGCAGCAGTGCAGTTAAATGTATTACACCTAAATTGCCTTCTCTAATGTGGTTGCATGTAGCATGCAAAAGGCACACATGAGGTTTCTATACACACATGCATTCACCACGTACACCAATACTTTTTTCTATAACCATAATGATCCAGCAATTATATTGATAGGAGTTCAGCAGTATGCCGCTGACTGATAAGTGCCGATTTGTACTTTCTTGTATATTCAATGAACGCTATATGCTCCCAAATATAATTCTGTAATTAGTCATTCAAACCAAGTAAACGATGTACGATGAATATTTTAATGACTGTTTAAAAATGCGTGAATTTCTAGTTGATTTTTTTCTTCTTATCGACCAAGTATTGCGCGCTGCAGCATATATTATGGCATGACATGTATAGGTGATTGGCCATTAACCCTGCACAGTTATATCGTTTCATTCTTTTCATCAGCTAAAATTAGGTGACAAATTGATAGTGAAGTACATAATAGATAGATAAAAATGACACTTGTGTGACAAAAATTTTGGGAAAAATAAAAAAGAAATTTATAATGGATTTATTACGGAAAATACAGTTTTTTGTCGTTTGTTGTCTCAGAAAACCCCATTCCTATATCTACACAGTACAGTAGGGAATTGTATTTGTAACACAATCATAAGAGGAGATACAGTAGCCCAGAAATGAAACAGATAAATTTATAAGCTCATTTTGTAACGTAGCCTATAAAAACTCAAGCCAATAAGTCTCATGATTATGTTGACGGTCTGACCTTTGGTTTTTAACGTGTGCAGTCTACCTTACCAAACAGCAATTGAACATATGTACATCATGGTAATGAAAAAGGTTCCTGATAAGTAACACTTGATACCATCAAAATGACTAATTAAAGATTAAATTAAAAGCTACCTGCTGCTTAACCATGTAGACTAAGGTGATCTCTGTTAGTTTAGTCAGGATTTATCGCCACAAACCAACGGCTGCAGCCATTGTTGAAGTTGTTCAGCTATTGGTGTTACAGCAGGCGAAGAGTTTAATGCACGATTTAATGCAATTGGACGCAGTGCAAACTTGCAAAATTCAATCCACATGTTGAACATATATGAAAAACAGTGAGGTTAAGACGAGTTGAAATCGATGCAAATAAATACCTTATTTCATCACTCTTTTGACATAATAATAATGTCCATTAAATATTAAGCTTGGTACAAACTGCTGGCCAGGTAATTAGAGGATGTTGCATGTAAATGGTAACTGGGTACAAAACTTGATTTAAATTAAGGGATGCATGATGATGGTGTCCATTTTGTGGTAATAAGTAAAACTGTACCATATTATCACAGAATTAGATAATTATAAAGTTCATTGCTTAATGAGTATCATTTTAATTTTTAAGTGTGTTCAACGACATGAGTCTCTGCATGATGCAGTGGACTCCACTGTGATATGATATCATTATTTTTGTGATAAAAATGAATATTAAAATTGTAATAAATGTAGTTTTCATCAATCGTACAAATGCACTTGAAACTTGGGTAACTTCCTGTCGCCTTCATGAATTAAATCTCAAGTTTCAAAACTTCAAACTGCATGCTTCTCTCTCTGTCTGTCTTTGTTTCTTAATATTACAGTTATTATTTGTGCCTTGCACCTCTATCGTTAATTTAAATCTGTCGAGATTCTCGCAATCGAACCAAAAGTGTTTGTTTGGCTTTTGTTTGGTTGTGTGCAATTCAATGCATAACTTTATTTTATAACTAGGACTGGGACAATTGACGAAGCAATCGACAATGACATGGATTCTTCAGAGAGCTGATTCCATCTTTAATCGCAAGTCGTCCCATGCCAAAAAAGTGATTCATTCAGATGGATTAACTTTTTTTTTGGCTTTGGTCATTGCATGATTAACGCAAAAGTACTTAACCTTAGTCCATTGCACTTGAGTAGCCCAGTACAGTGTACAGTAAGTAGCATAAACTTGTCCGCAGTCTCTAGTCTTTTGCGTGAATTAAACTCGTTCTTTTTCTTTAATCTTCCATGATACATTTCTGCAGTTTAATTAGGGAAACTTGTCCAAGGCTTTTGGTTTTTGGTTTGTGAGGGATTGGAATTTTATGGTTTGTTTTGTGGATTTGTTTGCGGACCAAAAAATGTGTTATAAAACCAAATTTTTGCATTTTGCTTGCATGAGGGAGCAACCATTTAGTGTCGGCTCTCAAGCCAAATACCATACATCATGTTGCGTTATTAAGCAAGGTTTTTCAAAATGGGTTATCAACTTCTTCCACAGTTGATTTATATTTATAAGTACGTACATGCTGTTAATGGTTAAGCAGGTGATGAGGATAGTTTTTGCGAATATTTTCCCATCAATGCATAGACTAAGACATAAAAAAATTCCATTCAAACAGGCCAATGTCAACTGCACGTTGTATTATATACAATAGAATACATTTAGCTTGGGAATAAAAGAAGCATTCTATTTTCTATTCCATCCATTATGGAATATAGGGCAAGTTAGCGACAAAGCGGAATATATATTATGTGCACTTAAAGTTGTGGTAAATTCGTATAATTTGACTAACATACATTAATAATATAAACACAAAAACCAAGTAAAAATTAACTTTTTACAAGATTAAACAAATCATGCGGCTATATATTATTTATTTTTTGTTTGTGATAAATGGCAAAGATTTGTGTACCTACAACAAGTAAGTACAACCGCTACAAAGCAGTAGAGAGTGATTACATGTTTATGTCACGGTATAGTACAGCTACTACTGTATAAAAGAAATGTAGTAGATTCAGAGAGATACATCATAAGGAAATATTTTTGTCTAAGAGGCAGGAAACAACCATGATTAGATAGATGAAGCGTTCCTTCAAAACTAGAACTATCATAATTGCACGAGTAATTATTGAATTGAATTCCTTCTCCTTTCTGCTAGCAGGTCAAACAAACGATGAATGAGTCATTTTTTTTATCAAGATTGTATGCATCAATTTTTATTTCACATTTCACACTAGCATTACAATACAAGACAAACAAAAGTTGTATATTATACAAATTCTACACGAATTTACAACTTACTATTACTCTACAACTTGTGTAGGTACAGGTATATCGTGAACGAGCATTTGCTTGTATCAAATTTAATTCAGTCTTTATTCGTTATGCTGCCAATATCACTCTGCATCTTGCCAAGTACCTACATGTTTCATCGTCGCGTCATATTATTATAAAGATGTGCAGTCATAGCTAACACAATATATCGCATCATCATTTTAAAGGGCCAATTGAATTGCATAATCATCAATTCAACGAAAATTTGTTTTAGTGACAACTTATTTTTATGCACGAATGTGTACATGAAAATGTGACTTGGTTGAATGAACATAGTAGAACGCTTGTCGCAATTGGGCTGTGAAGATGCGAAGCATAAACATATTGTTATATTTTACCATTACTATCCATATTAGCAAAGAGTAATCTTGCTTCAAATCAAATATTATAGCTGACAGACATGAACCAGTAGAGTCATGAACCTCAGAAAGAAGTCCCTAATCTACAAGTGTAAATTGATCATCTATTGATCATTAATATAAGGATATACTTCACAAATACAAATGTGTAGAGTACAGATAATGAAGTTTTTACCTTTTACATATTATATAATATTATTATTATTATAAAGCTCGTTGTTGCTTCCTATATATTATGTCATCCAATCCAACATCCAACAACCCTTATCATTTCAAGTGAAATGGGTGTCAGTCAACCGCAGATATTGGGGGCACGAAATTTCTTCCCCTTGTTGTGTGACAAAAAATATGAGGCTTTAATTCATATGGAAAAAAAATAATATTCATTACAAAAGTGAAATAGTCAAGTCAAAAAGGGCATCTTTTCATGCAATATGTGTAAGGTGCAAGGGCTGTTTTTCAGACTTGTCACGACGATTGCAAATATCATGTTGACTTCAAAAAAAAGGTGCATGTAAGGTTATGTACATTGCTTGGCATAACAAGACCTTATGACGGAAATGAGATTTGTGGGCGATAGGTTATCCCTGTCCGTCATGTTGATGCATTTTTTTATGAATTGGTTTAATGTGAAGAGAGGTCGCAATTTGCTAAGTTATTTTTTTGTTTGAAATGGGAGCAGTCCCACAACACAACCACTCCAACACTTTTTTGTAGTCTTTCATATTTTTCCTGGTGGTGGTGGTGCAATGACAGCGATGCATCGTAAACAAATTTGTAATCTTCATATGAAAACACCTTAAAGCTCTTATTTGCATGCATTTTCTCCAATATCATGAGCAAAATTTTTGCACAGCCCAATGCAATGCAATATTCAAATAAATAAATAATAAATAAATAATGTCATTATTATAATGTAATATTGAATGTGTAGCAGAAAAGAAATGCGAATAATGATGTAATTTTATTTTTATGTGTAACAAAAACAATTCCAATGTCTGTAGGGACTGTAGAGTAGTGTAGTAGTAGACGCTCTGTTTTGTAATGGCCCAAACTTTAATGGTAATTTTACGATGAAAGAAATGCACAATTTTCCTTGTCAAATTATGTTTTTCGTGTCTTAATTTTTGGTAGGTAAATTAAGATTTTCATCCAATAGAGATAGTGTTATGTTATCTAAGCCAACATTTTTGATTAATAGCATGTTACGTGTCAGGGTAGAAATATTTTTTTCATTGCAAGTAGTATTGGGATCAAGGGAATGTGTAAAATCAGTTTCATCTCTAATTAATTTTCTTAGATTCTCATGACTTCCCCACTAAATCGCTGTTGTTGATAACTAGTTGTAGCAGGTGTCGATATTAAAAACTATGATTATTATGCTTTTCCTAGCCACAGCACAGACACCCACTACTCGTCATACAAGCAGCAATGATTTGGATAGTGTAGAGTGTAGATAGCGAACTATATACAGTCAGTTGTGATAAGACAATTTATTTTATTTTGTTTACTGTATAGATTACTTATCCTGGCATCTTTGCAACATATACTGGCTTAATACAAGCTTTAAGAGAGGTGCTATATAACAATTAACAAAACGCTGGCCGGCGTAGTTTTGTATTTGTATTTGTATGATTATACAAAATATGCTACTACACTTTTGATTGGTTTGGTCATACGATACCTAAAACCTAATGAAAACCATTCTATTCTAACTTTACAGTAGTAATCATGAGAGAAGATATTGAGATTAGACTAAAATTCATTCTTCCATTACGTCTACTTAACTTATCATTTATCCTGAAAATTATGCAACAATCACAAGAATTTTTTTGTGAGGCCAACTTAGCCAAGCTAATTTTATTACTTGTTGAGGAATTGGGGATAGATGCTATTATGTATATTAGGTACGTACATAGTATAAAACGGCTGCAAATGCATTCATCAAGATAATATATGTATGTATGTATACTTCCACAATTACGAAATTTTGCTTCCAATAGCCTACTACCACCACCTCCGTTCCGTCTTGTTAATGCCGATTCCTTCCTGTTGTTAGTGATGTGACTCAAATTTTAATAGGATTAAAGTATAATTTGTGTGCTACTCATTTGGCCTTCCAAATGAGACACGATCTACTTTTTGGGCCTTTAAATTGAATTAATAACATTTTTTTCAGTAATGATTGTTATTTACATGCCATTAGGGATGAATTTGAGGAAAATTAGCAAGTCTAACACAGTCTGAGGCAGTTTCATAAAAATTTCGTAATACAATCAACAAAAGAAGATGTAAAATAATATGCATAACGAGGTCATGCTATATTTTGAATTGGGACTTTAATTCGAAATGCTATGAAGTAGACGCTGATGATTAATGAAAGAGACTTGCTGCTAGTTTCTCGAGCTTGGTGCTGTCAATCAGCAGCGTTCCCTATAATCATTCAAACGAAAGTAGGTACAAATTACTAACACCAATTTAATATCATGATAACTTCTTATATAGAATGAGTCAGCCACGTAACAGATTAACGGAGAGTCGTGAACATAGAAAAAATGGAACACGTTATATAATCCTTTGGAATTATAATAGTTTTGGATAACCTTAAATTCTACTTACTCTTTCGAATTCAAAGATACATCATCATCAATCGTATTAAATTCTAGCCAATAATACTGCGTTGAGGCTGTTCATTTGCGTCTCAATAGTTTATTGATTGAATCATGACTAAGCTACTACTTGTCTTCACATTTGCTGCCAAAGTGTGCATGTTTCTATTTTGTTTGTAATGATTTTTTTTACAAGATGGGCCAGTGTAGTGTGTACACCTAATTTACAATTAGTATAAAATAGCACGTAACATAGTATTCATCGCTCATTATCCCTACTTGAAATGACTGCAACTGGGATGGCTGCATGATGTTGATGGAAAATTGTTCCTTGAGACAAAGTTTACGCAGCGTTTGTCCACTTGTAAAAAAATTTCTTAGAGGCTTCTGTTCTGTGGTTGCATTTTTTCACTTGCCCATTCTAATCCAAAGGTAGCTAATTGATTTCAAGTGGGTTGAAGCTTTTATTTAGAAAGTACACTCTTGAAAAATGCCACACAGGGAGAAAATCATGAAAGTAGCAGAGTGTGCTTGTATGTAAATTGCCTGTTCTGTGTGTGGAACGCGCACTATAGATACTTTATTGAATAAACTGTAACTCAGTTTGAAGAGCCAGGCTCATCATCATCCTCATCAATCAATCAATGAGTGAGGAGGCACAGGGTTCTTCAAGTCAAGTGCCACTGTGGTTAATGGATCTTTGTTTACAACAAAGTTGAGTCCCCGTTTCCTTTTTACCTCTTCAGTGGTACGATAGTAATGTAGCCATGAAGTGGCCACAAAATTATTCCCTCTGTGTATTATATTAACAGATATTTTTTTTATTGTAAAGTAATCAAATGGTTATACTTACGAAATGGTTGCTTGTTTAGTCAGCAACATCTTAAACTCGTACCTTTTCAGCCTTTTTGGACGAGCCGATACAAAATATTTTGTAAATAGCATGCTTTTTGTGCATTATGCATCATGACAAGACCAATTTTTTTTGTATGGATGAAGCTTGATACACTAAAATATATTGCTGATGTTTGATGTGCTTGCTTCGCCTTTACAACTTGCTTTATAACGCATTTTAGAGACAGATTTCTCAAAATACCCCAAAATAGTCAGTAGGCATTTAATCGGCATTTGGAACTGTAAAAAGCAGAGAGGAACAAAGTGTATACTCCAGCCCCAGCCACAATGTTTTTATCAGTTTATGTGATTCTCCAAGACGTTACAACCCTCCACAAGACAAAAGTAAACGTAAACTGGAAAAAATGTATGCATCATAAACTGTAAATTTATTCCAGATCAAACTATTTTTCAATTTTATGACATCATAAAATTTAAAATCTAAAGCGTTCGAATAAAAGAGATAACATTATTACTAATGATATATGCATACCTATTTTGGGTAAAGTGGATGATAATAAAATGGCATATCTAGCCGCAGTATTTTTTGTTATTTGAACACTGACTAACTGTCTCGTATCGATTCTGGCATTTTTGCTAGTTTCCGTATCAATTAATTGCAGATTCTATAGCTTTTTCAGGAATAATATGTTTGAAATTATCATATAAATTGATGTGTTGATACTCCGATGCGACTGTCCCCGAGTAAAACCCCAACATTTTGTCTCGTAAAATGCACTCTACCACTTCCCTGTTACGTGTAGCTCTTCTACTGTGATCTTCTGAGCTTATAAAGTACAAGCATATATTGTTTTTACGTTTACCGTGTGTTTTCCCGAAGCCAAAAGATTTGACGAAAAATCTGTATACGATTGAAAAATACTCAGAAATAAAGGATTATGGGGCTGGACCTAAAGTCATTTTAAATTATTTGTATGACGATACTTTGGCAAAATGGTATACATTTGCATTCGTAAAAGATTCCAAACTATAAAAAGGTGATATTATGTGAAAAGATGCTCCCACCTCCCACCATTGCATTGATCCTTAGCTGGCTATTGCATAGGCCATGCCATTATGAGCCAAGATGCTAATTTAAAATCTAGCTATAGCTTTAGCATGAGCAAAATTTGGTTCACTTTATCATTTAAGTGTTTTAACAACCGCGTCTGTATTTTATTGAACTCATCTTACATACCTACACTGTTTCTCAATATGTAAGAGCAATAACGTTAATGTTACATGGCTTTAATAAACGTTTGCGACAATTAAAAGCTAATTAAATTTAAAATCGAATGTTGAATCGACTAGTTGATTCATTGTAAATGATAGTTCACGAGCGATGATGCAATGTATGTGTGCAAGAATTGGTGTCTTTGTAAATGATTGATTTACTGTCAAGCGTTAGCTCACATTTGAAAGGCTGGCTCATCAATGTTTAAAACGGTATCTGATCACTCTTGACTTGGTGCCACAAGTATGCACCTTGCGAAATACTGACACAAATTCAATTACATAACAAGCAAGCGGCAATGATGCTGCCTATCAAAACGAATGCGTCGTATGGTATAAG
This sequence comes from Orchesella flavescens, assembly GCA_964034955.1. Lineage (NCBI taxonomy): Eukaryota > Metazoa > Arthropoda > Collembola > Entomobryomorpha > Orchesellidae > Orchesella > Orchesella flavescens. The sequence goes on along the minus strand of OZ035956.1, from coordinate 37,566,214 downwards.
GTACATAATGTGAAAAAAAAGATTGCTAAAAGTCCATAAAATGGTAAGACGAACGCCGACTTTTTCCAAGTATAATACTTGCGGACAGTATGAGATACGTATAGAGTTACGCAAGTTTGCACTATAAAATAAATCTATTAAGCTGTAAGCAGACCACCCCCTCCCGAAATAAAAATATAAAAACGTTTTTTAACAAAGATGAAAGAGAAGGTTACAACTTACAACGGCAGCATATATTCTATTCAGAAGAACGAGACAGAGAAAGTTCAAACTTGCTTGTTTCTCTTCTGTAGTGAATTGAATCTACCCATCACCATACTAAATTTATGAACCGTGACATTGGCATTTAGCATGCGACAAAACAGAACAGGAAGATGAATTTACTGCGCAGAATATTATGAGACATGAGATAAAAGAACTACAAGATTTTTTTAAGATTTTATAAGGATGATGATGATAATAATGGTATAGCATATTGCATTTCTACTTTGCCAGCATAAAAACTCATATACTTTCTCCAGTCCAGCAATAGTTAACTGATATGCAATTCTCCAATCTCACCTAGCATCTTTAAATTTTAAACAATGTGAAGTCTATATTCATAACTTTCTTTAGTGTATTTCCATCAATCAATTCAGTTCTCAATTATCTTCTTTGATCAACTCAAATAACCAAGAAGGATGAATTTTTCCAGCACACTTACGGTCACCCTTAGTCCTTCAACCGAAGAAAATTCTACTTCAGTTGTTACCACCCCCATAAATATCAGTACGGTAACGTCATGCTGTTTAGAAACTCAATTAGCAACATCAACTTCGACTCAAATTTCAACTGAAAAAGCAACCATGCTTGCTCCCCAGGTAAGAAAGAAGCACTAATTTCCATTACATTGTCTCAGCTTCAAATTACGATGATATGCAAAATATTGTTTCCATACTTTGTTGTACCAAACCTGAAGACCGTTTACACCACGAGCGAGCATCACCACTTTGAAGACTACGAGGTGGAAGAACATTACACCATACCAATTTCCATCCTCATCGTCAACTTCATTCTTGTCACCGTTTTAATGATAACCATTGGATTGGCAGTGTACCCATTTATTAAAAGGTATTGGGAAAACTGCGACTACAACTTTAACTGCAATCGAAACAATCGATATTGGATTGAAGATACTGAACAGATTCAGGTACTTTCAGGAGCATCCAGCACCAGCTCTTCATTTGCCCTTCTACAACACACTAATGAATTTGCACCAGCCGACAATAACTCTAATTCAATGAGTTTAGAGCATTTGACGGATCTGCAGATATGCGATTTGGAAACGTCGTCTTTAATACACCACACTTCTGACCAAATGACATGACCACTTTAATGCCAATTTAGTGGGTAATGTGAGAACGGGTTTTGTTTCCTCCAGACTTTTCCAAAACTAAAGACTAATTAACCGACTAATCACTAATTTATGAACAGTTCATAAAATGCGAACGTCTGTTCTTAAAGATTCTTACCTTATCTCAATCTCTGGTTTTGCAAAGCAAAGCATACCACCCAAGAAGTATGTGCAAGTTGCCATCTACCTGTTTGATACATAAATTTTATTTTTTGTGCCTGCGGGAAAGCATTTGGCTAAAGTGAAGTGTATACAGCTGACATATCACATCATCCCTAATAACGTTGCACACCTAAACCTCATAAATAGCTGTCATAATCATCAACTACTCCCATTTGTATTTGTCATCAACATCAGATGTGCATTAACTTTGTATGTAAATGCACTGTCCTGTACCTATGTATTATGAATATATTTGTGTAATGTTTTTAAAAAGCATTTTTATGTCCAGAACCAGATGAATCTCACATATGGATTATCATGTGAGTGAATGTAAAATGAGTTGCTGTTTTAATGTTTAATGTTGTTCCATTTTAATCGTAAAAGGATTATGACCATAAAGTATAAAGCCTGTAGTCTACCATTGCAATTGACTCTTGACTGGAAGTGTTGAAATATGCATATTTCGTAATTTTAGGAGGAAGATAAATTTGGAAAAGTGTTTGTGTTAAAAGTTAAATGCAGTTCCGCCTAGTTTAGCTTGCTTGAAATGTAAAAAGGATTAGCAACAAGTGACCATTGATTTTTAAACAGTTGACTGTGGATTACGAGGATAATTATTTGAAGCCAATGGCATCGTTAAAAGTGTAATTTTTACTGTTTACTCATGCCAAATCAAGAAAGGAAGAAGTTAAGAAAGAGACAAAACCTGAGTTTGTAGAAGAAAATTTGCTGAAGACAGCAAGTGGTAAGACACTTTCAATTATCATCAACTCAACTTACTTTTTATTGTGTATCACCATTCGAAATGTTGCCCTTGAATTTTGCTGCGTAGGCATTTGGGAGTCGTCGGAGTAAGCTCCAGTTGATCTAGTGAGGTTGACCCACCCACCTGTAATTTTTCTCCGGTCTATCAAATCTTCACCATGTCGGAGAAGGACTACAGTCCGTTAAGTTTGGCTTGTGTTAAGTCGCTGTCGGATAAATCCTATGACAAGCGACGACAAGCTGCTTCTGAAATAGAAAAGTAAGCGTATTACTCTTTTAAAAAGTCTTCAGGTGATAGCCTAATCACTAATATATGATAATACTTGAAAATTTAGAATGGTGAAAGACTTTGCGTCCATGAAGAACTCTGAGCAGATAAGGAAACTCCTTCGTGTCCTGGGCCAAGACTTTACAATGTCACAAATGACGAATTGGCGTAAGGGTGGCATTATTGGATTAGCTGCAACTGCGATGGCACTCGGAAAGGTAGATAGATACAGTTGAGTTGAATTTAAGCTTTAACGAAGCACAAGATTTTTTAAAGATGCATTTTAAATGTATTTCAGGATTCTGCAAATTACATGGACGAGTTAATATTACCCATATTACACTGCTTTGGAGACTCGGACTCTCGAGCCCGTTATTACGCCTGTGAAGGTCTTTATAACGTGACCAAAGTTGCACGTGGTGCAATTTTAGTACATTTTAATGAAATATTTAATGCCTTAAGTAAACTAGCGGCGGATCCTGATCAAAATGTTAAGAGTGGAACAGAAATGTTAGACCGTCTTTTAAAGGTTTGTTGTACAACATTATGGATTAAAGAAGGATGCACCAAAACTTCACTAATTTTGAAAAATTATTCTATTTCCCCGCAGGATATAGTAACAGAAAGTTCCTCGTTTGATTTAGTATCCTTCATGCCGCTCCTTAGAGAGAGAATGTATACTAAAAATACTTTTGCGCGACAATTTGTCATATCATGGATTTCTGTTCTTCATGCTGTTCCGGATATAAACATGGTTATATTTTTACCAGAGCTGCTGGACGGGTTATTTAACATTTTAGAAGATCAAACAATGGACATTAAGAAAATGTGAGTTTCAGAAACGAATTTTAATTAATCAATAGCTTATGATCGGCGTGAAAAATAATTCTATAATTATATATAAAACTGATTACGCAGGTGTGAAAACGTATTAGGAGAATTTCTACGTGACATAATCAAAAATCCTGCTGCAGCAGATTTCTCAAACATGATAAACGTCCTTATCGTTCACAGTCAGTCAAAGGATGAGCTACTGCAGGTAATCAACCTTTTTGTGAGCCTAATGATTTCAATAAGCTTGGGTGCCCTCTTCGTTACATGTTGGAATTTCATTATCATGCTGTAAATTTTGTTTGTTTGTTTCAGTCTTCAACTTTTAAACAAGTATGTACTTCCGTCTTTGTGATTCATCTTGAAAAATTTTCGCAATTCTGTGTTGGCATTTATTTTACTGTAATCGGTAGAATATAATTTATAATTGTTGTTATTACAGTTAATGGCAGTGACTTGGATAAAAGAATTCGTAGCACTGGCTGGTGATGAGATGTTACCTTATGCTTCAGGAATTTTATCGGCAGTTCTTCCATGTTTAGCGTATGATGATGATGGTAGAAAAAGTAAGTTACCTGTTTGGTTTGGTTTGGTAATTTATTTTTTAAGGGTTGTAAACATGCGAATTTGTCTAATGCCTACTTTTTTATTTTTAGACATACGAGAAACTAGTAAAGCTGTAAACTACAGTTTAATGAAATTAATCACGAATTATAGTGACGTAGATAGAACAAATTCAAATGCCTTAAAATCTGCAAATCAAGAGCTTCCGACAACTCAACAGGACTCATCAAAACAAACGCCTTCAGTTGATCTTAATTCTGTAATAGAAGTGTTAACTAGAAATCTACAGAACACGGCGGTGCCTACAAAAACAGCGGTTCTACGCTGGATTTATCACTTGCATTTAAAAATGGGCGATCAAATGTTTAAATATGTTGACGAAACTTTCCCCGTGTTACTTAAAACACTCTCAGATCCTAGCGATGAAGTCGTTCTCCTAAGTTTAGAAGTATTAGCAGAAATAGTTTCTTTTTCATGGAAAACCAAAGAGGGTAAGCCTGTTTTTTAAAAAAAAACTCATGAATTCAATCCAAGGATTTGCTTGAAGTAGTTTTTGTTTGTTTCAGATACCAGTAATATAAACGTAAGAGACAATACATACTTTGGAAAATTCATTGTTAGTCTTTTAAGTTTATTTTCAACCGACAAACAATTACTAGAAGACCGTGGTGCATTCATCGTAAGGTAACATAACATTCACAATCCATGTATAAATTTTTATAAATTTTATAAAAAGCTTCTCATCATAATTAGTTTGTAATATTCATGAATTCTTGTGACCTACAGGCAGTTATGTGTATTACTGAGTGCCGAAGCAATATATCGTAGTATTTCCGAAATTCTGATCAAGGAAGATAACTTCAAGTTTGCCAATGTAATGGTGGAAACTCTAAATACAATTTTGCTAACATCTGCAGAGCTGTTTGAACTGCGATCACAGCTCAAGGAATTAAACACAAGGGTAAGTTTTAAATTACAAATAAAAGTGCAATATCTTGTCTGTCAGTTTGATATTAAAAATGAAAAAATGTAATCATTATTATACTGCTAATTTAAACAGGAAAGCTGTTCACTATTTACATGCCTTTATCAAACGTGGGCACATGATCCTGTAGCGACTGTTGCCCTTTGCCTTCTTACTCAAAATTATTCACATGCGTGTGATATCATACGTACATTGTAAGTCTAAATTTGATTTACAACACTTACTTTATTTTTTTTTCTTTGTTACATTAATTGATTCAAAATTATTATTTTGTAATTTTCAGTGGTCAAATTGAAGTAACGGTTGAGTTTCTTGTTGAAATTGATAAGTTGGTGCAACTAATTGAGTCTCCCATTTTCACTTGTGAGTTCATATCTGATATATTACGTAATTGCTTTATATGCCCACTCACATTCCAAGCATTTATTTAGGCAGAGTGTTTATGTATTTGATGGTAATAATCATGATAAGAACACTTATGGATGGGGAAAGTTGAAGGGGTAATTAAAGAATGCCATAATGAAGACGTGTTTGTTGTAATGAGATTGTTGGTAGTATACTTGCAACTTGCAAGCACAACACAACCGTATAGTTTATTTACAAAACAACATTACTTGCCATTTTTTGAATGACTGAATGGTACAATGAGTTTTGGTTTCCTGATCGTCTGATAAGGGTTGTTATGTATCTTGCGGCTAAAACAGTTATGCCCAAGCGTAGGTTTATTATTATTATGCCATTAATTTCAATATGCTAGTAATTTTCCTATAATCAAATCAAATGTTTTCATTCATTGGGGCATGTGTTACTTCATGATTGTTTACGTTGTTTTTTGGGCATGAATTTATGTGAAAATAGAAAGGTAGCTATTACGAATCATACAGTAAATGTTTTAAATGAGTTTGTATATCATGTATATGGGCTATATTATTCTCTGACTTAGATCTCCGTCTTGATCTATTGGATGGTCATCATAACACTGAATTAGTTCAGGCACTGTATGGTCTGTTGATGCTTCTTCCGCAAAGCGAAGGCTTTCATGTGTTACAGAGAAGGCTGAATTGTGTTCCTAGCTTTCATCTTCCACCAGGGAGCAAGTAAGCAAAACGATAAATGTGTAAACATTGATTACTTTTTTTGAAATAATTTATTATGCTCACAAATAATTTTGTGATAGATTGCATGGTTCCCCTAAAACTGAGGAAAGAGTATACGTTAAGGAAATTAAATTTGATGAACTCCTTGAGCATTTCAAACAAGTTCAAGAACGCCACAGGACGGCCAAACAAGCCAGCAAAGCGTCAGAACTTATAGATAAGGGTATGAAAACCATAGAACTGTAAGGTTAGTTAAACGTGTTAAAACTTGGTCATTTTATTCAGGCAGCAGGGATGTATTATAACGATTGATGTCGTTGAGTAATAATAAATTTACATTCCCATAACTTTACTTTTTTGGTGATAGGGATCCAAATTCCTGCAGTACAATAAACATTTCAGTCCATATATTTCTCGCCATGATTATCCAATTTGTTCATGAACCATGAAACATTAAATTAAATTCCATGAAGCCTTAATCATCAAAATGTACATTAATTTTAATACGTTGGTAGTTACATATTAGGTTTTATAATAGTCAATAATGCTTTTTTGATGTTTAACGACAGGATTTTACACATCTTTTTGGTACTTGTACCGTATGCTCGCATTTCCGTGAATATAGCAAAGTTTATTATGTATTCTCGTAAGGAAATTGGTGGGATTATCTTTACATGTCTAGTCCTTAACAGGTAGTATTAAGTACGCTGTTTATGTAAGGAGAGCAAAGTTTCCATTGTTTTAATTGGTGGTGGTGGTCAAATAACGTTGCAATTTTTATTTAATTCATTAACAAAAGTGCACATATATGTATATTCAATGGAAAATTACGAAATCCTTTATTATTATTAATATTGTATTGTAGTAATAAAAATCAGAGTGGAGTAAAAAGTGGATGGTAATGTTTGAGAACAATATTATAACAAAGCTCAGCAAAAATTGTTAATTTTTTTTTAAAACACAGTGAGAGAAATAAGTAAAAGTACTACTATATCAGTCCTAATAATAATGGTGCTTTTAAAAATATAGTCAGTATGAATATATTATATTGTGATTATGTTATGTGATATTGTCATGATGCATCATTGTTATTAAGGCAGGTTTTTCCAGGTCATTTCATGATGTCACATGCTCCCATTCGATTTACCAGAAAGATCTGAATCATTTTTGCTAAGACTATTTCTAGTTGAACTTGGATTTGATTCATAGCCTTGACTTCCTTCCGATGACAAAAGCGATAGCGTAAGCGTTTGAAACTGATTTACAAGTTCTGCATTTTCCTTAAGAATGGTCCATACTTCCTCTTGAACGCTTGTAAGTTCTTTAAGGCCCTTGTTGAAAGTTTTGACGTATTCCCTTCGACTACTCGTCGTACGGTTGCTGCTACTTTTCCGGGTTGATGGGTGGTAACTGGTTTCTAAGCTTCCAGAGTTACTAATGCTGTTTTCTCTATCACTGAGGTCGACTCCATTCATCGCTCGCTCTCTACTTCTTGTTCTTAAAGTACGTTTTTGTGGTGTGTATGGCTTCAATCCGGAAGTCATGTTGCTTAAATCAGTCTGATATGTGGTAACTACTTCTTTCATGCGTAACAGGTACAATTCAAGTGTCTCCTCAAATTGGTACGTATCCTTTGCCAATATTTCTGTTTGGATGAATGCTGCTTGTGCGGTCTTGTACCAGTCAGAGAGCACTTCAGTAAGTCGAATAATGGCGTGTTGACATTCATCGTTCAATAGTTCTGAGAGACATTTTGCCTTTTCTTGCATCTTTATTCGCTCTAAAATGTGAAATTGTTCATCATTATATGTCAAATTTCGTGTTGCACGGTCCCTCAAAAGGTGCTGCCAGGATTCCCTCAATTTTCCTACATGAGTAGCTGCTTTAATTGAAGCTCTTGAAATGTCTTTTATTTCCTGTAGAGAAAAAAAGAAACATGCAAAAAATATATTTTTTTATAAAAAAACTGTTTGCATACATACATAAAAATGTTTCTTGTTGAATTTGCATTGGATATGGTTTACTCACTGAAGTGGCCTCCTCCCATTCTGCCATCAAAACATTATTTTCAACAAAGCGGCTATGGAGCTGCTTGACTGGTTGTTCCAACTCTGATAAATGTCCACTCATACTTTTAAACTCTACTTGTTGCACTTCAACTAGCTGTCCCATGCTCTCTACTTTTGCATTAATATGCTTTTCTAAACTAGGTACGGCACTGAGAAATGAGTGACAAGTTTTTTGAAACTGATTCATCAGATTCAGTTGTTGATGTAAAGACTGTATCACACTTTGCACCTGTGAACCTTCTTTGGTAACAGTAGCAAGCTCGGTTGAAATCACTTGATTAATTGTTCTTACTGCTTGGTTAATTAGACTCACACTTCTGCAAATCTTTTCCACTCTACGTTTATAGCAATAGCCTACCCCACATGTATGTTTGGCTAAGCTGGCATCATTTTCAACGTTGACTAAATTTGGAAATGCTGGGAACTTGGGCAAATCTTTGGTATCCCATTCCAAGGACACGTTATTGTTCTCCCGATGGCAGAGAATTAATGGCATATCTTCGGTGGTTGTTGGTATTGCAGAACTTGGCTTTCGACCATTATCCAAGAGTTTTGCTACACTTGTTTCCTTAAAAAGTAAAATTTGGTTCTCTGGTGAAATGTCAGTTTGATCCGTTACCAGTGTTTGGAAATCATTCAAATCCTTTTGCACAGCAATATCCATGTATACACGGAGAGACTGGATCCTATTCACAAAGAACACATGCACTTTCTTCCGAGATAATATGTTGAGCACTGCGGAGAAAAAGTCTTCAAAGCTCCATCTCTTACGAGGGTCAACTTCCATGAGACCAGCGAGAAGGGGAGTAATGAGCGTTTTTAGGCCGGCACTAATCTGGCAGTTGTTGGGAAGTTCTCGTTTCCACTCCACTGGTCCATTTTCAGTCGTTTGTATACCAGAAATTACACCAGATTCCTTTTTTGTTGTAATGAAGTACATCATTTCTTTGTTCTTTCTGCCACCGTATGGTCTAAATGGTAAGTTTCCTGTGGCTACATGATAAAGAGTGACACCAATAGACCATAGATCTACTGAAGCCCCAAATGTTTTGCCCACAGGCTTCCGTAATACGGCTCTCTCATACATGTCAGGATGAAGGTACTCTTCTGTTCCATATAATGAGACAAATTCTTGATCTTCTTCAAGTTCGCGAGCCGCCCCAAAATCTGTTAGCTTGTAAATTATTCTGCCATCCTCTGCTACAAATTTCATGATGTTTCCTGGCTTCAGATCTCGATGTACTAAGCTATTATCACGCAGATGTTTCATTCCTGCAGAAAGGTGCTCAAGAACAAGTAGAAACTCATCTTCAGCCAAGCCATATGTGTTTTCTGGGTCGTCCAGTATGTTGAATAAACTTCCTCCAGTACAAAGTTCCATAACAATAACTTTACCCCTTCCATCTTGTTCTTCTTCTATTGCTAGAAGCTTCACAATGTTTTCATGTTTAACCTTTTTTAGCACCTCAAACTCACGCACCTGGACTTCCTGTGGTCTCATATGACTCAACTGATTAAATGTTTTCACTGCCACAGGCTCTCCATCGTGCTTGGAAACACCTTGGAACACAGCACCAGTAGCACCTTTTCCCAAAACACTTGTTGTGCACCATACATAGTTGGCTGATCCTCGTAAGTAAGACATTTTGGTTTTTAGTTTGATCAGTCACCCATTTAGTATCAATTATATAGAGTTTGGAATTAGATATTTACTCTTGTGGTTAACTGAATTGGACTTAATTCACATGGAGTCGTGGTGTCATGATGCGTTTAAAATGAAAGTTCATCCGATGAAAGCTGTCAAATTATAACACATCACGTACATGCGGTCTCTTGTAGATTCTCAAAAGGAAAAACAACAAAGGGAAAAGAGATTTTGGTGAATTATGTGAGAATTTTGAGAGCATGAAATCGGAGCACACACCCTTTGCTATTTATATTTGATTCCTTGTATTGTTACACACTTACAAGCACTCCGTGTGTGTGTTGCATACTAAAAAGTCACAATAGAGAGAGAGAGTTATTCAAAAGATCTTCCTTGAATCAACGACCATCTCTGTTGTTGTAAGTTGTACAGTTTGGGAAATCGCTTTTCTGCATTTTAATAATGATTAATTTTTACTTGGGGCCATTATTTGCAGGGTAGTGTGCAGCAGCCTCTTTTGAACGAAACTGCATTTTCGTTCCGTTTTTCTCTGGTGGTGAATGGCGACTGTCATTTACATCAAATTGCTTTGCGTGGATGGATAAAGTATAGTGTTCAAATTTAATCACAGGCATCTGGTTACAAAAGACGTGAGTATGTAATGCATTTTATCCAACATCACATAATATCTACGTCGGCGTGTCACAGCTTTCCCTTTGAGTTCGTTGATGTCCTTGTGTCCACGCTTTCTTGCTTTGTGTGTTTTGGGATATTTTAATTGCTCTGTATTTCGTAAGATGAAACTTGTTGTTCTGAAAGGAATAAGAACGACAGTTTTAATTACAAAATGATTATAGAAGTATTTCAAATAACGCTAAATGTAAAAACTGACAATATAAGAAACGCTGTGCAAACAACATTGTGCGTGTGCAAAGCATCATTCATCATGAAATAATAAAAATAAAAACACCGTAGCATATCGGGGAGAATGTACCAACGCACGTTATTTGGTCATAATATTCTAAATGAAAGATTTCTAGATTTTAAATTATGTTTTTATTGCACAAGAGGCTTTACGGACGCTGAATATACTTCGTATCCTTCTTATCATTCCGTTATTCACATTTATATTTGTAGAAGCTCTGAATCCTGTACTTTTACTCGATTTTGCGTCTACTAAGCGTGCACTTTTGCGTGACACTCAGGATTTACGCCACTTGCTCTGCAAGCAAGAGTTTTTGGCTTTTTTATGTCATAATAATGGAGATTCTTTAAAAAAAGTAGACTACACATGTGTCATTGACAGTTAGACTTAAATATTTTAGTTGTATAAAAGTGTGATGCGGTATGAGGTATATGTTTTCAAAAATTTACTAAAGCTACTGAATTCTAACTGACAGAAACCACATAGCACCTGTAACACTTCACCGATTTCTATAACTGTCTTTTCTGAAGAAGCAATGTGAAACTAATGTTCATAGCTCATAAAGTAGTTTGATGTTAGGAGGAGAAAGAGAGTGCAAAACATTATTTTGTGGACGAACTCAGCTAACGACAAGAACAAACTTCAAAAGCTATTGCATTAAAAACAACTGAAACAATCAAAACGATCGTGAAGGAGCTGTATTTAAAGTAAACTTGCACAATCACAAAAATGATTTTCGCTGTGGAGTGGGTTAAATCTCACATGCGATTGTATTGTGTGATAGCAAAGAATAAAAATTTAAAGATGAGATGCGTTTGATAAAGCTTTGCATGTATACTACGATTAGGTACTATGTATGTACTTTAAATAAACTGATGTGCAGCAACAGCCATATAGACATGAACTCAAAGTAATATATTGTTGCTTTCAAATTTAAAGTGTTATTGAAAGAAAGAGTTGGCTGAAGCCATAATATACTTTTTTTGACTGTGTTGAAGCTGAGGCTAAAATAGTAAGAAAATCACAAGTGAACATCTTTACAAAGAGAAGACTATAATGCTTATAACGTCAAATGTGGGTATTTTTTGCGCTGGTTTGATTTCCCCAAATTTTGGATATTGCATAGCCTCGAGCTACATTAGAATCCTCATCAATGTTCATTCAGCTTACAATTTAAAACCATTCATACCTCTTGTGCCCTCATAATTTATGCTGCTGGTTTGCAATGTAGAATACGTACTTATACTATATATGTAAGTATAAGTAAAATCCTTATCAATTGAAATTGTGAGCTACCGCAGCACAACTTAAAGTAGAACTCGTGTTCGTGAGCATGTGTCACAGTGGTTTACTAATAATGACTGTCATTTAGATTCTTTATCAACAACTCCTTTTCTGTTACGCAAAAGGGTTGAGTTTTACCTGTAGTAATGAAACCTTATTCACCACCATTCTATTATTTGTGAATGCATGCGCATGTAAACTAAGTACCTTTTGGTTTGATACCCAAGAATTGTAGACATACAATTATTATCGTCTGGCGCAGTGTTACATCTCTTCATATTTAATGTTACGAAACATTAAGTCGACTTTAGTTAATTCAAATATTATTAAACTCAAATACAAGTCGATGGCAATAATAAGAAACCAAGTGCATTCAAATGCCAAAATGTGACAGGCTTGCATATTGTAAACATATACTGCGAAAAATGCAATAAAGATCGTACATGATAGAAATTTTAAGGTATATGAATGATGTTTTGACCAAATTCAGTGGTTTCCGCTCAACCATCATAGTAAGCTCAGTTTTCGGTACTATTATGCAAAAAAAAATCAGTACAAAACAAAAGTCTAAATATTCATCCATTTGTTCTTTAGGTTATCTTACGTTCCTAAAGATTCCTTTAAGTATGTACGGTAAATATATTATTTTGGTTTAGTGGGTAAAGTTATATACTTACTGCTTGCGCATTCACATTGTAATATAATTTAAGCATGTATACACTACTATTTTGATTACTTGGCTATCGATCGACAATCTTGTTTCATTTATTTCTATTAACGCTTCATAACTTTTTTTGAGAACAAGGTATCAGTATCAAATTACAGCCAAGTCCTATCTTGATTAAGATGTGACTGATCTGAAGCAGAGCTACTTCACATTTTATATTGATTATCAAAAGTACTCAAAAAAGGTTTAAAAAGTAGTCAGTAGCTATGTTGCCTAAAAATATATTTATGTATTATCCTTCTTTTTCCTTTGTTGATGCTCAGGCTCAGGGTTGGTTTTGGGTTTTACTGACGCTGATTGAAAAGCAGGGATGTTGTGTTAATGGTCACGCTGCAAGAGTTGGGTCACTCTTTCCACAAAAGTGAGCACGAACAGTGTGATGCCGTTTTTCCTATGAGCTCTGAGTAGAGCACTCACGTTCTTATACAACGATTTGAAGTTGTAGCTCATTGTTGTGTACGTGTTCAAGGGAGATCACAGTCAACAGTAACTTTTTATCGTTTGATACAAGCACTGTGAAATGTACCTAATAATCCTTGCTGAAATTTTAAATGTAGCTTTTAAATTGTTAAATAAGCGTTTTTCCACTTGGTACATATTTCAAAATAAAGGTTTCCCTATCTGAGCAGAAAACTAAATTGCTTTGCCATTTTGTCTTAGCATGCCTCGCTCCTCCTTTTATAAATTCACGTCATTAGAGGCATCGTGGTGTGCGTAAGGGCATGTCGAATCGGTTCAAGACAAGATTAAAAAATATTATTACACTGCATTATGATATTCACTCTCTGAGAGATGAGCTTAAAGTAATTCTCATTGGATGGAGGAACATCATAATAAAACAAAAATTTTGCTGCATGGGACTGAAAAACAATAGAATGAAACAGTTTGCTTCCTCCTTGCAAACTTTGTATGCGTACAACTTTTTATATGCGCCAGTTTTATATTACTGTCGACTGGCAGGCTTCCAATAATTCCAATTGAGACAATGAAACTACTTCCGTCCTTAATTAAATGTCCTTTCATCTTACCCCCAAGAAAGTCTCATTGTTGCATTTTCCAAACTAAAAGTAAGTCCAAATGAGTAAAAATATGAAAACTACAGAGTTGAACCATCATAGAAATTTAGTAATTTGTTTATGTTGTACTTTAAATTTCGAATGTCGCATGATTCAAGAATGTAAGAATGTGATTGTAGAATTTGAAGTGTTTCTATTGCGTCGTGCTAAAAGAGTGAAGGAGTTACTTTGATGTAAAATTGTAAAATGATTTATATTATAAAGCACAGGCAATATAAAGATTGGAATTTCCGGACCAGTAATTCATGGCACTTGAACCACGGCCAACATGAATTGAACTAAAAATCAAATTGGAGCTTTACAAAAGTTGAAATTAACCAAACTTTCATTAATAAGGCATCATAATACCATAATGTCCATTTTAAAGTAGGTACCTTTTCATTTGTCAGATTTTTCTTTTATAAACCTGCTTTATCGTTAGTGGTACTAAACTAATTTTTATGAATATAGTTAAGCCAAGCACACGCTCAAATTTACTTTAGGAGAAGATGTACGATGTACAAATACGTGAAATACGCGCAATACGTATTATGTATGTGTATGTATTTTCGATTTGTTTTTTTTTAATTTTCGACTTCTGTTTGTTCCGTTACTACCACCTAGATAAAAATCATAGGCAGTTGTTAAACAAGCTATGCCGGAGCGGAAGTTGGGTGCACTGGCCCTGGGTCTACGTTAAATTAAAACGAGTGGTGAAGTTTTATAACTCTTGTTGCGGTATTTTCGTTTTTTTAAAAGAAATTGCATGAAGAACCAGAAGATCTTCTCTGAAGGACTCAACATGAGATGAGTAGATGAGTTAACAAAATCCAAGCTTTATGCAGATGCTTACTATCAGCAAACTTACTAGTATATCCTTTTTTATCGAAATATGATCGATTAGAAACGTTGCTAGTTTCTCTAAAACCGAATGCATGAATGAATGTATGTTATATTCTTTAAAATGACATGATAATCGTGATTTAACATACATATTGCATCAACCAACAATCCTTCTTTTTTTAGCTATTAGTTGGCATTAAGAATTTCTCCCCTTCACTGCCTACACACATATATTACTACTGCAGTATTACTTTTGATTATCCACACACCATTTTATAATGTACATCATAAGTATTATATGTTATGCTTTCAAAATATTTCTCTACACTTGAAAGTTGATGTTGCTACTCGTGCACTTAAAATTATGTATTTTTAATGTGCACACATTACAAATGATTTCCAAGCTCATCAAAAACATAATGCGTACAAAAAAGGACACGCAACTTGGTGCAGGAAAATACTTTATCTGACTAAAATTTCTAAAAACTACAACAATCAAATTTAGGTAATGATTCTACTAGCCAGCATAATATTATAAGAAATGGCATCAGTGAAAACGATGCAGAAAGTGATACGGAAACATTTTATACAATTAATGTATAATATATATATGTTTAACCTTTTTTAGGTTTCCCAATCTTACCTAAATAATTTCCTGTACTATGACTTGAGCATATTTATACTACGAGAAACGAGAGAGCAATATTTAATATTTGATTTTGTTCAAAATTAATGGGAACACGATAGCCCAAGCTAAATACAATAATCTAAAGATAACGCGAAATCTTTATGAATTTGTTCTCGTTCTCATTGACATGAACATGAGTATCATCTACTGTTAATACTTGAACATGAATCTCTCATGTTTTGAATCTAACGTCATCGTAAGTAATAAGATGTATGTAGGTTTTTCTATAAATTTGGTAGTGCTTACTAATGTTACTAGCAATCATTTTTGACGTTTTCATGCTACTTTAACTTGTAGTGAAAGCAGTTTAAAACTAATTGAAAAACATTCTACTTTGGAGTTCATGCAATGTATTTATTGGAAAGATTTGATCCAAATTTTAGACATGTGCTCGTATATTTTATCAACACACTTAAGATGCGAGTTATTACTTTCACAAATTAACTTGAGATACGGTGTCAGTAATATTGGATTGTGCAAGAATAAGAATGAAGACTGTGAATAAATATGATTTGCATGCAAAGTTATAATTGCGGTGAAGGTTGTTTGACAGGTTTGACATAAAGATGATAAATATTTGTCTTTCTAAATTGCTTTGTTTGGAATCATCTTGAGTATCAATCATCATTAAACTTCTAATTGGGGCAAAATAATAACGTTATTGTTGCGTAAGTTAATTCTAGTGCTAACAACAATTATTAAGTACTAGCAACTTGGCATGGAGCTCAATGATTATGCCCATTGTCTTCGTTGGGTGGAACTGAAATGTATTATGATTCAGTTCTCCATCAATGACTAGCATATTAAAACTTCGTCTTACTTGAAATCAACATGAAAAAATGACTTGAATTAAACCACATGCAAGTAAGTACCTTATTATTGTTTGAGGATCCAAGCTTCCAAAATTAATGAATGTCTGCTGCTAAGAATCATGCACTGCACATTTACACAATCTACATTTCAACCTCATCACCAAAGTTAATGTTCCTTGCGGATCCATTTTATTGAACTTATCCAGCATGATAAACTGTCAAGGAACAAATTGCTTAAAATTCTTCACTCAATTCAATATTAACTTCAGTATTTTTATACAGTATGCCACCATACACCTGCGAGCTGCTGCTCTACTCAAAATGTGTGGTCCTGATAAATATCCTTTTGCAAAAACACTGACGAGGGGATGCAAAGCAACCGTATGATTCAAGTGCTTCTGTACTACTGTGCGTGGATGAAGAGCAAGTATATGAAATACCTGACCACATTCACATCTGTATATAATATTTGTACATATAAAATTCACATGAAATGTTGTTAATAGTATCCTTATACCCCTATTTCTAATGCATACATATAATGTATTATTATGGAGTGCACTATGTGCATACACTAAAGCTATCCAATTCTTATGGGTACTGTAATGCCCCTGTTTTACTAAAGTATTACTTTCATGGGCTGTCAGTGTGTCTAGTTGAAGTTGTTTTGTAGTATTATTGGCATCAGTATCGGGACAGGTTATTAACCATGCTGTATTAATACATAATTCAGCTATATATGTACAAAAAACTGCATTCTAGTTTCGCTCATGGCTCATACACTCTAAACTCTAACCGAACAAAAAATGAAGTAATGCCCGTTTTTTAGTTATCATATCATACACTATGCATATGGATGCAAGACACACTTCATCTTCATCCTCTTGATCAAAAGTCCTGAAAATTTGTTATATCAGTATCAAATATTTAATGTGTAGAATGATGATCAAATTCAAACCTTTTCATTTTGGTAGCTTCTCATGAAACTCATGATCTTCTGTCATTATTTACTTAACTATAGATAAAATATGGGGGAAAATCATGAAGCTCTTAAATTCATTTTTACAACAAATGCAAACAGGATGTTTACTTTCTGATATAAAAAGGGGACATGCAAAGCCACCACGAATATTATGTATGGGTATACATAGTAATCGCATCGTAGTACCAAGAAAAAAGCCGACAGTCTTTCTACACTTGTTGACTTCTGCGTACTGTACTGTATTACTAGCATTTGAGTTTTAGTGAGTCAGACTTTTTTTCCTGCTTTTACTGTACCACTAGAACTGACTCTCTGAATTGAATGTAGAATGTAGCTGTACTATGAACGAAACAAGTTCACATAAAATAGCGGTACATGCATAATATAACCCTCAGCGATATCTAATCAAAAAATGCTCTTCTTTGGCTTATAATACTCAATATTCTTCTCTTCCACGTTCCACCACACCACCACCACTCTAATCAATCCGTGTGTGTTGAGTAGTTTGGCAAAAATTTCTCGCAATCAGTTTTTGTCAAAAAATTGTCATTGCAACCATACAAATCCTTTTCAGCATCTTTGAGTGCTTTTTTACTTTGTCATCATCATCATCGTCAGATTTGTCTTTTTGACAGCAGCAGCATTCATCAGATCAGGCATGATGGTTGGCTACTAGACTAGTCAAAGTGGTGGAAGTAGAAGTTAAAATTGTTTCGAGCTCTTCTGGGTATTTTGAGTGAAAAACTCAAATAAATTTTTTCGAGTGGAAAATAGTTC
Organism: Orchesella flavescens; assembly: GCA_964034955.1. Taxonomy (NCBI): domain Eukaryota; kingdom Metazoa; phylum Arthropoda; class Collembola; order Entomobryomorpha; family Orchesellidae; genus Orchesella; species Orchesella flavescens. Next base: position 37,548,342 of record OZ035956.1, on the reverse strand, counting down.
CACGAATTTAATGTTTTCAAGACCAACAGTAGTTCTGAGAAGCGTAGTAGTAGAGAACTGGTTTCGAAGTGGTGGGGTCTCATCACAACAACAGAAAAAGCGATATCATCACTTACTTTCTTCGGTTTCAAATTCATTCCTTGTCAGTAAATTTTCGAGTTCAGAGGAAAAGAGAAGTTTGGGGAAATCAGGGTCACAATTATTGGTGAGAAATAGCCGGCAATCATTCCATAACTACATTTCTAGAGGATCCGACAGTCACTCGGTAATTTTAAAGAGTTTTAGACACGTTATTATATGCCATTTAGTTAATCTAGCCGGTGTTTACAGCGTGACCCTTTTTGGGACTCTAATCTTATTGAACTTTTGTTTTTTAAATTTAGATAATCAACAAAAAACTTTGGGGAGGAATTGGGAATCTTAACCTTTCTACGTTGGTGCAAGCATCTGAGAAAATGGAGGCGAAACCTTTTCAAAGGCTTCCTACAAATGTTACTCCTGTCAACTATGACATTGAGATTACCCCAAACTTTGGGGATTTTACCTTCAAAGGGTCCCAAAAGATTGACTTGGTTGTAAGTATATATAAAGTGAAATCTTGTTATCTCAAAAGTGCATATTATATCTTGGAACGAATGTGTTAACATATCATTCTATAATTTTTCGTTGTAGATTAAGCAGGATACCAAAGAGATTACTATGAACGCAGTTGACCTCACTGTCAAAAATGGAATATGGCTAGATAATGCAACTGGAACCAAAGTTAATGCTGCGTTTGTAGAGTTTGACACACCTTTGGAGACCGTCAAGTTTGTGTTTGATTCCCCATTGAAGAGTGGCTCATCTGGAGTCTTGTCAATGGAATTTGATGGCTCTATTAATGACAAAATGAAAGGATTCTATCGCTCCAAGTTCCAAGGACCAAATGGAGAAGATCGGTACAATGGCGTAACGCAATTTGAGGCTACCGACGCTCGTCGCTGTTTTCCATGCTGGGATGAACCGTCCGTTAAAGCCACATTCGACATTGGATTGATTGTTGAGAAAGAAAAGGTTACTCTCTCCAACATGCCTGTGAAAGCTTCTTCCGCAGTTTCCGGCAGTGACAATCTACATTTAGTTCAATTTGAGAGGACGCCTATTATGAGTACATATCTTGTAGCTCTGGTAATTGGAGACTTTGAATACATTGAGACCAAATCAACCGATGGTGTGCTCTGTCGTGTGTACACACCTCCAGGAAAAACTGAGCAAGGGAGATTTGCTCTGGACGTTGTAGCTAGGGTCTTGCCGTATTATAAGGAATATTTTGGAATTGCCTATCCGTTACCAAAGATTGATCTTGTGGCCATTGCTGATTTCTCTGCTGGAGCAATGGAAAATTGGGGCTTGGTATGCGTTATTAAAACTTTAATAAATAGTTACTTTTGCAAAAAAAAACTTTAAAGTATTGTTTCAGAGCTAAACAAAAAATTGTTATATAATATTTATAGGTTACGTACCGTGAAACTTGTCTCTTGATTGATGAAAAACAATCCTCTTCATCCAATCGCCAGTGGGTTGCATTGGTTGTTGGTAAGTTCAACGGAATTGGAATTAGTTTAATTATTATTATTTTGATAGTATGGAAGGGTATACTAAATTTTTGTTCTACCTCTTTGTAAATAGGACATGAAGCTGCTCATATGTGGTTTGGTAATCTTGTCACGATGGAATGGTACGTAATTAAATACTTACGTCTATATTTCAGTCATTTCAGTTCGCTGTTTTAAGTTTAAACATATTCTATATTAGGTGGACCCATTTATGGTTAAATGAAGGCTACGCAACATTCGTCGAGTTTTTGTGCGTGGACCACTTGTTCCCTGAGTATGATATTTGGACCCAATTTGTCACAGAAACCTTCATTCGTGCATTAGAATTAGATTGCTTGGAAAATAGTCATCCGATTGAAGTCCCTGTTGGTCATCCGAGTGAAATTGATGAGATTTTTGATGACATTTCGTACAATAAAGGAGCTTGCATTATTAGAATGTTGCACGATTACATTGGAGATGCAGATTTCCGTAAAGGAATGAACCTTTACTTGACTCGGCATCAATACAAAAATGCTTTTACTGAAGACCTTTGGGCTGCCCTTGAAGAAGTCAGTGGTAAACCAGTTGGCGCCGTAATGGGAACATGGACCAAGCAAATGGTATGAATTAAACTAAATGTATAATACTTGTAATACATCTTTTGAGTGTGTGTAGCATATTATTATTTGCCATTCCAGGGGTTCCCTTTGATTAGAGTGCTTGCATCCCGACAAGAAGGACAAAACAGAGTAATTGAGTTGTCACAAGAAAAGTTTTGCACTGACCCATGCAAGAAAACCGATGGTAACTACCATTGGATGATCCCACTTACCTTTTGCTCGTCTTCTAATCCAGCACAGCCAGTATATTCCACACTTATGGACAGCAAAACCATGACCGTCACAATTCCAAACGTGTCTGAAAATGAGTGGGTCAAGGTACAAAACAAGTATATCAGACTGGCATAAAACACAACACTTGTGTACTGTACGAATATTTTAATCATAAATACTTTGTGTAGCTTAATCCTGGAACGATAGGTTTCTATCGTGTACAATATCCCCCTGAAATTCTGGAACAATTCCTTCCAGCTATACAACAAAAAGTATTACCTCCAGTAGACCGACTTGGATTACTAGATGATGTGTTCGCGTTGGTGCAGTCTGGTCAAACTGGTACTACCAATGTAAGTTTCAATGTTGTTAGAAGACATTTGTACATCAATTCAATTTTACTTATGATTATTGCTTGAAGCCATAGTTCTAATGTTAAATACTTGTTCTTAATGACCCAGGTTTTAAAGCTCCTAGACGCTTTTAAAAACGAAGATAATTACACCGTGTGGTCCAGTATTAGTAATGTGATGAGCAAACTCAATTTGTTGCTTCAGTACACTGATTATCACGATCAATTCAAAGCTTACGGCCGAAAATTGTTCAGCACTATTGAAGAAAGAGTTGGATGGGAAGCCAAACCAGACGAAAGTAATGATAATTTTGATTGCAATAACTTTTAGATGAGCAATTAGGATACAAGCTTTAATATAATGCTATGTGTTTCTTTGAACGTTCAGGTCATTTGGATACCATGCTCAGAACTTTAGTGTTGCTGAGAATGACCACATTTGGGCATGAAAAAACTATAGAGGAAGCCAACAAACGACTGAAGCAACATGTATCTGGAGAAAAGTCTATTATTGCGGACCTACGAACTGTAGTTTATCGCGGAGTGCTTTCTGTTGGAGATGAAAGCACTTATAATACAATTTTGAAGGTGAGATTTATTAAGTGTGTGCTTGCATCAGAATTCATGATAAAACCACTCAACTCACATAGTATGACTTAAATTGTACATTTGTTCTTTGCAGCTTTATCGCGATTCTAATATGCAGGAAGAGAGAGATAGAATTGGAAGGTCATTGGGTGCCATAAAAGATGCAGAGTTGCTCAAAAAAGTTTTAGAATTTTCAATTTCTAATGAAGTTAGAAACCAAGACTCAGTCTTTGTCATCATTGCTGTTGGTATGAGTAAAACTGGTCGCGAGATTGCGTGGAATTTCTTTAAGGAGAACAAGGAATTATTCAGGGAACGATATCCGGTATAAACTATATCTTGCGTAGTAATATGGTTAATAGTACTGCAGTCTATTTCGAAATAACATGTAATGTATTATTCATAAAGGGTGGAGGGCTAATTTCTCGGTTAGTGAAGTATGTCACAGAGGACTTTGTGACAGAAGAAATGGCGACCGAAGTGGAAAAGTTTTTCATTGAAAATAGTTTTCCTGGAACCGAACGGACTGTTCAGCAGTCAATTGAAAGCATTCGATTGAACGGCTCCTGGCTAAAGCGGGATGAAAATTCTGTGCGACAGTACTTGCAGACAGTTTGCCAGTAGTAGATGTGATGCAAACTAAATTTTAATATGCCGTCAGTGCTTTCTGCCATTGCTTGAAAGAGGTTCCACATTTCATTTCATACTCTGTAAGACCAAATATGTACTAGTAAGATGTTTCAAATATTATGTGAAAAAATAAATAATAGAAAGTAAAACAAAAATATTATATCAATTATTGTTTATTATTTATTACTGTCGAGGTATGCAGCACATAGCTAGCAATTCATTTTTACTGTTCATCAGCTGGTTATAATTTATAACTTTAACAAAGAATCCTTAGATCTAGGCCATGAAAACATTCATCATGCATACAAACACTTGGAACACACAACAAAAGAATCGGGATATAGTGAAGAAATTAATTAATAATAGTATATAATTATAGTTGATTGTCTATGAATGCAAAATGGACGACCTATTGACTTTTAAGGTGTTGGTTCATCAGACAAAGAGCTCTTTAAAAGACCTTGAAGCTGATCCCCTAGCTCTATATTGACTTTTACACTCAATTGAAGTTCCTCTTGCGCTCGGGAAAGCTCTTGCAATCTTATTTGCAAAGCCCTGGCTGACTCATTGCGGTTATAGACGTCCTGCAAGTTTCCAACAACAACAGGAAGAGATGAAAATGATTCTGTTACGTCTTCGAGCTGAAGCTTGAAGTTTCGCACAGCAGTATTCAGACATTTCTCGGATTCCAGTATTTTCTCTTGTAGACGCATTATATCTTTTATAAGGATCTCAGGCTGAATGTATACCGCAATGGCCAACTTGTACCACTCTGAAAATGCTGAATTCAATGTAGAAAAGTTTAGGCTACAATCTGTCTGATGCTTCTCCAACTTGTCCATTTCTTGCATCATTCTGTTTCGCTCAATTAGATGTAAAAAGTTTTCAGATTCGGTTGCTCCACCTTTACGGGAAACGGAATTAAGAAACTCATGGATTTTCTTATATTCCTTGCAAACATTATATACCCGCGTTTCTGCAATCTTGCCAATCCGGTCAAACTCGGTGACACCCTAAAAACACACAATTTTAAGAATTTTAGTATAAACCTCATCTGCTCACTGCTAGCATTGTAAAATACAAGGAATTTATTTGGAAACCAACTTTGACACAGCCAGAGGACTCTTTCCAGTTATTTATTAGAAATCGGTTCCGCACTCTACTCCCAAAAAGCGAATCAACTGATGGCTGGAGGAGGCAGAGCATCTCTACTAACTTTTGAAACTCACAGTATTGGGAAGAGTAGATGGCCTCCGTTTTCTTAATGCTTTCAAGCAATGTACTTCCGTTTTCATTGTCTTCAGGAACGAATGTAAGAAATATGTTGCATAATGTTGATAAGCTCTTCATCATCTCAAACTGATTCTTCATGGCATGTATACATTTGTGAATTAAGCTGTTTTCTTTGGAGGCGGATGTGAGTTGAGTTACAACAACGTGGTTAATGGTCTCAATGGCTGAATAAATTAAATTGGCCTTTCGGCATTCTTCGTCAATTTGTCGCTTAATATTATACGCCACTTTGCAATTATGATGTGTAATACAAGCATCCATCTTGAAGTCAACCCTGTTATGAAATAGCTTTTTTCCGAAAGGTATTGGGCAAGGAACTGAACCAACCTCCGCGTTAGCTCGATCACATAAAATTACAGGATTATCTTTTGTCGTATTGGGAAGGTTTAGGCAGACATCCTCAGACACATTCTCCAAAATCGCTTCCAGTGGGCTGCCTTTGAAGAGAAGAATTTGATTTTCAGGTTGAATCTTCGTGAATGATCGAATTACTACATTCAAATCTTCAAAAGTTTTGGTTTCATTAGGATTGATGTAGAGCCTTAGAAGTTGTGATTCGTTGATGCTGAAAATATGAAACTGTGTCCGAATGCATATTTCGTAAACTCTTTCGAAATATGCTTCAAATGTGAGTTTCTTTCGGGGATCCACCTCCATCAGCCCAGCAAGTAATGGGCAAATAAGCTTCCGCAAGCAGGGACTAAGCAGACAGTGTTGAGGAAGGTGTCTTTCAAACACAATAGTTTCGTCATCTTTGATTTGATAAGCTGAAATGACCCCAGATTCTTTCTTTGTAGTCATCAAATGCATAACCTTTGGATTTTTTCGTTCTCCCAAAGGTCTAAATGGTAGCATTCCAGTAGCAACATGATATAAAGTAGCACCAATACTCCATAAATCCGTAGATGGAGAAAACTTTTTCTTTGGCATAGTTGAATCTTTGAACAGAGCTTGTTCATAAACGTCTGGATCAAGATATTCTTGTGTGCCAACTATTGAGCTGTACTCCTCATGTTCTTGAAGTTCACGGGCTGCTCCAAAGTCAGTTATCTTGTAGATACTCGACCTATCATCAGCAATGCATTTCATGATATTGGCAGGCTTGATGTCACGATGTATTATCCCATTTTCTCTCAAATATTTCATCCCTGAAGTAATATCACGTAGGACAATAAGAAACTCGTCTTCTTCCAGCCCAAAAGCATTTTTTGGATGTTCCAACATCTTCAGCAGACTTCCACCGTCGCAGAGCTCCATGATTATTACCTTCGATTTCGAAGGAGTATCTCTTTGGTATCTGTTGGATTCATCTTCTTCATATCCTAGAAACTTAACAATGTTGACGTGGTTAGTTCCTTGCAGGACTTCTACTTCTCGTTTTGGAAAAACTCCGCTACCAAATACTTTGACGGCAACAGCTTCCCCAGTGGCCTTATCGATGCCACGAAAAACTGAAAAACCAAAAACATACTACTACTACTTAAAAATGGTTCAAACTCATTTTATGTGTAATGCTTCGACGTAACTTAATAATTTCAGATATGACGAAAGTAACGAACCCTTCCCAAATTTGCCACGCCCTAATTCATCTGACTCCAACGTAGACCAAACGAAATGTTTAGATTCGTGTAGGGACAAGGACGTCATGTTGAAGGAGCTTCAATTAAAAGGTGACTCACGTCAGATAGTAGTTGGCAAGCGTAGTTGTCCACCTCAAATCATGATTAAACGCGAGATCAAACAAAATGCATATTACTCAATAATCGATTTGTAGTATAACAGATGAATATCAAATGTCTCCTCTTTATTCCTGACTGGACATGCAAACTATAGCACGGTGATGATTAGTCATTAGTCAATTAAAAACTTGCCTGTTATCAGGTGTTCCTTCCCCTTTAATTGTGAATTTGGCTAAATAATTCAAACAAATTCACTGAACAATCAAAAACAAAAATAAGCACAAAAAATGATTTAACTAATGAGTTTGTTGTTTTGAGCACAGCAAAGCTCAGTGCCCGATGGTGAAAGGCGTGTAGGCGTAAAATACAATTTACACCTTCCAGAAAAATGAATTTGGTTTAGTTGACAGATTTAGAACTAGTGCACAGTGCATGACAGAACTTAATCTTTTTGTCAATTTAATACCTTAATAAAAAAAATTACCCTCAATCTTAAGTACTATATAACTAATATCCGGCGGCGTCAGATCGATAAATGACAATTTTATTTTAATATATCTAATGGATAATGGGAGGGAGGATAACGATCTACATCAAATTGTTTAAATGGTCAGAGTATGAATGAATATGATGTCACGTCCATACATTCATCGCATTTTAAGAGTCCTTTTCATATCCAGATATGAACTTTCACTTGAATTAATCTATCCTTGAGGAATTTTGTGGATGTTTAAGCAAGTATTTCTCAAGTGGAGGTGAGTCCGCCAGACCAATGAAATGAGAGTTAATGAAATCATAATTATTGACGATGACGATACATAACTGGACCTTCATGAAATTTAATGCATTCATTCATTCAACATTCATGAGGACAGAAAGCATTTTCGTTCTGACTGAGCGATAGAAAAAGGTACTTTTCTTCACATAGCCCTTGTCTTCAGACTGTTTATGGTTATGGTTATGGATATAATATTTATGCGACTTGAATATTTTGAATGCATATAATGATAATAATCATGACAGTAATTGCTCGAAAAGGAGTTTTCTAAAAATTTGTTTATAGTATATAGCGAGAAGAACTACATTTTGTATAACAGAAATGTATAACTTTATTGATTTATTTATGCAATAAAAATTCATTCACAAATGGGATGATCTGAGTAATCTATGTAGTCATGAAATAATAAAAACTAAGAAGAACATCATTATGCTTGTTTTATAAACATTTGCGGTTCGATTCTTGCATTTAGTTTGCAAACGAAATACGGAAGAAGTATACTGTTGATAAAAGTAAAGATTAAAGAGAAAGTAGCACCATTTCGTGACTTTATGGAGACGCTTCAGAAAAGGAGTTTGTTAAAAGACCCTGAAGCTGATCGCATAGCTCTATATTGACTTTGAAATTCGATTGTATTTCTTCTTGAACTCGGGAAAGTTCTTGCAGCCTTTCTCTTATTGCTTTCACAGACTCTTTACGATTGTGGCTGTTTTGAATGCTCCCTACAACAACAGGAAGGGATGTCAGGGATTCTGTGACTTTTTCGAGCTGGTATTTGAAATTTCGGACAGCTTCGTTCAGACATTTCTCGGATTCCAGTATTTTCTCTTGCAGACGCTTTATATCTTTTGTAAGGATCTCTGGCTGAATATATGCAGCAATGGCCAATTTGTACCATTCTGAAAATACTGAATTCAATGCAGAAAAGTTTAGGCTACAATCTGTCTGATTTTTCTCCAACTTGTCCATTTCTTGCATCATTTTGTTTCGCTCAATTAAGTGTAAGCACTGTTCTTCAGGTTCGGAAGCTCCACGTCTGTGGGAAAGGGAAGGAAGGTCCCCACTGATTTCTCCATATGTCCTTTCAATGTTGTTCAAAAGCGTTTCTGCAATCCTTTCAGTACGAACAAAGTCATTGACACCCTGTGAATCAGAATCAAATAATTTTAAAGCAAGAGTCTTTGCATTACTGAAAACAAAGAAATGAATTAATTGATTTTGATTTTAAACCCTTACTTTGACACGCCCAGAGGATTCTTCCCAGTTATTCATCAAAAATCGGTTTTGTACTCTACTTCCCAAAAGGGAATTGATGGATGGCTTGAGCTGAAGAAGCATCTCCACCAGCTTCTGAAATTCGTAATACTGGGAAGAGTAAATGCCTTCCAACTTCTTGATGCTCTCATGAAATGTGTTTCCATTTTCAATGTCTTCAGGTACGAATTTAATAAATGCATTGCAAAGTTGATTGAACCCCTTCATCATCTCAAACTGATTATTCATGGAATGTACGGCTTTGCGAATTAAGCTGTTTTCTTTGGAAGCGGATGTGAGCTGAGTAACAACCACGTGGTTAATGGTCTGAACTGCTGAATAAATTAAATGGACCTTTTGGCAAGCATCTTCAATCTGTCGTTTATTATGGTGTGCAACTGAGCAATTATGAAGTGCAATATTAGCATCCGTTTTGTAGTCCACCGTGTTAGGAAATAATTTTTTTCTGAACAATGACTTTTCAGCTTTGCAGCCAATTTCTGCATTGGCTCGATCACAAAGTATCACAGGATTATTTTTTGCCGTATTGGGAAGTTTTTTGCAGATATTTTCAGTCACACCATCCAAAATCCCTTCCAGTGTGCTGTCTTTGAAGAGAAGGATTTGATTTTCTGGTTGAATCTTCGTGTGACAGTGGATTACTGCATGCAAATTTTCCAACGTTTTGGTTTCATTAGGATTGATGTAGAGCCTTAGAAGCTGTGATTTGTTAATATTGAAAATATGAAATTGGTTCCGATTAAGGATTTCGTCAACTTTTTCAAAGTATTCTTCATACGTCAATTTCTTTCGGGGGTCTACTTCCATTAGACCAGCAAGCAATGGGCATATAAGTTTTCGTAAATCCGCACTTAAAAGGCAGTTTTTAGGGAGATGTTTCTCGAACACAACAGTACCATTCCTGTCTTTCATCTGGTATGCTGAAATGACTCCAGATTCTTTCTTTGTAGTCATCAAGTGCATGACCTTTGGGTTTTTTCGTCCTCCTACTGGTCGAAATGGTAGCATTCCAGTAGCTACGTGATATAAAGTAGCACCAATACTCCATAAATCCGTAGAAGGGGAAAACTTTTTCTTTGGCATGTTTGCATCAGGTAATAGAGCTTGTTCATAAACGTCTGGATCAAGATACTCTTCTGTGCCAAATATTGAGCTGTACTCTTCATGCTCATTTAGTTCACGGGCTGCTCCAAAGTCGGTTATCTTGTAGATACTCGACCTATCATCAGCAATGCATCTCATGACATTGGCTGGCTTAAGATCTCGATGTATAATCCCATTTTCCCTTAAATACTTCATCCCTGACGTAATATCACGTACAACAGTTAGAAACTCGTCTTCCTCTAGTCCAAAGGCATTTTTTGGATGCTCTAACATCTTCAGCAGACTTCCGCCATCACAAAGCTCCATGATGATTACTTTTGGTGGACTGTCCCTTCTGTGTCTACCTGATTTCTCCTCTTCATAGCCAAGAAGCTTAACAACGTTGACATGATTGATTTTCTCAACTACTTCGATTTCTCTTGCTGCGGTTTCTGCCGGCACAACTACATTGCTCAAAGGTACTTTCACAGCAACAGCTTCTCCTGTGACTTTATGCATGCCACGAAAAACTGAAACAAATTGAATGAATTTTTTTAGCGAATTGCTTGGCTATTATAGTATACCAAACTGCAAAATATTTCTTTAGTTGACTTACCGATACCAAAACTCCCACGGCCCAATTCATCTGATTCTGACGTGGACCACAAGTAAGTTCTAGATTCTCGATAGGACATCATTTTTTTGCAGTTGGTGAAAGTTTAGTCGTTTGCAAATTCAATTATGCTCCAATCAGTTAGGCTCCAATGATGGACTGGTTGACTCTATTAACACCAAATACAGGAAAATTTAATCATGCTATATAAATGAGTCATATAATATGACTAACTTTGCAATGCTTGTCGTGTTGGGCAAGTTATCAAGATCATGAAATGATTGGTTACGTTGTTGGATAAGATAGCTTTACATATATAGAGGGAAGGCAGAATGCATATTATCTTATTTATCTATTGTGCCATTTTACTGAAATGCAAAAACTGGCAACTGAGGTTGGGAATAAAATGTTATTGCAAGTTCAAACCTTACCTATAAGAATATTGATGTATTCAACATAGCGGATTAATGATTGATGCACTGCTCAAGTTGGAACCACATAAATTAGCGGTTATAGTGCAACTACACTGTAACACTGCACAGGTTAACTTCCTACTGCCAAGGCATAAAAATGGAGGAACATTTTTTTGCAAAGGTAAAACATTGGTATAAAAGATTTTATCTTATCATTTTGTTTTTATCAATCAGGAGCGTAGGAAAATATTTGTACTGGAACTGGAACTACAAATAACGTTTAACTTGTTTTGTTTCATGTATGTTTGCATTTGCATAGGATCTACAGGTTGAGTTTTGAGTTGAGGCTATTTGGTTAGAGTATGAGTCATGCAATCATACTGTCAATTGTGTTTGGTTATGAGTCTTTTGTTCACAACTCCTTTCACTTGTACTCTCATTCATGTTAAGTGTTTAACTAATTTAATGTATGTTGTTGCACTTGTACTACTGGTCAGGAATCTATCCTGAAGAAGCAATGCAATAATTGTGTTGTAGCAGTTAACCACACAAATAAAACGATACTCTGAGCAGTAAAAACGTATAAAGTTGAACTTGCAAAGCATCTCTTTTCATGTATGGTAGTGATGTGATGTGATGAACATATGAAATGGAATGACTACACATACTTATGGCCTTCAAAAATGGGATATTATGGTATGCGATATGCAGATGTGACTCCAGAATGTTGTTAACAAAACAATAACAACAAAAATGTAGAATGTAACAAACTTGGAGTAAATAGTACTGTGCTCTTCCAAGAGAGAGTTCCTGATGTCCTCAAAATCTCTGTGTGTGTCTTCAGAATGCATGCATCATCTTTATTTCGATATTTTTATCCGTTTTGGTTATGCATAAACGAAACTTTTGTCCTTTGTTCACTAAACCATGAAAAGCTCTTTTGAGCTTTGTTCACTTCATATGAGATATGCGAAGAAGGCTGTGAAATTTAGATTTCTTCTTCATTGTCACTGATAGCGAATAAAATGCATGGGAGTTTGTGATTTACTAGATTTTATACAATGCAACATGCATTTTTTATTGTAACAAGCAAGCCCGTAAATAACAGACACCGAGACAACAGAACAAATTGCTTCTTAAATTTTATTTATTATTATGCATAATATGAACAATATTCATAGGATAAAACCAAAGCAAAGCTTGCAAATTAGGAAGCAGGAAGAGGCTTCTAAAAAATAACCTCATAAAACATAAAGTCATAAAGCATAAAGTCATAAAGTACAAATACTTCTAAAAGTAAAACATTCTAAAGACAAATACTCATAAACGCTTTTTTTTCGTGATTATGCTTGAAATGAAAATTATTCAACATCTTTCGCAGGCAAAAATGCTTGTGAAAAAAAACTGCGAAAATAAGTGAAAAAATTTGCATTTGTCTTGCATTCTGCTTGCATGATTATGCATACCATGTAATGCAAATTTTTATCCGCAAACACGAATTTTCATTTTTCATAAAGGCCAAAGTTCTTCAACTACTCTCAGTAAGTCGGAAAAATTTGAGCAGAGAAGACGTAATTACACATCATTGTTAAATATGGCAAGCAAGTCTAGTGAAATTGTTTTTAAAAAATCAACAAGGTGGTAAGCTTTTAGTTTACCAGAAGCATTCTTACATTCACAATTCTACTGCTAAAACACTGATTAGGAAAATACTGATCCATCAACCCAACCAATCAGCAAGACCCAACGGCTAATGACTTAGGACTTATTATTTACCAATTTTTTGTGATATAGTATTGTTGAACGTAACTTTTTTAAGAATTTTTAGTAAAATTGAAAATTTAATAATACATTTGACATTAACTCAGAAATAAAACAATTCTACGGTTTTGAATAGTATATTTGTTAGTTTGTGTGAATAATTTACATTTCAAGCATAATCACGAAAAAAAGCGTTTATGAGTATTTGTCTTTAGAATGTTTTACTTTTAGAAGTATTTGTACTTTATGACTTTATGCTTTATGACTTTATGTTTTATGAGGTTATTTTTTAGAACCCTCTTCCTAGACTCGCAAATTAGCCCAAGAAGTAAGAAAGAGTGAAGCAAGGGCAAAGGGTAAACCAAGAAAATCCTATCATTTTTTTTCATGAATATTGTGGCATTCTGTTGTATTGCATGTTGCTTGAGGCACTGTAATTTAGATTTGCTTAGAGTTAACTCATACTTCATACTTAGAAAATGTGGCTTTGGCTTGGCAAAGCCAAATTATGATAAATGGATACAAAAAGTTGGCATTATTGGTAGAATTTTTACAAAACATTCTATAACCATAACATACTATCCATCATACATCCTTCATACTTCATACTTCACAACATTCGGCAGACAATGTTCGACAGGGGCCTGAGGTTCAGGTCTTGAAGACACATTACGTGCATCCATTTCCACTAAAATAAAATAAATCTAAAATTCTGATGAGAGATTCAATGCTAACGAATAATGAATAAAGCATACTCATATAAATTCCCTTCTTCGTGTCTTAAACCTATGCGTACAATGCAACATTACAACACAGTATAAGTTTTAAGTTGTCTTCAAGCCATCAGAGCAACGTGCCATTTTGGGTCATCAAATGAACAGATTTCAGAGAGAGACATAGACATACAAATTCATGTACCACCAGTCTTTGTTCGATAGCTATAAACCACAAAAAAAATCCTAAGTACTTATACATAAATGCGAATGCTGGCTCGCTGGCTGCTCTATACTAAACTAAAGGCATTCATTATCATCATCTTGTTGTTTTTTTGTGTTTGCATGAAATTGAATAAGTTGCAACTTTTTGTCGAAGACAGAAAAGCATACAATATTGCACTTCACGTTTGGCTGGTTGATGAATTTTCATCATATCATCTCTTGTTTCTTTTGCATACCTTCTTTTCTTACCTTTTTGTTGCACATTACATTACTATTACATCCAACACAATGGTGGGGTGGACGTGGAGAAGCAAAAGAGAAGTGAGGAGAATCGATTCAAGATCCTTTGCAGCTTTTACCGCATAGAAACAAAGTTTGGGGAATAGTCAAGAAACAAACAAGGCCACCCCTCATCATCATCATCGTAGTTCGTAGTTCTTTACAATCACAACTCAACTAACACCAAAAACCCTTCATAAGAAGAGAGTAGGTTATGCATATGCTCTGTGAGCATTGAGTAAAATAAACAGAATGCTCTCTCAGTCTCAGATGCTGAAATGTCGTCGTCAGTTGGATTTTGGATTTGTTGAGGTTGGGACATTACAATCTCTAAATTAAGTACGCACCCTTCGTTTCATAGAATGAATGAATATATAGTACACACACCAGACACACGTAACGTAATATGCTACAAGAGGAACATGAAGATAAGCAAGTATGTACATACATCGTACATCCCCGAAATATGTTATGTTACATCTCCTAATACAACAAAAAAATATTACAACCAAAACTTGTATCAAGCGATATCCCTAATATAAGTATTTTATTGCTCTTATATCATATCATCATCCCACAATAAGCCAGAGACCCTATATTATGCTTCTTTCGATCATATATATACAAAATGCAAGAGTATAAGATCCAAATCCAACCACAAGCTCAACTTTGCTTGCATAGAAAAAGCATTTCTTTCATGTGTTATATACCTTTTGCAGACTGCGTTCTCGACTCGTCCGTACCTAAGCATAACATCATTTACGACGACTTCGCATCCATAGGTTGTAGGTTGCTGTTTAAACTGCATGTTGTTAAGTAGGAAGCTTCATAATATTCGTAGGAGGATGAAGTTTTACAAACCCTCTGTATCAACCAGCAACACCAACGGAATGGATTGAGAATAGACAGAGAAAACAGTATTTCATTTCATGTGTCTATAGTTAGCTGCAGAGAGGGATTTGGTTTTGGTTCAGTCAGTCAGAGCTCAGCGTGCTAATTAGCACTCCTGGAGTGCTATTTAGCACGCTGAGCTCTGACTGTCAGTAATATTGAGTATATGCAATATGCATGCGCTGATGATCAGAAGATTTGAGATGAATAAGAGCATTGTATTTTATATATTAGTACCGTCGTCTCTGAGACCATAACTCTCGTCTCTCTCTCTCTCTTTCCTCACATTTTCCAAATTGCACTTTACTCTCCTGTTTCTACAAAAACTGCATCTATCTATCTATAAAGGTGGATGTGGATAATATAATGTTGTTATGAATATTAGAATAGTGCCTGGCCTGGCTGCTGCTGTTCATGATGGCAAGAAGAGTACTGTTACTAAAGAGAGTCGTGGTTGTGAATAGTGCGTGTGCTCCTTTTATTAGCACTTCTGCGCCAGAACACATCTACTAGCAAATAACATATCAGTCAGTTTACGTACGCTATGAAAAACCAACATAACACCAACACCAACCTAAAGAAAGGTAAACTATATTATATCCTCTTCTGACTGAAAAAATTCTTATACTCTTGCTCTTCAGCTCATTCTCATGATGATGATGATGATACGAATATATATACTATGCAACATAGAACCAAACATGGTCTATTCCTCTGTTGATGTCGTTGGATTTAATACAATGCATATTCCATTCCTATGTTTTGGTTTCTAACCAGATCACATCACATCATATTACATTACATTACAGTACGGTATATCACCAACCAACACCAACACCATATTTCTAGCATCGTGTGCTCCTGTGACTCTAACTCTGGGATCCTTTTCAGTTCCGTGTCCCTTTTATAATTCTACTTTACTTTTTTGCCTGCAACACACACAACTCTACTTCGTTCGTTCGTTTCAAATGCAGATCAGCTTCAACAACTCCATGTAGCTGTGCTGTTGTAGCTCTACTCTACTAGCAGCTTGAGCTTTTTTAGACCAAGAAAATATTATGAAGAATGATCATAGTGAAATGTAAAATGTGTGTGCAGCAGTTGCAGTTCACAACAGTCGAAACATTTACAGCGTACGAATAGCTCTTAGCTTTCATTCGATTTTAAACATTTTTCTACATCTACAAAAAAAAAGTTTTACTCTTCATACTTCATGCCATTGTATCGTTTATAGGTGTTGGGTTGTTGTTGAAGTTGAGGAGGAAACAGTGATTTGGAAATGGACAGGATGAGTTGACAATTGAAAAAAATAAAACGAACATTAACTTCACAATATCATATTGCGGATGTGCCGATGTGCGTAGTTCGTTCTAGGGGAAAAAGTTGCATGACATACTATACACGTAGTATTAATACTCGGCTTCATGTTAATAATATAAAAAGTGTTTTTAAAAGGTGGTACAAAATGGTTTATGACAACTTATACCTTAAACTCTGTAACGCTGTGTAGGAAAGTAAGTGACATGATGTCCATGTTCCATGTCCATGTCGTAAGTGTTTACTTTACATCCATCGGTTTTGTGTAGATAGATAGATAGACAGACGCTTAGAGTTTGTATTGATAAGTATTTCGCCAGCATTGCTATTGCTGCTGCGTACGTACGCAAATACAAACAGTATATTTATCTCGGTCTCGGGGTTATCAAAAGGGACAAGTATCACATCACATCATCACTACATCAAAGACGTCTGCTAAGCAAAACATTTCACAATACCTTCAAGTATTTACGGTTTCTGGAAGGATTCCGATAACTTTACGACTTATACACACACCTTGAATTACTTAAAACTGACAACTTTTCATTCATCATTAACCATATCCCAACATAACATCAATAATTTTGTATGTCAAGTTGAATTAAGTCACACATACATTTTATAGAGAAAACTGGGTACAAAAAGTGAATAAAATATTTGTCTTCCGATGTCAACAAATAATATTGAGTATTGATTTTTCTTGGCCGATCGACCGAAACTCCGAAAGTGCAGTTATGATTGACTCTACGCCACTCAAGTCTTAAAGTTCGTGAGTAGTAGCGAGTGAAGACCTTGAATATTGAGAACATACATACATACATAATATTTACGCATGTGTATCCACTTCCAGTACATCCAGTATTTTGATATTGAATTGAAGATTACAGTACAGTACAATAAAAAGTCGGTGACAGTTGGTCCAAAACTTAATTCAGTATTTAGTATTTGTGCATTCAGTGACCAAATCGCTTAGCCAGCCTTATAAATTGGAAATATTGATCACACATGACAATAAACCTGCCACTTCCAACCAACTTGAACAATCAACATTTTTCTCTTGAATTGCAAAGCAACACGATCTTACTACGATTTCAGCTGACGACCGAAAAGGTTTTTTTGGGACCTTGCTCTTGCTTATTGCCTTTGGCCTATAGCTTGAGGTTGTGTTGTCCTTGAAGAAATAGGGTTTGTGTTTACTTTTGGGTACTTTTCCCATCTCCTGTTGCCTGTGAAAATATCGTCGATCGATCTTCAATCGTAATAAAACTGTACGGATGACTGAGAGCAGAGCATTTCTTAATTACTTTCAACTTTGGATTTAATGTGCGCTGGTGATTTAATCCTCATCATCATATCATCATCATCATGGCCAATATGAATTCTGCACCGGTTGGAGGGATGGATGGGGCATTTTGCTTGGAACGAGAGTCTGCGCTTGGTGGCTTGTTTCAGCAAATCGTCAATGAAATGAAGGTAAGAGGAATTCATTCACTAATTGCTTTTGACATGAAGAATGGGAAATATGACACATGTTAGACATAAAATGTAATGGGTTTAGATTCTCAGAATGCATACACATTTTTTCGTTCCATTTCATTTCATACATTCAACATTGTATCCTACATTCAATTTATCATCAGCACAGCATGAAAAAGGTTGCCCGAAAGAAAGTTCATTTTTTATATTCGGATGTGGTTATTTTTAACCAATTAGATTTACATAGTGTTTTTTGTTCATGATTATTCTGTTATAAACGCTTAAAGTATTTCTAGTTACTAGTTGATTGCAAAGTTTGACAGACAGGTGTTGCATAAGTATTGAAATGTCAGATTTTTATGTTTCATAAATTGAAATCCAATGTGACAAGACGCACGTTAAGTTAACCGTAAAGATGCTTAAGCGTTGTCGGTACTAAATTGCTAATTATTAGTTTCTTAAATGGACGACTGGATGAAATTTTCCTTATTGCATTTTCGTTTCCTAATAAATTGGCAAAATTATTAGTAAGATAAGCATTTTTTTGCGTACGTGAAGGTCATTAATAAGATGTAATCCTTGTTAAGAGTGATTTATTTATACTCGTCAATAATAAAAACTCACTATACTAGGATTTGTGCACAAACAAGTCACCAGAAGCAAACAAAGAACGACGATATAGATATGCCGTTGCATGTGAATATTGTGAATGGATCATTTCATCTGGCTCTGACTGAGACATGGATTTTATATAATAGTATCACGTAAAATATATGCCACTAAAAATTACATAACTCAGCAATAACCAAAAGTCCGAACGTAACAGTAGCGGAGTAGACTTGTAATTCAACATTACCTATTTTGTTGCATGTTCATGCAAGCAAGCGATAATGAATCAAGAATCACAAATCAAAATCAAGGTCAACGTGTATGAGATGGCATGGCAGTATGTATCTGTACAACGTGTTGAATGTTATCCTTCAATCAATTACTTGTGGCAATACTTATCTGCATGCTGTGTATGGGGAGCCTGATTTTAGGACCAATCATCGCCATTCCAAATTTGGCGTGCTTTTATATTGGCTTACATTTAATGGCACACCTCTATAATAGGAAGTGACCCCATCACACAATGAAAAACTGATCCCATGAAACAATTGTACCTTACTCAGGATTTTCATCATACAAACAAATGAAAATGACACTTTTTAAAAGAAACATTGAATCAAATATATTTTATGCTAATGACTACATTTGAACATAAAGATGTACTCAATTTTGAATAATACACATGAAGCAAGAAAGAGCACTTGCAAGTTGCAACATTTAACTGGGTACTCATTATTGTCATTAATACCTGCCTGTACATTAATGCTACTCACAATTTCATAAGTGAATGAGCAGCACCCAATTTGTAATGTCATTAAATTATTTTAATTAACTTTTTAAAAAGTTAGTAGTACACACACACTATCTGGCCGAGTCGATGAACAAAAAATATTTTACTTAATTAAAGCAACCGGAACCTCTAAGCTGAAGGACATAGACACTGAGAAGTATGTGCTGGGTTATTATTAGACGTGGTAATATTTGATAATGTGAAGGTGTGCTTAGTCTTGCGTTCTGTTGGCACAGAATGTATTCGGTCATGTCTAGTTGTTACGCTAGGGCCATATACGCACGATTGTTCTCTTGTCACAGCTTATTTATCTTATAAAGTCGTTATTAGTCATAATCGATCCTAGGCTTATCAGTGATTAAGCATACAGATAGATTGTAGATAAGTAGTATCTAACACCGTGTTAAGGCATATGTTACAAAGTAGTCTCGCATGCAAGTCATACGAGCTAACTAGCCAAGATAAAAAGTTTAACGTTTGAGCCCAAATACATACAATCGTTTGAAATCACGGGCTGTATTCCTAAAGGCATTTCCTTTGTATGTCTAGGAAACTATCAGGCTATCTGACATTACAGCTAACAGAAGCGATCATTCCAAACGCTCGGGAAGGTGTTACTAGGTTAAGGTGTTAATTTTAGTTTATAATAAACAGTTGTTTTAAAACCCCATTGTTGACCCTCACGATTCACGGGAATCTCTTGCTATGTATTTCAAATAGGACTTCTCTTCATATGCATTTCAAATATTCTCAGCTAAATATTAAAGAAGACCAACAACCATGATACGCGCGTTTATGTTGGATGTTATCTTAGGGGTCAAATGTTATAGTTTCCTTTTATAAACCCTAAATTGCTTGTTCGTTACACTCCTGTGTTACCAGATTTATTAACAAAAAATATTTGTGTAGGCATATTGTTGGGTTTTGCAATAAATAGAAAACTTTTTTTCTATCATTCCGGAGGCTACACCAATACCAATTCTTGAAAAGCGTAGGCGAGGAAGGCCAGCTAAGGCCAAGGAAGCTCTGAAAGTGTGATTATAGCAATTTAATAAGCTGTTAAAAAGAATTTAATCAGTAGGTTTTCCATATAAAACGATATTATGCCACGAAATTTAACAAAAAAAGTAAAGTGACGATGTGTAATTTTAAAGTGGAAATTTCTACTAAATTTGTTTATAAAGAACCACAGATTCTAATAACACTTTTCCTGGCCATAAGTAAAGGCAAAAGTACCCAAGAACCGTTTTTGAATATTCTTAACAAATGGAATCTTGGCTTTCAAATGACAGTAGTTTGGTTTTCGGGTAACTTTTCCTTTCGAAGATATTCCGGATCTTCTGAAGGGGTTTATGGTCATCATGATCATCATACAAACGTATGTAATTCAATTGCATGCATGACAGTTGGCATGGAGTGAATTAAAAAAATCACACAATGACTTTGTTTGTCCGTCCGTAACTCGAAATTGATTAAAATATTCATTTTTTTAGTTTTTAACGATATTTACTTCGAATTAATGAATATGCCCCAACGTCTGTCCGTCCAACGGCCTTAAATGAGCGATTCGAATTACAATGAGCGAGTATACCCCAACTTTAATCTAAAGCCGTTAGACTGGTCATGTGTGGGAAACACATTTTCTGAAGAACTAAAAAATACCAGAGAAGCTGAATGTATACTAAACACATGTGAGTACTTAAAGTTCCATATACACTAAAACACATGTGAGTACTAAAAGTTCCATGTATACTAAAACACATGTGAGGACTTAAAGTCCCATGTGTACTAAAACACATGTGAGTACCAGTGTTGGCGACTAGAATGTTTTAGTTGTAGTTATAGCTATATTCTATTCCTTAGTTTCATTTGGTGTTGTAGTTATAGCTATATTCTATTCCATAGTTTCATTTGGTGTTGTAGTTATAGCTATATTCTATTCCTTAGTTTCATTTGGTGTTGTAGTTATAGTTATATTCTATTCCTTAGTTTCATTTGGTGTTGTAGTTATAGTTATATTCTATTCCTTAGTTTCATTTGGTGTTGTAGTTATAGCTATATTCTATTCCTTAGTTTCATTTGGTGTTGTAGTTGTAGTTATATTCTATTCCTTAGTTTCATTTGGTGTTGTAGTTGTAGTTATATTCTATTCCCATATTTTATTTAACGTTGTAGTTATATTCTATTCCCATATTTTATTTAACGTTCTAGTTATATTCTATTCCTGCTTCTAGTAGTTATAGTTATAGTCAGTAGTTGTAGTCTCATACAAGAAAAATTATAAATTCAATAATTGTTCTTTTCAAACGTTATTCAAACTTGAAATCAAGACACGATTTTCAAGATATAAACCGGGACAAATTTTATGAACCAAAAAATAGAATTGTTAAATTCAAACGTCAGTTTGATGTCAGTATTTGGTAATTTTAAGCATCGATATGAAATTTTTGCAAGAAAAATGTAATTTTAACCTTTTTGCATATAAGCTAGTATGTACAAACCATTTAAGCAAAACTGCATAAAAAATTTGAATATTTTTTGATGAGCCTTATTCAAATTATGCAAATGAAAATGCCTGGATGTTGATAGAAAAAGCAATCACCTTCCATCATCACTTCAATACTTGTAACTTACAAGTAAACCTATATGCATAAGCTATACAAGTATATGGATAAGCAACCGTGAGCAAGGCTTCAGGCTTTCTTATGCATGCGCATTGTGCGTTCTATTTATATGCGTGCCTGACTACAACTACAACTAAAACGTTGTATTCACAAGGTGTTTTAGTTGTATTCATAGTTGTAGTCTCAGTTACTTTTAGTTGTAGTCATATTCATTCTCTGATTGACTGAAGTAGTTCTAGTTGTATGCGGACTAAAACTAACTAGAGGTGTACTTATAGTTATATTCTTAGTTATAGTGGCCAACACTGGTGAGTACTAAAAGTCGCATATATACTAAAACACATGTGAGTACTAAAAGTTCCATATATACTAAAACACATGTGAGTACTAAAAGTTCCATATATACTAAAACACATGTGAGTACTAAAAGTTCCATATATACTAAAACACATGTGAGTACTAAAAGTTCCATATATACTAAATCACATGTGAGTACTAAAAGTTCCATATATACTAAAACACATGTGAGTACTAAAAGTTCCATATATACTAAAACACATGTGAGTACTAAAAGTTCCATATATACTAAAACACATGTGAGTACTAAAAGTTCCATATATACTAAAACACATGTGAGTACTAAAAGTTCCATATATACTAAAACACATGTGAGTACTAAAAGTTCCATATATACTAAAATATAAGTGAAGACTAAAACTCACACACATACTACAACTCAAGTGAATACTATAACTCCAATGAATACTAAAACTCCCAAAAATACTAAAACTCCCAAAAATACTAAAACTCAAGTGAATAATATTTAGCATTCACTGGAGTTTTAGTATGTGTAGGGTTTTAGTTTCTGTGAAAGTTTTAGTATGTACGGCAGTTTCAGTTTGAACTGTAATTTATTTAGCTAAGTAGTTCCGCAAGTTTAATGCATCCCGTTTTAAAAATCACTATAAGGCATATAAAACTATAGGAACGCTATAGATATAAAGGTATATACATATTCATGGCCAGGATAAGATGCCTTATCAAAGCATGGCTGCAATATAAAAACTATGGAAATCATGGCCAGCTAAAGTGTTATTAGAATCTGTGGTTCTTTTTTAAAAAAGTGTAAAAGTTTCATGGGATCACTTTCTCCTACAATCATGGGGTCACTTACTATTATACGGGCGTTGCGTTATATATAAGTCTTTTATATTTGTGTCTTATATGCTTTTCATGGACTTGGTATTTAAATATTATCTCATCACATCTCATTATTTAAATCATCAAATCAACGGAGGGGGAGACACCGTTGATAATGAGAATGAGATTTACGGAGGCTATATGGAGGCTTCCATTTTTTTAGAGATTGGATTGATTCATTGAGTCTGTTTTAGCAACTGCAAACACATATTAAACACTACTCAACCTAGATGTA
Source organism: Orchesella flavescens (assembly GCA_964034955.1). NCBI lineage: Eukaryota > Metazoa > Arthropoda > Collembola > Entomobryomorpha > Orchesellidae > Orchesella > Orchesella flavescens. The sequence goes on along the minus strand of OZ035956.1, from coordinate 37,525,108 downwards.
GGTTGTACGTAGTAGCATTGTTCATTGTTCATCTAATTCAAAGAATTTTAATAATTTTAAACGCTTGCACTTGCATGCAACCGTTTTGGAAACAGATGCATGAATAATTCATAATAAAAGTATTCTTCGAAACTATATAAAGAAAATATGTCATGTATGTTCCGTGATGCTAGTTGGAGGTAGAATGATATTGATAGTGCATACATATTATACTCATATTATTCCCATTTACATTAATACAGGGAGATTGAGAGTCTATTGTTAAATTTTATAATCATATTCAATGCTAATGCGTATAACGGTTTGTTATGTTACTTTTCCAGAACACTGCTCCATATTGGGATGACTTCCTGACCAAATCTAACAAGCTGCATTCGTGTTTAAGGTAATAATGAATTTATTATTTTTTACCCTATGATTACTACTGTCGTACTGTCAGTATGAAATGACTGAAATGAGTTCAAAATGCTTAAAATCAAATCAGATCCATGTAACTCTTTTTATAATACAATGCAATTGATGTTGAAAGTACAGGTTATTACAATAAAATAAAGGGTTGCTAGTTGTATTTAATTCTTTTGAATCTTCTGGTGATTCTGGTCTATCAACTGTGATGTGCCAGTACTCAGTACTTTGATATCTATAATATAGTATGACGTACGAACGAATGCAAACATTGCGTAAAACAACAGGTAACAACGTAGTGTACCTCACTGTAATTAATACTTTTTACTTTGACTTGTCTAGCATTGTTCCGAATGTAAACTTCTATTGGTTTAGTAGCTTTAATTTCCATACGATTGAAACTGTGTCGGTTGAATAACATGATATGCAATACAATCTTTAGATACATACAACATACGCGTACAAGTGAGCACAATATTTTTTTCCAGTAAATATCCCTTTCAGTTGCATTTCCGTGTGTTTTAGAAATTGAACAAGCAAGCATTTTTATGCTTATGTTTATGTTGTTCAAATGTATTTTATTTTATGAGTTTTTATGCTTAGCCACATGAAACGATTTGCGTTTTATAAGAGTAGTGTTTAGAGTATCTATTATTTTGGCTTTGTACGCTCAGCGTTATTGGGTGGTGAATATAATATATTTATTCAAGCCCAAATAGACTACTACGCCAAGCCAAAAACGAACCTTCAGTCAGTTTAAAAAATATGCAGATTATAGGATTGTGTGCAATCATTTTTAAAGTCAATGCGGTTTTTAGTACCGTCTTGAGAGTTTTCATTTGAAGATTTTTATCGTAGGCCCCAAGCCCAAGCCATTTAAGTTAAGTAGGAGCATCTACATCATGATGATGTAGGCATTGATATATGCAATGCATTTTACTTTATCCAACCTGAATCTACCATTTTGATTTACCTAATAGTTAATGGTTGCACTGGGTAGCGGTTTCAAGAGAATACATCTATGCTAGTGTAAGTTGAAGTTGTTGGTATCGAATTTCAACTACTTAGGGTTAGGGCCAATGGCCAATAACTTTTAGCTTTGTCAAATTTGGAAGGGTTGACGTTATAAATTTTGTATTGCAATGTATGGTCGTACATCCAGTTCTAAAGAAGTTTGGCTTAATTTTCTTTTATTTTTCATTAACTTATTGTCGAAAATGAGCATGGCTCAATTTCTCTGCTGTATTGGATGAAACATTGTTATTTAAGTTTAAAACATTCATACATTTTTTACGTTTCTGCTAGCTATCTGTAAGCCTAACCTCAAACGTGGGAGTTGTCAGCAGATGCATGAGGGAAGGGAGGTGATTTGGTAGGGACGGACGGATGTTGCTTTTGTTGTTTTGTTATAAAAACGCAAAATTAAAATGGTGTGGTAAAAGCATATCTAGTAGACTAGATGCACGATATTATTGTAGCTTCAACGAAAAACATAATAAATCTTCACCATGTGAGTATCAGTTCAGATATGAACTACGAGTTATGTATACCTATACATAATACAGTAATGCTACATTGGCATGCTTCATGCTTGCAAGAGTGGTTCAATTTCAATTATCGTCATCTTTGGTTGGTTCAGCCTCAACCGTTCCTCATTCAAGCAAAAAGCAGCATGTATGTGTAGGACGTTGGATGTAGTCAAGAGACATATAGAGGGTTGAATTTATAATACTGATTTTAACATAATCAAACTTGTATCAGGTTTCTACTTCAGGTTAAAATGCAACGAAAGAAAAAAAGCAGTGCAAGACAATCATCGCCCTTAACGCATTTCATAAAATCATAATAGCTTTCGTATCCTTTTCCTTTGTGCTAGATAAGAAATGGATCAGAAAAATCTCTTGTGAATGTGTATGAACATGTATCTTGTCACAAGAAATAAAAACCAAGGTATAACTAGTAGTAGAACAGATTTTTAAAAAAAAACCTTCAGTCAGTATAATAGTAAAGTACTTTTACGAGTCAATATTTTACAACCAGTGCAGGACTGTGTATGAATGGCAGATAGACAATTATAAATATAAATATTGAAACCATCGTCCAACATCCAATGTTCCATTAAAATTATCTATTCCAATTGCAAACGTAGCATATCGTTCAAATCATTGTTAGCTTTTGGCAAATGGGGTGTTCTAAAATTTATAATAATTCTTTATTCATGAGGTAGACACGCTGATAATAAGATAGTAATGAGGTTTTTAGTTGTGAAGTAAATGCAGATTCAGATTGAGATTATACTCTAAAAAAATTGTTTGTTCGCTTTTACCGAACATGTATTCATGCGGCGGAAGAAAATAGTAGCCAAGTATTTGAGTTATCTTTTGATAAACTAATTGCATCATAGTATAATCCAATGAATAAGTAATGAGTTTCGCTATATCCGAATCCGAAACCACTTAAACAATTTAATTACAGAACAGATAATAAAATATTCCTATTCAAAGCATTCAGCATCGCTAAACATCTTATTTTTACATTTATGTATAACTCTAACCAAAAGACGGACAAACAATTGCAAATGCCTAGCGTAAAGGAAAGCTTAGTAATTGTAAAATGTACTATTTGAAAAGTAGATGCTACAAGAAAGGAAAGAAGGACTAGTTTAGCAACAGATTGACATAATCCTTTATTTAGCAAAAGGTGGGAGTGGGATGGATAGCCTTTAGCCTTGGTACTAGGCTGTTGATGTTGCTTAAGCTTGAACTATTTTGAACATGATTCAGCATTTTATGAAAAGAGCACAGCACGCTGTGTCATAACAAAGAACCATAATTAAATTTGCTTCAATCAGTTTGGAACAGAATAAAATAGTGAAAATTATATGGCTTTGCTGAGTTGCTAATTTTGCATGAGAGTTATGTTATGGTTATGGCATTATTATGACTTGTTTAAAGCCTCTCTCTACTTTCAATGACTTTTAAGCACGCTGCTCTCTAGTAGAAGTCTTCTAACTAGTATAAACTACATTTTTGTTTTTGTTGGTATCATGATGATATGAATGATCTCCTTTTTGTATGATATGGGAAGTTACATAATATAGAAATTCTTTGGTATATGTAATTTGAATTGAAATAGAGGGTCATTATGAAACCTTCTCTTGGGAACATGATAAATGCAGTGCAGCCTCTAAAGTATATCATTATGAATTCTGGTATGCTGCAGATTTTGTACTAAATGTAAACATTACATAGTAATGTTAATTAGATTACGTATTAAAAATCCATAATTTCTCGATAGAGATTTGACGACTTGACGTTTCAAAAGTATTACTCTATTTAATTATCAGCTAGTTTGGAATGGATTCTTAGAGCTATCGGCTTTTGCAATTTATATTGTACAGTTCGATTTCTCACCTCCGATTTATATTGGGTGTGGGTACTAATGATGAATGACTAAGCTAGCAATGCAAATAATGAAACTATTGTACGATGATTAAATCATCTACTCCAGTTAATGACAACTAAGCCCAAAGTCTTTGTTCGAGTGAAACCTTATTTATGTAATAAAGTCTTATGCTACGCTTCAACTTTAGGAATATTTTTTGAAAATTGGAACCTTATAGAAAATATTATTAATCAAATAATTCTGTTTCTTTCGTAGAGCAACCATTCAGGCGGTTGGTGCCTTTTTAGAAGCCTTTCAGAAAATTGCAGATGCTGCAACATCAACAAGAGGTAAGCCTTACAATTGTAGCAAGTTTGAATTAGATTTTAAGCTCATGATTCATAAAACTAATTGCTTAAATAGAACTGACAATATTTTAAAATTAGAGTGCTTGTCATATTATCATCTTGTCAATTATATACATGAATAAACGTTTTAGGTGGCTTGTGGTTCTCAAAAGGCTTTGATTCAGATTTGTGGTGAATGATGCATAGTGAAGCATATAATTTTTTATCTCTTGTTGAACATTTGACTGTTTGAACTTTTATTGGTTAAGTGTTTTTTTCTTTCGTAAAATCAGTTTCGAATTCGATAGTATAGTAATGATTGTTATATCTAACATTTATGTACCTCACGGATTTTCCTGCTTTCACTACAAGTGTGTAAATACTAAATACATCTACTATGTATTTGCTCGACCGATAATAGTAGTAATGCATAATAAGGAAAATGTTTAGGAGAACATATAGTACAAAATTTCTTAACTTTGATAAACTTAAGCTCGTTAATTCGATTCTAATATCGTTCCGATTTTAAAAGTTTTTACAGCAGTTGTCGTAAGACATTACGAGACCTAAAATAGTAAAATACATACCTTTTTTTGCATTTGCACCGGATGAAATGATTAGATTATTTTGATTTGTAGTTTTCAAACAAGCGATAGCTATAAATATATAGCATGGAGTAAGGTGGTTGGTTTAAGAATTCATGAATAAATATGTTCGTCAGCAAGAAAGTCTTATTTTATTACTAACTAAGTACTAAACGTACAATCGTCTTCCTTTTCATATTATTATAGGATTCACGATCTTCATCTTGACAATTTTTGTGATTAAAGTTCTGAACAGCAATAGTGACAAAGAATTGCATGTTGGAATTAGGAAGCATCTTCTGCTAGCATTAGATTATTAGAGATATATAAGTAATCATTACTTCCTTGAGTAAAAAAATGTAAAGTATTTGCTTGCATGTGTATCTTGTTTTGTAATCGCAATCACCGATTATCAAGCTTTCTCTGCATCTGCAAATGCTATCACATCCTGCCTCCTACTCTGCATTTATTACTTGGTAATCTAAATTGGCATTTTACTGTATGCACTGCACCAATGCTAAAAGAGCTCACTAATTGTAAGTTGCATAATTGGATAACAGTAAAAAAGAGTGTACAGCACAGTAAAGCAAAGTGTAATGCAATAAAAGTCTAGTCTAGTTATATCATGGTTGTTTATCGTCTTCGGTGGTAGGTAGGTGGTTTATGTGTCCTGTCCTGATGTGCTGTTTAATCAATAATATTGCTCACACGCATAGAGAGAGATAGGTAGTATATTATAAGTTATAAAGATGTAGAGTTGAGTTGGATTTACGTTTAGCCTTTAGCGTATATGTGTTTCCGATGTAGATGTAGGTTGGAAAACGGTTTTCCAATTTAAATTCATTCATTCGTTTTACAGAGGGGTAGATTTACTGTATATTTTTATTACTTATGGAATGAAGTAGTGTATGAGAAAGGTATTGGCATAGGCATTGTTTCGTTTCTATTTTTTATTGTTCAATGAGTCGTGAAATCATGTTATCGCTGAAAGCAGAGTCGAAGCGAAAGAGTGAGAGTGGTAAATTGTTTGATATTAGAACTAATAGGCAAAACTTCAAGAGTGGGTCTGATGATGGTGGCAGATGCATAGAAGAGGCTCGTCAAGAGAAAATGAAGAAATTTGAGAAACTAATTTCCAGCTCGTGACTATGGCATGGTCTTTAGTCTTTAGTATGAGGTTGCTTGTATTTCATATTTATGATCCAAAGTTTTTTTCTGAATTGCTCTGCTCTACTCATTTTCTTTGCATACTAATTTGGAAGACAGTAAGACAGACGTTGGCAAATTTTCAATCTGAAAGTTGGCAGAAACTACCTCTAGAGAAATAATGGTCTGGATTTTATGTAATGCGGTGAATGTACATTTTTTACGTTAGTACATTTAAATGTTTAAGACAAAAATGTTTCTAGTTAATTTTTTCCATTTTATGTAAGAACAGAGCAAGTTATTCATTATCTTGTAATAATAAAAACCAGCAAAAAACCAAAAGATTTCTCTATCTATCTCAATAGTATTATAATATTATGAAATGTTTGGTTGGTATGGTCGGAAGTGACTGGTGAAGTAAACGAGTATTCCATGTCATGAAAATGCATGTGGTTCTTTCTCTCTGATTTTGGCTTGGTATTCTACACACAAAAAGCACAGCAAATATTTAAGCAATCATCTTAGCTTCTCTACTCTACTCACTACTCAATTTTGTTTCTGATAGAGCTGAGAACGTTTTACGGAAATGCTTTTCAAGCTGAGTCAAATCGTAGTGAAGTTGGAGTAGATAAAATGGGAAGCAAGGAGTTCACTTGGGGTTTATATATAACGTGTTAAATATGACCTTAAGGTATATCAAAGTATGGTAAAATCATGGTACCTTGAAAGAGTTACACTTTGTAATGATAATATTGACTCCTATTGCACCACACACAGCAGACACACACCGATCGATACTGAACAGAATGGTGCATGCATGGTGGTGCACAAGTGACTAGAGAAAAAGTGAAGTAGGAGAAAAGTAAGCTACATCCACCAAGAAATCTGTTTTGCTGGAAGCTAGTTGACAAAAAGTAGATAGTAGACACACTGTCTAGTAAAGTCCCATTTGCCATCATAATATATAATATATGTTACGCATTACTCTAACGCAGTAGTAAGCCCATCATATATGTGGTGCGGTTGGTTATTATGAGTTTTATATCCTTAGGAATAGGATGCAGGAAGTTCTTGAATGCTCTTAACTCAGTCACAATCACAACTTAGACTGTTCCAATGTACATGGGCTGGTTACAGCATGCACTCAAAAGACTTGTTTTATGGCGAAAGTACATATGCGTCAATGCGTGCTTTCGGTTTAGTATGCTGTCCACCGTTTCTTCCTATTGCTGTGTACCGTTAGCTAAAGAAGGAAATATTTTAGAACTGCTTACTTACTCCTGCTGAGTATATTGCGTAACAACATTCACTTATTTCCAGAATTCTTATTCAGGAGAATTTGTATGAACTCTTTCGGGTAGATTGTGTTTATGTTGGTTGGTATAAAACATGTTCGATGCTTAGAGGTAAACATGATGTGTAAATGACTAGCTATGAAGAAAGTATTATAGGATCAATGAATAAATAGATGATGTGTTTCCAAACTCTTTCACTGGAAATTGTTTTACATAAATATATTATATCATGCATTTACACTTTTCGTATGCCCCAGGTATATTTCAGATATTTCTCTTGAACTTAAGTCTATTCTTAAAAGTGTTAAACAGTCCTATGCATAGGGCTGTTTCTTTTTTTGCAAGGTGTATAAAGAACACCCTAGCCTCCGGTTTTTGGCAAAAATTGGTTTGTCTCAAATTCATCTTTTTTTACGTTGTATCAGAAAGCAATTATGTTTTCTGATTGTAAGTTTTTACTCACTTTCGGTAGACCTTGAAACAGAATGCGTTACGCTAGAAAACACTTGTAGGCCAAAAGGGAAAATCCGTGCAGACAGTACAAAACTCATTCGACATAAAAAAATTTTTTTAGTATTATAAATGTATGCTTAATAGAAATTGTATGAGAATTTTTTGATGTCTGCTTGGATGAATGATTACGGTAATGGCTAAAAGATGACATGTTTTCGGTATAATGCGATGAAACAACTATATCATCCTTTAATCCTTTATAAAGCCGAGCCTCATCTATCTTATGAACGTTAAAGCGGCAGTAGTAGTAGACTAAGAAATAGAAATCTTTATGAAATGTAATACCTTTGGTGTCATTGATGAATTTATGTATTATATGAACAATAACTTTTTTTATTTTCCAGGTGCAACAAAGGATATTGGAACCGCTTTGACACGAATTTGTTTGCGACACAAGGCTATGGAAGCAAAGTTAAAATCATTCACAAGGTAGTAAAATTCTCATGGTTTGGCTATAAAATAACACAGAACGGAAGTAACAAAAACTTTAACATTTCAGCTCGATAATGGATTGTCTAATAATACCCCTACAAAAGAGACTGGAAGAATGGAATAAAACAACTGGAAACTTGGACAAAGAGTATGGAAAAGGTATTGTGGATGAATATAAAACACAGATTAAGTTACTTACAATTTGATTGTGGATTATGCAGCTATATAATTACCAATTATAATCACAGAGTACAAACGTGCTAGAGGTGAGCTAAAGAAGCGAACAATCGAAACCCTCCGACTTCAGAAAAAATTACGCAAAGGTGGTTTACACAATGGTTCCCTTTCATCATCATTTCATGGAACGTTGCCACGATCCCATGGAGGAGCTGGTGGAATGATTCAGAGTGCTTTAGCGCATAATGGTAGTGATCAGGGTCTTCCCCAAGGTGGTCTAAACCGAACTTTAGAATCATCTATGAGAGATCAGACAGAAAAGCGACAAATATTAGAAGATGTTGGAAAGCAGGCACTTCGTGCTGCTTTAACTGAAGAAAGAAGCAGGTTTTGTTTATTTGTGTCGTACCTCAAACCTGTCGTGGTAAGTCAAGAAAATTATATGGATGCACAGATAATGGTTAATTGTTAATTGATAAGCACGAACTAAGACGATTTGTTGATTTATGTAGGAAGAAGAAGTAGCAATGTTATATGAGCTCCAGCACGTTCAAGAAGCCATGGCACAACTGGAAAAGAATGCTGGAGATCCGTACACATTGCCAGCAGCTAGTGAGCAGGTAATTTAAATAATATGATAAATGTATGAAGTAAGCAAGCCTTTTTTTAAAACTAACGAATTTTTAAATGGGTGATATTTTTCATGCTGCTGCAGGTTATTGCAGATACTAAAGGTGAAAGTGGAGCGTGGAGTTTTCAAACGCCCCCAAGTAGTCCAAGCTCTTTAGGGTCAAGAAAATCCAGCATGTGTAGTATCTCCTCTGCAAACAGCTCCTCAAGCAGTTCTGCCCATTCTCCATCTCATAATGTTCATAATCGTACATTGCATCACCAAGTAAGTTCTTCTTACATTCGATGTTTTGATAGAGCCTCATTTAAAAATAATCTGACATTTTTCATAGCTGACATAAACAGCAGGGCTATATTGTAATCTAATGGCTTCTAATTTTATACATTATTGCTTATTATTACAATTGTTTTAATTTCGTTTTATGTTTTATGGCATATTTTCTTATTTCAGCCAATGTCTATTCCTTCTGGAAGTACACGTTTTTCTAGTGTCTCTTCCCAAGATTCTGGTTTCGTTTCACAGGATACATTATATTCTCGCATGTCCACACCATTACATGACTCTCTAACTAAGGTATTTTTGTTTTGTTTGCTCTTTCTTTGATGTTCGTGCGTATACGTTTTTCACTATTATTTGGTTTCACTTTCACCGACAATGTTTTGCATATAACTTAAAAGGATTATTGACTTAGGCACAATGCCGGTAACTGCTACACACGCATATACATTGCATGAAATGGATATCGGGATAGAATAGGGCAATGTTAGGTGTATGGTATTATTGTGAATTTGCGATCACCGCTACAGCTATTCCTTGTTGTATGTATATAGTACAGCGAGTTTATATTATATGAAAGTGCGTGACTTATTATTTGAATTGATCGAGAAGATAAAACGGAAAGGGGTGTTAAGAAATAATGCAGCTGGACGGATGGATACTGCTTATTCGTAAGGAAATGAATAGGGTTAAGCAAAAAGCGTTGATTCGTACATTGTCAATGCCATGCTTAGAGCTTAGCTTATATATGTTTTTATGTATGTGATGTGAAGCTAGTGTAGTAGGAACCGTCGTCTTTACATATTATTGCACTGTAATGTCGACCACATTGTAATTGTGAAGTGTTTCTAGCCTACCTAAGCCTTAGTTGTAATATGTAATCAGTCGTTTTACGATCATATTTATGTATTTACTGATTTTTAACTGAAAATTTTCTGGCCATATTGTGTATTCTAGCCTGGCAGCAATCAGTCTGAAGGCAGTAACACTAGTTCAACAGCTAGCAGTAATTCGAGCACGCCATCATCACCTTATCCTCCAGGTCAAGTCCCACCTACCACCAACTCAACGTGGCCTAACCTTCAGGAAACGATTCAATTTGAAAGAGCTGCATGTGCAATCATGAACGACCGACCGCATACTATTTCATCAGGTGCGTTAGCTCCAGAAAGTAAAGTCTCATTTTATTTCAGGAATTACTTTCATATATTTGGTTTCCCAAAACTGTTGTTTAAATTAATGCAGTTAAATTAAAACATAATGTTTGTTTTACCTACAGCTTATGAAAGAGGGCATCAAAGACCACCTCTCACCGTGTACACGTTCCAGCCTCCCGCTGATGCTAATTCACATTCAAATAGTCCCGTAACACCTACAGTAGAATCTCAAAGTCAAAGTACACAAGGTACCAAATAGTAATTTACAAAGTATAATGTATGCTTCAACTTTGAGGAAAGAATTAACTCCATGTGTTTCTGAATGTTCATAGGAAATAAACTTTATCAAGCGGCATCTGAGATATATGGTATCCTGAGAGGTAAAACCGATTCAAAACCACCAGTTCCAAAGCGTGGCTCTTCGTTGGAACGACCAGGTGGATCAAATAATTCATCTTCTGGAAGCACTAGTACTATACCAAAGCCTCCTAGAAAAATTAACAGTGCAAAGGAAAGTGGTCAATCAGAGAGTAATAAACCTATGCCACACGTTCCAGACTTTAATCCTGCTTCGGATGATATGAGTAAGTTTAAAATATTTTTGAACTCACTCGTCAGTTTAAAAGCAATTGAATGTAAAGATTATTATAACTTATATAACTGTTGTTATTGCATTACGTGTTGCAGTCGTTCCTCAACCAGTTTATGTCAATATGCATGAATTGAATCAGATGGCATCTGCAAAGCTGCAGCGTCAATCTGAGGACCTTCCACCTCCACCGCCGGAATTAATGACACCACAAACGAAGGTTAATGCTTGTATAAATTAATCAAAGTTTCAAACATTTAAATGAATATTATCTAAATTACAATTTATTTTTTTGGTTTTAAACTATTTTAGACTGAGGCAGCTGCTAATAATGGATCTATGAATAATGAACCAGGTGGACACTATGGTCGTGGTTTATCAGAGGATTCTCATTCCATCGCACCAAGTGATATCACTTTAGAAGGTGAACTTGATATGCATGTTGACAACTACGAGACTGCATCTTGTGTTTCTTCGCATGTGCCGCATACCACCAATGATTTTCGTGTGGAATTAGAAAGCATGATTGGATCCATGAGTTCATGTTCTGTTTCTGAGCAAACTCTAATAGGAGATGATGACGATGTAGGGAGTATCTCGGGAGTTAGCAGTGTTCAAAGTTTTGGTATATACGATGATGGGAGAATGAATCTGAGGGCCATGAATGGGAACTATCTCAACGAGCATTTTCGAAACGATAATGGAGATTGGAGGAACAGGGCAGATTGGTGTAACAAAAATGGTCGAATGGATCCATGTGGTGGTGATGTTCGTAATAACAATGGGGGAGGGAGATCAAATTTTTTGCTTCACGGTCGTCATCATAGTATGTATGTAAGCAATGGAAGTTCCTTTAATACTCCGGATCATCACCGAGGATCATATTCTATGATGGCTGCTAATATACAGGGCGTTTACAATGAACCAGATAGTTCCCCTCCATCATTACCTGTTAGTGTGGCTACAATTCACAGGCGACTAGCAAATCCTCGAACGCCAATATTTGATGCACACCACGCTGAAAAAACTGAACAGCCTGACACAGTTGTTTCTTCTCCTCACATGGGAATGCATAGAAATAACAGTCTTCCTCGTCCCCATTCTTATGCAGCGCCTCAAAGCAATTTCATGAAATACAGATTATCTCTCGCTAGGAAGCGTGATCTTGTTTGAATGATGATGCAGACGCTAAATTTTTAACTAAACTATTGTAATTCAAACTAGTAGAAACTGGAGAAATGGTTCAGTACAATTTTAGAGTTTGTAGTTTAGGGTGGTGTAAATAGTCTCGGATTTCTTTCAAACTGAACTCTCTGGTACCTTACCCTAACAATGTGGTGAAATAATTACCTGTCTACAATATTAGCAGTTCCTACAACTAACGGTGCATAAACATACCTAATCTTATGTCAACGCAATAGTCATTATAACACAATTTTTTTTGGAAAAAAATAACATGTTTTATTATTATTATTTTGATTTCACGTTAGTATTTTACTTATAACCTCGTAGTATGTATGTAACAAAACTTTTCTTACTTTCTACTACTACACTGCGCTATTAAGTGATTAATTTTGTCCTACTTCTCATACGTTACAAATTATCAGTAAAAACTTTGGTATGAGTAATAATAGTGTTACTTTCGAATAAATTAAGTTTTTCGCACATTACTAGTAGACTTTTTTGTTTTATATATTTTGCTCCTATAAAACAATTTTGGCTTTTTTGTAAACTTAATTTACATTATACATAATAATAATATGCATGAAAATAAACGGCATGTGCTCTGATTTATTTTTGTCGGTAAATGTTTTTGTTTTTGATTTAACCGTTTCTTTTTTCAGGTTTTTATTTTTTTACCTCGTTCTCGCCATTAATAGGTTAAGCATTTAATAACTCATAACCCTCATCCTTAACAGCATTATGATTGTAATCAAACAATGAGCATGTTAATGGGGAAATGCTTAATCGAAATTATTTAAACATTTTTTAAATCACATTCCAATCCAACCAAACTCCTCCAATTGAATGATTTGGATTGAGTTTTACTTTGATCAGTTTGATCTGACATTTTTGTGCAACAAACCTTCGTATTTCATAATGAGCTTGTGGGATTCACGATTTATCTGGATGACATTTCTATTCGGTTACAACTCTAGGAGTCAACGTCAGCACCAATTTCAATCTATCGAAGTTTATGCATGTTTATTTCAAAATCTTTAGCAATTTTAAAATATTTCACATAGTAATATCTCACTAATCATAAGTCAAATGTTGTCCTTTCTAGGTCAAAATACTTTGCATCATCCGCAAATGTCTTCCGGTAGCAATGGAACGCTTTCTAGGCGAAATTCTTGTGGGCAACAAGAAAAGCCACCTCCACCAAGACGAAATTCATCAATTTCTTCTTCAGCACGAAGTTCTCCAGTTCCAACTAATAATTCCAACAACATATACAGCAGCGGCCAAGGTTGTACAATGACGCAGTCTCAATCTACTATGAACAACTCTGAATATCAAACCATTCAAAGAAATAGTAATTCCAGTCATCCTATGCAACCAATTTTCATCAAGAATCCGCAATATAGTTATGTATCTTCCACAAACTCCGTTGTAAGCTCTCAGGGATCGTTTGATAGCGGAGAAACAACTCCACATGCATCAATGGAAAGTCTTCCACCGCCACCAGCTTATTTAATTAATGAACAAAATGCCCCTACTATTTTAACAGCCACTGCAGAAGATTTGAGCAAACGGCTCAGTGTGGCGGACACTGTTAGAACCCTTACTGAAAAGAATCATCAACCCCTTAGCCCAAATATGGTAAGAAGATCTAATTCAATGAAACAGCCCGGGGAAGAAATCAGAGAGTCTCGCAGTCAGAGTCAGACTAATGGAAGGCGTGGCTCAGCAAGCAGTTTGGAGTCCAGCAAACAAAGAGCTAATTTAATGCAAGTACTTAACCAAAAATTGGCACAACATCAAACTCCTTATTCCAACTCAGGAGGAGGAGGATATCCTCCAATTCCTCCGCAAAAGCCAAGCCAGCCAATATATCATCAAGCTCCTTCCGCACACCATCCGCCGCAACCAATTTATTCTCAGGTATATCAGCCACAACCAATTTACCAACAAGTTAGCACCGGAAATGGTACTGCTGGAAATAATAATGCTAGTCCTCGACATCCTCGTCGACTGTCAGAAGAACTTCTTAAAACAACTGCCACTTTTGTGCAGAATCGTGTGTTGGGAAGTAAAACACCTCCGCCTGTAGTAACATCTAAGGAAATCTTTGTGCAAACGCTAAATGCTAAATTAAGTCAGATGAGACCAAGTCCTAATGAGAAAAAGGTTTCAACCATGCAACATCCTCAAATGCAAGCTTCCAATGGAAAAGCTTCCGGTTACTCTTCCAGGCAAAAACCTCCTAGAGGAAACAGTTCAGAAATTTCAAGAGCTATACGAGTACGTCAATGGATTTCGTCAAAGACGGTATCAGATCCAGCAGTATGTCGTGATTCATTAATGGATCAAATTCGTCGCGGAACAAAGTTAAGAACAACGAGGGCCATGAATGATAGATCAGCACCCAGAATACATTGACGAAAAGTGAGCCTCTTGGTCGCAAAGTTTGAAAAGATTTCAAACAAAAATATTAACAACTGCAACAGTGAATTCTTAAATTCACAAGACGTGGAAAATGGCAATGTAGATCTGGAGATGCCAAGAAGGCGACGAATGATCATGTCTCCAAATCTATTTCAGACGTTGTGAGAATAACTATAAATGTTCATGTGTTCATCATCCAGTCTCTCTAAAAACGATGGAAATCATGAAGTTGTGTTTTGTATTCTAAGAAAGTGAAAGTACTTATTGGGAAAGGTTTCTAGAACTTGGAATTTCCTAAATTAATTCATTAGCAGTCATTAATTAATATTATGTATTTAGTCAGTCGAACTGATATGAACTCTATTAGTACTTTTTCCTAGTCTTATAGTCATTCTCCCTCACGTTGTCCATTGCATTGCGGTACGGAGTAACAGAAGAACTAATACGAGTTTTTATTTAAATACCGAAGCTGTTCTTCCTGTAAATATAGAACGTAACTTACTGCCAAAGATTTTCTATTCAACAAATACATATGAACCTTGTACATATTATGTAATGTAAGTACTAAATTATATAGAAGATAAGTCATATGCCGCAACAAAGGCTGTAGTCATCATAAGTTCGGTACTATAATGAAAGAATGAAGAATGAAAGTGAAAGAAAAGACATGCGCATATTGAGTGTTAAAATGTAGAATGATGTTTGTATCCTATAATGATAAATTCGTAATAATTATAAAATGTTGTAAATTGAAAGGAGAAAGCTGTATAAATGTTATCCTTAGCTGTATATTTGATATTGTAAAGCCACGTTAGAAATTAGTTAATTGTTGTATGCATGATGTTTTCTGTTTACTCCTACTAAATGATTAAATTAGAAGGATGAGTAGTACGTATATGTAGTAATGTAACTTCACCTGGGAAAATAATATATTTCTGAGTATTTAAGCCAAGAGCTTTAAGGAAAAGAGCTGCTACTGGAAAGGCGAAGCATGCGAGTGTGACTTGACTGGAATATGGTAAAAATGGTAACCCACTGGAAAGATATGTTTCTTAACACCCAATCACGACGACCCCAACCCAACAAACGTATATATTATATTTATCCTACTTTAAGACTGATATTCATCAAATAATCTTTTTTCAATTCCGTTCATTTGTATGTAGTTTATTCTGTCCATTGTAACAATAATTCATGAAACTGCTACAGAGATGGTATCAAAAGCAGTTATTTTAAATTGCAAATATACTTAAAAGACATGCATAATTATGCATCTTTCCCCACAAGGAAATGAGAAACGAGATGTGAATATGAGTGAAAGTAAAGGTAACACTAATTTCGCCCAGTTTGTTATATATTTTATGGAGCAGAACGGGAACGGTTTGGATTTGAATGAAATGAAATGATATAGCAGTAATAAAATGTACAAACTTAATCTGATCATCACATAAACATATTGAATGTAACTACAATGTACAAAATGTTCCCAGATAAGGCTGGGAATTTTCCATTTAGTAGATAGATAGATGTACAAATTTATCTGAAAATAGGAAAATCTTTCACTGGTAACTTTACACGTATTTTCAATATTGTACGTATTGTGTAGTAGGGTAAATTATATAGTCATATATGTACACAAAGTTTTTGACCTATCCTATTTAATTACGACAAAGGTTAAGATTAATAGCCCTGATACCGTAGTCGTAGTCAAAGAATTAGCTTGCACTCTTTTTGTAAGTTTCCAAAACTTTCAAAAACACTTATATTTAATTCCTCATTCCAATATAAAAATGTAATTTAGATTACTTTGTAATTTGTACTACCTATTAACTTGGTTTAGGCATGTGCATGCACTTGAATGTACTGCCGTGCACCTGCACTTGCACATTGCACGAATATGTTACATATTTTCTCATGTAATTCGGTTCGCGACCAATATTACTATAATAGGTCAACAAATTTACAGACTTGAAACTAATTTTATGACAATTCTGTGTTGCCTCTAAAGAAAATGTTTTAAATTCTGGAAATGATGTTGCCTGAAATTTTAATCGGTGGCCCTATTATATCTATGTATACATATAAAAAAAATCTTCATATTTTTGTTCCTCTCTCATCTCTACAAAAAAATGTCAATAGTTTTCCATTGGAACGTTTCAAGTTTCTGAAACTGTCACAAGGTTCAGAAGCTACCACAAAAAAAAACAATATAGAAAGTATAATGTAAAAGACTTTACAATACTAATAATTGATGTATTATGATTCAATGTGCAATAACAGTACAGTATCAGTAACACTGTTTACATGTTGGTATGTAAGTTAATATTATCATGATTAGTCAATTAGTTCTAATCATACCTTGTAATGTGTACATTACGTAATTTTGTCTGTAAAAGGGGATCGTAAGTTGCAAATTAATAACTCTGTAATAGACAAGAAATAAAGTCGAAATGATTGGTCAAGGTACTTAATGATCATCATCAGTTCATGAAAAATGAAACTCCTACTGTTTTTATGTAATTCCATTTATTACAGAATATTATGGCAAATATTTTGTCAAAATCTTTCTTGACACTACATAATAATTATTATTATTATTATTATTTTCCTTAATTTCTTGTGTCCGGTTTTCTATCAGTGTGACGTAGTCTCTCAAGATAAATGCCTATGCCTAAAACGACCGACCCAAATAACCAAAAAACACTTTGTAATGCGAAAGTGTCTTGCTTTTGATGTTTAATTCTTGCCTTCATGCGTTGCTGATTGCGTCTTAGTTGATCTGTTCAAAATGGAGATTAAAAATTAATTTAATTTAATTAATTAAAATCTTTATTTATCAATAATTTTTACCTCTAGCAAAGGTTTGAGAGCACTGCTCTTTAGACCATTGGTCAATATTGGACATGGGTGCTGATTGACTGGCCGTTTTATCAGTTGGGGTTTCACTTTCGATTGGATGTTCTGGACTTGGATAGATTGGTGTGTTACTAGATATAAGTCCCCTGTCGTACATTTTGCGTAGCCTAGGATTGCCAAGGACTTCATACGCCGACGATATTTCACGAAACCTGTCTTGATTACCCTCTCTCCTATCAGGATGATATAACTTTGACTGTTCGTAGTATGCTTGTTTAATTTCATCATTAGTTGACTGTTTTGATATACCAAGGACTTCGTAATGGTTTTGATATGAGGTGTAACTGGAGTACCAAAACTTTGAACACAGCGGACGTCTTAAAGCTGGCATAGGAAATATCTTTAATTTAAACATGCTTCGTCCTTTTTCCAATCGATAAGAATCTTCACCATCTCAGTTGAATCTATGGAAAATCACAATTATATAGAATTCACATTAATGCTTCAGGAGTTTACTGAAAATGTATCTGAACGTGTTTAATAAGAAGACAATGCGTAATTCGAGATCAAAGACCATAGTTCGAGTGTTGAACCAGTTTAAGTAGAATAATAGCTTCTGGCATTTTATTCTTGTGTTACAAAATCGCTACATATTCGTTTTTCTATGTTTTAACTGCTTTTACTAACTGCGAAATTCAATTTCCTTTCGATACAATAATAATTTATAAAATTATACAGATCAGTTCAAAGTTGCATAATATTATCATGCATTTTCTTCGTAATAAATATGTAGCTTTGACAAACGCGAGTTTAAAAAAGCGAGCTTAAAGGAGATCTATCAGCGGTTACAAATACGACGTCATTCTCTCCACTATCACAGACAATCGCAATTAAAATAGGTACTCCATCCACAGACGTTCCGATTATCCCAAAGTCGGGAACTGGCTCATCATGCCTTCAAATTACAAATGATCAATTAGTATTCTGCTTATTTATTTTAAGTGTAATTTTATCTTGCTTTGCAATAAATATTACCTTGTTATAAAAATATAATACGACGGGTCTTCTTCAGAAGCCTTTAAACGAGAAAACCCTTGACCACCCGGCCCATACATTTCAAAAACAATTTTATTATCCCGAAGCGCGGATTGAGCTTCATTTTGAGTTTCATTCCACAAAAATAACTTTTTTGTTGCAGCTTCGCCGTTTATATATTCCGAAGACGCAAGTAAAGAATCATTCATCACATTTCTTGCTTCTCGAAAAACAGATTGTCGCCAGTCTTTCCAAGATTTTGAGCCAGAAAGGTTGTAATTATGAGGGTTATCAGAAGAGTCTGTCCCATATCTGTCATCATTCAAGCTCACTTCATCAACTAAAAATTCTAGTTCTAAATCGCTAACATCACTTTTATCCTTTAAATCCAACTCGTAAATTTTATCGGCATCAGGCATATTATGTGGAATTAAGGTAGACGGTGGGACTCCAAAAATTATTTTGGAATTAGGGATGAATTTGGACCAAATCCTACTTCCATACGACCTCATATCTTGTTCTTCATCGTCACTAGACACGAGGTCCACAACTACTTGAGATGCTGGTACTCCTCTTGACGTTGAGGGAACTACAAGTTATAAAATACCATCCACATTTTTTAATTTAAAAACAAGTCAGTACCCAACCATTTTGTTTACTGGCAATTGCACAGTTTTGTTTACCTGGTTCGTCATCATGCATTTCTAAGAAATTGTCTTTCAAGCATCCAGCAGTATGTGCGATTTCTTGGATTTCCACTCCCCCATGAGTGTAAATAACTTCGTCTACAATTTCGACATCAGAATCAGCCTCATCCACTGTATATCCACCGGGTTCTACTTTAGTTCCATGAAGGCAACTATCCTCGTCCATACTTGCAATACAAACTTGATTCCAGTGTTCTATATCACTGTCCATCACTTCATCAGATTCTGTAGAAGCGTTGTCGTCTTCTAATGACGTAGAGTACGTCCGTTTCAAGCTTTTTCTATTCTCATCCGTAGACACAGCAGGCGCATCCAAGTCTATGATGTCATCCATATCTTCAGAAGTGTTATTATTAGCTTTTGGTCCTACTTCAACAATTACACCATTATCTTCTTCCATTTTGACGTTATCTTCCACATCTTCCACGAGTGAGCCAGCTACGCAATTATCTGTGGTGCAACTCTTATCTCTACTATAACGGTAAAGGCAATAGCCCATTCGGGATAAGTGTTTGTAGACTAAGAACTCCTCTACTGTACAGTTACAGATGCCGATGTTGGTTTCATCCCTCTGTGACACTAAAAGAAGAGATCGAGCCCTCTGAATACTGAGACTAACGTGCTCACAGAAAATTTCCGCTTTACTCTAATTTAAAATTTAAAAAAATGTCCACTCGAATTTCCAGTTAACTTTAAAACTTTGAATTTTTGCACCAGAATCTTTGCAGTATGATTAAGCTTACGATTTCTAATAAATATAAGGCTTCTTCAGGATAAAGATAGGCTTCCTTTCCCACATCATATCCGTATTTAGCCCGGACATTTCCTCTGTCAACAGATAATTTCAAACGATAGGTTGCAGGGTCTAATTCCACGTGAGATAATAAGCTGCTGCAAAAGTTAATTAGAAAGTTAAATACAGGTATTACACTGTGACGTATCAAGAATCGAATCAATGATTGGAATAAATAAATATTATGTACTGCTTTACATACTTTTTCGTCACCCTTTTTGTATTCAAGGTGTCTAAAACGTCTTGAAACGAAAAAGCCGAGCAACATTCATCTTGGTTTCTGGCAAATATCTTTTCTGATTCCTCCCTAAGCGTTTTGAATTCAGCCTCATCGATTCCGCTCCCCCCACTGCTACATTCATCATAATTTAGAGTACTGCCCCCAAGATTGCTTCTCTCTTTTTGATATGGCACGCTGCTAGTAGTACAATACTTTCCACTTGTTGTGGGGGACTCCATTCTGCCCTATAAGTTAAAACAAAAGTAAATAAACGTTTATCAAAAGTCTGTATAAATATAAAATTAAGGAGAATATCTTTACTGACCTACACTTTCGAGTCAATTTCACACAGCACTTCTTTGGAGAACAAATAACTACTTTTGGGTGCTCTCCTCACTTTCAAGCTCGCTTATATGAAATGAAATGCTCATCACCCCTGTTCTCTCATTAAGTAAAACATCCTCTTTATAATTACAAAAAAATGTTATGATGTGATCTCTTGGAAGGTTGCTAGTCGTAATAGCCATAAAACTAAATTATTGGTTGGAGAGGTAGAAGCAGTGTGAAGCAAAATCGACTTCCTTGCAGACAAACTACAAGACAGAGCATAATATACTTAAATGAAATTACATGAAATTACCTTGGAATTCTTAAACGAATAGCTTTATAAAAGCACTTCATTTAATTTAAATGCTGATGTAAGCTACATATGTATGAATGATCTTGGATAGATAACAATCAAGATTCCAACCGCAATCCAACTAACTGTGAGACTGTGCTGTAGCCGAGACAATGCTCTAAGCATGCAATAATGCAAACACTTTTAACGACCCCGAGCCTTCTATAGCCCCATGGATAACAGATAAATGAAATTACATTTACTATTATGTGTTACTAAAACCTTGTGTCCAAGTTTACCCCACTAATAACGAATGACTTTTCAGAATTACTAAATGCACTTATCCTTCAACCCTAATTAAAACTAAATGAAATACATAAAACATATTATTACGTAGCAGAGCAGGGGTAACCTTTTTACTTACCACATCAAGTCCAGAATTAATCCTTTCTGAGTTAGATTTGCCAACGTCTATTTTCATATCTCATCCAAGACCCAAAGTGTAAATGCACCAAAACCCGAAACCAAGTTTGACTAGCAATCACTACACTTTCCAAACCAACACTGGAGCAATTAGCTATTCTACTTCTACGTTCTACACTAAACTTTTCGAGTAATCAAACACAGGGCTAGCAAATTGCCTAGGTTGTCAGTTTTAAGTAGGACAGGACCTCATGAGCACCTTCATTTTTAACGTCTGAACGTGTATTTTTCCGTCACTGCGATGCTGCCTACTGCCTATTCACAAATAATCTTCAATCATTCATTCATCATATTTTCAGGGTATACTGTAAATCTTTCTGTAAATTCCTATCAATTTTACGGTGATTGAGCCGATTTACGAATCGATGTCGTTCGATCAGATGATCAATGAATGATAGGGAAACTTTTGCTAGATATTTTCCATTCTTTTTTCACACATAAAAACATTCAGAAAAGAAGTCTGCTCCGCCAACAAAGCAATGTGATCTCAAGATCTCGTGTTGTTGGTTCCTTGGTTGGTTTTTATGTGCTTATAGGGCATATTAAAGTATAGGATGAGGAACTTTATGTGTATAAGACATAAGGATACCCTTGCAATATATAACGTAAAATGTTTTATGCATAAGAATTGTTGGCTTGTTCGTGTTCATCTTTTGAAGATATGCATATAGATAGCATATATAGAGACATAGGCTTCACACGACCGCACCGGCCACATAGCAAATTGAAAGAATAAGTTGATAAGTATCATGCTTATGTTCTTATGTATATGAGATCCAGACAGAGATAACATCTTGTGCATCACGAACATGAGCTATATACGCGTGGATGGGTTATGGATATTTTGCTTTTCAGCTTTTTCCCATAAGCAAAGCAAACTTGATATTCCTGTATGCAGCATTTGTAGCATTAGGCATTAGCATTATACTGACACTTACTTTTACCCAACAAGAAGTTTGATTCAATATGCTCTAAAGCCTGGCCTTCTACAGGAGAATGCTCTTTTATAGCAATTGCCGGATCCGGGTGGACGCGTTGGAATTGAGAGCTTCTGTTTTCACACTTCCAAAATTATACTGATATTTTTCTCCGTATCACGTTCGTGAGACAAAGATAAGGAGAGGTTTAAAGTGGGTTTTAGTAAACAAACGAAAGTGGTCGTTCGTGGAAGAACAAAATTGAAAGGATTGGATTTGAAGAAAAAAATCAAAACAAGGAGAAACCAATTTGTGAAGCGTTGTAAAAGCAGTTAAAATTTCAACGGGATTCTCTACCTTTGGAAGAACATCCGTTTTAAAATACTGTTGGTTCAAATGCATCAAAGTTGGTAAGTCAAAGTGGTAAAAATCGTGTTGGAATATTATTTATAATGGAGTTAAAATAATAATCTAACATTGTATTGAATTTTAATAGCTTCTCTGTAGTGTTGAAGTTGCAAGATGAATCGCCAGAGAAGGATGGAGGCTATCGCCCGACGGCGAGCAATTATAGACAATCATTTACAGATGTTGGCTTCTTACAACGAGGCTAGAATACCGAACATTATTCGGAGCAGGACGTCAAAATCTCAAGTCCGACCTAGATACAATCATTCATTGCAATTGCTGCAACAAATTGAAACAGTTCAGGCAAATCCTGGGATTCAACAACAAGCTTTCGCCAACAATGGGGAAGAAGATGTTACAACGCTGTGTACATCAGAGGAACCCCAAGTTCAGGAAAATGGATTTGGAGTTGAAGGGCTGTTTTCTCAGGAACCAACTACAAATGGGGGAGAAGATCAGGTTTATGTGGCTCTCGTCAATGACGGCAATGGCAATTTCAATACAAATATGGAGTCATTTATGTGTCAAAACCAGAACAATGAACTCGTTCCAGTTCCAATGGAATTAAGGGATGAAGTGATGAAAATGTTGACTGCATCCGCGTCCAACCAGCAGTTTGCAGACTCGTTACAAACATTTAAAGCTGAGGATGGAACTGTGATGGTTGTATTAGATGGAAACGATTTCTACAAGCAGCAGCAGGCGGAATCTGTAGCTACTGATTTAGAAAACGGTTATAACGAAGCTACTGTCTCGCCACCAGAAGTAATGGCCCCAGCACCAGTACCTGCGGCTCCGGTATCCATAAAGACTGAAAGTAATACAATTGAAGAAACTTGTGCACCAACGGATAGTGAACAGACGTACGTTATTGTACAGGATGCTAATGGTGGACATATTTTAATTCCAAGTTCAGTTTATCCGCAGGCAAATGTGGAAGAAGAAAATATTGTTGAATTAATAGCTGCTGAAGGTGCTCACATTGAGCACCTTATGGCTGTGTCAAATAATTCAGTAATCTCAAAGACGGTGACTACACAAATTAAAAGGCCGCAGCAACTACTAAAGAGACCAGCTCCTGTAACAAAAGCCACCGCCATAACAGCAGCCCTTCCAAAAACAAAAATTGTTAGCAGACATATACAACAACGACTTCGCAATACGTCTTTCAATACAAATGGCATCAGTAGTGAAAGGCCAAAATTGAACACCATGTATGAGAAATCAAATAATGGTCAACGAACGCGATCTGTACGACCCCCCGTTTCTCACCCTACAGCGAGTCCACCAGAACGTAAATTGAATCCGTGGCCTATTGTGAAAGAAGAAAAACCTCGACCTTTCAGATTTGAGCTTCCTGAACTAGAAGATAATCTGGATTGCGATTTTATGTCAGCCCCAATTCCTATACAGTAAGTTAGCTGTTGTGTTGAACTAGATAAAGTCTCATTTGTTATAATTAAAATACAAGGTTTTGTAATTTGTATTAATTTTATAAAACAAACTTTTCAATGAATTGCAGAATTGGCAACATTAGAAGTATTGCTGAGAAAATGGACAATACTCTTGAAAAGAAAGCTGTATCCCAAACTTTGAATGGAAATCATGTGGAGCAATTAGTGACAAACACAGATGAGAAAATGCTTGAAAGTTGTGATGCCTGTCAAGCTGAGTTTCCAAGCCGGAAGACATTGGTAGAGCACATAGAGGAATTGCATCAAGGTGAATATAGCGTTAAGACGCTGATCGATGTATTTACTCATAATGTCATAATACGAAAGAACTAACAGTATTTATTATTTACTTGCATTTTGTCTTTTCAGAGCTTCGCATGTTTAAGTGTGAGCAGTGTGATCAACAATATTCATTTGAAAGTAGTCTGATTAATCACTTAAGAAATCACCATCGTCAGAAAAAATTTCAGTGTGGGCGTTGTATGAAACTTTTTCATGCAGAAACAACAGTTATATCGCACCAAAAATACTGTGGATCAGAAATTCTAAATAATGATGTATCATTTAAACTGTCCGACAGTTGTGACAGTGAAACAGTGTTGAGTTCTAATGGAGTAGTGTCAGCAAAACCCCTTGAAATTTCGAATAAGGATCAAAATGAGGCACGCAGCAATTTTTCAGTTGAAGTTTCTCCGCCAGATAATAATTGTTTATCTGATACCGCTAGTCATACACATTCCTTAAGTGATGCTAATCTGGTGACGTCAATGAATCCTCATATTTTTCAGTCGGACCCTAATAGTGAACCCGAATCAAATGATCAGTATTGTAAAGATAGAAACTTTGATGATGAGATTGAACCTCCGAGCAAAGTAGCTAAAATAGATGTGCAGAATGATAGGGAATGTGATTTGAAGGCGTTTAGTGCCAGTACTGAAGGTGACACCCCGACTGAGACATATTCATACACTATTGTACCTAATCCAGACTGTAGTGAGAACGAAGGCAGTCCTTCCGACAGTGACTTTCATCTGCTTATTATCGAGTCTCCTTCAGTTCCTGAAACTGTAGGACGAAGAACTCTCAATAAAGCTACGGCTAAAGCAAATATGTCTAATGAAGTCTTCTCAGGCACCTGGGAATCTCATATGAGCGGAGAAAATGACTTTATGGAAGAAATGGACAATGAAATGGCTCAAAATTGTGATTTAGATGGCGATTTAGTCACTCTACGATCGGCAAAAATACGCGCTAGAAACATTAGAGTTAGAGAAATGGAAGGCAAGGAGCCTAACGAAGAACAGATTAGTGTGAATTTTCTTAATATATTTCAACAAGTTGTAAAGCAGAGTACAACATAAATAATTTACATACTGTGTAGTTTGATTAATTTTATTATGAGACTTAATGTTTTATGTATTACTCTAATGAAGCACTTGCTTTTAAAATAGTTTGGTGGAATAGTCGTTTAATGTAATATTACATTTAGAGTGTAATGCTTATATAATCTACACAAAATAACTCATTGTTACTGATATTCCGTCATCAATCAAAGAGTTCACAAAATGTTAATCTCTTTCAAAAGTGGCCTAATTATTTACAGATGTCTAGTAAATCACAAAAAAATTGCACGCAAAATAAACATTTATATTTTCTATTTATTTTAACTGTTTTAACAAATGTCGTTGGCTGACTGATTTTTTATCAAAAGAACCCTTCCAGCTAACCAAATAAACCCTTCCCAAACCATTTCCTTTTAACATATGTGCATTGTGCATACATAATATATAAATAAATAAATTAGTGTCCATCGATTATATTTTTGCATTGAAATACAGTTCAGCATCTTGTCATGTATGATAGATCACAGTATTATAGAGTAAAACATCGAACACTACTTTTGTAATCACAGCTAAGCTATCTCATCCACACTTGCTACAACCGCGTCGAAATGTGTTCGAGACGAGTAATATTTGGAAATCAGGACCAGTGCTTCCTTTTTTGCCTTCAAATGCAAGAACAAGCCATGATTAGTTTAGTAATTAACATCAAACGTATAAATTGGAAATAATGAATTCCCTTAAAATATAAAATCAAAATATACCTTGAAATCTTCGTCCGTTATAACTTTTCGGTTCTCAATATAATTAAGGTATTTTGCAGCTTTGTTTAATTCGTTCAAATGAATGAATGTTTTAGCTAACATTAGATGATTCATACTGTAAAAAACGAGTCATAATGTAGCAAATATATATATTTATCATGTTTGATGTATTGCTGATTGTCACCAATGAGGTCATGGTCATGGGAAATGGTCATTTACCTGTAGAAACCAGGATTCAATTTTTCAGCACTCAAAAAGTGTTCCAACGCTTCCGTGTAAGTACTTTCAGGTGGCGTGGCAAAAATCGTTGCAGCGACTTTCTTTTGATACCACGGGACTTCAGCAACAGAGAAGCACCTATCAGTAAAGTAGGACAAATTGTTGATTTTTTTTATATTCAGTCTTCTATTATTAACCTGCGATCGAAGATCAATCAAAAGCAGGTTTTTTAGAATGGATCATAGTCTGTCTGTCCGTCCGTCCGTCCGTCCGTCTGTCCGTCTGTTCGCACGATAACTTTTACACCGTTGAAGATTTTCAAAAATTCTTTTTGCTAAACGATACCTTAGGTCAAGCTCTTGGCTAAGTTCTAAGATGAGCAAAATCGGTCAACGGTAACTGGGTCAAAGGTCAAGGTCAAAAAATTTTAATAGCAAAACATGGCTTATGATACATCAAAATGATGCTATTTTTCAAGAAAAACTCAACTATGCTAATATCAAAGTTCAGAAATGACCCCAGCGTGACCTATAAGTGATTAAAGGTCAATTTTTGAAAAAAATCTCAATAGCAGCCACAATTATGAAAATTTTCAAATCTTTTTTAAACCAATGAACTACTCAGACACAGCTTATGCTAACTTTATTCAGCATAAATGCTAGATCGCAGGTTACTATATATCTGCCTATTGTCAGGTTTATTATATTACGATAGTAGATATTTTATTTATAGAATCGAGCATCATAGTCATATCTTCAATTGCAAGTATCTATGTGTGTCATATTGTCATACAATACGTATGACGTAAGCATTACTTACCAATTCCCAAGCATGTAGTGACTAGTTGCGTCATTCGGGTTTAGTTCTATTGCTCTCTAGAGACCCAAAAAAGAATGACGGAGATAAGAGAAATACTACTCCTTATTGTGCTTTTTGGCCAAAGATTTTTTATAGGTTTTTATTTATGTTTATGAAACTTACCATAATGTGTTTTTTAACATTGACAGATTGAATAATTTGCTCCTTGAGACCTTTAAGAACGCTAACTTCGTTGAGTAGAATGGCCTTCCATTTGTGCACAGCAAAATTACCCTCGTCTATCTCCAGAGCATTTGTAACCATTTCAAAAGCGCGTTCCAACAAGTCAGTTTTCTCTTCAGTGCTCGAAGCTTTCTTTGAGAATTCATACATCATCCTGGCAAGTCGCCATTGAATTTCCGGCTCGTTTTTGTCCTGTTTCAGATTCACATTAAATCCACATGAGGTACCGTGGTATACATTTTTTTGGAAAGTGCAAAGACATTAAAACTCCGCCGTTGGCATAAACGCCAAACACCACATGAGAGAAGGAACGTAGAAAGTTTTTTTTTCTCGGCTAAAATGCTTGGTATTTACGGTTAGAAAAAAACACATTACATATACATCCAAAAATACACGTCTCTATCCTCTACTCTACCGTTCCTGAATATTCATGGAATTTCAAGGCGAAATAGGAAATAAGGCTGGAAAGAAGAGTCGTTTGTGTAATTGGCAACTAGCAATGTGCAAATTTAAGCATTCTAAATAAATAAAACAGACTTACACTGTGCTTTTGGAGTAACAAAGCAATATCTTTGTAAACTATAGCTCCCTCGGTTTTATACATATAATCGGCTACGTACAAATCTTCAATAAGTTGCTGATCTTTTTTCCCTTTGAGTCGAAGGGTTTTGGCAAATTTCTCTATGACTTCATCTTCCGAATCTTCCTTTTTACTAAAAACTGACCAGGCTTTCACCACAGGAAAAGGCAATAGACTTGCACAAAGGCATGTCTTCACAAACAACCCAGCGGGTGGCTTAGCTCCCAACCTCTGTCGTACAGCTACCCATGCTACTGCTTTCTGAATATTTTGGCAGTTGTGCTGTGACAAAACATTAAAAAAAACGCAATAAAATTTATTATCATTTGGATACGCTCATTACGTCTGGGATGCCTTTTGGTACTACTGCTACCATTACATACACATTGCATTGCATTTTTTCTACTTCAATATCTAAATCTGACAAAATGAGTGTGCTTAAGACGATGCTGTAAAATAGTAGCATCAAAGGATTATAGGACATACAATGGGGTAAGCTTGTACTTTTCGTTTTAATACGGAAGTGGAGAAGGAGAAAGTCAAGTAATGCATTGGATTTGGATGAAAATCAGTGACATGCAAATGAGATGATAATGCTACCACATAAATAATGCAACTGCTTTCACATTTCACACAGTAGTTCCAAAAGTTTATTTTTAAATTCAGTTTCATTTCCATTTGATTCTATTTTAATGCAGCGCATTTGTTTGTAGTGGATAGTGGAGTGTGAGAGCCTTCAGAGCCTTGTGAGGAGAGATTTCACCTAAATTAAAGAGAGGGAGGGAGAGAAAGTCAAGCTTAAAGCATGGGAACGAAAGGAATCAAGTCACAAAAAAAGAAAGTTTTTTTCCCCATGCTATACACCCTGAATAAAGATTTTTTATGCACCATTAAATTCCTATGCAAAGTCAAGGCAAAGGGACATTAGAGATATTTATGACGGTCTCGAGATGTCTCCTCTCATTCTGCAGCAACTTGCTTTGCTGTTATCAGTTATCGTGTTGTTTCCTTTCATGCATTTTCTCCTCACACTCTTTTCTAAAAAAAGAAAGCTCTGCATGATAAGTATAAGTTAAGTATATAAACCTCTCTAACCAACTCTCCAACTCTTCTTGTTTGTATGTCATATTATACCCGATAAAGAAAGTAAGATATGCGAAACATTTATGGTACATTTAATATACTATAATATACAATACGCCAAATTTTCTTTTTGAACAGTACGTTACGTGGCCACTTCACGCGTCAACATCAATTCAGTCCATTTATTTTTCCAGTTTTGTATTTATGTGAGAAATGCTAGCTTTCTTTTGTTCCCTTTCTTCCAGTAAAAAAAGCTGACCTTTATTCGGTTAACGTTAAAAAAAGAAGCAAGTAGTTTTTATCCCTAAGACATGTAAACGTATGTTGTTTAAAAATACTACAGCGAAACAAGGGAAATAAAAAAGCCAACATGGCAGCATTTTTTGGTATGAAATATGAGAGTGAATTTTATTGTACGCAAGTAAGTACATTGACTTCAATAACTGACTATAAACTTTCTTTTCCAAGTCTTTCACTATTGGATGGAAGGCTAGCTTCAGTCCAGGCACAAAATGAAACTTTCAAACCAAAGCCATTCAATAACACTTCATATTTTGAAATTAACTCATTTACATACATATTGCATTAAATATTACATTCTCCAGAATCAAATTATGACTGAATGCGGTTTTATAATTTAATTTCCTTGTCACTTGTAGGCTATTTCATATTCCTCGAATTTCTTTTTCTGAAAACGAAGACATTGTATGTTTTACCATGTGTACTTTTCGGACAGAAAATTACATTTCTATGTAAGCCACACTGCTATTAAACTTTTGTATGAGTACGTATGCTGTTATTGCTAATGATGCTAATTAGTTTTTACTGATGTTAGGGATTTTAGAGTGTAGGGATAAGAATTGGAGTATCTGGGGCATAAAACTATTCCTAAATATATTAATAATTGCCGTTTTTGTGGTACGGATGGAACAAGCAATCATAAGAAAATAAAGCCTTACCTTTACATAGAGTTGCGCAATTTGATTGCGATAAGCAAGTAGCTGATTGAAAATTTTCCTCATTTCTATGACTGGCTTGACTTCTCACTTCCAATTTTCAATAAATCTGAAATCAAATCAATCAATCGAACCTAGTATAAATTGTGGACACAAACAACCACGTTCCTGTTGAATCACATAAACTGACAAATAACCAAAGTGGTCACGACAATCCCAAAACTTCATTATTCTAAAACCTATGCACATATATACTGAAGGAACCTATGCACGTCATGAGTAAAAGCCAAAGGTTATTATGGCTGAATCTGATGCGACATAATGATCCTTTTATATAACAATATATATATTTTTCCTTAACCAAAGAAATTGACTTTTCACACACTATTGTACAACTTTTCTGAATACTGCATGCGCATCTAATATCATTAAACACGAACCTTTGTACTAGTGTAAATAAATTGTGACAAATTTTGTGACTGTAGGTGAACTTGGATGTAGAAAGATTTCATTCAAACCTTTAGAACACTTCACGTTTCAGTTTGAAAGCACCAATACATGCTATATAATGAAAGTCAGAACTTTGACAACTTGCAAGTTTGAATCCTTGCAATTACTAATTAATTAAATCTACCATGTCAGGTCAAGATGGTTTATTTTAGCTATTTCACCACAGGCAGCAGCTGAGAACTTTTCGGTACATTTTGACAGCTAACATAAGTATTTATACCATATATAATAAACATCTACAGTTCACAACATTTGGCTGGTTTTGCTTGCACTATATACATCAACTACATGTACACCTATGTATGTATGTATGTTGTATGAGGATAATACGCATCCAATTCACGAAGCATTTCTATTGCTGATCAACAAGAAGATGTATTGTGCAAGTGTGAGCCTAATTTATGATATGTATGGAGCAGTGATTATAACCTATAACATCAATATCGTTTCATGTATAATATGTACATGTGTGCATACTTTGTGTAAAAGTTTTTAAAAGCCTGAGAATTATTTGAATTCGTAAAAAATCATTTTGACAGATATTGTGTACTTGTAAAATCCAATGCTGATTATCCAGATCACTTCGAGGTCTGTTGAGGAGCGTGGTTATATAATTGTAGAAAATTGTGTACATTCATTCGTCATTCTCAGGAAACTTTGTCAAAATCTTTATCCCATGTGAAGTTCTACATCATATCAATTTTAGGTTTTCATGATTCACTTCACTTTTACTTGCATGAAACCTTACTAGTTTTGCTAAGATTGTAATATGATATTGACAAATGAGGAAAAATTAACATTGAGCTCCACATCTAGTAGGCAGAAATCAGTTAGCATGAAATTATAATATGATCGATGCAATGAACCACGACGAGCTTTAATCAAGCCAATAGTCTACATAATGAAAGCGTTCAACGCAAGAACTTCACCTTTGGTTTTGGTTATATGAGTATTGAGTACACCCAAATCGAGGTCAAATTATACAAAGAACTCAAAGAAGATGAATGAACCCTTGATTAAAGATAACCATTGATTTTATACCGCAGCACTGCAACACTGAATTCAGCTTCTAGAATTCCAGCAGCTGCTGCTTTTTACTATTTATTTGTATGAAACAATTAAGTAATCAATATAATGAAGTATGAAAATACTGACCAAGACTTGCCTTATTACTGCAATTGCTTCTCGCACTGATGAATCCGATGGTTTAAATTCCAGCTCATTTACTCATTTAATGTATTATTGGTTGATGCACATGCATAGGTGTCTCAATTGAATCTTTTGATTAATGCATTTGCATAGTACATTTTGTTTAAAGTGATAACTAGCAGTTTCAGTAATTTTCCAAACGTAAGCTACTTTACTTGATTGCTCTTTCGCTGAAGTTTTTATGTAAAAAACTTACAAAAATTTCCGTGCACATTTCCGCCAACTATTTTTTGCAAGCCCGAGAGATACCGAGTGAACCGTTCCACGGGCAACGAATCTAAATGCACTGTGCTGTATTCCTTCCTATTCATTCGTTTTTGCAAGGGATTGAATATCCTTTTCAATCCTACAGAATTAAGCGATAGGTATGCGTGAAAAGGAGATTGATATTGGGGAAGCTGGGTATGGAATACGGAGTGCTTTGTTGCTTATTAGTTTTGAGGTGAATTGTGAAATGAAACAGAATACAACCAAATGAATTTATATGTTAGACTTTCGGCAGATTTTTTACCAGGCATACGTTCGATTTTAAACACGGTAGTCTAGTTTTAAAATTAACTATCAGCGAGCTAATGCTGAAGTAAGTATAAGGGTTAAGTGACTTAATCTAAAGCCATTTCTTACAAAATTAATCGAAAGTTTCCATATTCTGAAAGTTCGAAGATGTATTAATAAATTCCAAAAATATCAATAGCTATTTCTTCATTCAATTCCCATGCTACAATTTGGTCTGGAAAGTTTATCGGAAACACATTTTCCAGATAAACATAGCATGTAGAAAGGAAATATATGCGAGCAAGAATATTATCCCTAGCCAAACTCTCAGTTATCAGTGGTATTTTTATTTCGCCAATGCTTTCCCCCAAAATATCCCAAGAATAATATTCTAGAGTGGTTTTGGATTAAAGAATGCATGGTGAATGTATGAAACGTACGATTGCAGCGAGCTAATAAGCTAATACATTTGACCATCCGATTAAGTCCTGACATGACGGCAAAACTTCAATATCAATATATATACAGAATGTATTCATGTTCAGGAACACAACTTCCATGTTCAGTTCTGAAATTTGTAGCTTTATTAAAGCTCGTGTACTTTCCAAAAGAACATGAGGAATAAATGAAGATATGGTAGAGCTAAAGGATGTCTATGGAAGTTTACAATTTAACTGCTTGAAGCCGAAGAGTTAGCAGAGAGGATGGAATGGAAACGTTCCAGAACGCTGAATTCGGGAGATATTTTGACCAAATATTCTTGACTTGACTGCTTTGTGCTTTTGCCACTTGCCACTATCAACTGTTCCTCGTGCAGAATTTTTTTCTCGTGCATAATCTTTCGCTTGCAAAGCCCTGGCATAACGTGTACCTTATATACCTACTGTACCAACAAACTAAAGCAACGACATATCGCTTTTAACTTATGTATGCGCGTTCTCTCTTCTCGTCGAGAAACTGCCTGGTACAACCTACCCACTCCGTAACATCTTTGCTTCTAGGAGAGGAAGGAATCTGATTCTGGTAAATAGGCATTTCATTATTGTGTGCGTTATAAGATTCCATGCTTTCTCTCCTTGGAGCCCATTTCGGTACAGACTTTCCTGTGGCGAAGACCATACATCTCACGTTTTCTGCACACATACTTTTTAGCACGATTTTCTTATTGCACTGCACAAACATTTTGGTTGATAGATTTGGGATTTGTGAATCATTCTTTCTGTGATTTCTCCTTTTGAACACGGTTTTCACATCACAAGCAATAATTTTGTTCGCTATATAGTTTGAGTTGGTTTTCAAACTTTGTTATTTTCAGCACCAGCATATGTATATCATCATTTTTTAGTTGTCAAACATCAGTATCAGCACTGCTAGCACAGACACTCGCAAAGTACACTACCACCTACACATACATACATATAACGTGTCAATCACAAACAAGCAAGAGTTTTTTCGTACAATAAAGTTGTGACGAGCAGTCAGTAAGTGCATGTATGTAAATTAATGTAGTCTACTAGTCTTAATCGTGGATGATACTTTGAACGCGTGTGAACTGATTTACTTTCAGAAGAAATGCCAACTACTCCATACATTTTGTGACAGCGTCATGTTGCACAAGTTCTGATACTTTTGATTGGGAGTCAGCATAAAAGAGCAACAAAATATTGTGCTACTCTACACTAGTGACCTAAAGTTGTCAAAAGAGTGCATAATATAATTTTGAGACTAGTCCAGTACTTGAACTTGAGGAGGTTCTGTGTACCAGGCACCAGGTAAGGTCTTTTTCATTCATTCTTACAAATATTTTGTATGGATAAATTTATATGGATATCCTTGCATTCCGAAATCCTATCTGCCCTCACGTCTTCTTTGCAAAAACAACTTTAGATAATGACAGTAATTGATGGTACATGTTTCTTCTTTATCGGTAGTTGCATGCCTCATGCATATAGAGCTGCTTTGACTCTGTTACATTTACATGTTACATTGTTTATAACCACAAACATACGTACAACGTATGTGATACTATATAAATATGCGTTGGTCTAGTCTAGTAGCAAGGAGCAAACAGTCTGAGTGTTGCTTTAAAAAAGAGTCTCCACGTGTTACTCAGCAAGCTCCAGATTAGATAGAGCTGGAAGAGTACACTATGCACATGGTGAGTGAGGTAGGTACATATATTTCTGTTTGGAGAATTTGGCTAAACATATTGAAAATATTAGCATACATTGGAGCAACATTTTATTTGACACGTTAACTTTTAATTTTGGACATTTGACAGTTTGGTGTGTGTTAACTT
Source organism: Orchesella flavescens (assembly GCA_964034955.1). NCBI lineage: Eukaryota > Metazoa > Arthropoda > Collembola > Entomobryomorpha > Orchesellidae > Orchesella > Orchesella flavescens. The sequence goes on along the minus strand of OZ035956.1, from coordinate 37,490,575 downwards.
TGTGTTTTAATTAAATAAATAAGGTAAGGAACTATGTCAAATTATAAAACTCAATGACCTTATTTATCAACATTTACATTTTTCTAAAAGGCCAGAGCCCCGACTCGCGTGCATTTATCACTATCTGGTTCCTCATTCTGCGTAAATTTCCATCAATGGTTGATAAGCCGTGGAAGGAAAGTAAATATAAATAACAGCATTGAGGCTGAGACTACTGAACTGAACCAAAACTGACTGTGCAAATAAAATGCAGAAAATCAAACAATTGCACTGCACGAGCATTCGAGAAATGACCTGCAGTAAAAAAATTCCCTAATTGGGAAAATTACAAAAAGTTTTATCGGATACCGATAAGGATTTTGCATAATTAAACTCTCCTGCATGTGCCTCATTTTGGCAGGTTATCCACAAAAATTGTATCATCTTTCATTCACATTTATGTATTTTGCCATTATTACAAATTTGATTAAAGTTAAGTTAATCAATTTAGTTCAAATGAGATAGACAATTTCCATGAATTTATTTATTTATTTGAACGTTGGATAGTGTAATTTTAAATGCGCTTCAAGTATTTTTAGCTCGTAATGAAAGAGCAACATTTTATTTGCGAAATGACGGCTGGAAAAGAAACGAATATTGACAGAACAGAAGCGTATTATTAAGGTACAAATTATGTATACACGAGATCATCAAAATTATGTGGTTTCATCTTACTGATATGAATATAATATAAAGTGTCGGATATTGACAGGATGACATGATTATGTAGTATTAAGACGAAATGAACTAGTCAGACATCATTTCATACTATGTCTTTTTGTGAGTGCCGAGTTGTAAAAGATAAGAAGAATGAGGTACAGCTTTTCATGACTCCCCAAACTCATTATGAAAGTTAAAACGGCTGTTTCACAACTTATTACAAGAGTTCTTTATATCATTACCAGAGTCAGTCCTGTCAACACGTCACCATCTCAAGCAACATTCATTTTCTTGAATAAGCATTAAAAAAAAGTCATTACAGCAGAATCTTCGCAATTCTTCCACATAACGCGTATCCGTATACTTATCCTTAAAATTTATTAGAAATTATTATAATTTTATGATGTATTTCATTAAGAGATTACTATTCCTCGAACTGATTCTGATATTTCTAACGCAATATGTTATTGTGATATGCAATTCACACGCGACTAGTCCGAATTTGTTATTAGTGTGGTGATTCATGTGCTACTAGAATTTTTCTAACGTTGACTCGGAATAGATTAACATAAGTACATCATAATTGCTTACTTCCTTAAGGAATTTCTTTGATAGTTTAAACATTTTACTCAGCAAAATTTTATCACTTACAGATTATCAGCCTGTAAGTGGTCAGCACATCAGTAGTCATCAGAAAATTCATTCCACAGCAACTTTGTATCATCCATTAACACAATATTGATTAATTCTTGGATATAGACTCTCAGTTAATCAAGAAACCAACACGTGACAAGTACTAACGTACCATCAATAGACTCTGTCGACTTGATCAAATGAGCTTTGGCATTTTCTTCATTTCCGTTAGCAGATACAATTTCAATTGTGTGAAGATAACGAAGCCATACATACATGCTTACTCCATATAGTCACCAGTTCTCGTCAATATCAAAATCACTCATCTTTATAAGCACCCCAATCGACCTATATTGTACCAAGGCCCAGTAGTTGTATTGTTTTGTGAGCTTCAGTACAGTACAGTAATTTATTGTGTAATCGTCTCCCTCCCAGAGGAAATGAGAAAGCACCAAGTATCAAGTGACTGAGATTGAGCACAACCCAACATTTGCTACACATTACTAGCTTGAAGAATCACAAACCAACCAGAAGAACTATTTTCTATTGTCTTGAACGACGAAAAGGGCAAAGTGAACGACAATAAGGTATAGACGACTAGCAGCAGAAGCCAGAGAAGTATTGTTTTCTCCCAAAAACAACAGCAAGCAATCAGTTATATCAAGGTGCTCCATAAAAGTCATCTCATAAGTTGATTGAGAACATAGATGCTATTACTTTTGGGATCTACAGACAGACTTAATTCCTAATGCAGTACTCATTCAATCATTGTGAGTTGTGAAAAAGCTTTGCGAATAGAATTCCAACCAAACCAGTGTGTTTAATATGTAATTCATGTTAAAGCTATAGGAGCTATAGTCTACTTTCTTACATCGCCCCACTATCATCATAAGAAACAAACAAAGTATATATTGTAAGAACTCACAAATAAAATAAATACTTTTCTGTATACAATTGTTTCAAGAGAAGCTAACGTTCAGATTCTATTTGGAACCAACAAACTCTTTTCTATTATCGGGTTCGTTCCTAGTACGTGCTAAAAGTATACTTTAAATCTATAGCGTTCATTCTATTCTATGAAGCACCCACTGCTAATGACATTTTTGCTATGACGTAATTCTTTCAATTGGGGATCAGATGCTATTGTAAAGAGTGAGTGCTTAGAAAAATCTTAACGATACATACGTACGTATAAAGACAATATTTAGTATACGTAAATCCACTTGAAATTGCTGACAATAAAGTACAACAGTTACAGCCTGCTACAACAATAATATTGCAAACAAAAAGGATTGGATTGGACATTGTAGGAAAGTACATAGATATTTGTTCCAGAGTTTAGTTTTTGACTTGACAAGAATCATTGATCCAGACAAATATTAAATGTTATTAGTAACAATTAGGACTGCCAACTTCGATTAGGGCTCCTTTGTAACAAAGTGTGCTTGACTGTAATGAATTAATTTAGCGTTTCCTCCTACCACCAGCCACATTTACTCTCTCAACTATTGGCCGTCTAGTATCGCTGCGTCGACGTCGACCACATATGAACTAGAGTAACAACGGACCTCATGTCAGTTCAAATTATCTTGTATTAGACTCTGACTCATATATATTCGTACCTAAACAAAGCATCGCAAGAATTATTATGAATAATTTATTGTTCCTTTTGTAGTTAATGTGTAGTACTCTATATATGGTATTCATATATCGATATATCAAGCTTTAATTGTGATAGGCACAAAGTTATATGCCAAGTGATTAGATTTCTCGTTCATAATTAAAGATTAAATGGATTTGATCTGATATGTGCAACCACTTCGCTTAATCTAAAGGAAGAAAGCGGACTACATAATTATTTTATTAGTAGTAATGTAAAGGACAGACCTACCTCTACTGATCATCACATCACATTCCATCAGCGTGGCTAAAAGTCAAGTTGTTGCAAGCTTTTGTAGCTGTGAATGCATTTTGCAAAACACGTGCAGTGTTCCGCTATCAGTCAACGAGCCTAAAAGCCAAAAAATTTACTTCAGGAGATTCTCATAGTTCAAAAAACCAAAACCATTTGACGGTGACAAGAAACTATAATGCAGAACGGAACAGCATTCCTGCAAAATTCCACTTTTAAAATTTGAATAACAACAGAAACAATTCAAAACCAGACGTGAGTTTAGCTATTTCAATTTTTCAATACAAAGTGCATACAACATGCATTCAACGAAGAAGAGTGAGCAAAATTAAACCTTAACTAGATACATAATATATAAGTGAGGGAGACAGGATCATTCATTGTAATTTACTAATACCGGCAGCAGCCCACACCACACCATACCACTTCTACAAACTATGTACATCATCATTTTCATGTCAAGTTCACAGTAAGTGAAATCCATTACGTAAACTCTGATTGGGAGTCAAGCCGAGTTGCAATCATTGTCATCAAGTCATTAAATACATATACTTGCACGCAATTGTCCTGGACGTGAAATATATAGATATATGTATGTATTCTACACAAACTATCATGCATTGAAATAAACTATGAAACGGGATGATCTGAGGGATTTTTGAGCTGGAGTTGCTGACTACTAATTTGAAGCACATCGTTGTCGTCATCATCATGATCATCATCGGTGATAACAAGTAGCATCAGTCATTGAAATCATCAGTTTATATCAAGGATCTGCACTCACAACTTGACTTGACTCTCATCAGCTTAGATTCCATGGTGGAGAGGAGACAACTACTAACTACCCATGGAATGTTGATGTGTGTATATAGAGAATGCAATATGACACTTATAATTTAACGAGTGATTGAGTCTGAGAAGTTGTGAAATGCACCACGCCACAGTACAGTGGCCAGCCGCATTTGCCAGTATTGTACGAGTTTTTGTAACGTTGAGGAAGCCTAACTGATTGGTACTACTTATACTCGTGTAGCACAGAAAACCTTTCTGAAAATCCCCTAATAAAAAACGGTGACATCGTTGAAAAAATTTAGTAACCCACATATTTCAATGTCGAATTTTTATGCAAGAGTAACATTTTGCTTGTCCAATTCCAAGTAAAGCATTATTCATAAGGCTAAAGAATTGTGTGCTTGGACGAGCTCCTCGTTCTAAATGTTTCGTGCTACATCCTTAAAAAAAGGAAAAGTGAGCGGAAAGTGAAAAGAATATATTAGAGTCATACTCGATCTTCTACTACATTTCTTTTTTGTGCAAGTGAGATTTTACATACGTTAGAAAACATGTCGTCTCCATCAACACCGGAAAAACAGAAGAACTTGTCTTTCATCACGAATGAAATTAATGGGGATAGAAAGCTTGGGGATGGGGATGGTACAAGCATTCCAATGGATACTCTCGATGATTCTTCAGGTCCCTGTAGAGTTTACCCATATAGATGGATAGTACTTGCTCTTTTTGTGGTGTACTCTATGAGCAACGCCTTCCAATGGATACAGTTCTCCATCATCACCGGCATTATCGTCCAATTTTATGGAGTTTCAGAGGAGATGGTCGATATGACCTCTATGATTTATATGATCACCTATATTCCATTAATTTTCCCTGCTACTTTCTTTCTAGAGAAGAAGGTAAGTTGATAGTAGTATAGTAGCTCAAGCTTTTTAGGTACTGAATTGATATCACATTACATTTTACATTTCATTTTCCGTACGTAGAGATAGGTAGTTGAGCACAAACTATCTCTTTCCACTAATTTAATTCATTTCCTTGAGCAGCTTACAACATTCTTTTCACAAGAAGTGCAACTTGGTTGCAAAAACGTAACGACTTGAGACTTTCAAGAAGTCATAAATCATTCGTAGCAGCATCAGCAGCGTCTGGCTACGCGCTTTTTCTTATATAGGGAGAGAGCCCAACGCTGAATTTATTCATTAGCTGAACGAATAGTAAAGAGAATTTCATTTTAAACATTAAAAACGGGGTACGTCTCCAACTTTCTCGTGGGTTTCCTCTTTCAACACAAAATATAGTTCAGAATTAGAATGGCAGTTATCGCTAGTTACTTTCCAAGACTTTTTATATGGTCGGTAGCCAGAAGAATTTACACGTGTGATGTTATCATAAACCTCCAAGATATATTTCAATGTCCGTTTAAAATGCTTTCAACAAGTCAGTCGTAGTCGTAGTGTCTCCTACACTCTTTCTGATTGTAGCGAGGAGAAAGAAAAAGAGAGTTGACAGGCAATTTACGTTATGTTGTGGTGACGGCATTGGATGGCAAAAAGAAATGTTGAAATGGTTGTTCTCTTTTTCTAGGGTCTCCGACTTGCCGTGATAATAGGTTCCTTGGGGACAGCTCTGGGCTCTTGGATTAAAGTGCTTGCGTGTAAGCCGGATCTTTTCTATGTGGCGTTTATTGGTCATACGGTGGTGGCTATTTCTCAAACATTCATTTTGGGCATTCCTCCTCTCCTCGCGGCACTTTGGTTTGGACCTGACCAAGTTTCAACTGCAACTTCCATCGGAGTTTTTGGAAATCAGGTAAAATAATTTGCTGAATAAATCTTTCTTTACTGACGATGAGATGAGCCGATAATTTGACGCCTACTATTTGGGGGAGGAGGGGAAAGAAAGAAAGTGCATGGTGAGATTGAATTGGATTGGGAATGGCAAAAATTGCGAGATTGCTGAATTGCATTAGTGAGAGTAATGAGTAAAGTTTAAACCGAAGTAGTATAAAGTCTGAAATTAGAAATGATAAATGACCTCGTTTAAAGTAGACATGAGAGAATAAGTTTCAACTTTAGAATGCTTTTTCTCTCTTTTTCCCAAGGACTTTTACAGGACAATAAGATTATAGAGGAGGTTGAGCGAGCTCATCAAAATAATAATTGTAATTGCCATCCGTCAGCCGGATAATTTGATGAATGACATTGCATCGCGTTGGTGCTCAACAAATGGAGAAAATACTGCATGAATGAGTGTATAGTCCCTCGGTCACTCAGCAATTAAGTAGATCATACGTCATAGTCATTTATAGTTTAACAAGATCAAAAAGAAGAGCTGAAATTATGTCCCTCATCTCCAACAAACTTTCAACTAACTCCGACCCTATTAAATTTTCATTAAGTACTGGCACTCAAGAGTTTATGTGATCATTATAGCTAGACCTTTCCCCCAAATGAAAGCTTCCTTTTCCTTCCTTGTTCTTAGCTCAAGACTGCGCTAACATTAAGTAATGCAGTCACTCAAGTGCAAGTGGCTTGGATTCTCTATTCACTCACACATCATGTTTGCATTAGAATTATGCTGTGTATAGAGCAGTAAACTTTGCCTTAAAAGGCGGAAATTGAAATTCAAGCGGTGACGTGACACGAACGCTTGAAAGACTACTCCAAACTAAACTACTCATCAAATCTTCAATCTTAGAAAAAACCCTCTATGTTATCTTCCATTTCCTTGACCGTATTTATTTATTTCAGTTGGGAGTTGCTGCCGGATTTCTGCTACCAACACTTCTCGTCAAGAATGGCACTCAAGAGTCGATTGGGAATGATCTCAGCGTCATGTTTTATGGAACAGGCGTTATCACTGGAGTTTTGTTCTTTCTTGTCCTTTTTTGTAAGTTTTACCTCCAAATTATTAATAATTATTTTTAACAGCATCATTTATAGGATTTGTGTGTAGGTTGCAATTTATTTGAATTCTCCATATTGCATTATTTCATTTCACAGTGTTCAGAGACAAACCTCCAACTCCACCCAGCTTGGCTCAACTGGCTCTACTCAGCTCGGACAGGGAACCGTACTTGAACTCTATCAAAAAACTGCTGACAAACAAGGGCTACCTCTTGCTGCTTCTCAGCTATGGCATGAATGTCGGGGTTTTCTATGCTATTTCAACACTCCTCAGTAGTTTCATCGCAAAATACTTTCCGGTACGTTTCCATTTTACTGCTCTCTTATCTATGTACACTAAAATGAAAGTCTAGTAGTTCCCTTTAAACGTCCGCTGCATTTACGTCCTGTCATAAAAATGCTTCTTGAAAAGGATGATAAGAAGGGAAAAACGAGGGAAAAAATTAAGGGCCTTTCTGTCACTGCCGGATGTAAATGAAATATCTTCCGCGTACGTGTTTCAAACTCTCATGTGTTCATATCATAATGCTTGTGAATTTTGCATACATTTTCCGATCTATCAAGAATACATAATAATATCAAGAATATCGTATTACTTTTGCTGATGCTCCTCTGATTTTGATTTATATTTGTTTGCAACGAACGATTTGCAAATTGTCAAGATCTTGAGTATATTCAACTAGTATAGTATGGGAATAAATTCCTTTTTCACTTTCCGAATGATAAGCACTTGTAAATATATAAAAGTAGATGATAACCAAAGTAGAAACGTTGCAAGCCCCGGTGATGATGATCATGATAACCAAGCATAACTAACGGCTGTATAGTATTAAGTTTGACATAGATATGTAATGAATTGAAAAGATAAACTGAAGAACAGGGAAGATCCTACATGTGTACATAACATGCTTGATTTCAATTATGTATATGAGACTATGAAAGCAGTAAATTTTATCATCACATCTCAGTCACCGGTGTCGCCAGGCAAGGCGGCTTCTAGTTGCTACATGCTGGAGTTGCAAAATGTATATAATCTCCTGGATTTCATGAACAGATATCATACGGTTTATGCTTGAAATGGACGATGCAATATACCATAGGTTGAAGATTATGCCTGTCCAATAGATTTACATCTCACAATCCCAGCTAAAAGGTTGGAAAAGCCTTTTGTGATTTAGCATGAACTGATAAACTCCACACCACACCATACCACACACACGCTTCCGATTGAGTGAATCATAGAAATATATTTTGGTCTTTTGTTGGGTTTCCTGGGACAAAATTGCTTACTTGACTAAAATATTCTTGAGCGGAGCAAGTTTCTTTTTATCGTTATCATCATACCTTCTAATCCTGGACTCGGTGGTGATCGTAAAATTTTGATACGTCACGTTGCGGTAGCAGTGATCAATCACATCAGAAACTCAACTCAAAATGCAATGTACATAAAATACGCTAGGAGGCCTCACGTGCACCCAGATATACTGCATGTAAAATGTTCGCCGATATATTACTTGCCAGCTGTCCTTTGTTTACATTTGATTTGCATAAAGAACTTTAAGATTGGATGCAAGCTCAGCAAAATGGAATTGGACTACTTCACCACTTACTCATTAGTAATTGCGCGATCTTCCAATTCTATTCCACTACTACCAATTCTCTTCCACTTTTTACACTACTCCCAATTCTCACGGATACTTATCATTTTCATTCCAAAATCTGATTCTTATGTATACTGTTTTCATCATTCATACCTAAGTAAAATGCGTTACATTACCTTGGGCTTCATATCATTTTATGTGTATGCAAAAGGGCTTCATAGCATTTTATGTGTATGTAAAAGGGCTTCATATCATTTTATGTGTATGTAAAAGGGCTTCATATCATTTTATGTGTATGCAAAAGGGCTTCATATCATTTTATGTGTATGTAAAAGGGCTTCATATCATTTTACGTGCATGCAAAAGGGCTTCATATCATTTTATGTGTATGTAAAAGGGCTTCATATCATTTTATGTGTATGCAAAAGGGCTTCATATCATTTTATGTGTATGCAAAAGGGCTTCATATCATTTTACGTGTATGCAAAAGGGCTTCATATCATTTTATGTGTATGTAAAAGGGCTTCATATCATTTTACGTGTATGCAAAAGGGCTTCATATCATTTTATGTGTATGTAAAAGGGCTTCATATCATTTTATACGTATGTAAAAGGGCTTCATATCATTTTACGTGTATGCAAAAGGGCTTCATATCATTTTATATGTGTGTAAAATGGGCTTCATATCATTTTATGTACAATACTCTATGCTATCAATTCCTTCCCATTACTCGAAACTCTCTTTCAATACTTCCAACTCTCTTCCAATACTCCCAACTCTCTTCAAATACTTCCAACTCTCTTCCAATACTCCCAACTCTCTTCCAATACTTCCAACTCTCTACCAATAATACCCCCAACTCTCTTCCAATACTCCCAACTCTCTTCCAATACTTCCAACTCTCTTCCAATACTCCCAACTCTCTTCTCTAATTTTTTACACGCTAACTCATGTCAAATCATGATGTATTAAATGTGTGACATTAAATTAAATTTTGCGTATGGTAGGAAACTTTCCACGAACGGTTTGAATTAGAATTAAGTAAATGCCGAAGCGTAGCTCGGCTGGCCTACTAGTTTTCTTGCTATTCCCCGTTTCGAATAGAGTAAAAAAAAGTATAGATGCCATGATGATGCCAAGACGCCGTCAATCAAGATTAAAATTGTTTTCACAGGCAGGTTAGGGTAAGTTACCTCTGCAAAACGATTCAGAAAGAGCGAATTCATGCATGATGACACAGGTTTTTAAACTTTTCAGAGTATATTGGTTGAAATTCACGTTTCATTGACTTTGGGAAAACGTGTATTTGTCATTTGGGGGATGGGCAGGTTCGTACGGTACTTCATATTCTTGATAAACAATTAGGGTACAAAATAAACTGGAATTGAACGGAAAGAACTTCTATGCGAAACTAAAACACGAGTTATACGTATGCTAATTTTGTTATTGAAATGGAATCTAAAAGTCAGTGAACATTAGGTTTGACGGTTGACTTGATCGAGAGTAGTAGAAAACAAGATAACACAGAGATAACCGAAAGTATTCAGCTGACGATGAGTGTAAGATTAAACGTCACGTCATCGTCAGCTCGTCAACAGCGCTGGTAACAGGTGCAGGTAAATGTTTTTGCACTTTTTATAGTGTGATAGGTCAAGTGGAGAATGATCAGTTCGTCGGAGATTATGACAGCAAATGTTTGATTCACAGGTTTATTGCTCAATATTACGGAAGTTCATATACATATTTTAACATGTTAATGGTATATCTGTTGTTATAAAATTTATTTATTCCTTTGGTTTCTAAAAGGACAATGAGGAGGATGCTGGGCGAATTGGACTAATGATTGTTGTCAGTGGTATGGTTGGCTCCGTGATCTCTGGCTTCATTTTGGATAAAACCAAGAAATACAAGTACGTTCATTTGTCAAAAGTCAAATCTATTGTCTAAATTTCTCTATTCTATCGGATTTCCGACTCTTTTTGTTTGAGGCTCAAGAGAACAAGAATTTCAATCTCAACATGAATTCAAACAAGCAAAAGATATTGACTTAACATAAAGAAACCTTCTACTTTCAATCTTATTAACATTTTGCGTATTATTCCACACAGGGAGACAACATTAGTCATCTACTTCCTTTCATTTGTCGGCATGATCGTATACACTTTCACATTGCCATACGGAGGACATATAGCGTACATGTATGTATGTTTCTCAGCTTTGGGGTAAGTACGAACATGTTATTTTACAAAGGTTTACTAGCGGAGATTTTCTACCAACAAGTAGCGTAGCAATTTTTCTAATTAATTTTAATCCCGCTTGTCACTAGTAAAAGCAAACTTAATTCAATAAGCTTTATATGATTTATTGCCACTTGGCTGAAAAGCGAGAGAGAAATTTTGCGAACCATTTGGCCCATACAACGTAAAAACAGTGAATGATATTATTATGATGATCATCCAACTTTGTTTGAGCTGGTCGCACAATCCCCCAAAACTTTGAGTTCTCTCATACTCAGTTTTGCTTTCTCTTCTTTCACCCCAACAGATTTTTCATGACGGGCTACCTTCCAGTTGGCTTTGAGTTTGCAGCAGAAATCACCTACCCAGAATCCGAAGGAACGTCGTCTGGGCTTTTGAACGCAGCAGCCCAAGTGTTTGGTATCGTAATGACCCCCATGACAAGATACTTATTCAAAAGCCCACTTGGTGACATTGGTGCTAACCTGGTCCTGGGAGCTATCCTTTTCTTTGGGTTTATTATGACTGCATTGATTAAAGCAGATTTGAGAAGAACTGCAGCACAAAATGCCGGCACTCCCTACTCCACCAATCCAGGATCTGTTGGTGATGGAATTGCCATTGCAGCCGTACAACAGCAAGCTTAAACTATAGTAGTTTTCTTCTTTCTCCAGTTTTTTTGCATGTGATTCATAATTTTCTAAACTTGCTTGCTTTCAAACATTTCCCTAGTTTGTAAAAGCTTTCACTATACTCAGACGAGGCCGCTGGAAAATACATACGCTAATATAAATTAGAGTAGGCAGGCACACATTTGCTTTACGAAGTAAACAGGTTAGCAAAACATAACGTGCAATTACTTCCATCTGAAGCACAAAGGTTTTTAATGCCAAAACGATTTTGGCCAGTGAGTTTTCTAAAAACAGCTGGGCTAAAAATATACTTATTTGTTGTATAGCTAGGTGAATCATTGGCAATGCTGCTATAATATTATCGTCATAATATTGCCAAAAATAATATTCTTATATAGGCTCTAACACTTTACTCACGCACAGATCTGAAAAAAGGCTTAAACAGCTTTCGGAACAGGTATCTGACATGGTTTGATATGAAATACGTACTCTTAATGTGAAATAAGAATATCGCACAATAGTAAAACTATGTATGTATCACGGATATACTCCAATAACATATAGCGCATTCCAAGTACAAATCTTATCTGCTGAGGTTATGCAATGAAAGGAGAGTAAATAAAGAGGCACTGCTCCTGTTTTGTTAGAAGAAGGGGACGACAGGTCATTAGCATAATGTGGAGTTAAGCATTGGAACAACGATGTGATGTGGACAAAGTAGAGCTGCTGTTTCATAAGAGGGAAAGTACACACTTTCACAAAGCCAAATTTAATTTAATCACATTCAAACAACTAGCGAGGTTTGTTATTCGAGTTGGAGTAATTTCTACATGTCTACAATCCTACATGTGTGGAGAACCTGATTCGTGAATTACTCTGAAAGTAATTCATTCTGGTTGGAGTGCTCCATTTTCTAGACCTGTGGCTAACAAGCATTGGCATATTGCTTTCCCCACAATGTTAATAGCAAACTATTGTTGGCATCTGCCACAAAATCATGACTTGTTTACGTATATCCCCACGCCGTGCGTAGGTATATCTTTTCTATTATGTGTATTTTATCTTCCTTCCAGCAAGGGCACTTCTCATGTACAGGTTATCCTGTTTCCTAGTCTTTCAGTTGGCGATGAAAGGGTAGAAAATTGTGTACTACTACAGACGAGAGAGGCAGACATCACAAATAATCGAGAAACATGACAGATATTTGAGAAAATTCCAATTTCATTTCATCATCTTCAAGTTGATTACCTACCAATAAGGCAAGGTTTTCAATAGTGTTCCTAATGAATGAGATTGATTTGATGAAAGGTTGATGTTGAAATAGATCTGATTGATATAGATAGATATAATTATATATAGAATCCAAATTTCCTACTCAATTTCCTTTCTCATACTTTTAACTGTTTGTTGACGAAATACCATGCAAATGAGATCCTCATCTTTATACTGCCGACGACTGAATAGTGTGGTACGAAAAATCGATATTTTTAAGTTTATAAAATAACTCAAACAATTTTATTTGCATCTGATTTATACATATTAAATGTATTCATTTTAGTTAGCGTATGTGGAAGGTTATTTAGATATTGAGTATATCCCAAAACAAATTCAAACTTCTTTTATTGTTACGCGAACAAGTTTCAAAGTTGTCCCCGAAATGAGCAGGAAACTCCTAACTTTCTCTGACAGAGAAGAAAAAGATGTTGAGCGCGTTAAATGGTGCGTATAAAGTTTGTAAATACAAATACACACATGTTCTATATAATCAAATGTACGTGAAATCATCCCTAGATGTTAGAATACAAACGATATATAGTGAGCTCTCGGGCTCAGCTTCCATATTTTCCAAGCTGGTGAAAGTTGGGGTAAAAGCAGACTCATGTTGTAAGTAGTTAGTAATAAAATGTGCCATGCATCCTATGAGAATCTCCCGTGGTAAAAATCTTATGTGGTCTTTTCTCATGTTCAAGATGTGCATGATGTGTATGAAGCATGCTGAAATAATAATAATATTGAGATTTAAAGGCGTACCTGTGAATATCTGTTAACTTCGTTAGGTATAGTAATGTAAATGTTGTGTATGAGAACGAGAAACTGCATAATATTGCATACAAAATAGATTTATAAATCTTAATTAATGTGGAAAATGGGAAGCAAGTAAAAAATGTGTTTCCGTAATTTTTAAGCAATCGATTTTTGACTCCTGAGGACAATAAGAAGGCAACCAAAAATCGCTACCAAAATTTAGTCAAAGTTTGTCTTTCTGACCCACGTGTGACGTGACGTGGTTAAAAGTATTCGTGAGTGTGATACCACTTTGCTGCACTAGCTATGAAAAAACATGTATATTTCATTGAAAACCAAAATAAATCGCTTGTTTGCACTGCACATTTAAAAATCAGTATTCTCTTAATATTATATAGATTATAACCTATACCCTTTAGCTACAAATCTCTTAAATTATTGAAGACAATTAAAAATTAGGTGTTGGAGATCCATAATCCATTGCTAATCCTATAGGTACTATATACGTTTATGGTACACCTGCAAAGTAGAAATGAAGTGCACTAAAAGGGTGCAACCTTGTAAAAACTTGAATTGAACCTTTCAATATTGGACAATATTTCAACCCCTTCCGAATTTAAAGAAAATGAGTATCAAGTATTACAAAACTGTCTGTCGCTACTGATAAAAAGTGTAGGGTAGATCTTATTCTCTGACAATATGTTTGAAATGGGAGCTCGTGTGCTTCTTGACAATGAAAACGTAAATTATTCAAGCTTTAACCAGTTAGGATAAAATTTAGCTGACAGTATTATAGTAAATCGTGTATATACATAAGCTAAAATACACATACGTACAACTTCAAATCAAAATCTAAGGATTTAACAAGACAATACAGATACGGACAATGAAATTGCAACTCTATTATAAAATTTAAATTCAATGAAATTTTATGAATGACACTTTTACTCTAAAAAAAAGTGTTGGTTTTATCTCATATACAATATGCAAACTTGTGATTTTTAGTAGTACAGTCAGTCAAGTTCAAATCTGTGAAAACAAACTGCTTATTAATGGTGTATGGCTGCATGTACGAAAGTATGCGTGTCATGATGTCAAATGATATCTATCATCACAATGTTATTATTATTGTACATATTATACTACCATATATAATGTAGACACTGTTTTCAACCGATTTATATTAAAAATTGATGCACAAATGTTGCAAACAGGATATTTGTCATCTCGCATTTAAAAAAAAGTTGTTTTACGTACGTCCTATAACGTATTCTTTTGTATGTAAATTTTAATCTTGAACTCAATTTAATTTTACTTGTGCATCCTTATTATGAGCAGGTGTATTGTAGCGCATAAAACGACAGCTATTAAAAAAATAATAATTATTGTCAATGAAGAATAATTAAGTAAATATTGGATGATTAATTTTGAAATTCTGGAGGTTGGAGGTTGATGTAAAGGATTATTCATTCGGTTAATGAAATATAATAAATAAATGAAAAAACACCAGTTTGAACAAAAATCATATTATTGAGCCAATCGTTAACTGATTTAATTTTTATTACTTTCATCTTCTGCCAAATTACATACACCATGATAATTATGATATGCTATAATGTATTAGATTGGGTTTCAGACATTACAATCAACAGTTCGAATTTGAAGCATATTTCAACAATTTTTTTAAATCTGAGTATAGCAGATTGTGATTATAATCCTCATCTTGGGTTTCTTCATATGGATGAAGAGTCTTTTTTTCTCAAACGTTTAACGAAAAACTGCACTATAATATTAATATATTCATATGCATACACAATAAGCTTTATAGCAAAAAAAAACAAAAAGTGAAAAGCAATATTATTTTACTTTTACATCGCTCCCCGATCCCGATGCATCATTATATATTTATATATATTATTATTGAAACGTAATGAAAATTAAGGTAATATGTGTAACTCCCTACTACTGCTGATAGAAATATTCTTTTTTTTTTCGATACGGTAATATCATGATGAAGAAAAGGCACATTATGACTTACAAATTGTTAAACTTTCGGCACTACATCTAAGTTTTATGCAGAGCATTACATAATATAGTAAAACCGGACACGGAAATATTTAAAGCTCCTCGATAACAATAACGTTTTCAATGCAAAATTTGCTTGCTGGGAATAATTAATCACGAAATAAAATTTTCATTACATAAGATTATATTTATAAAGCAAAAAAGTGTTTTTTTGGATTACTGCATAATATATATTTTTAATATTGCTTGAATATTAATCAGAGAGTTGAATGAAAACAATAAATCTTTTTATAGGGGAAGCTTGTAACCAACTGAAAGTAATCTGATGATGATGATGTTGATGATGATGGGTAAAGTAATCTAAATCTATTTTATTTCATTCTATCAAGGTAACACCAGACCCATATTTATGTATGTGATTCACTTCCGATTTAGTCGTTCTTGACGAGAACCTCGTACTCAGGGTAGCTGATCTCGGCTCCACCGTAGCTGCAAATAAAAATAGCAAAAAAGAGAAAGAATTAATATTTACTTTGTACAAATATTGAATATTGCATTCGAGACCACGGATATATATAATTACTTCTATGTTCGAGACCGATGAGAGAACTACTCCGACAACATACATACATCATTGTACAAATAACGTTCTAAAATAGATGATAATATGAATATACCTTATATAGCACACAGCGTGGCTAGGATGAACTTTTCCAATGGTTACAGTTCCTTCATGTGGTGCACGACCAACATAAAGAGTTTCTCCTTCAAGGGAAACTCCACCAGGGATTGCGCCTGATGGAATGGTTTCTCCACTTGTGGCTACCCAACTGACTTGATCTTCAGGGATAACGAGAACCTATATTTTGGAGTAGTCATTTCAAAAGAAATATTGTTAGAAAAAAGTACGTCTTTATATTTCCGTGGTATAATATAAATATGTTGCATGTGAATTCTTCATCTTTCAAGTAAAATTTAATACAATACAATACAATATAGTACATGTAATCTTTTGGTATTAGAATTTTTTGTAAGACGACAATCTTCCTGTTATTAATGATCTCCAGTTTCTAGACACACTTGCGTCCTATCGGTAAGAAAAGCACGATTTTTCAATTTATTTTATTGCATCCTATTGTCATTGTCTGCTTTCCGATTTCTTACTTATAGTATCTGCCCTATTGTTGCATTCACGAAAAGAACGTGTAAGTTCTTGTAACTAAGAACCGCAAGCCAAGCCGAAGGAAAGCTAGTTTCTTTGCCAAGAAAAACTTTCTATCTCCTCTACACACATCACTTGTGTATAATGTGTGCATAGATCACTCACTTGTATGTAAGTTCGTACGATATAAGATGGGCAAAAACTGTGTGTACTTCGCTCTAGAAGAGCAACTCAATTGCTTTTCTCTAGCCAAGATCTCCCTTTCCTTTCTCTAGACTAGACTGAGGACTGTAGGAGCCTTTTATTTTGCTATGTACAATCGAGGTCATAAATATACGGAATCCAAACTTGCATTATTTGACACTGTTATTTGAGACAATTAATTTCCGACTTTCTATACGATTTGATATACTAAACATTCCTCATTTAATGGGCTTTAAGTTGATGTGCCTCTTGGCCCATCAACTTAAGACGCGCCAGCAAAAAAAGCATAAACATTGCATGACTTCAAAAATTAGGTGGTCAAAAATATACAGAATTTTGGAGTAAATTAATTTTACAACAAAATTTTAATATTTTGCGTGACATTCCTTAGCTGCAATTACTGCCTAGAGTCTTCGGCGCATTGAGAAGACTAGTACTTGCTTTACACAATCTCCAATCACATTCAATCTTCTTTTAGGGCTCCCTGAAGTCTGGTGAATTTGCGTGGGTGGAGGGGTTTGATCTCGAACCTTAATGCCAAGAATATTCCAAAGATGTTCATGGAAATTCGTGCCTGGGTGGCTGGGAAGTCCATCCAGAACATATACCCTTCATTTTTGGAACAATCCCTGCAGCATTTTTGGAATATGCCTCGAATTTTTGTTCTGGGGAAAGGTAAACCACTTTCACTGACCCTGTTTTCTTGCAGATACATGCAAATTTTGCTCACAAATGTCCCGATAGGTGAATCTACCCATCGTTGTCGG